>FR990049.1:6114131-7415762 GCA_905404095.1 Glaucopsyche alexis
TTTCAAATCGACGTTGTTTCTGATTTTTGTTTCAAGTAAAATTTATCTGTATTGTGTTAATTTGTGTTTCTAATTAAAAAATATAGACATACATATATATTTTTCAGTTTTTATGAATGATGCTTTCTTTAAAAATTACTTATTCTAGAAACGTGAATTTCGAATAAGCCACCCATAAGATAAATATTGCTTGTTATAAATTTTGTATGATTTTTTATCACAAACAGCTAAGATACTATACATTTTTCACTCACATATTTTTTATTCTCTTTACTACAACATCCAGTGGATTGACCGGCCACTTTTTCACCTGTTGCTGATAACCCTGGTGGTAAGTTTGAAAGGCCGCTGGGTCCTCTTGAAACAGTTTCCGTGCTTCAGAACCACTTGATGTATACAACTTTTCATTTAGAAATCGAAATTTTGCAGCTAAAAATTTTTTTTATAACAATTAATTCACCACAATTTAATTTTTTGATTGTGTAATCACTATAACCAAATAGTCCCTTATTGATTTCAGTTATTTTTCTATCCTATCAAACTTTATCATAGCTCTTAAATTACATAGTGCATGTGATTGTTTTTCAACTTGCTTCAAACATGTTTTACATTCAGTCTAAATCAAGTGGTTAAACTAAGTGTGATTAAGTTTGTGATAATCATGCAGTGTAAGTTTTACTTACCATTTAATTTTTCTAACATTCTTTCCCTTAGTTTATTCCCACTTACATTGATTGGAGTCCTATAACTTTGCAAAATATTTTTTAATAGTCCTTTTTTACGATCAATTTTTGTATTTTTTACAATACCATTTAGTGCAGTAGAATTGTCTTTAACATTTGTATTTTTATTACCAGTATTGGTATCGCTTGGTACTATTTTATCTATATTTCTTTCATTTTTGTCAATCTTTGTTGGAATATCAGTAGGATTTAACCCATTTCTGTTTTTCTTGTTACGTTTTTCTGATTTTACATTCTTTTCACCTGAGTTTATAACTTTATTATTTTCTTTTGTTATGTCTATGTTGTTATCTGAATGTATTTTACTTTGCATTAGTTGTTTTACTAATTTTCTCTTGCTTATTTTATCTTTTTTTAGTTTTTTACCATGGCTAAGTTCATTATCATTGATTTCTTTATCTTTTTTGACACATTTAGATTTTTTTTCTACGTTTTCTGTAAATAGTTCTTCTTCATTGTCATCTTTCTTAAAGGAATCTATAAGATTTTTATTCTTGGCATCTAAGATGAATTCGTCTAACTTGTCTGTATCACAATTTTGAATATCTACAATATTTTGGCTAACAGTTGGTTTATTTTCTGTTTTCTTTACAACATTGTTAACTTTTGGTGAACCGTTATCAAACTTTTTGGCTTTATATCTAGGTTGTTTCACATTTTTTGTTTTGCTTATTTTACCAGTAACAGTCGGTTTTGATTTGCCTTTATTCTTGATGTTATTCTTTAAATTGCCTTTCTTTTGAATGTTTCCAGGATTTTGTTTTCCTTTGGACTTAGCTTTACTCTGTAAAAAGTTAATATTATATAAGTAAAATTTTATGGATAATAGACCATGGGCCTAGCCACGATGGGGCAGGGTGGGGCGCTTGTCTTACCCTCACTATACAGGAAATGGGAAATTTTTACTAATGGAACAATTAGTCATGGCGACCTAAGATAAAATTAGATTAGATGGTCACGTAATTACACCTGGATTACATCGACATAGGTCGCATCTGCAGGAGGTGGCATAATAATTATATACTCATATTTTAACTCATTTCAATGAATATTCATATTAAAATATGATTACTAACTTATTAATCATCTCCACTTCTCCGTGGATCTGAATTAAAATAAGTACGGGAAATGAAAATTGTTCAGCCTAAATAGTATTTTGGTTTGTGATCGCCCCATTTTTACAGCGGGTTAAAAACGCCTAATTTCTTTTAAAAAGTCACTAACTTACTGGAAATAATTTATTCACGTCAATGCTACTTTTGGGTACATCTTCACCCCAATCAGGTATTTTGAACATGGCTTTATTTAACTTTATCGAAATAAAATTATTAACTTGTAGAAAACTCAGGTAAACAAAATACGATGCACATTGCTTTAACCTCAAAAGCAGTGTTGCCAACCTGTTCCAAATTTTACCCCCATGTTTTATTTTAAATACCCCTGAAAACCCCTAAATATAACTCTCATTTACAACCTTTCAGTACGGGATCTGTTTCCCAGGATTTGATATACTTTTGCTGATATTTTTTTACCGACTTCCAAAAAAGGAGGCGGTTATACGTTCGGCTGTATATATATATATTTTTTTTTTTGTATGTTCGACGATTACTGTACCGCATGTGGACCGATTTTCAATTTTTTTTTTCTGTGATGTATAGGGTGTAATCCCAAATTGGTCCTTTTGATATCAAAGTGGAGATCTGATGATGGGATCCATGAGGAATCGAGGGAACTCTTCGAAATTTATATGCACACATATGGTGATTTCGACTTTTTTCTGAAGTAGTTCAAGCCCAAGTTCAACCAAAAAGCAAGATTTTGCTTCAAGGTTATACCCTGGGTCCAAAAGTACTGAACAGAACTCCTGACTCCTTATAGATACATGTTTGGGGACTTCGGCGTTGTTTAAAGAATATCAAGCATATGCCACCCTGTCAATTACAGTAAACATCATCATCACCACTACTATCACACTATACATCATCACATAATGATGATATAAAAGGTACTTCTCATAGTATTTTACACTAACACGAATATCTTTGAACATTACTCTGCTGTTTATGAACCTATTTGCAAAATTCTTTTGTTGTTGTAAAGGGTTTAATTCGAAATTGGTCCTTTAGTCACTAAGGTGCAAACCTGATGATGCGATCCATGAGGAATCGAGGGAACTCTTCGAAATTTATATCGACACATATAGTGATTTTGACTTTTACTGAAGTAACACAAGCATATGCTCCCAAAAAATAAGATGTTGAAACCAAGGTATACCCCAGATCCTAAAACACTGAACAGAACTCATCAGTCTTATAAGGTTTGGTAAAATCAATTACGGAAACTTTGGGTACGTCATATACTGTTTGTGTAAAGACGTTTAGGCAAAAAAACAAAATTGAAACTCGTGGATTTTTTTTTATACAAAATTAAATACGCGTTTGGAAATTTCGGCATTTTTTAAAGAACTGCAAGCATATGCCCAAACGATATCCTACAACATTTTATAGAACTCACGTTCATATTTGCTGGTACCGACTTCAAAATTAAGAAGATTAAGTAGAGAAATAGCCAAATTTAAAAGGGGAATTATTTATAAAATAAGTTTTATTTCATACTTTTTTGTGTATTTTTACTTTGGAAGTCGGTTTAATTTTTTGTTTAAAAATAATAATTTATTAGTGATATATCTTGTTAAGTAATTATTAATACGTTTTAAAAACGTCTAAAACAAACGATCGAATGTATAACTGAATACGCGCCAAGCTTCCATTAGGTATTGTTATTAAGATGATGATGATGATTACTTTAAGTTACAAAGTGGCATATGCTTGCAGTTCTTTAAACGATTCCGAAATTTCCTAACGCATATCTTTAAAGACTGATTAGTTCTGTTCAGTGCTTTTGGATGCAGGGTATACCTCGGTACAACGTCTTATTCTTTGGTAGCACATGCTAAAATATACAGCCGAACGTATAACCGCCTCCTTTTTTTGGAAGTCGGTAAAAATATATCGAATATTATATATAATATAATAAATATAATAAAAATGAAAGTCGAATATCGTTTGGGCTGGTATCGACTTCAAAATTAAGAAGATTAAGTAGAGAAATAGCTAAATTTAAAAAGTGAATTATTTAGAAAATAAGTTTTATTTCATACTTTTTTGTGTATTTTTACTTTGGAATCGGTTTAATTTTTTGTTTAAAAATAATAATAACATATTCTCTCGGCATTGTTCTCAAATTCACACTCTTGTCTTATAATAGCACAAACACAGTTATAGGTATTTAATACACAAAAGAAAACTTGCAAACCCGAAAAGATGCTAAATAACTTTTAAGATTTTAAACCCGCTATCCCCAACCCGCGGCCCGCGGGCCGCATGCGGCCCGTCGGGCCTTTATCTGCGGCCCGCGTGAAATCTGTAACCGTTAGATAAAGTTGTGAAAAAGCGTTCACAATTCCAAAAATCTCACTGAGTGAACATAATTATTATAATACCTACTTACATATTTGTTATTTTATTTTAGTTTGTGTTGTTAGCTCATCTTAAATGTTTAGTTTCACTCTTTTAACTACCTTGTGTTATTCTTTTATTAAATCGTTAAAAGAGATGTTCTAGAAATGTATGAGGCGTAGGCCAGCCCTATGTACACTATATGTAAATGTAGCTACATAATATAGTAACTGTTTCCTATCCTTTATTTTATTTTATTTCACTTCGTTTCAAATTGAAACGAAGTGAAATAAAATAAAAAAAGAAAAGACGAATTTATTTTAAATGTGCATTGAAACTTTCAATGCACATTTAAAATAAATTCGTCAAGGAGAGCAACACAACGTAAAATAAAACATGGCGGATTAGATCAGAATTAACCAAAGAATATCATTTTGACAATGACATGACTTTTCACAAAGAAAGACGTATGACACTCAAGAAGATGTCTCTTCCTAAAACTATCAACTACGTCAAAAGTCAAGTCAAAACAACTGTCATGGCCGCCCTAAAATAGGGTTCTCGCATTAAAAAACTCTTCAAATAATCATTTTTGTACACACGTACCCTTCTTCAAATTACTTTTTTTGTATTTTTATGAAATTCCCTTATATTTTTCCTATTTACCTATGTGGTGTACGGTCGAGGTCAGATCCGGTGTCCCATTTTTCGACCTTATTACTTGGCAATAAGGTCGAAAAGTGGTGGGACCGTACATAGCTGGCCCAAAATCAAATATCTCTTAAACAACATATTTTTTTGCCCCTAAAAAATTTTGGTTGCGGCCCGCGACACCAGGAGTACAACGGGTTTGTGGCCCGCGTAAAAAAAAGGTTGGGGACCACTGTTTTAAACGAACCGAATGGACGGAACGCAACGATGTATGAATGAGTGAGATGTCCTATCCCTCAACACAGTTATCTGTTAAAACCTCAGATCAAGTAAGACAGACGACAGTTTCATAACTGAGCTTGTTATAAGAAAGAGCCCCACTTCGTTCAATTTGTATCGTGCGTTCCGTTCTACGCACAGGGCATAGGATTTTGTTAGTTTTAATTAATACAGGTTTAGTTTGAATTGAAGACCCCTAAAAAAAACCCTGAAGGTTTTCTGCCCCTAAAATTGCCCCTTTTTAAAACTTTTCCCCCTAGATTTAGGGGGAAACCCCCGAGGTTGACACCACTGCTCAAAAGTCAAAAGCCCTTGCCCTTTTGTCAGTTGTCAAATTTTCTGTGTCAAAAACATGACGTTGTTATTTTTTTCATATATAGATGGCGACGGCTTATAACCATTTGCCAGTGTCAAGTATATTTTTATCACCGTATTTCTAAATTGTCAAGTCCAAAGTCTAGTCATAGTCCAAATAAATAGTTACGGTAGTCAATCAGTCAAGTCAGTCGACTCAGTAAAGTGGTAGACCGTAGACGCCTTACTGAAATATCTTAGGGAATTTTGGCGGGAAACCCAATTTAGCACGCATTTTGTAGTTGTATCACTTTTCCACACTAGTGCACGTCAACGAATAATTAATGGTTATAATATTCAACCAATAGTCTATGCAACAAGTTAAAAATGGTACAAAATAGAAATACTGCTCTTATAATTATGTGCGATAGCTCATTGGATCCGGAATGACGTCTAGAAAAATGTGCCAAAAGCGTGTATTAACACATAAAAAATTGTAAAAGTTATAAACAATTAAAGATGAAAAATTTTTTGCCAATATTTAATAAACTATTAATATTTAAGAAATTTCAAAAAAAGATTCTGAAAGAGGAGGAAATTTCCAATAAAAAAATCCTAACTCCCGGAACTCTATCTCCATTATTTATAATTTTAATTTAACGCTGAAAATAGGTCTGCGCGTAATATTTTTAGGATGCGCGCGTGGCGTCAAGAGCGAGTACGGCACATTAATTAATTTATTTAAGGTATTGAATATGTTTTTTTAAATTTGAAAAAAATATGGTGTGTTCTGAACACTATAAATAATTTATTCCCGTTGGAAATTTTACTTAAAGTTAGTTTTTCAACGAGTTAAACAATAGGGAATATTATGCATGTGACACCAAAATGGATAAAATATTTTTATTTGTAATCTTTATCGCTAAAGAAACATACCCGTACAATTGTTTTTTTAATTTATCGTGAATTAATAGTGAAAATTAATCATCAAAAAGTATTGTTTTTGAAAATGCCGCGCAAATTTCAAAAAAGGATATTGAGGTGCATTATTCGTTGAGGTGCATTAGTGTGGAAAAGTGATACATTCTACAAAATGCGTGCTAAATTGGGTTTCCCGCCAAAACTCCCTAGGAAGTTTCAGTAAAGCGTCTACCACTTTACTGAATCGACTGACTTGACTGATTGACTACCGTGACTATTTATTTGGACTTTGACTAGACTTTGGACTTGACGATTTAGAAATACAGTACCTACGTTGATGAAAATAATATACTTGACATTGGCAAATGGTGATAAGCCGACGCCATAAATAAATAAAAAAAAAAAAATTGTCTATCCAAGTGCGATGACGTTGTGACGTCATAGTCCACAACTCAAGCCACGAAGTATAGATAACAAGGAGTCCGAACGTAATGTTAAAATAATGGTCTCAATTACGGGGACAGATTTTTGCCGGTAGAGCGCGCGACGGTCCGACATGCACTCGTTTGAAATTACGCGGGAAGTTTAAAGTTGCTATTGACAGCTCTGGAAAGATTGAAATCTTATTAAATAAAAGTTTTAGGAAATTGTTAGAAACTGTTCTCGAAAAATAGATACCGTAGAACACGGTAATTGCCTAACGGTAATTTAAAAATAATTGTAATAAATAATAGTATTGGCAACACTCGGTATAATAGTATTGGCAACACGCGGTACTCGTCGGTCTCGCACGCCTAGCGGCAGAAAAGAGAACTAAGATCTGGTCCTATTATTGTGTACATAATTATTATTAAAAAGCCTATACCGTTCGGACTCCTGGTATCTATGCTTCATGACTCAAGCGCTCGAAAATGGCGTTTTTAAGTCGCCCAAAAATAATTGTGATTTTAAAACATTTTTTCCAGGATAATATTTTAGATGTGTTATATATATATATATATATATATATATATATATATATATATATATATATATATATATATATATATATATATATATATATATATATATAACGGTATCAAAATTATGTTTTCATACCACCTGCTCGACAATGTCCGATTATATATCACGCAATCTCAACGTAAAGCAAGTCATTGACTCCCAAGGGAGATAATAATGTATGAAACTCCCAAGGGATTAAAGTGATTTGAATTTGGAACGTTAAAATTCGTATTGAAAATTCCTATTAGATAGGTACGTACTTATCATAGAGTTTTTGAATAATAATATGGCATTGCAAAGAGAGTTTATTCGAAAATCGAACTGGCCACCTATAACTAAAGAAAAACGCGATTGAGAAAATTCAAAACAAAATCCAGTGTTTGGTACTAATAAATGTTCCTAATAAAAATATTACTCTGTCCCTCCATAACTGGACAAATGTGTCCAATACCAATTGGAAATGGACACACGCAATACCTACTTGGGATTGCGTTATCCACTCATCTTGCGTTGAGCTTCCTCACTATACAGCTAGATTGCTCACTCACTCGTCGAAACACAACGTAAGCGCCCTGTCACTATTTCAAACATTGCGATGTTAGGGGATGTGCGACCTAAGCTGCGCGTCCACTGCATCGGAATCGGAGCGTACGCAGCGTACGGAGCGTCGTCATTTACGAAATGCCGATGGGGTGCGTCCACTGCATTCGGATTCATCATCGGCAATTTAGTTATTTTTAGTGCGTATAGCCTGAACGTGCATTTGCATTATGGAGGATAATGACGCGGATATTGTTGTAATTAGCTGTATTTTATCAGAAGAGGAAAAGAGAAACAAGAGGAAACGAAAGATATGGGTTCATAATATAAACTCAAAAAGATTAATTTTCGGAGAATTTCATGTAATACATTATATTCTGATTTATTAGAAGATGAAAATAGATTTTTTGGGTACATTCATAAGACTCGAAAAAAGTTTTTTGAACTTCACTATATTCTACAATTTTTATTTATTATTTGCCCAATTTCATCCCAAATATCGTCTCTCCTCAGTTGGTTATGATAATGTTGATGTTTTAGATTGTAAAGTTCATCATATATTTCCACTAAAGTAATTAAAATATCGTCATTCATCGTGAATAAGTATTTATGTATAGCCGTCGCGTCGTCGCAAACACGTCGAACTTGAAACGTTCGGAATCCGAATGACGGGTTCACTGCCGATGACGTCATCGGCATAAATACCGGTCTCAGGCGCAGAAATGCCGATCCAGTGGACGCAGTACCATAGAAATCAATACAAAGCAACAAATCCGTACGCTGCGTACGCTTCGATTCCGATCCAGTGGACGCGCAGCTTAAAACTAATTACAAGTTTCCATGATGGTGCCTGACATTTTCTTATAGCAATATAGCTTTGTCATATTACTATGATTTTTTTTGTATTGATATTTGATTATATTGGTTCTCCCACGTAAAAATATTTTTTAAACATTATGATTATGTATTATTCTTACTTAGTTCGCAAATTATCTACAAATATTTAGTTACCTAATTAAGTAATATGTACTGTAGTTTAAAAACCCGCAAGTCTTGCAAGTGGCCAAACAAATAGGTACCTAAATATCAGCATAGCTACAATATTTTAGTGCGCACTTGTAGGAATATATTATTAAATAAAAGTTAGTAAGTGTTCTTACTCATTGTCCAATATTTTAATTGCTACTTACTACCTACTAAGAATGTACGTACATCAAGTACCTAATGTTGTGGGTAAATTAATTGAGTGTTTCAAATTATTCCATCCTGGACGGTTCATGCATCAACCTCTCCTTTGAAAGGTAAATAATAAAAAATATTTATAAAGCACGTTACTTGCTCAACTTTAAATTTTCAGTCATACAGGTACATAATTATTATTTTTAAACAAAAAATTAAACCGACTTCCAAAGTAAAAATTCACAAAAAAGTATGAAATAAAACTTATTTTCTAAATAATTCCCCTTTTAAATTTGGCTAAAATTTTAACAATTTCTCTACTCAATCTTCTTAATTTTGGAGTCGCTACCAGCCCAAACGATATCCTAGAATATTTTATAGAACTCACGTTCATATTTGCTGGTACCGACTTCAAAATTAAGAAGATTGAGTAGAGAAATTGTTAAAATTTTAGCCAAATTTAAAAGGGGAATTATTTAGAAAATAAGTTTTATTTCATACTTTTTTGTGAATTTTTACTTTGGAAGTCGGTTTAATTTTTTGTTTAAAAATAATAATTTCACCCTTTTTAGTGATATATTTTGTTCAGTTATTATTAATATATCTTAAGAACGTCTAAAATAAATCGAGTTTATAATTGAATACGCGCCAAGCTTACTTTACGTATTGTTAATAAGATGATGATGATTACTGTAAATTAGAAAGTGGCATATGCTTGCAGTTATTTAAACAATGCCGAAATTTCCAAACGCAAATCTTTAAAGACTGAGGAGTTCTGTTCAGCGCTTTTGGATCCAGGGTATACCTTGGTACAATATCTTATTTTTTGGTAGCATATGCTTGTGTTATTCTAGTAAGAGTCAAAATCACTATATGTGTCGATATAAATTTCAAAGAGTTCCCTCGGTTCCTCATGGATCGCATCATCAGGTTTCCACTTTAGTGACCAAAGGACTAATTTAGAATTATATCCTTTACAACAACAAAATATTTTTTGCCAAATAAGTTCATGAATAGCAGAGTAATGTTCAAAGATATCCATGTCGGTGTAAAATACTATGAGAAGTACCTTTTATACCATCATAATGTGATGATGTATGGTATGATGATAGTGGTGATGATGATGATTACTCTAATTGACGTAGTGGCATATGCTTGCAGTTGTTTAAACAACGCCGAAATCCCCAAATATGTATCTATAAGGAGTCAGGAGTTCTGTTCTTTACTTTTGGATCCAGGGTATACCTTGGGCAAAATCTTACTTTTTGGTAACAAATGCTTGGATTCCTTTAAAAAAACTCAAAATCACCATATGTATCCATATAAATTTCGAGGAGTTCCCTCGATTCCTCATGGATCCCATCATCAGGTCACCACTTTTTTGAAAATGGGACCAACCTCGGATGATACCCTTTACATCAGAAAAAGAATTTTGAAAATCGGTTCACAGACGGCGAAGCAATCGGCGAACATACAAAAAAAAAAAAAAAAATATATACAGCCGAACGTATAACCGACTCCTTTTTTGGAAGTCGTTTAAAAAATTTTGGCACTGGAGTGCGTGGAATTAATCTGGCAACAAGAATCTGTGATAACCGATTGAATATCAGTTGAATAAATTCTAATCTACCTACTGAAACTAAAGATAGGGAATCGTACAAATATTTAATTTGTATCCCCAATATTATGTATAAGATAACCCTTGGCCCTTGCTCCAAGGGTGTTTTATACAATTACTAGGCATTTTTTTACACGTTACTATAATTTATAAGTATTTATATAATTATTCCTTTGACCATTAAAAGCTTATATTATAATATTTACTAGCTGTTGCCCGCGGCTCCGCCGCGCCGGCGTAAATAAAGTATTCCTCGGGAACACTGATTTTTTCGGGATAAAAAGTAGCCTATGTTTTAATCCAGAGCCCAAACTACTACCATACCAATTTTCATCAAAATCCGTTCAGTATTTTTTGCGTGAAAGAGGAACAAATATCCATCCATACATACATCCTCACAAACTTTCACATTTATAATATTAGTAGGATACGCTAAATTGCAAGAGTTCTAATTTCGAGCTGCACCGAGCCAATGAAACGGCCGCTCTTACAATGAAACGTGTATCTTCTTAAGAAGCGAATGAAGTTCAATTTAGAATGAAAAAAAAAAAATGCAGCGACACATCGCGTTGCGTCGCATGTGTGTTGACCCTAAGTAGGTAATTTACGGTGCAAGTAATAATTCTTCTTTGAGTAAGTAGGTAAAAGTATCACTAGCTAATCTAAGATTTCTTCTAAGGATTTATTTCATGATATTGTTAGATTAAACTTGAAGTTTAAGTCATTATTATTTAGGTATGTTTTTATTACATTGGAATAAATATGAAGAATACAAGCTTTAGCCTGTAGCGCTTATCCTTATAGAGCTACTGCCTACTTGTATAACACTAATGTTATTATAATCTGACACTAAATCAGATAGCATTCTTGATCTCTTTCGCTCGATATAAAATCAGCAGCGACAAAACATCCGAATAAGCTATCCGACACTTACTAGGCGATTGTGAAACAGGCTCTAAATCGAATACATTAAATTATTAAGGTGCGCCACTGCGCCTGTCTAAACTTAACGCATGCGCTCTACAATACGAGAGCTCAAATATTTTCATTTGTTATAATCTCACAATTCCTATATTATTCATGTTTAATATGTTAACGTTGGCAATTAATTCACTAGACTATATAGTGTAATGTTATTAACGATACAAAGTTATGTTAAATTGTTAAAACATCCAATACTTTAAGGTTATGTAGTGTTCTGTTGTTTTAGTTAGGTGCAAGTGAAGCTAGAATAGAAACCTAAATGATAACACGAGGAAGGTGTGAAACTGACAAAGCGTTGTCGATAACCAAGTAACTAATGAGTGCGAACTGCAAACAGATCAAAACATCCGGATGACCATGATGTTATTGTGATATCCAAATGCGGCACAGACTGCTAACGCCAATGTCGAAAATACGCAGGGATAAATTAGTAAGTCGAGATCTTTATTCAACTAGAATTTAGTTTTAGGCAGTTGGTATAGTATCTGGTTAATGCATTTGCGGTAAAATGCACGGGCTAACGGTTTTGTTAATGTGGAAACAGAACAAGCAAGGAGTGTTATGCAGTGCAGCTTGGCAAACATCCAAATGCACCCATTAAAATATATGCCCAAAAAGTTTATGTGCATAAATATGTATATTTTTAATGCTGAACTAGTGCATATCATTTATTTTTATGCAAATGAGGTAGAAAAATGCGGTGCACTTGTAAAAATTGTTTCGACGAAAAGTTTTACGAGGATTTTCAACTGTTTTCAGTGGCGATGGCGGTGCCAATGGAGTATAGTAACGATGGTGGCGGTGGCGCTAGTGGTGTACAATGCCGCAGCCAACGTGTGGCTGCTGCGGCCGACACCTTGCCCGGCGCGCCCCTCGCCGCCGCCCTCCGAGCCCCCCTCTTGCGAACCCTGCGCCGACGTTGTATCCGCCACTGACGACGACCCCATATCCCACCTGGATCTCCGCCTCGGTCGGTGGGACAGCTCACGAGCCTACAGGATGTTCGACTATGCGACCGTCGGCGAATCCTACGCAGATCTGTCGGCAAGTCGACGAGTGTGTCTAGCCACGCAGAGCTCCATAGAGCGCCTACATGAACTCTTGAGGATAGCGTACCACTGGTCAGGACCTATATCCGTGGCGGTTTTCGTGGCTGGAGACGAGCTGCGGCTATTGAGAGCCTTCACGACGTGGCTATTCCGTTGTCAGCCGGATATATACTCCCGTCTCGCTCTACACTTAGCCATGCCGAAAGAGAGACCAGGGGTACAGGGAGAAATGCCACTGTGGGTAAAGAATTGTGATTTACCACCCTTACCTGATGGTGAAAGACAAGCAGACACAGTAGCGTGGCGAGCGAGGCATCCGTACCCTCAGAATCATTTGCGGAATTTGGCTCGTAGGAACTGCCATACGCCCTATGTGTTCCTGGTAGACGTGGATATTGTTCCCTCGCGAGGTATGGCGGAAGATTTGGAACAGTTCCTAGCTCATGCACCTCGCTGCCAGCTCTGTGCATACGTGGTGCCCACATATGAGCTAGACCGCCGAGTGGCTGCCTTCCCCGGGAACAAATCGGAGTTGTTAAGACTCTCGCGCAAGAAACTAGCTATACCCTTCCACAGAAAAGTATTTATTTACAATCAGTACGCATCGAATTTCACAAGGTAGGCATTTATTGTTGAGGTAATTTACAATCTGTCTAGAATATCATATAATATAGATTCATAATAAAGTATCGACATTTTATGTCAAATTCCCAAGAAAATTCTGAATTACAATTGGTATAGTTGAACTGGTTGTTCTTGAAATTAGCTTCATTGAATTCGCATTTAGTGGTAAAACCATTCGTAATATTAATATTATCATCATTGGAAATGGATTACACAATCTTGAGCCTTATGTGCTTAGCAGTGCCTATTGTTGTAGATGGGAGTCAAGTGGCGGTAACGAGAGCTTGGAGACCCACATAAGCCACGACGTGACAAACTTTGAATTACTCTACGAGCCGTTCTATGTAGCGAGCGACGCTGTCCCCGCGCACGACGAGCGCTTCCTCGGCTACGGCTTCACCAGGAACACACAGGTCAGTCCCCGCTTCATCATCATCATCATTAAAATCTATAATATAGTCATCTTCTTCGTCTTCATCACTATCGTCAACGTCTTCATTTAAATTGTCTTTTTTGTCGTCTTTATCATCGAAATGTTGTTTACGATAATTAATTATAATCAACATTAACTTTATCATAATTTTAATCATTTTGTTAGTACATTATTGTCATTATTACCAATTGCACAATGATCCTCATCACTACATCATAAAACATTTTCTTGCTGTAATCATAACAGAAACAAATATACCAAAGTAAGGAGGTAAGAGGAATGTAATATCAAATGTATGTATTTCACACTCCTAAATTATAGATAGTAAAAAAGTATTTTTACTTTATGTCTCAGATACAGACCATATCTCTCTAAGCTGTTTTGCCTGTTTTAATTAAAATGCAAATAATTACAAATCCGTGAGCTGGGCATGTAAACAAATATCTGATCCGGGCTATTAAAGGTGTTTGACAGTGTTCTGGCGCGCTGCCAGCTTGGCCCCGTTGGCTAATATTTGTTTTATTAAAATTATCCACCGTTTGCTCTTTACATTCCATTTTAATATTTACTTTAATTTTAAACCTTTTTTTTAGGTTTTACGAGGTTTTACGACAGTAACACTTAGAGAAGAATCTGTACTATATTACCTTGTCTAATAATAATTATACAAGGCACAATAGTATAGATTTTCTTATTATAACTGAATGAATTTTCATTTAGTTTTTCGACTAGACGTCGATTTTGCTAAATATATCCTGCAATATTACAGTTATAATCCCGATATGTTAAAACTGTAAAATATGGTATTCTCTTAAACACCAAACTAACGTCAAACCCGTTTTAATATAAATAAACTCCAAAAATCTGTTATGATGTCAAGACGATTCATTTATTATTCAACTAGATGTCCACGACTCGTGCTCGCAAAAGTTAATTGCAGTTAACGCAGAAACCATAAATTTTTCCACGATAAAAAGTGACCTATGTCCTTCCCCGTGGTCTACTTTACGTCTGTGCCAAATTTCATCTAAATCGGTCCAGTAGTTTCGGGGCCTATTCGATGCAAATAAACAAATAAACAAACTTTTCCTCTTTATTATATTAGTATAGATATAGATAAAAAATGAAAGTGTAAGTTAATTACGAGAGTTGGTGTTCTGTATTTGAGAATTTATATATCTACCCGTTCAATATAAATGTTATATTACACCTAACGTATGCTCAATCTATACTAATATAATAAAGAGAGCAAGATTGTTTGTTTGTGTGCATTGAATAGGCTCCGAATCTACTGGACCGATTTTGATGAAATTTGGCACAGATGTAGAGCTGAGTAGACCACGGGCAAAGAGTAATTAATATCACAAGTCCACGGGGAAGGACATAGGCTACTTTTATCGCGGAAAAACGCACGGTTTCTGCAAAATAAACTTATGCGCGCACGTAGTCGCGGGCAAAATCTAGTAGTAAAATATGTTGAATGATTACGGCTGTCGTAATTGGGTCATTTGAACCATTTCATCTGTGAATCATCTACAAAAATAACACTAAATGTCCTCATAATTAACGTTATAATACGAGAGAGCATGCGAGTATATCATCACGGTTAATGGAGGGTGTATTCAAATGAAAAATTCAACAGAATTTGGCAAATGGCGAACAGTTTTTTAGCCAAAAGCAGCTTGGTACTTTTGTAATTAATCTGTTCAATGTTTGGTGCAATTTATTTTACAATAACAAACTAATCTAATACTAATCGATTTAACAAATAACAGTTTCAATAACGATTTGAAGGAATGACTTAATTTAATTTAAATTTACGCTGGAGTACCGCAGGGACTATGCAAGTTCCATGTTTATTCTTTGGTTTTATAACGATTGTTTTTTTTAACATATATGTATTTTCCAACAAAATTTTCAAAGACAATCAACATAAATACCTGTTAGTTAATTGCTAGTGATCGTGCCATTATAAATCTATCAAACTTAGTATCTATATAATAAAGCCTTAATAATAAAATCTACTAAACATATTTTACTCGTAGTATTGAGTAAGTATTTTTTTATTTATTTTTATAAACTAAGAATACAAACATTAAACTTTATCTGTACAGTGTGACTTAACCATTGCTGGTTTTTCCGCACACTGGATAAGTGTGCCTTCACCTTAATAGGTGAAGGCACACTTATCCGAGCCGAAAGAATCGAACGCGCCGAAGGAAATGAATTTTAGAATTCTTTATATGAAATCCTATGAAACCTCGCTCATTTGCCCGCATCGAATCCGTAGAATCTGGAAGCACCCCAGAACTCCTAGACGAATTCGGACGACGTCACCGGATTCGATGCGAGCGATGCGGTCGAATCGGCCGATGCGCTTGCATTCTAGTAAGCGCATCGTGTTACGTTTTAGTAAGGGCTAAAATAGAATAAAATAAAAACGATTCTTTCAGTGCGGTCGATTCTTTCGATGCGTTCGATTCTTTCGGCGCGGATAGGTATGCGAGACCTCGTGGAATTCGATTCGTTCGATTCTTTCGGCTCGGATAAGTGTACGTTCACCTTAAGTCGTCGATAGCTCATTTGACCAAGTCCGTAGTTTGTGTGGAGGGTCAATTATTTTGGATTGTAGACAGTCCATAATGATGAACTAGCGATAGAGAAATGGCTACACAGTACACCTACGTAAACCTGTATGTGACCAATTGCACAGCTAAATACTTACATCGAATACTTTTATTTATCAGGATGATATGTCCAATTAGCACTATACATGCCGTAACAAATGTTTTACATCCCATTACAAGAAATCCATGCAAAGAAATAGGGTACAAAACCTATATTTTGAATCTGATAAATTCAAAACTAATTATATCTGCATATTACGTCATCATCCAATCTACTCTATGTATTCTGTCTTTTTTTTTCAATATAATAACATTAAGATTTAGAGTTATATGTATATTAGGTTGTCTAATCTTTTAAGTTTATCTAATCTCTATTATCTTTTTAATCTGCTGAATCTAAGATTCAAAGTTATATCTGTATACTAATTTCTATCAGCTAATCTAATCTCTATCATCTTTTCAATCTGCTGAATTGTTTTTCAAAAATTTAAATGAAATTCAGAGTTATGTCTGCATAAGTAGCATTCACTATGGATACTGTATTCTCTGTTCACTTGCCCTGTTGCAGTAGTTACCAATTTATGTACACATAACTTGTGTGGAAATGATGTACACGAATTATAGCCGTTACATTTAATAGCCTGTGGCCTGTCTGGTTTGGCATCTGTATTCTGTGGGGGATTTACTGCGATAATATCTCGCGAGCAAGATACATTGCCGTTATTACACGCGTCTTCACGCGCCACGTCAGTCCTAAAACGCAGTGTAGTCTCCAGTGATATATTGTGATTGTTATTTCGACTGTTACCAGTTACCACATCCCCGAAGCATCCCATGATAAAGATGATACGTCCTTAGCAATTACCTATTCCAAATTACTACTAAGTTTTGACCGTAGGAGAGTTATGTTTCCGCACGAATTGGATAGCTCGATTGATGAAATAAATACCTCGTCCTTAAGTTATCAGCGTGAAGTAGGTAATGCTTACGTTGTATTACGCTGGGTGAGTGAGGATACTGGAGGCCGAAGAGTGATTGGGGGTTTTATAATGTTTCTGAGGTTACAGGGTGTCTATGAGCGGCAATAACGAAAAAAAACAAGCTTATGTTTTCAAACAGCAACGAAAAGAAAAAAAAGTTGCCTTTAAAAATTCCATTTCCATAGATGAAAGACAGAAGAAAAGAGAACCCAGAAAAAACCAGTGAGTCGCAGTTTAAAATTAACAATTAAAAATAAATCATTTAACACAATCGTATTAATTATAGTTAGTCATTCGTATCGCAAGATTGCAACATGTTATTAGGGTTGTCACACGATAATAGTAAATGATAATAATTATAGTTTAGAGTTTTGAATACCTTAGGATTAACGCAAGGCTTACCTAATCCCTGTTTTTACCAGCACTTTCTGTAAAAAAGTTTACTGTGCCTCTTGTAAGTTTCATGTAAACTTAGTTTTGTTATTAAATATTGGGTTTTAATTTTCACATAAATATTTATTAGAGCTAATCAAATAATGTTATTAAAGTTATCTCGAGAAAATATAAAACACATACGTTTCTATTTTTTTTACCATGGACGGAAGGAATTTCTCTCTTTGATTAATTATTATTGAATATTTACATAGGTCCTAAGGTAAAAACGAGAGAAGCGAAGGTATACAAATTATTATTTTTAAACAAAAATTTAACCAACTTCTCTAAAGTAAAAATACACAAAAAAGTATGAAATAAAACTTATTTTCTAAATAATTCCCCTTTTAAATTCGGATAAAATTTTAAATACTTTCTACTCAATCTTCTTAATTTTGAAGTCAAAGAAGTGAGGTGTAAAATACTATAAGTACCTTTTATATCATCATAATGTGATGATGTATGGTGTGATTGTGGTGGTGATGATGATTACTCTAATTGACATGGTGGCATATGCTTGCAGACTGCAGTTCTTTAAATAACACCGAAATCCCCAAACGAGTCAGGAGTCAAGAGTTCTGTTCTGTACTTTTGAATTTAGGGTATACATTGAAGCAAAATCTTCCTTTTTGGTAGCATATGCTTGGACTATTTGTAATAAAGTTGAAATCACTATATAATTATGTGTCCATATAAATTTTGAGGAGTTCCCTCGATTCCTAATGGATCACATCATCACGTCATCACTTTTTTGAAAACGGGACCAAATTGGGATCAAAAAAAGAATTTTCAAAATCGGTCCATAGACAGAGAATAAGCGTTGAACATACAAAAAAATAAAATATATACAGCCAAATACATAACCGCCTTCTTTTTTGGAACTTGGAAGTCGGTTAAGAGGAGTAAAAAAAAACATAAAAAGCAATAAAAAACCTGAAAACTACGCTAGAAAAATTAAAACAAAATTGCGACAGCCCTATAAGAGCACCTCAGTCATAAATACACGTTTTTGTCCGGCATGTAATTGCTTGTCGAAGCTAATAGATGGCGCTAGGATATTGCCGCGATTAATGAGTCCAATTCCGGCCCAACCCGCATAAATTGTCCCAAAAGAGCCGAATTAAAAGTGACCGAGATATTGTGACCCGCCGCCCTGTGTCCGTAACGTGTGTATTTAAGAATTTTAAGAGAATATGCGTCTTATTACTTATATTGATTGTGCATAACATGTTGAGTTGGATTTATTTTGAATTTTAGGTATTTTTTGGCAAAATGACAATGAAAAACAAAACTAAAACTGTTTCGCTATGTTTTTAGGGTTCCGTACCTCAAAAGGAAAAAACAGAATCCTTATAAGATCACTTTGTTGTCCGTCTACCCGTCCGTTCGTCCGTCTCTCTGTCCGAGGTCTGTCCGTCTGTCTGTCAAGACCCTTAATTTCGCGAACGCTTGGAGGTATCGAGTTGAAAAGGTCTATGGTCCTTTGAATCCGTGAAATATCAGACTTCTAAGTTGACGTAAATAAAAGATACGGCCGTCATTGCCACAAAAAACGCATCAAAATCACCATCACCAACTTTCAGGCTCTATAAAAACTATGAGCCTCGATTTCTGAACTATTTCTGATGGTTCTACTTTGTGCGGAACCCTCATTGGGCGAGTCTGACTCGCTCTTGTCCGGTTTTAAGTTAAGGTTTGACATTCGGGCTGCCTCGAGGCCCGAGTGATTTATTAAATGATACATATTGTATCGCATCTGTAGCCTCAGGAATTCTCTATGAGACTGTAGACGATTAACGACTCTAAAAATATCGCTAACTAAACGCTTTGGATAAACTCCCGAATATAAAAAAAAACGCTTTTACATTTGTCGGCGCGATGAGTAACTGTATCCGCCATTTTACCAAGATGGCGGGCAAGATGGCCGCCAGCCAAACGGTGTTTGGCAGCCGTGGCGGGAATCTATCAATTGTGTCTCGCATTCAGTTCACTCATAACTTTTTATTTGCACTTTTATGATTCAGGCTAACTTAATTATTGTTTCATCTGAACGTAACGTGGCAGTCGTCTTGTTACGTTCATAGTTTTGTTGTAGTTCTTGTCTTTCTTGTCCTAGATTTATAGTGTGAATTAGTTCTACAGCCTCCGTATTTTTTTTTACTTCTTTACAAACAAACAAAATTTACTTCAAGAGTATGATACAATATAGAGCCAAGTAATAGACTAAAAATGAATACTAAAAAATAAGACCTATCTACAAAATATAAGACTATCTCTAAAAATGTTTATGAATAAAAAAACTTCCCTAGGTCATCCGTATTATTTGAGTGTACTTTATATACATCTATGAATCTATGAAACTTTTATTTCATCAAGTTGAACTTGAATTTGAAGCATATTTTAATTATATTTTTAGGTTATACGCGACGCGACGCAGCACTGAATTGTTAAGATAGCTTTTCAAAATTGAACTGTATTCACTACTCTGAAAGATACACGTTTTATTGCAACAGCCTAGAGCAGCGCCTTCGACATTGACTTGACATTCGAATTCTTGCAACATGCGAACTCTTGGTACTATAGTTTTTAAATTATATTCATTTCATTTGTAAATATTGCTATTACACGTTAGTTCAAAACCAATGAAATCGCGCTCTTATTGTCTTCATTGTCGTGACTTTTGTAACAAACTTTTACCTTAGTCAATATTATTGTGGTAAACCTTTCGTCATTTGCGTTGGTGATAATAATGTTACAATCCAATTACATACTATTCTATAATGTTTTTAGTGAAACTTGAAAACGCGACCTCCTTATTGGTTGATCCTTTCACGAAATATGATTCTATTATCTTTATGGACCTCAATTGTTTTTGTTTATTTTATTTTTCTATTAATAACAAGAGGTCACCTTTTAATTAAATGAAAGTCAATAAATAAATAAACAAGAAGAATTGTCCTGGTTTAATAGCTGGTAATTTTTAGGGTTCCGTACCCAAAGGGTAAAAACGGGACTGAGACTTCGTTGTCTGGCTGTCCGTCTGTATGTCACCAGGCTGTATCTCATGAACCGTGGTAGCTAGACAGTTTTTGTTTTAATACCATATTAATTTTATACTAATTGCCTAAATTATATTATAAATTTAACGAAAAAATAAATATAATTATAAAACGTTACAAATATATTGAACAAAACTATCTCGTTGCATCGCCCGCCACGCCGCGCCGCTGTGTTCGGACTTCGGGAACAACCAATTGGAATTGGTGAATCACGGCGGTGGCACAGCAGTGCCCCCGCCAAGATAAGCCAAGCGAAGCGCAAGGGCACTACAGGTATAACAGTTAGTACATTTTTCACCTTACGCCCAAGCGAATATAGCGAAATGGCCAGGCCACATATATTGACTTAAGTTGTAGAATTTGTGAAGTTAGGCTTGTAGAGTGAGAAGCTTGGTTTAACATGAGATCCAGTGTTGCCAACCCTGTTTTAACAGTAGATTTACTGTTTTCGGCCTGACAGCCCTGTTTTTTGTTTTAGTTCGTATTTCTACTGTTTTTAAAATAATAATTAATTCCAAATGGAAATAAGTCATATCCAACAGGTCAAACCGGAATAATCTTTTAGAGAAAGCGATAAAAATAGTTCTCGTATGCGTCGGTCATGCGCCTTTTTACAATTGTAAATTGGCATCAATAGCGGGCCTCTTGCAGGCTGTAGCATAGGGGATCCCCCCTTTACTGAGGCAATCCTTTTGAGTTTTGACTTACAGTAAAACAGGATAGCTACATTTGTAGTATATTATACTACTATGTGGAACAAGAATAGCTGTGCTTTACTTGTATTTGGAAAATTATTTTAAATTAAATTTTGATTTTATTTACTTTACAATTCCCAGAAATTCCTTTACTAAATTCAATTTGTGGTAAATCTAACAGTAGTTGTATAACTATTTATCAATTCTCCGAATGTTATGTCGGACAGTAAATTTGATGTTTTAAAATTACAATTTTACTGTTTTCTGCTGTTTTCTCAAGTACCATTTACTGCTATTTGCTTTCCTAAGGTTGGCAACACTGATGAGATCTGATAACTTTTTGACAGTGCGATCTTGGCATTACTTTACATGAAAATGTTTTTGGTGGGATTTTATTGTATGCAAACAATCTCGCCGCTGCCGCCCCGCTCCTGTCGCCGCGCCGCTCGCCGCGGAGTTCGTGGTAGCGGCCTTAATGTCCCGGGTGCCGGACGCGGGCGTACAGAAATAGCGTAATCTGACACCCACGACGGATGCGGTTGTCAACAGGAACTTGAGCTAGTAGTACTCGCTAACTGTAACACAGTTGCCCGAATACTGAAATGCTACTTAAAATAAGTATCACTCAAGTCACATTTCTGGTTTCGAACCGGTGCGTCATAGTGATATTATTTTTATTTTCTTTCATAGATGTATTATATTAAAAAGAGGTTTTCTTTCTCTTCAAGTAACAACAGATACTGACTACTGTTTCCATTTTTAATCATAATAATTTTATTCCTTTATTTACATACTGTCCTTGTCACTTTTACTAGCACAGACGGTGATACCTTGATTTAGGGGATCCCCAATTTTAAGCACCGTTTCAGTGTTGACCGTAAATATTAAAAAGGGAGAAAGCAGCACCTAACTAAAAAAGTCCATTAATATAAGTCCAATATGTATAATGCTTAAAAACCATATTTTCTGTTAAATTTATAATTGACATTTATAGCAACTTTTTAAATGACTATAGTAATTTTATAATAATGATATATAAATTTCCGTGAATTTTATAATTATTTTAGGTACAATATTGACAAAGTTCCAGCTCGACCAGCGTCTAAATATTTTTTTTCAAATAAATATAGGGCGTATCAAAATATAAAAAAAAAAACCGTGTGGTGTCGTATCGTGAGCACTCGTGGGACACCAGATAAGTCGGAAGTTCCTTATTATAAAATATTAATTTTAAGTTCAGTTATAATAATAATAACAGTCATCACGTAGACTTTACATAAGACACTGTATAGCCATTATACATAGACTATACATAAAAATGTTACGTATTTTTAACGTTACGAACGATTTTGCCGATTAGGGTACCCCCCGCAACGACCCATAAGGAATTTCGTTCCAACAAAGGAAGTGACCGTAATGACTGCAGACGTGGTTGAAGTACATATTAACACGTGAGTTTGTATGCACGATGTGTGCATGATTCAATGGCGCTGTAAACTATTTTCATCTTATGCCGTGGTCGAGCGGATATTTGCTTGATAGTACAATATATTCTGTATACATTGCATTTAGCCATTATGTCAACAAAAATGACAAAAAAAACATTATCGATCATCATAAAAACCGATTCTTCACATTTAGAATCAAAGTAGCTCATTAATTTAAAAGTCAATATTAATCATAAAACCATTTTATCATACTCAATTACGCGGAGAAACCTGTGGGAAAGCAAAAATGATAACATGCCACCATTTTGGATACTTGGCGCTCGATCACGATATTTTATAATTTGGCGTTAAGCGGAGTGGCGCGTTGACATAATGGCGGTACAGCCTGATTCATCGACCTTCACCTGGCGACAGAGCGTGACGCGAATAGGGTTGAATAATCATTTTTCGGAAAAAAGGAAATGAAAAGTCATCGGACAAATTTTCTAGAGTAGGTGAAAAGTAATAAAGTCCGAAAAAATTCGAAACATATTACTGGATTCGTATATGTAGGTCGTTCATATTAGAGAAAATTTAATAGAACTGACAACCATAATAAGACCTTACAGCAATCGGGCGCTTAGTTATAACTCTTTACAGAAATCAAATTTCTATCGAAAAGTACCATAACCAAACTCAGAAACAGACTAATCAGTAATCAGTACTGATTAGTCTGTTTCAGTAGAAATAAAAAAAAATGTTATTATTAATATGGTCGACTGTCATTGAATTTTGATTCTAAAATGCCTATGCCTTAGTGATGGGAACGTAATTCGATTTTAATGGATTCAAATAATTAAATCAAGAAAATGTAAAAAAATAAGCATAATACTTCAATGCAAATTTTAATTTTGAAGCTACTTTTATTTTTAAAACATAAGTAGTTTTTTAATATTGTTTATTTCAAGCTGATAAACATTTTATTAGCAGTGCCCTGTGCCAACCCTACTGGGGATGCTTTGATTTACTTAAATGTTTGGAGAGAGATAATTGGACTCTAAGCTGATGTTGAGAGATTTTAATCAACAAAATATTTGCCGTATTTCTACGGCTTTATTTTTCCACTTTTTTAATATTTATATTTCTTGCCGGCGCGGGAATTTGTAAGGGTTCTTGCTTTATTTGTGTAAAGCTTTTATATTGATTGAGCTGATTTTCACGTTTTCCAAATATAGAAATTTCCTACTTTATAAACGAAAATATCTTACCAAGATATCTTTGAGAATAAAATAGGTATGCCAGAAAATTAGGTGAAATAAACATGTATGCACTTACTTTTAAAGAATTGATCGGAAAACGTGCAGACGGATCGCCTGATAGTGAGGGATAACCTACTGTCACTCATACCAGATCAAATAAGTATCAAGTGCGTTCCGATCAGCTGTAATCTGTTGAACACTGACCACCCTTGGGCCCGGTCTGTATAAGATATATTCTTTACATACTAGTATAAAATGAAGTCGCTTCCGTTGTCTGTTTGCTTAGATCTTTTAAACTACTCAACGGATTTTAATGCAGTTTTCATCAAAAGATAGAGTCATTCAAAAGGAAGGCTTGTAATTTAATACGGGCGGGTCGCTAGTTTTTAATAAATGAATTTCAATTTGTGCTCAGGCGTTCCTCTTCCTCTTATGTCACATAAAAACCGGCTAAGTGCGAGTTGGACTCGCGCACTAAGGGTTCCGTACATAATGACAAAAACACGTTTGTTATATTGGAGCCCCTTAAATATAGCTATAATATTTTATTCTGCTCATAGATAGTATTTTTTGTTATAACGTCGGCAACGGAAATACATCATCTGTGAAATATTTAATTGTCTACACGGAGTGTCGAAATCCCATACAAACATAGTTTCGTTTCAATTTTAAAACGGTATAACCAATCTTCACCAAACTTTGTACACAATATAAACATATCTAGTCTTATAATTAGGTTAGGTTAGAAAATATTAACCAAGAACGAAATAAGAGCGAATTTAATTTCAGCCTCCAGATATTTGGTAGTACCGTTTTAAAATTAAAACATAAGTAGGTAGTAGCTCCGTGGGGCTCTTAAGGAGATACAGCCTTGTGATAGACAGATGGATAAACAGACAGACAGTCTACAAATGGGGTCCGGTATTTTATTATATATTCGGTATAATCAACTACGGATATATTGGGCATATGATCTACTGGTTAAGTATAGATATTTAGGCAGAAAAATAATTGTTGTACTCGAAAAAATCTTGGGTGGGTTTGCGTAGTGCGGAGATTCATCTATTATGAGCTGAATTTTTACTTTGAGTATGACATTTTTTTTCCTAAACGCTTTTATACGATTAGTAGATCACATACCTAAAACACATATCCGTAGTTGATTTTACCAAAACCTTATAGGTATACGGATAAGTGTAGGGTGTTGTATGTGTCAAAGTATTTTATGAGTTATGTTATGACCAAGGTCAACACGAACAATTAGAAAATGCTGTTATTGCCGTACGTCCGCAGGAAACGGCGGAATGTTTGAGCCCGTGCCAATATCTGGGGACGAATCAACAGCATCATCAGGTACCCCCTGGCCTCTGCAGGCTTAGCATGCGCATAGTACAAACACCGAAGAATAGAAAATATGACAGATTGAAGAAACATTAATATCATTCGGAGCAAAATAGGTCTTACTGTAAGGTAGAAAGGTCGATGTATCGTAGTTATGAGAAATAACATTTTTTTTCTTCCCGAGCATGAGCTCACAAAATTGTCTATTTTGACAGCTAAAGTAGAAACGTTTTCTTCATTTAATGTCAAAAAGTCTTACAATAATGTCAACTACTCCACATCATGGCGGTCCAAGACAAATAGTTTCTTTACGTTGAGTCATATACTTGAAAATTTGATCATTTTTGACGGAAGATTTCCCGGCAGCCATTTAAAAAATATTAATATTTAGAAATGTTGACTACTATTGACGACCTTGTTTCCATCGATTAAGAACAATTTTGCAACGAACTGTTTTGTCTAGAATATTTCTTCTTTAAAATTATTTCTATGGATCGCAATGCTAAGCCTGCTGGGGCGCATCGATAAATAAAATTATACAAAAAGTAAGTAATTGTAAGGCAATAAGCGAACTGATGATGAGTTTTAGCTAAGAACTGTATCGATTACATCATCTTTTAACCAAAGAAAACTGCATCAAAATCTGCCTACTCGTTTAGAAACTATGACGTATGCATTATTTTTGTGTCGGGGGTTAAATACTCTTATCGAAACGACCGATTGATTTTTATACCAAGGGGAGACATGATTAGGCGTCTATAGGCAAGTTTGGTCGATCAGTTTAATCGATTACAATTAAGCTACTATATCTATTAATGTACAGTAGGTCTTACTAGACTGCATGAATTGCATACGCGTCAAAAGACGGCCGCTAATGAAACCTCAAATAGCAGAAGTATTCTAGTATCACGTCGCGTGCCGCCTGCCATGACAACGCGTCGCGACTCGCGAAACAACTAATAGAAAACTTGTCTGTGTTGTTAGCAAGGAATTTGTAAGTAAAACAACTAATACTTACAAATTCCTTGGTTGTTAGTCGCTGCATTGGACGTCAAACGAGTTATTAGTTGTGCCGCGACGCTTGCGCACTGTCAACGAATTCTTTGTAGACCCTAGTACTTCGGTCGGCCACGCTCAATTGTGGCCCGTAGGTAAAAATTTCAAAGACACGGCATTTCATTATATTTTATATTGTGTTCAAGCTGTTGTTCGTTAGACGGACCTATATAAAGTGAAATTCTTGTATTGCACGAACCTTAACCTATAACCTACCCCTATATTACCTATCAATTTTTAAATTATGCGTTAACCATGGTCAGAAATTATTTGCTTTTTAAATGTCGTCTAGAAAAGCCAAACTTAAAACGTCCCATTAATATATTTTTTATTATAACTAGTTAAATGAAAATAAAATAACGAAACACACATTTTGATACATTTATTGACGTACTACCTTATTTTCTTCTTCTTAAATATAAAAATATTGCGATTCCAATGTCTCGCTAAAACTCGAAAACGGCTGATCTGATTTGGTCAATTTTGATCTTTAAATAATTAATCATGGAAGTTCAGGGAAGGTTTAAACGATGAGAAATATTGGAAAAATTGCGGGGAAAATACTAAAATAACTGTGCATTTTGTTCAATTTATCACTTGACTGTCAAATATTTATAGGTGTGGGTTCAGTTCAGGCCATCGGCTCTATATAGTTTTCTTAATTTAAATAATTGGCCGACTATCTACACCTTATCAGGTTGGTAGGTGTAGATGTAGGTTGTTGTTGTAGATGTTGGTGTAGGTTGTAGATGTAGTTATTTATGTATCCTGTTCATAGTTTAGACAGAAAAAATATGTGTGCCAGGCCAACTAGTTAGTAATAACATTATCATTATTATTTACAAATACCAAAGCATCCGTCTGTAACTTTTCTGGTTTTATGTCTGTGTATGTGTAGGAACTACAATTGTTTGTTCCCATTTTGGGTTCTATGTTAGTCCTAACTGTGACAATTGAAGGCAGAATTTTCCTTGAATTATTACCTAAGGGATCTTTTGGATTTTCTTGCGTTCCTTGCATCAGTCGACGAATAGTATACATCTCCTGCTTCGTCATATAAATAGGTTTGTTGTATACAATCCAGACCACCGTTTCCCAGCAACCAGGTTGGGTAAAGGATCCTTCGTATGTCAGGTATTCCTTAGTGTAAGGTAGTAAAGAGGTGACACTGAGATCATTGATGGGATGAGAGGTACCCTCATATGCAACTTTGGTCAGAGCACTGGTCAGTAGCCGTAGCTCTGGTTGCGATGTCATGTCTCCAATCTTCACCATCAGAGAAATCACCACTACCCCCTGAGGCTTCTTTTGCGCCTCAGACATATTATGAAACAAATCTTTGTTGTAACCGTAAAATTGTATTTCCCCCGAGAAATATTTGCCATTTATCTGATGCTCGGATCCCAAGGGATTGAATAATCCATAATGGATGGTGATTCCTTCAAATTGATATTTATATGAAAGAGGACCTCCGCTAAACACGACTTCGTTATCATATTCTGTCGTTTTGAACTCTAGAGATCGACCAGTATTATGTAAAATTCCATTCACTTTTGGGCCGGCAATGTTTAAATCTCCAAGATTGGGATCATAAAGCAGTTTGTTCGCCTCAATATTTATTGGACTTTGTCGTTTTCCCTTAAAACATATTTGCCATTGGGGATTAATTATTCCCCAAAAATCTTGGCCCGACATACCTTGATAAGCCCACCATGATTCCCAAGTTGACGTAGAACAAAATATAGAGTCCATGCAAAGTAGTAGTACGACGATTTGCTTCATCGTTAATTTTTATACCACAACTTATTTATTTGTGCTCTTCCATTTAAGTTTTTTTTTTCACTGAATTTATTATTTGAATTTTGTCTGCTTATTTTGCTTGGTAGGCTATTGCAGATATCCAAAATGTCTGCACACTGGAGTGTTTATTTACAGCGCCGTCCGTGGGTATTTCGGTAGTGCTATTCCCAGCGTATGTCGTCACATGTCTATGACGCAACTCGACGGTTTTAAATTTTGCACGCGAGTATCTGTTGTTAGGGATGTTAAACAATTCCGTTTGTTTTTATGGGCGATAATTACTTTATGATTTCTACGTGAGACGATATTCCTGATGTTTTACGACCCGGTAATCGGGTTAAGTTAGCTTTACGCTCTTATAAAATTATTAGTATAAAACATAATTTGCACCTGGAATGTCAAACCTACTGTTAACACAAACATATGCTTTGAAAGGACGCTTACCTGGTATGTGCGCAACATCATTTTGTACAAATCATAGTATGTTGTATAAATAAATCGCCAATGACGTTGTGATTTTTTTAATGAAATGAACCGGGAAACGAGTAGACGGATTGCCTAATAGTAAGCGATTACCGCCGCCCGTGGACACTCGCAACACCAGAGGATACACTTGTAACTCTTCTGGAGTTGCGACTTGCGTTCCCAGTCCTTAAAATCCCCAAACCGGTAACCTCACTCACTCGGCGAAACACACGCAAGCTTTATTTCACGTTGGTTTTCTGTGAGGCTTTCGTATTTACCCGGTCGAACCGGCCCATTCTTCGGCATGAATGGGCGTGTGACTTGTGATGCGTCATAAACTCATAACTCATATCACGCAGCAAAATGGCTAACTTAATCTAAACTCTCCTTTTTAAGTTAGTAGTACAGTCACTAATTAAGTGCAAATAATTGACTTCTGAAAAAAGTGATGAATTAATGAGGCTGGGAAAGCTGGTTAAAGGTCGCGGCCGTGGTCGAAGCGTGAGGAATCGATTGCGGCGTTGTGCAACCTCAGAGCCTAGCCGCCTTAGTGCCAATAGTGATCTGGCCGACTACCGCTATGGTCTGCAAACTGATCATATTTCTATGGATCATAACTGTGGCGGGTAAGTGCTGCAATTTTCCTTGATTTTGTCGTATTAGAAAGAAAACAATCATTAATTGTGAAATTGTCAACAAATATAGCTTTCTTTACAAATCAACAATTAGATCATCTTATTGCTTTATTTTTGCAATATTCTTAGATCATACTGATAAGCAAAAACTTTAATAATTTCACTTTGCAGATCTTCAAGAAGCGGTGGATGAGAATGAAACTGAGCTACAAGATGTGGACCTGGAGGCTGTGTGTCCGGAACTCAGTGGACAGATCATCGGAGGCAGACCCAGTTCTGTTACCAGACACCCTTATCAGGTGTCCATGGTGATCAATGGGAACTCGTTCTGTGGAGGTTTCATCATTAGTAGGGACTATGTGATGACTGCAGCTCATTGCGTTCAAAAGTGAGGTTTATTTATCGTTATTTTTTTTATTACTTTTACATGATCTCATCATTATGACCAAAATTATCTACTGAGGTAGATTCTTCTTTCATGATCTATTTAAAATTTATCTTATGAAATTTATTTTATTTGTATTGTCAAATTTATTATTCTTACCATTAATAGTAGGTAATAGTTAGACCCCTTTTAGTATATTATAATCAACACTTAACTATATTATAACATCACTTATGTATTTTTCCTGCCAAGTGGGGTTTATAACGACACTTGTTTATTAGTTTTCTATTCCTTTAATATCAACTCCGAGAATAAATTCAGTTAAATTCTTATCCTTCATTTATGTACACACTTATGTATTTTTCCTGCCAGGTGGGGTTTATAACGACACTTGTTTATTAGTTTTCTAATCCTTTAATATCAACTCCGAGATTAAATTCAGTTAAATTCTTATCCTTCATTTATGTACATAATATTTTGTTTTCTTATATTTGCACTATCTCCTTCTTTTAGCACCTCACCCCAAGCTATCCGTCTCCGCGTTGGTAGCACTCGTCGCAACTCCGGAGGTCGTATAGCCGCCGTGTCTAACGTGACAGTTCATCCGCTCTATGGCCAGCCTATGTACGACCACGATATAGCGGTGCTACGCCTGGCTCAACCTCTCGTGTTCGGTGCTGCTATACAGCCTATACGGCTTCCTCAGCCACGTCAGGCTGTTCCTCTGGTCCGACTCACTGTTACTGGATGGGGTTTGACAGCGGTAGGTTTGATGACACGAGTACTATTTAGTAGGAACTTTGCATTCGAAAACTAAATGGGCTATCGTAAAGATTTATCTGAAACAGCAAATGTTTCCGTAACAGTGGATCTTTAAGCTTTAATCTGTGGTTTTCTATTGTGTCTACCGCTATCAATTTTGAATGGGGTGCAAGGTTCATATATACTACTAAATGAACGAAATACAATAGTATCTTGCGGAAATTTCGGTAACCTTCTGTAATTTTTGCTGCTTTTTTTATTAAACCTTAATAAAACTAATACTATAAAGAGAAAATATTGATTTTGTTTGTTTGTTTCTTTGTTTGCATTAAATAGGATTCGAAAGTCCTGAAGGGATTTTGATGAAATTTGGTATAGACAGATAGTAGATCACGGGGAAGGACATAGGCTAGTTTTTGTCACGGCAAAATGTACAGTTCACGTGCAAAATGTGCGCAAAAAGTCTCGGGCAACATCTATCGATGTAATAATTAATGTAACAATGCTCAGCTCGTCCCAAGCTTGACTCAAAATGTTGTTTGTCCTTGCCCCGTCACTGATGGTGATGTTTTCAGCCGCGCGGCCGTCGTATCCCGCGTATCATGATGGAAGCCAACGTGCCCGTGGTGCCTCACTGGCTCTGCCAACTGTCCTACGGCGACTCCCTCACTACCAACATGTTCTGCGGGGGACATTTCCTCATCGGCGGTGTATCGTCTTGCCAGGTATTGTACAAGGTCCCTTTCTTATGTCCCTCGGTAAACATTCTTATTTATCGTCATATGATTATATCGTCGACGATAAGATGGAAAACGAAGTCTCTTGTAAGATATTTAGGATGTAATGATATTGTACGTACTAAGATAATGTAATGAAAGTAATATTATAAGAAGTATCTTACATACAGCTGTCGGCTGAATAAACTCTTCTTAAATTAAGAAGCTCTCAAGTCACACGCTGCCCTTGACATTCTTCCAAGCTTCTGCTTATGTCTCTATCTCTACGTGGCCCTTTACTTATTAGAGTTTAAGATGTTTGCTTAAGCTACCTATTTAACTAGAAGCTAGAAAGCTGATACTTTTCATGTTCTATTAACGGCTCGCGTAATTAAAGACAAGGACTAAGATATAAATAGCATTCCCATACATTTTCGAGTATTGGACTTTACATAATAATATACTCATTTGTCTCAGTCTTTATTAGAAATTAGACCATATTTTGTTTCAGGGCGATTCCGGCGGCCCCGCGGTGTTTCGCGGCACGGCGTTCGGCGTGGTGTCATTCGCTAGAGGATGTGCCCTGCCACTGTCGCCCACCGTGTTCACAAATATCGCCGCGCTTAGAGACTGGGTCACGCAGAACACAGGCGTGTGAATGTCAACCGTAGCACGATGGACTAAAGCTCAAATTGCAACCGGATTATCTGTGATATAAATAAATGAGAACATTCCGAATTTTTTTTTCAGTTTTCTTTAATAAAATCTTAATGGAATATTTTGGTTTTGTGTCTACATTCCAATGTGTCTAAAATGCTATGTCGACGGTGACTTATCTTAACTAAATAGTAACATTGATTGAGGGAAATCTTTGTAGTACCTACTAGTGAGAAGGGTATTGAAAATAATCGCGTACAATCTTAACCCTGCCAAACATAATAAAATATAAGGTTCGGTAAGATCATTTTTGTTGAATAATAATTGTTAATCAAGAATTCTTAGAAGTTTATGTAAGAGCAACTTCTTCAAAAGTTGATGTTTTATAGTACTATTCACTGCCAAGTGCCAGCTGAACTTGATTGACAGTTGTAGGATCAGATAGTCATTGTTAGTAGCGCATGTTGTATAAGCTTAAATGAAAACTAAGGACTGATTTTTGCCTCTAAACAGCAAAGATTTCAAACAATGAAATAATCATGAAACATCCTACTTCCAAAATATGACTTTTTTGATTATCTCTCTACACCAGCACCTTCCAATTTCTACCAGGTATACGAGATGTTCCTCATCGGCTACCAGTTCAAGGTGCTGTCCCCGATCTTCACGATCCACTGGGGGCTGCAGGCGCGTCGCAGCCGGCCGCTGTGGCGGGAGAAACAGAACGCCAAGAATAGGAAACACTTCGAGACCTTCAAACGGGAGTTATTCGCCAGGTATTTGCTTATTTATGAACAATCTAGCTGTTGCCCGCAGCTCCACCCGCGTATATACAGTATCCCTCGGGAAAACTATACTTTTTCGGGATAAAAAGTATCCTATGTCAAAATGTCTGTACCAAATTTCATCAAAATTGGTTCAGTGGTTAAAGCGTGAAGAGGTAACAGACAGATACAGACACACTTTCGCATTTAAGATATTAGTATAGATAGTGGGTAGGTATAGATGACACAGTATATCTACATACCTACTTATAACATCATACTACTATTATTATAAATGTGAAAGTTTGTGAGGATGAAAGGATGGATGGACGTTTGTTACTCTTTCACGCCAAAACTACTGAACGGATTTTTATGAAATTTTGTATGGGTAGTAGTTTAACCTTTGGATTAGCACATAGGGTATTTAATAAATAATAAATAAAAAAATAAAAAAGAAATTGGCAGTAAGGTATTCTACGAAATACAGCGGGCAAAGGCAAAATTATGTAAATACAATTACAGTATTCTAATGGCATTTGCACTGTGCAGGTATAGGAAGGACCCGCTGCATTTGCTGCACCGGCCTCAGCAGGCCAAGAAGACATAGGCCTCGCAAGGCCGCGCTGGGCGTGAGCTGGCCGGCCTGTGCATCTTATTAACGGTATTGAACGTTTGATAGTGAGCAATAATTTAATAAAAAAGTGAAAACATGTATTATAAACGTGAGCGTATTGAACTTCAAAATTGGTATTCCGAAGATAAAACAGTGAGAATAAGCGCCTGTTATTCGAATAAAAAATACTAGTATTATTATTCGCAGCGCCTGTTTCTATTGGGTCAGAAAGTTTATTTGCATGTTTTGTTTCTGTCGCTCGATATAAAGTAATCAGCGACAAAACTTCCGAATAAGCTATCCGACACTCATAATATTGTGAAACTTGCCCTTTGTGTTGTTAAAAAGTTTGATCCTGTTGAAGATACTGGAATATTATACGGTTTATTACAGTCATGAAAATAGCATTGACGTGCCATATCTATAGACTTCGCAACTCGCATTCCATACTAAATCTATGGTAAACAGTGTAACAATTTTTTTTTGAAAACTTAAGAAGCCAGTCAATGAGGTGGCAGTTGGTTTTTTGTTCAGCTTTCGAATTATGTGTGTTACCTATTATGAAAGGGTTGCCCCGTAATATTGTATTGTCAGATGAGGTAATAGTGTATAGGTAAGTAGACCAGTGCCATATTTAATCGTGTTTTTGATCCAAAAGAAAATAAAGTATATATGCACCTAACATTTATATACAACATACTATATCATGGTCGTTGCATTTATTAATGGCCATTTTCAATAACCCATCTATTTATAACTGTTTGTCAGAAACGTCAAATTTGTATCGCAAAAAAACCGGCAAATGATTGAATGATGATGTTTTTAACAAATAGTTATAGGTAGATATATAGGTTATTAAAACGAGCCGTATGTCAATTGTGCGACTTGTGCCTCAGTAAGACTTTGGAACTAGGTTTCTCTCTATTTATAGAGTTTTCTTATATTTTCTGATCATAACATAAGATCCAAAATACAGTCCTGTGAAGCATTTTGTACATAATGTATAGAACGAAAGTGATTCAAGACTTTAACTAATATAAGATGTATAGTCAGGGTAATTGAATGCTTAGCAGTTTAATCGTGACTGCAAAGTGTAGTATCACGGGAAATAGTAGAGTTACGTTTATTTACCAAACTGCTAAGCATTCAATTTCCTCATGTACAGTTGTTGACAAAACCGGCGTCTGTACCACATTTGGACGTTATTGCTACAATAATGAGATCGAAATCTTGTAGACCCGGCATATCAGCGTCTGTACCTATGATTACAATTTTAGACTAGTATAGCGAATGTACTCGTATGTACTGAATAGTATAATAGGCTAGTATAATGCATATCTGTTACTTGTTAACTAATATAATAAAGTTTTCATCTTCACAATGTTTAGCAGAATGTTATAGGTATTGTATGTAAGTGTACCTACCTAGTCTGTATATAGCTGCCGTACTGTGTTCTTATTTCTTACGTATATAGGCTAGCCGCACACACGCAATAGTATTAACACAATAAATTTGTCAATATTAGTCAACACAAACACAAAAAAACGGCAATATGGCCCGCACACAAGGAATATTATTGTCAATATGAGCATTATTGTCAATAATATGGTGTGTGTGCGGATAGCTATTGGCTAGTGATTCTTTTTATAGTAGGTATAATATGTAGATAGATAGAGATAAGTAGTGGAAATTAAAGCGGCATTTTTGTGACTGATATTATAAATCAGAGGATGCAATATTGGTGTTATTTGGATGTTATTTTATAGAATTATTGAAGTCTATGGTTTTATAATATATTGTTATTGTTATCTCTCTGGCACAAATTAACATTTCACAATGTTTCCATCGCGTTTTAGGTGTTGGTTTATAATTTATGTCTTAGGCCTTTAATGGTATCTATATGATTACAGCTCATCTACATACGCACGGATTTGGTACGGTGCAGTGGACCGAAAAGCTCGACACTCGAGTGTTCGATTTTATGCTCTATAGTCTTAAGTCTATTGCATATAATTTTGCGATTAGGTATAATATACCTAACTATAAACTAGATTGGTCATAGTAAATTATATCTTGTTTTCTTTCAAAGCTAGTTTTGAAACTTTTAATAGTAGATTTTACTTTTTTAATTTAATAGTAGTAAAAGTTTAAATTTGCCCAAATAAAAGTGTTTCCCGTGAGATTTCATGAAATGCCTACATGTTTTTAAAAAACCTTTTTTTTCAAAGCTTTTAACTGTGGTAGAGCCACGCATAAGGTAGGGGTTAGGATAAGCGTCTTCAAAAAGTAAGTGGCAAGTAAAGCCGATCTCACCAAAAACATGTTCATGTAAAGTGATGCCAAGACGATACCATATAACTCGCACTGTCAAAAAGAAATTAGATCTCATGTGAAACCAAGCTTCTGACTCTACCAAACTTCTAACTCTACACGCCTTAACTCTACAAGCCTAACTCTACAAACTCTACACCTTAGTCAAAATATGTGGCCTGGCCATTTCGATACCTTCTGTAATACCCTGTGTTTGTGTTGTAATTCACAGGCTTGATCTCGCACTTAGCAGCAATAACTATTACACGTCCACTCTCGTCTACGACTCTCGTGAGACTGACGTGGTGCGATCAAGACAGTGTTATGTCAGTTTGTATGTATGTATGTATGTGTGTAGTAATTGTTGTATTGTGTATATGTTATTTATTTATTAGTTAATCACATACACTACATCCCTTCCTTATTAAATTTTTAATTTAACAATTAATTCTAATTTATTGTTTGTTTCAGAAACTGCCCTCTACTCCCCTTGGACCTTCTTTAGGTGTACAATTATATTCCTTCTTAAAGTTTGTCCTGTTTCTTCGTTGCGGACTGTGTAATCTCCGTTTCTTGCTATCTCTACAGTATAATGAGTGGGATCAAAATCGGTGTTAGTTAATTTGCTATTTCTAATGTTTTAAAATAAACTTTATCTCCTTCCAATATTTTGATTCTTCAGCTCTGCGTGCAGAGTCCCCTTACTCTTTTCCTTTTTTGTATTTTTTTTTGTATCTTATCCCTATCCCTATCTTCAGAATCATTTTCATTAGCTTGCCTAGTTTCTAGAGATAGAATTTTATGTCGGTTAAGTCTATTGAAAAATAATTTAGATAGAGTTTTACCAGTTACACTGTGTGGTGTACTATTGTAACATCATGAGGTACTCAAAGAGACTATATTTAAGGTCTCTTTTTCCAATCTGACTAATACGCAAATGCTTTAAATGTCTTTATTCTGTCTTTCAACCTCTCCATTCATATGCGGCCAATATGAAACTGTATTAAAAAGACGAATGTTACATTCTTTGCAAAATATTCGAAACTCCTCACTCACAAACTATCTACCATAGAAATAGGGTAACCCAATTTGCTTAAAATTTCCTTCAAAAGTTTTATTATTTGTGGACTTATGATTGTCTTAGTAATTTTTTACTTCTTTATAACGTCTGTAGTAGTCAATAAGAATAAGTAAATTGTCATTGTTCGGCAGTATCAAACGATCCATTGCCTAAAAGATCCATCGCAATGTCTAGCCATGGAGTCAAAGGTAAGTCACGTCTTTTCATAGGCGCTGGTGCTATTGGCAACCCTACTAACGTGTAACCTTTACAAGATCTGATTAAGTTTTCCACATCCTTGTCAATGCATGGCCACCAGACAGGTATAACAATTCGGTTTCCTCTCAGCAAAATACTCTCATAGAAACACAATTTTATTCAAAGTTGGTATTTTTATACTCTTCCTGAACGTCGTTGTACATGATGCCTATCACCGGTTCGGGAACTAACCTGGCAAGAAGAACCGGCGTAAGAAACTCGCACGGGGTCATCTTTTACCAAAAATATGGAAAATTTTCTTTTAAAATAAAATATCATATTACAATGATATGACTACATTACAATAATAGAAGTAGCCTTCAAGGCGGCCATCCTATTCCCATGGTGTACGATCCTCAATAAAATCATTTACCCTATAATAAGCTTTAGTACACAAACAATCTTTAACTACTTTTTTAAATTTATTAATATGCAGATTTTGAACATTTTCTGGGATTCTATTCTAGCGTATAAAAGATTTACTAACTTTACTCAGTCTGATCACCGGTAGCTCTAGTTTGTGTTTATTTCTAGTGTTTCTACAGTGATTATTACTCTTCGTATTGAACATACTTAAATTTTCCCAACATAGAACACATTGTCCAAAATATATTGAGAAGCAACATTTAATATTTTGTTTGGCCCTTAACCATATATCTGAACTTTCTTATCCTTCAATTCCTTCCATGTTTCGTCGCTAATTAGATTTGGTTTACATCCAGAGTCAATTAGCATATTTATTTTAATTCCACCTAATTTCCCAGTGTACTTATTGTGTACCTACTACAGGCAAGTGGACTTATTTTTTTTTTTGCGTAAATGAATAGCACTGAAAAATATGAGTAACTTCTCAGAAGAAACCGTATATCAAAAGTCAACACTTTCAAAGGCACAGCGACCCGTACACAAAATTTCGCAAGTCTCGTAAAAACGCTCCATACCAAAGTCGACCCACAAATGACGTCACTCTTGGGCTAAAGTGTATGAAGTATCCATATACTTCATGCGGCCATCCGCAGGATCATATTTGTAAACGTCTCCGACACCTGTGCGCCCAAGCCCATAATGAATGTTTTTGTATATGATGTGAGCAAACCAACGATGTAATCTTTGTTTACCAATTTCGCAATATATATATATGTATTTATAGGTACTTCTCAAATGCATTCAACTAGTAAACTATCCCCAAATAGTATTTTTTTTCACATTTACCAAACAGCAATGCCTTAATATTTCCGAATATATTAATAAGAAGAATAAGAATAATTTATTTGCGAAATTTTACATCCATACGTGAGTATAGTAATTATATATCAAATCAACATAATATTTTATACACTCATTAATTGTTTAACGTTGGCGCCTGCACTAGGCTAAGCCTGTCCTGCAGATCGCCAACATATTTCTACAACTATTTTAATGAAACCAAACATTTCAGATGTAGTTAAATCCCCCACTGTAGCATCATTGTCAACTTAAAAACGTAATCAACTTCATCATATTCTACTATGTCGACTTTGTTTCTATTTCCCATTCTAGCTTTTTTCCAAGTCTGTGTATTATTTCCTTTATTACAAAAACTTTCACATTTCCTTTTATTGTTTGAGACTTTTTAATCTCGACTTACAATAAGACTTAAAGTGTCCTATTTTACCACAGTGGTGACATTCTTTACCCTTAGCGGGACAATAATTCCAAAATCTATCAATTTAATGATGGTATCAATTTGTACCCTTTATACTACCATTCATCTTTATACTATCAGTGAAAGTATTGTTTCATATCCAACAACCAATTTAATGGAGGTATTATTTTATACCCAATAGCCAATTCAATGGAGGTATTATTTCATACCCTATAACCAATTTAATGGAGGTATTATTTCATACCCGATAACCAATTTAATGGAGGTATTATTTCATACCCATTAACCAATTTAATGGAGGTATTATTTCATACCCAATAACCAATTTAATGGAGGTATTATTTCATACCCAATAACCAATTTAATGGAGGTAATATTTCATACCCAATAACCAATTTAATGGAGGTATTATTTCATACCCAATAACCAATTTAATGGAGGTAATATTTCATACCCAATAACCAATTTAATGGAGGTATTATTTCATACCCAATAACCAATTTAATGGAGGTATTATTTCATACCCAATAACCAATTTAATGGAGGTATTATTTCATACCCAATAACCAATTTAATGGAGGTATTATTTCATACCCAATAGCCAATTTAAAGGTAGTAGGTACCTACTTTCAGGTACCCTGTGACATGATTCAGTATAGTTAAAAAGCATTGTTTATTATTACCTATTGTTTTGCCTTCTAAAGGGTCCTCCTAAATAATAACGAACTGAATTGCTTTAAAATTATATTATTGAGACTTCTACATTTTTCTTTACAGAGCTCAAATTCGACCGAACACCTATATTAATTTAACAAAATTAATTTTATATTATTATGCATATAAAGCAAATATATTCTTTATTTTACTGCTTTTGACCTTATAATAATTACAAGCTCAACATTAAAGAAGAATCAGAAATTATTTTGTTTTAATAAACATACTTACCTAATACCGACATATTTGTAAAAGTTATGTGCCAATAAACGTCACTTGCTTAAGAAATAGGATTAAACAAAGACCAAACTTAAGAACCTACTTAATGTCTCAAATAACTTGCTAAAAATCTTCAAAAGAAAATTTACATCTTGCTGTAGTTTCAGAATAAGACTATGGTTTGTTTTTTTATCATTCATATCGTAATACGTAACTTTATTCGCACATTAGAAAAACTCATTAAGCTTTAACTATTCATACGTAGGTACGTATGAATAGGTATAGGTATACCTATGGCGAGATAACGCGCGTATTAAGTATGGTTAAATATACCATATTAAACATTTGGCAACACATTGGTGTTGTAGAATTGTCTAATGCCGTTGCATACTACTTTCTACTATGTCAAATATTAAACCTTAGTGGTCTACGTGTCTTTGATGTAATGAATAACAATATTACCACTAAAGAACTGTGTAACTAAGGAAACTAGCTTATAGAAGAGCAAACCACGCCCAGTCGGTCTCCCACACGGGAAACCGAAACATTCAGGCGATGCTACTTACCCGGCGATGCTACTTACCCATTGTTTCGTCACCGCTCCAATCTCAAAATATTGTGTTTAATACCATTCGATATTCCGTGGCTGCAGCCCCTGGTATCACATTGCTTTCTAATAATTAATTACTACAATACAATTGTGAAAGTTAGTATTGTTCACAACATCACCTCCCTTAATTGATGTATGGTTTATTTCTAGTTGCTATCACATACTTTTGAATCTGAATAGTTATAAATTACAGTTCGTAAATGTGACCTTAGAATAATAGTGCTTTGCTAACAGAAAGCGAGTCTTATGTTAAATAACATAGCTACCTACATGTTTTGTTATTTCCGAATTAATAAACAATGTTAGACAAATCTGAATAGTTATAAATTATAGTTCGGAAATGTAACGTTAGATTAATAGTTTATTGCAAATAGAAAATGAGTATTTTATATCACAGCTATCCACGTGTTTTTGTTATTTCCGAATTAATAAACAATTTTGATTTATCTCTTTATTTTGTATTTTGAACCGTGATGAAGATCCTCATAGAAAATGGTATATTTATATCTACCTTCCTTTAATTTCTGGGGTAGGTTGAGATAAATGTATTTGCTATAAAAATTACATATTCGAATTGAAATATCAGTAAATAGATTACTGATAATAGATATATCGATGGCTTAGAGCACACTTGTTCTAATTACAAAAAGTTGATTTTTCAGGAGAGCATTTTAAAGTTGACGCATGAATTATACAAAAACTGTATATGATACGTAATTCAAATTACGTTTATTCATAAGACTTATTCTTTGGTTCTACAAAAAAGTAAATTTCATAACGAAATTACGTCAAATTGATAACAAAATCAGCTGAATTCCTAGCTAACCCCCCTTACTTAGTACATTTGAACCCTCAAATTTAATAATTTGAATGCACGAATGTACTAAGTGAGCGGGGTTAGTATTCTAGTAGAGAAACAGGTACCTTCATATCAAAATAAAAATATTAGATATATATTTTATAAAATACCACAGAATACCGACTCAAGATATTTTTTTTGTGCACGTTAGAACATAAAATAATAATAATATAGTTAAATAGCAAATCAATAAAACATTGCATAATAGGAAATCATTTATTAAAGTTTTGTTCTACTAAAAGTATTCATTAAATCAGTCGTTCTTAAACACTTATAAAATTAGAGAAAGTATTTATCCAAGTTTCGTTAAATCCGTATGTAATATAGAATAAATAATGTATTCTTATAGAATAAAATATAGGTTATTTGACCATCAGATTTTAATTTTAGAAACCCTTACATTTTAAAAACTCCACGTTTAAGCCTATCACATGACTCGTGAGATTAGAAGTTGACGAAAAATTGTGAACCAAAGAAACTATTTACATTTCAAAGCTATATATTTATCAGATTATAAACTAACGAGTAACTAACGTAAACGGTTTGTTAAGTTTCCAAATTTTCGCCAATTTATATTCTTACTAGTTCGATCATAATCTAAAGTTTTTTCAATCTTGGGGTAACTTACTTTCATTACTTATTTGTACCTTTTAGGTAGACATAAATTATAATTCGATAACATTTAAATTTATTCAATATTAATACTCACGAGCTCCTTAAACTATTAGAATCTGTTAACTTGAACAAAGGCGCCGGCCCTGATGACGTTCCACCAATATTTATTCAAAAATATGCCAAAAGCCTTGTCACGCCACTTAGTATACTTTTTAAACGCTCATTGAACGAAGGTTACGTATCAAACACTTGGAAAGCTGCTTTCATAACTCCAATACATAAAAATGGCGATAAAACTAATATTAAGAACTACAGGCCTATCCCTAAACTTAGCATTTTTGCCAAAATTTTTGAAAGAATTGTATATGTATAAGCAGGTCTATGCTACAATAAAGTCTTGGTTTATCCCAGAGCAGCATGGTTTCTTGAAGGGACGTTCAACCACTTCGAATCTTCTCCTTGCGTATGACTTTGTTAGTAGCAACCAGGTTGACATTATTTATACTGATTTCTGTGAAGCTTTTGATCGTATCGATCATTGCATTCTGCTTGAGAAGCTCCAACAAGCAGGAAAGGAAACCTGTTGCGGTTGTTCTCCTCCTATATAAATAACCGATCTCAGACAGTAGCTTTAAGCGGATACATATCATCCTGGATGTGAGACCCCTCTGGAGTTCCTCAAGGCTCGCTACTCGGGCTTCTTCTATTTGCCATATTTCTGAACGATGTATCATCTTGTTTTCATCATGCTTGTTTCTAATTATATGCCGATGACACTAAAATAATAAAACGTATCACTTCAAGTGATGATAGTAAACTAAGATTTTATATTTAGATTAATAGGTTTAGTGAATATTGCCGTAACAATAAACTGGATCTTAATGTATCAAAATGCTTTGTAGTGAATTTTACGCGTAAACTTCATGTAATTAAGTACAATTACACCCTTAACAATCAGGCCCTACTGCATTAAATAAAATCAAAGACCTGGGTGTAATTGTTGATCACAAATTATTATTCGATGAGCACCTTGATTATGCAGTGAAAAAGGCCTCTAGGGCCCTGGGGTTTGTAATCAGGGACTGCAAAGACTTTAGAATGCTCAAACCTATAAAAGTGCTTTACTGTTCTTACGTACGTAGTGTACTTGAGTACTGTTCTGAAGTTTGGAGCCATGCCTACGATATTTACAAAAACAGGATTGAATCAATACAGAAAAGGTTTCTTAGATACTTACAATATAAATGTGGTGATAATCTAATTAGTTATAAAACTAGATATAAAAAATATCATTTCCTTCCCTTAGAGCGCCGTCGTATCATCTCAGATTTGATCTACTTGAATAAAATTATTAAAAATGTCATAGACTCTCCCAACGTACACAATAAAATTAAAATAAATATACCCTCTAGATTCTTTCGCACTTTTGTCCCACTTTACATCCCACCCTATAATACTAATTATCATCGCAATTCGTTTATCTGTAGGTCTACCGCACAATTTAACGATTTCTTACGCGATCACTCTAATGCAGATGCTTTCTTGATTGAATCTTCTTCTTCGGCTTGTAACTACAGAATATTTCTGTTAATTATTATCAATTAGGTATGTGTGATCAGTTCAGTGATCCAAAGGTTTGATTGAATTTTTCTCGATTATTTTTGTTTGTTATTATTTCATTCCCTTTTCTTTTTCATTTGTATAAAGCTAGCACTCACCTTAATGTTTGTTACATACCTATCTGTAAAAACTTGTCAATGGCTATCTGTTTCAATTATGTTTAGCTGTAAGTTTTTCTATAAAAATATAATAAAATACAAATAAACATGCACTAGTAAACTTGATCTGTCACTAAGAAAACCTGTCACTGCCAGCGCGCGGAGCTAGTCCAGTACTTTCTGCTGCCAATGGCAAGAATATCTATCTACCCTCGTACGTAATACGTATCTACCCTCCCCACGCTCGCCAACGGCCGCCAGAAACAACACAATCACCCCACTCACCCACACTCGCCAGTTGGCTTCCACAACGACTCTACCTATTACTCTGGCGCGTACAGAAATAACGCGCCAAAACGATTATTGAAGGCACACTTAACTTAAAATGACGTTAGTATACTTGAGCATTTAAAGAAACAAAACAAAAATGAATTATGTGTACACGTATTAGATATGTAATTTTCGATAATTTTGTAAAAATAGTTCTTTTTTGTATCATAGCGACTTAGCACATTTGTGCACGCACGAAAAAATAGGAGCATTAGATTCGTTTTTGTATTAACTGCACTTACAACATTTGGATTGTCTGTAATATGAAAGATTACATGTCGTAAAGGTACTTAATATTTTTGTGCGTTAACTAGTAAAGCGGGAGGGAATATTAAAATCACTTGTGGACTTTTCGTAGCAAATTAGTAAAAATAAAGGATTTTAATACTTTTGGACATAAACTGAGCGTACTTAATACAACCGTGACACTGGGTTTTTGATATAAAGAGACGGAATATCGGTACGTGGGTAAGTGCAAACGGTAGAGCACGTCAATTAATATAGTTTTCAGTCAAAAAGTATAAATCGCATTTTTTGTAATTAGAACAAGTGTGCTCTAAGCCATCGATATATCAGTTATTATATAAATTTTACTTACTTTACTTAAAATTATTAAAATTATGTCGGTATCTGACAATAATTTACTTGTACATTGTTTTGTTAGGTTGACCTTTAGATTAAGCAACCATTCGAGAATCAATCCCTTAAATTCCATATTATACACTTTTATTCTTTAACCTAATCTGACACGCGAGCACAAGTCATGTTTGGTATAGCAATAAATAATGTAGGTAGATATGAATAACTTACTGAGAAACAATTAATAGATTATAATAGTTTTTAACCAATAAATAAAACTTAAATGTATCAAACGATAACCACAACAGGGTTATGATCCATTTTCATAATGACGTATTGAATCTTTTTCCTTTTTTTTTTTAACCTATACGCTTTTAACAGTCTTATTTTGAAAGTAATTTGATTATTGTACCTTTTTCCTCGTCGCCAATTGTAATACCCTGTGTTTGTGTTGTAATTCACAGGCTTGATCTCGCACTTAGCAGCAATAACTATTACACGTCCACTCTCGTCTACGACTCTCGTGAGACTGACGTGGTGCGATCAAGACAGTGTTATGTCAGTTTGTATGTATGTATGTATGTGTGTAGTAATTGTTGTATTGTGTATATGTTATTTATTTATTAGTTAATCACATACACTACACCTTCGCTTAGGCGTAAGGTGAAAAATTTACGGACTGTTTTTCTGTTATACTATTATTGTACGAACGAAATGGCCAAGCCACATAATTTGACTAAAGTATTGAGTTTGTAGAGTTAGGCTTGTAGAGTTAAGGCGTGTAGAGTTAGAAGTTTGGTAGAGTCAGAAGCTTGGTTTCACATGAGATCTAATATCTTTTTGACAGTGCGAGTTATATGGTATCGTCTTGGCATCACTTTACATGAACATGTTTTTGGTGAGATTTCACTTCTTTTTGAAAGACAATTTCCAGACCTCTAGAGTAAACATTTACATAGGTAAGTTTCTTACAAATTTTCATCCCCTAGTTTAAGGGGTTGGAGGATAAAAGTTCCAAGTTTGTCAATTTTTATGTTGGTTATGTGCTAAAACTAGCTTACATACCAAATGTCAGCTTTCTATGACATCCGGAAGTACTCTATAATTTTGTTGATCATCAGTGAGTCAGTGACGAAATCAGGGGTTTTCGGATATCAATAAAACCTAAATTATTAGACCTTTATAATCAAAACTTCACATGTTGCATTAGTCCGCTACTGGGAACATATCCTGAAAATTTTGTGTATCTGGTATAATCTAATCCCAAGTTATGAGGGTTCAAAATATCGACGAAACGCTTCGAGAAAAAGTAGTCTGGTAGTGCCCTTGCGCTTCGCTTAGCTCGTCTTGGCGGGGCACTACCGTGCTCCCAGATAGGAATAGAGTTATAGGAATCCCACGCCTCTGTGTAGTTGGGTTCTGACTTTTCGTTTATCTACACTGAGTTTACACTTTCTCAATTCTTATGACCAGGGTATCAAATAGTGGGGCACATTTAAATAGGAAGTGTTCAATGCCGTATTATATGTGTTTATTACATTTTAAATACTTATTTGTAACTTGTAACTTATTTATGAAGTAAATGAATACATGAATGGTTATCCCTTTAATATTACAGTAGTTGTAATTATATTATTACCTATACGTTATCATGTATTTAGTTTACATAATTTTGTTATATGAGGCACGAGTTATATTTGATTTTGATAATAAATTATTATCGATAGTTGACATAATAAACAGTTATTTCAGATTTTTATCTTTTATTTACAGTTAATTTATTTTATCAATAAAAATCTAATGTTATATTTTATTGATTTGTTTTTATGAATGATAATGAATACACAACTCTAGTCTATTATATAAATAAAGTGGTCAAAGTACAGAGCTCTCATGTTTTGTTTTCATATAGATCTATATTTTTCTGAAATTATATATGTTATACTATGGTATATTTTATACTACCATAAGCATTTGCATACTAGATGTGAACCAAACTTTTAAATATATTTAGGCAACACAAAGTTACTTTAATACAAATATATGCAACAAGTTTTGATTGATTGATTTGATAATATGTAAACAAAAAGCATTATATTTTAAAAAGTGTATGACTTATACATAACATAACCATTTTTTTAAACTTAAAGGCAAGTATATTTAACCGTAATTTATTCTGACGTGAACTTCATAATCTCAGAACTTCTCAATCCAACGTAATGACGTCACTTCTATTAGCGATCTTGGAAATGACCCAGTCGTATATGGCGGGGTTGGAAACCCGGGTATATACGCCGGGGAAGTTGCCCCGAGCACAACCTAAGCCCCAGGAGACAATGCCGATGAGTTCCCCGTTACTGACGATAGGACCGCCGCTGTCGCCCTGGAAAAGTTGAAAATTCGAATCCATCCACTTATTTTTAAATATCACTGACCTGGGGCAAAGAAACCAGTTGATTGCGTAGAAAAAGAATTTCTGGGCTAATACTAAATGTGAATTTTTAAATAGATAGTAAATACCTAACATAAAACATCCAAGATGTTACTCACGCGAGATGAGGGCTTAGAAACAATCACACTTTTCTTTAAATTATTACTTTTACTAGTAGAGAATGATGACCTGAGTAGAATTGTCTCAGAAAGCGTTGTGATCAGATTTGGTTTGCAAAGACATTGAGGAGGTGACAGTTCACAAAGAGTATGAGTTATTTCGCAGGAGTTGCACTTGGAAAACTAGTAAAGGTGTGATTTGTCATTACTCATTACGCTTACACGCTACGTAAGAGAATAAAGGACTCTTTCTTTTGTACACTGAGGAGGTGAAAGTTGTCTCTACAATGTGTACTGACCTGGCAGGCGTCAGGCGAGGGCTGCGAGAAGGACCCGGCGCAGAACATGGAGGCGGGGTCGATGGGGTTGCGGTCCAGCCCCGACACGCGGCACAGCTTCATCGCGATGGTCCGCATGATGGAGGACTGCAAGTAGCTCGCGCTTGGACCGCCCTCCTACAAGCAATTGTTGTATCTAGTTGTTTTATGTTGATACCAAAGATTAACCTAAAGATAGGCTATGAGGTACGACGTAGGTACCTACCTATATGACATAACAAATCTTCATACAGGAAAAAAGTTACGCCATCTTGTTTTCATCATACCTCAAATGTCAGCCATGTTGATTTCACCATATCTCAAATGTCAAAATGGCCCGAAAAAACTCCAAAAGTGGGACAATTTAAGTGGGGACAGTATTTGCCTCAACATGCCTCGTCTATATACGTCTATGGTTGATACCAATTTCGTAATGTAAACACCAAACAGTTCTAAAAAAGAAGGGCTTTTGTATCAGTCATAACTCATAACGGATGACGGAAACGGTGAAAGAAAGCCTTGAAAACTTAGGTGTCTGAGAAGACACTGGAGTCGTTAGTGATCGTCTTCTGCTGTCTCGCACAAACGTACGCATCGCAATATTATGTGTTCACAAATGGTTCTCAACTACAGATTATCCATGAAACCTTTTTTAATCTAGTTATGTTACCCTGTGTTGCCCTAACCTATCGATATAACCTATCCTAATCAATCCAAAACTCACCCTCAATTTCCCCCAGCCCGATACGATCGCCGGCATGTCCGCGATCAGCCTTGTCCCTCTTGCTACCACTCGTATGGGCATGATCCTGGAGCAGAACCTCAGCCGCGTGTGGAGCCGGACCAGCCCCACGTCGTGACGCTTGGTGGGCCTTACGTAACGCGGGTGGATGTGGAGTTCTCGCACGTCGTACATTTCCCCACCGTGAGTCTTCCAGGATGAGCCCAGACGCACCGTTAGGTCTCTTGCCTTGGGTCTGCTCGGAAATATTCTAGACTAGGTAATTATTTTTTTATTGAACAAGACTAGCAAACAGCTTGATGATAGCGACTTCTGTGGCCCAGTCTAGTAGTAGAGTTACATAATATTATGTGCGTTATCTGGTATATAAAAAAATTATGTAGAATTTTAAAGAAATATTTATAAATAAAAAAGACAGTGCCACTGTGGGAGTGCCGACAGAAGTGATAACAATCTATCTGCCGTCTTATACTAAAAGGCGGCTAAATGACAAAAAGAGTTTTTGAGGTAGAGCTAAAAAACGTGGGATTATTTTGAAATTGATGCCAGTGATTTTATATAAACAATTGTTAATGTTTTCATGAATGTCTTATGACAACATTAACAATTGTTTATAGAAAATAACTAGCATCAATTTCAAAATAATCCCACGTTTTTAGCTCTACCTCAAAAACTCTTTTTGTCATTTAGCCGCCTTTTGCCATATCAGGGCAGCTATGGACTATGGACGCTTGTACACCACGTCAATTTGATCCTGTACTAAGTATCTGAAGAACTTGTATCACAGATATGAGACAACGGAAATATATTTTTCATTTCTCATACTCGGAAAGTAGTGTTGTTTTGATCTGATTATTGGGTGGAAAACGCTACTTTTCTTTCATAGGGAGGGAAAAACTCATACAAATTCATTGCGGCCCTTTGGGCCGGAATGAATTTGTATATATCTTCAAAACTTCAAAAATAGAACTGCTGTCAGCTGTGAAGAGTTTCATGTAAAAAAAAAAACTATTAAAAATGACATGACTTTCTAAACAGCCAGTGTGAGCTTAGCGCAAACTTCTTTGAGCGGAATAAGCCGCGAGTGCCGCGGCGAGCGGCAAATTTAGTTCCATATTTAAAAATTAAAAAGTCAACACAAATTGCCGGGATACTAAATTACTAATATATTATTATCAATAAATAGTTTAGGTAAACAACTAGTTTTATTTTCCTCATATTCTAAATGAAAAGTAGAGTGTATGCCACGGGTAAAAGAATGAATTCCTACTCGGACTATAGCCGTATATAGTCTAACTACCTCGGGAATTGATTCCTTTCAACCCTAGGCTAACAATCTACTATAATACTGTTTATACTATACATAATATATCTAATACACATCCAAGATCTAGGAACACAGAAAAACTTTTGTCCTTTCGGCGCAGCAGGATTTGAACCTGCGACCTCCGGCTTATCTAAGCTAGCTGGCACAAGGTCGCGACTCGCGACCTTGTGCCAGCTAGCTTAGATAAGCCGGACTCGCGAGTCGCTCAAATTCAGTTCTCTAGGTAATAAGTAATATTATTTATTGTATGCCACAGAAAGATACTTTATTATTTTTTTTAATATCATTATAATAAACGATTATTAATAATTATAATTGCAAATTACAATAATGTGTTTGATATAATAATCTTGATCTTACTGCAAATTAGGACTTTGAAGTGTGATGTTTGATAAGAAGTAATAAAGTTCCACATAATTTTAAATGTATATTTCCAATAATAATTGCAACATCAAATGCAAATACTTTTCTGGAGCAGAATAATAACACACAACAAAGGTAATAAAAAAGACCCATTTTTTATGAATAATCAAACAAAATTGATAAGTTGTGTATGATTCGGATGCGTACAATCGTAAAGAAACCATAAAAGGGGAAAAACATGTGGCCTTAATATCGTAAAGATGTCCTATTGGGAACATATCGTTTTCCGAGTAGGAGACTATAAATTTCTTTAGAGAGTCGTAAACGTTCCCGGGTGGGTGTCGCGTACCCGAATTGGAACGGGTGTACCCAATACGGGTGTACCGGAATGGGTGTACCCGAATGGGTCGAAGGCGATTGCTGTTTTGCATCGGAAAAAATACAATTCACCCCTCGGGTATAAATTGAAATTGTGGAAGGCTGCAATTCACGGGCCGCCGTAAAAACCGAGCAGGGATCCATAACCGTTGTACTGGTTCAAATTGGCTTCCCGTGTGGGTGGAAAATTGAAATATTGTATTTTTACATAGCATAGGTTTTATAGTTAAATTTTAAGGTAGAAAGGTACAAATGTATTCACAAGCAATAAATTAATGTTGTGCACGGGATTTCATTGTTGGTTGTAGACTGTAGTATACAACTAACAATGATAAAAAAATTATCCTCGACTCGCTTTTTAATAAAAAGGAAAAGTTTGTTTATTTGAATTCAATAGGCACCGAAACTACTGTTCCGATTTTGATGAAATTTGGGACAGAATAGAGCTATAGAATAAATAATATGCTACTTTTTATTGCGGCAAACCGCAAAATGTACGGATACCCTAGATTTCCTTTTATGCACACGAAGTCGCGGGCAACATCAATTTAATTTTTTTAAATATTTTGGCAGATGGCTCGCTGTCTGTCAGCGTGGATACCGAAATATAATCTTATGAAATAATTCTAGGAAACGTTTTGAAATAACACATAGTTGTCAGCGTAGTAAAGAAAAGTGCTACTCAAAAACATTTAAAACTCATTAACTAGCTAGCGCCTTAAACTTGTTTGCCGCAATAAAACTAGGTATTATGCGAAAGGTTGGCGAGCCCTGACTTGTCCGCTTGAGTTTATACAATGGGAACAATTGGGAGGGCGCAGGCCGCGTATTGTTCCCCATTAGGCCAGGCCCGAATCACATTTCGGCATATTTCTTTATTGAACGGAATCTATAAAACTGTTTCTGATTTCTGAAGTTTATTGCTTGTCAATATTTTTGCGAACATGAATGTTTGAGCTGATGTAAAACTACCGTAAATTACATATTATGTAAAAGCACATCAGTCGTGTCGATTATCTATCCCACTGGATTACGGGAGTAAAGTAAGAGAGGTGCTCTTGTGTACTTCGTACAAACTTGGGCACTATAAAATTACTCCTGTGTAATGGTTTCAATGAAACCTGCCGCCGTCACCGAGATCGATTGGGAGTTATTATTTTTATTATGTAAAAATATTTTATTATCATCATCATTAAATTAGCCATAAGTACATTATTTTTGGAACTTTGGAACTAAATCCGGTTGTCAAGCGTTCATAGATATTATTATTAAATTCTGATTGACAAAATATGGACTTACTTTTTTTTATAGATAAAGCGTTACCACGTCCTTGCACAGGCCCAAGAAGGGCGGGGTTTGAGAGACTGGCAAAGCACTTGTCACTCCTATAGTATTGCGAGTGTCCACGGACGGCGGTAATCACTTATCACAATGTAAACTGTCTGCCCATTTGCTCTATTTTTTTTCCTATACTTATATACTGATATTAGAAAGAGGAAAGTTTTGTTTCTTTGTGTGTATTGAATAGGCTCCGAAAGTACTGGATGGATTGTAATGAAATGACGGTTAAGGGCATATGCTACTTATCGCGGCAAAATGTACTGTTTCCGCGGTATTTACTCTTACGCACATGAAGTCATGGACAACATCTATATAGTCTATTCGCGTTAAGACAGTAATTTTCCAATTAGGCTCCGACGCAAAACCCCATAGTAGCAAAACGGCATACTCTCTAAAGGACGTATTCTTAAAACGACGTTGTCAATAACAGTAATATGTAAGGATGTGAACACGGCTTACAAGTCTAATAAGACATTTTTGACACTTTACTGTCTTCTTAACGCGAATAGACTATATAATTATAGTCTTTTCGCGTTAAGAAATGTAATAGCTCATGACTGTACCTGAGCAAACAATGCGCAGCGGTGAGCATCCACGTGTCAGTGACTATGCTGGCGCCACAGATGGGGTGGTTCTTGTCCCGCAGAGACGCCTGCCACGGTACCGACAGGATCGAGGTGTTGTATCCCGACACGATGCGGCGTGTCGACCCTGGTGAGAGTAAGTGTCAACTAGCTGTTTTTTTTAATGAAATGAACCAGGATACGAGCAGACGGATCGCCTGATGGTAAGCGATTGCCGCCACCCATGGAAACTTACACCAGAGGAGTTATATTGTAACTCCTCTGGTGTGGCGACTTGCGTTCCCGATCCTTAAAATTCCCAATCCCCCCTCGGACCTCCGGTATCCTCACTCACTCGGCGAAACACAACGCAAGCGTTATTTCACGCCGGTTTTCTGTGAGGTCGAGGTATTTATTCGGTTGAGCCGGCCCATTCGTGCCGAAGCGTGGCTCTCCCACAGTTAAATGTCTCCCACAGCTGATGGGCTAGTTCTTTTCCCGCAGCGATCGACAGGATCGACGTGTTACACTTGAGAGTTACAGTCTTACTCTTGTGGATACTCAGAAGTCAGAGTAGAGGGTTCGACATAAGGTAGGTGCGTATACCAATGAGATTTTTCTCAAGTAGGTATGACGAACAACTACATCGTGCGGACATGGTTGGCCCCAGACGTATCGAGCAGTCGTTCTTCTAGGCTAGGCTGACCAGAGGAACGACTGATGTTGTGAGGATGCTGCTCGGCAAGCATACGACAGTTAAAATTGCCTGTCCCATGTACTACTGCATTTAAAGAGTGGTTACTTTGCTTAGAGAATACTTTATTACAGGTCGTCCAATCACAGAAGAAAAGGCCAAAGTTTTATAATCACGCACCATTATGTTGTAAACGGGCAAAAGGCCCACCACACATTCCCACCACTGCAACTCCCGTGAATCTCAATACCATTATGTTAATACCAGAGGAACGACTGATGTTGTGAGGATGCTGCTCGACAAGCATACGACAATTAAAATTACCTGTCCCATGTACTACTGCATTTAAAGAGTGGTTACTTTGCTCGGAGAATACTTTATTACATATCGTCCAACCACAGAAGAAAATGCCAAAGTTTTATAATCACGCACCATTATGTTGTAAACGGGCAAATGGCCCACCATAAATTCCCACCACTGCAACTCCTGTGAATCTTAGCACCATTATGTTGCATTAAACTTAATTCTTTATGTGTTAATCGAAAAAATACCCCACCTGTGAGATTCTTTAGCAGTATATCATACAGGTTCCTATACCGCTGCTGTATTTGACTATCATTGAGGAAGTTGAGTATATCATATTTGTGATTTTCTGCCTCTTTAGCCAACTCCGTATAGTCTACCTCGGGTTTTGCAGAAACGAGCATACATACGATACATATGCACAGTGCAAAAGCATACAGCATTACTATCGAGTATCGACTGATAAAATTAATTGCTTTTCCACCGAAACAATGCTTGGGTTATGCTAGTAATAATTGTTACATTCGAGGAATAAACTGTAAGTAATCATTTAATAAAGAGAAACTGCTAGAAAAGCGATCAGTTTTCGTTTTTCTGATGGTATTTTTTTTTTCAATCGGTTCCTGGTATTTTGAAGTCGGTACCTGCCAACTTCAACGTGAGTTCTATAAAATATTATTTACTTAATCAGGATGTTGTTCGGGCTGGTACCGACTTCAAAAATATTATTATGAAAATTGCGAGAAATAGTTAAAATTTTAGACGGATTTAAAAGTGGATATGAACGTAGATCTGTATCAATGAATACAAACCAACAAAAAAATAATTTTATTATATTTGAAACAAATTTCTTTCTCCGAATAAAAATATCTATGACTATAGCAAATCCGCAAAATGAATTTTTATGAAACAAAAGCCAGGCGCTTAGTCTCATACAAATCCACAGAGAAAAAAACTAGTGTGGGTTTAAATAGAGTCAGATACTTTGAGTGTGAAGTTTTCCTCAGGGTCCACTTCGGAACTATTGGGCCCAATTAACAAGTTAAAGGTTCAATGTTTGCGGACACTAAAAGGATTTGTTGGACTTTACGTTTCTTGAAAATCCGAATATTTTTATCAAGTTTCCGGAATCGCCGTAGGGAATAGGAAACAGTTGAGGAAATATTCAGCGTTGAAATGAAGAATAGTTATAATCAGGTTGATCAACTTATTAAAAATATTGTTCCATACAAAAGTGCTATGGCATACCAGTAACTTTTCCATGGTAAAAAATTGGTAATCATCATTCCTAAAGGATATTATTAAATCAGTGGCATTAGCCTGTGTAAAATTAATACAAATCAAATCGAAACTTTTTTATTCAAAATTGGTACTTTTATACCTATACTTTCTAAGCGTCGGTCTACATGATGCCTACCACTGGTTCGGAAACTCGGAAATTAACCCGTCGAGAAGAACCGGCGCGGTGTAAGAAACTCGCACAGGGCCATCTTTTAGCAAAAAGATGGAAAATTGTTCTTAATTTTTTTTTACAATAAGTAAAATAAGTCTATTAACAAGAGTCAATAACATTAAGTACATAGAAGCAGCCTTGCAGGTGGTCATCCTATTCCCATAGTGTGCGATCGTCAATAAAATCATTGATCCTATAATATGCACACAAACGTTCTTTAACTACTTTTTTAAATTCATTAATGGAATGACTTTGAATGTTTTCCGGGATTCTATTGTATAGGCGTATACATAATCTGGAGGCACGGCAGTGCCCCCGCCAAGTCGAGCGCGAAGCAAACACTGCCGTACCATCCTTTACTGGAACCATTTCGCCGCATTTTCAGGCCCCTATTTGAGAACCTCTAGATAAGACCAGAACGCAGAAATTTTCGTCATCCAATAAGCTATAATCACGTACTTAAAATCCAAAATTTCAAGTCTGTAGGTCATTTAGTTCCGAAGTTAAGCGAAAGCAAAGTTTCGCATTTTCGACACTCACTCACTCACTCACTCACTCATGATCATCAAAATAGAACTAGTACTTCCCATAAACTTAGAGAGCTGAAATTTGGTACAGAGTTGGGGTTTAATGGCCACATAAAGGGAAAACTATAAAAACTAGGATAATCGATCTGGGGGCACGGCAGTGCCCCTGCCAAGTCGAGCGCGAAGCAAGCACTGCCGTACCATTCTTTACTGGAACCATTTCGCCGCATTTTCAGGCCCCTATTTGAGAACCTCTAGATAAGACCAGAACGTCGATCTGGGGGCACGGCAGTGCCCCCGCCAAATCGAGCGCGAAGCAAACACTGCCGTACCATTCTTTACTGGAACCATTTCGCCGCATTTTCAGGCCCCTATCTAAGAACCTCTAGATAAGACCAGAACGTCGATCTGGGGGCACGGCAGTGCCCCCGCCAAGTCGAGCGCGAAGCAAACACTGCCGTACCATTCTTTACTAGAACCATTTTGCCGCATTTTCAGGCCCCTTTATTCTACTCGAACTTTATTCTACTCGAACATTACACAAATTAAATAAACAAATTACACTAAAATCTAGGAAAATAAATCAATATGCCCACGTTTCTACAAAAAGAAGTGAAATCCCACCAAAAACATTCTGTAAAAAACTAGCCAAGTCTCGATGGAGCTGCTTGTTTTTCTCTAAAAAGTAATGAAATCTAGACAAAATCGTGCCAAGTCTAAGGTTCCTTACTGCGGTTTCTTTATTATTATAGTTAATGTTGTGTGACTTGGCCGTTGAAGGGCACACAATGGTACAAAAGGGGCTCCATGACACCATTGCTCCAATACGTGTGTTGTACAATCAACAACAGCCTAAAATGAGACACTAGCGTCCAATTACCAATACCAGTATGGGCTATTATCTCGCTTAACAAACATAGGTAGTTACAAATGTAAACAAAATTGACTTGTACCCACTAAAGTATAAAGAATGTTCAACGGCCAAGTCACTCAACATTAACTATAATAATAAAGAAACCGCAGTAAGGAACCTTAGACTTGGCACGATTTTGTCTAGATTTCATTACTTTTTAGAGAAAAACAAGCAGCTCCACCGAGACTTGGCTAGTTTTTTACAGAATGTTTTTGGTGGGATTGACCTTTAAAGGATTTGCTTACTTTACTTAGTCTGATCACCGGTATATCTAGCTTGTGCTTATTTCTTGTGTTTCTACAGTGATTGTCGCTTTTAGTTTTAAAATTATTAATATTTTCTTTAACGTATTATACGAAAATACATTATCCAAAATGTATTGAGAAGCGACGAAGTGACATATTTTCTTATACTCGGTTCAGGTGCAATTAAATCCAAACGTAAACAAAGAGTTCTCTTTGTTTACTAGGTCATAATAGGTATTACTAGTTCAAACGTCACTTAATTACCGTGCAATAAACAAAATTGACCCACCACACTTACCCACCACTGCAACTCCTGAGTAGCCAGGATCGACAGTGGTAACCAACCGCAAAAACCCTCTGATATGATCTCAGGGGTGCCCGGGGGACATGCTAAATCTGCTTTGGAACCCGCAACGAAATTAATCAGAAGATTGTAGAAGGAGTAGAGTGTGTGAGCAATAAACAAAAGTTTCGATTTAACTATCTGACCCGTACTCACTTCGTTGAGCGTGAAACATTTTTTGATGGTGATGATGATAAGGATAAAAAGTATCCTAAGTTACTCCTTTTAAGATAAGCTATCTGCCAGTCTGCCAGTGTAAATCGGCCCAGCCGTTCCGGAGATTAGTCGGAACAAACAGAAAGACAGACAGACGAAAAGACAAAATTTTTAAAAATTGATTATTTATTGTTAATATAATATACTTTCATATGTATTAAGCTGTTAATTTGAAATTACAAACAGACACTTCAATTTTATTTATCTGTAGGTATATATTAGTACAGCGGGTCTAAAATGGCCACAATAAGTGAATTGTACTATAAAACATCAACTTTTGAAGAAGTTGCTCTTACAGTAACTTAACTAATTAATCTGTTTTTGACAGTTTTCAATAGAAATGTATAAAATGGTACACCTCAAAAGAGTTGCTTAATTTGTAAATTATAAAAATATTAAGTTACTGTTAGAGCAACTTGTTCTGAAGTTGATGTTTTATAGTACGATTCACTTAACTAACGAGCCCGCTGAAGAGAAGAGGTTTTAGACCTGCTAAATAGAGAGAGAGGAGAGATTTAGATAACCAAATTCAAAACAGGTATCCCTTAACGATAAAAATATTTACACAATATGTAAGCTATACAATGTTTTGTCCTTGTCTGTCAAGTGACTTTTCCAACGTATCAGACAATGACAAAACATTGTATAGCTTATCCATTGTGTAAATATTTTTATTATATTTGTTGTTAAGGTGGAGTTTGCTTAGTTAATTACACTTGAAGAGTAGCTAATATTGCAACTGTTGAATCTATTGCATCATTTGTTTTTAATGCGAAAATGTGCGTGTTACGAATTACAACTTCTCGTATATAAACACGAATCTATACTTAATATTATAAAGCTGAAGAGTTTGTTTGTTTGAACGCGCTAATCTCAAGAAATACTAGTTCGAATTGAAAAAATATTTTTGTGTTGGATAGTCCATTTATCGAGGAAGGCTTTAGGCTATATAACATCATGCTAAGCTCGACGTGCGGAGCACCAATCAAGAATGTTTCAAAATCGGTTTTTTTTCCTTTTGAGAGCTTTCGCTGCCTACGCTGCGGAAACGGTTAAGGCGCTGTGAGTAGTCAACTATGAAGTATTCGAGGGGGTGAAGGAGATGAGTGGGGGACGTGCCGCCCCCGTTACTGCGGGGGACTTCATGCGAAATACGTCAAAATGATGTGTCTATAATGTATAAAAGCGTAATTTCGATAAAATTGTAATATGCTTCATAGCCTAGCGGTATCTTGCCCGCCTAAAGCAAAGCGTAGCGTCTAGGTTCAAATCTCATTACAATTTAAAATATATTTTAAAATGTCTATTTTCTGTCTAGGTCGATTATAAAAAGTCAAATTCCTAATTTTGTGCCAAATTTAGCCATTGCGATTCGAGAAAGTTAAGTTTTTTAGTAAGTAGTTAAAGGGTAAAAAAAAATCTAAAAAAAAAGCTCAATTAAGTCACTGAACTCCTAAACGGCTGTACCGATATTAAGTAATGAAAAATTTTGTGTGTCTTCAGGTTGATTCGAGAATGGTTTAGATTTGCAATCGGACCTGGTAGGTGGCGCTGCTGTCAGTAGTCAGTACGTCAACAAATTTAATTCTAAGGCGGTACGAAGTTTGCCGGGATAGCTAGTATTATTATAATATGCAGTTGAAGTACTGCGGAGTGCGGAATACGCACACTACAACACGTAACACATTACACAGTACACTTTATGACATCACACACATTGACGTTTCTTCCTAGGACGACATTTCAAAATTTTATATATATTTCGGTTACAAAATCTAAACTTGCTTTTGCCTGCAACTTCGTTCGCGTAGCACAAAGCTAAATTTTATCGACTGATTTTATACAATACATAAATACACAATAAAATTCAATATCAAATATTCCCCTTCTACATACATGAAACTTCGGCTATCTGACAGCAAAAAAAAAATACAATTTCAAATAAGTACCTACCTAGTTTCTGACATTTGTGGTTTAACCAAATAGTCTCTTCGGCTACATCATATTAATTGTAAATATTGTTTTATTTAATCTATTACTAATATAATACAGAGAGAAGGTTTATTTGTTTGTATGTTTGTTTGTTTGCATTGAATAGGCTCCGAAACTACTGGAATGATTTTGATGAAATTAAGGACAGATATAGAATAGACAACGGGGAAGCACATAGGCATACTTTTTATTGCCGAAAAATGTACGGTTCCATCGAGATTTCCTTTTGCGCGCATGAAGTCGCGGGCAACACCTAGTCTAAATATATAAAAGGCAAACCTGACTGACTCATCTATCAAAGCACAACCGAAACTACTGAACAGATGTTGCTAAAATTTGGCACAGATAGTTGTAATGACGTAGGCATCCGCTAAGAAAGGATTTTTGAAAATTCGCCCCCTACGGGTGTAACAAAGGGGTTAAAATTTTGTATGGAAACCGAACTTTACGCGGATGAAGTCGCGGGCAAAAGCTAGTAAAAAATAAACGTAGATTACTGAATAAGTACATGTTCCTAATATCTGCTCATGGTGATTAGAATTAGAATTGATTATAATAATTGATAAATTATATGTATAAACTTTACAAACCAACAGAATAATATTTAGGTATATATATATTTACTTATTCTGTTGTCAATCAATGTTGTCAATTTTGAATCAAATATGTTTTTTCTTTCGTCGTGTAATAAATTATATCAATAATTTCGATTATTTTACGTCAGTCTGACTGGCAGCTCGGTTTGCGTACCGACGTTTGATTTTTGGTGGTGAGTTCAAATCCCGGTAAGATAAATATTATTTTTGTGATTCTTATAATGTCTGTTTTTCTTAAATATTTTTTTATTTATTTTTTATTAATTTTTATCGTTGTACTAAAGCTACGACCAAAGCTCGGTCTCCCTAGTATCTACTTATAAAGAGTTTTTGTACCTCCATCTTAAAACTTTGGACTAAAAATTTGGACATTCATCGAATACAATCTTTTCATATTTTATATAATATAATCTACCCTTATATTAACAACAACTTAAAGTAACTAATAATAAAATAAATACATAATTAACCATATACTTTTATTACTGGGAAAACAAGCATCGCTCGGAGTTTTATAGTGCGACAAAAAAAAAAGAAAAAAAATCGTCTGACCGGGATTCGAACCCGAGACCAATTGGTCGCAACAACGCAAAAAGCCAAAGGGCTATCAAGCGTCTTACGTCAGTTAGCGAAATTACGCATATGTTATAAGTATTACACGACGAAAGAAAAACTAATATTTACCCCCGACTTGACCTTTATGCAGACGACATAAAGGTCCATTCGGGGGTAAAATAAATTTGAACGGACTTTCAACAATAAATTCGAATAATTTTTGAGCAGAAAAGAGGGGAAAAATTTGACATACGTCTCATTAGCAAGAGGCCTAAGCCGGTACTGTCTTATTCAATAGATATGAAAGAGAAGGAATGACAGGTCGCCATTTCGCGATGTTTCATTCGACTCGTACGAATTATTTATCATTGAAATAAATTAATACTAACAAATATCACATTCTATACGAAAAATCAAAACAACAATTCCCTTCCTTTTATTATATTTTACGAAACTGCAAATAATTTTCTCATTTCTGTTCACAAATAATACAGTTACAACTCCAAGAATTTCTATTTTAATGGTAACTTTATGATTTTTTTTCATCGAGAAATTTTTCAGATAACGTGTTTTGAAAATGAAGGTCCCCTAGCAAATATGATCAAAATTAACATATATTTTTTTGCTGCACTAAAATGTATCCATTCGTCTCAAAAAATTTTTGAAAGAAGCGCATTTCTAGGGTAACAGCGCCTTAAAGTTTCGCTAAAATTATGTATGACAGATTTTTTCCCTTTAAAAGTTCTAAAAAAAAGTCCACGAAAGTGTCTATTTTTTAAGGTTGGCTCACAATAACCTTTTTTATACTTACCAAATTTGTTCTAAAATTAAGCATTACTTGTGAGGGTGTTTTTATAAAGATGATATTAATCCTCATCGTTTACATCATTTGATTTGTCGAAGAAATTTTTCGTTTACATCATTTGATTTCAATGAGTATTTTACAAGATATCGCAGTAATAATAATCAAGGGCGCATTTATAAAAATGCACGGCGCGCGGCGCGGTCGTGAGGGGGAAGCGCTTCTCCTGCTACGTAAATGAAGTCGCAGGTAAATTTTAGTGATAACCCAAAGTAGTTACTTCGTCCGCGTGGAAGTTGGAACAATTAATTTACGCGGACGAAATTGCGGACAAAAGCTAGTATATTATAGATACGGTGCTAAACTTAAACAGAGATGTAAACCCAATACCTATATTATTACCATATCCAATACCTATATTACGAAAATAATTCATAAAACTAGGATGATACTATATTACGTGTGATATATGTGCGTGATACCACTAAATTGATAATTATATCTAATTGTAGGTATTATGTCTAATAAAACAAAACGCTAAGTGGTGTTAATAAATACAATTTATTAGAAACGGCCGGAAAAGCGAGATGTAGAATAGGACGGCCGAGGACTTATTATGAAGTCTTTAAAATACATATTAATATCTCAGATTATAAACAATAGGTTATATTATTATATTATTATGTATTGTTTAAAATATTAAATAAATGATCATCTACATTAATACTAATGAGAAGATTAATATTAATTTGTAGTATTAATGTTAATTAGAAAATTAACTACCTAAAGACGTGAAGCCAGAACTTCTTACGTGAGTTGTATGCAAACGGAGGAGTATGTGATTTGGCACAGCTTACGATTATGTGGAGGTAGGTGTACAGAAAGCTGCATTTTTTAAAATAAGGTTTAGAAATACATAAAACTTTTAAAGATACACACAGATTAATAACTTATAGGTACTAGTTACCATGCGTTTGTATAATACAGCCAAAGATTTCAAAACTCAAGATAGGCTTTGACGTACATTTGACAGAACAAATCTTCATACAATAAAAAGTAACGCCATCTTGGTTTTCACCATACTTCAAATGTCAGCCATCTCGATTTCACCATACATCAAATATCAAAATGACCCAAAATCTTCAAAAGTGGGGCCATTTAAGTGGGGACAGTTTTCACTTCAACATGACGAGGCATTCAACATATCATATATTATGTCTATGACTACAGTAGTGTGTTGCATTGACACAATTGTCAATTTTTCTTTCATATTTCATAGACAACAATATTTACAAATTTATATCGCGCATCTTAAGAGCCGCCGAGGCGATCACACGGTTTGATGCAAACACGTAAATTTTGGTTTGAGTTCAAACGAATTGTATCGTCTACAAAGCTAGTAGACGGGTCTGGATAAGTTTTGAGGGTGCAAAAATTCTAAACTCTTTTATTTTTTGCATATAGTTTCCGGACCTTCTTCTTAGTCTAAAATTTGATTTTGTGCCATTTTGGATGGCTGCGTTTGTAGCAATTTAGGTTTTTGTGTCTTTCATGGATATTGGCCCAAAAGTAAATTAATTATAGCTAAAAATTTTACTTTCACGATATTAAGGAAAGAGTAACCGATTCACATATGCAGTTTGAGTCGTATCCAACCAGGGGTTTCCTGGTATTCGGCTACTATATAAAACATGGTCCCACCAGGCCCACAACTATTCTAATGTCTGACAAATCTTACAAAACTGTTCAGAGTGTTAATATCTGAGTCTGTAAGAAAGATGTGCCACATTCGGCAATTTCGTATAAAGATATTCCATTTTTTTTCCTCAAACTCGCTATAAAAACTACTAATGAAACTTTTAGTTAGTAGAGTTCATATCTATATGATGATTATGGTGTTACAAAACACTTTTTATAAGTTTAACCATGTTTATCCGCGGGATTTTTTATTAGAATGTAAAAAACCAACTTTTATCATGTATCAATGGCGAATACGGGGTGCGGGCCTCTCGCCACGCGGGGAGGGGCCCAAGTTTCATATTATTAATACGACAAAATGAAATGACAATTTATTTGACAACTTGACAAGTAATAATGTTCTAAATGCGAAATTTATAATTTCAATTTTGAATTTATTTCATGTTTAATGATGCCAAGACGAGACCATAATATTATGACTCGCCAATAAAAAATGTCTTCAGATCTCGTCTAGAACCTTCTGACTCCACTCTACGTTCTCTAACTCTATAAAGCTTGAATTTACAAACTCGTAAAGTAGAAAATAGGCTTAAGATAAAAAATATTTTAGTCACTGTTCATAGCTTTTCTGTTAGAGAACACAATGTTCTGGCACAACGACGACGCTCGAATATTGCTAGTGTGGGGTGTGCCTTATACAAAAGCTCATGAAGTAATGAAACGCTCAAGCTATGCATTTTGACTCATTAGACGGATCGCGCTAGCTGTTTTTTAGTGGGAAGTGGAAAAATTCTAATGTTGCTGAATTTTTTCTGTACCTATATGTAGTTGATAGAGTAGTCCCTAGGGAGTTAATAATTAGGTTTTGTGCCATGTCTGTCTATTGCCTTTTCAGCAATTCGATTATTTGTGGTTAATTTTTCCGTGGCTGCGTAACGTGAGACTTTAAAAAAAAAATAGTCAAGGAGTGTTCCCAAAAAGGCAAGCAAAGTTTAAAATTGATGTAATTCAAAGGTCAGTTATACAAAAAACAAAATAACTTAAAGATAAAAAAATCATAGCTTCTAATACTACTTACTGTACCTACGCGGGCGGAGCTGCGGGCATCATTTTAACATAAAACTAACAAGCAATAATAAATAAATAAAAATTCAAAAATAAAAAAACCTTTTATTTCCAGTTTCACAAATTAATGCTTTTTATAATACTAATTAAAAATTATAATAAAATTACAAATTAAATTAAGACTAACGTTAGGTATTATAAATCAATTATTTTATAAGACTAACATTATTATAAATTAATGCTAAACATAGTAAACATATATCGAAAAGCAGTACAAGGATCGGTCCACATTCGTACGTAGTGCTCTGATGTTTCACTAGGCTCGACTTGGCGGGGCCCTGCCGTGCCCCTAGATATAAAATTGTCAACGGGATGAATAACAATATATACAAATATTATTTTGTTGGTTTGTAAAATGTATTTAATTATATAAATTATCACAATCAATTAATAACCTAATAAATAAGTCCTTAACCACGAGTATTAGAAACATGTATTCAGCAACCTACGTATAAAATTCAAGCGTTGAAATAATTTATTTATTTTTTATTAAATAATACTATATATACAATAAATATGATGTAGCTGAAGAGACTATTCGGTTAAACGACTAATTTCAAGAACTAAAATTAGGTATTTGAAAATGTAATTTTTTTGGTGTTAGATAACCGAAGTTTCATGTGGAAGCCTATCGGATATCAAATTTTATTGTGCATTTATGTATTGTACAAAATCAGGCGACAATTACATTCAGCTTCGTCATTCGTGCTACGCAAACAAAGTTGCGGGCAAAAGCAAGTTTAAATTTTGTTATCGCTGTAAAATGCGAAATATAAAAATTTTGAAATGTAGTCGAATGAATGACATTTTATCACACACATTTACGTACATGTGTAAGGTGTATGTTGTAGTGCGAATATTCCACAATACTTCGACCGCATATTATAATAATATTATTTTTGCATTTTATTATTTAAACCCTCCATGAAAAAGGCACAAACTTGGAATATAGATTCTTTATGACTTAATAATATTGAATACGTGAACTTTATTTAACGATTATGTGTTTTTGGAGCGCTTTTAGCTTAGGAAAACTAAAAAACTTAATTTCTCGAATCGCAGTCGCTTAATGTGGCACAAAATTTGGAATTAGGCCTATTTTAGTGGTCTTAAACAGAAAATAGTCGTTTATCACACTTTAGAATTTTTGCCGGTACTGTTTTCAAAAAATGACCCTAAGTCTTTTTTTAACTGGACGAAAACGACGCAAATTAAGTCTACTCTGGAAGCTGTCCCAGTTAAGATACCATTAATATTTAAAATTTTAAATCAATATTGCCACTTTTATAGCCATATAAAAAAATCAACCGCAAAAAATGGAATTGCTGAAAACGCAGTGGGCAGAAATGGCACAAAACTTAATGATAAGCTCCCCAGGGACTACTTTATCAACACACAAAAATTCAGCGACTTTAGAATTTTTTCCACTAACCACCTCGAATACGCCTAGCGCGACCCGTCTATAGTTTGAACTGTATATCAAACATTTACGGCTTTGAAGCCTCTTTGATGGAATTACATTGTTTTGTTTGACAGTAAAGTGACAGTGAAAATGAACAGTTTGACTGTCACTGTCACTGAAACTTTACTGTTTGACATACCGACATACCGACGTCAAACGGTTGAAACTTGAAACATTTAAAGTTTGAATCAAACCGTTTGATCATCTCGTCGCCTTAAGAGCCAAAGTAAAAGACTGAAACCTAAAAATTAAAATATGACTGTTTCGACCGTTTCGAATTTCGACCACTAGCCGCCTAGTCCGTTGTCCGTACCTATTAGATAAGCTACAGTCAAAATATCAGCTCGTTAGTAATTACTTTTTTTACTTATACTATCGGAAAGGGCAACAGTGGTATCCATTTTTGGATGACAACTATCTTTTCGAATGAATTAGGATCATAATATATATTCAATGGAACAACAACTAGCCAACTGTTCCTAACCACTTTTTTCAGTCTGTGTAATCTACATTTTTTATCCTTGTTAGCTTCCACGATCGAGAAATTTCGTAAAAGTGTTTTGAGCGTCTCATCGAAATTAGATACCTACCCACAATAAATACTATGATAATAATCACGTAAAAATGCTTCAGGGATCCGGACTATAATGTGATTAAATTTTTAACAAACTTTTGTTAACATTTTCTTGCTTGAAAATTAATGTTTTGCAAATCGATCTTCCATAATATTGTTTTTATTTTTTTCGTATTGTAGTGGTGTCATCAGTCGCTTAATACGTAAATAGCACGAAACCACGACCAATTTCAGAACTATGATAAAACTTAGATAAGTTATTGATTGTACTGTAGGTTCTTGGTGGAAATTCATGTTTCACAGTAATAATACACAATACTTCTTGCACTATTTCCACTTTAATAGGTATTTTACATTAATTTTAATATATTACACGACCGGTTTCGACGGTTTCACACCTGATGATGACGTTGTCGAAACCGGTCGTGTAATATATTAAAATTAATGTAAAATACTTATTAAAGTGGAAATAGTGCAAGAAGTATTGTGTATTATTACTGTGTACTTATATTAAACTGCTAAACATGAGATTCCTTCGACTGTACAGCTAGAGGTAGAGGCAAATACAATGAGATTGCCTCTCAAACAAATTTAATTTTATAAATGTAATTTGTATTGTGTAACACGATTACTCGCGATTTCTTTGTTCGCTGTCCATTCAAATATAAATACAATTTCAAGTTAATACAATTTAAGTTTGGTTGTTGGTTTGTAACGCAATTAAAATGTTACAATAAGTTTCATTTGATTCCTTTATAAAGCTGAGCTTATGGCATTGTGACTTTTCGATTCACATAATTTACTGTTATTTCGACACCAAGTTGAAATAATTAATTGTATTTTACAAAGGACAAGATCAAAATCTATACAAAATATCCATGTGGCGATAGCAACACCATGTTTGCCTATGAAATGCCTTCCAAGCCCAACCAAGGAGATAACTTCGAAATAAGCTGGGTATAGATTATAGAAGTTATGAGCATGAATAAAATCCAAAATCATAGTGGGTAGGTTGTAGACATGTAGATGTATTTGTTGGTGTTGGAACTCTAGGAGTATATACTTAGGTTGCTGTGTAGATGGCTAGGTGCAGGTATAGATGTAACGGAGAGGACTCCACTTACAGAGGTTTCTCACCTTTTAAGCATAATCTATGAATGAATTAATGAATGAATATTCTTTATTGTGTTCATAGTTACATACTTACAATAAATAAACTTAAAATTACGAATAACTTAATTATCTATATAAATTATATAAAAGAAAGTCGTATTAGTTACACTATTTATAACTCAAGAACGGCTTAACCGATTTAGCTGAAAATTGGTGGGGAGGTAGCTTAGAACCAGAAGACGATCATAGGATACTTTTTATTCAGTTCTTGAGGTCACACTACTTCGAAACGGCTTGACTGATTCTTATTTCTTATGATTTTTTTTTGCATATTCGTTAGTTCTGAGAATCGGTTATTATCTGTTTTTTCCCTAAATGATAAGGGTGACTCACTCCTATTTTATTATATTTTTTCGTATTTTAAAAAAAAAATTATATGATTTATATGATGTGACATTAAAAATACATACAATGGCAAAACAATTCTGCCAGGTCAGCTAGTATTATAATAATTTCATTCATATTTTGTATTAAAAATATTTAAATACATAATTATTTTAAGCTAGCTGTTGCCCGCGGCTCCACCCGCGTAAATACAATATCAAATCCGTGTATAGTTTTTGCGTGACAGAGTAATAAACATCCATCCATACATCCTCACAAACTTTTACATTTATAATATTAGTAGGATTAAAAAAAATGATTCATAGAAAAGGCCAACTTTCGTTAATTAGAATTTTCAAAGTAGAGTAGGTGTGTAAGGTTGCATTTGATATGACGTGTTTGACAGTTTGACGTTGACATCATGACACTGAGACTGGATCGATACTGCATCGCAAATAACTATGTGAATTAGGCTTATGTCTGAAAATAAACACCCAGTAGGTGTTGTAACATCAGAACACGACACGTGTTTACATAAAGAGCAACACAATGCATCGGATGACGACACGAACAACAAAAAACACGATTGGAAAATGTTTACAATGTTGATTATCATAATGATACGCTTGAATTAGTAAATAATTGGGCCAGCGCAAATGATGCATACAATATTACCTTTGAAAACGTATATTTTCATCAAATACTAACATTTGCAGTATAACTTTTAGTCATTCGGGTGAATTCGTGTTCTATGCATATTCGCTGTCATAAAAATGATTACCGAATTAACAAAATGTTATGTAGTTGCACTGTACAAAGTAGGCGATATATGTTGCAACTTGCATTATAAATATAAAAAAAAACCTTTCCTTTTTTCATTATTTTTCTTTGTCCAATGGACAATCAAGGTTAAAATTGGTTCATTCAAAATTATGATATTAATGAAAAATATATTAATGAAACTAAATATTTCAGATGTAGTCCGATCCCCTATTTACAGTAAGGACTACGGAGGTTAGAGAAAAGGAGACCGATCGCTGTAGAAAATAGTGTCCCACAAATATGGACAAAATAAGTGAGGCGCTGCGATCGCTAAGTTGTCTCAATAAAAGCGAGCCGCGAAGAAAATTAAACTACTTAACGACGGCAGCGCGGCTGGTCGCTGAAAAATGAATTAAAAATTCTACAAATTTTACTGGGACAGGCGAGCAATGCTTTAGCATGTAGAGATCGGTCTCCTTTTCTATAACCTCCATGGTAAGGACTGTAATCTGTACATTATGTGTGTGACAGTACACTGTAACTATGACTGTACGCCTTATATCTAAGGAAATGTAAAACATGATTGACAGGTTATAATAGCGAAAATTATTTAACAAGAACAAGCCTCTTCCTTAGTGCGCCATATTCCCTGTAGTTTGTTGGTTTTAAGGCAGTCCGCGTAGCAGAGCAGTCTGCACATATTCCAGTATGTTTGGCCATCGCTGCCACATACTGGCTCATACTCAGGAGGACAGTAGTCACAGTTACAATCAGAAAAAGGTAGGCAAGGGCCAGTATGTTGCAGGCCGATGTATTCCAAATGAGCTATATTCGAATAGCGCAGGTAGCATTCATTCTTGTAAGTCACATGGTCTGTACCACAAACGGGACTGTCGTCGTCTTTACAGTAACACTTTGAACATTCTCCTTTACTAACGGCTGCAAGATAAGGATTGTTTTGACTCTTAGCAGCACAGTTTAGCTGGCATTCGTTTGAGTAGGTTCTACCGTCGTTGCCACACACGGGATCGTATTCGGCAGTGCACCAACAACATTCGCAGACACTTCTATCAGCCACTCTTATGATCTCATTCTTGGAATACTTCGAATATTTGTTCTTACATTGCATCTCGCATAGATTATTATATACTAATCCGTCACTTCCACATACGGGGTCTTTGGTTTTAGGACATAGACAGCTGTTTAAACAACCTCCCCTATTTTTCAAGGTTATTTTCTTAAGACCTAGTTTCTCGATGGTTTCACTCGTGCTGTCTAAGACGCATTCGTTTCTATACAAGATATCATCATCGCCGCATACTGGTGCTATTAAAGTTGTACAGTTCCAAGGCTTGCATTTACATTCTGCTCTATAAGCTAGGTAGACCAAACTCTTTTTCTGACTTATACGTCTGATATTATCCACAGCCAATTCACATTCGTTGGGATAAGTAATGCCATCCAAAGTACAGACTGGAAGGGTAAGTTTTTGACAGACCAAGTTCTTACATTCGCCGTCATGTCGTTTTTTCACAATGGGATATCCCCTTATTGGGTTGACTTGGTTCAAGCAGTCCATAATGCATTCGTTGATGTAGGTGACTCTATCACTACCACAAATTGGATTGTAGCGATAGTCACAAGGACATACTAGTGGTGGCTCCTCGGTGGCTGCTATGGGGGTGTAAGGAGGGCTATTTGCGTTTATCAATAACCATTGAATACTTGTAATTACGAAGGCGATTACTGAAATACAAAAAGTAGAACTTTAATAACCTTAAAAATTCAGGAATCTGTGGTATTTAATTATTGTATTTATGTCTAATCGAGTTGCCAGTAAATTATTCACATTCACTTAAGTAGGTAGGTACTTGTAATTTCTATGTTTTTCTATAAGGCATGATGAGTTGAAAATACGAACTATAATTTTGCATTTCGCATTTAAAACTTTAAATACCTAAGTAATACTTACATTTCTGTTTCAACATGTTCGCCGTTTTCCTATGGGATTTAAACAGAATAATGCAACTTCTCCAATGCTACTTGCTTTTATTTAAATACGTCCCTAGTGCAATACAATTTGTTGATAAAACGAGTTTTTTTAATCTCCTATAAACGAATTGTCAAGTAGGTATATGTCGCATTTTATGTAGCTACGTCATAATAAATTATTTTCATGAGGTACTTAGAGATAAAGTTATCTAAGTATGGATGTTAAACTAAAAACCCCATAAGTGACTATAGTTAAGTAAGTACAAGTTTAACACGTGCCGTATTTAATCAATTGATAAATAATTATAATGAATTAAACACATACTTTTTCATACTTTTAATACTTTTTCTCATACAACTGTAAAATAAAAATATTTCATTTGGTAGATTTAAATTAATGCAAAACATTACAATAATATTACGTTCATAATATGAAATATATTTTCAAAATATATTTCAATTCGTATAATTTTAACAATACAAATTTTGATTGAGATGAATAAGTATTTAATCATTAATGGAATTATGCTGTTATGATGGAATGAATTTAAAGATTATTCTGGCATAAAAAGTTTTACAAAAAATGGTAAAATCTGTAATGTAATTTAGCAACTAAAAATACCTACTATAATGTAAATTTCTGTTACAAATAAATAAATAATTATTTAATTGTAACCAATTATGTAAGAAGTAAGGTTTTGTAGTATAGTTTATGAAGAACATTCTCCTTTACTCTTCACCTCTAATGGGCTGATGATGTTCGTTAGTTTTCGGCTCTCGCAGTTCAGTGCACATTCGTTCCCGTAAGTTTTGCCATCACTACCACAGACTGGCTCGTACTCCTTAGTACAGACACATGCTTCAGGACACTCTCCTTGTCTGATCAATGTGATCGGATTCTGCTTGTTTTGTTCCGAATTGTTTTCACACTTCATGACACATTCGTTGCTGTAAGTTTTCCCGTTGCTTCCGCAAATCGGTTGGTAAATATCTAGACATAGGCATGGGTCTATACATTCCCCTAAATTGGCGATCGTGATCGCTTTGCCTCCATTCTGTTCGTTGTTTTTGCTCTCACATTTCAGGAGGCATTCGTTGTTGTATGTCTTGCGGTCGCTTCCACAGACTGGCTGATACTGTCTCGTACATACACAAGACTGTGAACACTCTCCTTGGTTTATCACTGTTATAGGCAATAGTCCAGTTTGTTCGAACTTCAATGACTCTATTTTCAATAGACATTCGCTGTTGTATGTTTTTCCGTTGCTACCACAAACGGGTTTATTTTCACCTGTACAAGTCAAAGATTTTTGACATTCTCCTATGCTTATTATTTCAAGTGGAACCTGCTCATTGTCAACTAGTTTTTTGTTTTCACATGTGAATAAACATTCACTATCGTATGTTTTTCCATCGCTGCCGCACACTGGTAGAACTAGCTGTGGGCATGAACAGGGCTGAGAGCATTCTCCTTTACTCAACACTGTAACTTTCTGTCCACTATGACCTTGTTTTCTATTTTCACAATTTAAGTAACACTCATTTCCGTAAGTTTTGCCATCACTTCCGCAAAGTGGTTCATAAATTTCTGGGCAGACACACGATCTAGGACATTGTCCATTCCTTAGGACTTGTAAAGCATTCTGTCCATTTCGAACAAGGGTACTACTCTCACATGTAAGAAGACATTCATTATTATATGTTTTTTCGTCGCTTCCACACACTGGTAAAACTATTAACGGGCACTTACAAGGCTTGGGACATTCTCCTTTGCTGACAACCGTCAAAGGGTCTTGGCCATTTCGATCCCATTTTTTGTTTTCACAGTTCAGATTACACTCGCTGCTGTAAGTTTTACCATCACTGCCACATACTGGTTCATAGTTTGCTGAACACACACATGATTCTACACATTCACCATTACTCACTACAGTGATTTTTTGACCTTTGTTTTTATTTTGTTTATCATTTTCACATTTGAGGAAACAATTGTTGCCATAAGTTTTCCCGTCACTGCCGCAGACCGGTTGATATAACAGTGGGCAAACACATTCAGGACATTCACCTCTGCTGAGTATATCTATGGGATCGTCGCCTTTTTGACCCCGATTTTTGTTTTCACAAGAGAGTAAGCATTCATTTTCATAAGTTTTTCCATCAGTACCACATATTGGTAGGATTACTTGTGGACACGCACATAGCTGGGGACATTCTCCTTCAATTATTATTTTAATTTTTTCCTTGTTTTCCTCCTGGTCTCTGTTAACACAGTTTAACAGACATTCGTTGCCGTAAGTTTTGTTATCGCTACCACATATTGGTTGGTAGACGGCTGGACACACACATGATTCTGGACAGCTTCCTTGGCTCGTTATTGTGATAGGAATTAACCCATTTGATTCTAATTTTTTGCTTTCACACGACATTAGACATTCATTGCTGTAAGTTTTGCCGTCACTTCCACAAACTGGCTTATCTTCTTCTGCACATTTACAAGACGCTGCTTCAGAACACTCTCCGTTGCTAGATATTGTGATTTTTTCTTTGTCACCCTTTCCTTGTTTTTGATTTTCACAGTTGAGGAGGCATTCGTTGGGATATGTATTTCCATCGCTACCACACACTGGATTATAAAGATATGTACAGATGCAACTCGGCGCGCATGTTGTAATGGTGATCTTTGGCAAATTGTTCAATTCCAAATCTTTGTTCTTGCATTCGAACTCGCACTGGTTATTGTATTCGTTGCCATCGCTGCCGCAAACTGGTTCATATTTTTGCTCGCATATGCAAGGTTCCTTACACACTCCTTTGTAAGCTATAAATATTGGCGGGTAGCCTTGCTTTATAGCGAGTTCTCTATCGCAGTTGAATAAGCACTCGTTTTCGTAGGTGACGTTGTTGATGGCACACAGTGGGTCACTCGATTTGGGGCACAGGCAATCGGAGCCAACGGTGCCGATTGTGCCGGCGATAGTGGTCGTACATTGCACCACTAGAATAAACAATCCTGAAAATATAAAATTCAATCAATAAAATATAACAATTAATTTGCGGTAGAGAATTAATTAAAAGATTTTCCGATTTAATTAGTTCTGCTGTTGGAAAACTTTCATCCACTAATAATAAAATTTATTATATGCAGAGAGGCACTAAGTTACTAATATGAAATAGAGTGCCAGCAAAACGATGTGATAGATAAGATACAGAAACGGATAGCAAAAATAATTACCGGCAATCCGTTGCATCGTGTACGCTTAACAAATCGTGAATGGGGCACTAAATTAGGCTAAGTTACTAATGTATTATGTTAATAAGTTAATGCGTTACTAGAATGTAAACAAAGAACAGCACAAGGACGGGCGTGCAACAGGCTAAGTGTATTTCTATTGTCCGTTATTAGGTTCCGTAGCATTTGATTTAGAATATGTAAATTTGTATTTCAGGTTTTTTATCTTGATTTACCTCAGCTGTTGAAAAAAGTTTTCTAATGTTTTAGGATAAACATAAAACTAAGTAACAAAAATAATTTTTAGATAAGTTATATAATATTTAAAAGAACATGATTTTTTGATAATTCTGAAGTTTATAACATAAAACTTAAAACTTTTTGAATTTATAAACTGAAAAACTATTATGCTTTGCGTAGATTGTAAATTACTGTAGGATAACTCATGTTTTAAATTAGGCTTTATATCTGAAATAGTGCATCAGCTTCCTTTGTGGAAATTCTCTCCATATCATACGTCATAATAATCCATGTGTTTGTTTACACTGGGCATGTAAAAAACCTTTCATAATATTTCTATTGAAAACATTGCTGCGGAAAAATGCGATGCTTTTTTTCACAATTCATATGAGGAAGGTATGCTATTTAAAATATTGAGAGTATTAACTATTGTATTTTAAAATATTATGCTTATGTGGTGAACATTTACAAGATTTATAGTATACCTAACATTAACAGACAACTCAACCAAGATTTTAACATTATTTTATAGCAAAATTGAGTATTTTTGTTTATTTTATGAACAAAAATACTCAATTTTGTGTCGTACTCTGAGAGAGTTACGCTACGGCAGGAATCGCTTACCATCAGGCGATCCGTCTGCTCGTTGCCTGGTTCATTTATTAAAAATAAAAAATAAAAGTGCGATATCTTTGAACTCAACCGAGATTTGAACAAAAACAATTATTTGAATTGGACTTCTAATTATAATTTATAATAAACAAAGTGGAGTGGTATACAAAATATAATTTATTTATTTATCATTGTATGTTAAACGGCGGCAGTAACAGATTATATTAGATCAGCTAATAATTGTACTTAATATGCTACGCATGTCCGCTAGATATCTTTGATTAATTAATTCTAAATTAGGTTTGTTTTAACTTATTTTTTACTTTTGATTATGTTTTTACTGGACATGAATTGTAGTTAACGGATTAACACTTTTTTTTATACTGATGTTTGATGTGGGACGTGAACTTTTTTATTTTTTTGTAATATTTTAATAACAATAATTTATTTTGACATGATTATAGTTTTACATTAAGTAAAAACAAACATCTTTGTAGCAAATTTTCAGGAAAATAAATGATTCTATTCTATTCTAGACTGAGATTTGTGCGCTAGTCGTAATCATTTGGTCGGCCTTCTAGCTTAATTAATAGAACCAGCTAGTAGCTATAATTGGGAGCGGACTAGTTACGGCTTCGAGTCCTGCTGTCAAAGCAGAAACTTCTTCAAAATATATATTCTAATAACTGGGACAAAAAAGCGCCTAATATAAAATAATAGAAATAGGAAAAATGTGTTTTTCTACAGATTATATCGCGTAAGGCGTTTCAAAATTTTACACCCATGTTTCTATTTCGTCTATTTTGTACGTACTACCATCGCATGTAGTACATATGAAAATAATGGAAGGAAAATATACTTTATTGTGCACAATCAATAGTTACACATACACATAAATATACAAAATACAAAGAACACTACGATAGTACACAAAGGCGGCCTTATTACTAAATAGCAATTTCTTCCAGACAACATTTGAAAGAAAGGAACAAATTAATGGAGAGGGGTATTGCGCTAAAAGTATACAGCTTCATACAATTAATATATAATAAATACGAAATAAATATATACATACATACATACATACACAAAAATACATATACAATATATAACATACTTATATACAATGACCACTCTCTACAAATGACAGTTCGGGAATCAGTGAATGTCAGCCATGTTGACGTAGGTACATAAGCTTATGGTTGGTAATTGGTTGATACGAAAATAATTTAAAATGACGTGACAGACAAATCTGTCATAAATATGTATTAAGGAATTATATTGTCAATAGGGGATCGGACTACATTTGAAATATTTAGTTTTATTAATATATTCAGAAATATTGAGACGTTACTACTTGGTAAATGTAAAAAAATATATTATTTTATGTGTAGTTTACTAATTAAATACATTTAAAAATAACCAAAAATATATATTTTTTTTGCGAAATTGGTAAACAAAACCTACATCTTACTTACATCATATATAAAAACAGTCATTATGGTAAGTATGAACTTAAATGCACAAATATCGGAGATATTTACAAATATGTTCCTGCGGCCGTACACTTCATACACCATAACCTACAAGTGACGTCACTTGTAGGTTAAGTTGAGTATGGAGCGTTTTTACGAGACTTGCGAAATTTTGTATACAAATCGCTGTACCTTTAAAAATATTGACTTTTGATATACTATTTCTTCTGAGAAATTACTCATATTCATATCGTAATTCATTTATGCAATAAAAAAAAATCAGTCCGCTTGCCTATTATCATAAAGCACGAAACGAGCTTGTGAATGCTTAGTCCTTGAGGCTTGAAAAAACCAACGTCCCGCCCATAGATAATACAGATATATATCCCGCCACTCGCCTAGCCGCGCACACGTAACCGCGAGCTATTATTAGTCTAAACCATTGAATGACGATTATTTATGATAGAAATATACATATTATTTGTTCTAGGTGTCTTTTTATGCGTAAATATATCATAAACTAGCTGATATCGTTACAGAGGTAAATGGTCCTATGATCGAGGTTGTTTCAGTTCTTTGTTTCACCTTTAGTAAATAAATCTTTTTTATAGAAACTCTAGTTTCAAAAGTAGTATTTTAATAAAGCGTAACCTGTATAAGAGAAATATCAGTGTTATAGATGACGCGTAGCCAATAACGCGGTTCGACCCGAGCCATCCGCAGTCGAAGCACGCGCGACCCGCCGAAAGGTGCCCAAGATTGAATAAAGATGGCCGCCAGTCGTCGTAGATATAGAGAAAGCACTGAACAATCTCATAGCGTGCTCCCATACAGCAGTCAGTTATTGTTGTTTAGCACAATGACTCTTTATAAGATTTGATTTTCTTTCTTGTCATAAATGTGTTGGGTTACGTGATCTAACAATAACAGTAAAAAAATATCCCATTTTGGTTATTTAACCCGCGGTTGTTTTTGTCATTACATAGGTTTGCTGGGAATAGGGTTGCCATCCGTCCGGGTTTCCCCGGATTTGTTCTAGTTTAAAGGGCGTCCAGGAAGCGTCCGGGCCGGATTGTATTTGCTTTCCGGGTTTTTGTAGGCAGAATTAGGAAGGCCTAAGTTTTTTTTTTGATTTGCAGCAATAATAAATCTTCCTTTCTTTTTGACATTGCCGTAGTCGGGTAAAAATTATTCTATGTCCGGGTTTCGTACTCCAAAATCCGGGGTTTTCACGCGTCTTGTCCGGGGAGTCATATGTAAGAATGGCAACCCTAGCTGGGAAAGAACTATAACTGGCCGCTCCTGTAGACATAAGTATGTTTTTCTCTTTCCTATATATGTGGCTCTCTAATTATTATATATAAGGCTTATTTATTTTAACATGAACGCTCAGTCTATTCTCTATATCTGTAATTTTATCGAATCATCTTACGATCATACCGGCTTTAAAGCATTGTCTATGACTGGCTGATACCAGCATAAGGTCGTATGCGCAACCAATATTCCAGGTAGGTTTCATTTTATTTCCAGTTTCGTACAAGAAAATTCCCATTGAATTTACTTATACCAACGCGACGACGTTTTAGCGGAAGGACTAAAATTATTTTATTTTTTATCTAAGAGGCAAAATAACCCTTTTAAAGTTCAAACTTAAAGTATAAATGGATCTAGTCTAAACTAAGTCGTCGTCACCTTCTTATTGGTCAGCACTGATAGAGTTTATATATATTATAGGGTTTTTTGTGGGCAGTTTATCTATTCAATAGCGCTTCTTGATTGGTTAACGTGGTTCGTCATCCAATCAAAGCCTGTTGTGTACTACCGGCAAAATACCTGGCGTAAGTCCCAATTTTACCAACGCCTGTTAGTTCTAATCGTTTGTCTTAATATTATACCTTCTCTTTATTTATTCGAGGAACTAGAGAGACAACATGATATTTAATCTTCAATTTAACTTTAGCAGGTTGGTGTTGGTCACATTCGCACTTAGTAGCTTTTGCATTTTTTATATTTTGAAAAAAAAAAAATATTATTTAAAAAATACGTATAGAAGTACGTATCGAGTAATAAATTAGGACCGTTTAAGCGCCCTTGAAACTCGTTGGCAAGTGGCAGTGACAAATTAATTGTTGTAACGTCCTCCCGGGTATAAAGCAATTACGCGGCGCCGGCGGGTTAAGTCCTTAAAAGACATCTTCATTATACAATATAGGTGTATTTAAGACCAGGTAGACCAAGCGAAATAGGCATTTAACGCTTCCAAGAGTTGCCCGCAATTGCCGCAAAGCGAGCCGCGCGCCTACGTCGCCGGCGTGAACTTACATGAACCCAAAGTGTTACAGTGTAGACGTGTCGGCAGTAGGTCATCTTATTTTATTATTTGTATTGAAAAAGATAATAAAATCCATATGTAACTGTTTTAATGCAACACATAGCACACATAATTTGAATAGATATTATAGGTAGGTACCTAAGTAAAAAATGCTTAAATTTTATTCAATTACTAGCTGATGCCCGCGGCTCCGCCCGCGTATGTACAGTAACCCATGGGAATCGTATATGTCCCGCGATAAAAAGTAGCCTATGCCCTTCCCTATGGTCTACTTTATGTCTGTGCCAAATTTCATGATGATCGGTTTAGTAGTTTTTTCGTGAAACAGTAAATAAAGTATCCCACGGGAACCGCACATTTCCCCGCGATAAAAAGTAGCCTTTGTCTTTCCCCGTAGTCTACTTTTCAACTGTGCCAAATTTCATAATAATCGGTTTAGTGGTTTTTACGTGAAACTGTAAATAAAGTATCCCATGGGAACCGTACATTTCCCCGCGATAATAAAATAGCTTATGTCTTTTCTCAGGCTCTAGAATATCTGTGTACCAAATTTCATTTAGATCGGTTCAGTAGTTTTGGCGTGAGAGACGGACAAACACACACTTTCCCATTTATAATATTACTATGGACTAGCTGTTGCCCGCGACTTCGTCCGCGTCAACTGATGGCGCAATAATGCATTAATTTCGACCAAATTTGATTACCATAAAAAAGGTTATAGTGAGTCAATCTTAAAAGATTTTTTTACATCATTTAAAGAGGAATAATTATTTTATACATATTTTTTGGGTAACTTGAGCCGTTTACATAGCGCACGCAACACGCTGTGTTCGATGTGTGCATGGAGACGAGTACCTATCGTTAGCTCGTGTGGTCACTAAAGTACGTGTCGTTTCGTGAGATAAAAATACTGTATCAGGTACATAGGTGCTAACGATTTGATGGTAACTACTTAGGCAGACACTTGCAAAAAATGTATTCCTACTGCCGAGTCCGCACGTTTGCCACTTGCCGCAAAATCCAAACCTCCACAAACGTTTGACTTTTTGAAAATCCGGATTTCCGAATTTTTCTCCCAAAAATCCGGATTATCCGGATAATTCAGATTTTTTCATTTTTTTAAAATTTGTTGCATATTTTATAAAACTTTAATGTTAATTTTACTACTATGTTGTAGCAAAACTTACTCATTAGTAAAAAAAAGAGTTACTTTTTTATAATTTAATTTAAATAAATTCTTATTTTAAGTTGTAAGTATTAGAATTACAATCTGAATAAATAAAAACATATTGAGATTTTATCAAAATTATATACTTAATTATATTTATTTTTTCATTTTTAGAAATATTTTTGATTACGTTTCAAATCCTACAATGTTCAGTTTTATAGTTAGTATATTATTTTAAATAAGGTATGTATATATTGTTATTTACTAAATGTTCCAGCAGAAAGAATTATAAAAAAGTGGAATAGCCTGTGATCTTTTTAACGCTTTTTTTACATATCTACGCCACAGTTCACCACTACCGTTTTCGTAAAGTTCCATTTCTATGTGAAAGTACTAACGTACGAAAATTAATACAGTTTAATAAAACGTAGGAAACTGAAAATCCTTTAAATCGAGATCCGGGGAGTGAAGACAAATCATTTGAAAAATGGGGCTGGATAAATAATTTTGTATGGACGAAATTGGACCACTTTCGAGTTATTGAAATTAAAAACCACCCACCTGTTTGGGTAATAATTAAACATGTAAATGGTGCTTTTAATTCCCTCGGAAACTAACAGAAGTATAATAAGCAATTCTAAGCACAATTTAAAATCTATAACTGTTGTAAGATCTTTATTTTAACATTTTACTTACAAATAAACAGTAACATCTTACTCTTCATTGCACTTTGAAGTTTCCGCTATAAGATGAAAACTACATTACTTAAAAAAAAATAACAGTGGTTTACACAAATCGTTGGTGCTATTTTTGACACCTATATTTATCTTTAAAATATTATCTAAAAATAATTATTTCTACGCAAAAACAGGAGCGTTGATTTTCATTTAGTTTTGCTACTGACTCGTTAGTTTAGGTTAGTTTAGTTCAATCAAATTAATTTTAATAATAAAAAAAATATTACCTTCATTCATTCGGCAAAACTCTCTCTAATCTTAAACCAACCAGTCAGGTATTATCGACTCCAAAACTTCTTCCTGATATCATAGAGATAAGATTTAGGTATTTGGACTTAGATATTCATTATTTAGAAGATAATTAAATATAGTTAAACCACTACATTTCTTTTTAAGCTGTCATATTAATTTGGCATTCTATGATTGCAGAAATTGAAATTGCAATAATATGTTTCGACTTTCGTTAGTAAGAATTCAATAAATATAAAAATACAAAGCTTTAATTGGGTTTGGATTTGCTTATTATACTTCTTACTACTTGTGCAAGTGAAACTAAAACCATATTCAGTGTTTTTATAAATTGGATCACCTATTACTGAACTGTACTACTACTGAAAAAATATAAAATGGTAAGTATCTTAGAAACAGTCCATACATATACATATATAGCGGCCATAATATTTTAGCAGATCTTCATCCCTCGCATCACCATTTAATGGATTGACTATGTTCTACCAAATAACTTGAATAAATGGAAAAATGTGTCAACAATTTCAACAGGACAACAAATAATATCAAATTATCCAAAGGCATGTATTTAAACTCACGACAAAACATATTGATTTCTTATGTTTACGCGAATATTGTTCATTGTTTTAAACACTTACGGATTTTGTCGCACAACACGAAACACTTACGGAAAACAATCACGACAAAACAATTAAATTTTGGATGTGAAAATACCGAATATTGAATACTAAATTACCATGTTGGCTAAAGAATGTAAGGAATAAAAAATTACAAATCTGGTGACTAAATAATACCACTGAATATTCCAAACTGGCAGACAGATATTATATTAGTGAACAAATAACCATCTTGGCGACAATTTGTGAGTACACATTTAATTTAAGAATAGGTACATATATTTTCCGTAATGTAGGTAACTCAAAAAACATACAAGCAGCAAAACCAGCGCACATAAAAAAACAAAGGAGCGTACAAAATTCCCAATTTTTAATTTTCCTCGACTTTAGGGGGGTGTGTAGATATTGTGTAGATTCATTTTGAAATTTAAAAATAACGGTAATTCATTTTTTTGCAAAATTAACATAGGTGTCGTTACCAGGTTTTTGGGGATGCTGGATACGAAAATGACATTCATTTTGAAATTCCAATATGGCGGACATACTTAATTTTATAAAAATAATATGGTTGTCCCTTTGTTGGTTTCTAGGGGTGCTGATTACAAAAAAGTCATCCATTTTAAATTTCCTTAGTAACCCCGCAACCTCAAATTTTCTTCATGATGAAAGAAAAAGAAATTTGAAAATCCTGAATTTTCCAAAATTTCCATAGCTTTATACATCGTTCATAATATCTCAAAGTAGAGAATTGCCATATTTTTTTTCTATAATCACTTCTATCTCAGAAACAGTGCATCTTGAAAAATAATGAAAATTACCTCACCCTTAGAAACCCCGCAACATCATATTTACTTCATGATGGAAGAAAAAAATCTGAAAATCCTAAATTTTCCAAATTTTCTATAGCGTTTTACACCGTTCGTGTCTCAAAGTAGAGCATTATCGTATTTTTTTTCTATAATGGCTTCTATCTCAGAAACAGTGCATCCTACTTGAAAAATAATGAAAATTACCACCCCCTTAATAACTCCGTAACCATATATTTTCTTCAAGATGAGAGAAAAAGAAATTCGAAAATCCTGAATTTTCCAACATTTCTATAGCTTTATACATCCCTCGTATCTCAATGTAGAGCATTTAATTTTTTTTTATAAAATTGATTCTATCTCGGAAACGGTGCATCCTATTGAAAAAATAATGAAAATTTCCTCCCCTTAAGAACCCCGCAACACCATATTTTCTTCACGATGGAAGAAAAATAAATTTGAAAATCATGAATTTTCCAAAATTTCTATAGCTGTATACACTGTTCGTGTCAAAGTAGAACATTGCCATATTTTTTTTCTATAATCGCTTCTATTTTAGAAGCGGAAAAATAATACTATTACTGGAAAAATAATAAAAATTTCCTCCCCCTTAACCCGGAAATCGCATATTTTTTTTCATGAATGCCAAAAAAAGAAATTTGAAAATCCTGAATTTCGAAAAGTTTCTATACCTTACATAGCTGGCACCTCTACAAACTACATGTTAATTTTACGAAGATTGGATAGTCTCCATTTTGGAAAATCCAATTTCATTGGAAGACAATTTTATAATCAGCATATGAAACATGAAAAAAGACATCCATTTTTAATAAAAAAAAAATATACGCGATTTTGGAATTTTAAAACGGATTTTATTTTCATATTATTCTGCACCCCCAAAAACCTTGAAAACGATACCCATACCAAAGAAAAAAAACCTCCAATAGTATCCAAAACTGGGATTTTCCGTAGCTTGCAAATTGAATTTTTAGCAGCTATTAATTTATCAATCAAATCTTCATTAGCTACTTACATGGTATAATGGTCACCAACTCATCGTTGCTAATTGGATTAAATTTCGCTACTTTTTATCTGCCGATTTTTGTATTTTTTGTCACTTGAGTGATTTCACCAGTTTGGTAATTTAGTCGCCAACATATTAATTCGCTGCCAAATTCAGCAATACAGTATGCTCACGTGCAGTCACCAACTTATTTTTTGTTCACTCGATTAATTATATCCCTTATTCAAATATTGTACGTCTAGAGTACATACTAATTACAATAATTAAAATATGTAATATTCATAGTAGTAACCAAGATTCGAAAAAATCGAAAATCCGGATTTTTAAATGAAAATCCGGATTTTTAGAATTTTTAGAATTTCGAAGTATCCGGATTGCAACCCCTACTTGCGAGTGACTTGGTGTGTTCTGCAAAGGCAAGCATGACGGATGTTGAGCACGTATCCTTATATTTTATTGTAAATAGAACAGCCTCCGTGGTCTAGTGGTTAGAGCTTGGCTCTCGACTCGGAGGTCGTAGGTTCTAGTTTCGATTCCCGCACTGGAACAACAAAAAATGTTGTTTCCAAGTTTGGTTAGGACAATGCAGGCTGATCACCTGATTGTCTGACAAGAAAGATGATCCATGCGTCGGATGGGCAGGTAAAAAGTCGGACCTGCGCCTCATCTCTCGTCAGTCGTGTCGGTTATCCGTCCCACTGGATTACGAGAGTAAAAAAAAAGAGTGCCTTTGTGTACTGCGCACACACTTGGGCACTATAAAAATACTACTGTGTAACTGGCTAGGCTACAATAAAACCAGCCACCGTCACCGAAATCGGCGTGGGGAGTTATTTATTATTATTATTGTAAAAACAGAAATCGAAATAAAAAGAAACGAAAAGTACGGCAAAGAAGATGGTAGATGTTACAAATTCATAAAAACTGTTTACTGGCTTATTCAATAATGTACTAAGGCTACTCCACGCATCAGCTACTTTTTTCTCATAATACACAATAATATATCTATGGACGCTTCACACCAAGTCTATCTGGTCCCGTGGTAAGTTCTCGAAGAACTTGTGTTACGGGTACCAGACAACAGAAATATATTTAATAATTTTTATATTATACACATATTTAAGATTTTTATTGTATTATACACATTCATGACCCAGGAACACAGATTTTTTTTTGTTCCCTCAGCGGGATTCGAACCCGCGACCCCCGGCTTTAGCACCAACACGCTCAACCACTGAGCCACAGAGGTCGTCTCATCTAGCAAAAGCAACGACGTGGCGACGATAATGTTATTGTGTATGGTTATATGTACCTATAACTAGCCGATGCCCGCAACTTCGTTTGCGCCTAACTGACGAAAGCAGTACCCTATTTTTTAAACGGAACCCTAAAATAAAAGTAGCTTATATTAGACCTTATGACATCAGCTATCTGCCAGTGAAAGCCCCGCGAAAATCGGTCCAGCCGTTTCAGAGATTAGCCGGAACAAACAGACAGACAGACCGACAGACAGACAGACAGACAGACGGACAGACATTTTTAAAAATTTGTATTTTATTGTAAGTACTGAATATACTTTCAGATGCATTATGTGAAAAGCTGTTAATTTGATGTTACAAACAGACACTTCATTTTTATTTATCTGTATATAGATTTAGTTCAAAAATAAAAAGAAGCATAAAAAAATACAAAACAAACTTTCCTATAGATTTTTATTGTATATTATATTATGTCCATGACCCGGGAACACAGGAAACTTTTTGTTCCTTCGGCGGGATTCAAACCGGCGACCCCCGGCTTGAGCACTAACACGCTCAATCACTGAGCCACAGAGGTCGTCTCATCTGGCAAAAGAAACGACGCGGCGACGATAAAATGTAACATGTTATTGTGTATGGTTATAATATGTATAACTAGCTGATGCCCGCAACTTCGTTTGCGCAGATCTAACGAAAGCGGAACCCTATATTTTTAAACGGAACCCTAAAATAAAAGTAGCCTATGTTAGACCTTATAATATCAGCTATCTGCTAGTGAAAGTCCCGTGAAAAGCGGTCCAGCCGTTTCAGAGATTAGCCGGAACAAACAGACAGACAGACAGACAGACGGACAGTCAAAAATTTTAAAAATTGGTATTTTATTATAAGTACCGAGTATACTTTTAGATTCCTTATATGAAAAGCTGTTAATTTGAAGTTACAAACAGACACTTCAATTTTATTTATCTGTATAGAATTAGTTCAAAAATAAAAAGAAACATAAAAAAATACAAAACAAACTGACTTTCCTTTAGATTTTTATTGTATTATACATATCCATGACCCGGGAACCCAGGAAACTTTTTGTTCCTTCGGCGGGATTCAAACCCGCGACCCCCGGCTTGAGCACCAACACGCTCAATCACTGAGCCACAGAGGTCGTATCATCTGGCAAAAGCAATGACGCGGCGACGATAAAATATAACATGTTATTGTGTATGATATGTATAATTTAGTTCAAAAATAAAAAAAAAACAAAACTGACTTTCCTACACTGCGTTAGAAACGAAAGAATTGTTCGATAAATACGCGGGTAAGGCGTGCGCTAGCAAAACTGACATAGGTCTGTCCTCGTCAACGCCTAGCGGGCGACTGTGGGGCGACTCTAGCGGCTTACGCACGCTGCATTTCAATATTAATTTATTGTTAAAATAATTAAACCAACATGCAAAATGTAACCAGAAATTATTCTTTTTTAAGTTATTAGCTTTTCGTAGATATGATTTTTGAAAGTAAAACTATCATGAACTTCATGAAAAAAAGAAAAATATTCAAATTTAGCCTCCTCTTCGGAATTATTTTTGATCGAGTGAAGTTTTCAATATTATGTTTCGAACCACAAATTGTAAAAGAACATTAAGTAAACAACAATGTGTATTTTTTTTGGCTTTTTAAAGTTACTATTTGTTTGTTTATTATCGATTCAAAGTCATGTAAAATTGGGTCTACGCGGCCTTAAGGCATAAGATTTATGCCGTAACTAGGTGTTGTCTGCGGCTTCTCTTGTCTTAAATTCTAACTAAGAATTTTTATATTTTTATGCTCTAAACAATGATTTCAAAACTAAGGATAAGCTATGATGTACATTTGACACAACAAATCTTCATACAAGAAAAAGTTACGCCATCTTGGTTTCACCTTACCTCAAATTTCAGCCATCGTGATTTCACCATACCTCAAATGTCAAAATTTCCCCAAACAACTCCATAAGTGAGGCCAATTAAGTGGGGATAGTTTTTGCCTCATCATGCCTCTTCTATAATATATACGTCTATGGCTCTAAAGGAAAAGGTTTGGAGGAGGGTTCGAAAATAATTTCGTAAACCAGTAGCTAGTGCATTTAGGTGAAACCAGTTCAATGGTTTAAGCAGGGTTTGAAGTCTTTACGTCTTTACTAGGCATGCCTTATAAATAATTTCAACTCTCCACTTTACAAACCCTCGACGCAAAAAGGGGGTGTTTTAAGTTTAACGTGCCTGTCTATCTATATGTCTGTGTATGTCCATGGCATCGCAGCTCCCAAATGGATGAACCTATTTGAAGTTTTTTTTTCGTTTGAAAGATGATCACAATATGATCGAGATTTTGATTCGAGAGTGTTATTTGCTATTATTTATCATTGTCAGCTCACTCACTGCTTGCAAATGCGGTTAAATATTTACTTACCCCCTCTCTTATAAACGCTGTATAAGCTTTGAATAATTATACAGTGTTTTTTTCACGTCACACAAGTGATGTTTTTAATTCGATAGAAGAAGACAAAACACTGTGTAACTATTCAAAGCTGTATACAGCGTTTATTAGTAAAGGGGTTAAAGTTTTATTTTTTTAAATAAATTGCGTATGGCCGATATTGAACCGTTTTCAGATATTCGCTTTTTTTAATAGGCAGTGCTGTCCCACTGTTAGATTTTTTTGGCGTATGCTGATATGTCTGGGTCATTATAATACACTGAAAAAGGTTTTATAATTTCATTCCTGGACAACCCTTCAACGGATTAACAACGTATTTCATAGTAGTTACCCCGCATGGATTACTCTGGACTATTTGGAACTCATCAATACTCTACATAATTGTATCTACTGAGCACTAAGCTGGCCTGTCGGTATTACCTGCCCGGTCCGCTACATGATATGGCTCTAATCCTTATACAATATTCAGAAAATGTTATATACCAATAACATGCTATGTTGTAACTGTATGTGGTGTACTATAGGTGTACATACCTATAGCTGTACCTACACCACATACAGTACGAGTATGCTACTAATTAATATATATATATAACGTTTCCAAAAAAAATTTCCTGCTTAAACATCTTTGCATAAGCAGTAGGTCATATACCCGAAGTATCCGTAATTGATTTTACCGAACCTATAATTATAAGGTTTGGTGAAATCAATTACGGATACTTATTTATGATAGATATACTAGCTGAACCCAAAACACGTTGTTCTGGCTTAATTATGAACTGGAAATTGGAATAAATAAATTACTACCTGAATACACCTACAGCTACCAACACACTACAAATTACATATACTACCTACATCAAAAGTTTCTGCACCAACCTTCACGTACTACCTACTATAAAAGAAAGATTAGACTATAGATAAATCTCTTTTATTTCTTCAGTTTACAATCGTATCGACTTTCCTCGCCAAGTGCTCTCGAAAGAATGCCACCTTGGCGTCTGCTCTCGCCAAGGTAGGCATGCCTTTCGCGGGAAAAATCCAGCTCGGCGATTGGCCCCACAACATCAGGTGATCCTTATGTCGTGATCCAACCGCCGAACAGCCCGCCATTTTTGCGCCAATCAGGCATTACAACACAGTGTTGCTATTTAACAATTATATTGAACAGAAATATTTCAGCCTTAAAAATAGAATATCAAACAAATGTTAATTAAATACAAAAATCATAACATGATTACATTTATAACTAAATATTTTAGCAGAATTATAAATGAACCTAACAATCGTCCGTCCTGACACCGTGTGCGTCCCCGCACACGGCTCCAGGTGGAAACCTAACAATCGGATAAATGAACAGTTGCGAAAATTTATTAGTTTCTAGAATTCAAACAAACATTAAAAAAAAACTAAAAAGAAATAGTAATTAGGACCAAACAAGTAATCAGTGACAAAGTATTGATTTTTTTATAGACATGCCAGCGGAGTTAAATGAATTACAATTTAATTTACAGTAGTAGACAGTAAGATCAATACATAGCCTCTTTTCATGTTTAATGTTACATACACAAACATATTCTTACACTTATCCAAATTAAACTTCACATTCTTTATTAAACACAACATACAATAGAACAAAAATGCAACCTCACATCAATCTAATCCTATGCTAAGTGGGGTCAAGCTGCTAAAAGCAATAAATTTTAATTACAAGTACCTAATCCCAAATCAATTAATTTACAAAACTACTAAACTACTTAATCTTCAATAGTTGTATATATATCACACATGCATAATTATCCGCAAAATACTAACATCTTCAATATATATATTTTTATACAAACATATTTTTTTAAAAAAAGTCAAATATAACACTCGAGATAAAGATAATTTAGAAATACCATCTACTAGGATCTTATACGGTAAGAAAAATATACAGCACGAAGGTGTTATAATATACAACAAATTACCCAAGGAGATTAAAGATTCTTCAAGTCTCACAATATTTAAAAAACAATTGAAACATAAATCTTTGAACTGAAGTTAAGACGTGTGTTATGGTAATCAGACAACGGATACACACTTAACAATTAGGTATATACTGTGGTATATTATTACTCAGACTCACTACACAAACTCACTACACAAACACTAAAATTGTATATAACATAGGTATTGTCTTTTTCGGCGACGTGATGCACGCTTCGTTGGGTAGTCTCCCCGGAACCTTCGGTAAACTACATCCGACGGCCAGAACGTCCCCACCTCGAGGGTAGACAAAAGTGCTATCGACACTCTTACCACAAAGGAACTGAAGTTGACTTTGTGGCGAGACTGCAGACACTCAACCCTTAAAGTGCAGGAGGTCCTCCCACGGATGCAGCTCACGACGTCTTATACCTCCATAGATCAGTGTAGGCGGGACACGTACAGCTGCGCTGCGGGTACCTCGCACCGTAAGCGCAGCTTTCTTCAATGTAGACCCAAAAACGATCGATTTATTTTGGGTGATACAACTTTTACGAGTAAGTTAACGACCGATCGATTTGTCATTAACGAACAATCCCTGAACGATCGATTTATCAGGGTCCCTAACCTCCTGACCGATCGATTTGTCAGGATGCCTAACGGTGCTTGCATGAGCCGATCGATTTATATCATGAGCAACCGAGAGGACTTCAAACTTTATTCACGAGTCGCGAGCCAATCGATTCTCGCGTACTCATTCTGAAAACTTCCAAATGCCTAGCGGTGCTTGCATGAGCCGATCGATTTATATCTCATGAGCAACCGAGAGGACTTCAAACTTTACTCACGAGTCGCGAGCCAATCGATTCTCGCGTACTCATTCTGAAAACTTATAAATGTCTAGCGGTGCTTGCATGAGCCGATCGATTTATATCACATGAGCAACCGGGAGGAACCACTCGCACTGTCTATTTATGTATTACTGTCTATGTATTTTCGTTGTCACTTTGGCTGCCATCATCGACGCTATTATTATCTAATTCTAAAGCAGACACTTGAATCCACGGTTTTATCCGATCTGCAGCAACGGTTGTTAGGGTCAATTTTTTTGTACTAGTCCTGGAGTCGAATGCTACAACAACGATTCTTGTCTAGGACCTTGGTAACCCGGTACGGTCCTAAGAACGGCATTTATTAAAGCAAGTCCTTGTTGTTTTTACAAGTTCATCTACACTAACTACGCGCAGCTTTCCTACCCTGATCATAACTATCCTTCTGCTTAATCTGTTCTTTATCCACTTTAGCGAATTATTATTTATAATGCTCTCTAAAGGTACTCACCTGCCGTGGCACCATAAAAAGAATAGGTACAACAGTATTTCTGAAGGCTTCGGTCCTATAGTCTTTTGATTAGTGTGTTCAGCCCCCATTGAATACTACCCAAATAAGAATCCCAGCTATTTCCGCCATATTTACTACTAAATGCTTTTAAGGAATCAAGAATTGCGTTTGAGTTATTATTTATCTTGTTATAAATAGAAAAAGTTGTCAATAAAACTATTTATTTTTCCGCAATAATTCAAAAATTATATCAAAATAAATGGTCTGGACATACCCGTCCATTTATGATACAAATATAATTTTCAATATTAAGTTGAACGTATAGCTTTGTCGCCGTAACCCTCACGCAACTAATGAAACAAATAAACATAATATTTAATTCTAGCCGTTGCCGTATCAAACAGGACTGAACTTAGTAGGTATAGTATTAATCATTTGCTGAAGCACAGCAGGCGCAGCTAAACCGAATGGCATGACAAAATATGTTAAATATTTGCTCTACTCTGAAATGGGAATCTGGTAGTTTCCAGAGGCGAGATCAAGCATTATAAAAACATACATGACTTCCCCGCAAGACTTGCTATCTCATCCTTTATGATTGCCATTAGATAATATATTTCTTTTACGGTTATTGAATTAAGCAAACCATAATCAACACAACCTCGAGGAACCATCCTTTTTATGGACAAGTGTTATGGGCATACTAAATAAGAAAGAATAATAATATTTTTTCAGACTCTCGTATCACCTAGCATCTAAAATTTCTATCGCGCTCGTGATTTGACAACCTCGGGGGCGATTCTGCTAAATAAAACCTGCATTAATACAATTACAATCAAGTCCCGACGTGCCAAAACTCTCAAAAGGTGAACGTTAAACCAACGTGAAACGCGCACTGATTGGTCGAAACGTCATAAAATCCGTTCATGGTAACATGTCGCTATACTTTAATCCCAAACAAAGTAAAATGAAGTCTACTTTAAATACGAGATTTGGGGTTCTGTATTGGCGATAAACGACTGGAGACTGATAGTATTTATTTCAGTGACACTGGTACACCCCAGGTCCCTTAAGGAAGATGCAAAGCAATGCTGATATTTTTTTAATATATTATTATTTATATATTTAATAATGTTATTTATTTAATATCAGATAATTTCAATACACAATACAAACAATTTTAGTTTTTAATATGCTATATACCTACTGTTTTACTTTTTTATTTTTATTTTATATTTAAGGCATATTTTTAAGCTTGATGAATTTATTATTGATTGTGTCCACTATTGTTATTTATGTGTTTGTTCTTTTTTTTTTTTTGTGCTACACACTGTTTTTTACATTATATTATATTAGCTGTCCCGACAAACGTTCTGCCTTAACTATGAATTGAAATTTTCACCATTTAAACCTTCCCTGAACTGATACGATTATTTTAAGATCAAAATTAGCCAAATCGGTCGAGCCGTTCTCGAGTTTTAGCGAGACTAACGAACAGCAATTTATTTTTATATATAAGATTACAGTATTTGATTTTATTTAGGAGATACTTTTTCAATTGATTTGTATACTGAATCGTTGCGCTTTCCCGCTATGATGTTTTTTTTTTTTTTTAATACAACACAGGACATGGAACAATGCATGTTGAGTTTCTACCTTAAGGCTGTATAACGCTAGTGACCTTGAGCATCACGTCCCATGCTAATTTTGTAGGCGACAAGGGCATATCGCGCCGACTGGTAAGTATTAAAATCGGATTAGAAAATTGCTATAAATAATATATTATAATATTTGACAAGATTTGCAAAAACTAAAACTACCTTGACTGAGAAGAAAGGTTTCCAAATCTTAGTTCTATCCAGCGCACAACTCCTTGACGACCGCTGGACCTTAAATATAAGTTGTGCTGTTTGACGAAAATTTTGGTAACCTATTACCATCATCAATAGAAAATTGTAACTGATCCTATAACTTTTATATAATTATACCGATATAATATGTGACCTACGGGAATGATTGTCTAATATGTACGGGAACTTTTAATAAGTGGTCGCCGGCGACCTTGCAAGCAACTAGCTTCTACACCATCGATACTAATATGAACCAAATTTCCAAGAGATGTTACTATTACTAAACCCTATCATGAAACTAGGAAAGTTGTGAGATATCCTCAGTTCATTAGCAGCGAATTCAATTGTAACGTCGCTCCCAAAATCTATAAATGCTCTAAATTTATGACCATTGACTTGTATCTCTGATTAACAGCGAGACAGTTATCAATTTTCGGTTATGTTTGTGGTTCGTCCTGGTTCATGGATAGAGTGATGCTAGACCATCCCTCAAGTTCTTAATAATATCAAACAAATCTGTTTTTTTTTTTTTGAAAAAAAAAGGGCTGCATGCAAGACCTCTCGTGATAGCGGCCGCGCTCCGCACGACGACGCTCTCCCCCTGCACGCTGCACGTTGTCACGGCGTTGCTCCACTGCAGAGGTGCTGCGGCAACGGCTGTCGCTGCCCGCGGCTCGTCGATGTGACACGACCGACGACTGCGAGACGGTCACGCTCCCGCCGCATTTCCATCTTCTAATATTCGTAATCGCTCACAGCCCAGATCGACATGCGACACGGGCTGGCGCAGACGAGGACTTCGACTTCGCAGCGAACTTCAGCTCCCGTGTCGCAGAGCAGAGCTCCTTGCGACTGTCATGAGGACACGCAAGCCTTCGTCTCGATGTCTCCAACACCGGAAAATAAATTTAAAAACCGTGTACTGATTGAAAATCTAAAAGACGGATTTTTTTTTTAATCTTTAATAATTTATTGTTCACAATTGTAATAACTAATGGTATAATTTAAGTTGCCGTTAACTATTAAAACTTGACTGAGCCTTGCATATACAATAGAATCATTCTTATTTCAAAAGTATTTCGTTATAAGTTTCAAATAAAATATGTGGGTATACTGTAGATCATGTTCTATTTATCTATACAGATAAATAAAATTGAAGCGTCTGTTTGTAATTTCAAATTAACAGCTTTTCACTTAAGCCATATGGAAGTATATTCGGTACTTAAAATAAAATATATATTATTAAATTTTTGTCTGTCTGTTCCGGCCGATCCCAAACGGCTGGATCGATTTTCACGGGACTTTCACTGGCAGATATTTTATGGTTCCGTGTAAAAAAATATGGTTCCGTTTCCATTAATTCTATGCAAACAAAGTTGCGGGCATCAGCTAGTTATAAACTACGTTATTAAGATAAAGAAATAGGTATAGGGGTTTCACCACAAACTTCAACCAAGCAATACTGTCGCTCCGCAATGGATAACGTACAGGCGACAAAATGGCAACGGGAATAATTCTAATTTCGTAATGTAATTAACCACCCGTTTGGTTACTGAACGGAATTCAAAACAGCAAAAGCCACGAGAAAAGTAAAAAAAATTGTTAAATACTTATATATAATAAATCATTGTAGTTAAAGTTAGCAATAGTAATACTATAAATCAATGTTTAACTACCCACTATCTAAAAATTGTAAGTCAGATATTCTTTCGCATATTTTAGTATCTTTCACAATTGTACAGTCTGCTCAGAACAAATATGGGCCCATACCCCGACTGGCCCGAGAAACTCCTAGATAGACGGCCTCGGAAGCCCTAGAAAAATCTCATGTCCAGCCTCGGATATATTTCCATATAGATATAGGTAAGCGAGAAGTTATTTAATGAATGGCGGTTTAACCCCACTGGTTCGAGAAATCTAGATAGTCGGTTTCGAAAACCCTAGAAAAGTCTCACAGTTAAAGGTCCCGCCGCCATCAATTTAGCCTTCATTAATAATATAATAATATTATATTATGTTTAATATAATTAAACAGACTGTACAGTTATGTTTTTCTTTTTTATTATTTTTCAAACGAACAATGTGCAATCACAAGCACTTTAATACTAATAATATATTTAAATTGAAGTACGATATACCCCTTCCTTAATATAAAAAATCTATGACGAAATAGTACATTAGAATATTTCATAATTTAAAATTTGGATTTTGTATCTTTAATAATAATTGTTTACAATTGAAATTAACTTGCATGCAGCATACTATTAGGTAAAACTAAATAAAATAATATAACTTATTACGAGAAAGAAATAAGTAGTAGTAAGTAAGGTTTTACTACGAACTTCAATCGAGCAATACTGTCGCTCCGCAATGGATAACGTGCAGGCGACAAAATGGCAAACGGGGTTTTAATTTCGTAATAATATAAGACCTACCGTCTGGTTACTGAACGGGATTCAAAACTGAAGTCGCGAGCAAAGTCAAAAATTGTTACAATACTTTATCGCTGTCGTTAAAGTTTAGCAGTACGGAATACTGTAAATCAATGTTTAACTACCCACTATCTAGAAATTGTTAGCGAGATATAATATTCTTTTGCATATTTTAACGTCATTCACAATTGTATAGTCTGCTTAGAACAAATATGGCCTTATAACCCCGACTGGTCCGAGAAATTCTAGATAGGCGGCCTCGGAAGCCCTAGAAAAATCTCATATCCAGTCTCAGATATCTTTCCATATAGGTAAACGAGAAGTTATTTAACGCATTGCGGTTTAACTCACTGGTTCGAGAAAATCTAGATAGTCGGTTTCGAAAACCCTAGAAAATTCTCTTTCCCAGTTATAATTATTAAAATATTATGTTTATAATTAAACAGACTGTACCATTGTTTTTCTTTATTATTATTATTCAATATGAAAAATGTGCAATCACAAGCCCCTTATTTAATGTCATTCACAATTGTATAGCCTGTTTAGAACAAATATGGATTTATAACTCCACTGGTCCGAGAAATTCTAGATAGACGGCCTCGGAAGCCCTAGAAAAATCTCATGTCCAGTCTCAGATATCTTTCCATATAGGTAAACGAGAAGTTATATAACGTATAGCGGTTTAACCTACTGGTTCGAGAAAATATAGATAGTCGGTTTCGAAAACCCCAGAAAATTCTCTTTCCCAGTTATAATTATTAACATACCTATATAATATAATTAAACAGACTATACCATTGTGTTTTTCTATAATTATTATTTTTCAATATGAAAAATGTGCAATCACAAGCCCCTTAATAATACTATACTAATAACTAATAACTACTATATTTAAGTTAAAGTACGATATAATATTATATTATCATAAATTTATTTAATACAAGCTTGGGCGTGTACTTACGTTATTTTTTTTTCTTGGTAGCCACTTCTGAAGTATAAAAGAAAGATTAGACTATAGATAAATCTCTTTTATTTCTTCAGTTTACAATCGTATCGACTTTCCTCGCCAAGTGCTCTCGAAAGAATGCCACCTTGGCGTCTGCTCTCGCCAAGGTAGGCATCCCTTTCGCGGGAAAAATCCAGCTCGGCGATTGGCCCCACAACATCAGGTGATCCTTATGTCGTGATCCAACCGCCGAACAGCCCGCCATTTTTGCGCCAATCAGGCATTACAACACAGTGTTGCTATTTAACAATTATATTGAACAGAAATATTTCAGCCTTAAAAATAGAATATCAAACAAATGTTAATTAAATACAAAAATCATAACATGATTACATTTATAACTAAATATTTTAGCAGAATTATAAATGAACCTAACACTACACCTACTAATAATACCTACATCCTACATTTACTACCTACATCGACAACCTACGACCTACACCCACTGCCTTCTTCCAAAAATGTCATCGATTGATAATAGAAAGTCACTGATTTTGGACGATAAATGTTGCTATGTCCACAGACCACAACTATTCGAAGTGTTATATCGCAATAAATATCGCCATCGATAATTCCGAACGTCGACGGTGTTACCATTTTATTGTGTCCCCACTCCCCAGTATTAAAATTAGCACCGGTAAATAGATCACAGCTTTTTAGGAATCCATAGTTAACGTCTCGGAACCCTCCGTCCGTCTTCGGCTTACCTTTCAAACGGTTAGTGCTAGAAAGATGAAACTTTGCATGAATAAGTATGTGTAATCTGTATTTGCCTCACCGACAAAGTGCTAAAACGGATTTTTTTTTACCTTCATGTGGCGATGAATTTTTATTTCGCGTCTACTCCATAGTCTGGGAATCATTAGATATGTCTTTTTAAAACATGGTCCCACTTACTAATAAACGCTGTATAAGCTTTGAAGGAGGAGGTCTACAATTCGTGTGTATGTTTTTTCTTGTTTTTTTTTGTGTGTATGTTACACGATTACTCCGCCGTTTGTGGACCGATTTTCAAAATTCTTGTTTTGTTGCAAAGGATTTACTCCTGGATTGGTCCCATTGTCATCAAATGGTAGATCTGGTGATGGGATCCATGAGGAATTGAGAGAAGTCCTCAAAATTTATAGGGACACCGATAGTGATTTTGACTTTTTTTAAGTAACTCGAGCAAATGCTACCAAAAAGTGAAATGTTGTGCCAAGGTATACCCTGGATCCAAAAGCACTGAACGGCATTTCTCAGTCTTTGAAGATATACGTTTGAAAATTTCAGCATTGTTTATAAAACTACAAGCAAATGTCCGTATTAAATAATAATCATCATCACCACCACCATCATAATCACACCATACATCATGATAAATTATGCTGATATAGGTATTTTTCATAGTATTTTACACCGATATCGATTTCTTTGAACATTCACAGCTACCAAAAAGTGAAATGTTGTGCCAAGGTATACCCTGGATCCAAAAGGGCTGAACAGCACTCCTCAGTCTTTAAATATACACGTTTGAAAATTCAAGTATTGTTTATAAAACTGCAAGCAAATGTCACTATTAAGTAATCATTATCACCACCACCATCATCACACCATACACCTTGATATTTTGTTGATATAGGTATTTCTCATAGTATTTTACACCGACATCGATTTCTTTGAACATTCAGAGCTACTCAAAAGTGATATGTTGTTCCAAGCGTATATACCCTAACAACGATGATTATGGGATCCATGAGGAATAGAGGAAACTCTTAATAGAAAAGTTAATGATCGTTTTCTTACAAATTTTTAATTTCCCCGCAACTTTTTCTGTCAACACAACACCACAAAAAATATTTATGAAAATTGGTGTAGCAGTTTATGCAATGAATAACCAAGGGAAAAGGGGATTTTTTTATACAGAAAATGATCATTGATCACTTACTAAGAACTAATCTGAGACACGGCGCTGCGCCGGCCGATTCAATATTAGGCATTTTGAGTACATTTCATTTTTGAAATCGTGAGTGTAGGACTTCTTGCTCCAACTAACTTCATAGAGGTGTTATATGCATAAGTGCTTAAAATCTACATTGAAAACACACGATTAAACTATAGTAGACGTTAATCGCAACTTCGTGCGCGCAAAAGGATATCTCGCTGAAACCTTACATTTTGCCGCGATAAAATGTAGCTTCAGCTGGATGGTAGAATGGTAATTTGTACGTTGTTAACGAATTGGTCTCGAGTTCGAAACCCGGTCAGATAAATATTTTTGTGATTCTTTTTATTTCCTTTCTCTATTTTTATTTATTTTTGAATATTTTATCGTCCTATAACAACTCCGAACAAAGCTCGGTCTCCCAGGTACTAGTTAATAATATTATAATACCACTGAAAAGAAAAAAATTAAAAATTTAAAAAAAAATATAAAAACCGACTTCCAAAGTAAAAGCAATAACATTCTTAAAATCACTAAAAAGTATGAAATAATTCTTATTGTCGAAATAGTTCCCTTTCAAATTCTACTAAAATGATACTATTTTTCTACTTCAAAAATAAGAAGATTCTTATTTTTGAAGTCGGTACCAGCCCAAATAATTGTATAAATCCTTTCAATAAAAAATATTAATTTTAACACAACTACGTCCTTATAATATATATACAAATAATATTTTAAAGAACTCACGTTCGAATTGGCTGGTACCGACCTCAAAAATAAGAAGATTGAGTAGAAAAATAGTAACATTTTAGTAGAATTTGAAAGGGAACTATTTCGACAATAAGAATTATTTCATACTTTTTAGTGATTTTAAGAATGTTATTGCTTTTACTTTGGAAGTCGGTTTTTATATTTTTTTAAATATTTTTTATTTTTTTCTTGTCTTCTTCAATCGAATTAAAAATGACACTTGTGTGACGTGAACAAAACACTGTTTAACTATTCAAAGCATATACAGCGTTTATTAGTAAGGGGGTGAGGTTGCTAAGACGATTTTTTACCCGACTGCGCGACGCAAAGGAGTGGTAATGTGTTTATCAGCCTATGTATGTATGTATGTATGTATGTATGTATGTATGTATGTATGTATGTTCCTTTGAAGCACTATACAAACCAAACGCCTGGGCCGATTTTTATGATTCACACGTCAATCGATTCCTCTTAGTCCGGCGAGTGTCACTAAAGACATGACGTTAGTGAAAATTCAATATGGCGACTACTGGACGCCATATTGTGAAAATGAAAAAATGAAAGTCAACAAACTATATCAAGTGGGGTATCGTTGAATAGGTATTTAAAAATCATTGTAAGTTTTCTCTCAACATTTTTCGATTCGACTGACCGTTTAGGATCTATATCGATTTAAAGTTGCGTAACAACCATTCTCACATTCCAGCGCAATTGTGATGTAGAACTGATGCTGATAGGCTAGGTACTCATAACTAAAAAGTATAAAATAAAAAATAATAATTTAAAAAATTTAAAAACCCGACTGCGTAAAAAGTGAACCAAACTAAGTAGGTACATAATTATAACTGAAAAGAAAAAAACAAGCACTTAGATATCCGGTGGTCTAGAATTCTATAATATATTATTGAATTAATACTATTGGAACATAACAACTGAACAGTCGGGATCCATTATTCGACAGCCAATCTAATTTTTCAATGGATCCTGACTGTTTAGTTGTTATGTTCCAATAGTATTAATTCAATAATATATTATAGAATTCTAGACCACCGGATATCTAAGTGCTTGTTTTTTTCTTTTCAGTTATAATTATGTACCTACTTAGTTTGGTTCACTTTTTACGCAGTCGGGTTTTTAAATTTTTTAAATTATTATTTTTTGATATAAATATCCATTTGTGAGATATTAAATTTTAAGACGCATTTTTTTGTTGAAATAAATCCCCCCTTCTGAAAGCTAAACGGTTAGCTCGAAAAATCTGATAAATTTTATGATGAATGTCCATGTGACGAAGTTGACTTTTCACTTTGAAGCCGTTTGGGTGGTTTATATAACTTTATTAGTTCAGAAGTTATAGAGGCCTAACTGGTAAATTACTTGGAAATTGAAACTAGTTGTTGCCCTAGTAGTAATTATATACAAAAACTATTTGTTGCCCGCGATTTCGTGCGCCTGAAGGAGAATCTCAAGGGAACTGTGCATTTTGCCGCAATAAAAAGTAGCATATGTCCTTTCCCGTGGTTTATTCTATATCTGTGCTTAATTTCATTAAAATCGGTCCGATAGTTTCGCAACCTATTCAATGCAAACAAACAAGCAAACTAACCTTTCCTCTTTATTATAATATCCAAGATGTTGTCCGCGACTTAGTGCGTGCAAAAGTTAATTTCACAGAAATCGTTCATTTTCACGCGATAAAATTAGCCTATGTCCTTCCCCGTGGTCAACTCTACATGTGTGCCAAATTTCATAAAAATCGGTCGAGTAGTTTCGGAACCTATTTAATGCAAACAAAAAAAAAACTTTTCCTTTTTATTATATTAGTATAGATATTAATATATTATAATAGATAACGAAATTGTAAGTAAACATCGTATGATAGTACGGAACTGTTCGTGTTCGAGTCCAACTCGCGCTTGACCGGTTTTGTACGCCTACAGATATTTATGAACATTTTCCACTTATTAAGTTTAACTCTGCCGTTTGAATTGTGATTTAATATTCCCAGCCATTACATTAGAGCGCAGAAGATTGGTTCCGCGAGTTAAACTACAAAGTATGAGCACTCTAACTTAACGTTGTTGCAATTGAGGAAATAAAATAATAAATTGAAAAAAAAAAAATCGAGGTCTATGAGTACCTACAGAGATTTTATTATTACATATAATATTTTAACACATTGAAGTGATTATAGAGATATTTGCAATTAATTACGAAATTTTAAATTGACAAATAATGTGTATAAAACGTATAAATGTATAAAATGGATAAAAAGCATATGATATAGCTTTTGAAGCTCCGCTCAACGCAGGAAATTGACCTTCATTTCCCCTCTACATCTAATACGTACACCCCCTTACTAATAAATGCTGTATAAGCTTTGAATAGTTATACAGTGTTTTGGTCACATCACACAAGTGACATGTTTAATTCGATAGAAGGAGACAAAACACTGTGTAACTATTCAAAGCTTATACAGCGATTATTAGTAAGGGGGACATAGTTTAACTATTGAACATTGTACTATAATAATTTATCTGACTAAAAATCAATCAGTCACTAAAATTATGATAAACTAGCTTTTGCCTGCGGCTCCACCCGCGAGAAATGAGGTTTTTTGGCCACTCCCGACTGTACTCTAAGTTAAATCTGTATCTTCCTTATCTTACGGTCTCTCTTTAATTACTAATTGTTTGTCCGAAGCACCATCATACCATATTTCATTTAAATGGTTTAAACACTTAAGCCGTGAAAGACATAAAAAAAATACACACAATAGTACATTATCCCTCGGGAACACTATTATATATCTTTTTGGGATAAAAAGTAGACTGCACGTTTGTCCAAAGCATAAATGACTACCATACAAAATTTCATTCAAATCAAATCAACCTTTTAGCAGTAAAATACAGTCAATGTACACACAAAAATAATATATTATCCCTCGGGAAAACCGCAAATTTTTGAGACAAAAAGTATCCTATGTCCTTTCCGAGGACTCAAAGTATCTCTGTACCAAATTTTATCAAAATCGGTTCAGCGGTTAAAGCGTAAAGAAGTAACAGACAGACAGATAGACTCACTTTCGCATTTATAATAGTATGGATGTATGTAAGTACTTGTAATTTGCGCGATAGATGTAGGTACTTGATAGCTTCCTTGGAAATATCGCTCAACGCAGAAACTTTTGAATCTATTCACACTCTACATCTTATAATACTCCCCCCACACCTATCTCGGTGACGGTGGCCGGTTCCATTGAAACCAGGCCAGTTACGCAGGCGTAATTTTATAGTGCTCAAGTGTGTGCGCAGTACACAAGAGCACTCTCTCTTCCTTTACTCTCATAATCCAGTGGGACGGATAACCGATACGACTGACGAGAGATCAGGCGCAGGTCCGACTTTTTACATGCCCATCCGATTCATGGATCATCTTTCTTGTCAGACAATCAGGTGATCAGCCTGCATTGTCCTAACCAAACTTGGAAACAACATTTTTTTGTTGTTCCAATGCGGGAATCGAATCCGAGTCGAGAGCCAATGCTCTTACCATTAGACCACGGAGGCTAGCTTGTTACTTAGTAATAATATTTTAGTTATAGTATTGTATAATATTGTATACTATATATAATATATAGCTAAAAATCAATCAGTCAGAAAAATATTTGTGTAATTGTAAGTTGCGCGTGCCGCTACACACTGTTGCAGGATTAGAGTATCGATTTGGGTTTCACTGTTGCTGAAAATAAAAGCCTTGATTCATCGGCACGATCACTCTTTCATACAAGAAGTTACCTAGTACCTATATACTGGTACAAAAATAATACTAGACACTTCCACACCACGTCAATCTGGTCCTGTACTAAGTACTAACTTGTATCACAGGTACCAGACAACGAAAATATATTTAATACATTTATACTTTGCACATATTTAAGATTTTTACTATATAATACATATTATACCTATATCCAAGGCCCAGGAATACAGAAAACTTTTTGTGTCAAATTTCAATTGTATAGGCGAGTTTTGAAATCTTTGGTATAGGCGCTATCATAATTTTCATATAATAGAGAAGATGCATTTGTTTTAAATTAGCGAAATTCTTATATTTTCCGAAGGGCAACATAAATATAGACCGCAAAATGCAAATAGTACAGTAATTACTAATTAGTGCTAAATTAAAAAGTTACAAGATTAACAAAATTATGTTTTTTTTTGCATTGATCGCAAACTAAAATTACTGTTCAAATCCTTGTGTCATTTGTTACATTTTTTGTTATTGCAATGACATACATAAACGCAGTATTTAAGTTAGTAAAATCAATTTTATATCTTCATTCAAATTTGTTTTGTGACACACCAGCTGTGACGTCACTCCTGCTACATTTTTTTTGTGTTGAGAGTTTTTGATGCTCTTCAACAATCTCACTACTAATTAGTGCTAAATTAAAAAGTTACAAGATTAACAAAATTATGTTTTTTTTTGCATTGATCGCAAACTAAAATTACTGTTCAAATCCTTGTGTCATTTGTTACATTTTTTGTTATTGCAATGACATACATAAACGCAGTATTTAAGTTAGTAAAATCAATTTTATATCTTCATTCATTTTTGTTGTGACACACCAGCTGTGACGTCACTCCTGCTACATTTTTTTTGTGTTGAGAGTTTTTGATGCTCTTCAACAATCTCACTTTTGTGATGACTGTATTTCGTAAACGGTTGATCGTAGATATTTCCATTATCAGCCATTGCAAAGACAATATTTCCTGGCTTATTATGTAGGTACTTTTCGAAACGCCAATAAAATGCATCTTCTCTATTCTCTTTCGATAACGTTACGAATGCGTACTTTTCAATTGTTCGTGCTAGTTTCACTGGACAGAAAAAAAAACGCATAAATTCTGTACACGGCAAGAACAGGCGTTTTTGTACCCTCAATGGAATTTATATTGAAGTACGGAGCTGCAGCAATCTAAATCAGCCAAGTGCTCGGAATAGTTTTATTGAAGTGACTTAAAACACATTACAAATTCAATCTGCCCAAGTTGCGAGCGCCCGCGATCCTCTGCGACTCTCGAATACTTGAACTTAGTGTATGGTACAAGCTGCAAGACCAGCGACAAAATATAGGTAGTAATAATTTACAGTAAAACCACATTGCTGATGCATTTTCATTCAAAAACGATGATTGCCGAGGGATATTGAGAACCTAGTCGTACTGTAAAGTCTTGATGTGCGATAGTAATATTATGTTCGAAAGATCCTATTATCGGAATTGTTGGCATGATACAAACGCTACGCTAATGTCGTGAAGCTTTTTAGTCATAAAGCTTTTTGAAATCTATTCTCGATTACAGAATAACTTATAGCGTATACGTAACTAAATTCTACATTTTTATTCTTCTTTGTATTACTAACTTATCACATTTAGTTATCAATTTTTATTTTAACACTGTGGTGTACGTCTTTGTTTGACGTAATAAAAGCAATATATAGACCAGGGTCGAAGCCTTCAAAAATGGTAAAAAGTGAAAAAAAATAGTAGTAGGATGAAACCTATTAGAAAAGGAGGGGAATATGATAAAAATGAAAGGAAAAATAAATTACGGGCGATCTGAGTTCGGGAAGTGGGAGGGGGTGAGTTTTTAAGGGTAAAAAATGGTTTATCTTGATTTCCGGTAAAACTACAAGTCCTATGAAAAAAAGTTAAATGGCAAAGTTGTAGATAATAAAAAGATCTACAACTTTTATATTAACAATTTTTTTACATAACCTCAAAATTTATGTGAAAAATTCAAATAACCAAGTTTTTGGTTTTTAATTTTTATCTTGTACAAAAACAAAAAAAAAATTCACGAAATTTAGTGAAAACTTACCTTTTTATGTCCTAAATACACTGTAATTTTTGTGATTTAAAATATTTAGTTTTTCACCTTATTTTGTCTTAATATCGAAAAATTAACCCTAATTTTCAATCGAAAATTCTCCTGTCAAAATATCAGCTTTTTTAAAAAAATTGGTGAGCTTCTTGTTTGTTGAATTCTATTCTTTCTGATAATGTAAAAAAATGTATACATTACCATAGTAAATGTTCTCAGAAAATGCAAAGAAAAGAACAAGTAGTAAGGCTCAGGTCGCCTAGCCCCTTTCCCTCTTGTATATGAAATACCTTTTGATGGGTTAAAATTATCCGCAGGTCACTGAAGTATACAAGTCATCTTAAAATAGCAATAAATAGACATGTATGCGCATAATTTAAAGAAGATTCGACAACTTACTCAAAATATTGTAGATGTCTTATTGGGGCTAGGCCTTACTACCTATTCTTTTCTTTGCATTTTCTGAGAACATTTACTATGGTAATGTATGTATTTTTTTACATTATCAGAAAGAATAGATTTCAACAAACAAGAAGCCCATCAAGTTTTAAAAAAAAGCTGATATTTTGACAGGAGAATTTTCGATTGAAAATTAGGGTTAATTTTTCGATATTAAGACAAAATAAGGTGAAAAAATAAATATTTTAAATCACAAAAATTACAGTGTATTTAGGACATAAAAAGGTAAGTTTTCACTAAATTTCGTGAATTTTTTTTTTGTTTTTGTACAAGATAAAAATTAAAAACCAAAAACTTGGTTATTTGAATTTTTCACATAAATTTTGAGGTTATGTGAAAAGAGTGTTAATATAAAAGTTGTAGATCTTTTTATTATCTACAACTTTGCCATTTAACTTTTTTTCATAGGACTTGTAGTTTTACCGGAAATCAAGATAAACCATTTTTTACCCTTAAAAACTCACCCCCTCCCACTTCCCGAACTCAGATCGCCCGTAATTTATTTTTCCTTTCATTTTTATCATATTCCCCTCCTTTTCTAATGGGTTTCATCCTACTACTATTTTTTTTGGTTTCAAAAATTATCGACCCTGGTCTAATACTGTAGTGCAGCTCTACGTCCTCGTAGCTACGTAGCGTCTATCGCGCGATGACTGCAAGATTTTTGCTAATCGCTATTTTTACGTAATACGGCGGCGGGTTCGATCCCCGCGTTAGAACAATCAAGTCTGGTTCGGGTAATGCATGCTTATTGCGTTATTGACAAGAAAGGCGTTGGTTGAATGCGTCGGATGGGCATGTAAAAAGTCGGTCCTGCGCCTGACCTCTCGCCGTGTCGGTTTCAACTTTAATGTATTAGCACAAGAGTTCTATATTCAATGCTCAGAATTCTCTACGGCCTTCCAGATTCCCTTTCATATAGTCCCAGCCTTAGGGCCAATTCACACCGAGACGAAACGATACGCGACATATTAACATATTAGCAAACTTTATTTATTACTAGATGTTGCCCGCGACATCGAGCACGCAAAAGTTAATTTCGTAGAAACCGTACATTTTCCGCGATAAAAAGTAGCCTATATCCTTCCCAGTGGTCTAGTCTACATCTGTGTCAAATTTCATCTAAATCGGTCTAGTTTCAGAACAAATTTTCCTCTTTATTATATTAGTATCGATGGTATATAACTACAAGAAGATATACGTTTCATTGGAGGGTTCAAATGTCAGGGTGCACCGCGCCGCACAGCGCATTCGCAGTGTATGACTGATGTCATATGAAACGTGTATGCAGCTCCGCGTATCGTCCAGGGGTGGTCGACTTTGTATGAATGACCTTGGACCAAAAAGGGACAGTTCGTTGCGACAAGAATGGTTATATTTCAATATATCGCTCTCGGTCTTACATGGTTAATATTACATAAAAGTTACTTAAAAGCCACAACAGATGACACTATCCCGCTTCTAGATCGCGCTATCGAAAACACTAGACGTATGTATATAAGGGCTCACGAACATTGTGTGACGTAGTAGCTATGATTCGTGGGTGGAGGTGGTTGCTCGGTTTTGTTGGAATGTAAAATTTAACTGTTAAGAGAAATTTAACTTTAACTTAAACTTTAATTACCTACGTATCTTCGATTTCCCGCCATATTCATATAATCAAATATATAGTCCTCCTTTGTTGGAAGGCGGTTAAAAGTTTGAGGGGGCAGCTCACTAGAGGCGCTATTTGGTCCCAATTTTTTTGTAGTCGACCTTCTTCTCCGTGAGTAATAGTGTTCTGTGGTATCGTCGCGGTATGAATTGATCTTTAAGGAAGATAGAGTGCTCTCGTGTATTGCGCACACACTTGGGCACTATAAAATAACTGCTGCGTAGCTGGTCTTATTTTAATGAATCCGGCCACTGTGACTAAAATCGGTGTGGGGAGCTTTTGTTATAATTGTTACGGGATTAATGTCCGATATTCGGAGTAAAACGTCAGTTTCCTCTGAGGGAATTTATTCGCTACGAATTTCTACACCAACACAATCGAAAGCAGTCGTAATCGTAATTCGTAGCCGGAATCGTAATTCGTAGAGGAGAGAACTCGAAGAACACTCCGTAGTTAACTGAACTTACGGCAGTCGGCGGCGGCCGCTTTATATACCGACGATACAGTTACTAGAAAGTTCGCGGTGTTTTTTTTTTTTTTTTTTTTTTTATGAAACTAGGGGGCAAACGAGCAAACGGATCACCTGATGGAAAGCGACTACCGTCGCCCATGGACACCCGCAACATGAGAGAAGTTGCAAGTGCGTTGCCGGCCTTAAAGATCTTTCTACATAGAACTCTATCTAGAACTTTCGAGTCGGAGTGACAATGGTACAATGCAGTACGAGGAATTTCTAGTACTTTCTAGAAGCTAGCTATAAGTTTCTAGAATACTCTACACATTCGACCGCTGCGGCGCGGCCGTAACATACTAGAACCTACCTATTTAATATAGACGAGGCATTTGAGGCAAAAAGTGGCTTTATTTAAATGACCCCACTTTGAGATTTTAGGGACCATTTTTACATTTGTAGTATGGTGAAAAGAAGTTATCTGACATTTAAAGTATGGTGAAAACCAAGATGGCGTAATTTTTAATTGTATGAAGATTTGTTCTGTCAAATGTACGTCATGACCTATCTTGAGTTTTGAAATATTTGATTAGAACACACTACAAATTGAAGCGCCGCTTATTATTGGAATATCGAAAGACTTTCATTGACACAATGCGCTTACAACTTACGCCAGCGGCTGTAGTGTTTGAAGTTCATCTGTAAATTCTGTAATCACAGCGGCGAGAGTGTCAAGTGACGTGCGCGGTGCATGCGAAGTGTTTGCATATGCAGCCGAATTGCACCGAGACAAGTTTCTCAGTTAGGTGGTTCTAGTTCAAGTCTTCTTAAGTTCTTAAGTTTAGTGTTTTTGACAAATATTTTAAAACTCAGCTATGACGAACATTTGACAGAAAAAAATATCATCATACAAAAAAAAGTTACGCCATCTTGGGTTTCACCATACTTCAAATGTCAAAATGGCCCCAAAATTTTCAAAAGTGGGGACTTTTAACTGGAGACACTTTCTGCCTCAACATGGTTCGTCTATATGTTTATGGTTTTTGTAATTACTGGAGAAACGCTCACACCACGTCAATCTGGCCCCGTTCTAAATACTCCAAGGACTTGTGTTACGGGGACCAGACAACGCGAAGTGTATTAAATAATTTCATATTATGGCATATATTTAAGATTATTATTATATTATATACATATTTAATCCACATTCATGACCCAGGAACACAGAAAAACTTTTTTGTTCTTTCGTCGGGATTCGAACCTGCGATCCCTGGCTTGAGCACCAACGCGCCCAACCACTGAGCCACTGAGGTCGATTGATCCTTATCCTTATGGAGAGTTGAGTGCATTTAGTTGTACAGATGCTATATTGGTAGTATACGATACCAGAGGATCAATTCTGCTAAATAAAACCTGCATGAATACAATTACAATCAAGTCCCGATACGCTAAAACTGTCAAACGGTATTCTCGTAAACGTTAAACCAACGAGAAACGCGCTCTGATTGGTCGAAACTTCATAAAATCATTTCATGAAAACATGTCGCTTCGTAAAATAAAAGTGTACTTTAAACACGAGAATTGAGGTTCAGGTAACTTTTCCAAGTGAGCAGAACTGTCAGATCTGGTATTTTTATAGGGTTTCGTACCGAAAGAATAAGTAAAAACGGGAAATTCCAAAGTAAATCAGAAAACAATTTTAAGTGAACAAAATCTTTACCAGGTAATCTTAGTTCGACTCATAAGTGCTCACACGTTGCGCGGTTTGTGAACTACTTTCAACACGGTTTCAACCGAAACTAAGCATTGCCCTCTAAAAGTTCTTAACCTCTTCGGTTTCGAACAAATAATAGTAAAGTGTTCGAATTTCGAAGCTGTTCTACACTTGTTATTCGATGCTCTATGTTCAGTTTTATTGCTTATATTTTTAGGTAAGTTCACTTACAGGTTAACCGTAAGGAAGTATCGGCCTCACAGAAAATTAACATAAACTATTTTTTGCGTAGTGTTCTACGTTACCTTTTTAGGATTCCGGAGTACTATAAGGAACCCTTATAGTTTCGCCTTGTCCATCAAGCCGTCTGTCTGTCTGTAATAATATGAACATAATTTTCGAAATGTACTAAACATTTGTAAACGTTTTTAAGGGTTACGTACTTTTGTTGTCCATCCGTCCGTCTGTCTGTTTGTCAAAACCCTTTTTCTCAGGAACGCGTGGAGGTATCAAGCTGGGATTTATTAAATACATAGATCTACTGCCCTTTGGAGCTGTGAAAAAATCAAACTTCTAAGCTAACGTAATCAAAAGATACAGCCGTTTATGCCGCAAATTTCCGTAAATTTTCGACACTCGCAAGGGAATCAAAACCTACAGGGTACTTCCTGCGAACTCAAAAGCTTGAAATTTGGTACAAAGCAACGTCTTATAGCACGGATAAAGGAAAAATTGCGAAAACCGTACATTTTAGATACATCATATAATACAAATATTTTTAATAATTTTAATCTTACTACCCCTACTATTATTTATATATTATTACTATTATTTATATTTTTATATTATTATATATACCTACAGGTTTGTACGGAACCCTCAGTGTGCGATTCCGATTCGCCCTTGGCCGGTTTTTTAACGTAAATCATTTTTAGTAACGGGTCTTCAAAGTAAATTATAAAATTACAAGTTGGTCTCCTCTAGCATTTCTAAGCTATAAGAGTTAGAGACTTGTATCTTTACATGCAGATAGTTCTAGCTAAATAATAATTATAATTAATATTTTTCAATAATCTTACATAATTTAATTTTTTTTAACCAATTTCAGTATTTAAATACATGTGATTTCATTGATGATTAGAATACGATTTACAGAAGAAATTAATAACGCGAATGAAGTAGCTTTATAAGAATAACAAGTTAGATAATTTACTGCGACATTATAATACAACAAACGATTTAACAAATCACAAACTCACAAACACATTTTTTGTTCGAATGATGAATGTTGCTCAGATATAAATTGTTACATTAAAAACAGACTAACTAGTGATGCGCTGCGGGCTTATCGATATTTAAGAAATAGCGAATGCAGTATGAACGTCGAACGAACGAACCTCTGTGGCGGTGGTCCATGGATATGTATTAAATATAATATTATGTATTAAATAATTAAAAAATAGATGTATAGCACAGATAATATATAATATATTTCCGTTTTCTGGTGCCTGCAACACAAGTTCTTCGAGAACTTATCACGGGGCCAGATTGACGTGGTATGAAAGCGTTTATTTATAATTTAAAAAAACTTGCCTGATAGAATCATGAGGCATATCAGCATAAGATTTTTAATCATTATTTTGTGTCAGAGTATAGCTTTGCCTGCAAAATAGAATCGTCTGATGAACGTTACTTTGCGATTTTTTATTTTATAAACATCACTAAATTTGTAAGCTATATGTACAAAATTAATAAAGAGTGTTATTTTATACTACAATATATTTACGAAATTGGTCATATAATTACAACCGACCGTAGACTCCTGAAACACATATAGGGACACAGTTTTTAACCCCCGACACAAATAGTCGTAATATCTCGTAAGACACAAAAAGTCGTAATAATATATATACAGTCTCTGTATATATATTATTACGACTATGTCTTTGATATCGTAGCCACTGAACGAAGTTGAGATGAGCGGGATGGTTCGAAGCAGTTTTACGGTCTTCCCACACGTCACACAATCACACGACGACCACAGCCACACCACGTGGTCGGGCGTAATTTATTGGAAATAAATAGTTGACCACTTGTGTGATATCGGCTACCGACTACACCGCAACTACTAATCGGTAATTCAAAACATACATCGACATTTTGTCGGTATCTACCACAACGCAAACAAGAACAAACGCAACACTTTTATACACGTAACCACAGCATGACCACATTTTGTCGCGTCAGTGTGGTGGCAAGTGTGGTTTGACCCTTTTAGTCCTTACCTTACACAAGCGTCGCAGCTATGGCGGCACCGCCAGATTTTGTATGGATTCACCGCCAGAGCTGCGGCAAAAATTACGTACAAATCCTAGTGTAGCGCCACCGCGACGTGACGGCTCGATGGAAAGGTACGTGTGAAAGCGTACTTAGCTATACTCGTTATTCATCTTTATTAGCTCTACTCTTATAAGGGCGACAACATTATTAAATTATGCGACCACAAGTTATTATTTATTATTATTATCGATAAGTGCTCATAATTATAAATATTATCGATCGGTACAGCACATCGCTATATTTGCATTTAAGCTCGTCAAGCCGCCGCGGCGCCGCTGCCGTGCCGCCAAATGGCTGCCGTAGAAAAACAAAACATTACATGATTTATAAATAGATATTTCAGAAATTCCTTTGTATGCTTGTTTAGCATAATATTTTAAGCGTTTTTAAACTTAAATTCACAAAGTTTTACATTCATGTAGGTAAATCAGCACATTTTTAAAAGTTATAAGTTAGATAAAAGAAACGATTTTGGCTAAGACAAAGATACTTATATAAGCGTATAAATTACACAAAAACTTTATTTATTTTTCTTAGCACACTTTTTCTTAAAATTTCCTTCCAATGAAAATTTTACCTTTTTACGTTTCTTATCTTTATTTCTCTTTTTATTCATTGATTGGTTCTCGAACCACCGATACGTCATGATGCCCAACTCTATCAATGTAAGAATGCTGCATCCGAAGAAAAGATTCAAAGTGCCACCGATTTGAGCTGAAAACATTTGAGAAGATACACGAAAAAGTAAATATTTGCACTTAGACTATTATTTAATTAAAACAAAATACTATATAATAATATTATGAACATCTGACGTAGGTAATTGTTTTTAAAGTACATATTCATTCATTTTCCTAATATTGAAGAGACGATTCTATCTAATCTAATATCTAATATTGTCATAATATAAAAAAAAATCTAATCTAATATTGAAAATATGTATGTCTCTATCGGCCTGTTTCAAAAACCTATCTACCAATAACTATTTATTAAAAACTTCAAATTTGTATCGCAAAAAACCAGCATAATATTATGATTGAATGACGACGTTTTTAACAAATAGTTATTGGTAGATAGGTTATTGAAACGGGGCGGAGACGAGTTAAGAAAGTGAAAAAGACGCGGACGAATATTATTTTCATTAGTAAGCCATTACCGTCCCTCCACTTTCTACTTGCTTAATTTCCATAAATCTTATGTAGTACAGTGTCAAGTCGTGGCCTCAATTCAGACGAGCAGTCAGCTAAACAATAAAAAAAATGTGTCAGTGTTGAACATACCAAATAGGTCATAATTGGTAAAGTAGGAGGCGCGCTGGTTGATGATCTTATTGCTCGAGGAGATGTATACACGGACAATGCTCACGTTACCAAAGTCGAAGCCGGTGCTGAAAAAAGAATAAATAAAGTCAAAATTAATCAATGTAATAATATGCTTTGGATTATGAATGAATTGGCTAGGTAATAATTAGCGATGTAGCTGAACTTGAAAAAATGGGATTGCTTAATCAAACCGTTTGTGGAGTCAATTATCCAATTACTTACATAATAAATAGACTATCACACAATAAAGAAGTATATGAACCATATAATATTACAGAAGCATAAGCTGAATTCTTACTACAGGCCGTCGGAAGTGTATTAGTTGATACAGGCGCGGGAGATGGTGAAGTCAATGTCGATGTTGCTGCAGAAGTACTTCAGACTGCATCAGCACTAGATACTACGGTATACTCACAACAGGTTCGCCTCGAGGTGGAAGGCGATGGTGCGGAGGAGGTCAATGTCAATGTTGCTGCATAAGTACTACAGACAGGTACATCGCTAAATACTGCGGTATACTCACTACAGGCCGTCGCGAGTGTAGTATTTGACATCTAGGCGGTAGGCAAAGGTTCGGAGGAGGTCAATGTCAACGTTGCTGCATAAGTACTACAGACTGCAGCATCACTAAATATTGAGGTATACTTACTACAAGCCGTCGAGAGTGTAGTGGTTGGCGTCGAGGCGGTAAGCGAAGGTGCGGGGGATAGCGAGGTCTACTTCGACGTTACAAGTGGAATAGCAGCGGCATTCATCTTGCGCGAACGATACTGGCACGGTCAATAAGGAATTAGTTATTAGGAAAAAGACAGCAATGGTAATTAAAAATGTTCAGAAGGCAGAAAAATCTTAGTTCATTCGCGCTAAGTTCGCTATGAGTTACCAGTGTAAACATTAAGAGAAACAGCTAAGCTATTACGAATAAACAATTTTAGCCTGATGGCAGTTAAAGAAGTATTATTTATTAACCAAGAGTAGAATTTTACTGGTGGGATAAATTGAATTGATTTGATATTAACTTAAGACCAGTGATTGTTATTCTATTAGGATCTTCCATCTATGAATATCCATCGATGAATAAAATACTTACTTCTATACAAGTAGATAATTGTTAGTTCTTAATTTTATATGTACCGGTGATTTTTCTCGCACACTGCAGCTGCTCAGCTCTGCAGGTTGGCACCCCGGGTACTGGCGGATAGGCCACCTTGGTGCAGTGGCAACGCTTAATGGTGCGTCTGATTTCGCATTCTAACAGACAGTAGGACCTGCGTGTAAGATTCGTCATTGTCATCATTGTTAACTTGCGCAGACCTAGGTTAAATATCGTGTTATCTCTCTCATTATTTGTATTTATGAAAGAGAAGGCATGATATTTTAACCCTGTGTTAACTTTACCGAGGTTGGTCATTCGCTCTAGGCCACTGCTGCTTCAGGACAATGCTAGACTTTGATTCCAGTCCGAATGGTTTTTTTAGTAAAGGAATCAATAAACTACCTATGATATGGCAAAAGTGCATAGATAGTAATGGTATAATTATATTTATACTTTGATTAAATAAATATTATGTTTAAAAAAAATTGACTTCATGTTCCTCCTTTACAAAACACCAATTTCATATTATATAATGACCTAATTTTTAATGTTAAGTTATAGTTTATGTTATGATACTCATGATAAATGGGGAAGAACTCCAAATGCTCCTCAGCTAGGTGACACTTGCGGAGATCAGCGCTCAGGCTCATCGCATCATCTGAGGCTTGCACGGTGCGCGTCCGGTACCCCAACCATAGCTCCTGCCCGGGGTTTATGGGCGTGCCGTTAACTCCGACGTCGATGTAGTGCTGCCCTGATTGTAGGGCTACCTGAAATACCCATAAGTAGAAGGATGTAGAAAAATAAGTTGGCTTTTACGCAGCCAGTGCAGTGAAGATTATTATAGACAAAAAAGTTGTTTTTATTCCCCAGTTTTACACGTATTACACGAAACGAACGTTCTGGCAATCCTTTTATACTGTTTACACGGTTTTTTTCTCGGTAAGAAGGTAACATTGGTTTAGTATCTCCGAATACATCTGTTTTTATTACGGCGAAGTTTTGTATACGACTTTCTATAGACTGAATTATTTTCAAGTAATCTTCCCCGAAACTTGTAATTTTTCATGCTGATAGTTCATCAATACGCCTTAGGAAAATAATTATTTTGAGTGAAATCGGACAATAACTTACGAAGTAATTTTAAAAAAGCCTATTACACGTTGATAGTTACAGAACCCTCCTTAGTTATATTCTGACATACTCTTGGTTACATTTTTAATTAAAGATTTTAAGACTTTACTTTCCCATTACTTTCATTTTGTAAATATAAAATTGGCATTACCCATTTATAATCTAAGTCTATGTCACTCCAAGCCGCCTGCTTCTGGTCCACCACGACCACCAGCGAGTTGATGTATCCCACCTGACTCACGTTGACTGAACCATCGGGCTTCACTCGGTGGATACCATGTTCCTTGATTTCCCTGCAAATTGCTGGGATTTTATGAACAATATAGAATTTTACCTTCCAATAAAATTGATATTATGTTCTTAGACGTCCAAAGTCCTTTATGAGAGTACATCGTCTTCTTTCCGCATGTGAGCCGCTAGATGTCGTTTACCGTCACAGATCAGCTCCCTGCGCAGCTCCCTCTTACGGTAAGTCTGTGAACTAGATAAGCCACAAGCCGCCATATTTGATATAACTGATCATTGTTAGTCTCATAATTATGAGGCTGAACACCAGGAAGCCCTTACCAGGACTTTGGACGTCTAAGAACATAATATCAATTTTATTGGAAGGTAAAATTCTATATTATGGTTCTGTTTGACGTCCAAAGTCCTTTATGAGAGACGTGTTTGTTATCTCCTGGTGGCTTGTAAATAATGCAACAATGTGATAATGCTTTTAGTAACAAGAATCACAAAAAACGACTCAAGTAATACTTATGAGTACAATAGTTTATCTATGAAATGTGTATCTGTAAACTGTTTGAGCTTTCAATTTTTTAAGATGAAATTTTGTTGATGTGAACCATCTTAGCCGTTGACTAATTTGAATAAGTTCACAAAAATGAATGCTGATCTTAAGCTTTCAAGGCGTACTGTTAATATAAATATAGCTTTACATACGACACAATTATTGTAATCGTGTATGCTTCCCCATATCGGCCTAGTTGGTGCAGTAATTCTGTTCTGAGAGCACCACAATTGAATCGCCTTTTTAAATTTATTCTATAGAATTATAATAACTTCCTATTACAACTGATACTAGTTTCGTGTAAGAGAATTGCACTCCAAAGTGTGTGTTCTCGCCAGTCAACAAAGTGACAACAATTAACACTTATTATTTGCAGTTTGGTATAATGTAATACGAGCAAAATTTTAGATGCTTGAAAAACAATTTATTACGACGCGTTATGCGTTTTTTGAGATACAAATTCATACATGCCCTAGGAATTCATCAAGAAACAAATATTCTACATGTACCGTATTGCGGTTCATTTTAATTCCCTGCCACTGGGGTAAATAATAAAAAATGGCACATTCGATTCTATGAACAAATAACAGCTCGATAGTATAGGTACTATGTACTAGGGTACCTAGACGAACCTCAGCAACTCTGGACCAACTCCTGAGAATAAATGAGAAAAAGAAAAGTTCATGTTTATATTACCGATCGTGTCGCATTGGTACCTTTCCAGGAGTGTGAGACCTGGTTATGTGACCAACCAGCAACTGGAGAATAGATGTCCATAGGCTGCATTCCGTCTTCAGTATGTTACTTTTTGACAGGAACTTCGTTTTGCGATAAGTGTTCACTTTCTCTGAAGCTGTAGCGTGCGAGCGTTCGGCAAGCAACCTTCCCCGCAGGGTGGGTGATGAAGGTCGCGAAGTTGATAAACCCTAAGAGGCGAGACCTGCTTGAGGGACCAACCGCCAGCTGCACCGGAGACTATATGCTTTAGCACGTATACAGTGCATATTATGTGCACGTAAAATACATATTACCCTAAGAGGCAAGGCCTGCTTGAGGGAGCAATCGCCGCCTGCACAGAAGACTCCAGGCTGCACAGAAGACTCCATAAGCTGTAGCACGTATACTGTACATAGTGCACGTGAATACGTGTATCTTACTTTTCAATAGGAAATTTGTGTTTTGATAATCCTAACAATAATTCCTTATAATAATCCTTAAAATAAGCTGCAAAATGCATTACGTCCTCAGTATCTCAGTAGCTTTTGGGACCAACTGTCGACTGCAGAGGGATTACATCTGTATGGCATAGAACGTATTCGATATCTTCGTTTTCAATAGGAAATTCGTAATAGGACGTGTGTTGTGCACCATAAATTTCTTGACTATGTATGTAATCGTCGTTAAGTTATCATTCCCATCATTCTATCTTACTTTTCAAAAGGAACTTCGTGTTGTGATAATCCTAATAAAAGTCTCATAAGCTGCAAAATACATTACGTTCTCAGTATCTTAGTTTTTGGCAAGAACTTCGTATTGCGAAGTAAGTTCGTAAGTTTAATTTCTCTGAAGCTTTAGTGTGCGAACGTCCGAGTAACCTGCCAACTGCCGACTGCAGAGAGAACATATGTATAGCATAGCACGTATTCGATATCATGGTTTTCAATAGGAACTTCGTAATAAAAAGTGTGCCATAAACCTCTTGACTTTGTATGTAAGCGTCGTTAAGTTATCATTCCCAAAGTAAGATGACGGTTGAAGTATAACATTATGAGGCTAGATCAGTTTGAACGATTAACTGCTGACTGCACTGACTTCCATAGGCCCTAGTAAATCTACAGTGTCTTACGGATGGTAATGTTATGTCAATATAATGTAGCGCGCAGTATGTCCGCGTCTTCGATACTCGCGATGTGAGAAATGCCGAATAGCGTACTTCTACGGTATCTTTTTTGGTTTTAATTCTGTCTTATGTAAATTGAGAGAAAACCAAATAGCACTCACGGGTTGAAAGCCTGGCGTTGCAGACTACGGCAATGCTACTATACCAGGAGTTGTCGCGAATGCTGCTGATATTATACTCCAAGAGGCGTCGACCTGCTTGAAGAACCAGCTACTGACTGCAGAGTCCGTAAATTGTAATTAATTTTCCGTACTTATTGACTTTCAACAGGGAATTTGTATAGTAAACTGTATCCCATAAAATTGCTCTCGAGGCGTGCGAGTGTACGGCGAAACAACCTTCCTCGGCGGGGGATGAAGGTCACGAAGCTAATTGAACTATTGTAGTGAGTATATGTGCAAACCAAGATCTGTCTGTCTGGACAATGGCCAACAAATGCTTACAAATTTCAATACGGTAAGCGCGGTAAGCTACTGACAATTGTAATTAATTTTCCGTACTTATTGACTTTAAACAGGGACTTTGTATAGTAAACTGTATCCCATAAAATTGCTCTAGGGGCTTGTGAGTGTACGGTCAAACAACATTCCTCGGCGGGGGATGAAGGTTACGAAGCTAATCGTATGGCCTTGAACTATTGTAGTGAGTACTGTGTGGACAATAGCCAACAAATGCTAACAAAATTTAATACGCTAAGCGCGGTAAGCTACTTACTTTTGTAATTGACACCCAGCATAAGATCTCCTCAAAATCTTTAGAATTATTTAAGCCTGATTGTATCGTCTAGATCAATGGTTAAGTAATAAGATGTATGTACTGTCCATTTTATGTTCATAATACAGTTTAAGCCTTCCAGTTCAAAAGAAACAAAATTGGAAACTCGTGAGGGCACCGACTGTACATATTCTAACTTTCTTTAAAAAAGAACGAGATTGTTAGAGAGAAAGCAGGCGTCAACTGTACATAGTATTGTAACCTCTTTAAAAAGAAAGAGAATGGTAATTATCGTGAGGGCGTCGACTGTACAATAGTAAAAAGAGGTAGAATTTTCAAAAAGAATAAGATTTGTCAATATAGGCTAATTTCTGTGAGGGTACCGACTGTACACATTATTCAATCATTTATCTAAATATGAATAATATAGGTACTGTGTCTAAAGATATAATGTATCGTAAGTTTTATTATAAACCATTATTAAAAAACATCAAAAAAAAAATCTGTAGTCTCGATCTCCTGGATATGTTGTTAGATCTATTTTATTCCCTCCCCCTCTTCCTCGACTTTGAGAAGTGAGGATGGTTCGGGAAATCCCTTGGATCGCTACTTTTATTTTTATTCGAGTACCCACTTTATATTTGCCTACTTTTTATCTACCTAACAATAGCTTGTTAAGTATTCGATATCTATGACCAACATGTATTTTAGAGCTTTCTCTTTGCATTAGGTATGTGTCGCAAAAGTATTTCAGGCGTACTTAACTATTGTTGGAATCGAACAGTCAAGACGCTAATGTATTGAAGGTGTCTGGAAAATTTGAACCTCGAATGCAAACATCGATCTAATTTTCGATCAAATATGTAATAAGTATATTGTATTTTGAATTATATATCTACAGAACTGTACGTACAGGTTCATTTTGCAGTAGAAAAGCGACAACTCTGCTTTGTTATGCTTTAATTTTTAACTACCTGCGTTTAATTAGCATGCGTCTGCAGGCTCTGCACACAACATTCTATATAACGGACGGAAATCCGATTTAAGAATGAAATCGTTGTATAAATACATTGCATGACTATTCGAAATATATAAAGATGGCGGTTTCTTGAAGAGATACGTCTAAATCTAAATAATACGTCTACGTTCGAAAAAATGGCGGTAGTCGTAAAAAGTTTAAAAACAGTTTTTTATTACTTCTAAACTATTCGGGTTTCTCACAATGTAATAGGAGGTCACCGAATCAGGTTTTTTAAGTCACGATCACATGCAATTGATCATTATTACCGCATATGAAATGACATGACTCACCAAATGTTGCGGCAAACCTTTTCTTCGGTCCAAATCTTCTTATAAACGCTTCTTACCGCGAACGCGCTTCTGAAGTATGCCGCCGCGTAGCGCCGACAATGAGTTCAAACGACGAACTTTTTACCCGATCGCGTGATTTTCGTCTACCCGATGCTACGACCGCGATAAAGAATACTATAAATGAACTCCAATGACGAAATGTGACGGTTTCACGACTATAATAGACTCATAAAGAAATTTTAAAAGTATTTTTAAAATAAAAGTTAAGTTATAATTGAACTTAAATAAGTCTGTTTTTAGCGACTGCATGGTAGCAAAAACGACGCAACAATGATCAGTTATATCAAATATGGCGGCTTGTGGCTTATCTAGTTCACAGACTTACCGTAAGAGGGAGCTGCGCAGGGAGCTGATCTGTGACGGTAAACGACATCTAGCGGCTCACATGCGGAAAGAAGACGATGTACTCTCATAAAGGACTTTGGACGTCAAACAGAACCATAATACAAGCTTACATAATGGTGAGACGTGGTTTCAGGCTGATTATTATACCTAATCATAACATAAAATATTTCGATTAGTCTCGAAGCTAATTATCATGAAGAAAACAAAAATTATATTATTACGTTTTATTAATTCAATTACTCCAAAATTGTCTTTTAATTAAGTAAAATTTTCAGTAAGTGACTGATGGAATAATTTTTACCTTAGGAATAATTTTTAAGTTTTTGTTAACAATTACTCATACAAATGTGCAATTAAAGACGATACAGCGAAAATAATAAAATGTAGTGATTTGGCACAGTTTTTCACTGAATAACGTTATTTCCTTTCATTAGGATATTTCTGTATTCTGTGTTACAAGCATATTAAGAAACGAATATTCTTTCTTCGATGCCGTTTCGATATTGACTATTCTGTCATATTTTTTAATGAGACAACATATTATGAATGAGTTTAATACTTTTTATCGTAACTAGGTAAAGTAAATGAATGAACTATAGTGACCGTCTGAGCGAGCGGCCGTTGAAGACGCAGCAGAAGCCGGTGCGGGTGATCTCCATGCGGAACAGCCGCGAGCAGTTGTAGATCGTGTTGCGCCAGCGACATCTGTTGACCAATACGATTCGTAAATTAGGGCTAATAGACCAGGGTCGATAATTTTTGAAACCAAAAAAAATAGTAGTAGGATGAAACCCATTAGAAAAGGAGGGGAATATGATAAAAATGAAAGGAAAAATAAATTACGGGCGATCTGAGTTCGGGAAGTGGGAGGGGGTGAGTTTTTAAGGGTAAAAAATGGTTTATCTTGATTTCCGGTAAAACTACAAGTCCTATGAAAAAAAGTTAAATGGCAAAGTTGTAGATAATAAAAAGATCTACAACTTTTATATTAACACTCTTTTCACATAACCTCAAAATTTATGTGAAAAATTCAAATAACCAAGTTTTTGGTTTTTAATTTTTATCTTTTACAAAAACAAAAAAAAAATTCACGAAATTTAGTGAAAACTTACCTTTTTATGTCCTAAATACACTGTAATTTTTGTGATTTAAAATATTTATTTTTTCACCTTATTTTGTCTTAATATCGAAAAATTAACCCTAATTTTCAATCGAAAATTCTCCTGTCAAAATATCAGCTTTTTTTTAAAAATTGATGGGCTTCTTATTTGTTGAAATCTATTCTTTCTGATAATGTAAAAAAATACATACATTACCATAGTAAATGTTCTCAGAAAATGCAAAGAAAAGAATAGGTAGTAAGGCCTAGCCCCAATAAGACATCTACAATATTTTGAGTAAGTTGTCGAATCTTCTTTAAATTATGCGCATACATGTCTATTTATTGCTATTTTAAGATGACTTGTATACTTGAGTGACCTGCGGATAATTTTAACCCATCAAAAGGTATTTCATATACAAGAGGGAAAGGGGCTAGGCGACCTGAGCCTTACTACTTGTTCTTTTCTTTGCATTTTCTGAGAACATTTACTATGGTAATGTATACATTTTTTTACATTATCAGAAAGAATAGAATTCAACAAACAAGAAGCTCACCAATTTTTTTAAAAAAGCTGATATTTTGACAGGAGAATTTTCGATTGAAAATTAGGGTTAATTTTTCGATATTAAGACAAAATAAGGTGAAAAACTAAATATTTTAAATCACAAAAATTACAGTGTATTTAGGACATAAAAAGGTAAGTTTTCACTAAATTTCGTGAATTTTTTTTTGTTTTTGTACAAGATAAAAATTAAAAACCAAAAACTTGGTTATTTGAATTTTTCACATAAATTTTGAGGTTATGTAAAAAAATTGTGAATATAAAAGTTGTAGATCTTTTTATTATCTACAACTTTGCCATTTAACTTTTTTTCATAGGACTTGTAGTTTTACCGGAAATCAAGATAAACCATTTTTTACCCTTAAAAACTCACCCCCTCCCACTTCCCGAACTCAGATCACCCGTAATTTATTTTTCCTTTCATTTTTATCATATTCTCCTCCTTTTCTAATAGGTTTCATCCTACTACTATTTTTTTCACTTTTTACCATTTTTGAAGGCTTCGACCCTGGTCTATAAAGTTTTTTTTGTTATCATAGACATTGGCTGTGTTCCGCGAGAAATAGCGCTAACAAAAAAACGTAAGCAAAACGGCGACTGCTGGAATTAATTAAGCAAAATGGCGGATTACGTTAGCAGTATTGAAGTTAGCAGACGTGTCCTTCCCGATATTTTGTTTCTTTAGCGCTAACAAGCGCTTTTTTCCGCGGAACACAGCCTTTAATATACTGTCGCTAAACCGATTATAACATTTAGGATCAGCTAACACCGTGACGCGACGCGCGTAATTTTTAAGTAAGCGATTCAAAATTGGACGTTATCAATTACACAAAAGGATACAATATGTTTTACTGAATGAGTGACGTCGCGCTGCATGCACATTTTAATAGAGCTACTTGTTGCCAACCACGGAATCTATATAAGGTTTGGTAAAATCAATTACGAATACTATATATCGACGGTCCCTTCGTACAAAAAGTCACGTCAAAAATGGCATTTTTTTATTATTTCATAAAGTGCTTTAGATTGTCCATACGCTCATACCTAATTTTTTTTTAAATATGTTTTTTAGCATATTTGCCAAACGTATAAGAGAACAAGTACAATAATTACAAAGTATTAGTGTCGTAGATGCGGATATCTAGAGGTATCCGTTTGCACTGTGTTTTAAAATACAATAATTACAAAGTATTAGTGTCGTAGATGCGGATATCTAGAGGTATCCGTTAGTACTGTGTTTTAAAATGCGCGCCATTTGGCGCGAACACGGTCTTGTCAAACGTAACGCCATTGTTTTTTAGTTATGTTAATTCATTATACTACAATATAACTATTAAAATAATAACAGTATTCTTTATTTTCATTGAACATTTGCTTGAATAATATTTTAAAATACTGTTTTTTTTATTTCCTACGTAAAACGGTTATCTTATATTTGTCTGTTAAAATATTAATTTGATGACAATGTAGAAACGGTCATCTGTCGGTTTTATCAAGAAAATCTATAAAAATCTAATATTTATAAATATGACTTTAAACTTGACAAATCTAATAAAACAAAATAATAAAAATATATTCATATTTGTACATAGCATAATTTGTAGAACGATTGGAACCTTTACTACGCTCTCCTGTAAACCGCCACTTTTGACATGTCACTTTATACGTAGGGACCGTCGATATAAGTCTTATAGGCAGCTTAACAAACAGATATCAAAGTCTTTGCGGCACGATATTCGTCTCTTTAATACTAGAAGTATTGAGGACATGATACAGCGAAACAAGGGCTCAAAAGTGTTTGCAAGAGACACGTCTGTTGGGCAGAGCCGGTTGACGAAGCTGAAGACAGAGGATGGAAAAGTTGTGTCAGCCAGGCCCGAGGTGCTCGCAGAGGTCGAGAGTTTCTATGAGCAACTTTACACCTCAGTTGCCAAGCCTGTCGTTAATCTGGCTGAAGATCCTAGAGCTAGACTAACCCGACATCACACGGAAGATATCCCGGACATCAGCCTGTACGAGATTAGTATGGCTCTTAAACAGCTTAAAAACAACAGGGCGCCGGGCGAGGATGGGATCACCTCGGAGCTGCTGAGGTCTGGTGGAACACCAACACTCAAAATGCTCCAGAGACTTTTTAATTCCGCCTTGTTCGAGGGCAAAACGCCAGAGGCATGGAGCAGGGGCGTGGCAGTCTTGTTCTTCAAAAAAAGGAGATAAGACTTTGCTGAAGAACTACAGACCCATTACGCTGCTGAGCCATGTCTATAAGCTGTTTACAAGAGTCATAACGAATCGTCTCGAACGGAAGCTTGATGACTTCCAGCCTCCCGAACAAGCCGGTTTCCGAAGAGGCTTTAGTACCATAGACCACATACATACGCTACGGCAGGTTATACAGAAAACCGAGGAGTATAATCTGCCACTGTGCTTGGCGTTTGTGGACTATGAGAAAGCCTTTGATTCGATTGAGACCTGGGCGGTGTTACAGTCTCTTCAGAGATGCCGGATCGACTACCGGTACATCGAAGTGTTGAAGTGTTTATATAGTAAAGCCGAATGTCCGTGCGAGTACAGGAGCATAGCACAAAGGCGATCCCATTGCAGCGCGGCGTCAGACAGGGAGACGTCATCTCTCCGAAACTGTTTTCCGCTGCATTGGAGGATGCGTTCAAACTCCTGGACTGGCAAAGACTTGGGATCAATATAAATGGTGACTACATCACTCACCTTCGATTTGCCGATGACATCGTGGTTATGGCAGAAACTCTGGAAGACCTTAACACTATGCTAGAAGACCTCTGTAGAGTTTCACAACAGGTGGGACTTAGTATGAACATGGATAAGACGAAAATTATGTTTAATGCCCATGTTGTACCCACCCAAGTGACCGTTGAAAATTCTACGCTCGAAGTTGTTGACGACTATATATACCTGGGGCACAAAAATAATCCTGGACAGACAGTTAGGTAGGTCCAACTTCGAAAAAGAGGTCAACCGTCGAATCCAGCTCGGCTGGGCAACGTTCGGGAAACTCAGAAACATCTTCTCGTCAAAAATTCCTCAGTGCCTGAAGACAAAAGTTTTCGAGCAGTGTGTGTTACCGGTGATGACATATGGAGCCGAAACGTGGTCATTCACAACGGGACTTATTCAAAAGCTTCGTGTCGCTCAAAGAGCTATGGAGGGGGCTATGCTTGGAGTCTCTCTACGTGATAGAATCAGAAATGAGGAAATCCGTAGCAGAACTAAAGTTACCGACATAGCCCAGCGCATTAGCAAGTTAAAGTGGCAATGGGCTGGACATATAGCCCGTAGAACCGATGCCCGCTGGGGCCGAAAGGTCCATGAGTGGAGACCACGAACTGGACGCCGAAGCGTAGGACGGCCTTCCACCAGGTGGACAGATGACCTGAGAAAAGTCGCAGGAAGTCGGTGGATACAGGCCGCGAGCGACCGGTCGCACTGGAAATTTATGGGGGAGGCCTATGTCCTGCAGTGGACGTCACCAGGCAGGCAAACGGAAACGGAATTACGAATACTTCGGGCACGTGATCCACTGCTTGTTTAAAGACGTTTAGGCAAAAAAAAAATTACAAAAAAAATACAAACTAAAATTATTAAATTAAAATATTGCAAGAAATTAAATCTTTTGCATAAAGCGTCCGCGCGCGACAAGGACAGCAGATGTAGCACGACAGAGACAGCGATACATATTGCATACACCAGGAACATTCGAGTTCATATCAGAACAGCTGTACGCGCGTGGTCGATATAATGCAATAAGATGTAATTTCCTGCAACATAATTTAATTTTGTATAAAAAAAATCCACGAGTTTCAATTTTTTTTTGCCTAAACGTCTTTACACAAGCAGTATATATGACGTACCCAAAGTTTCCGTAATTTATTTTACCAAACCTTATATACATACGTACCAACATACGTACAGATAAATAAAATTGAAGTGTCTGTTTGTAATTTCAAATTAACAGCTTTTAACTGAATGTATATGAAAGTATATTCGGTACTTACAATAAAATATCATTTTTTTTAATTTTTGTCTGTTCATCTGTCTGTCTGTCCGTGTGTTCCGGCTAATATCTGAAACGGCTGGACCGATTTTCACGGAACTTTCACTGGCAGATAGCTGTAGTTATAGTGTCTAACACAGATTGTGTTTTTTAAGGGTTATTTAAGGGTTCCGTTTAAAAAAATAGGGTTCCGTTTCCGTTATTTCTATGCAAACGAAGCCAACAATTTTATGATGCATCACTATGCGTTATGCGGCGTTAAGATGCATTTCGAGGTGGCGCGGCGCAGCGCGCAATCACTGTCCTCTTCCAGTAACATCTCGTCACGTCTCGGTATGCACTGACCCTTATAGTCAAGGAGCCACGGAGTATTATTGAGATGTCTAGAGTTAAAATACTTTATTATCAAACCATCATAAAAAAAGTTATAAAAATAAGGTATTCAATGTAATGACATAACCTCAATAGTATCTCATCGCAGGACGTAGTGAGCCGCCTGCCGACGGTCTCGACGTCGAGCTCGTTATAGTCGAGGAGCCGCTGCACGTTCTCGAGATCTCTCGAGTTGTAATCGACGTCGGGCGACAGGAATGCCGCGAGCTGTCGCAGGACACTACGCGCGTAGGTCACGTTCAGGGATTCTGGATATTTGCTGGAATAAAAACTTAGGCCTTTTCATCCGTTATTGGATGTTTCATACAGTATTCTCCTAGCGAAATAACCACTCTTGAAATACTGTAGTGCCTGGGACAGTTGGTTTTTAAATGTCGTATGGTTTCCCAAGCACATACGGCATTGTGATTGTTTTCAATTAATTGAAACATGTTATTGTTTTCCGAATAAAATAATATAGGTACATTAAAATAGTATACATCAATATTAGCTTTCTTTCAATCGTCATTTTCAGTTCTTTGGTGGTAGATTGTTATTTTACATTCCATGAAAATGTTGAATAAAATATATATACAATATTTTTTTTACACAAACGTTCAAAATCATAACCCGACTACGTAAATTATATATTCTCATTATAACACCTCATTAATTAAAATCTGTCCAGTAGTTTAGGCGCTACGGTAGAACAAATATGCATTTTTCTGTTAGCTTCGGCGTAGTCGGGTTAATGACCTATACTTGGGATAATTATGTGTATAGGAAAGAAGTAATCCTATAGGCTTAATAATAAATAAAGGCCTTCAAAATCCTGTTAATATTTATTATCACGAGCTAGGGATTTCCTAATTAAATTCTATAAATAATGCGTTATACCCTTTTTGTGCTTTTTATTTTTCAACCCAAATCTAGGATACAAAGGGGCGATGTTGTTTATTTACAGGACACCGTTTTAAGTCGTAAGTCACGTTTTTACACAAAAGGATAGGAAAATATATCACTCACGACCTTTTTAAGCTTTTCTCGGATACTGTTTAAAAACTTATTATATTTTTATTACATAGAACAGAAAATTTGTTTGTTAACATAATGTGAAATTTTATCATTATTGCTAGAAAGCAATAACACTTTTAGATGTTTTTATTTGCTTAAGTTAGCGTTATGGAATTTGGAACCACTTCAATCCTAATAAAATTTTAAATAGAAACAAACCATGTAACATAATATTATAATTAAATGAAGTATTTTTATCTATTTAAATGAATTCTAAAAGTATGCCTTAAGATCGAGACCATCAATTTGAAACTTTAAATTGATGGTAAATACAACTTGACTCACACTTTATAAATACAGTTAAACTAATTTTTAATGTCCTTCGGCAATCATAGTATTATTTAATGTTTTCATAATTCTGATGTCATATGTATCTTTTTGTGAAGTGAATAAAGTGCAATTTTGAATAGCTATTTAAAATGCAGCGTCGCGTATCGTCGCTGTGTCAACTGACCCTTAGTTTTGTCACTTACATTTCACTCAAGAACACCTCCATCTTCTCCTCCACGAAATTGACCTGCGGAAATATAAGGACGTTCGGGAAAGGTTTCTGCAGGACCACGGACTGCTTCTGGACGATGAAGGTGGGGTTGCTGAGGAACCGACGCACTGTGCTGTACTGGACCACTAGGGCGAAGCAGAGGAGAACCGTGAAGGCGGTCGCCCACATATACCTGGAGACAACGCTTTCATGAAAATGCTAAAATATAGTTGTACTAGCTGGTGCCCGCAAATTCGTTTGCATAGACGTAACGGAAACGGAACCCTATTTTTGTAAACGGAACCCTATGATAAAGTATAGTCTATGAGGTATCTTCCAGTGAAAGTCTCAGAAACAAATTAGTGCTAAAATGCAGCACGTAAGCCCAACAAATAAGTCATTAATCATTTGTTTTTTGCTATTCATAATTTGTTACTTCAATGCGGATGCAAATGCAATAATTTTAAAAAGGAAATCGAAAGAATTCAGCTTTTATAGACCCTGCACCACTGAATATACAGTATTATGTTATGTATACCTACGTAGGCATTTGCTAAGAATCTTTTATAGATCATCCTCAAAGTGTTACTGCAAAAACAACATTGGATTTATTTTATGTAAATATTTAAATAGTACCAACCTATACCTAGACAAGGCAATTCTTCGTACTCCATGTAACTGTGCTTGTAACGAAAGTTGAAAAACTTTCATTATTCTATAAATATTCACAAAATATGAAAATTTGTCAATTGCCACTAACTCAGGCTACGTCTACCGTCAGCCGCATAGAGCGATTGGGGCTTCGGGTACGTTTAGACAAGACCGAAGCCCTGCTCTTCCGCGGACCCGGGAGGAAAGGACCCCCATCGGGTGCACGACTCCTTATCGGAGAGGCGGAGGTTAGGGTGAGTCCTACCCTTAAGTGTCTCGGACTCACCCTGGACGGGAGGTGGACCTTCGGCCCCCATTTTCAACAACTGGGGCCGAAGGTCGTGAGGATGGCGTCAGCGCTGGGCCGACTCCTTCCGAATATAGGGGGGCCCAGCGAGGCCTGCAGGCGGCTATACTCCGGAGTCTGCCGGAGTGTAGCTTTGTACGGTGCCCCCATCTGGGCGGATTCCCTCACTGCTCGCAATAAGGCCCAACTGCGAAGAGCGCAGCGGGTCATAGCAGTGAGGGTAATCAGGGGCTACCGTACAGTCTCCTGGGTGGCAGCTACTGCCCTGGCGGGGGAACCGCCTTGGGAGCTCACGGCAAGGGTCCTTGCCGAGACGAACCTCCTCGTATCAGAGGGGAGGTCACGTGGCGAGGTCCCCTCGTGGGAGGAGCTAAGGCGGTTCCAAAGGCTGGGAGAGCAGTGGTTGCTGAGGAGGTGGGGTGAGGTCCTGGAGCAGTCGCCGTACGGCCAACATACGGCCACGGCACTGCGTCCAGTCCTTGCGGCGTGGATGCGCCGCAAGCGAAAACCCCTCACCTTCCGCCTTACACAGGTGCTCACCGGGCACGGATGCTTCGGTGCATACCTGTGTAAGGTCGCCAGGAGGGAGCCTACGCCAGCCTGCCACCAATGTGGCGCTGCGGAGGACACGGCCCAGCACACCTTAGAGGTGTGCGACCGATGGGCCGTGCAGCGCCACGATCTCGTGGCAGTGCTTGGGCGGGACCTCTCGCTCTCGAGTGTGGTTCGCTGCATGCTCGAGAGCGATGAGGCCTGGCAGGCGGCGGTCTCTTTCTGCGAAGTCGTCATTTCGCAGAAAGAGGCCGCGGAGCGGGACAGAGAGATAGATCCATCCTCTGTTCCGCTCCGCCGGCGTAGGACAGGAGTACGGAGGCGTCGCTTTGTGAACCTCCAATCTCCTGTCTAACGGGGCTCCGGGAGAGGATGGGAACCTCCCCGGCTTAGCTAGTCCCGGCGTCGAGGGGGACGCTCCAGTTTGCCGGAGTGGCCCCTAACTGTGTTGGAAGTCCGGTCCCTATAAGAGGTAGACCGGCCGGTCGCGGGGGGTGTCCTGTGTTAGACAGATCCGGGACACTCCCCCTTATAGCGGCTGAGGGCAATCCGCAGGTTCAGTTTTAGTGGGTAAACCGGCGAGTCGCGTCGGGAGTCCCACATACCCCCGGGTCCCCCAACCCGGGAAGGGCGTAACGACCTTTCCCCTGCGAGATCAAAAAAAAAAAAAAAAAAAAAAAAGGCTACGTCTACCGACCATCATATTATAGTTAGAAGAATGTATCAAGCCCTAGAGCTACTAGCTAATTTAGAGCAGGTGTTTGAAGCAAGCAGAAGCCTTGTCCTTCTTCTCCGATTATACCCCAATACGAAAGGTGTCAGAAGGAGGCAGAAGCGGGGCGTAAATTTACCAAATTTGAAGTTTTTTTTTCAAAAATATGTTTGAGGCAATTTAAAAATTTTTAATGTAAGAAATAACTTTAAACATATACCCCCTTACTAATAAACGCTGTCATAAGCTTGGAATAGTTATACAGTGTTTTGTCTTCTTCAATCGAATTAAAAATGTCACTTGTGTGACGGGAACAAAACAGTGTTTAACTATTCAAAGCTTATGACAGCGTTTATTAGTAAGGGGGATTTTGTATATTGACTTAGCCCCGCTTCTGACCAACCAGTCTCGTGTTGAGGTACAATAGGAGAAGTGTATTCGGCTTGCTTCAAACACCTGCTCTTAATTTGCAAGTAGCTATCCAGCTTGTACTAAATAATATCTAAACAACCCGGCAGAAAGAAACCGAATCTTTGAAAAGAAAAGAAAATATCTAATCCGTAAGTATCGCCTTTACAGAAGTTAGAACATCATCTTTGTGGAAGTACTTTAATTGTAGCGACAATTAGTGTCACATAGGCAGTTTTTGATAAAATGTAATATGATGCACACTAGCTGCTCTACTAAGCCTATGCTTTAAAGCATGAACTTTTATCACGTTCGAAAAATTATTAGTTTAAACTAAAATTGGGTTAATTAAAAAACAGTTTTTTGCTAACAGTTGGCTAGGTGCTAGTAAACTAACTTCACTAGGAAGCTACCGAATACTACTGTTTTCTACTACAATGTACTGAAACACTTACCGGCTAGCGCGCTGATAAGAATTATCGACGTTTAGATTATATCTAAACGAGCGTTCAACGTTAGAGCTGCTCGTAGAAAATATAATATTAGTTTGTCTGTTTAGATTTCAAAAATGTTTGAAGTGAGAATTTCTTTAACGGCGTTGTGCACTTTTCTTGGGATGGGTAAAAAAAATGTTAAACTCGAAAATTTGTAAGATGCAACTAGCAACTAATTGCTGTCTTAGTTTCCTTTCGCGAGCATAGTATTAAACTATTTTAGTTCGTATCTTTTAACCTAGATGGCGGTTTTTTCAATTTAATATTCAAGTTTTCACCTGCCTGCCAGTCTGCCAGCACTCCCGGAGTGCAACCCGTTGTTTTTTTTTATAGAGTACGAAGTTATCCCCGCTACACATAATATATTGTAGACTATAATATCTATCGTCCAATCGAAATTAAATTTCCGAAAGAAACGACACGCAACTTAGCGCTGCAATTTTAAGCGACGAAAAAACCAGAGGAGTTTCTCAAGTCAACGCGTATATTTTTATTTTTATTTTTATGTATGACCACGCATAACTTCTTATCGAGTAGTCCGAATGAATAATCATTTTTTTTAACATTATTAATTACACAAGAAGATGCACGTTTCAATTTAAGAGTTCTTTTCGCCATCGTCCCACGCGAAAAATATTCCATCCTCATCACCTTGATGAGTGGCAGTCTTCCACGTGCGTTTCTCGCGTAACTTTCTGCCGCGCACTATAAAACTCTGGAACGAACTGTCACCAGCAATATTTCCGGACCTATACGACCTACAAACCTTCAAGAAGAGAGCGTACTCCCTCTTAAAAGGCCGGCAACGCACCTGCAGCTCTTCTGATGTTGCGAGTGTCCATGGGCGACGGTAGTTGCTTTCCATCAGGTGACCCGTTTGCTCGTTTGCCCCCTTATTTTATAAAAAAAAAAAAAATGTCGGGTTGCACCGCTCTACACGGCGCATGTGCAGCGTATTACTGATGACACCTTTTTGTGTAGGTAATTAAGTTAAATTTCGAATGACTATCTTAAAATGCAGCGTCGTGTCGTGTCGCGTATCGTCGCGGTGTGAACTAACCCTTAAAGTTGTTAGATTGATTGTTGTTGTTCTAGTAATTAATCAAGATACTTATCAAGATATTTTATTGAAAATAATTTTATTTATCCTTTAATTTCACGTGCCTTTAGGCGGAAATCAAATACTGACTATTAATCAAAAGGATGATTTCAATAAAATATTAAAAACAAGTAAACAATAGAAAAAAGTGCGAGTCGGACTCGCGCACGATGGGTTCCGTAGAGAACAACAAGAAAAAAAAACACGTTTGTTGTCCCCCACCTAAATATTTATTTTATGTTTTTTTAGTATTTGTTGTTATAGCGGCAACAGAAACACATCATGTTGTGTGAAAATTTTAACTGTCTAGCGATCACGGTTTATGAGATATGTAGGTACTATTGTTTAGGGTTCCGTGGGATTGATCGGAACTTTTCTCATTAACTCGGTCATGAAAATAACCTTCGTCCCTTTGCCCACATATTGACCATTCTATTCATATACAGGGTTATTTTTTCACCAGTACAATAAATCAACATACGTAATAGTTGTCAAAAATAAAAAATACTAGCGATTTTTGTTACTACCCCTTTGGAACAAAAAAACAAAATTATCAATCCCCGAACTTATCCGCTAAACTAATACAAAATGTGGATACGTTACGCATCTATCGATGCTTTGTTGCCAACTCGTGCGCCGCCCGGCCGATCGCTTACCCCACCTCGCCGCCCCCTACCTCATACCGCACCCGTTGACGCCTTGTAGTTAGTGCGCACATGCGGTATTAGATTGGTTATAGGATAAAATAATTGAAATGAAAAGAAAAAATATTTTTTTTTATTTGAGAAATGTACTCTATTATCGATACCAATGACGAGGTAAAATTTATTGTACCGATGAAAAAGTATTCCTGTATATACCACATCTAACTAAGCCTAATAAGTAAGCTTTATAGCAAGACCAAGTTAAGGTTGTGTAAAACAAATAGCAAATCAGAGCCCAAGTTGCCATCGCTAATTATGATGACGAAGTTCGAAAACAAAAGTGTATGCAATTTGACATAAGCATCGCTATGTCCCTTAGCGATGCTTAAGACTATGTCCAGAAACTGCGTATTCTTACGCACGCAAGGTCTACGCACGTAGTCTAGGTACTAGGGCCCCATACATTGCGTCCAGAAGCTACGTGCGTATTATTTTAGCTATGCGCGTATCGTACAAAATTGACCTATTAAACCGCTTTGGTTGATTCAGGCACGGATCCAGCTCTCAAACGAAGATGTGGCCCGAAAATTTTGATTATATTATTTCCTTCATAACATGGTTATTAGAATATAAAAAAAGAATTTTATTATTTTCTTTATAATATTATGTTAATTAAAAGCTAACGCGCGGAGTGAGTGAGAAAGTTTTTCGCTTATTTAGCAAAAAAATTATTTTATGTTTGGTAAAAAAATAAGCTTTCAATATAGGTACCTTAAACAAATTAACATCAACTAAGATTATAAATTAATTAAATAAAAAATATATGCATATATAGTAAAGAAACATACACAAATTATAGATTATATAACATCGGCAGGAGTAATTCCTATCGGTTCAAAAAAAGGGCCGAAAATTTATGGAGAGGTGACAAATTTTGCGTTTTCTTCAATCTACCTGACTAAAGGTCCGCTTAACACTAAATCCACTACTATAAATATGTATTTTAACAATAATATAAGTATGACCAGCAAGTAAAAAGCACCAGGTAAGACTCAAAAGGCTAACAATACGAATACTACTACCCACTGAACCTATTTTGATTATAAATTAATAGACCTTGAAAGTATGCACTCACAAGGCTGTTGGGGTTGTGGGTATGCCCATACCACACGTATAGGTGCTCCGCCCCTGACTCAATAGATGCAGCAATTACGCAGCTCTACCTCGAGTACGCGCGAGACACAAAGTGAAAGAAAAATGTTTTTCTCGCTCCGATTTATGATTCAAAGTGAGACAGAAGTATTCAGTTCATTCGTTACACAGCATTCAGATCGGTTGACACTGTTGGCATTTTACTTTACAGAGTGTTCCGAAATTTTGTGCTGTCAATGTTTTGTCAAAACCAATTATTTCTGAAGACACTTTATATTAAAACCTTCAACACACAATTGATATCGATTTGAAATAGTCAAAAGTGTCATCCCCTGTATTTTGGAGTGCAATGAAAGCGTAGTAAGATCGAGTTGCCAAGTTTCAAAAAATATTTCTCCCTAAAACAAATAGTACGGTTCCCGTGGATTTTACCTAGCATGCGAAGACTCTCAAATATAATTATTAAAGTACTTATGCCATATCGAAACTTCATAAAGTTATATAATACGATAAAATATATAGGTACTTACCGTTAAAAATCAAAAATTTACATACCAAATAATGTAAGTATTACTTATTTAGAAAAACATACCTATAAAGATCTTTATACAGTAAAACTACTTTGCTAATATCTTTCGGAAGTCCCACACATGCTTTCCAACATCCGTCATTTCCGTAGAAAAAAAAACGATGATTGCTCATTTTCGAGCAAAATGAGTAGGACAATAACAAAAACAATATAATTTTGGCAAGTTGCCTTGCACCAACAATGAAAAACAAAATGTTAATGTATGATTTTAAGAACGAATTGTGAATATGTATTATTAAAATTAAATGTTTAGATAATTTAACGTTATTATTTAAATTCGATTATAATTATAAAATAACCAACAAAAATAATATTTACCCTAAAGCGCCATACTCACGGGCCAAGCAGCAAATCCAGCAACGGTACTTATAGTATAACAGTATCATTATTGTCAATAGTGTCATTCATCATCATCATCATCAATCATTTATAATTTTTGCCTGCAAATCCGCGGCCTTGTGCTTGTAGGTGTGGTCAGTATGACCCATAAGTCTGGCCACAGACGTTCTAAATTTGACATTCTTTAAGAACGTCAAATTCAGGTCGAAGGCAAAGTTTCCATACAAAACACGCATAGCCCACACACGTGCATAATCTTTCAGATTCTTAAATGTCAGTTCGAACTTTAAGAATGTCAATGAAGAACGTCTGTGGCCAGGCTCAGCGTATGTGTGACATGGTGTCTAAATATATAAAATTCGAGGAATTCCCTCGATTCCTTATGGATCCCATCATCAGGTCACCACTTTGATCAATCATCACAGGGATTAATTTAGGATTATATCCTTTATTAAAATAAAATCATCAAAGTAAAAAATAAATGAATATCAATAAATGGGCGCGGGCTGGACCTTTTTTCTTAAATATTCTTTATTTTCTAAATAAGTCCCCTTTTAAATTCGACTTAAATTTTAACGATTTCTCTACTCAATCTTCTTAATTTTGAAGCCGATACCAGCCCAAACAATATCCCATATATTTTATAGAACTCACATTCAAATTTGTTGTTACCGACTTCAAAATTAAGAAGATTGAGTAGAGAAATTGTTAAAATTTTAGTCGAATAAAAAGGGGGAATTATTTAGAAAATAAGTTTTATTTCATACTTTTTTGGGTATTTTTACTTTGGAAGTCGATTTAATTTTCTATTTAAAAATAATAATTTCGCCCTTTGTAGTGATATATTTTGTTAAATTATTATTAATATATTATCTTAAAACCTTTAAAATAAACTATCGAATGTATAATTATTGAATACGCGCTAAGATTCCATTAAGTATTGTAAATAAGATGATGATGATGATTATTGTAAGTTAGTTGCATATGCTTGTAGTTCTTTGAACAATGCCGAAATTTCGAAACGCGTATCTTTTAAGACTGAGGAGTTCTGTTCAGTGCTTTTGAATTCAGGATATACATTGGTGCAAAATCTTATTTTTAGTAGCATATGCTTATGTTACTTCAGGAAAAGTCTAAATAATTATATGTGTCTATATAAATTTCGAGGAGTCCCTCGATTCCACATTGATCCTATCATCATGTCACCGCTTTTTTCAAAACGGGACCAACTTGAAATTATACCCTTTACATCAAAAAAAGAATTTTGAAAATCGGTCCAGAGACGGCGGGATTATGGTATAACATACAAACAAAAATAAAAAAATATATATATATGTTGCCGAATGTATAGCCGCCTCTTTTTTTGGAAGTCGGTTAAAAAAATAGTGTGCTGTATATTACTTATCGACAAGCAGTTTAATTGCATATTTAAATAACACAAGCATAAGATTCTTAGCCCCTTCAGATACTTTTCTCCCTAAATTTAGGGGAAAAGTCCCAAGTTGGCATCACAGATAGACCGGCAGAAATTTTGTTGTGATAAGATAAGAATCTCTACGTGCGTAGGTTTACGCAGGCTTACGCAGTTTCTGGACATAGTCTTAGGCATAACGCTTAGGGCCCTCAGACAATTTAACAACATGAAAACGATAAAGTAGTTCAAAAATAATTAAATGAATGGGGTTAGTCTTATACACTTTATTGATTACGAATTTTATCGTTCAAATATTGCACTTTGTATGTTTTTGTATTATATGTTTCAAGTGCTGTTACGCATTCCCAATGATATTTGTTGAGAACGAAAGTGTTCAATACCATAATCGGTCTCACCCTAAAACATTGTGTCCAAACACATTATATGCTAATACTTCATAATGTTATCATAAATTAACTTCATAACACATCGTGACAGTGATTCTGTTGACATCGTGGTATCAACAATCAATCCAGAAACATCCTAAAACAAAATGCACGGAACCCAGTAGCACGAGAAACGGGCCACGGTTGACCGATGATTATGAAGAGAATATAATATAATGTAGAGTGTTTTATATTTTGCCACCTTGAAGTAGAGTAATAATATTTTCATTCAATTAGAGTTATAATCTTTATATTTTTTACAAAAACATGAAATACTTGTTTGGCTAATATTCAATGAATGGAAAATAGCTATACACTGAAAATATGACAAACCGCTGTCCAATGGGGCGTGTAAAGACCACATTAACGTGACAAGCGAGCTGTGTGTGATGAGCGGTGGCGCCCGCCCCCGCTGTCGCTTGCGCCGCGAGCGTGTGATTTACTGCCTGTTATTATACCGCACAAGTCACGAGCGTAAGCGGTGTTGTCATTAGAATTTTAGTGTTGTCTACTTTTAAATTAATTATTATTATTTTTTCATCAATATATCAATTCACAAAATCAATTCAAAAATTTTGGGCACAAGATTTATTGCCTATGTAATGATGCTATAGATTCTTACTTTAAACTTTCGTTTTGAAATCAATGTGTTTTGGACAAAGTGAGATCAATAAGCCACTTGGGTAGTTTCATTTAATTACTAGATGAATTTATTTTTTTACGTTAGCATTTTTACATTAAGTGTCATTTACAATGGTTTTTACAAAACACACCAGCTATTAAAGTCTAAGATCTGGTATAAGAAATATATATCCTCATCTGTTATTTATTAGTGATAAGAAATAAATGAAAGATAATATTCAGATTGACACATTGCAAATAGGTTGCCTAGTTAAATTGCACTCTAAGGGCCAATTCACACCGAAATGACAGCTTATTTCTTTTACCGGATCTTGCACTATAAGAGGATCCTTTACGATTTTATTTCCACTACTTTTACCAGAGTTATAATCTCATTCATTTGAGCAAACTTAACACCCTACGTTATGATAATCGCTAGGATGCCCAGCGCAACTCGTTCAATAATTTACACGCTGTACGTCTGTACCTTGCAGCCATTCACCACCGACCACTTATTGGATCCGCGTTCAGTTATTACAGATATTAAGAACGTTTCGCCATTACGTGCCCAATAATTCGGACGATTCGCCGATATTTTGAATTGTTATGAAACTGTGCAAACAAAATAGTCTTTTATTATCTTTTATTGCTTCTTCGGTAAATTGCTTATTGTTATTCACCGGAGATATATCGCAGTAGGTAATAATCATTTTACATATAATCGTTTGCCCGTTAGTTTTTATGGACTCTTTCTTCGAAGGTCCTATTAGATAATATGGTTTCTGAGATTCGTTCAGTATTGACAGAGGCTCCGAAGTGTTTTCGTTCAGTACAAGAATTTTGTTCATTGTTGGGTTAATCTTATTAATTATTATGTATAATTTTGTACTAATATTAAAACAGGAAAGATTTGTTTGTTTGCATTGAAATGACTCCAAAACTACTCTACTGATTTTATGAAATTTGGTACAGATATAAAATATCTGGACCACGTAAAAGGACAAAGGCTGCTTTATGCAAAAATGTACGGTTCCCACGACACGGGCCTTCATATTGCGTCGTGCGCGCAAAAATCGCGGGCAACATCCAGTTCATTATTTTTTATTTCCAATATTTTTATATAATATAATATTTTTCAATTGATTATTATTATTTGCCGATGTAATCAATTAATCATTCGTAACTTTTAGATGTTACAAAAGGAAATATAATTATTATTACAATAAACGAGGAAAGGAATTCTTTGTACATCTAATTTCGCGGGTTCTTAATTCTTATTATTGTTGGTGCTAACATAAGATTAAGTAAGTTGAAACCAGAAAGGCCACACTATTTATTTTTCTTTTTAGGCCAAAAGGAACAAAATATTATACCGTAAAACTGTTTGTGTGGACATCCACTACCAAGTACCTACTTGTTTTGTACAGTGTACTTTTGCCATGTCTTTATTATCAGTGGTCTGCCTTGCCAAACGCATTAATTATCATCTTGCCCTATCATACAATACTTTGTTAATATGTCAGTGTTTTTGTTGTGTCACTAGGGTCAGAGTATCACGTCAGTGTCGGAGTGTCATATTGAGGGCTCTGACGTCACCATAAATTATTCGGCTCGACGTGATGTCACGCGCTCAGCCCTAAACTACGTTAGTAATATAATATATTCTTTGCCTAAACCCCACTCATGCCTGTCGAAATCCGCGACTATCCGCAAATATTAGTTAAGGACTTATCATATTAGTTACATGATTTTCGCAAGGTTTATAGAATTTTGTGAGTCATTCAGACTTAATTCTAAATTATTTTTTATTACATAATATTATGTAATAAAAAAATACTAAAATATCTTGACAAGTTAGTAGGAAACATTGTATAATTAGCAACTCAAAAAAAATTATGACCAAAATTCATCTAATTATACACAATATAATGGCTTAAGTGATAAATAACATTTATTTATATTTATTTTTACCATTTTGCACCTTGTGAACTGGTTTGCCTTTGTTTGCTTGTAGCTTAGAAGTTTCTATTTTGTTTTTTTATCGTGGAAATTTGGAATAATGTTGAGTATTCTATACCGCATCACATTCCAGTCAGTGTGTAGAAAACCCATTCTCCGCCACAGATGGAATATATAATGGAGGTGAATTTATGGTGTCTTTTGTTAAATAATGTAGTGGATGAAGTTTGGGCATTATATTTGTAGGAGAGTATATGATGTATAATAATAATAATATCTATGGACGCTTCACACCACGTCAATCTGGCCCCGTGCTAAGTATCCGAAGAACTTGTGTTACAGGTACCAGACAACGGGAAGTATATTTAATACTTTTATACTATACATATATTTAAGATTTTTATTATATTATACACATATTTAATACACATCCATGACCCAGGAACACAGAAAAACTTTTTGTTCCTTCGGCAGGATTCGAACCTGCGACCTCCGGCTTGAGCACCAAAGCGCTGAACCACTGAGCCACGGAGTATCGGCACGAATGGGCCGTCTCGAACGGATAAAATACTACGGCCTCTTCGAGCGAGTGAGATTATCAGGGCGGCGATAATCTAAGGTACTAGGTAAGATTCCACAGTCCATCCGTCTATTTGTCTGTCACCAGGATGTAATCTCATGACCAGTGATGGTAATACAGTTGAAATGATGTAGTATGTCTGTTGCCACTATAACTACAGACACAAAAAACAGAATAAAATAAAAAATTTAATGCAACTTCCATACAATGTCATGGGATACTCTTCCCAACTTACCTGTCCGGTAGTTGTGGTATAGTATACGGGTATGCGACCCCGGCTTCCCTAGCTATTACTGTCCTATCCCTTGCCCTCCTGGGCGGTAATATCCTACATCCCCTATTTCCCACTTTAACTAACCAATCTTCCTTTCCACACCACCTATCCTTCATTTTCCCTATTCCTACCCTCTCCACCAATCCGTGGAAACGCAAAGGATAATCAAAAATAATTTAATTATCCAAAATGGCGGCGATGTGGTTCGCCACCCATCACGTCTCGTTTCTCGCGGAGGCGAAAAGCGGACCATGGAGAGACGCTTGGCTACATTGAATGTAAGAGGAGGAATGGATGGTAAGAATGAAAGCGGACGAAGCGAAAGAAGTATGTAAGGATCGTAGCAAGTGGAAAGAAGAGGTCTCTGCCTATCCCTACGGGAAAGAGGCGGTCCTGCCTACCCCTACGGGAAAAAGGCGTGATTATATGTATGTATGTAACTTCCATACAACAAACGTCCTTGGCCGGTATTTTGTGTCTTCCTCATTTTTACAAGTTTAGGGACTTCTTTTGAGTAGTATCCGTAATATAATAATAATTGCTTCCCACGTCAATTTCGGTGATGGTGGCCGATTTCATTGAAACCAGGGCAATTACGCAAGAGTAATTTTATAGTGCCCAAGTGTGTGGGCAGTACAGAAGAGCACTCTCTCTTCCTTTATTCCATTAACCCAGTGGAACGGATGACCGACACGAGTGGCGAGAGATCTTTTTAAATGCCTATCCAATGCATAGATCATCTTCTTGTCAGACAATCAGGTGATCGACCTGCATTGTCTTAACCAAATTTGGAAACGAAATTTTTTGTTCTTCCAATGCGGGAATCGAACCCGCGACCTCCGAGTCAAGAGCGAAGCTCTAAACCATTGAACCACGGAGGTTGTGGAGGTACGCAAAATACCTATGATATGTAAAGAAAATTCCGACACGAATAATAATATCAATTATTGAAATAATAAGATTTAATGATTTTTTTATTTAGGGTTACAGGTTAAGTGGAAGTAGATCATTTAAGTAATTGTAGTTCCCATCATTTCTAATATTTTCATCTATGGAAGTTAAGGAACCCATTTGCTAATCTAATATATTATACTAATAATATAAAGTTGGAGAGTTTTGTTTGTTTGTTTGTTTGAACGCGCTAATCTCAGGAACAACTTATTCGAATTGAAAAACTATTTTTGTGTTGGATAGTCCATCTATCGAGGAAGGCTTTAGGCTATATAATATTACGCTGCGACCAATAGGAGCGAAGAATCAGGGGAAAATGTGGAAAAAACGGGGAAAATTATTCATCTTTGAGGGCTTCCGTTGTTTGTTTGAACGCGCTGATCTCAGGAACTGCTAGATCGAATTGAATAATTATTTTTGTATTGGATAGTCCATTTGTCGAGGAAGGCTTTATGCTATATAACATTATGCTGCGACCCATAGGAGCGAAGCATGAGTGTACAAATTTTCCAAAAACGGGGAAAATTATTCATATTGGACAGATTTTAATGAATTTTGTTTGTGTTCAAGTGGATTCGAGAATGATTTAGATTTGCAATTGGTAGGTGGCGCTGCTTTCAAAACGTCAACAAATTTAATTCGGTACGAAGTTCGCCGGTACAGCTAGTAATTGAATATTTTTCATAAAAATTCACAATTGATTGATTTCCTCTCTTTTCATTCTGAATTTGAGCATAATAAATTTTTATTATACAAACTACTTTCTTAACAATAACCCCCTTAATAGCTTCCCCCCTTTCTAAACGATGTGATGATGTTAATTAAATGAAAACATAATGACGCCATAAAGGCTAACGGGCTCGAAATTGCCCTCCTGATACTAGCAACACTTTGATGTTTAATGAAAGTGTTGCCAGTTTAGTTTAATCCGAAACTGGTGATGTTCGTTTATTGTTCAGTTTCTATTTTTAGATAGTTAGCAAAATAATGTTTGTGTATAAAATAAACAATTCTAACGAGCTAATTCGATAGACACTGTTATCTCTTGACAATGAACTGGAGTACATACTCACTTATTCCTAACCTACCCTATATACAACCTACTATATACAGGCGATGTGTGATTGTGAAAGACATACAATGAGTTTGTGTAATTGTTATCGACTACTGCGGGGTAAATATGTTTAAGACTACTACTTATCCACTAATATCGCTTAAAATATGGTAAAGGAAGATGATTTTTTTAATGCCAAATCAAAATCAAATAGGTCCAAAAAATAAAAATAAAAATTTTGGAGTGGGCCGACGGTATCCATTAAGGATATTTAAATTGTTTACAACCTATTCTCTACCAATAAATATAATTATTTCCATTCTTATAAAAAATTTAAATTTTCGATATATTTTGGTTTTATATATTAACGTTTATACATAGAGGTGCTAATAATTATTATGAAATTTTACATTTTACACAGGATAAAAAAATTTACGTTTAGCGGATTCTTAATATGGATATTGGATACCCTCAATTATATTTATAAAAATTTGGGACCATCCATCACCTATGTGTCAGTGGTAATTTTATGCAGTGCCTAAATCAATAATCATATTTTATTACAATTTCGGATGCAGTAATACGTGCAGATACATTTTGAATTCGGGAATTTATTATCTAAGCGAAAAAATCAAAGAAAATTAACTTCAGAAATTTTCATCACCAACGTCCTACGAATAATAAAGATACCAAGGTATTATATACTTTTTTAATGTTTAATTTAATACTAGAATTATCCCCTGACTGCGTGCGCGCAAAAGGAAATCTCGCGGGAACTGTACAAAGGACCATGAAAAAATTGTATGGGCAGTGTAGCCGCCACCCCAATAGATTTCAAACCTATAATCATTTAACAGCTCTTGCCGTGGTGATATAATTATTTAGTATGGCGACATTCGCATCAGGAGTGGGGTTTGGACAGTTATTGGAATTTATTTTTTTATCGTCTTATATTAGCGACCCACTTCAGCTTCGCACGGGTGCAATATTGTATGACGACCTCTGTGGCTCAGTTGGTTGAGCGCGTTGGTGCTCAAGCCGGGGGTCGCGGGTTCAAATCCCGCCGAAGGAACAAAAAGTTTTTCTGTGTTCCTGGGTCATGGATGTGTATAATATAATAAAAATATTAAATATGTGTATAGTATAAAAAGTATTAAATATATTTCTGTTGTCTGATACCCGTAACACAAGTTCTTCGAGAACTTACCACGGGATCAGATTGACGTGGTGTGAAGCGTCTATAGATATTATTATATATATATATACATAAAGCTTCCTTAGTTCAAAAGATCTAAACTAACAGTAACTTAATTTTACACTGTGAAAAGACTTACAGTGATATGCTGTTAAAGAAGGTTTACTATTAGTAAATGTATGATAAAAAAAAGAAAAAGAAGACTAGTTAGACGCAGTAAAAAACTTAGTCACATAGTTCCCTGTTTGCTTAGACCTTTTATACTAAACAACCGATTTTAATGTAATTTTGCAATGAATAGAGTGATTAAACATAATTATTATTTTTAAACAAAAATTTTAACTAACATCCAAAGTTTTATTTCATACATAAAAGTATGAAATAAATCTTATTTTCTGATTAATTCCTCTTTTAAATCCGGTAAAATTGTAACTATTTCTCTATGCCTACAATCTTCATTATTTTGAAGTCGATATGAAAACAAACATACAAATATTTCCTCTTTACTGTGTTAATGTAGAAGTACAGATGAATAAATATTCATTGGGAGAAAGTGATAAACTTTTAAAAAGTAACTTTGTCAATAAGACGATCTTTCAAAGAATTCGAAATAGGGCAGGCAAGGGATTGCTCATTGAAATGCTTTTGATCAAAGATGTTATCCAATGAACAAATTTAAATGAAGGTTATCGTGCATCGTGAATACTAATGGTAATGGAAAGGGCCAGAAGAGGCCCTGTAAAATCAAGATGGTGTAATGTACTTAAGATTGCTAATATAGTTACCTAGCATTAAGCAGATGTTGATTATAATATTTCCTACCAATGTGAGCCTCTTGTACTCCGTGGTTTTACGTTTCTAGGTTTAACAGGCAGCGAATTATTTCTTTATGTAGATTAAGATCTGGCCACGTTCCTATGTTTTATTTTTTATTTTTGATGAGAATAGCTCATTCTCCCATTTGTGAACAATGTAATAATAGAGATATAAGAGATAAGAGAGAGATGTCCGTTGATTTGTACGGAACCCTTCTATGAGCTTTGTCCTGATGCGCTCTTGGTTAGGTTATTACATAGATGATGATAGAAATAAAACTTTAAATGGAAGGTAAATGTTTGAACCCGAAAATATTGAGAAGATTGAGAGGAAAGACTTTTATATATTTGTGGGAATAGTGGAAGCCCCAAAGGGTCTCCGGCCGAGCGAGGTGGTAGAGGTGGAGTCAGTCAGTCAAGCAGAAGCCCACTTGTAAGTATTTCAGATGTTGTATAAGTATATAGCGCCAAACTACCAGAAACTTTGATAGAGCGCGATTCAGGATTGTGGCGCTAATTGGTCCATTACATATTATTATTATTAAGAGTGCGCTAGTCAACGGCTCGAACTCAGCGTTGCGCGCGGGGAAAATGCTTGTTATTTAACCTAATATTGGGGAAAAAAGGATATACCCATAAAATAGTAATCTATACTTGTAAGAGAAGCTATACTGCACACATTTATGCAGCTGTGTAAAGTATTTTAGAAAAGGCGTATTCAAATTACTCAAATCGACACTCGGCTGTTGGTGTTTTATGAAAAAACTATATAATATTTTTGTCTGAAGTAAAATTATCTCAATTGCTGAATAATCGAACTGTGTCGGTATTTGCTTGTTTTTTTATTATCATTCTTCGTTTAATTTTTATTTACGTTCAAAGTTGCGCTAAAATTGCGATGTTTGGTGGCTAATATCTTCTACACTAATTTGAATTTCAGAAATATAAGCAAATACCGACCTAGATAAGTGTCATAAAAATCGATATTACGCTATAATTTGGGTCTACAATGTTTGACTTTGGAGTAAATCACCAACAGCGTTTGTATGGAGAAAAAAGCGACTAGCGCAGCCTTAAGAGATGATTAATAACGGCTGATGAAGAGATCATTGGCTGTGTTCCGCGGAAAAAAGCGCTTGTTAGTGCTTACTAGCGCTAAAGAAATATAAAACAGATTATTATCGGCCAGGACACGTTTGTTAACTTCAATACTGCTAACATAATCCGCCATTTTGCTTATTTAACGCAGGCGTTTGCCTTTTGCTTACGTTTTTTTGTTAGCGCTATTTTTCGCGGAACTGTCCAAAGATCTCTTCAAAATGCAATCAAATGATCTGATTCTTAATAGATTAGTCTGTAAATACACTAAGCTTAGACTTTCTTTAAAAGGGATTTCGGTCCTAAAGGCGATTACTAAAAACAGATTTGATGTATTTTATTGGGCAATTTCGAGACCGCTTAGTTTGAATTTAAGCGAGACTGGATTAGGGGGCGCTTAATTCAACATTATAAGGATAGTATTTAAGTCTTACTTAAATCCAACATTAACTTAAATGCAAAATGGCAATCGCCATCGGCCATACTAATCAGTTTGAAAGGCCCTAAAATTGTCCTGTTTCTGGAAACAGGCCCGGCGTAGACGGACTACCGACGATCCGTCGCCCCGCTACGTAACTGTCCTACAATACAATAGAAGTAATAGTTACTGGAAGTGTGGTGTAGCAGCTAGCACATGAGTTGCTACGATCGTGTAGCGCGGGCGACCGGTCGCAGTCGCCGGTAGCCCGTCTGAGCTAAACCATATCGTTTGATAACGAACGTCACCTATTGACCCTGTCGTCATTATCACTGACCACTGGCATACCCGCTACTAAACTCAAAACCGCGAGAGAGAATAATGTACATGTCACCGTAAAATTGTAAAATCCGTTCGATTGTAGTAAAACTACTAAAATTGTAAAATGTTTATAGACTTCCAACGCGAATATTCCGCATATAATTTAACACATTATTTTTCGTTAGATTATAAATATATTTTGTTACTTATTTTACATTCTAACAGTTTTTACAATTTTACGGTGACATATAATATAAGAAGCATCACGATTATCTGTCAAAATAAAAATATTTATAAATTCAATCACCCCAAATTCAGTCATTAAGCAATTTAACGTGCTCGATGCGACACATGCATTTAAAATTTGACTGTAATTTTGTTTATATATTACTAGCTGTCCCGACAAACGTTGTTTTGCCTTAACTATGAACTGAAATTTCTCACCGTTTAAACCTTCCCTGAACAGATACGATTATTTAAGTAAAAATTTAGGGTTGTATGTATTTTTAATGCAACATTATAAAAAAATAATAACAAAAAATTTCGTCCAAAAATTAAAAAAAAAATTAAGGGTGAACAACCCTTATCACTTAGGGGTATGGAAAATAGATAGTAGCCGATTCTCAGACCTACTGAATACGCATATAAAATTTGGTAAAAACCGGTAAAGCCGTTTCGGAGGAGTACGGTAACTAACATTGTGACATAGAAATTTGACGACGTGACGTAAGTTACATGTTTTTTTCAATTTCATCAAAAGGTTGCGTACCCCTAAATGTTTGTTTACATTTATTATATTAGCTCGTGAACTCGACTCTAGGTTCTCTTCAATGTGATGAATATTACACTAGAGTCCACCACGCTAGTTTCTTTGTCTCAGTAGACACGATTTGAAGCTGTCTTCCTGCACCGTTTTAATTGTCTATGCTACAGCTACTTAATAAACTTATCGGTACACGATTTTATGATTTTTTGAAAACCTGAAGAATACGAGGAAACGAGCAGCCGTGACCTCATGGTAAGCAACATATTAAATAAATATATCGAAAATAGATAGTATAAATGAAAATATGTAAAAAACGAAAGAGAAACTAAAGCAGTAATAAAATACAATATATTAGTTACAAAGATGCTGCAATTAAATAGCAGCAGTTTATTATTATAATAATTATATTTAAAAAAAAACCTCATGGTTAGCAATTACCGTAGTCCATGGTTACTCGCAACACCAGAGCAGGTACATTCGTAACTCCTCTGGTGTTGCGACTTGCATTCCCAGTCCTTAAAACCCACAACCGCCCTCGGGACTTCGGTTCCTCACCCACTCGGCGAAACACAACGCAAGCGTTATTTGACGCCGGTTTTTTATGCAGATATGGTATTTACCTTGTGAACCGGCCCATTTATGCCGGAGCATGGCTCCTCCACATCCTACATCTCAAGCTCAAATGCGACAAGCCGCTAATGCTCTATCGAGTGTATATTAAGTCACCCTAAAATTGTAAAAACCGTTAGATTGTAAAATACTAACGAGATTGTAAAAATATGTCGAAAGATTAAAACTATATACCTACTTATAATCTAACGAAAAATAATGTGTTAAATTATAAGCAGCGTATACGCGTCGGAAGTCTATCAACATTTTACAATTTAACTAGTTTTATTACAATCTACCGGTTTTTACAATTTTACGGTGACATATACATATATACGCTCGAAAAATATAACACTCCTTCTGGTGCAATCGGGTAAATATATAGACGTCAATCATTTGCCAGAACCCCAGCAGGTAACCTGGTCATAACAAATAGTATCGGCGACAACTCCAGCGGTAGCTCGATAATTATCGCGCATAAATTTGGAATGTAAAATCAATCATCGCCGCACTCCAGGGCATATGAAGTTTGATATACAACGACCGCACTCACTTGAGACTTGCTGTTTGTTTTGACGTAGAAATTACACAAACGTACTTTGATTTTTCTAAAACAATTGATACATTTATGATTTAATGTCATTGTAATGTAAATAAAGCGAAAAATATTTGTTTCTTTGTTTTTGATTCATTCGATTAGTTTCCCCGAGCCTCCGACGGACGGAGAAGCCTAGCTGCGGCAGTTAGTCAAAAGTATTATGTCCATAGCAGCTTAATATGCAAGCTCCCATAATGTGCCGTTATTAGTTCTAATTGCTCCTTCAGCCTGGCTGCTGCTGCCAGGCTGAAGCTGCCTACTGCTTGCGTCCCTAAAATGCTGAACAGATTCAAATGAAATGTAATAAGAGCATTGTTTATATTAATTATTATTCTTGAAAATGAATTGATACAGGTTGCTTTTATCCCTGTAATATATTGTACGGATCTCTAGTGATTGAAACATTCTACGCGAATAATCACAGATACCTAGTTAGTAGTTAGCGAAAACCTAGTAAATTATAATCAAAAACTCAAGCATCAAGACTGTTGCTGCGATTCAGTTACAGCGGCGCGGCGGTCAGGTGAATATTCACGAGATTATCACAAGTGCCGCCTGTATCAATATCGTGATACTATACCATATAGTATAATATAGTGACTATACAATATTATGGCGTAGGATATACACAATATTATCATAGTCTACGTTGTAGTAGCACAGAGTAGAAAATACGTACAGAGAAACAGCTTTTATAGAACGATTCAAATTTGACGTCCCCTTCAACGGTCCATAATTTTTCCACACAATCGTGGACACAGCGTATGCTTGTAGTAGTGCAATTACATCGAAAGCTAACTATGTAGCTGTTTATCTGTGGTAGGAGCGTCCATGGCCTAGGCTATAGTCATCTAGTCTTTTTTCTCTATCATATGTCATCTAAATGTAAATAATTTATGTAAAAAGCTTCTAACGATTAATTAAAAATAAGTGGTAAAAAGTTAATAATTACTTACTTTATTATTTATTACTCAAGAACGGCTGAACCTCTTTGGCTGAAAATTGGTGGGGCGGTATGTTAAAACCAGGAGGACATAGGATACTTTTTATCCCGTTTCCGAGGGACTCAAAACTCGAGAATGGCTTGACAGATTTGGCTTATTTTGGTCTTGAAATAATTGTGGAAGTTCAGAAAAGGTTGAAACGGTGAGAAATATTGGAAAATATGTAGGTTGTAGACATTTATTCATTCCAGTTCATATTTAAGATAGAAAAACATGTGTCGGTACAACTTGTGTACAATAAAATCTATCTGTGAGTAGAAAAGCGCTTTATTCATGTCCTCGCACTAATGTGTGGTCGCACTTAATGAAAACAATGGCGAGGGTTAGAAGTTCGGAACTCGAAGGTCGAGTAATGTCACTTTGAGCTACGGGTTGCGTAATTTTTGACAATTAATTACGAAAAGTTATTATAGGAAAAGGTTTTCAAAAAGTTATTTATTTCATCAATTTTCCGTTTTATTTTGGCGTGGCGACGTTTTAGTTTGCAACCCATCCTCGGACGTTCTGACCGCATTTATTTTTAAATCAGAAACGTTTGGATTAAGCATCGGATAGACACCAAAAAGGTGATGTCCGAAATTCCGAAAGTGTCAACAGCAATGAAATGGTTGCCAATGTATTTGTTCACTTTAAATCATATTCGACGTCACCAAAGGGGCAATACCGGAATCGCCGGGTATAGAAGTCATGAGCTAGAATAATATCAGAACCTCAATTCTCGTATTTCAAGTAGACATTTTAAACAGTCAATTTCACTTTGTTTGGATTGAAAGTGTAGCGTCATGTTACCGTGAACGGATTTTATGTCGTTTCGATCAATCAGAGCGCGTTTCACGTTGGTTTAACGTTCATAAAAACACCTATTGGGAGTATAAGCGTATCGGGACTTGATTGTAATTGTATTAATGCAGGCTTTATATTTAGCAGAATTGCCCCTCAGTTGTATGTTTCATTTCTGTCGAAAATTGGGTATATTTAGTATGAATTTTATTTCATGTCTTTTAGACAGAAAGGAGCATGCAAAAAATCGTCCCCACCCTCCTACAGATTTCAAATCTATCTCAGTATTTATTAATTACATTAATTACTAACTAGTACTAACTAGTATCTAGTATTTATTAACTAGATAGGTTTCAAATCTGTTGTAAGTGGGGACACTGCCCATTTTTTTACATGGTCCTCTTATTTAATGCCCTCATGTCTTCAAATAGGAAGTATCTTAGTATTCATAGAATATATAGTATGAATGTAAACTAACAAACATACCAAACATTGTATTTAAACAGGTACATCTAACATATTTCACGTTAATTAAACAAATTATAACATAGCTAAATAGTGCTTATGTGAGACCGGCATTCCGCTACGAGTTTCCTGTGACAGAAACACCCAGTTGTTCCAGAACTTGCGAAACTGTAAAGGAATGTGATACAACTGCATTCCCGTTTCGCGATTACTTAAGGGCGCATCACAGACTGAAAAACAAATATTTCAAAACTCAAAATAGGCTATGTAGACCAATGACAATAATTTTTGAAACAAAAGAAAATTATAGTAGGATGAAAACCATTGGAAAAGGAAGATAATATAACGAAAATTAAGTGAATGAAAATGAAAATTTTTATTTCCAAATAAAACTTAAAAAGCTATTTTCGGAAAGTCAACAAAAAAAGGCTACCACCGGTTCAACCCTAACCCGCCGAGAAGAACCGGCGTAAGAAACTCGCACGGGCCCATCTTTTAGCAAAAAGATGGAAAATTGTTATTTTAAAAGAAATATATATTTTACATTGTAAACTTAAATCTATGTTAAATATAACAAAAGTCAGTACACAAGTATATAGAGACAGCCTTGCAGGGTTGCATCTTATTCCCAAGGTGTGCAATCGTTAACAAAATCATTTACTTTATAATAAGCTTTAGCACACAAACGTTCTTTGACTACTTTTCTGACTGCATATGCTGAAGAACTGAGTCTATTCGCTAAGTTAGCAATATGAGGACCCCACTGTAATTTACAATCTAGTGTAATACCTAGGAATACAGTGGAGTCTACCATGTTCATTCTCTCATCATTGAGTAGTAAATTGGTTTGTACTTGCCTAACATTTGGCAAGCTAAATTTTAAACATTTTGTTTTATTTGCATTTAAAAGTAAATTATTAACACTAAACCAGTTTACTATACTTGAGAGAGCACTGTTTACCTCGTCGTACTTTAATTGTTGTCGCTTCACTTTAAATATAAGTGAAGTGTCATCAGCAAAAAGTACTATCTCATGCCTATCTTGAACTAGATAAGGCAAGTCATTTATGTAGATGAGAAAAAGAAATGGACCTAAAATAGATCCCTGTGGGACACCTAATTCTATTTTAGTCCCAGTGGACCTTCTACTATTAATCTCTACCCTTTGAGTCCTATTGTAAAGATAAGAACTCAAAAGATTAAGAGCTGAGTCCCTTATGCCATAGTGGTGTAGTTTTCTGACTAGTGTAGCATGGACTGCGACCTTTCCAAAGCATTTGATTGTGTACAATCAAATGCTTTGGAAAGGTCGCAGAAAACTCCTAATGCATCCTGCGCCTCCTCCCAAGCCTCGAATATACTACAGAGAAGCTTGATGCCTGCATCTGTAGTAGACCGACCTTTAGTAAAACCGAATTGTGTAGTATGCAATAAATTATTTGTATTAAAGTGTACTGTTAATTGAACTAGAATAATTTTTTCAAATATTTTACTAAATGTCGGTAGTATCGATATCGGTCTATAATTTGCTGGGTCATACTTATTTCCAGCCTTGAAAAGAGGCATAAGTGAAAAATTAATTACGGGCGAGAACCGTACACTTGCCGCAATAAAGTAGCATGTATCCTTCTCCATGGTGTACTTTATATCTGTGCCAAATTTCATGAAGATCGGTTCAGTAGTTTTTACGTAAAAGAGAAACAATCAAACACTGAAAGTGTGTTTATTTATAATATACGTAAGGATATATGAGTACCTAGTCAGATTCTTAGATAACTTACTTTTCCTACGTGATAATAGATTTAAAAAGTTTTCAGGTATTTTCATAAAATAAAAGTGATTTACCAATAAGCTGCTCAGATATTTCCTCTTGAAAATCGGAAGCTGGAAAATTCAAATGCAATTACGCGAAGCGACAAACTCGCGTAAAAATTCACAAGACATTTGCGAATTCCGACTGCATTAAATTCCGCCATTACGCATGCAGATTAGTTCGGAACTACTGGGACGCCGGAACTACTGCGACTCAAAGAAAAACTCAGCGAGTGCCTTAAACTAATTCCGGAGTTGCGAAGTTGAATGAACAACTGCAGAACATATGCAGCTGCGTGTCTTTTAAAAACTTCTTTAATAACTAGTTTAATTAGCAACAAAAAGTATTCTGCTCGTGAAAAACTTTGCTAACTGCTTTTATCTTTTTTGTTGTCATCAATTGTATTAAAAATGGAATCACAAAAATATTTATCTAACCGGGACTCGAATCCTCTATATTCCGAATTTTAGAACGAAGCAAAAATTATACATACGTATTTGGTATGCAAACCGGACTGAAATAATAGAGTCGATATTTATATAATAAATTATAAATATAAAACAAAGTAGTGTTAGTAAATTCAAGAACGGCTGAAAATTGGTGGGGAGGTATCTTAAGACTAGGAAGGACATAGGACACTTTATCCCGTTCCCGAGGGACTCAAAACTCGAGAACGGCTGGACCGATTTGGCTAATTTTGGTCTTGAAATAATTGTGGAAGTTCAGGGAAGGTTTATAAAAGTGAGAAATATTGGTAAAGGTGTAGGTTGTAGGACTAGGTGTAGGAGTAATGAAGGTGAAGGATTAATTCCAGTTCAAATTTAAGACAGAACAACATGTGTTGGGACAGCTAGTTATTGATATATTGTTGCAGGACGAAACAAAATATATAGTATGTATATAGCTTAACAATGCGCAGTTTCCCAGGGAGAAGACTTAGCTAGATCGATTTTTCTCTCCCAAAACTCTATGCATACCTACTAAATTTCATGGAAATATGGAAATACTTGCATTCGTTTTGAGGAAACCGATTACATATTATACATATTATACAATATTAATGTGTCGTTTATAGTTTATGATAATATAATTATTGTCAGGTGAAGCAAGTTGGTCCATCTATGGGTAAATATTGACAAAGCCATACAAAAAGTATTTTCCCCTTGATGGGGCTAAAAACAAAAAAAAATACTTTTGTCTTTTGCCAAGTTAAATGCCTTTATGGAACTTGAACAGAACTTAGAATCTATTAAATACACTTTAAAGAAAAATCTTTCAGTTACGTACAACAAAAAAAGTAAATGCAATCGAATGTCCGAAATGTAATCCGAGCGAAAAGGTTTCGGCACATCACGTCACGTATTAAGGCTTGCTTAGAATTTGTTTCCGAAAGAAGTTCATATTTTACGTGAGTTCCGAAACGGCCCGATACAGAATCGAGAAATGCATTGGCTGTCCGAGGGATCAGGGTGACCAAATAATTAATTAATGTAAACTCTTTAAATTTCTATTTATGTAAAAAAAAACACACGGACGATTTGATACGTATGTCGCTGCGGAAGTAGATGTGAAATTCAAATTATTACCTAATTAAATTATTGATTTTAAATCAGGCTAATTTTCTATAAAACGTATTTTTAATACGTTTATTAGATTAGCCCATGGCCAATGGCCAGTATCAAGATAGTGATATGTTTATATTATGAGTTTAAAATATAACCGTCAAAGTACATAACAGAGTAGTATATATTTGAGATATATTCGAATTTTAATTCTAGGTCGAATTCTACATTATAGTTAAATATTTTTAATATCTGGCTTTAATATCACAAACTATTAGTATTATATTGTTGAGATAAAAACTATCGTAACTTCGACGAAGCTCTTTGAAGAATATGTCCTGCATACTTTATGTAACCTGGTGAGCCTAATCCGGGATTAGGTTCTGCTGCTGTCCGGCCACTCGGAATTCGGAATAAAATTTTCACGTTTGTTAATAGATTTCGTCGCAGTAATCAATTTGATCTATACTTGAAAGGAATGAAACACGAATTAATTATTGTTAAATTAAATAAGTTAGGTATTTTACCGTGTTTACAATGCCTTATAGAAAATTAACTCCGATATAAATCCATACTAATATTATAAATGGGAAAGTGAGTGTGTCTGTCTGTTTGTCCGTCTTTCACGCCAAAACTACTGAACCGATTTAAATGAAATTTGGTACACAGATAATCTAGAGCCTGAGAAATGTACGGTTCCCGTGGCATAATTTATTTACAGTTTCACGTAAAAACTACTAAACTGATTATTATCATGAAATTTGGCACAGATATAAAGTAGACCATGGGGAAGGACATAGGCTACTTTTTATCGCGGGACATATACGGTTCCCGTGGGTTACTGTAATTACACGGGCGGAGCCGCCGGCATCAGCTAGTAATTAATAATTTGTTTCTGGCTCACTGTCTGAAGTTAAATTTTTAATTTTAATGTCTGAGAACCGAGACGTATACTTCGAGGTAAATAACATTAGTGGAACTTAGTAAGTGCATTAGTTCAATAGACATCACTTGGAGTTGGGACAAGATTCGCTCCAAACTTTTTAATGTATTTAGGTGGACGCTATTGAATTAGACTAGTGACATTCATTCCAAGACTAGTTTGGCACGAGAAAATATCCATTTCTGAAAGACACTAGAACACACTAGACTTAAATTGCAGTTTTGACGATTATAAAATCACTTCTTTTAGTGTTCCGTAGTAATTATACGGAACCTTTATAGTATCGCTCTGTCCGTTCGTCTGTCTCTCTGTTTGTCTGTCTGCCCTTGTTAACTTCTGTAACTATTATTAATATTAATTGACGAACTTTAGATTAGTTATACGAGTATATCACGTTATAAGTATAGATTTTACTTTTGGAATCATATAATAATATATATTTTTTTAATATTTTAGAGGTGGCTCAACACACATGTGAGGTGGGATTAATATTGTTTTTCAAATTCGAAAAGATCTTTTATATATTATACTAGCTTTTGCCCGCGACTTCGTCCGCGTGGAACAATACTTTGGGATATCGCTGAAATTTACCCGCGACTTTATTTATGACTAACGAAAGCGGAATCCTATTTTTTTAAACGGAACCCTAAAATAAAAGTAGCTTATGTTAGACCCTATAACATCAGCTATCTGCTAGTGAAAGTCCCGTGAAAATCGGTCCAGCCGTTTCAGAGATTAGTCGGAACAAACAGACAGACAGACCGACTGACAGGCAGACAGACGGACAGACAAAAATAAAAAAAAATGTATTTTATTGTAAGTACCGAATATACTTTCAGATTCATTATGTAAAAAGCTGTTAATTTGAAGTTACAAACAGACACTTAAATTGTATTTAACTGTATATATGTATAGATATTATAATTTATTATATTTAAAGATATTATCAATTTGATGTTTATAAAATAACTAAACTATTTAACTAAACTAAACTAAACATTAACCCGCACGCGCACCCCGCCTTGGTGACGCCCTATTCGCAACGGGCCGTGCAGCAGAAATCGTAATATTTTAATTACGCCATAACTTCAAAACCAAACGTCCAATTTTAATCATTCAAAGACCAAATATTATCTACATAAACTGTACTTAGTGATGAAATAATTTATTTTGATAAGGATTAATAACATGAGTAAAATAAACGCGTTTAAATGTAGTCCAAAAAAAATTCAAGATTTCTAAATAAAAAAATGGTTGTTGTGCCTCACTCGACATAGATAGGTATAGTGTGTCGCGGACTTTTTTGTAGATATTTATAAGATCTACAATTAATTAGAACATTTTATGGTTCTATCTTTTATAGTTTAGGCAGCGTACGCAAAATAAGTAACTTTTCTGGTTGATTTTTTACACCTTGTGTCCGAAAAACCCAAATATCTTACGGAACCCTATTTTTTTCCAAAATAAAATTTAGCCTGTGTTACTCGTGGATAATGTAGCTTTCGAATGGTGAAAGGATTTTTGAAATCGGTCCAGTACTTTTTGAGCCTATTCATTACAAACAAACAAACAAACAAACAAACAAACAAACAAACAAACATACAAACAAAGTTTTCCTCTTTATAATATTAGTGTAGATAAAATAGCAGACTCACGTTGTATTTCACCTATAGGTAATTAGAACTCATTTCATCTGTAAAAAACATTGTTTGTATTATATATTTTATATTGTACCAAATATTGTTCCGTTGGTGAATCAATAAAATAAATAAATAAACCCTCTTTAGATGACGTGTCCTGCATGCTGTTGTTAAGGTCATTATTTTTTACTTACAGTATTACCTTTTTTTACCATTATGAGATTTGTTGATTGCACAAAATCCGATGGTTACGAAAATTTTACTCAATTTTTGTCCGCAAAATATTGTCATAAAATTTCTGAATTCTTAGAAAATATAAAGTTATAATTAAATTATTAGAGCCATGTTAAAGCGCTGAGTACCATTCTGTCGAGACCTCTCCCGCTGACCCACATTTCATGAAACCTAACGAGAGCTTCGACGAATTACATGAACAAACGTTATTAATAACACCTGCTTCAATGTCCTTAGGAGTTGAATTGTCACGTTTGTGGTTTTTTACACCATACATTTGTTTTTTTTTTTGATAATATTTTAGACACGATCGGCGGGATAAGTAACTCTTGTACTCTGTACTGTATTCTTACTTGTTTTTCGCTAACGACAGATAATAATAATGTTTTTAATATTTATTGACATTTCCGGGAATGGCCCGAACATTTGTTGAGTGTTGCTTGATCAGTTCGATGGACGTGCGAGCTAGATGTCACGATTGGTAAAAATTAAGAGACTTGAAAGTTTCCACTAAGAGGCGCACACTCGAACACTCTTAATAATTCTCCACACTGATATCGGTGACGGTGGCCGGTTTCATTGAAACCAGGCCAGTTACGCAGAAGAAATTTTATAGTGCCCAAGTGTGTGCGCAGTACACAAGAGCACTCTCTCTTCCTTTACTCTCATAATCCAATGGGACGGATAACCGACATGACTGACGAGAGATCAGGCACAGGTCCGCCGTTTTACATGCCTATCCTACGCATGGAATATCTTTCTTGTCAGACAATTAGGTGATAAGCCTGCATTGTCCTAACCAAACTTGGAAACAATATTTTTGTTGTTCCAATGCGGGAATCGAACCCACGACCTCCGAGTCGAGAGCCAATGCTCTAACTACTAGACCACGGAGGCTGTTAGAAATAATCTTAGCTTATTTAGCATATATAGCGGTACATAGGCAGAGCCTACCGGGCCCCATAGTTAGCCAGAGGCCACAGAGAAAATAATGGACTTTATTAACATTTCTTACTTATGTCCATTGTTTTATCAATTGTATGAGCATCAGCAAAATTTTCATACAATAGGGAATATGCACGTATTTTTTTTATTTATTTATATAGATCTATCTTGTTTGGTAAACCGTATGATAAAATCAGTTTTTTGATATCATTAATAATAACGAAGATATGAACGTTTAAAGTGGTCTATTAGACAGAGAGATCCGACGTGTATCGTGACGTCACATAACACGACTTTCATAGAAAGTTCATACTAAATTTCGTTTTGCTAGAAAGAGATAGATTACAAACTTTGACCGCTTATATCTTGCTCATTTATCAACAAATATTGAAAATTTTCTCGCCATTTTCTTTATTTTTCTGTCTAGTATCATATTATTATATTTTAATCTATTTTTATATTTTATGCATATTCCCTATTCTCTTTCGATAAAGTTACGAATACGTAGTTATCAATTGTTCCTGCTTACTAATCCCACAGATCCACCTGTACGAGGTAATGAAATTACGTTTCGTCTACCTATTACGTAAAACATGCGACAAATTGAAAGTGTACATTTCACAGCCAAGTGAAGCCTTTTTGTGCACAATTTTTATATAGTTACTATACGATCAGTTCTAGCCTCACACAAAGCGCACTAAAGGACTCCAGAATGGCCCTTGTGCTATTGTGCCGAGATAGACTTATTTGTAGGATGTTGACTGTTGAGCTACGAGTTTTGCTTTAGAGGTTACATGATTTTATTTTATTATATTGGGTCTTTGGGTATTGAATACAGGCACCTCACTATAAGCTATTTAAATTCTTTGAATTTGCCAAATATTTGAAAAGAAAGTTACTCGTAATACACGGCCCAGTCTTGTAAGGAATATAACATCGGAATAAGAGGTTAGGCAATTTTTTTGTACCCGTCTTTATTTTAGTGCTTCAAAAATTGTCTTGAAAATCTAACGAAATTGTGCGTACGCCTTATGTTATCGAAGGTTATATTATGACAAAAAAACAGTTTTTCGCGTTTATCTCCGTTTCTATTGCGCTAATGATACGTCTTATTTGAAGTTGTAGAGCAGACACTGAACTCTATTTTGCAAATTGCCATGGAAACTGAACCATTATCTACGAACAATCAGGAATATAATTTTGACATGTTCCACCATCAGCAGAGTGGCGCAGTGGAAGCGTGCTGGGCCCATAACCCAGAGGTCCGTGGATCGAAACCACGCTCTGCTAGAAATACCCCAGTTGTCTCAAATTGGAATTTAGATTTTTACACTTCTCGGTAGCTTACAGTCTTCCTCCTACAGTTGTGCTCCTCATGTCTGAGGGTCGTGACCTCGCCCTTCCATGACTTTTTATTTATTTTTTGGTCAGGCTATATAATTATTATAATATAGCCTGTCCAAAACTATAAAAAACGTCGCCATATTGCGGTAAATTTAGGAAACTAAGTGTTGCTACAATAAAATATAAAGCGCCCTCAGGTTTTCTTATTTACCTGGTCAGGCTTTACTTCAAATTACTAAAATAGTTCCTCCTCGTGATTACTAGCCGTTGCCCGCGGCTCCGCCCGCGTAAGTACAGTATCCTTCGGGAACACTGTTTTTTTCGGGATAAAAAGTAGCCTATGTTTTAATCCAGTGCCTAAACTATTAGCATACCAAATTTCATCAACATCAGTTCAGTAGTTTTGCGTGAAAGATTAACAAACATCAATTCATACATCATCACAAACTTTCACATTTATAATATTAGTAGGATTGGACTGAAAATATCTAATAGCCGCCTAGTTGTTTTCGGTGCGAGTTTCGGCACCCAATTTACTCAATAATATTAATATTATGTACATAACTAGGTACATATACCCACATCAAACCTACAAAATACAAATAAAATAAATATTCAAAGTTAGCAACTTTTAAGTGATTCAGACGATTCCATTACGAAATTAGATCATATAAAATGCGATGCCACATTTAACGGGAAATTAAATACTTTAAGGTAAAGTGGCGTAACTTTTGATAGAAAAAGTTGGCGATCCAGTCGTAAACACAATTAAGGGGACCTCTCGCTCAATTGGGCTGGAACTTTTTAAATTTTCCTCCGTCTCCCCTTTTAAGCCCCGATAGCTTAATTAATCAAAAACTCAATTTAAATACGTATCTATTTTTTGTTTATTCTCGACTAATTACGAGCGAAAGTAATTAGGTAACGTTAATTTAAAAGTTGCGTTTGTTTTCTGTTGCGAACAAAAACAAAGTCACGTTTTTCCGAAATAGGCTCAAAGTGTAGTTCCGAACTTGTATCACGTATCCCCACTTGTGCCGAGGGGAGAATGGGGAACCTTGTGTTCGGTAAATTTGTGATGCCGAAACACGACTTCGCCTTATTTATGATATGCCTTAGTAAGGTACTCAAGCAAAAAATAAAATATGCGTAAATTATAGATTATGGATATATAAAATATTAATTGTTATCAACGTCGTAATCGTTGAAACTTTTATGCTTACTTTAAAAATAGAGGCAAATAAGATACAGACATATTCGTCACCTACTGACACTAAAGGAGTAACACACTGAAACGAGATGATACGCGAGTTTTTAATAGCTATCTTAAAAATCCAGTGCCGCGTTGCGTATTGTTTCGTTTCAGTGTGGATTGACCCTAAGAGCAACCAAAACAATTGCTATTTATTTCACTAGTGGGCAGTAGGCACTAACGATTACATTTAAACAACAACACAGTATCTGTGGAAACCTCTATCTAAGGTGGAAATCGTTTGTCCCGCCGCGCCACTGACAATTCTGTCAAACGTCAGGCCGCCCATAGAAGTAGAAACAAAGATAAGCGTAGTGAAGCCAATAAAAGAGCTGCAACTATTGTGGCGTCATTTTTATTTTCTACACTAATATTATGAAGAGGAAAACTTTGTTTGTATGTTTGTTTGTTTGTTTGTTTGGTTGTAATGAATAAGCTCAAAAAGTACTGGACCGATTTCAAAAATTCTTTCACCATTCGAAAGCTACATTATCCACGAGTAACATAGGCTAAATTTTATTTTGGAAAAAATAGGGTTGCGTAAGATATTTGGGGTTTTCGGACACAAGGTGTAAAAAATCAACCAGAAAAGTTACTTATTTTGTGTACGCTGCCTAAACTATAAAAGATAGAACCATAAAATGTTGTAATTAATTGTAGATCTTATAAATATCTACAAAAAAGTCCGCGACACACTATACCTATCTATGTCGAGTGAGGTACATTTTTTTTTATTTAGAAATCTTGATTTTTTTTGCACTACATTTACGCGTATATTTTACTCATGCTATTAATCCTTATCAAAATAAATTATTTTATCACTAAGTACAGTTTATGTAAATAATATTTGGTCTTTGAATGATTAAAATTGGACGTTTGGTTTTGAAGTTATGGCGAAATTAAAATATTACGATTGCTGCTCCACGGCCCGTTGCGAAGTAGGTGTCATCAAGGCGGGGGTGTGCGTGCGGGAGGGGAGTTTAGATCTATGAGGTAGCCGCAGTATTAGTATCAGTATTGTACCCATAGATTATACAGATATATACATTGTACCCGTGCGAAGCCGGGGCGGGTCGCTAGTATTTGATAGAGCTATCAGAAATAATAATAGTTGAATCGAGTTTGTTTTATACTATAGGTACCTACCGCCATTCTGTGTTTAAAATCTAAAACCACTAACTATACTAAAGTCGCTAAAAACATATTATTTATCAGATATTAATGTAAGATTGCCAGACGTGAAAATTTGTGGGTAGTCTGAAGTAATGACAAGACTTCATTCAGACTTCATTCCAGCCTTGGAATCAGAATTATATTACATGGAACTAAAATCGAAGCTGTAAGTATGGCACTCCTAATAAGCGTTAGCACGTGGGATAAGCAACGATTATGTTTCTTCTCTTACAAATAGCCGAGTATCTATGCTATAGTCTCAGATCAAATAAAAAACTAGATTGCGCATGGCGCTTGTTTCAACTGAAGCCTCAAAAACTACGCTACTTTGTGTAAACACACGCGGTCACGCACACTCATGCAAAAAAAGTACGCTACTTTTCGTCAGTATCGAACGAGTCGTCGTGCAGTGATTTTGCCACAAAAATGCCGTCCTGCGCTATTAAGTGGTGTAAAAACTGTACGAAGGCGTACAAAAAGTGTCAGGGAATAACATTTTATAAGTAAGTACACACAAAACTGTAGTTTGTTTAAGATAATTTATCACAATTTAGAGGTTACTCGAAACAAATAATGACAATTTCATAATGGCGGATCGAGAGAGTGTTGCCAGGATTTCATATTCTCAATAGCCTAAAATAAGGTAAGTAATTTGTAGGCAAATTCTTAACAAAATTATGAAGTAGAAAGTCAGACTGTGTTTTTATTTTTTAATTAGGAAGTTTTGAAGTTTGAAGTAAGTTAAGGTAAATGCCCCTATATTCGGTATACGGAAAATATCGGGAACGATAATTCCGCCGTCTGTGGACCGATTTTCAAAATTCTTTTTTTGATATAAAGGGTATAATCCCAAGTTAGTCCGGTTTTCAAAAAAGTGGTGACCTGATGATGGGATCTATGAGGAATCGAGGGAACTCCTCGAAATTTTTATGGAAATTTATGGTGATTTTGACTTTTTCTGAAGTAGTCCAAGCATATGCTACCAAAAAGTAAGATTTTGCTCCAAGTTATACTCTGGATCCAAAAGTGCAGAACAGAACTCCTGACTCCCTATAGATACATGTTTGGGGATTTCGGCATTATTTAAAGAACTGCAAGCATATGCCACCTTGTCAATTAAAGTAATCATCATCATCACCACCACAATCACACCATACATCATCACATTTTGATGATGTAAAAGGTACTTCTTATAGTATTTTACACCAACACGGAGATCTTTGAATATTACTCTGTCATTTATGGACCTATTAACAAGATTATTTTATTGCTGTAAAGGGTATAAATTCGAAATTGGTCTTTTAGTCACTAAAGTGGAAACTTGATGATGGGGGATCCATGAGGAATCGAGGGAACTCCTTGAAATTTATATGGACACATATAATGATTTAGATTTTTTCTGAAATAACACAAGCATATTATGCTACCAAAAAAATAGGCAAGTGGTACACTGACTTGTGACTGGTGACCGTATATTAACTACCCTATTACTTACCATAATATTATGTATTGGTACACTTAAATCGAAACTTTTCATCTTTACCTACCCTTTATCTAAATTTATCTATAAATAAATAATAAACATAATTATCACTTTCTGTTTTTTTTTTATTATTATTAAAGACGTTTTGAACGCAATAAAAATATTCTAATCTAACCCATGTTTAGAATTCCATAGTTGGGGAGAGTTGTGACAACGTTATTTCGCGCCAGGTTTTTGTGAGGCCGTGTTACAACTTTTACGTAAAATAGGGCTCTGCAAAGTTTTTTTACATAAAGCTATGGAAAACGAAACATAAATATCACAGAAACGTTAACATGGCCGAATTCCTATACAATATTCGAAAATTTATTATATTGTTATCTCGAAAACTACGGATCTTATAATTTTGAAAATTTGCGAAATTACTGCGACAGTAAAAGAACTTTAAGCGGTAAAATTACCATAAACCAATTAATAGTACAAATGTGGGATGTTATTCGAAAGTTTAGCCAACATATGGTAATGAAAATTTAGTATGGCAACACCGGCTCACGCACACAATGCATAAAAAACCGGCTTCACTATGTTGTTCGTAGAAGTCCATCTATACTTTTTATTTGATCTGAGGCTATAGTCATAGATGTATTGTGTTAAAAAGAGAGCTATAGTTGTTAAACTGAGATTCTGACTGACCAACAAACAAAATAACTATAATATGTTTAATAAAATTATCGCGAATGAATTGATAAAACGTTCTAATAAATATTTCTTTTATCATTTAAAATAATGTTGTGTAAGATATTTTTATATCCATAAAATCATATTATTTATTAATGTCTACAACCCATAGATGTATTATTAAAAAGAACCTATATAAACTCAACAGTATTTTAGTACATACATAAATCTCTTTTGCACGGATCAGGCAAAAAAGAAGGAAAACCTTAGCTTAGTATCCATCAGCGTTTGAGAGTTGGGAACAAAATTAAAAAATCCTTTGTTCGATACTTTAATTTTCTTTAATAAGGTTAAAAAGGCGCGAGCTGCAAAAGTTTCCCTGCTTATCTTTAACCCTCGGATACTCAGCTGATGACATTTTTATAACCCTCACGAGAAACTCGTGTGTTATAAGTTTGCCATGTCTGTATGTGTGTGTTTGTTTATTGTCCTAGGCATCGTAGCTCCGAAACGGATAAATCGATTTTGATCTAGTTTTTTTGTTTGAAAGCTGATATGTTCGAGAGTGTTTTCGGATATTATTCATAATCATGAGCTCGCTCACTGCTTGACAGTGGCGAAGGGTTCCTATAACTCCACTCCATTCCTATCGGATTCCCTTGTCACTTACCTTTTTCAAACCTTCATAGAAATCCCTACCTATTATACAGGCTCCGACTTCCCTATGAAGGAGAAGCAGCCTTCGCCACTGCTGCTTGACAATTCGAGGGTAGTTAACATGTTTAAATTGTATGATTGCTCAAAGGATGATAAAAGTACGTTTTAAATTTTAAGTTATTTGTGAAGTTTGGCGTTTGAAGCTGTTTGTGGAGTTTGACGATTGTCGCTTTTTGTGGAGTTCGACGTGAGTTTTTACATTGCGACGATCCCTTTCTTGTCTTGGACTTAAAAATATTTTGTACTTGTGTTTCGTGTTTTTGTTTAAACTATTAGGAAGCTGGGAGGAAAAGGTGAAATCATCAAAGTGATATGAAACCAAAATTTCAAACTGGGTAGTTAGTACTATTATTAGAAATTCTTAAGGTTCGTGTTGGCACTGTAAATGCCCTATTAGCGTTGTAAGTTGTTGCGTTAATGGTTTGAATTCAAGTGCAAAAGATAATAAGACTGAAATGAATAATGCTTCCAACGTAAAATATATGTTTTAAAACTCCTAGTCTTAATTCAAAGACAAATCGCCTACGCAAATTCCTCCATTCTCTAAAGGAATTTGGCTAATAGGACGAAATTCTGAGATTCACTGCGAAATGTACCCCCGTCATGACATCCCAGGGGTTAAGTTTACTTTATTCAAGCGACGTCCGAGAGAATTTCGAAGCCTTTTTACTCGATAAGAAAATTTAAAAATAATCCTTGAAAATAATTTAAAACACTTATCTTAAAGTATTTATGTAAAAACATCAAACATGATTTTTATCGCTTTAAGGACAATATGTAAAACTATACTTATGAACGCGCACTTTGAGCCAGCCGTATAGATTTTTGAGCCATAGTCCAGGCTGGGAAAAAGTTTCTTGTCGCCGCCCCCGCATTCGCCCAGCCACGCACACTGGTGCGAGCTGTAATTCGTGTAAATCGGTGGAATGACGATTAGAGATGGCCGTTTAAACGTAAAGCGTTTAAAAAAGCGTGCTTTTATAAATAAGTTGAAAAGTCGTTTAAAAATTTAAGCGTTTATCACTTATACTTATCGTTTATATCGTTTATAGTCATAAAGCCATAAGTGTGGTATGAGTAAAGAAAAATAGTTCTTATGACAGCGCAATAAGAGTGAAAATTCTTTAATGTAGCTCATCACTTATTTAAACGGCTTATTTTTTGTACTTATAACTAATATGCTTTTTCGTGTTCATTCACTTTTTGTTAGTTGCGCTTTGCGGGTTGACGAAAACACGTTATATTACGTTACGCAATAATTCGTATTTTAATCGTAATAGTGGTGTTTTGGTGGCTTACCGTGAACTTTTAATGTAAATAATAAATATAATAATGGTCCATATGGACGTAATATAAACTTTTCGTGTAGTGTTTTAGTATTAAGTTTATTAAGTTTTTGTCGTAAGATGACGACTAAACGACGTGAATTGGAACAGTAATTTATGGAACTACTTTGAAAGAAAAGAAAAAAACATTTTTATGAGTTCATATTATTATATTAATATATAATAATAAGTACGAAGGAAAGTTAATTTAAATCAGTTTAAGCGATCGAAAAACGTAACACAAGCGCAAAAAACATTATAACTTATAAGTGGCAATAAGTAGATAAGCAAATAAGCAACTAAGCAACTAAGCAGTTAAAAAAAGTTGCTTTTGAATATTTAATAACGGATAAGTTAACTTTTAATTTTAAGCCGTTTATCACATCTCTAATGACGATTCTTTATGTTAGTAATACAATATATTCTCTGCCATTACTAAGCTCATTATAAAGCCGACTCATACAAGGGCACTCGTCCCGAGAGTACTTTGATCGTGCCAACGCGGCTTTACTATTTAAATTACTTCGAAAACGGTGTAATAATATTATGGTGACGAAATGCTGCAGTAGTTACATTTCCATTCATAGCAGCTTTTATTTCGTGATTTATCGTTCGGTTAAATTTTTAAAGTGGATTATAAACATAATAATTCATAGCATAAAACGTACTTATCTGTAAATGTGTTAAAAAGAAATTCGTTTTTCAGTACAGACCACTTTACATATACAGACCTATAAACTATTATTATAGATGAGGCATGTCTAGGTAAAAACTGTCCCCACTCAAATGTCCCCACTTTTGGGGTTTTATGGGGCCATTTTAACATTTGAGGTATGAGGAAATCAAGATGGATGACATTTGAGGTATGGTGAAATCAAGATGGCGTGACTTTTTTCTTATTTGAAGATTTTTTCTATAGCTCATCGTTAGTTCTGAAATCGTCGCTTTACACACACAAAGCTTTACAATATGTTACCTGCGACATTGTTGGTTCAGAAGGTAATGTATATATCTCGCGGGAACTATATTAACTTTAGTAAATTGTACAATGGATAATTTACTTTGTTCCCGGATAAATCCTAAAGATCAACATGAAATCCAAAGAGGCGTTGTGTATCTTATACAATATAATATCGTATCCTTCTTTAATAAACACCATTTTTGCCCTCGATTTATGTGATTTCTTATTCAACTTAGTTTTTTTTTATAATCTTACCTATATAGAAAAAGTGATAAATGTAGTATGATTATGATTTTATATACAATAGGTTGTATATTGTTATTAACTGATCTAATCCCCTAGAGGCTGACATTGTCTCGGGATTAGTTCTGTTTATGTGAGGACACGCGTCTATACAAGACTAAACAACAACTATATTGATGTATAGACTAGCTTAAGCCTTCCTGAAATACCTTTATCTATACTAAAATAATAAATAGGAAAAGTTTGATTGTTTTGAATAGGCTCCAAAACTACTGGACCGATTTGATGAAATTTGGTACATATATAGATTAGACCACAGGAAAGGACATAGGCTACTGTATAAAAAGCATTTTATCGCGGCAAATTGTATGGTTACGGCGTGGTTTCCTTTTGCGTGCACGAAGTCGCGTGCAATATCAATTCTAGTCATATATAAAATTATACCTTTTTCATACCTATATACTTGTAAAAATATTAGCAAAGGTGCTAAACTATTAACTACCTATTTGTAACTCTACCCATGTGTATACTAAAACAAGAAATATTACCTTGAATTTTCGATTAGGTATATCCAAACACGAGAGTCTGAGATCTTAATACATGCCCACCTACATTCACCCTATTCTAAAAAATAACGCATCTAATGAAATACCCTTAGATAGTGCTAATTGATTTTGATCGTATTTAAAACTCCGATAAAGCCAATAAAACCTTATTTCTTTTAATCTCGTCAACCGCGTGAATGTCACGTCTCCTGTCTCACTGTCTCGTTCTGCCACGCTGTCTATGTCACGTAATCCCCAATCATGCGAGATTATTGTGTAATTACACGTAATGCGGGCGTTCTGCACGTTATCCGCGCAGATTATAAAGGCTTTACGCGCGATACGATTGATAAACATAAGTTAATAAAGTATAACCCGACTACGTAAAAAAGGGGCTTAAAAAGGCCGAAACAAGAAAATAAATCAGATAGGAAATCCATAGGTAAAAAAATTGTCAAGGTAGAGCCGTGGTCGCAGCGCACCTACTTTATAAAGTTCGGAACAGTCAATGTCAAATCGCAGCCGTCTGTATCTATCCTGGGGCATAATAATAGAAACTTCTCTAGGTCTTACGGTCAGCTCATAGTTAGACGCGACGCATCTCGGTGTGAACTGACCGTACTATAGACCAGACATGTTAAGGTAAAAAGTGTTTCCATTTAAATGGCCCCTCTTTTGCAGTTTTGGGGCCTTTTGACATTTGAAATATGATGAAAACAAGATGGCTGACATTTGAGGTATGGTGAAAAAAAGATGTAACTTTTGATGTGAAACATCTAAGGGCGAGGGTAAACCTGATCCCACCAAAAACATTCTGTAAAAAACTAGCCAAGTCTCGATGGAGCTGCTTGTTTATCTCTAAAAAGTAATGAAATCTAGACAAAATCGTGCCAAGTCTAAGGTTCCTTACTGCGGTTTCTTTATTATTATAGTTAATGTTGAGTGACTTGGCCGTTGAACATTCTTTAAACTTTAGTGGGTACAAGTCAATTTTGTTTACATTTGTAACTACCTATGCTTGATACCTATGCTTGCGAGATAATAGCCCATACTGGTATTGGTAATTGGACGCTACTGTCTCATTTTAGGCTGTTGTTGATTGTACAACACACGTATTGGAGCAATGGTGTCATGGAGCCCCTTTTGTACCCTTGTGTGCCCTTCAACGGCCAAGTCACACAACATTAACTATAATAATAAAGAAACCGCAGTAAGGAACCTTAGACTTGGCACGATTTTGTCTAGATTTCATTACTTTTTAGAGATAAACAAGCAGCTCCATCGAGACTTGGCTAGTTTTTTACAGAATGTTTTTGGTGGGATTTCACTTCTTTTTGTAGAAACGTGGGCATATTGATTTATTTTCCTAGATTTTAGTGTAATTTGTTTATTTAATTTGTGTAATGTTCGAGTAGAATAAAGGGGCCTGAAAATGCGGCAAAATGGTTCTAGTAAAGAATGGTACGGCAGTGTTTGCTTCGCGCTCGACTTGGCGGGGGCACTGCCGTGCCCCCAGATCGACGTTCTGGTCTTATCTAGAGGTTCTCAAATAGGGGCCTGAAAATGCGGCGAAATGGTTCCAGTAAAGAATGATACGGCAGTGTTTGCTTCGCGCTCAACTTGGCAGGGGCACTGCCGTGCCCCCCGATCGATTATCCTAGTTTTTATAGTTTTCCCTTTATGTGGCCATTAAACCCCAACTCTGTACCAAATTTCAGCTCTCTAAGTTTATGGGAAGTACTAGTTCTATTTTGATGATCATGAGTGAGTGAGTGAGTGAGTGTCGAAAATGCGAAACTTTGCTTTCGCTTAACTTCGGAACTAAATGACTTGAAATTTTGGATTTTAAGTACGTGATTATAGCTTATTGGATGACGAAAATTTTTGCGTTCTGGTTTTATCCAGAGGTTCTCAAATAGGGGCCTGAAAATGCGGCGAAATGGTTCCAGTAAAGGATGGTACGGCAGTGTTTGCTTCGCGCTCGACTTGGCGGGGGCACTGCCGTGCCCCCAGATTGGTTGGGACCTGGCGCGGCGAGAATTGCCGTTGCGACGCTTCTCCACTGAAACATCTATAGGCGAGGTAAACCTGACTTTTGGCGTAACTAGAATAGGGGATCGGACTTCATCTAAAATATTTAGTTTCATTAATTTATTCAGAAATATTGGGGCATTACTACTTGGTAAATGTAAAAAAAATAAATTATTTTATGTGTAGTTTACTAATTAAATACATTTGAAAAGTACCAAAAATTTTTTATTTTTTTTGCGAAATTGGTAAACAAAACCTACCTACATCATTAGTTTACGGGATATAATTAATCGAGCGAACAAAAAATAAGTTGGCGGCTGCACGTAAGCATACTGTATTACTGAATTTGGCAGCGAATTAATATGTTGGCGACTAAATTACTAAACTGGCGAAAACACTCGGGTGACAAAAAATTCTAAAGTCGGCAGATAAAAAGAGGCGAAATTTAATCCAAATTAGCACCGACATTTATAAGTTGGTGACTTAATTTCCGAGTTGGTGACCATTATACCATATAAGCAGCTATAAAACCAGATTTGGTTGATAAATTAATGGCTGCTAAAAATTCAATTTGCAGGCTACGGAAAATCCTATTTTTGGATACTGTTGGAGTATGTTTTTCTTTGTCATGGGTGTAATTTTCTAGGTTTCTGGGGGTGCAGAATAATATGAAAATAAAATCTGTTTCGTAATTCCACAATGGCGTAAATTTTTGTTATTAAAATTAACAAGGTTGTCCTTTTCCCGGTTTATGGGGGTTCTGATTACAAAATTGTCTTCCAATTTCATTTTCCAAAATGGAGAATATTCAATCTTCGGAAAATGAATATGAATACTAAATTAAAAGATCTTTGGGATGCTAATTAGGATTGATGATTATTATTACAGTATGTTATGTAGTTCAAAGTACCAGCTATGTAGGTATATAAATTTTTAAAAATTCAGGATTCATGAATTTTTCTGCCATTCATGAAGCAAATATGCGATTTCTAGATTAATAAGGGAGAGCAAATTTTCATTACTTTTGCAGTAGGATGCACCGAGATAGAAGCGACTATAGAAAAAAATATGACAATGCTGTACTGAGATACGAGGGGTGTATCAATCTATAGAAATGTTGGAAAATTCAAGATTTTCGATTTTGTTTTCTCCCATCATGAAGAAAATATGATGTTGCGTTATTCCTAAGGGGGACGAAATTTTCATTATCTTTTTCAATAGGATGCACCGTTTCCGAGATAGAATCAATTTTATAAAAAAAGAAGTAAATGCTGTACATTGAGATACGACGGATGTATAAATCTATAGAAATGTTGGAAAATTCAGGATTTGCGAATTTTTTTTTCTCCCATCGTGAAGAAAATATGATGTTGCGTGGATTCTAAGGGGGACGAAATTTTCCTTATTTTTTCAATAGGATGCACCGTTTCCGAGATAGAATCAATTTTATAAAAAAAGAAGTAAATGCTGTACATTGAGATACATTCCTAGATGTATAAAGCTATAGAAATGTTGGAAAATTCAGGATTTTCGATTTTTTTTTCTCCCATAATGAAGAAACTATGATGTTGCGAGGTTCCGAAGGGGGGCGAAATTTTCATTATTTTTTCAATAGGATGCACCGTTTCCGAGATAGAATCAATTTTATAAAAAAAGAAGTAAATGCTGTACATTGAGATTCGACGGATGTTTAAAGCTATAGAAATGTTGGAAAATTCAGGATTTTCGAATTTTTTTTTTCTCCCATCATGAAGTAAATATGATGTTGCGGGGTTCCAAAGGGGGGCGAAATTTTCATTATTTTTTCAATAGGATGCACCGTTTCCGAGATAGAATCAATTTTATAAAAAAATAAGTAAATGCTGTACATTGAGATACGACGGATGTTTATAGCTATAGAAATGTTGGAAAATTCAGGATTTTCGATTTTTTTTTCTCCCATCATGAAGAAAATATGATGTTGCGGGGTTCCAAAGGGGGGTGAAATTTTCATTATTTTTTTCAATAGGATGCACCGTTTCCGAGATAGAATCAACTTTATAAAAACATTGTAAATGCTCTACATTGAGATACATTCCTAGATGTATAAAGCTATAGAAATGTTGGAAAATTCAGGATTTTCAAATTTCTTTTTCTCCCATCATAAAGAAAATATGAGGTTGTTGGGTTACTAAGGAAATTTAAAATGGATGACTTTTTTGTAATCAGCACCCCCATAAACCAATAAAAGGACACCCATATTATTTTTATGAAATTAATTATGTCCGCCATATTGGAATTTCAAAACGAATGTCATTTTCGTATCCAGCACTCCTAAAAACCTGGTAAACGACTCCCATATCAATTTTACGAAAAATAAATATCTGCCATTTTTAAATTTCAAAATTAATCTACACAATAATTTACACCTCCCTAAAACCGAGAAAAATAAAAAATTGGAAATTTTGTACGCTCCTTTATGGTTTTTTTGTGTGCGCTCGTTTCGCTGCTTGTATGGGTTTTTGAGTTACCTACATCAGGGAAAATATATGTGCCTATTCTTAAATTAAATGTGTACTCACAAATTGTCGCCAAGATGGTTATTTAGTCGCTAAAACATAATCTGTCTGCCAGTTTGGAAAATTCAGTGGTATTATTTAGTCACCAGATTAGTAATTTTTTTGTTCCTTACATTCTTTCGCCAACTTGGTAATTTAGTATTCAATATTGGGTATTTTCACACCTAAAATTTAATTGTTTTGTCGCAAGTTTAAATACATGCCTTAGTTTACTCACATCATATACAAAAACATTCATTGTGGTAAGTATGAACTTAAACGCACAAATATGGGAGATATTTACAAATATATTCCGGCGGCCATATACTTCATATACTATAACCTACAAGTGACGTCACTTGTAGGTCGACTTTAGTATGGAGCGTTTTTAGGAGGCTCGCGAAATTTTTTATACAAATCGCTATACCTTTGAAAATATTGACTTTTGATATACGGTTTCTTCTGAGAAGTTACTCATATTTAAGAGTACTATTCATTTATGCAATAAAAAAAAAATGTCCGATTGCCTATTGCCGTGGCGACGCTTCGTCACACTTAAGATTTTTGGGGCCATTTTGAAATTTGACGTATGGTGAAAACACTATGGACAAAAAAAGTGTCTCCAGTTAAATGGCCCCACTTTTGAGTTGTTTCACTTCTACCGGCACTCCCGGAGTGCAACCCGTTGTTTTTTTTTAATTGCATGAAGATTTGATCTGCCAAATGCTAAGCCATATCTTGAGTTTTGAAACCTTTGGTTACAACTTACAACTAAAGTTAAACTCATAATTTAAAAACTAACATCAAACAAAAAAAAAATCTGCCTATAAGGGTCAGTTCACACCGCGACGATACGGGACACTACGCGGCGCTGCAGTTTCAAGAAAGCTGTTCAAAATGGAACTGTATTCTCTACACAAAAAGAACCTACACGTTTCATATACATTAGTCATTCACTGCACATGCACATGCGCCGTGCAGCGAGGTGCAACTTGACATTCAAAGAAAAGTGTATTTTGTTGTGTAATTAATAATGTTCAATTTTGAACATCTATCATAAAAACACACACACACATACAAACAGAGACACACACTTACACACACACACTTACACACACACACTTACACACACACATTTAATAGTATTATTATTTTTTGTTTATGCATAGAAAGAAGAAGGTTTTGTGTTGAAATATTATTATTAATTTTAAAACTTTAAATATGTTTTTGTTTGCAGTTTGTAAGCCGTTTTCATTTATTGTTTAATCTTATCAATTGGCAATCGGACTGATTTTTATTGCATAAATGAATAGTACTCTTAAATATGAGTAACTTCTCAGAAGAAACCGTATATCAAAAGTCAATATTTTCAAAGGTAGGTATGTACAGCGATTTGTATACAAAATTTCGCAAGTCTCGTAAAAACGCTACATACTAAACTTAACCTACAAGTGACGTCACTTGTAGGTTAAGGACTTAAGGTGTATGAAGTACACGGCCGCAGGAATATATTTGTAAATATGTCCGATATTTGTGCGTTTAAGTTCATACTTACCTTATTGAATGTTTTTGTATATAATATGATGTAAGTAAACTAATGATGAAGGTTTTATTTATCAATTTCGCAAAAAAATATTTTTTGTACCTACTTTTTTAAGTTAAGTAATTTTTAAGTAATTTTTTTATACAAATCGCTGTACCTTTGAAAATATTGACTTTTGATATACGGTTTCTTCTGAGAAGTTACTCATATTTAAGAGTACTATTCATTAATGCAATAAAAAAAAATCAGTCCGCTTGCCTATTAGTACACTACACATAAAATATATATTTTTTTTAAATTTACCAAAGACAGATTTGCCTCAATATTTCTGAATATATTAATGAAACTAAATATTTCAAATGTAGTCCGATCCCCCATTCCCCCAGAGCACAGGCTGTGCCTAGTTTGGGGAACTGGAATCTTCGTATTTTTCCACACTTTAAAATGGAAATAAACGATTTTGATTTTCTTTTTTGAAATAGCGTTAGCGTATCGTTTAGTTTCGGTGTGAATTGACCTTAAGGGATCAAACAATTCACCATTTCGTTTTTGCAGTCATCACACTAGCTAGAATGTCTGCCCAGTATTTTTGTTAGACAGCGGATTCAGACCAGACGGAGGCTAATGGAGGTGTCCGACACGGCCTAATGGTTTCACGAGTGATAGACGCAGAACGTGTTTAGTTATATTGTATAGTATACTGTATTCGCGTCAAGAATGCAGTGAGTCATCAGTGCAGATGACAGAATGGCCCCTTCAATTGGTAAATGTAACATCTTCGTGATTGGTCAATTTTACCAGTTTTAAAATGTACCACATTTACTGGACGCCCCCGATTTCGTTTTATTGCAATAAAATTTATAAGTAAAATATTATTATCCAAATTTATATAATACTAGCTAGTGCCCACAACTTCGTTTGCGTGCGTGGAAATAGTAAATGGAAACGGATAAATAAATATAAATGTAGCTTACTAATGGTGAAAAAATTTTTGAAATCGGCACAGTAATTTTAGAGTTTATTCATTACAAACATACACACATAAATACAAATCTTTCCTCTTTCTACACTTATTAGTGTAGATTTTACTTGAAAAATAATAACCATACATTGATTTAAGTGCTTATATCTTCGCACAAAATATTACTCAGCATTAATTTCCCTGACTGTACATATTCGCAGTAGAGATGCAGTTAAAGACATGCTTCAGACGCGTTAAGCGTGTCCCTGGGCGCGGCGTTTTTACGCCTAATTATCTCTACACTGCCATTGACTTTCTTATACTATCGTAAGGATAGATCCTATCTACCCTCAAAATGTCTCCAACGGGAATGCCCCAACAGTGGCACGTCATCTAGGGTTCGCGAAACTTGAGTAACATTGACAAGACAAATTAATTCACTTCTGTCACATGCCTCTCCCACGGTTTTTTTGCTCGACAGATCACTCGCGGCGAGCATCCATCGACTTCCTGCAACCTTTTCAAGTCGTCTGACCACGTTAGGCTGGGTCTATATGCTTCGGAATCTGGAACGCCGGTGAAAATTCTGAGCATTAAAAATAGAACTCTGCTCTCACTCTGAAACAATAGAGTTGAAAATGGATGTTTCTATTGTCGAGCTGTCATATATTTTGATATTGACATTTGACACGACACTCATGTGTTCGATTTTCAACTTGTATTGCGCAGAGTTCTATTTTCAACGCTCAGAATTTTCTACGGTCTTACGGCATAATATAGTCCCAGCCTTAGTTGTATGAAGAAGGTTTACGCATGTGGTAACCGTAGGGGCTCTTCCTTACTTTTCATCATTGCACACCGGCCACTGCACAAAGCGTCCTAATGAGCCGTCACACAGCCTTCAGCCCTTCTCTAACGAGCCACTTTCCAGTCCCTTACCGTCACGCGCTTTCATGAACTTGTCACTTTGTAAAGTCTAGCACAAAAACCAACAACTCATTTGACATTTACAGGTTTTATTCATAAGGGGGCGTTCACAAATTACGTGAGGTGTTTAAGGGGGGGAGGGGGTCGAGTCAAATCTCATCTAATCTTACGTTGGAGAGAGGGGGGGTCTCGGCAAATATCACGCAATTTTTTTTCTGATTGAAAAAAAAAATTATACTATTTTGGTCCATTTAATCCAGATTGTACATGCTTAAGATTTAATCTTAAGCGTTATCGTAATACGATTAAGATCATTTACTAATTCGTTCGAAAGAAAATAATTTCATTCATACTTCGACGTTATACATCTACTGACTGTCAAACCACCATATTTGTTTTTTACCAAATAGCTCAATATAATCTGAATTTACGGTAGAGTGGCTAGATCAGAACGAAATTGAAGGAGCAGATGATTTTACTGAAAATCATATGGACATGTTGGTTCCAATAGTCTCTCTTGAGACCGCGCATGATTCTCCATGGACTGAATTAGAGTAGATATTCTTTTTTTAATCACAGTAGTTACGATTTAAGTATTCTATTGTTAAATTTTTATTACACTTATAATTAAACTTCTCAGCAATATTGATTACTAGTCTTAACTAGTCGTAAATAAAATAATAATAATATCTATGGACGCTTCACGCTTCACCAAAGAACTTGTGAAGAACAGGTACCAGAAAACGGGAAGTATATTTAATACTTTTATACTATACATGTATTTAAGATTTTTACTATATTATACACATATTTAATACACATCCATGACCCAGGAACACAGAAAAACTTTTTGTTCCTTGGGCAGGATTCGAACCTGCGACCCCCGGCTTGAGCACCAAAGCGCTGAACCACTGAGCCACAGAGGTCGTCGTAAATAAAAGCACGAAGCAATTTTGTTTTTCTTTTTACAATAACAATCCAACGCGTTTACGTAAGAAACCCACATTTTGAAAAATCTCATGTGAGATTGGGGGATGGGGGAGGGGGTTGAATAAAATCTCACAACATCTCACCAGGGGGGGAGGGAGGGACAGAAAATTAGAAAAAACACCTCACGTAATTTGTGAACGCCCCCTAACCTATACCTAATTACATAGATACCTAATAACATAACGCCGTACAAAGATGGCAATTTTTAATTTCATGCTTTAATTTACTATTAGGGAAACTACTTCATAAGCGGGTAGAGTTAGAGATAGTGTTATCTTAATTTAATTATACTTATTATAATGACGATATGCTATCTCAATTGTCAAGGAAATATCAGTTTATTATAATATAACATAATACTAATAATTTATACAAACAAATTATGACTACCGTCAATCATCTTATGAATTAAATTTCCTGATAATACACAATCAGTGTATTTTAAAGTATAATAATAGAAGGAAATAAAGAAGAATAAGCATATTCTGATTGTAATGTCGCCAATGAAAAGAGATTTACGCCAGCAATACGTATAATCCAGCAAAAAGTCACAAAAAGTCTTAATTCGTACTATGGCAGAGAAAACAATAAAAATGTCTAATCGGAAGCGAAATTGCAATGACCGGAGTTACAGAATGCAAAATGTTTCTCTTCGCCCGTGTTCCATTACCTTGCATCGGCTTTTTGTTAATTTCCCGATTTACTCCCCCAGATTTCGCCCCATTCACCCTACTCGATTTCGCCCTACTTGATTTCGCCCTATTCGCCCAGTTCGCCCTATCCGGATGTGTCGAAGCAATTAAAGTAAAACTATTGTTCCGTCCGGAATTCCTGATATTTAAATTTAATCTGTTTTATCGGACTTTTTAATTTCGAATTGCCAATTCTACATTTCTGTTAGTCATTTGATTGAATACATTTTTGTTTTCTATCTTTATATTAATTACTAGCATTAGTTGCCTGCGGTCGCGGGCGTGAAATTAGGTCTTAAACTTTCATCCCCTATTGTCCATTCCCTTGGGGGTTGAATTTTGTGAAATCTGTCCTTAGTGTATGCCTACATCATAATATGAGGAATGCGTGTGCAAAATTTTAAATTTCTAGTCTTAAGGGTTTGGTCTCTGCGTTGATACAACAATTAATCCGTTTTTTTAAATATATATACCTGAATAAAGTATAAAAGTTCTTAATACTTAATTGACCATTGTCGCTTCAACAAAACATAAAAATAATAAATTTGTTTTTTTGCAGCTCCGCCAAATATTAATTTGCCTCCATCAGGGAACAACGGGGTGCCATTTCTTGGTATTTTTTGCGACAAAGGCTGTTGATTCAAGACAGCCATTAGCGAGTCATCCTGTCACTTCCCCTCCTCCCCCTCCCCTTTAACTCTGGCACCCATTTAGAGGCTTAAGGTTAATTTATAGGCGTACAGTCGAAGCGCAGTGAAGCACAAGTCCATCTGAAAACATAATATAGTCCAGAACATAACGCTTATAATAATGTTTCTTCTGAGATAAAAAACCGGCCAAGTGCGAGTCGGACTCACGCACCGAGGGTTCCGTAAAAACATAAATCCGTAGTAATTTTGTTACAGATTAAACTTATATATATATAGACCTGAGTATTTGTATGAATTTCAATTAATATTTCTACGCGTTCATGAGGAAAGGGGTAGTAAGTTTAAAATTATTTAAAATAGTTTTATTATATGATGTAACTAAAAATGTACGGTTCTCGCAATTTTTTCTTTATCTGTGCTATAAGAAGTGGCTTCGTACCAAATTTCAAGATTCTGAGTTCACGAGAAGTACCCTGTAGGTTTTGATTCCATTGCGAGTGTCGAAAATTTGCGGAAATTTGCGACATGTTACGGCTGTATCGTTTGACTGCGTAGAAGTTTGATTTTTTCACATCTACTTGTGAAAAAATCAAACTTCTACGCAAACAATGATGTTTGGAAAGTAGACTTGAGTATTTGATATAAATTCCAGCTTGATACCTCCACGCGTTCCTCAGAAAAAAGGTCTTGACAGACGGACAACAAAGTGATTCTATAAGGGTTCCGTTTTTTCTTTTCAAGGTATGGAACTCTAAAAAGCGATTGTCGTGCAAAGACACAAATGACGGCAGCAAAACTGAATTCAATGAAATAATTCAGAAATCTCAACACGCATCAGTGAACTTCGTATTGAAATGTTTTCGAGTGTCGCTCCGATTTCCGTTCTTTGGGGACACATAGAAAGCTATGGGATACTATAGCTTTCTGTCCCCAAACTTCATGGGAAGACGCCACATTTGCTTAAGCTATGCCCTTAAGTTTGTAGTGAGTATCACACGCGCGCGTACCTCACGCGTACTCATGTGTTCCAACGCATTCACATGGGTCCCCGTGCGTCGTTACTGGCGACACTAGCAGCGAAATGAATTTTTTCATTAAGGATCGCCACCCGCTTGCTTTAATATCTTCAGCTTTTCATTAACGCTGCAGTTTACAGCCTCCGTGGTCTAGTGGTTCGAGCATTGGCTCTCGACTCGGAGGTCGTGGGTTCGATTCCCACAAGGGAACAACAAAAAATGTTGTTTCCAAGTTTGGTTAGGACAATGCAGGCTGATCACCTGAGTGTCTGACAAGAAAGATGATCCATGCGTCGGATGGGCATGTAAAAAAGTCGGTCCTGCGCCTGATCTCTCGCCAGTCGTGTCGGTCATCCGTCCCACTGGGTTACAAGAGTAAAAGGAAGAGAGAGTGCTCTTGTGTACTGCGCACACACTTGGGCACTATAAAATCACTCCTGCGTAACTGGCCTGGTTTCAATGAAACCGGCCACCGTCACCGAGATCGGTGTGGGGAGTATATTATTAACGCTGCAGTTTTGTGTTCGAATTGTTGGTATTATTGCGGTTGAAGCTTTTACACGACCATCGGCGCGACACTAAAATTGTTTCAGTTTAGATTGGTACTTTTAAGCACAAATAGGTATAAAGTAAAGTATCGTTCGTATAATAAAAAGCCCTTGGCAATTATCGTTTTTCTATGGAAATGACAAATGAGCTATGAAAACTGACGACTCCCAAAAGCCATTGATAATCGTGGTCGTACAGTAATTGAACTTTTGTAGAAATGTTAATTTATGCAAATTGTTAACAATAAATCCCCCCTTTGTTACTACTTGCCTTGTTACTAATTCTTAATTTTTTGCTAATATGCATTTAGTAAATTGTGAAAAATTCTCTGAAGAAGTTACCTAAGCTGTTATAATAAACTATTCGCGCTCCACTCTTGAATCTTGTATTTTGGAATCTTATTTTTTTTTTTTTTTTATAAAATAAAATAATGTGAATTGTGAAAAAAATTGGTAATTAATTTGATAAATCACAATAAGGAGTATCTATTCCTTTATCTATTTCCTACTCCTTTATCAAACTAATCACCAATTTTTTGTCAGCTATTATGGCTCAGCTTTCGATTTGATTGCACTTCTACCAAAGAATATATATTCTACTACGGCATACGGCGTGTGGAAAAATTTTGGGGCGTTGACATTTTTAACATTGTCTTTGGACCGTTCTACGAAAGCTGTTTCTCTGTACATAAGTCTAATATATATTTTGTACTCTGTGATTATTATGGTAATTACATTGAGACTATGGCTAAGATTCCGTCACAAATATCAGACATTAATTTCTGTACCGTTTACATATTTTATTATACTGATGGGACAATTTTCAGAGACATGCGTTCATACACAGATCTCGGTGTATATAATACTAGCTTTTGCCCGCGACTTCGTCCGCGTGGAACAATACTTTGGAATATCGCTGAAATTTACCCGCGACTTTATTTATGACTAACGAAAGCGGAATCCTATTTTTTTAAACGGAACCCTAAAATAAAAGTCGCCTATGTACCCTATAACATCAGCTATCTGCTAGTGAAAGTCCCGTGAAAATAGGTCCAGCCGTTTCAGAGATTAGTCGGAACAAACAGACAGACAGACCGACTTACAGACAGACAGACGGACAGACAAAAATTAAAAAAAAAAAGGATTTTATTGTAAGTACCGAATATACTTTCAGATTCATTATGTAAAAAGCTGTTAATTTGAAGTTACAAACAGACACTTAAATTGTATTTAACTGTATAGATGTATAGATATTATAATGTAATTATATTTTAAGATATTATCAATTTGATGTTTATAAAATAACTAAACTATTTAACTAAACTAAACTAAACATTAACCCGCACGCGCACCCTGCCTTGGTGACGCCCACTTCACAACGGGCCGTGCAGCAGAAATCGTAATATTTTAATTTCGCCATAACTTCAAAACCAAACGTCCAATTTTAATCATTCAAAGACCAAATATTATCTACATAAACTGTACTTAGTGATGAAATAATTTATTTTGATAAGGATTAATAACATGAGTAAAATAAACGCGTTTAAATGTAGTCCAAAAAAAATTCAAGATTTCTAAATAAAAAAATGGTTGTTGTGCCTCACTCGACATAGATAGGTATAGTGTGTCGCGGACTTTTTTGTAGATATTTATAAGATCTACAATTAATTCGAACATTTTATGGTTCTATCTTTTATAGTTTAGGCAGCGTACGCAAAATAAGTAACTTTTCTGGTTGATTTTTTACACCTTGTGTCCGAAAAACCCAAATATCTTACGGAACCCTATTTTTTTCCAAAAAAAAATTTAGCCTATGTTACTCGTGGATAATGTAGCTTTCGAATGGTGAAATAATTTTTGAAATCGGTCCAATACTTTTTGAGCCTATTCATTACAAACAAACAAACAAACAAACAAACAAACAAACAAACAAACAAACATACAAACAAAGTTTTCCTCTTTATAATATTAGTGTAGATGTCACCGCAAAATTGTAAAAACCGTTAGATTGTAATATAACTAACGAGATTGTAAAAATATTTCGAAAGATTCTTTATTTAATAATTTATTAAGTAAAGAATTAAAAAAGATAAATACAATAATCTAAAAAAAAAATGTGTTACAAGCAGAATATTCGAGTCCGCAGTCGTTCAACATTTTACAATTTCACTAGTTGTATTACAATCTAACGGTTTTTACAATTTTGCGGTGACATATACAGTGAGTGCCCAGCGCATAGTATCGCAGTCTAAACGCACGTATGTTTCAAACTGTATTCTGAGGTTTCAAAGTAGGTATTTCTCACTATAATTCTTTTTAATGCTTTATCACTGCGGACTTCAATAAGCTATGTGAGTGTGACGTAACTCAGGAACTCGTCCCTTAATACCGCAACTCGTAACTCTCGTGTTTACGGCCCCGGGATGCCCGGAATATCACGGGACATCCCGGGATACCGCGTCCTTAAAAATAATTACAAGTGACTCGTGCACTCAATCTCATTTACGGAGACATTTATACCGCTGACATAAAGTTATTTCTCAGGTGGATAGGTAACTAATCATAAATTATTACTTGGATGTAGGAGTGTACTGTGAGTGGAAGAAAGTAATGTTTAGTACAGCATTGTATTAGATAAACCTATCTTTCTGACAAAGATTTCAAAACTCAAGATAGGCTATGACGTACATTAGACAGATCGAATCTTCATACAAGAAAAAGTTACGCCATCTTGGTTTCACCATCCCTCAAATGTCGTCTATATAGGTAATTTATACGTTTAAGCTTTCTGATAAATCACAGACAAAAACATAGAACGGATTGAACTGAAAGGTATACGTGCTTGTATCTATGGTAAAGTAACATAATTATAAGTATTAAAAATGGTGGCCTACTTAAAGATTAGAATATTTTCCACGATATATGATCGATCTTAACGCAACTATTTACTGTGCTAATGAGGATGCCAATAAAAGCTAGTTTTATACAGGTTGTTTTTATTTTCTATAACTTTATGGGCATTCATGAGATTAGGTAAGTTCTGTTTCACAATCTACAGACAAGTACCAGATAGGCTATTTGCATGTTTTGACTCTTTCGCACGATATAAAGTAAGCAACGAAGCTTTTGAATAAGCTATCCATTATTGGGTAGCACTGAAAATGTTTAGAACTGGCCAGTTAGAAACATTGCTAATGAAAACTTTTTTTGAATTTCAATTTTAGAACTCTTTGGTAACCTAATGTAGTACCTATATTGCATTCATTTGTCATTTGTTTTTGTGAATTGGCGGCAAATCTAAAACTCGTGTTATACGTGAAAATGAACCTTACACGAGAAAATTTTCGGTCAATGATTTATTATGACTTTCTTTGTGGGCTAACTCAACTCAACTCAAAGCTATGATAGGCTGCGATTAGCATTTCTTAATGAAGCCCCATCTTGTGCCACTATTTCCAATCAGTTTAACGAGTTTAAGTGTTATAGACGTAGCAATCTCAATGATGATCCGCGTGAGGGACGTCCTTTAACAGCGAAGATAACATCAGTGCTGTACGACGCATGAAAGAGGAAGGAATGCTGATAGGTCACTCGTAAGAGAGAGACCTATCAGCAGATACGGGCAAGCCTAGGCATTGGTATGAGTCAAATTCAAAAAATATTACACGAACATTTAGGCGTCAGGAAGCTTTGTACCAGATGGATTCCCTATACTTTAACCGACGACCAGAAAGAAACACCTTCGCATGGACTGATGTCGCCAAATGTTAGATTAGTTCAGCGGCGGTGACTCAAATGCTGTATTTGACATGGTCTCAGGTGATGAAAGCTGGATATATTGCTACGAACCCGAAAACAAAAACAATCAGCTCAGTGGGTGTTTCCTTTCGAGAATCGGCCAACTAAGGTAAAGAAAGGAAGAAGTCAAGGAAAAAGACGATTGCCTCATTCTTTGGTCGGAAAGGTCATTTTGCGACAGTTGTACTAGAAGATAGGACAGTTACTGCAGACTGGTATGTCAATCGCTGTTTGCCTGTTGTCTTGGAAAAAATTCGACAGCAGCGCCGTCGAAGTAGGATCCTCCTTCGCCATGACAATGCTTCAGCGCACTACGCAAAACGGACTGTTAAATATTTGACTATGGCAGGTGTCGAGATAATGAGTCATCCGCCATACAGTCCTGACCTGGCGCCCTGCGACTTTCATTTAGTCCCAAGAACTAAAGATAAAATTCGAGGTATTTGCTTTACGAGCCCCGAAGATGCGGTAAAAGCGTACGAAAATGCCATAGAAGAGACCCCTAAGGAAGAATGGGCCCACTGCTTTTCTCAGTGGTTCCATTGAATGCGACGATATGTAGAAAGTAACGGAGATTACTTCGAAAAACAATAAAAGTATTGGCAATTTTCTACATTAAGCCGTTTTTCATTTCATAAACATTTTCAGTGTTACCTAGGTAGATGTATTATATTAAATAATTAATCAAAGAAGATATCCGAGACATATCAGTAGATTGTGAAAAATGATTCTTTTCGAATCGGTCGAATACTGAAACGGTAGTTAAATTAAATGACGCTCAATTCACATGCTGTCCTTGTCATTTCGGTTAGCAGATACAGGGACAGACTGTGGATATGTGGATGGATGTGAATGGGCTCTTAATTATAATTAGCGTTTCAGTATTCAGCCGTGTTAATATAATGTAATTTTATTTTTTATTTATTTTAAGATGTTATTATTATACAAAAAAAGTATGGTTATACTTTCTTAATATAAAAGGAATAACTTATAACGTTGCCTATAATAAAAAAATGAGTAATAAATATACGATGAGTAAAATACTAATTAAACTTTGAAGCACCACTTTGGTACCACAAGAACCGCAGCAAGTACTTTGGTACCACAAGAAATCACACTAAGTTGAGGTATCATCAAAACTATGTAAGATTCCCATGTACTTAAATGTTTGTATTATTTTAAGGCATAGCATAAATCTTCAAAATATGGGATACTAAAAATTACACCCCGTATTTTAAATGCCTGCAATGCTTTGCCACTCACAATATGCTATACCTACGGCTAATTATGCCAGCAATAACATTTTACGCGCGTATGCACACGGCACGCGTGAGTATAATGTTACTCGATAATATGTTATTATGTTATTATGATTATGAACTTTCTTAGAAATGTAAGTCCTACTTGATACGTAAAAAATAATACTAGCAAAGCTTAGGCATTTATATTAAAACGTACCTTCTATGTTAGTGATGTTTAGTATTGTATAATTGGAGCATCTACTATCTTAAGTAGAGATCTTTTATTTCCAATTAATGTCATTTGATCCAGTCTAAACCAATCAATATTACAAATATGGATAATCGGCCGCGAAAACTAAATAATAAATATATAGCGAAAAACCTAAAAAAACACGCTTTTAATGCACGTTAATTATAATTATGCACACACACACACACACTAATTATGATTATTAAACTAGACACTGGCATTAGTTTAATGGTTTACCTTATATAAAAAAAGAACTGTTGTGATTTGATGTCGAATATTGACAGTAGACAAAATATAACAAATTTAGAAGAAGAAGAAGAAGTCGTTAAACAATTTTTGTGGTAATTATTTAATCCTGGCGATCCTGATCAGGATAATGAGATAAAATTATGAAATTGTAATTTTGTCACCGATTCTTGATAAGTGTACAAAATTTGAATGGAATCTGATCGTTTAAAGTTGGTCAAAATCACGCCCAAAGGAGTCGGTTACAAAGTTTGTAACATACATACAGGTGAAGCTAATATAAAGCACGGGCGTAGCCAGGTTTTAGTTTCGGGGAGGGTTCAATAAAATAAAACGACTACTTTAGTAATGAAAGTTCTGATTTAGGCTGTTGATTATTTTTCTAAAATAACTTCAAAAATCATCTTTCAGATAGGGTTAATGGGGCGCAAATTTTCTAAATACGCCTCTGTATATTGGTCAGATCTCTGTATTATATATACCAGCCGGCCCATTTCGGGGGGGGTTTGAACCCCCTAAACCACCCCCCTGGCTACGCCCATGATATAAAGCGTGTAGAAATATAAACGTCGTTTCAGTCTGGAGACGCCCACCAAAGGACATAGGTCGCCTGTACATACCGACTCCCGAAAAATATAGTAACTCGGAGAAACTTTTAACTAATTAATTAAAGAAGAAAAAATCTCAACACACAAACAAGTACAAAGTTCTTAGAACTACAAGTTGTAATATTAAAGGAGGGCAAGCTCAAAGAAACTTCTACAAGAATACATAATACACATATTATTATACATAATACAAAAGTGTTTATAAGGAACTAGCTTTTGCCCGCGGCTCCGCCCGCGTAAATACATTATCCTGCGGGAACACTTTTTCTTGCTTTTTCGGGATAAAAATATCCTATACTCCTTTTCCAGGACCCAAAGTATGTCTCCATCAAATTTCTTAAATATTGGTTCAGCGGTTAATGCGTGAAGAGGTAACAGACAGACAGACAGACACGCTTTCGCATTTATAATATTAGTATAGATATCAGCTGTTAAAATGTTATCAAACATTTTGTTTGTAATTATAAAATAAAAAGTAATAGGAATGCCTTTAAGCTTTCAATTAGCTTTTGTAGGTAAATGTTTTTTGCATAAATAAATAAAACACAAGAGACGATAGAAAACTAAAGTGATACACCAAACCAAGCTATTTAATGATATTTACGTTTCATGAAAATCGATCCAACGTGAAAAAGTGCTAAATCTCATATCTAAAAAGCTGATAGCTTTCAGTCCGGCCTGAAATCTATCAGATGTGTATCAGTGTAATAGTTAAAACTCTTTTTAATTTATTTTAAGCCTCAGAGCTGTGTTTTCTCGCCGTATACAAACCAAAAGTATTACTAAATTGAATTTCGAAATAGAACCATGTTCTTCGTCTCAATCAGTCTATCGATTAATTATTATTTTTCTAAACCAGTCTATTTCAAGCCATAGCGTAGAAAATTGTATTTGTACCTCGGATGTCAATTTACACCGAAACACAACGATACGCGACATAAAACTGCATTTTTAAGGTAGAAATTCAAATTTTAATTTTATTAATTAAACAAGAAGATACACATTTCATTGTACAAGTTCGAATGTCAGGTTCCACCGTGCTGCAATGCACATGTACAGTGTACGATTGGTGTCATGAAATGTATATCTTTTTATGTAGTAAATTAAGTTCAATTTCGAATGGCTATCTTAAAAATCCTCATCTTGCGACTCATCACCTTGATGAGTGGCAATCCTCCACCGTGCGCTTTACCCGAAGCTTTCTGCCGCGCCAGTTTTACAGTTAAAACTTTGGAATGAACTGTCGCCAGTATTTCCGGACAATTACGACCTGCAAACCTTCAAGAAGGTGGCGTATTCCCTCTTAAAAGGCCGGCAACGCACTTGCAAATTCTCTGATGTTCGTCCATAGGCGACGGTAATCGCTTTTCACCAGGTGATCCGTTTGTTCGTTTGCTCGTTTCCCCCCTTATTTTATTTAAAAAAAAATACAGTACAATGTAGCGTCGTGTATCGTCGCGGTGTGATCTGATCGTAACTTCCTCTGCGCTCTGTAGGAAAGTGTGCGTGGCGCCTTACCCCATGTTTACATTACATCCCCGTTACTTTTAATTTGTGCCCCGTCGCGCTCCGCCGAGCTCGTTCAGTTTTAAAGAACCTTATTGAGAGCCACGACACTCCGGCGTACAACATCATCATCAGCGGACGGATTTCGATGAAATTTGGTATGGTAGTAGTTTTAGCTCTTGATTAACACATAGGCTACTTTTTGTCCCGAAAAAAGCTACTTTTTATGAGATTTTCACCGTCATCCGCCTGAGTGTGGCTTAAGCATCAGTAGGTTGTTTAATTACTAGAATCTTAACTAAAAAAGTTCAAATAGTTTTGGATAACATTCTGGAATATCCAGGTCAGTGGGTATAATTAATTAGCTAGGCCATGATTTTAATCCTACTTTATTCATCGTATTATCCATAAAGTAAATTGACCCCGTTTCATGCACTTAGTGCTTTAAAGTGCCTATAAGTGGAAACCAATAAAACGGGGTTTGCTGGTGATGATGCATTTATTGTCTTTTTCTAGCCGACAACATATTTTTCTGTTAGGTAATTAATTCTAGATCTAAAACGTCAGGTCATTCGCTAATATTATTTTGAAACCTAAAATGGGAGAACAGTATCCCGTGACCATATTTCTGTAAGGCCCACTTGCGCCAATCCGGGTTAAAGTTAACCTTGTGTTAAGATATCATGCTTTCTCTTTCACAAATACAAAGAACGAGAGAGATAACATAATTTTTAACCCAGGGTTAACTTTAACTCGGATTGGCGCAAGTGGGCCTAAGATGGCCAAAACGTTCGGATGAACTGTTTTAAATATCCGTAAAAGAGCGAAGTACAGAGATTTTATTGCACCGAAAAATTTTGCGTAAAAACTTTAACCCCGTTACTAATAAACGCTGCATAAGCTTTGAATAGTTACGCTGTGTTTTGTCTTCTTCAATCGAATTAAAATTGTCACTTGTGTGACGTGAACAAAACACTGTATAACTATATAAAGCTTATGCAGCGTTTATTAGTAAGGGGGTGAATATTTTGGGTAAAAACGTAATAAATTTAAAGTTATACTTTTCCTAAAACTGTGTCTTAATTTAGTTTAAAAGAACGTTAGTGACACAGTGACCTTAGTCAGCTGTTAAGTTCGCATGCGCTACTGTGTAGCCTGCAGTACAGCGGCAGACGCGAGGGCGGGCGGTCTCCGCCCTGAGCCCGGACGAGTGACAACTGTGACTGTGTTTAAAAACAGGTAAGATTCAGGTTATATTTTATAATAATATAAGAGATGTAACACCTTAAGTTAAAGTGTTTTTGATTTAGTTAAATAAGTTTCAAAGTTGTAAACAACTTTTTGCGAGTAACTATTATGAACTTTTAGTGCGATTTATTGAATTAAAATATTCTGTTAAAATTATTTACGAAAAATATAGCCGCTAGAAACTTAGTTTCTATTTTTATCTAAGAACTTTTATTTTAGTGTTATTTATTGTTTTGATAATCTCGAATACTTAAAAAGTTTTTATGAAATCGGACATAAAATGCCCAATTTATGAACAAAAATGTACTAATATTAATTTAAAAATTCTTACATCAGAAAAAACGCACTGAAAAATTGTTTTCAGCATTATAATTAGTATATTTTTTCTCTGAGAGTTTTTTAGTTTGACGCTTAACGTTTTGGCGGATATCCCCCGATCCCAAACTGTAACTTATCGTAAATACAAGTTAGATCTTATATTTTCTTTTAGTATAACGAGTATAACAAAATACTTATAAAAGCGTCGGTCAATGTAGAGCCTAAAATTGGCTTATAAAAACCTAGCCTTTGCCCGCGGCAGCTTTACTGTTAACAACTTGAAAGGTTTTCCTAAAATAAATTCGATATGAATATATTTCAACCATCTCAACAAATTCGACGTAGTAAGAAAGAGCAGAAAATATTATAACTATAGCAAACTTTGAACGTTAAAACTTAATTCTTCATATAGAGAAAAACCACCTCATATTAATATATCAACTCCGATCAACAACAAATTCTCAATCCATCACGTATCTGCTCATTTGTCGAACCATTATTGTCGATGTTTGATAGACAAATCGCCACACGAGCTACCAGTTGTAGTGTAATTGTATTTTAGACAGTTCAATTAATTAACATATTAGTGCCGAATAGTTTTAGAAATTACTTTATTGTTATTATGGATTGGTTTTTGAAATTATTTGATTGTGAGTAGATATTTTTATATTTATACTGACATGATGAAGTTTTTTATTTTGTTTATTTTTATTATCATATTAAATTTATTTAAATATCATCACATAATAACAATTATAATGTTAATAACTATACCTAACTACTTAAAAATTTTACAAAGTATAAAAGTAGGTATCTACTAAAAAAATTAATACTAGAAATACTTAAAAAGCTACAAAAAACGGCCAAGTGCGAGTCGGACTCGCCCATGAAGGGTTCCGTAAGCAAGCGTAGCAAGTAATATAATATAAAAGTTCTTGTAGTTCGTTGTAACTTTGATCTATGTTTTAATAATAGTATTAAAAAAAAACAACTTACTAGATCTTGTTCAAACCAATTTTCGGTGGAAGTTTGCATGGTACATATATAATTTTTAGTTTTATCATTCTCTTATTTTAGAAGTCACGGAGGGGACACCCATACCACTTACCACTTTGGAAGTGTCTCTCGCGCAAACGATTTAGTTTAGAAAACAATTATATTAATTTAATTGATTATTAAATTTATTAAATAATTATTAAATTAATTGATGAAAAAAATGAGTTTAAGTTTTAAGTATGGGGTTTTATTGGTTTTTTTTTTCTATTTTTGTGTGAAAATCTTAATGCGGTTCACAGAATACATTTACTTACCTATTTTCTACAGTATAGTTCTTATAATTTCGGAAAAAAGTGGCTGTGACATACGGACGGACAGACAGACAGACATGACGAATCCATAAGGGTTCCGTTTTTTGCCATTTGGCTACGGAACCCTAAAAAGTAGTACCCACCAGACAGAGTACCTAGAAGGCTCAAAGAGTTTCCTCGCTGGATGGCAATGCTAAACTCTTTGACCAGATAGGTGCCGGGGTCAACAACTCTTGGGTCTCGGGTGACAATTATGAGTTTTTTCGAAATATCTCTGAATATTTACATAATAGGGTGATACACCCAATTGCTAGCACTGTACCAAATTATCAGTATCCCGAACAAATAGTAGAATTATAAGCTTCTCACTTATTAATATTTATTTCCACTTAATAAAAACAAAAATATAATGTTTCTGGAATCTACTGCCGGCGACACCACACTTTTCGACTTAAAAACAGCGACATATAAGTAAATGAATGTTGGTGTCCTATAGTTTAAATTTTTTTGGCAGATTCCTTATGATCGACTGTAAGCTCACGTATTTTCATATTTAGCTATTTTTGACCTTCTCCATATTTTTTACTCAAACTTTTTGTTTGTCTCATAACTGAGATGTTTTATGAGGCTTTTTTAGTAAAAGAGAGTTAAAGTTATTGCAAAATTAATGATAAAACATATGGTGCTGATATCTGGGTCCAATATTTTGTAAATTCCAATTTATCAGCACTAGTGGTCTACTATGGAACAAATGAATGTTATATCAACGTTTATACTCTTTTAAGTTGCATAGTATTCTTTATAGAGGATCAAGTTTCCTTTATATGGGGACTTAAGAGTGCGCTAGTCAACGGTTCGAACTCAGTGCGGCGCGCGGAGAAAATGCTTATTATTTCACATAATATCGGGGAAAAAAATGATATATGAGAAGCTATAGTGCACACATTTATACTGCTTTGTAAAGTATTTTAGAAAAAGCGTCATCGGATTACGCAAATCAACACTCAGCTGTTGGTGTTTTATGAACAAACTATATAATAAGTTTGTCTGAAGAAAAGTTATCTCAATTTCTGAATAATAAAACTGTGTCGGTATGTGTTTGCCAGTGGTGTAGCGTAGTGGGGGGGGGGGGGGGGGGGCGCCCCGGGCGGCACTTTTAAGGAGGCGGAAAAACCTAAGTAAGGGGGTGGCATATTACACAAATATTTGGGTCTACCATATTTGACTTTAGAGTAAATCACCAACAGCAGGTAAATTAATACTTATTTTGACTGATATTCTGTTAGTTGTTATTAAAGCTAGATAAACTCCACGTCTTTCAGTACCACTTTTTAGAGTTCCGTAGCCAAATGGCAAAAAACGAAACCCTAATGGATTCATATTGGTCTGTTTGTCTGTATGTCCGTCCGTTTGTCACAGCCACTTTTTTCCGAAACTATAAGAACTATAGTATTGTTGAAACTTGGTAAGTAGATGTATTCTATGAACCACATTAAGATTTTCACACAAAAATAGAAAAAAAAAACAATAATTTTTGGGGGATCCCCATACTCAGAAATGAAACTTAAATTTTTTTTCATGAAAGCCATATGTGTCTATGGATAGGTCTTCAAAAATTTAGGTTTCTAATATCATTTTTTTTTTCTTAACTGAATAGTTTGCGCGAGAGATACTTCCAAAGTGGTAAAATGTGTGTCCCCCCGTAACTTCTAAAATAAGAGAATTATAATACTAAAAAAAATATATGATGTACATTACTATGCAAACTTCCACCTAAAATTGGTTCTAGTAATCTAGTAAGAAGTTTTTTTTTAATACGTCATAAATCGTCAACTGTAATTTACTTTTCATTCAATCAACTGTCTACAAGAACTTTTATATGATGTTACTTGCTGCTACGGAAACTGCTGTTTAGCAGGAAAAGACAGTCAAAGTACACACAATAATAATACATTATCCCTCGGAAACAACACAAATTTTTGGGACAAAAAGTATCCTATGTCCTTTCCCAGGACTTAAAGTATCTCTGTTCCAAATTTCATCAAAATCGGTTCAGCGGTTAAAGCGTGAAGAGGTAACAGACAGACACACTTTCGCATTTATAATATTAGCCATATGTTGCCCGCGGCTCCCCTCGCGTAAATACAGTATCCCATGGGAACAAACTGTGTTTTTTATCCTTTGTTTTAATCCAGAGCTTAAACTACTACCATACAAAATTTCATCGAAATCCGTTCAGTATTTATTGCGTGAAAGAGTTACAAATATCCATCCATCCATACATGTATCCATTCATCCTCACAAACACTCACATTTATAATATTAGTAGAATTAATTACCGAATTTCATCACCACTATCACAGGGCTGATAATTTGGTACTCCAGTGCTGATAATTGGTGACGAAGGGGCTAATAATTGGCGACAGGGTAATTTTTTAGTTATGATTATTTTTATAAAATGTGGATGAAGGTAAACTATATTATGAAATAAAAATAAGTCATTTATTATATAATGGACCCAGAAAACTCATCACTGTGGGTAAAAAAGTATTTTCCTCTGTAATAATCGGGGTTAAATTTGAACTATCTCTTAAAGTGCTGATAATTGGTACGTTCACCCTAATTTAACTTCATGTACAACTACATGAAGTTAAATTATTATGTAAATATTTTGCTGTATTGTAATATAAAACCAAGATTACGTATAGCGAATAGCGACTGAAGCAGATACGTAATCATATACGGCAAAATCTAAGTAATCTATTTATACTTTTAAAATTCCTACCTTGTAAATAAGGTAATTGATACTTTACTGTTAAGTGCCTTAAAGTGCCTCAGCATATTCGTATAAAAAAGATTATTTTTTACTAATAAAAAAGTTGATCCCATCTAAGTAAGATAGAGTAAAAGTTGTTTATATTCTGGAATCTAGAGCAACATATTTATTCTTGAATGTTTGACCACAGCCTGATATACTTCAGATAAATAACATTACCTAAAGCCTTCAATCAGAATGTTATTAAATTTTTAATATCAGAAAGCTATTCAATTCATTCGGAGCATGGTTCCAGTCTCAGTATTATTTCGTATCACTCACACAAACTCAACTTTTTACGTGTGCAACCTTTTTGTTTCAAACAGAATTGAACATTTTTAATTGCGAGAATGCAGTGCATTTACTACAAACCTGAGGGCCAACCTCAGGTTTGTAGTAAACGCACTTCGTTTCACTTTATCTCAGGCGAGGCGAAGCTTACCTGGAGACCGTCTTACGATATTAGGGTCAGATCATCGACCAAATTGGCCATCACGTTTGAATAGCTTCGAAGTCTGTCAAGAGGTATACAACAGTACTTGAGATCTCGACAATATTATGCCGTCTACTGATATGCTTAAGGGCCCCATACATGATCCGGTCTGCCTTCAGTTCGGCCTGAACGGATGCAAAATCGTATCGTCTGTGTGCAATTTCGAGATCGATGCGATCGGCCATACGGACTAAAGCGATTCGTTCCAGTGTTGCCAGCTCTGTTTTTTGTGAAACTACTAAACTCGTATTGAATTCTACTAAAAAGTACTAAAAAACTACTAAAGAAGCTACTTAGGAATTCCTGAAGCCCCCAAAAACTATTGCATTTTAGGTTTTGTTATATTAAATTTTTTTCATTCATGAATTTTACTATAAATTTTACCATTAAATTAAAATATACTAGCAAATATTACGTATATAGTAATTAAACGGGCAGTTTTAAGAAAATTACGGACGAATGTATTTTTATGATAAGATGCATTTTTTTTTGTGCTTAACCTAGGCCATTTTGCATATGATTACTGTCTGGCTCTTTCCTAATAAAACACTACTAATAACTAAATTTCTACTAAGGAGGGATTAAAATACTCAATTTAGTAAAAAATTGTAAAATAACTAAGTTGGCAACATTAATTCTGGCCTGACCTGGCGGCCTGAACGCGCGGCCTGTCCGGACCGTGTGTGGACAAATCGCTTCAGTTCTTGCCCGAGCCGCGGCCGAGCGGGCGTGTATCGTGTATAAGTGTTGTATGAGTTTTCGCGATGTTTAAATACAAAATTGATAAACACGACTGTAGCGCGCGGCAAACCAGAATGGACTGATGCGATTTTTCCGTGTGTGGGCCCGAATCAGTTCAGGCCGAACTGACGTAAATTGGGTTAGATGCGATTTTTTCCGTGTGTGTGCTCGAATCCGTTCAGGCCGAACTGACGTCAGTTCTAACTGAAACGATCGGCCTCTCATCTGTGGGGGCCTTTAGCGACATCAGACTTCTATGTCCGTACTGAATAATCCCAACCTAACCAACTTATAAAATGTTTTCGAGGATTCTTACTCGAAAATTGTTAATTGTATAAAAAGCCATGTTCAATCCTCACCTTCACTAAAAAAGAAATATTCGACGACAATCCACACGATGAGATAGAATGAAAAAAATTTCATCCCCACTTCACGTATATGGAGATTGAAGAGCTGTCCCTAAAATATAAAATCATATTATTATAATATTAATTCCTGCATATGTAAAGCAAAAAGTTTGTACACCTTTTTACAAAAATCATACGAACGGAGAAGTATGAAATTTGGCACACCGCATTTTGATGGACAATTTTTTTTATAACAATATATCATAATTTTTATTTCGTATCAAAAAGACAAAAAAACGCTCAAAATTATAGGATGCATATTATGTATTATCTGTACCCAACAGACGTTCTGTGTTAACTATGTACTGTAATAAAATAAAATTTGGACTACTGGGCAACCTCTAGTTATTACTATTTTCTGATTTCAAAAATAAAACCTTTACATAATTTATATTGATTACTTCCAAAGTTAGAGAGTAGTCATAGGGACTAAAATAGAATACAGAATAATGTGGAAAAGCTTTCTTCTTTGAGTTCACATCAAATTAACTTTTTGTCTCTGATAAATATTATATTTCGTTTAAGATAGTGCTACTATTCTACATTAGTACTGGTTACTAAATAATATCACATTCAGCACCGGGCCAAAAATATGCACCTTTCAAACGAGATATTCAATTAGTATCGAGTGTTGACTTTCTAACAAACAAGCTGACAAACAAAGTAACATTTGGTGCTGCAATTAAAGTGCTTTACAGATGACATGAAGCTCCAGGTCCACAAAGCCAACACAGCCTCAGCATGCACTGGCGGCCAGGCCGCTGTATGTATGGGAGCGGCAGCTGGCCTCTTGTGGCCAATACAAGTGCGCGCACTTGTATTGGCTGTGTTCCGCGGAAAATAGCGCTTACAAAGAACGTAAGCAAAATGGCGACAGCTGGCATTAAATACGCAAAATGGCGTATTATGTTTGCGGTATTGAAAAGACGTGTCCTGGCCGATAATCTGTTTTTTTTTTCTTTAGTGCTAGCAAGCGCTGCTTTTTTCCGCGGCCAATGCATACATTTCGGTGGCCGCCAGTGGGCGTTTAGGTAAACGGAATATCTGTTTTCAAAGGACAATATGCATTCTTTTTGGCCGGATACTGGATATCCAAAATGATAGGTCAATAAGTGTATGACGTAACAAAATGGACGTTAAAAGCTTTACTTTCATTAACAATGCATATATTCAAATTATGGGGAAAACGTAATATGTCGTATTTGTCCAGTACTTTTCAGTATTCATTTCATTGAAATCACTAAAACAAACTTATATCTAGCAAAAGATTCTATATTTATTATAGTAAATATTGGGAAAAGCTTTATTACATTACACAATATTTTCCTATTAGTATTTTAATGGTGTCAAACACTTTTATTAAGCTAAGTAAAAATATATTTCAATTGGGTATATGACTATATCTAAAACATTTTTCATTAATATACTCAGAAAACTTGAGGCATTACTACTTCGTAAATGTAAAAAATATAACATTTTATGTGTAGGTTTAGTAATGAGATACATCAAAAAATTACAAAAAAGTTTTAAAAATCTAAATCAGAAAACAAAACCTACATATCATAAAATTGACTTACATCATATTATACAACTTACATTATGTTAAGTTTGATCTTAAACGCACAAATATCGGATATGCTTACAATTTTTTCCTGCGGTCTTATATTTCAAATTAGGCTTGATTTCACAGTTAGGTACGACTATTATAGTATGTAGCGTTTTCACAAGACCTGCGAAATTTTGTAAACAAATCACTGTACCTTTCAAAATAATTGACTTTTGCTATACTATTTCTTCTGGGAAGTTACTCATATTTACGAGTACTATTCATTTATGCAAAATAAAAATCAGTCACCTAGCCAATTATCGATATTGAATGAATGCTCAAAAGCGGCCTTGGTTCATCCGAGCTCGCCATAATTTGGTCTGTCCGTACGCGATCGGCCGAGAGACACGAAAACTCAAAATAATTATTACCTTTTCACCTCACAAAAGGGAAAATTGTATTCACGGTCGAGTCAATCCGTTGCGCCATATTTTTATGACTGCTGGCTTTTTGGTAGACTTACTCTTTTAATACGGGTAGGCATGTCAAATTTCATACTAGTTCGTTGTTAAATGGGAGATTTACAAGATAGATACGGGTTTTAATTACCAAAAACGTTCTAAGTTCTTATCATTCCTTTAGTATTAAGTGTGGAAGATGATAAACGTAAAAAACCTCTTGACAAAAGAAATGGAAAATTTGTGTGTTTACACTAGTAATTAATGTGAGTGCTTAGATAGATATATGTACGAAGTACACAAACTAAACATTTTAAAAGTCATATAAATTATTTGAATCTAATATGAAATGTCCTTTCATTTCGCTTCATTTCATTCGACGACCTCTGTAGCTCAGTGGCCGCGGGTTCGAAACCCGCCGAAGGATCAAGAAGTTTTCTATGTTCCTGGATCATGGATGTATAATATATATGTATGTAACATAACAAAAATCTTAAACATACTTATTATGTATAGTAAAATTATTATTGAAAATACTTCCCGTTGTCTGGTCCTCGTAACAAATTCTTCGGGTATTTACCACGGGGCCAGATTGACGTGGTATGATACTTCCTCATAATTATTGTAATTTTGGATAAATATGTCCCACCAGTGTGAATATTTGTGGTTGCTGATAATGCAGTAACTTCTGGCGGGAAACTGCTAGTAAACAATAGATATTTCAAATTACGTTTCGCGATAAGTGCTAATTGGCTGTTGAGTTTCTGCTGGATCGCGCTACCAGATGTTTAACAACATTTTAAAATACGTGCAAAGTATTTAATTAATTAATTAAAATAAACTTTGTGCCGTTGCACACGTCCCGGTTGCCGGGTAGCCGGTGCCGGGTAGGCGGTCGCGAAGTGTATGGACATGTACGATAGCTTTCACACGTACCGGTGTATGTCAGCTCGAATACCGGTCCTTTTTTTCGCAGGGGAAATCTTCGGAAGATACCTAGACTGCCGACAAACTACTACGCAGTTTGGCAGGTTTACTGACTAATGTAAAAATTTTTTGCCAATAAAGTATTTTTATTATTATTTATTATTATTATTAAACTAGCCCTGGGGACATTGGCCAGAGTAGGTTATGTGGTATTTTTACACACTAAAACCCCTGCGGCGGCCTTATTCGACGCAATATAGGGGCTACGGGAACTCAATGAACACATTCGCAGACCCCTTGCAACCTGCTTTTAAGATGTTCGGGACAAGTCTGAAGTCCGCACTTGAAGCGTCAAATGGTATAATGGTACCAAACACCCACTCGTGTCATACCGGTCATATGTACCCTATTCTATGGAACCATGACCATAATAAGAAAATAAAAAGGAACTAGTAATCTAGTTACGATGGGAGGAAGCACCATGACGTCCTCTAGCTCGTCGCAAGGGATCAGATCTCTCTCGGACCCGCTCAGCTATCTCCTTTTGCGCCATAGCGGTGTCACAAAAGGAAACAACAGCGCTCCACGCACGATCATCGCTGATCATAGAAGAGATGACTGCCTTCAAAGAGAGATCTGTTCCTAGGCATTCAACTAAAGTCTGCCTTTGGTCATTCCATGCAGGGCACACTTCAAAAGTGTGTTGAGCGGAATCTTCTTCAGCTCCACAATGGTGGCAAGCTGCCGTCGTCTTACGTCTAATCTTGAACAGGTAACTGCCAAAACACCCATGGCCTGTAAGTACCTGTGTAAGATGGAACGTTAAACGGTACTCATGTCTGATGCAAGGTATGATTTTATGCGAAAAAATAGGGATATTTTTTCGCATAAAATCATATGTCATAATTTTACTTGGCATAAGGACATCATTCACGTTTCATACATTTTTGTACCAAAAAATGAAAGTGCCGGCCAGAAAGAAAAAAATATATATTCGGATAGAATACACAATTCCTAACATTTTTTACTATGACGTCCAATCTGTGCGCCCAATGGTTACGTCGTAATAAAATAATTTAAAAATAATCCTTTTGTGATAAAAAGGTTGGAGTGTCACTATTAAAAGCATGGATATCTTACGTTATGATATAATACTTGATAGTAAAACACAGTGGTAAGGTTGATAAATAGTATTGGAAAAAAATATTTAGTCATAAAATAAAAATAAAAAATATGTATCAAGTACTAACTGTCCCGGTGAACTTCGTGTCACTTTAAAACCTTCCCTGGACTTCTACGAATATTTTGAGACTAAAATCAGCCCAACCAGTTCAGCCGTTTTCGAGTTTTAGCGCGACTAACACATTTGAAAATCCATTTTTATATATAAGAAGAAGACTAACTGTCCCGGTGAACTATATGATACAACAACCAAAGATATACAAAAAAAAAAATTGGCAATGCCTGGAAAAGATTCTGGTCCTTTAAAGAAATAGTAAAATGCATAAGTATAAATATGAGCACCAAAAGAAAACTATTTAATACATGGATTCCACCCATTCTAACATAAGGGTGCCAAACTTGGGCACTAACAAAAGCTCATACAAGTATGCTGGAAGTTGGGCCGAAGGCTATGGAGAGGAGAATGTTTGGAAAGAAAAGGATAGACAAAATAGAAAACAAGGAGTTGAGAAAAATGACACGTGTAACTGATGTAACATATAAAACTAAAAAATTGAAATGAAACAACAAACAATCAAAACATGTCCGGCCCGGACATGTTTTGATTTTGATAGGGCCAGACAAATGGACAAAAATAATAACATCTTTGTATCCCAGAAGGGCTAAAAGAAAAGAGGGCAGATCTCTAAAAAGATGGGAAGATGAAATGGTACAAATGGCTGGCAAAATGTGGACTAGTGTATGTGGAGTGGCATGTCAGAGATGTGAGTGGAAGCTGTTGGGGGAGGCCATTGCCAAGAGGCACTCAGAAGCAGAGACCGCGCAACGGAAAAATCAATTATTGATTTGAATATTTTGTAATGTAGGTATATAAAATAAATGTATTGTTCTTCTGAATAAAGGCTAATAACAATAATAAGTTAATGACGTACAATTAAACATTTTCTAGTCTTACAAATACGTCATCTAAACTTATTGCGGGTGGGCTGAGGTAAGGGTCATGTCTAGCATAACCCATGTACCAGACTATGCACATAGTATGGGAGCAACATCCGATGGTTCTCATTCCTATATGGCATGTGCAATAGTAATGTTTTATTGCTCGACGCCCGGTTGCTGTTCTATCCAGAGCAATATACGCCTCGGTATATATCAGCTGAGACAAGCGAGAAGTTACTATGGAGAGCATGTTCAACCAGATGGAGTTTTTAGCATTGAGCTAAGTGGTGGAATTCCTCTAGAGCTTGTAAGGGAATTGGAGGGAGAGGATTTGTGGTTGATTCGAGGGCGAATACAATCCCGACACATCCGATCTAAAACATACTATGTGTATATTGCTCTGGATAGAACAGCAACCGGGCGTCGAGCAATAAAACATTACTATTGCACATGCCATATAGGAATGAGAACCATCGGATGTTGCTCCCATACTATGTGCATAGTCTGGTACATGGGTTATGCTAGACATGACCCTTACCTCAGCCGCCCACCCGCAATAAGTTTAGATGACGTATTTGTAAGACTAGAAAATGTTTAATTGTACGTCATTAACTTATTATTGTTATTAGCCTTTATTCAGAAGAACAATACATTTATTTTATATACATTACAAAATATTCAAATCAATAATTGATTTTTCCGTTGCGCGGTCTCTGCTTCTGAGTGCCTCTTGGCAATGGCCTCCCCCAACAGCTTCCACTCACATCTCTGACATGCCACTCCACATACACTAGTCCACATTTTGCCAGCCATTTGTACCATTTCATCTTCCCATCTTTTTAGAGATCTGCCCTCTTTTCTTTTAGCCCTTCTGGGATACAAAGATGTTATTATTTTTGTCCATTTGTCTGGCCCTATCAAAATCAAAACATGTCCGGGCCGGACATGTTTTGATTGTTTGTTGTTTCATTTCAATTTTTTAGTTTTATATGTTACATCAGTTACACGTGTCATTTTTCTCAACTCCTTGTTTTCTATTTTGTCTATCCTTTTCTTTCCAAACATTCTCCTCTCCATAGCCTTCGGCCCAACTTCCAGCATACTTGTATGAGCTTTTGTTAGTGCCCAAGTTTGGCACCCTTATGTTAGAATGGGTGGAATCCATGTATTAAATAGTTTTCTTTTGGTGCTCATGTTTATACTTATGCATTTTACTATTTCTTTAAAGGACCAGAATCTTTTCCAGGCATTGCCAATTTTTTTTTGTATATCTTTGGTTGTTGTATCATATAGTTCACCGGGACAGTTAGTCTTCTTCTTATATATAAAAATGGATTTTCAAATGTGTTAGTCGCGCTAAAACTCGAAAACGGCTGAACTGGTTGGGCTGATTTTAGTCTCAAAATATTCGTAGAAGTCCAGGGAAGGTTTTAAAGTGACACGAAGTTCACCGGGACAGCTAGTACTTGATACATATTTTTTATTTTTATTTTATGACTAAATATTTTTTTCCAATACTATTTATCAACCTTACCACTGTGTTTTACTATCAAGTATTATATCATAACGTAAGATATCCATGCTTTTAATAGTGACACTCCAACCTTTTTATCACAAAAGGATTATTTTTAAATTATTTTATTACGACGTAACCATTGGGCGCACAGATTGGACGTCATAGTAAAAAATGTTAGGAATTGTGTATTCTATCCGAATATATATTTTTTTCTTTCTGGCCGGCACTTTCATTTTTTGGTCCAAAATGAATGATGTCCTTTCATTTGACCTAATAGTAGTTTCGCATAATATTCATTTGTCATAACTTTCTTAGCATAATTTTTTTTCGCATAATTACTAAAAGCATAATAATTGTTAGGCATACTTATTGTGAGGCATATATTTTTTTACGCATAATATTCATTAAGAATAATATTTTTACGCATAATATTAAAAAGCATAAATATAATTACGCATAATGATATTTAAGCATACTATTATATTTACGCATACATCTTTGTAGCATTTTTTTTCACATACTAATGAATGATAAATTCTACTGGGTGTGCGAGTTAAGACAAAATAACAATTATAATTGTAATTTTCGACTGATTACGAAATTAAACTCGGGCAAAAAACACGAACTGCTATCTAAGAACATGCCGAGCTAATTATTTTAAACATGTTAGCGGCTTACGGGTGGCCCAAGGGCCACCCCGCCGCAACTTAACCTACTGTTACACATGTTACACTAGGTATATGAGTGTAATACCTGCTTTTAATGTTTCATAAATATGCGTTAAATTACCTTAACCGTGTTTTCATCATGTCGTTCTATTTTATGCATATTTGTGCCTTGTGACAGAATGCCTTGAATTTATTATGACAAAAAATATGTTAACGAGTTTATGCCGAAAAACAATTATGCCAAAGTATTATTACGACAAAAAAAAATATGCCTTACGAGTTATGCCTCATTAAATTAGGACAAACAATATTAGTCTTAATGATATTTATGCCTAATGATGTAGTATGCCAAGAAACCATTATGCCAAAGTATTATTATGCGTAGTAAAATTATGCCAAGTGAGGTATGCCAAATGAAATTATGACAAATAAAATTATGCGAAAGAAGAGGATCCCCTGATGCAACCCTGAAAAACCGTCAAAACTGCTTGTACGACACGGTTTTGTGAATACCGCTCATCGAGTAGTCGAAGCCGCCACAATTCAATAGAGCGCGTTCGCTCCTGGTGTCTTATGTCACTATGAAGAGATTCTTCCTCACCACGGCGCAAAGCACAGCGGGTCTAAAAAGGCCACTTGCGCAATTTCATCGCAATATTGCTATTTGACACTAAAGCAATTCTGCTTGTAAATCTGTCAAATGAATGCATTTCAGCCAATTTCTGCATATGAATTGTATCCAAAGAATTGCAATTCAAGTGGCCATTTTACGATCGTTGTCATCTTTTATACAGTAATTCATAACAAGAATTGAAAATGAATTGCCAAAACGGCCTTTTTAGACCTGCTGGTCCGATCATCACTCTTTTGTCAATTTCTGCCAGAATATCGAAAGGCGGAAAGCGTGCAAGTATGGCGGCCTCGTGGGGTATAAGTACGATACCCTCTTACGATGAATGATGCCGGTCCTAATTAAAATAAATCCAAAAATTCCAATTTATTTTGTATTACATGCCTACAGTAACTTTTTGTAAGAGAAATTATTATGAAATTGTACAAAAAAACCTTGGAAATTACTCCAACAAAAAACAGAAAGGTTAATTAGAGCTTCAGGTGAATGGACAGAATTAAACTGATTCGCCATATTTGGAGAAATGAAAAGGAAAATAGGTTTGGAAAAAAAGAAAATATTTTTCACGAAACATTTTTAGTTTCAATTCAAGAAAAAAAAGCATTCAGGTCATTAGTGTCGTTGGAATTTTATAAAAGCCAAATGATAAAAATATTTTTGGTTAAATTTTTCCTCTCTCATTGTATAAACATTTGAGATTTTTCAAGTTATATAAAGTAAAAGCAGCTGGCAAATATTTGTGGGCTATTGTTTTATTTGTCTTTTTTATTTGTCAAAGAAAGGGTTTGAGACAAACGAATTCTACATACGATACGTCAACTATTTTTAAATGACCATATGGTACAAGAGCGAACAGCAACATGTAATGCGTCACATCGCTATAAATGCCTTTTAAGATGTTTTACAAATCTACTCAGATATTTAGATATTTGCGGTGATGTTAGGGTAAAGCGCGGAGAGATGACACGTTAAATCCTTCTGGAACAATAACGCGGCACACGTCAATTGCTCGTCAAAAGGTGTGTACGGACTACGAGACAATTTGCATGTAATTTAATATTAATATAACGATCAGTTGGTGGCACGGCGAACTTCAAATCGCATTACGCCATTGGCAGTTGGCTCAAATAGCTATAAAGGATGACTTTGGTCTCTTTGTATCCGTCATGTCATTATTATATTAATACGTAGAGCAAAAGTTTTCAGTACTGACTGACGAGAGTTGTGCAACCGGAGGAGTATGAAATTTTACAGAAAAATTAAAATTGATGTGGAGAAAGGTGTACAAAAAACTAATATTTGTTTATCTTATTATAAATACATTAAATTAAAAAAAATAACAAACAACAACACAATTACCCTTTAATAATTAACACAGTGTGTGTTAATAATTACCGCGCATTTGATAGATACAATTTTGTTAGCACGTTGACGTTTGTCAATCAATAACAACATTAACATTTTTTTATCTAAAAATAAAAAAAACAAATGCCTGAGAAATACCCTGTATTCTGTTTATTGTACAATTAATATAGTGGACTTACGCGCAAAATTACATCATATACAAGCGGGCTTAACATTCAACTTCTCGTCTAGTATGTACGGGTCTTTAGTTGGCGCGTGCGGGTGAGGTGCGAGGCGGGGAGGGGTGGTGTCAATCCGGTGATATTGTTTGTACAACGATCGCGAACACTTGCAGATTGTTCTGAGACTTCGTAATGTATTTTTTGTTCAAATTATGTGATCATACTTTTTTGCGTGAGTTATTTATCCGACTGTCGAAGGAGGCTTGTTTTTCAAGCTTTTGAAATGTGTGTTTTTTGGCATATGTAATAGCCCTCAAAGGCGTAACAGCTTTTAACAAGATAGATATTTATTATAAACAGAATTATTTGTCTAAATTGTGAAATTTATGTTTTGATAAAATATACTAATGGATTTAATATCAAAACTGTAATGTTTTGAAGTAAAACTTCTATATAGACACACGAAAAAGCGTTACGGCCAATGTAGAGTCTAAAAAAAGATACCCCGTATTACAATTTTCTATCACGAAAAAGCATTACGGTTGTAGAGCCTAAAATTGAGTTTCATTTTGTCGTGTAATACAACTAAGATATTTAAAATGTAAACGCTTGGATTTTGCGTTGTTGACCAATTGGTCTCGGGTTCGATCCTCGGTCAGACGAAATATTTTTATTCTTTTTATTTTATAATTTTTTATTTTTCACTTCTATCGGCAGTCCCTATAACTGCCAATATTTTAATTAATTTATGATGTGATAAAGTTTCACTCAAGTTTCACTTCTGCCACTTGTACATGTCATGCTTTTTTTTCATAATTGAGTTTATTAATTTTAAACATTATTTTCATTCAAATGAAACCCATTTTTACATAATTATCCTGATAAAACTACTTCAGACCAATATGGTTAAAGTTTAGTAGCAGTTCTACGGCGTAGCAGGGAGCTACGGCGTAGAGTGTCTACGAAGTTTCTTACATAGTACGTGTATTGTGCTGTGTGGGCCGTTCTACGTGCTCTGTAATTAATTTTATTTCAACTTACAACTACTTACGTTCATCATCATCATCGCCAATCCGTGTATCGAGATTATCTGTAGTATACCTTGCTAGCACTGCGGGTTTTGACGACTATCAGTAGTGAAGTGAAAATAAGTGAATGGGATTTGAGCTAAATCCGGACAGAAAGGAATAAGATAAAATGAATAATGGATTTTAGTTTTCCGACTCGCTGACTTTTTCATAACTCCACAAAATTGCTATACATCGTATATTATATTGTAAAATAATATTGTACTGTGACTTATTAGTATTAGTTCGTCAGCGCTTAAGCCGCAGGTCACGAGTTCTAATCCCGCCGAAGGGACAAAAGTTTTTTTGTGTTCCTGGGTCTTGGATGTTTGCTAAATATATGTATAGTATAATAAAAATATTAAATATATTATGCATAGTATAACAGTATAAAATATATTTCCGTTGTCTGTGACACAAGTTATTCGGATACGTAGTACAGGACCAGATTGATGTGGTATGGAAGCGTCCATAGATGTGATTATTATAATAATATTAATGTGCGTCTTTGTATCTAAATAATGTCTACATCTAACTTATAGAATGAGTAAGTAAAGAACATTTTGCGCGCCATTGTGATGGCAGAATTACACTGCTCCTTATTTTTTATTTATTTATATGCAACTCATACGAGTAGGTATAATTCAAGAGTCACTACAAAATTTGGCCGTTACTCGGCTAAAGCTAACCCGATTAGCCCACGCCCACGGTCCCACCGCTGGGACTGTTGACTTCCGAAAGGATTTGGGTCACATGATAAATGTGGGGACTTTACTGGATTATGTCTGCTCATAATGTTGTGTTCATAAACAAGTAAAGCAAAACTGTTAAATTAGGTCAAAGTAGTTTAGGAATTTTTAGGATGATTTTTTACTTTAATTTTGAAGTAGGTAACAGGATTTTTTGTATTTTTAAATCGGAAATCAATAATAGTAAGAGAACCCTTGAGTGGTTTTATAATTATATTCTCAGCTTACATGCAGAGAGTGCAGGCTTAGGGAGTCAAATATTACGAATATATTAAACAAGAGTATGTCAGGGCATATTTAAGGAGGGTTTCGTAACTAGCAATGCGAAAAGGGTTTTTTTATTTGTTTTTAAAATACTTCAAAAGTAGTTACCGATTTAGTTCAAATAGTTTTACTACAGAGTACAGATTTTTACCTCTTATACTGTAATCTGTAATACAGTGTACCTACATAATCGGATTTATCTTACCTTTCTTTTTTCCCACTTTTAAATTATTTATTATTGTCGTAAAAACCGGCCTTGTCTATACGTAAAATGACTGCAATTTATTAAGTGCCCCAACAGCACTTGTGACTGGTCATAATATTATATGTTATTTAAGGAACTTATTTCCCGTACAATAAAGAAATATAATGAACATTATTTTGTTGAATTTAATCTTTTGGCTGACAAAATTATCAAAAAAATTAGGCCTTTTCATCCGTTAATGGATGATTTATTATATACAGTATTATCCGAGCGAAATAGCCGCTCTTGAAATACTGTAGTGCCTGGGACAGTCGTTTTCTAAATGTCCTATGGTTGCCCAAGCACATACGGCATTCTCACAACATAGTTAGCCTCGTCCAGAGGAATGACTGGTCAATACGTCTGCGGCCAACCATGTACGGATTTCCTCACGATGTTTTCCTTCACCGTTAGAGTGTCCGTATGTATCTGGAAAAGTCTTATTGGTACACGCCACAATTTAAACCTGCACTCTCTTGAGTGTGAACCAAACGTTCTACCCACTAGGCCACGGAGCTCTCACGGAGCAAAGTATCAAATTGAATCTAAATAGAGTGTGCATGCTCATTGATACTACAAAATAATGTCAGTTTAGTTGTGCGAATATTTTTGCAAAATGTTCCTAGGCGCTCATCCTTACTAACTAAACTATTGCTTTGAATCCTTATAATTTTCTTCATTACGCTTTTCATACGTGTAACGTGATCTTTTGTAGGTAATTTTATATGGATAACATTATTGAGTCATTGGTATTATTTTGTTATTTTGGTATAAGATATATATAATATTTCCCTCCCTTACCCAAACCTATTTCTTCGTTCTACCTCTATAGTACCAACTAAGAAATGGGCTTACCACTTATTTGGAGTGCTTTAATTTAATCATCATTTTTAGGGTTCCGTACCTCGAAAGGAAAACGGAAGAACGGAACCCTTACAGGATCACTTTGTTGTCCGTCCGCCTGTTATCAAGCTGGAATTTATATCAAATACTCAGGTCTACAGCAGTGCTGTGCCTTGGAGCTGTGAAAAAATATAAAATTTCTAAGCCAACGTAATCAAAAGATACAGCTGTTTATGTCGCAAATTTCCGCAAATTTTCGATGTGTCGACAGGTACAAGGCAAGGTCAAAACCGACAGGTAATAAAGAAAAAAATGCGGAAACCGTAAATTTTTAGTTACATCATAATAATATAATAAAAATATTTTAAATCACTTTAAACTTACTACCCCTACTAATGACTCGATTGTCGTGATGAGTGAACTTTTCCTCATATCTACAGGTTTGTACGGAACCGTCGGTGCGCGAGTTCGATTCGCACTTGGCTAGTTTTTTGTTTCAGACCAGGTTTTTTTTTAATACCTTTTAAATAAAGTTAGCCTTTGTCAAAAGGTATGAAAAATTACAACACAGAATAGTATTATTATTTTAAGTGAATAAGCATATTATTAATTTTTATGAACGGTTTTTAATTTGAATACAAACTGAGCTGGTTCCTCATTAAAATCACATACACTTATTATTATTGCCAAAATTGATTCATCGAATGAATGTGCGGCTGTGTCGCGAGCTGAGGTATTATTTTAAATAGTAATTATTAATAAAATTTATATATAAAATATGTTTAATCCTTTTATGCTGTATAGCTATTTAGATTTTTATTTTTAATACTAATGTGTACAGCCTTGACCTAGGAACACAAAAAACGTTTTTGTTCCTTCGTAGAATTCGAACCCACGACTTACAGCTTGTCGCCAAAGCACTGAGCCACAGAGGTTATTACCTATACTATACTTTGATAAAACATCGAATGCTCAAAATTTGCTTTATTTCAGTCATGGTCATTTTGACGCAGCGCAAAATTATGTTATGAACATACTAGTAAAGTCATTTATTTACTTTTTGTTTTTAATCGGGCAATTGGCCCACCACACTCACCTGCCACTGCAACTCCTGTGTAGCCAGGATAGACAGTGGTAACTAACCACAAAAACCCTTTGATATGATCTCAGGGGTGCCCGAGGGACATACTAAATCTGTCTTGGGACCCGCAACGAAATTAATCAGAAGATTGTAGGAGGAGTAGGAAGTACTCCAGTTTCCCTCCCCAAGCAAAGCGGGAGACAGCAAAAATTGTGATGCCAAAAAAGTCAGAATTGAAAGGGAAGCACCACGGCCCGGTAATAATAATATGTTTTTTTTTTATGACTACAGGACTCAATGTAATTCATTGTATATTTTTTTATTTATGAAATGACAATTAATTACAATGCGTTAATTATAGTGGCAAAATAGTGTTGGATTGTTTCCAATAGTACTTATGACGAAAACGTTTGAAAGCACGGAAGTTCTTCGCGCAGCCCACGAGATCTTCATAGTACACTACCCTAGAAACACAATGGACGCTGTTCAACATTTCGATTCTTTCGTCATACCAGAGATTACACTTCCAGACTGTGTGATGAGCAGTTTGCTTCATACGGGCTGGGCTGCCTTCGGTTGAACACTCGTATAGCGGAGACGAGGCTAATGTAAATTCAAAAAGTTTCGCTTTAAAGTTACCATGACCTGTCAAAAACTGTGTGATACAGTGATCTATTTCAATGCAATAATATATGCTTAGAGAGTCGATCGCGTACCGAAGGGAAGAAATTATATCGGTGACGCCCTTTCATTTATTTACTTACTTACATTTTGCTATATTTATTCTAAAAAACCAAGATTTATCTGACAGCTCTGGGTTTCCACGTGAGTTGCTTAAAATTGTATCCCGGAGCTCATTAGAGGCGCTAGCCCGGGACGTGAATATAATATAAAGGCCCGGCTAAGGCCCGTTCACACTAGACGGCTATAGTCACGGATTACTATTCATTTGATAGATGCTTGGGGTTTAATATCACGAAATGGACGCATCGGACCCTAGCCATAAACAAAATCAGGTTAAGCAAAGCCAGGGTTGCGTCACGCGTCAGACCGACCACGTCACACAGCCTACACCTAGTCGATACTATCTAGGTATATTGTGACACCACTTAGACCTTGCGGATTGTAGTATCTACTGCAAGCAATGTGGAATAAGTCTGGCAACGTGTAGACATGCAGCCATCGCTAACCTAACTTTAATGTGCGGCTGGAAAACTGAAATCTCTGACGTTTGAAGACCACTGGCCATTTAGGGTCATCATTCAAAAATAGCAAGTCGTCGCACATTTAGTACAATCATTGACTTTCAATCTTAGTCATTCAATCAAAAAATTAGCTTTTTTAATCAGTTATTTTATAATGTTGTTCATGGGCTGAGCTTCGAGGTTCACCAACAGCAAATCCGAGATGATACTTCGGCCTTTAATATTAGTAAATTATAAAAGAGCATTTGCACATGTTCTTTTTGCAATGGATACCGTCTTAAGGGCAAAGGCAGTATCTCAATGCAAGGAAATTTCAAGAAACTTAAAGTTTTGTACAGGTAGTTTTTTAGTCAACTTTAGATAGGGAAATCTTTCTTGTTGTTTTTATGTTCTTAATAAGAAATTGCTATTAGCTATTTTCATTGAATGCGTATATTTTTAAGCTCCAATCTGATGACATTAAAGTTTACTTTACAATTAATTTTGAGATAATATCTCGCTATTGCATTCAGCACGTAGCAGTGTGTCCTCGCCCTAAAGAGGGCGCCCGCCCGGTACAGAGTGATTTTACACCCGCCGAATTTTAAGGAATCCGCGTTTACCGGAATAACCTTGTTGAGATAAATGCGAAGACATTTTGAATATTTATGATAGTCACTACAATTAAAGCTTTCGGTATCCATATGCGCATAATGTATAGTAATTTTGTCGCGATAAAATATAAAGAATTAAAACTGTCTATGAAATAAATAATTATAATGATTAACAGATTTTGATATGACGTAGCAATAAAGCACATGCATCGTTGGTTACTTCCATGTACATGAAAAATAACATGTTATAGCTTTTAGGTGACTGTTTGATTAATTAAACATTACACCACACTCACGTCGATCACACTAAGAAATATTTTTTTTGTTATTACTCTGGAATATTATGTAAAAAAAGTGGAATTAAAGTTGTTGTTACTTATGTGAATATAAAAAAATAATTTTAGAAAACCGAATCAGAAACCCATTTTAAAATAGCAATAACTATAAATAGAGGTAAATTGTGGTATTACGTCCACATAAATACTGAATATGGCGCACTAAACATACGAATCATTCGGTTGCAGCTTTCAAACGATAAATTTATTTTGTGGCTTAGCGTTGTTCAGTTTAGGCCGTTTATTTTAACTTCCGATTGGTTTTCGTTTGAAACAGTTTAGTGTTATGAACGTCGCATAAAAGTTATAATGGATCAAACTTTTTGATCTTTTTGATTTAAAAAATGTAGGCCATAGGAAGTGGGAGATTAAAACTACATAATGTAGGTACCGTATGTATCTAATGGTTACTCTGTCAATATTGTACGAAATAGAGCCACCATATTATTATTTGGTTTATGTATACATCGTAACCGTGAAAATCTGTAATTCTGTAACTTTACTTCCCTGGATTTCTCAATCAAAGCAACACTTCGCGCCAGTGGCGTAGCGTGGGTGTCTGCCGCCCGGGGCGGACGTCAATTTGCCGCCCCCTTACTTGGTTTTGCCGCCGTCTTACTTAGGTTTAGCCGCCCCCTTACTTAGGTTTTGCCGCCCCCTTAAAAGTGCCCAAGCTACGCTACGCCACTGCTTCGCGCCAACAACAGATCAATTAGGCGTCAAAGTCTAATCGCATTACCCGCCATTTGCTTTGTATTATTGGTTATAGAGTTCAGGCAAGTCCTTTGTATAATTGGTTATGCAACTGATGAATGAGCAATGACCAACTTCTACATTACGACGTACTTCCAAACTAAGCTTAAGTTTCCACCTGACTTGACTGAATATAATGTACACAAATTGCAGTTTGCTTAATTGTGTATTTATAACTATCGAGTTTGTATCTTTAACGTAAATGTAGAATATTATGTCGAACGTCGTATACTACAGTGAAATTCACGAGACGAAATAAAAAATGTAAACAATTAGAGGTTTGCAACCTTTGGGATAAATTTAAAATATAGCAATTTCGTCAATTTGTAATTATCTTGATACAATGACGAACCTGGTGCTGTAATCCGCCCAAGTGAAATAGCTTATTAGTTTTGAAAGACACGTATGTTACTTTGGTAACCCAAACGTAACCACTGAAATTAGAATTATTTTAATTTTGACAGGTGATCATTGTTTTAAATATAAATTATTCTCTCTTAACTTGTAGTTTCTGGTATAGATGATTTACCTCAGAGTATGAGTGTCTACAGTGCTACTGTATTGGCTTGCACTGAAAAACCATGAGCTTATCATGAAATATGAAGGACTTGAAGGTACATTTAAAACCGCGTTATCGCTATACATCTATACTCTATACCAGTGTTTTTCAACCTTTTTCATGATGCGACCCCCCTTGTATGAAAAAATATTTCGCGACCCCCGACCCTTCGCTTTTTTATCATGTATGTATGTGTATGTTACAGTGTTACAAATATTCATTCCATACGTTTTTATACGTCTCCATAATTAGGATTCGGATATAAGTACATATTAAAATACGTCAAACACATTATTTTACAATTACATACATTGATTAATGGGTATATCCTTTTGTTAAAATTCTCTAAAATAACTTTAGTAAAAAACAATAAAGATTAAAAAGGTTGATTTATTAAGTAAATGACTTTCTCTTACTTAATAAAGAGACTTTATCTTACTTAATAAATCAATATTTTTAATCTTTATTGTTTTTTACTAAAGTTCTCTCGACCTCCAGCGACCCCTCTACAGAAGCTTCGCGACCCCCCAGGGGGTCGCGACCCACAGCTTGAAAAACACTGCTCTATACAGATAAATATAATTGAAGCGTCTGTTTGTAATTTCAAATTAACATCTTTTCACTAAATGCATAAATGAAAGTTTATTCGATATTAACAATAAAATATCAATTTTTAAAATTTGTGTCTGTCTGTCTGTCTGTCTGGACCTATTTTCCCGGTACTTCCACTGGTGGATTGCTGATGTTATAAGGTCTAACATAGGCTAATTTTATTTTAGGGTTCCGTTTAATAAATAGGGTTCCGTTTCCGTTAGTTGCGGGCAAGGAAGTTATGCAAACGAAGTTGCGGGCATCAGCTAGTTGAAAATATACGTACAATGGCGAGCACCATCTGACAAGCCCCAAAACATGGCACTTGAAAAACCAGCGCTCTCTCTTCCTTCTACATGTGCTCTTTATATAAAACTAGCTGTGCCCGCGGCTCTTCCCGCGTTAATACAGTATCCCAAAAGAACACTAAGCAACTGGATTTTCGGTATAAAAAGTAGCCTAGGTTTTAATCCAGAGCCTAAACTACTACCATACCAAATTTCATCGAAACATCCAAGCATCTTCACAAACTTTTACATTTATAATATCAAGTAGGATAGTTGGATATGCTCGCTGCATTGTAACATGAAATATTGAAGCGAAACCGATGTTCGCTAATTGGTATACATACCGGCATCAAATATTTAGCCCGCGCCGAGGTGATTTAAAAAGAGCCTTAGAAGGCTTTATACTGTAGCTCCAGTATAATATTTATATTTTTACTAGCTTTTGACCGCGACTTCATCCGCATGGAGTTTGGTTTCCATAACATTTTTTTAACCACGACGAATTTTAAAAAATCTCAAAAAATTATTTCTTAGCGGATACCTACCTACGTTATAACAACTATCAGTGAGCTAAATTTCAGTGAAATCCATTCAGTAGTTTCGGCTGTGCGTTGATAGATGAGTCAGTCAGGTTTGCCTTTTATATATTAGATTAATGAACATGAAACTGAAAATGTTAAAAATATTGCGCGCAAATGAAAATGCAGGAACCGTACATTTTGTCGCTGTAAATGTAGCACAATAATCCCCTTCTATACTTTTTACAAAATTTTACAATTTTGGAAATCAGTCCAGTAGTTTTGTTAGAGCCTATTCGATGCAAACAAACATACAAACAATTAAATCTTTCCTCTTAAAATAACAGCTGTGAAATTACTATAGAAAAAATAATATACCTAATCCATTTATTAACAGACATTTTTATAGCAATTACAACAGACAACAAAAACTATCCTAATTGAGATTTTGTCATTTGGGACAAAATGGCAAATATTTTAATACTCAAGATAGACTATGATGTACAATTGACATAACAAAATATCTTCATACAGTAAAAAGCAAAGTAAAAAGTTACGCCATCTTGGTGTTCACCATAGTTCAAATGTCAAAACGGGCCCAAAAATCTTAAAAGTGGGGTCATTTATCTGGGGACACTTTATACCTTTAACATGTCTATTATAACATATACGTCCATGCAAAATGGTCTATGATAAAACCTGTCCGGCCACGTAAAAATTACGTTCATCTAGACCCCGAAAGAAAAGATAAAATATGCCACTCTTGCCCTTAATAACAAACTCTTACAATAACAAATAAAGCAAAGTGCTCATATTACGACGACCTCTGTGGCTCAGGTTCAGCACTTTGGTGCTCAAGCCGGGGGTCGCAGGTTCGAATCCTGCCAAAGGAACAAAAAGTTTTCTGTGTTCCTGGGTCATGGATGTGTATTAAATATGTGTATAATATGATAAAAATCTTAAATATAATATGTATAGTATAAAAGTATTAAATATAGTTCCCGTTGTCTGGTACCTGTAACACAAGTTCTTCGGATACTTAGCACGGGGTCAGAATGACGTGGTGTGAAGCGTCCATATAGATATTATAGATATACTTTATGATTAGTAATGATAAGCTTCTGGATATTAAGCCACGTAAATCTGGCTCCGTCCTTTTAATGAAGCCAATAAACTAATTTAATGCATTATGCACGAACTAAAATAATTGCATTGGTTGTCAACAGTTTTGACGTCATCACGTAATTACTAAAGTTGGAATAGAGCTGTTGATTGGCCAACTGGAAAGTCAAATCCATTACCTAGCATAGACGTAACATTAATATATGGATATCTCATTCATGATATATAAAAATATACTATAAAGACGTTTTCTAAACTATCCAGTAACCATATTGTATCCAATAATTTTTTAACTATAACCACAGATTACTAAATAGTTACTACGTAACTTTAGCTATATTATTATAAAGGTTTGCGATTCCTTAACATTCATAACATCATTCCGTACTAGCGCCTTTAGTCAAGATACATTCGATAATAATTCAACTACGTCGAAATTATCGAATGCATGCACTAGAAGCCCATGTCTGTACCGTACATTATACATAGCATAGACAAAACTAGCTTTTCGACCGTTCATATAAGTTTAAGCAATAGATCATTATAATATCAGTATTTTTTTTTCTCCTTTCAATTTCTTACGTGATTTGATGTTCATAGATATGGTGCTTCAATGCCAGCTGCTACAAATTCCAAACCGCACTCGAGCGTCGTACCGACGACGCTTCTGGAATGGAATTAATTTCCCGAAATGGACATTACCGATTTAGACATCACATGTGAAGGAACTACCAGAGCATAAATTTGCCGCCGTCAGTTAATTTAGAACACAGAAAATACTTAATTTGTCATATACCTACATTTATAGTACCATAAATTAATAAGATGATGAGAATAAGAAGTTTTAGTAGTTGGAAAATAATGTATTTCTTTATTAAATTTTTAAAAAGTAACCGTAAATATTCGTCTGATTAGTAAATATTCGTCTGATTAGGATTCGAACCCGAGACATCGATTTGCCACTAACGCTAAATAAATTTCGACTTTTATCAAACCGCACCACCGAATTGACTTAAATAGCTTTGAATTTTTTGATCATATTATTATTGCGCGACGAAAGAATTACAAAAAAACTCAAGAATAATCGGATTTCTAGGGATAAGACAATCTACATCAATTTTTAGGGTTGCGTACCTAGAAGGAAAAAAAACGGAACCCTTATAGGATAACTTTTTTATCCGTCCGTCCATCCGTCTGTCTGTCAAGTCCCTTTTTCTCAGGGACGCGTGGAGATATCAAGCTGGAATTTATATCAAATACTCAAGTCTACTGTTCTTTGGAGCTGTGAAAAAATCAAACTTCTAAAGCAACCCAATCAAAAGATACAGCCGTTTATACCGCAAATTTTCGACACTCGCAAGGGAATCAATACCTACAGGGTACTTCCCGTGAACTGAGAATCTTGAAATTTGGTACGAAGCAACGTCTTATAGTACAGGTAAAGAAAAAATTGCGAAAACTGTAACCTCCTTACTAATAAACGCTGTATAAGCTTTGAATAGTTATACAGTGTTTTGTTCACATCATACAAGTGACATGTTTAATTCGATAGACGGAGACAAAACACTGTACTTATAACTATTCAAAGCTTATACAGCGTTTATTAGTAAGGGGGTTAATGTTTAGTTACATCATAATATAATAAAAATATTTATAATAATTTAAAACTTACTACCCCTTGCCTCATAAACGCGTAGCGGTATTAAATTGAAATTCATATCAAATACTTACCTATATACCTACAGGTTTGTACGGAACCCTCGGTACACGAATTCTACTCGAACTTGGCCGGTATTTTCAATAATTGGGCATTCCGTATTTGCTGTAATATTGCATAGTAAGTATATTATGTAACTTAAACACGGTAATGCTTAAACTAAGACGGAGTCTATATTATCAAAATCCGTATTACTCATAAGTGAGCTAGAGTATTTGAATGTCTGCGGTGATGCGAGCATCGTAGCGTTATTCCAGAGAATTTAGCAACGTATACCTAGCAGATGGTGTTAATGTTATAGGCTAGAAGAGTCAGTCTTACACTGAGTTTCTTAGGTTCAGCTCACACAGAAATGAGACGAGACGTGACGTCACGCTGCACTTTTAAGATAGCGATTCAAAATTGAACTCTATTCACTATACAATAATACACACAAGAGCGTCGCCGGGCTAACTAGCTCTAAATTCGAACCTACAGAAAAAAAAACAATTATTATATTTTTTTACTGTCAATCAGTCAGTCTCTCTGTCTGTTTGTTCCGGCTAATCTCTGTAACGGCCGGACCGATTTTGACCGGATTTTCACTGGCAAATAGCTGATATTATAAGGAGTAACTTAGGCTATTTTTGTCTTAGGATTCCGTTTCCGTTAGTTCTAAGTAAAAGAAGAAAGAACCAGCTTGTATTTTATGAAATTCAACATTATTGGAGAATAAGCAAAACCAATTACGCTACATCTATTTATATCTGAAGTCTTCGAATCGCAAATGTAAGAACTGAGCCAAATATTCAAATAACATAGATATTGGTATTAAAGATATTGGTATTGGTATCAAATATGAAAATTGCGAACAACAGATATTGGTAATAGGAATCCGACACGAGTCTGTAACAGGAAACAAAAATACAAATTGGGACATCTTTTTCAAGCGTTGTTGAGATTCTGACATAGGTATTGTAATGAGTGTGAAACCATTTTCTATGTTGTAATTATGGTTAGTATTCCTTAATATGTAATCATATTTGTTTACTGCACGCCTCATAAACGAAAGGGTTGAGGTAGTGCTCTACTCTCGACATTAAAAAAAGCTGAAATTGATTTTTTTATATAAATCGCACTTACAAGTTCATATGAGTGCACTCATAGATGTTTAATATTAATAACCTAACCAAGAGCATGTCACGATACGTCTAAGGATGGTTCCGTAACTATTAACGCGTAATATGTTTTTTTTAATTACTCCAAAAGTTATTATCCGATTTGGTTCACAATAATTTTCCTAAAGAGATTTTAGCATGATCTATCAGCATGGAAATTTGCAAGTTTCTATCTCCTATAGTTTAAAAATGCTTGGGGGGGACCAACTTACAAACTACTTTAGAGGCTGATTACGCGAAAATGGTCAACTTTATAAAAAAGTAACGTGTGAAACCTTGCCATTATTTTAAAAGACCTATTCTATGATACCCCACACGATGGGGTAGAGTGAAAAAATATTTTTCATCCCCTCTTCACATGTATGGAGAGCCACCCCTAAAATATAAAATTATTATTTTTTTATGATCCCGAAACCGTGATCTATACACAATCTATAACTGCACCAAATTTCATTAATTTATATTCATAATTACAGGAGCTAGAGGCGCGGACAGACAGACAGACAGACGGACAGAGCGAAACTATAAGGGTTCCTTAAGTATTACGGAACCCTAAAAAGAGGAGTGCACTTAAATAAAATATTGTCAGACACATAAAATATATTTCAATAACAATTATTTTGTTTAACATACTATCCTACTAATATTATAAATGTGAAAGTTTGTGAGGATGGATGGATGGATGGTTGGATAGATGTTTGTTACTGTTTCACGCAAAAACTACTAAATGGATTTCGATTAAATTTGGTATAGTAGCGGCATAAGGCTCTGGATTAAAACATAGGCTAAAAGTACAGTGTTCCTTTCTAGATACTGCATTTATGCGGGCGAAGCCGCGGGCAATAACTAGTTAAAAATAATCTCTTCTGAACGTCCGTGTGTCTATGTTTATAGATTGATACGTGTGTCGTGTATGTGGCAGGGAAATTGGTGGAAAAAATATTTTACAATATTTTAGTCAAAGACTTATTTTAATAGGCGTTTTGATTTTGAATTCAATAACAGACAGCGGGTCTTAAAAGGCCACTTGCGCAATATCATCGCAATATTGCTATTTCACACTAAAGCAATTCTGCTTGTAAATCTGTCAAATGAATGCATTTCAGCCAATTTCTGCATATGAATTGTATCCAAATCATATTATGAATTACAATTCAAGTGGCCATTTGACGATCGCTGTCATCTTTCATACAGTAATTCATAACAAGAATTGAAAATGAATTGTCAAAACGGCCTTTTTAGACCTGCAGATCGAAAACAGCTTTAAATTAAACATGCTTGTGTTAATGAAAATACACGAGAAACATCAACGATATACCTGACGACAGTCAAATAAAGATCAGGAATAATAATAATCAATCGCATATGATTGGTACAAGTTCAACACAATCTAATCATAGGGGTGCCCGCATCGGTCTAATGATGAACTCGATCGAGTTATAGCCATTGATTTGTCTGCCTATAAAGCCTTTTTAGAACCTTTATGAGCGTAGTAATGCTGATTGAGACATATAAACTCGCAGTAGTGACTAACGGCCCGTTTCAATAATCCTATCTACCAATAACTATTTGTTAAAAACCTTAAATTTGTATCGAAAAAACTGGCAAATTATTGAATGATGACGTATTTACAAATAGCTGATATAGATAGGATATTGAAACGGGCAGTTAGTGATGCGTGTATATAACCCGACATCATTACGACTTCCGCTATGAATATTACTTAATAGATGGCGCTAAGCGCAATAAAAATAAAGTTTCCGATTGTTCTTTAATAGAATAGATATTAGCTTACGCGGCTTACCATTCCGCAGATCTCCCTCTTCGTCACCGATACCTCGTTGTTAATACATGTGTGATAAGAATCTTATACCTTAAACGAGGCAATCTTGTATATAATATATATGAAATTCAGTATGCAGGGGGTTTTGAGGAGAAAAATCGGTCTAGTTAGGCTTTATCCCTGGAAACTGTGCATTTTTAAATTTATTAAATCATGTATCAATAATTTCGACTCTATAATCTGAGTCAGATTGACAGAATGGTTAATTTTTGCGGTGTTCAGAAATTCTAAATGTGGTAGGTTCGAAGTGTAGGCTACTAACATATTATTAGAATAACAAGTCCATTGAATGATGACTATAATTAGTGATCCCTGATCTGTGATATTGTGGTAGGGCATGATAATTATTGTTACTAGAGGTCACCTTGTGGTCGAAATCCGCAGAAATTTATAAGGTTTTTTTTTTTTGCTTCTTAGATAGAAAAAAGTGTAAATGTTGTGACAGATTAACAAACTTTAACAAAATTATGTGTTATAATAATCTGAGGTAAAGTGTTGTTATTTTTATTAATTGTATATATTTCTAAGCATTATAAACAATATTAGCTTTCTGCACACCTTCCACATAAACTTTAATTTACCGGCCAAATTTCATACTCATCCGGTTGCATGATTCTCGACGAACTATACTGAAAGTTTTTGCTTCACGTAATAATACATACATACATGCCTCTTTCCCGTAGGGGTAGGCAGAGACCACTTCTTTCCAGTTGCTACGATCCTTACATACTTGTTTCGCTTCATCCTTTCATTCTTACCATCCATTCCTCCTCTTACATTCAACGTAGCGAAGCGGCTCTCCATGGGCCACTTTTCGCCTCAGCGAGAACGAGACGTAATGGGTGGCGAACCACATCGCCGCCATTAAGATAGGGGTGGTGTGGAAAGGAAGTTTGGTAAGTTAGAGTGGGAAATAGGAAATGTAGGATATTACCGCCCAGGAGGGCAAGGGATAGGACAGTAATAGCTAGGGAAGCCGGGGTCGCGTACCCGTATACTATACCACAACTACCAGACGGGTAAGTTGGGATGAGTATCCCATTTCATCCCATCCCATCCATCCATGAGTATCCCATCACGTAATAATTAACTGAAATAAAAGTCTTCATTGAAATAAAATTGCGAGTGCCGAAAATTTACGATAATTTTAAAATATTGAGTTAAAACTCACCATTTATGGAGCCGACATTTTCTGAATTATGAATACGAATTTCACAATCAGTATTGATATCAAACGGAAGGAAAATGAAGTAGTCATTATGCTCGTGAGTGATCATGTAATTATGTATCGTGAATGTACGATTTACATCTCTATAATTAACCTTTTGCGCTATTATAACTTTTCACTACATCTGTATTATTGAAAATGTGGTCATTGTATTCCTTATATTATATTGGTGACTGGCTGGATAGTCATAAGTTTTGATATGAGTTTGCTTTTTACTGTTTTGAATTTATGTTTTTGACGTTTATTTTATATGTAAATACTTTTGCTGTGTATGAATTGAACTTAATACATTTGCCATTATTTAGATTTCTTCTTTAATTTGTAGTGCATAGTTATCATAGTTCCTCATTTACACTTCATTATAATACAGTCAACCTCATTAACAATAATATGGGGCTAGACTTACTTATCACGCTGATAATTATTGCATTAACAGGGGATTATAAATTTTACCTGTAATCAGTGATAACTACCTATAATATTTTATATCCGCAAATTCTGTCGCCAACAATACCACGTTTCTCGTGTTGTTCGCTCCAGTAGGTATAATGACTAACAGCCGCACTCAGAGACGTTCATTAAATTAGCCCTAATCAGTATTTAACTAATGAACATTATATATCTTAATGACGCGTGTCTCCCAGAGTCAAAATTTAATGGATCGTTAGCTAATGACAAATTTAATCATTCGTAGGGCGGTGCATCTTCGAAATAACTTGTCGATTACTTAAAAACTTGGAGAAGGTGTAGCCATACTTAAAATTAATTAATATGAAACTGTTAAGTTTGTCTTTAATAAACATCAGAAATCATGTAAAGTAGTAAATATGGTTATAATTTATTTAATTAACAAAGAAAATCGACAAAAAATTATCCAAAATAGCTATAATTTATCGAATATTTTGGTAAAATAATTTCAATTTTCTAATATGGCATTACAGTTGCTAACTGTCAAATCTTCGCGGGCGGCGAGCGTGAATATAATACGTAAACAAACAAAAAATCTAAAGTATAAAGTTTATTGCACTCTACATTTTTAGTGTAATTTTGAATTGTGTTTCAAATTATAATATTAATATTAATGTGAATATCCGTCTATTGTGAATATATGATTAGCAAAATTGAAATTCGTTGCTGTTGTGAAGGAAGATTGAAGAAATATAACAAGCGGAAAAAATATTAGAAAAGTTACAAAATAGTAATAAGTAAATAAAAGAAATTATTTTATATGTATTGTCTTTTATTAATCAAATCCAAATAGTGCTACATGATGCTTACCACCGGCGAGAAGAAAAATTGTTCTTTTCAAAAAATATTTTTTTACAATATACCTAGTAACTTAATCTAAGACAAAAGTCAATATACATAATAAGTACATACATAGAAGCAGCCTTGCAAGGAGCATCTTATTCCCAAGGTGGTAAAATGATGAAACCATTGACCTTATGCTTTGGCACACAAACATTCTTTAACCTTTTTTAATTTATTAATGGAAAGAATCTGAATGTTTTCTGGGATTCTATTGTGGGTGTATACACCTTGACCTTCCTTTAAAAATTAGTCTGATCACTCATCACAGGTATATCTAACTTATTTCTATTTCTTGTATTCCTATATAATATGATTGTCACTTTTTTTTTCTGACATACAACACATTGTCCATTGAATTGTGTATTTGTCCAAATGTATTGTGAAGCGACGGTCAGAATACCTATTTCTTTAAACTTATCTCAGAGATTCAAAGGAAATTCATGATTTGGTAGCTCAGAATGGAAAGAATGATGACATCTTATAAATAGAACATAGGTATAGCTTGCCTCTGTAGCACAAATATTCTATTCTATTTCTGTACACTTCTGAAGTGATTCCTCCAGGACTTTTTATTTTAATAATGATATTTAATTCAATACACCCAATCACCCCAGGAAAGTGTGCAATTTCATAGAATTGTCGTCTGTAACAAGAATATAATATTTAAATTACATAATTATAATATAATCATTAGATGTAGTTTAATTAATATTATAATATACATTAGCTTGGCATACATTTAGTTCAAAACTAATAAAATATATCTTTGCAGTGTTAACACTCTATACAGTAGCCGGGAACTTGACAAAATCTTGCATTTTCATAGCAATTAATGCAGAAACTTTGCTGACAATTCATGAGACTGATTACTGACAGATATTAATATAAAATAAGATAGCAACATACAAATAATATTATTACAACCACAGTAAACTCTCATGATTCTAGTTTTGTTTATTATTTTAGGTACTATAATTTAGAAACTAACCTGAAAACTGCCTGTAGCTAAATATCTTACAGTAAACAGAAGCATTATTTTGGGAGTAGGTAAATGGTAATCCTCTTCTAATAGGTATAGACTGATCTAATCTGATTTCTACATATTATTATTAGGTTTTTTTAGAACTTAGGACTTTGGAGTGAATCTATATCTAACATGGAATTCTTGAATTGAATATTTTAGTGAAAGGATCCGAATAATGTATTCTATAGCGTCTTGGTCATCTTGGTCCCACATTTCTGAATCTTATTGAAAAATTTACAAAATCTATAAAGTCCATCTCATTAGACATTTTGCATAAAAATGGTAAAAACAACGTAGTAGTAACTGAGGTAATAACTAGTAATAGCGTATTAGTAAAATTCAAATGTAATTTTTTTACAAAAACAAATAAATAACCTCAAATTCGAACGTCTTAATCCACAATTAGCAAGTTAAATAGAGGTTTTGCGATACTTAAATTTAATCATCATTAAGTCACGTTAACGATCCGTTAACTGACTCTGAGAGTGAGTTTTTTTAAATCTATACTAAGTAATGGTTTAAGTAACAATTAAATGACTCTGAGTGCGGCCGTAAAACACTATACCGACTAACGCCGTGCTTTGCCGGAAATACGCAAGAGGTGCACTTACCGCACCTTGCTACTAAAATCGGTGCTACGCCGGAGTAATTACAATTATTTTTTTGCCTAAACGTCTTTACATAAGCAGGTGTAAAGACGTTTAGGCAAAAAAATAATTGTAATACTCAAAGTAAAAATCATCTAATGTATGGATGGTCCGCAAAATGCAAACTCGCCTATTTAAGGAAAAAAAATATTTCGAGTATGGCAATTATTTTTCTGCTTAAACGTCTTTACTTAAGCAATAGATCATATGCCTAAAATATCCGTAATTGATTTTACCGAATCTTAAATACCTACATTATAATAAAACGATGCAATCTGACGCTAAGGATCAGTTCACACCAATACGATATGCAATATGGCGATGCATTTTTAAGATAGCTATTAAAAATAATCTTTATTTATTACACAAAAAGATTGTTACTCGAAGTGGGTCCTAACAATACGATGTTCTAATCCGGAGCTATTCTGTAGGCAGGCCACATTGTCCACAAAATTGAGTAAAGTAAAGGTCTATACTTTATTATAATAAAGAGGAAAAGTTTGTTTGTTACCTTGTTTGTTTGTTTGCATTGAATAGGTTTCGAAACGACTACGGGACCGATTTTGATGAAATTTGGCACAGATGTAGAGTAGACCACGGGAAAGGATATAAGCTACTTTTTATCGCAGAAAAATTTACCGTTTCTGCGAAATTAACTTTTGTGCGCACGAAGTCGCGGGCAACATCTAGTGGATTATAAAATATACTTTTAGTGGATAAAAAGTTAAAATTTGCTAGAAAGAGTAATAAAGGCTGTAAATCTTATTCAATTATGTAAAATATATATATAGAGATGGCCGTTTAAACAAAAAGCGTTTAAAAAAGCGTGCTTTTATAAATAAGTTGAAAAGTTGTTTGTAAACGTAAGCGTTTAACACTTATCGTTTATAGTCATTATGCCATAAGTGTGGTATGAGCAAAGAAAAATAGTTCTCATGCCAGCGCAATAAGAGTGAAAATTTTTTAATGTAGCTCATCACTTATTATTATTATTATTATGCTAGCCTGTTATGTCCCACTGCTGGGCAAAGGCCTCCCCTCTTTTCTTCCATAAATCGCGATCCTTTGCTATGGTCGGCCAGTCCTTATCAAAGGCATCTTATTCGTCGCGCCACCTTTTCATGAGTCTGCCTCTGTTCCGCCGACCAGTAGGTAGCCACTCCGAACTAAGATATGCCCATCTATCTGGGTGCATACGAGATATATGTCCCGCCCAACGCCATTTTAAGCTGGCAGCTTTCTTTCCCACGCCAGTCAGTCCCGTTTTGGAGCGCAGAGTGGTGTTTCGGATTCGGTCGATCCTCTTGACACCTAAAATGCTGCGCTCCATGGCCCGTTGACAGACCCCGGAGCTTAGATTTTTGTGACGCGGTTAAAGACCAAGACTATGCACCGTAGGTTAGGACAGGCAGAATACACATGTCCATGAGTTTTCGTTTTAAACAGATGGGTAGATTTCCTTTTAATAGATGTTTCATAGACCAGAAGCTTCTCCATGCTTTTTCTATTCTCATGTCTACCTATTTATCTTGTCTGTTCTTAAAAGATGTAATCTGGCCTAAATAAACGTACTCGTCGACATAGTGTATTTCATGTCCGTTTATCACAACCCTATGCTTCGTGCTATTAGTCATGATTTTAGTTTTCGACCGGTTCATTTGGAATCCTGCCTCGAGGCTAGCCGTGCTAAGGTGTTCAAGCATCGACTGTAAGTTCGTGGCTGACGTGGCAAAGAGAACAATGTCATCGGCAAAACGGAGGTTTGTACGCCTCTTATTGCCCACGACTACACCTTTATCTTCCCAATCCGCTGAGACTTTTTTAAAAACCTCTTCTAAGGCGCTCGAAAAAAGGCGGGGAGACAAAGGGTCGCCTTGCTTGACGCCTCTTTCAATCAAAAATGTTTGACCCATTGCAATTTAACTGCGGCTGAACTACTTTGGTATATTAATTTGAGCAGATCTATGTAGGTATTATCAATTTTTTGGTTACTGAGGGCTGTATAAATGGTATTGTGGTATAAACTGTCAAATGCTTTGTTAAAATCAATGAAGGCCAGGTACAAGGGTAGATTATATTCATTACATTTTTTTTCACTTATTAAAATGTTTAATAAACGGCTTATATTTTGTACTTATATGCTTTTTTCATGTTTATTCACTTGTTGTTAGTTGCGCTTTGCGGGTTGACGAAAATACGTAATATTACGTTACGCAATAATTCGTATTAATATTATTTAGATTTCAGAGAGTCCTAAGCCTGCAAATTAGGAAGGAAAGCTCATTAAAAATCAGTTTTAGCGATCGAAAAACGTAACATAAGCTCAAAAAACATTATAAGTGGCAATAAGTAGATAAGCAGATAAGCAGTTAACATAATTTGCTTTTGAATATTCAATAACGGATAAGTTAACTTTTGATTTTTAAGCCGTTTATCACATCTCTATATATATAAGCCATTGTGTATTACAATACTTGACAGTATTATGTTATTTTGGTTAAGCTATATTTGGTAAGGTCGATAGTTCGAACATTTACGTACATAACGTTTTGCAAAATCATTTAAACACTGCGGGCACATAATTTCCTGCTTACGTAAAGACGTTTAAGTGGACTTTTATACAAAGTAAAAATACATTGCACTTTTTACGACACTGACCAGCTGTAAGCTGTTGACCTCACAGCACCCTCGCCTCACACCAGCTGACTTCAAAATAATGTAATTTTCAATCAATACAAATTTTTCTACCTAAATAACTTTACAATGGTTTCCCAAAACGTCTGAAACTGATTATACTAAACGTTATAATAATATTATATTATAGTACAGAATGTTGTTTGTAAATTATCATGCAAGAAACTCGCACTCAAAAATTGTTTATATTTTTCAGAATATCAAGTTACATACGCTCTCAAAACTTATTAATTATTATGTATACTCACGTTTACAGAGATGAATCGTTACACTCGTTTGTACAAGCTGAGAATTTTTCTGGTACACTCCTTGTATGTAGTAAAACGCGTAGATAAAATAAAATTACGTACATTTGTGTGGATCAAGTAATGTTAGGACTGTCTTGGGCGTGGCAAGGGCTGTCAGTGTATTGAAATCGAATAACCAAACGTAACTTTATCCGGGAGTGTTCCGGACATTGGGTTATAAGAAGGGCAAAACTATTTGATACCCAATCTTGGAGTTTTAACCTTTTAAGTTTGTTGTTTATAGTGAAAACTTAAAAAAAAATCATAAAAGTAGGAAGGTTCAAAATATTTATATTTTTAATGCATAGTTTCTTGTTGAAAATTTGTGTTTCATAATAAGTATTAACAACAATTTTTCACTTTTGTTCAAGTTCGAAAAGTATTATTTTATAATTAATTTATTAAGCTTGGATCTACAGGTTTAAAATCGTTATTTTTAACGTAGTCCCACTCTCGCACGAATCATTCATTATATAAATCATGGCAAAAAGCCGGAAACCCGATTTGTCTGGCTTTATACTTTGGGCAACCCTATAGGTACCACTATAAAATTCAACGTTCCATCTTTATAAGAATTTATTCCTTGTACTCATGAGGATCGTACGTATGTTCCAAGTGTAGGTTATATTGCCCTAACTACTGTTGTTTGAGATAATATTATGCGCATGTATTTAAATAATTTGAGTATGCTTTATCCCTGATAGTTATTTCAAGATGTTCCAAAAATAGTTTGATGATTATATTATATTCTTTTGTTAAGGATATTTTAGTAAATTGGTTCACTTTTGACTTTACTCTTTCAGATCACATTTTCACATAAAAACTAATTGAGAAAAGTTATAGGTACAAATATAATATAAAGGAACCAAATTTAACGCGGGTGAAGCGTGAGTCTTTGAATTGCGAGTGTTAAACAAAAAATTATATGAAAATCCAATTATTATTATAATACAAATTTGTTGTTCTCGAATTTTTAAAGCCTTATTTTCGTATAATTTAATTACTAACTCGAAATAATTTTTACAGTGTGGGCCTTACTATCTGTTCTTTTCTTTGTATTTTCTGAGAACATTTACCATAGTAATGTATATTTTTTTACCAGAAAGAAGAGATTTCAAAGAACAAAAAGCCCACCAACTTTTTAAAAAAGATGATATTTTGATGCGAGAATTTTCGATCAAAAAATAGGGTTATTTTTCGATATTAAGTGAAAATAAGGTGGAAAAAGAAATATTTTAAAACAAAAAATACGGTGTATTTCGGACATAAAAAGGTTATTTAAGGACATAAAGTTTTAACCAAATTTCTTGAGAAAATATAAGGTAAAAAAAAAAAAAAAACTAAAAACTTAGTTATTTGAAATTTTCACATTAATTTTGTGGTTATGTGAAAAAAGTGTAAATGCAAAAGTTGTAGTTCTTTTTATTACCTACAACTTTGCTATTTCCTTTTTCCATAGGAATTATAGTTTTGCCGGAAATCGAGATAATCCGTTTTTTACTCTTAAAACTCGCCCCCTTATACTTCCCGACTCAAATCGCCCGTAAATTAGTTTTCGTTATATTTTTGTTATATTCTCTTCCTTTCCTAATGGGTTTTATCCAAGTATATTTTTTTTTTCAAAAATTATCGGCACTGCTCTAAAATAACTACACAAAAACACTTAACGTAACTCACAACAATTACACGTATCGTAACTCAACGTAAACGTTACGTGAATGCACAGGGAGAAAACAACAATGAGCATTATTCAAAGCGGAGGAAACCTCAGCTTGTCAGCATAATGAGTGAAGAAACGCAAACGGCGGTAACGAGAGCTACGAGACAAAATAATATTTAACATCACGCTGTACAACGTGTATACGAGCACCCTGTATATCGGGTGCGATATTTAAACATGCTGTATAACGTGTGTGACATATATTATTATGAACATTATGTAGAGTATTTGAGCATACTCTATAATACAAATATACATACGTAAATATTATGACAGCACACACTATTTTTCATGTATTGATACAGATCTATACACGAAAAATATACTAGTGTTTATTTACACTAATGTAAAATATTTTGATTTTCAGATGTAGGAGACATTTTGTTTTACTATTTTATGATTTACAGTCATATAATATTATCTGTATGTAATCGCTAAAATTATTATAATCAGAATTGTCTAAGTAAATAACCTAACCAAGAGCAGCAAAAAAGTTACTGTTCGATTTCGTTCAAAATAATTTTTCTAAAGAGTTTTTAGCATGATCTATCATCATTGAAACTTACAAGTTTATAACTACTATAGTTTAGAAATTCTATGGGGGATCAACTTACAAACCACTTTGAAGGCCGGTTAATCGAAATTGGTTGACTTTGTAAAAAGTCATGCATGGAAACTTAACTTTATTTTAAATGATCTATTCAACGATACCCCACACGATGGGATAGTATGAAAAAATGTTTTTCATCCCCACTTCACAAATATGGAGAGCCACCCCTAGAATATAAAATTATTATTATTTTATGACGCCAAAACCGAGATCTATACACAATCTACTAACCATAGCAAATTTCATCAATTTATATTCATAATTACAGAAGCTAGAAGCGCGGACAGACAGACAGATACACAGACGGACGGACAGAGTGAAATTATAAGGGTTCCTTGTGTATTACAGAACCCTAATAAAAGGATTGCGTTAGTCACGCAAAGTTAATGCGGACGCGGCGACGCGGTACTATGCTACGTCGCTTTACTAGATACTAGCTAAAAGCCGTTGTATAGTCATTTCACATACTTAATAAAGTGATGTTTTTCTATCGATAAAGTTCGTAGCAACAAATCGGTTGTAATTTACCACCCTTCCATATCCCGAAGTTTATATCGACAGGAGAGATAGTAGATCTGCTCCATACGTTATACCCAGGGTTGTCAGAGGTCTATTAATAGCTGTAGCTCGTTCGTGTGGCAAATGTTAATAACATTACATTAATAAATATAGCATACATTATTTAAGCCTATAGCCATCATAAATAAATTTACATACGCATTGTCGTCCATTCTCATAATATCGTCAGCTTGGTCCAGAGGAATGAATCGTCAATACGTGTGAGTCAATTTAAACTCGAGCTTAATCACGGTCTATCGGTCTGTCTGTCTGTCCATTTGTCCGTCTGCCCATCTCGTCGTCACACACAGCCCGACTCACACTGGGTATGGTTTATATTTTTTCCTCAACTTATGTACTTGATAAAAATTTAATTGCTAAAGTGCAATTCAACCTACTATTTAGTTGTTTTTACTTTTACGTATTACATATAGTATTTGTATTTAGAAAATTGTAGAAGCGGCAACCCTTTTTTTCGTAGACCGTGTAATGCATTTACCTACTCATACATACACGCCGAGGGCTGGGTAGAAGTGACAGCCCTGGTGTTGCAGATGGAGCGTCACGATACAGAATATGGCGTCGATAGATGAAACGTTCGGCGTTACAGACGACCCATTACTCTGTGGGACAGGTATCGATGGACCGTCTTTGTCTGAACCGTGACTAATCCTTTGTTTAGCTGGACTGGACTACGGATATGATAGGTGATCGTGTAAATTGAGAATAGGCTACTTGACCTTGTTTTTATTAATGTCCTAAACGCTGCATAATTATTTCATTACACAAAAAAAACATAATATAACATTATTTTAAACCTAAAAACCTACAAAAAATACTTTAGAAATACACGATAATCAAAAAATATAGTTATAAGGCTGAATTTAACTTTATTTACTAAACAGGTAGAAAGATAAAAGTAAAGGCGGTAAATATCAATGTAAAAGACGGCGAGGATGCGGTTGTAAAGTTTGCTAAAAGAATAATGGAGGCCCGCAGGCGACGTAATTCTCCAACGAAGCCGCCAGGAAGCTTATGTTAATGTGTGTGTATAGTAACAGTACATACATATTTACTAATATTATTAAAAAGAAAGATATGTTTGTTTCTTTGCTTGTTTGTTTGCATCAAATAAGCTTCGAAAGTACTTGACCGATTTTTAATGAAATTTTACACATATATAGAGTGGACCCCTTGGTCCAATTATGTACAAGCATTATATTGTGTAAAATTCCACGGGAATGTGAATTTTGCCACGATAAAAAGTAGCCTATGTAAGGACATAAAAAGTAGCCTATGTCCTTACATAGGCTACTTTTTATCGTGGCAAAATTCACATTCCCGTGGAATTTTACACAATTTAATGCTTGTACATAATACAAAAAATAAGTATTATATTTACGATATTATAATTACGCGGGTGGAACCGCGGGAAAAACTAGTCAACCATAAAAACTCTAATTTGATGACATAATATGATGCCGAAGGAAGAAAATTAAAAACCTATGCCAAAACTGTTTTGGCACCCGCAGCGGAAATTAATCATAATGATCTATGTATGAAATTAATATTATTATAAGTGGTGTATCAGACCGTGTACGCGTGTGTACGTGTGTACTGTGTAACAAAACCTTCGATAGCGATCACGGCCCTAATATCGATTAATCACATTAACGGTCCGTGCCGATCCGATATTAATTGCTTTTATTGCCGGCAATATCGCATTATATTACAAATACATTATTTCGCAAAATGTTGTAATAACGTGAGCCATACTGTGGCGAAACGTGGAACTAAAGTTTATTGATATTTTGACTTGAACATCGCGTAAGCGCGAGGCTACAACACTGCGTTCCGGCGTAGCAGAGCAAAAATCGTATACGCGATACGCCACTTACGTACAACGTCCGTACAACTACGTACAATTTACAAATGTACGTCGTCGTGTTCTGTGATTTTCCGCGTCACAACTTTTACGCGCGAATATAATAAGTTTACGAAAAATTAAGCCTTATATCGGGAACACACTAAAAGCCAAACGAAAGTTGATTGTGAAAGTTAAACGTGGAACAATAATAATGTAACACAAAGCATAAGAACACGTTGATTATTATTTTGGAGTTTACTTCTTAAAAATGAATTTCATAAGCCCGGGGTATAAAAATCTAGGAGAGAAAAATCGAATTCATGATGTCACACGGTCACACAGTAACACGGTACGGTGTCCCACTATGTAAGCCATCACTGACGCATCTTCGGCTAACATCGCGACCGCGCTTTGCATTGCTACCAAATTTTACTTTTTAGAGTCGTGCGTTGTACACTTACACTTGTTACACTTCATGAACTTTTGATATTGGAAATGTCTGTTCATTCGCTCCAGTGTAGGCTCCGATTTCACGAAAAAGTGTGTTCCCCTTATATCTCGGACAGCTTAGAAGATATGATATTCAAGAAAGGCTCAGAAGTCGAGTTTTCCCGAGAGCTGTAAGGTTCAAAAAGAAAGTCGAAACGTCCGAAATATTGAAAAAAAAAAAGACATAGAAGATAGTTATAGGTGACTAAATTGTCCATAGGAGACAAACTCCTATGGACAATTTAGTCAGCTATAACTATTTGAGTCTAAAAAAGACCCTTGCCTTGCCCTAACCTTTTTGCGACAGTATTTTTTCGCATTCCATAGATATCTATGGACATATTATGTCCAATGTGCTCAATAGTCATGTGAGGCACGAAATCTATGATTTTACTGTTACCTGAGAGTCAAATTTGCTAAATAAAACCTGCATTATTACAATTACAATCAAGTCCCGGTACGCTAAAACAGTTAAACGATATTCTCGTAAACGTTAAACCCACGTGAAAGGCGCTCTGATTGGTCAAAACTTCATAAAATCAGTTCAAGATAACATGTCGCTTTTCTTACAATGAAAAGTGAGTCTACTTTAAATACGAGAATTGAGGTTCTGTTTTACAACAGATCGCCTTTCGTTTTTTTCGTAGTAATTTAATACTTTCTTGCCTTCGTTTATCCTACGCAAAATCCGTGAAATAAAATGTCAAAAATATGGTTGTATTTATGAAATATTTTTAAATGTTAGACACAGCGTAGGAAATCGAATTTACTTCATGGGTGGCCTGGGCGGCTCACGCGGCTCGGGTGGTTTTTGTGCCTAGGGCGGCTTAGGCAGGCAGACGCTACGTTGAATATTCCCTCCACAGTGGACGGAATATTCAACGTAGCGTTATGAGAGACACCATGAAACGCAAAAAAATATTTAACCAATATTTATGGTATTTTCAGGAACTGCAGATTTTTCTTGAGGGTTATTTTTTGTATTACGTGTGGTCATTCGTTTAGAAACGCTTTGTGCTTGCCATAACATTTTTTTAAATAAATGAGTATGACTTTGCTTTTTTCTCTTGTTACCGCTAAATTGACACCTACTATAAGTGCAAATAAGTAAGTATAATATAAGTGTTATTTTTATAATTCATTTATCAAATAAATTTAATACAATAAGATTTTTTAATTGCTACTTACCGGTTAGAACTTATGCTGGCTAAATAATTAAATTCGCTACATGCAACTGCTTGTAAAAACAAACACATAATATTATGATTTGGTTTTGTGAATCAAGGTATATGCTTATTGGCAATATACGGTATTTTAATATCCACAATGATAGTTAATATTTATTGAAATAATTAATGATGACTAAAATTATTCATTCGTATTGCAATAATTATAGGTAAATACTAAAAATTCCAATATAACTTTATTATTAAACCTCAAAAAAGAAAATTAATACCTGTATAAGAGATAGCTTTAAAAAATGATATTCTGGGCTTATATTAACGTATCAAAATTTAGCCTTAAACTTGTTTTTAAATTAAGATGATCAAACCCTTTTGAATCAACTCTGAAACCACTCAATTCCTAATATCACATTACGAGCAACATTAGTAGTGGTCGGAAGTAACATAATATTATGAGGGTCGTTAGCAAGAAAGTTATCATTAAAAGGTCTAATAAGGTCACAATATGACCAAAAACGGGTCAAAGATAAAACCCAATTAAATCTTCCTCGCATCGAACAGAGTATCGAGCAGTAAGAACATTAAAAATATGCTATTATAAAAAAACAGCAGAACCATTCAATATCATCATCAGTTTATTGCCATCCACAGCTTAGGTGAGGTAATCAATAAGCCCCAAGGTAAAATCGGATGGAATGGCTGAGGGCTTCTCAAAACAGGGATTGGTTTGAGAATCCATCGTATATTCGATCCAGCGAAGTATGTAAATCGACTCATATAATGACCAATTATTATACAACGAAGGACTTTGCGTACGGAACCCTGAAAGTATTGTAAGAAAGTTAAGGTTCACGAACCATTGAAATTTATGCTTCTTTTATTTCTTTTATTTATACGAGAAACCAATGAAATAAAGTTTTCAAAGTTGTTTAGAAGCTTTTATGTGGGAGTAAACTGTAAAATGAGAGTATTTATTCGAAAAGCTTTAGAAATATATTCTGGGCAGTGGGTACAGAATTTCAGAATCATGTAAAGTTCTAGCAGGTGAGTTTTTTACTATTGAAATTGTTTGATGCACTGATTTTAGCCTAGATTAAGAAGTACTTTATGGGGATAAATAATCGTGCGAAACTGTTTCCATTGTTCTCGCGGGATAAACAGATTTGTTTTATGTGCAACAAAGTTGCGCTTAACATCTGGGGGGCAATTCTGCTAAATAAATCCTGCATTAATATAATTACAATCAAGTCTCGACATGCTTACACTCTCAAAAGGTGTTTTTATGAACGTTAAACCAACGTGAAACGCGCTCTGATTGGTCGAAGCGGCATAAAATCCGTTCACGGTAACATGACGCTACACTTTCAATCCAAACAAAGTGAAGTTGACTGTATAAATTGTTTACTTTAAATACGAGAATTGAGGTTCTGGTTTAAAATAAAAGTTATTTTAGTTTTAAGAGATATAAATGTAGGTATAATATTTGTGGGTAATGTAGAGTTAACGAGTTATTAGTTTATTGGTTTTTAGCCAAAGTTATTAAATATATTTCTATGATTCTTAACAGTCTATTGGTTTCCCTAAAATTTTAAACAAAATAATAATTTACAGATTTTATAAACTATTAACAACATAATATTACCAGCAAGTATAAAATTCAGAACAGCCGAGGAATTTTGATATATTTCGTATAAAAAGGTGTAATATTGAGAATTATATTAAATGGAAATAATATGAACGATATACATCTAGTTCTAAGAAACGAATATTGAATAACCGAATTATTTAAAGACGCAACTTTACCTAATCGAGGCGCGTGTAACTGTTTGCTTTGATATTATATGTCTATAGACATCAAATCTGTAAAGTATAAAAAAATATACACAGCTATTAATTTATAGTTCTTACGTCGATTTGCATCTTTACTAATTGAAAAATCTCGCAAGGGTAGAGACCACAGAATATGTCTGCAGACCGTTTCTCGGCTCTCTCCCACGTAGGAACCTATGGAGTCAAATGATATTAGTGACGATGTCATGATGTTTATTAAATATTATAGAATATAGACAAATATATTGTATCAGTTATAATATGTAACGAGGCGACTGTACGCAATGCAAGTTGTACGGCAAATAGATACGGATTGCGTAAGGTACCTATTATAAATTATTGTATCTTGATTTATACATAATATGTGTTTTAGAATCCAATAAATTATATGGATAAAGTTGAAGCCGGTTCCAAACTTCTGATTAAAAATATATTAGAATTGCTCGTTAAAAGTATAAGATACATTGCAACCCTCAACTTCATGAAAACAACTATTCCAGTTGATACGTTCACGAATGCGACGTCTCTCAACATGGTACATCAAAAACGTCTGATCTTATAATGTTTAATGAATAAAGTTTAGCATGGGGAAATTGATAACGGGCGATAGAGGGGTGGCGGGAAGACAGAGGGGAGGGGTGGGTGATAAGGATAGATACCAGAGCAAACTTATTATAATATCGTTTCTATTTGACTTGACTCAGTATTGCTAACTGATGTTATACTTGATCTCGGTCTCATCAACATTATTATTGTGTTGACAATTTGTATGATGTAAAGACTTCTGTGTAGACTCACTGTATCAATGATCTGAGGGTCAATTCCGCTAAATAAAACCTAAATTAATACAATTACAATCAAGTCTCGATACGCTAAAACTGCCAAACGGTATTCTCGTAAACGTCAAACCAACGTGAAACGCGCTCTGATTAGTCGAAACTTCATAAAATAAGCTTACGATAGCATCTCGCTTCACTTTTTAATAAAATCAAAGTACAATGAAAGTCTACTTTAAAGACGAGAATTTAGGTTCTGTTTTTAAATACTGCGTTATGATAATATTGTCGTTCTTTGCAATTGTTCAGAAATCTAGCTAGTTAAATAAGATGTTTTTATAATTAATTCAGCATTGCATTTCTCTTAATACATAATATACTAAGTGCAGATTAATTTGGTTCTTTAATATTCTAATATTTTTTTACCAAATAAATATTATTTTCATTTCTCATACTCGGAAAGTAAGTAGTGTTGTTTTGATTTGATTATTGGGTGGAAAATGCTGCTTTCCTTTCATAGGAAGGGAAAATTTGGGAAAAACTCATACAAATTCATTCCGGCCCGAGGGTCTTCAAAACTTCAAAAATAGAACTGCTGTGAAGAGTTTTATGTAAAAAAAAAACTATTAAAAAATGACATGACTTTCTAAACTTGTTCTAAACAGCCAGTGTGAATTTAGCGCAAACTTCTTTGAGCGGAATAAGCCGCGAGTGCCGCGACAATTACGCGGCGAGCGGCAAATTCCATATTTAAATTTAAAAAGTCAACACAAATTGGCGGGATACTAAAATCTGTTATATGTATCCAAAGATTTCAACTCAAGATAGGCTATCACGTACATTTAGCAGAAAAAAAAATCATACAAGAAAATGTTACGCCATCTTGGTTTTCACCATACTTCGAATTTCAAAATGGCCCCAAAAATTTTAAAATTAGGGCCATTTTACAGGAGACACTTTTTGCCTCAACATGCCTCGTCTATAATATACGTCTATGTATGTATCTGTGACGGACTTTTGTGCTAAGATTTGAATTGAATTTCGTTTTATTTTCCACATATTATTCTAAATGAAAAGTAAAGCGTATGCCACGAGTAAAAGAATGAATTCCTACTTGGACTAAGAGTATAGCCTAACTACCTCGGGAATTGATTCTTTTCAACCCTAGGCTAACAATCTACTATTCCATTTCTATTTTATTAAACTGTTCGCCCTTTCCTTTGTCATAATTTAGCTAAGAAAATAATTCATAAAAAATTAAGATTCTGATGACGTAAATAAACATGTTAATGATGATTACTGGAAGGCTTCTTAACAGGTTTAACTATCCATTACTGGTTTCAACGAAGTTAATGTGTATATTGTAAATTCAACCCATCCCTAATAAGGGCTTAGAAGCTAAGTTCACTTAGGGTCTGAAGGTTTACTGTTCAATCAAAACACGATCGCCTTACCCCAACCGACCCTTCTTTACTCAAGTAAAATATCTAAAATAAAAAGAGCATTAGTAAAAATATTGGCGACACATTTTCTAATACTGGGTTCCACACTTAAGAAAAATGTAATTGCGAAAAAATGTTGATGTTGTCAGCAAATAAATGAGTAAATGAATCATATTAAGTACTACTATTCAGAAACATTATATATACGTTTATTACCTATAATTATACACAAATATTTATAATATAATACTATATTTACATTTAAATTTTTTTATATTTTAACTTTTAATCAATTATTTTACCATGGTGGTTGTACCGAGGTTAAGCTCTTTGTTTAAATCATACCAGCTCTCACAACACAGGATATCCTAGTGTGAGAGCTACAGCTAATCTCAGTTTATGTTAAATTGGACAGCAAAAATAAAGGAAAAAAAACACTGTTTGTGATTATACCTATTTGTAAGCATTCTTTTTCTGTTTGTGCTGAAATAAAGTTTATTTTATTTATTATTTTTATAATCATAACCATCAGACATTCATCGTTAAAATAAATGGAATTGTGCGTTAGTATAGTCCCAGTTTAATGTTTCTAAGTATAACATATTATTCAATCAATAAAAAAATTACTTTCGATTTGGAAGCGGAAGCGACATTAAAGTGGTAGCACAAAAACAATCCATTAACGTTCAAGTGAAGCCTTCCTTTGTAACTTTATTAATTCACGGTTCCAATCTGAATCATAATATTAATATGTTTCAACACTTATGGGGAATAAGTTACACACACGGGATGTTATTCTATCATATTTTATATATGTGTTATATGCCCAATTTTTGGCGTTTAGCTTCGCAACTTTTACCACGGTGGTAAAGTAGTTTTTATTTCGTGTTTTATTAATTCCGTAATCCCTTTAAGCTCTTTGTTGTTATACTTTTAACAATATGCTCCACATATTTTAAAAACGAGCGAGTTAATGTAGTCTCTTGGTGTGATGAATCTGACATCAAAAAGAAGATTAAGATACAATATTAATAACAAAATATACCTAAGCCTAACCAAATATAAAAATATTTTTTATTAAAAATAACTAAAAGTGGTGGAATTGAAAAGGTAAGAATATGTTAATAACTAGCGCTATACAGCACTGTCAACCTTACCCTCGCTTGCCATACTCATTTGTACGAAATCACACTCGAATATTGCAAAAAGCGAGAGTAAAGCTAATGATCATCAAAAAATTCAGGATTTAAATGTTTTTAAGGGAATAGCGATTGTACCTATCATATATCCGTTGAATATTTAAGGCACTAAACAACCTCAGCTCACAAAGTCCATTGAAACTTTGGAACAAACTTGGCAATATCATAGTCGTAACAAACTGAATAATTTACTGTTTCGAGTTCCAGTTTGAATGCAGTCCACGTAGGTAAATAAGAAGAGTATTTTGAAATATTGTTATAAATGTTTCAAACTGTACAACTGAGACTTTAGAAACCTACAAATAGCCAATGATCGTGTATATTTTTGACGTCAAATAGTAGATTATGCACCAAGGGGATAAAGCAGTGTCTTATGTCACGGGCAGCATATTGGATCCTAAGCGTAACAAGGGACTCTAGAGTTAACTCCCGAGCGCAGCGAGGGAGTTAAAACTTAACTCCCGAGTGAAGCGAGGGAGTTATGTAGAGTCCTGAGTGAAGCGAGGGGTTCAAGCTGCCCAAGACGAAGACAGGCTTGATCCCAGAGGTGCATACTCTACTTTTCATACCTACTGCGAGGCAATAAAAACCCAGGGCTACATAAATAAAACATTTATTTTGTTAAAAGTTAATATTGATTTTGGACACATTTGTCCAGTTATGGAGGGACAGAGTAATATTTTTATTAGGGAGAATATTAAAACACGGAACTGTTAAAATAACGTAGTAGTTCTGTGCGTAGTAGGTACCTATTTTAATTTCTGAAAATAGCACCAAACACTGGCTTTTGCTCTGAATTTTTTGAATCGCATTTTTCTTTTGTTATAGGTGGCCAGTTCGATTTTCGAATAAAGTCTCAGCAATACCATATTATTATTGAAAAACTCTATGATAGATGCGTATCTATTAGAAGTTTTCATACGAATTTTAACGTTCCAAATTCAAATCACTTTAATCCTTTGGGAGTTTCCAAATTCAAATTACTATAATGAAATCGTAGGTATGAGATATAACGCACTACGTGGCAGCGGAACTACGCGACGCGGCTTTCCATTGCGTAGGGACGTGTCGCGTTGTGTCGCTCTGCTGTCGCATTGTGCGGTTTTTACGGTTCTTACTTTTATGACTGAGTGAAATGTATAATGTCAATGTTAAAAAAGTACCCTATAGATCAACTTAGGGGCGCTTATATACGGAAATACAACAAATACATAAAAAAGACTACTCCAACTACAGATATAAAACTATTGAAAAATACCTAAGTCAAACTGGTAGCACAAAAAAGGCATACAAAGAGCTGAAACCGAATAAAACTTGGATCAAAGAGCTAAAGCGCGGCGATTTAACAAAAGACAACCGCAGCGACATTATTAGCATAGCGACGGAGTTCTACAGGGATCTCTACAGCACAAAAGAGCCAGAAGACACCAGCCACGAGAACCAAAATAGCAGAAGCGACGGTAACATACTAACAAGACCCCAAATTGAAATTGAAGAAAACGACGTCATTGAGGCATTGAACAAACTGAAATTAGACAAAAGCCCGGGCTCGGACAACCTGGTAAACGAGACTAAAGTTATCTGCCCCAATACTAGCTACAACCTTTACAAATTTATTCAACTCTATCCTCAAATCCGGAGAGACACCTACCCAATGGTCTGAATCTAACATATCTGCTATATAAAAAAGGCGACCCGAATGATATTGGGAACTACAGACCTATAAGCCTGCTGCCGAGCACATATAAGCTATTTTCTACAATCCTGACCAAAAAAAATTGCTCTACATTAGAAACAAGACAACCTGTTGAACAGGCAGGATTCAGAAAAGGATTCTCTACCATCGACCATATTCACACACTCGAAATTCTCATCGAGAAATATCAAGAGAGAAATAGACCACTGTACTTGGCATAGGTATATCGATTACAAAAAAGCGTTCGATTCAGTGTCACAAAAATATATCTGGGAAACTCTAACAACACAGAATGTGGAAAACGAATATTTAAGAGTAATCAAAAGCATATACAGGAAGAGCAAAAGTAGAGTGAAACTAGAAACAGCCGGTCCCTGGTTCCCTATAAAGAGAGGCGTAAGACAAGGGGACCCGCTTTCGCCTTTACTATTTATAGCTACATTAGAGTCGATAATAAGCAAGCTTGACTGGAAGGAATGCGGAATAAAAGTAAAAAATAAATATTTAAACCACCTACGTTTTGCCGACGACTTGGTGCTGATATCAGAGAAAGGAAAAGAACTACAGTACATGGTAGAGTCACTAAACAAAGCCAGCAAGCTCGCCGGGCTGGAGATGAACCTCTCAAAAAACTATGGTTATGACCAACAACACCAAGGTACAAATATACGTCGACAACGAGCCTCTCCAATATACTGATAAATATATTTACCTAGGCAAACAAATAAGCTTTGACAGATTAAACAACTACCAAGAGATTGAGCGTAGAGCCCAGCTAACATGGAATAAGTACTGGAGCCCTAAAGAAATATTTAAAAGCAACATGCCAATCAAATTAAAGACAAAGGTTATGAATTCTTGCCTTATACCATGCCTGACCTATGCTTGTCAGACATGGAAGTTCAACTAAAATATTAAAAATAAAATTATAACGTGCCAACGAGGAATGGAGCGAAGTATGCTAAACATAAAAAGAATAAATAAAATAAGGCATACAAAGATACGCAACATCACAAAAGCAATGGACGGTTTAGCACAAGCTCTTGCGTTAAAATGGAAGTGGGCCGGACACATAGCACGACTGCAAGATCAAAGGTGGACAAAAAGAGTTACAGAATGGAGGGGGCAAGTGGGCACAAGAAAGAAAGGGAGACCTTCCATCAGATGGGAGGACGAAATCAAACGCATAGCGGGTCCAAACTGGACACAAATAGCGCAATCCAGAGAGAACTGGCTCAATTTGGAGGAGGCCTTTACCTGCAGAGGGGTTCTTACAGAATAATTTTGTTAAAAATATGTACCTATACAAGTACTATATCTAAATAATATCTAAAATTCTTTATAAAACTCACATAAAACTCAAACTATAATTCTTGATAAGTACTAACAAATAATTAACTTGTAAACTAGCTTTTTCTGGAAGAAATAAAAGGCTTTTTTATTTATTTATTTTATATACGGAAAACTATTCCACCGCCAAAATCTTTTTATAACATGATCTTTTTTATATGACCCTACTGATACTAATTTAGAGACTTGTTCATTCTAACTACAATAGCTACGATTTTTAACAAACGTATAGCGTGAAGAGCATCTTGAGTATTTTCTGTCGGTAACAAAAGAGCACGTAACAAAGGAGTGGTCCATTCTAAAGTCATATATTTATGAGTTACTTGCATTTTGAATGAGCGAAGGACTTTTAAATATTTTTTATATTATTACATTCAATCGTCATTAAATTTGCTAAAAAAATAAGAATGTATGTTTTCCTGTGGATATTTTTATTAATTTACTAGCATAAATTGCTCGCGGCTTCGACCGCATGAAATTAGATTTTAAATTTTCATCCCCTATTTTACCCATAACCCGTAGGTAATGGACCTAGGGGCTGAATTTTAGAAAACATATTATTTTCCCGTACTCAATCTAAACAAAATTGCAAATATGTCCAAGGAATAAAAAGTTTCATACAAACTTTTATCCCTTATTTTACCCCATTGGGGGTTGAATTTTGAAAAATACTTCTTTAGTGGATGCCTACGTCATAATATGAGAAATACGTGTCCGAAATTTCAAATTTCTAGCCTTAAGGGTTTGATGCTCAGCCTCTGCGTTGATACTTTGATAGTACTTCAGTCAATCAGCTTTGCCGTTTATATGTATAATTATATAGATAGATATCTTATCTGATTATAATGTTATCTAAAGGGCCATACCTACTTTCTAGCCTCCATATTATTCAATTCGGTAATTACCGAGATTGGTGTCAATAGTGTTAAATTTTTAATTATTGCTGACTTCTTACACTTCAAGACCGCGGCATTACAGGATCTGCAAGCTACCGTGTGTAATGGCCCTTTAAAGCTACACTACAAATATATAAGCGACATTAGTCGTATATATAACACTTAATAAAGTGATCTTGAATTTTGAAATACAAAGCACAAAATGACAAACCACTGAATGAAGTAGGCCTAAAGGCATATATTTATTATAACCAAGAGAATCTCTACGAAAGGATTTTACAACATTTGTCCCCTAAGGGAATAAAACTGTCCAAAGTTTGTTGTCTGTTTATTCAATGTGTCGTTTACATTCTTTTGAAAATTAGAACCTATCTAGTATCTGTGTGCTCGTGACTCCGTGGATTTATTTATCATCATCACCGGGTGTTGGGGCTCGCGTCTCTCCTTAAAGTGAGAAGGTTATTGTTTACCACTTGCAGACTTCGAATTTGCCGTCCTTCATGAAAATGTATGGTCTTCTTAGATAAACAAATTTATTCAGAAAAAAAAATGAGCGTCCGTTACACACAGGCCATTGGAACCGCACCTGCACCCTCTCGAGTATCTGTAATTCAAGCGGTCTACCCACATAGTCTATGAACGCTGTGAGCTTTTGGTCCCTTGGCGAGATTCAAACTCATGAACTCCGTTTTATTGCAACTAAACCACAGGAGTCATAAAATTAATTATCAACTTGTAATTATATTCAACTCCAGCGAATCCAAATAGTTAATTCGTTGGAATGTACATATAACGCGGTACCTCACAGATACATTGTTATTTTCGGCTTTTCTTGGCACTAACAGCACTTCTGTTTAATTAAATTTACTCTTCATTCGTCTAATTTTATCGTGCTGCAAGTTACCAACAATATTTTAGTGTGTTTTATATTTAAACTCTTTAGTATTTATTCTACTTTCTTCACTAATACATTAATAGTATGTAAGATTATTTGGATACATCCAAGGCACATTGAAATGAATTAGAGGCCGCTCTACGGTCACCCATTATATTTTATTTTATACTTTTGTAAAGTTTGAATTTTATAAGAATTCTTATGCCTCTTAGGTATAAAAAACTGGCCAAGTGCGAGTCGGACTTGTGCACCGAGGGTTCTGTACAAACATGTAGTGATTTTCTTACAGCTTAAAGGTATTATAAACTCCGGTCATATCAAATACTCCGGTATTTGATATGAATTTCAATTAAATACCTCTACGCGTTCATGAGGAAAAGGATAGTAAGTTTAAAATTATCTTCTAAACTAATATAATAAAGAGGAAAATTTTGTTTGTTTTTAGCATTGAATAGACCCAGAAAGTACTGAACCGATTTTGATGAAATTTGGCACAGATGTAGAGTAAACCACTGAAAAGGAGGCTTCTTTTTATCACGGAAAATAAAGAGTATAAAAGCGTCGTATAAAAGACACCATGCTGCGCTGAATTGCTCTTCTAATTGTTATATAAAGTTACAGACGGAAAAATTTCGAGCTGGAGCAGCTGCTGCCAAGTGCTGCTAATCGTATCGAGACAGTAATTAACTCTACACTGTAAAATTTGTGAAAATAAAATCAAGACAAGATTTGGCTGGCAACTTTTGCCGTATAAAATTTTTCATAATATTATGTAAAGCTAGTTATGACTGACTAATAAAACTTAGGCCTTTTCATCCGTTAATGGATGATTTATACAGTATTCTCCGAGCAAAGTAACCACTCTTGAAATACTGTAGTGCCTGGGACAGTTGGTTTTTAAATGTCATATGGTTGCCCAAGCACATACGGCATTTTCACAACATAGTCAGCCTAATCCAGAGGAATGACTGGTCAATACGTATGGGGCCAACCATGTGCGGGTTTCCTCACGATGTTTTCTTTCACCGTTAGAGCGTCCGTACAATGTACTTGAGATCTAAAAAAGTCTCATTGGTACACGCCACAACCTGGGATTCGAACCTGCACTCTCTCGGTCTACCCATTAGACCATACGTGGTCTAATAACTTCTTTGGGAAATGAGGATGTGGATTAGTGTGCTACCATGCAACTAGTTTTAACTTTACGTGTAGGTACGATTATAAACTGTATTAATGAAAATTCTTAAATAACATAATTACAGTCAACAAGACAAAAGCTTGTAACCGATGTGTCGTAGACATTTAGTGCATCTTCATGCGTTTAATAGGCAAACAGTAGACGGCACCGCGTCAATCGCGATCAAAAGATGTGGAGTTCCCTTATATGTCCGGGGAACCCTAAGCGAAGGAAGATAGCATAATCGCTTTCATCTAACTTAGATGGTGCCCGATGAGGCAACACGTCAGCGGGGTTGTGAAGCGTTAAAACCGTGAAGGACATCTGGGGGTTTTAGTTGGTAAACCTGGTGCGAAGCACTATGGGGAAATATAACCCTGCGGTCCACCATGGGGTCGCAGGGGATGTAGAACACATTTCCCCTCGATAAAAATCCAAAAGCTTGAATTGAAGGAATTCTCCGCTGTCACATGTTACACTTTGCTACAGTTTATTGTAAGTTATGCAAATGATACAACAATTTGAGACCAACCATACACACAACAAACGTATAACCGGCATGCCAATCGTTGCCCGTGCACGATCAGATGATCACTAATCCAATCGGCAGCGTCATGCCGATTGGACCATAGATCCTAACTCCGAGTCAAGAGCCAATGCCATAACCACTAGACCACGGAGGCTGTTAAATTTGTAATTTGGTACCCAAATAGGTTTGGTACTATATATTTGGTACCCTTTTTATTTACTGGCCTTATATTTCAATTTATACATACCTAGCCAAATATTTGGATTATTATCCATTAGAATATTATTCTAAATGTATTAATTTGATATCATAAATTTTCCAAAATTAACCTTCATTTAGCATTGTGGCTCTAAAGCTTTAACCTTTAACGCTAGTTTAACTGATTAATAATTCGCTGAAACCCGTTCCTCGAATTTATTTAGTAGAGCAAATAACAGAATTTTATTGTAAGTGGAAATAATTTTCAGTTTGCGGGGTTGCGGCGAGTAACGAGTGGCAACGGGATAAGCCGCGGACGGGCTAACTCGAATTGTTATTAATATTAAATATAGGTATATAATATTATGTTATTAATATTTATAGAATTTGCTTTATACTTGTTATAATAATTTATGCCAAAATAATGAACGGAAAATGGATGGAATATTTTATTGAAGTTAAAACAGAATTAAAAATTTGACAATAAGGGTCAATTCAAACCGAAACGGCAGCGCGGCGGCCAGCAGCGTAACTGTCATATAATTTTAAACTTTATCTTCATTTGTATAAAACACAGCTTCGCTTGAGACAACCACCGCTGCTTACGGCAGCTCACGGCCGCTGACGGTTGCTGGAGGTTTTCATTTTCTAAAGCGATAATTCATAATATTATGAATTAAACTAGCAGTTGTCCGCGTAAATACAGTAGTACTACTTTTCGGGATAAAAGTAGCCTATGTTTTAATCCAGAGCCTAAACTATTATCATACCAAATTTCATCAATATCCGTTTAGTAGTTTTTGCGTGAAGGAGTAACAAACATCCATCCTTACAAACTTTCACATTTGTAGTATTAGTAGGATAGTAAAATTTGTGAATTAAAAAGTTGCCTACGTCCTACCCCATGGTTATACCTAACTGTGTCAAATTTTATCAAAATTGGTCCTGTAGGTTTTAAGCTTATTCATTGCTAACAATCCTAATCAATGAAATCTTTTCTATTATTTATATTTATATAGAATACGCTCTAAGCTCGCCAGCAAAACCACTATAAAAGTATGCTAATACATGGTCAAGTTATCATTTCTCTCTCTAATATCTATGCCTTAACATTCTGAGATATTGTGGTGACCACGACATGATTTAAACCAACTGACTGTAAACCAACATAGTTTAATAAAAACCAATGGGACAGTAGAATGTATAAATAATTGCATACCTACACATCCTTACAGCCTCCGTGGTCCAGTGGTTAAGAGCTTGGCTCTCAAATAGGGGGTCGCGGGTTCGATTCCCGCATTGGAACAATAAAAAATATTATTTCCAACTTTGGATAGAACTTTGCAGGCTGATTACCTGATTGTCTGACAAGAAAGATGATCCATGCGTCGGATGGGCATGTAAAAATTATGTTCTGCGCCTGATCTCTGGTTATGAGAGTAAGAAAGGAATCTCTTGTGTACTGCGCACACATTTGGACACTATAAACATAACTTCACGAAACCAGCCATTGCCACCGAAATCGGTGTGGGAGCTATTAAATAACTACATTCAATAAGACTGATGCGCGATCACAGGCATTCAGTTATTATTAACGCAGTAATTTCACGAAATTAACCAGCCGGCTTTTGTTGTCCATTATCGAAGCAGGAGCCATTATAGCGGACTTAAGCATAACTCAGGCTTTTGTGTTACACGCGTTATGACCCGACGCGTCGGGTCATAACGTCGCGACGTGCGGTATCTATTTTTATTAATCTTCCATGCATTGTAAATTTTTCGCCAATGAAATATAAACTTTGCTATAATATAATTAGTATTAGATAGCTGTTACTTGGGAGTTGTAGTAGTTGTAGTACTTGGAAGACCAAGCTTCCCTCGGTGTTTTAGTATAACAGTAAAATAATAAAAATAAATAAAAAAATATAAAAGCAATAATAGAAATTTAAAAAATATTTATCTTACCGGGATTCGAACCCAACACATTCCGAATTTCAAAACAGTGCAAAAATTATACGTAGGTATACCAAGCTGTCAATTAGACAACCAACTGAGCCGTCACAGGATGCAGGTGGAACATTGAAATTATACTTTATACAACATTAATTCTTGTTGGTTATAATACCATGGACCAATAAAACTAATTTTATTGGTCCATGGTTATAATATTCGCGTGTGTATAGGCGCTAAGGGCGCGTGTCGACGCACCGGTTTCTACCCGGCCCGATGCCGGCCCGGCGCCAGTGATGCATGAAACCGGCTCCGAGTCGAACCGGAGCTAGTGCCGGCGTGTCGACATGGATAATAGTGAAGCTGATTCCATACATAACTGGCGCCCGGTAGGCCGGGTAGAAACCGGTGCATCGACACGCGCCCTAGAGCTTATAAAATATGTATAATATTTTTTATAATTAGGATAAAAGATCCGGGGCATTTAAATAATTATAATTCAGATATTTTATCCTAATGTGTACTCAGTACTCACGTTTATGAATGCTTAATTACCAGTACAAATGCGCCGCGTCTCAAAAGCTCAAAGCTTTTAAGGTAAAGGGAGCTTTTAATGAAATTAGCAAAAAAATTATTCGTCACAAAGGTTAGGGGCTTACGCAAAGTTCGAAATTCATTACTTCCTTTGACGCACAATCATTAGCTCAAAAGGTTTTTGATAAAATAAGCTTTTTGTTCTTAAGAAAATTTTCTTTTTCACCTGGCACGTGCACCTGCGACTTTATAACGAAGTGTGCGTTTTTTCTTTTCACTTTAAATAGTCTTTCCGATATTAATCATCGTCAAACACTCGCGTCCTACTACTGTGATAGATTATAGATCTCTATTTAATGTAAATAGAAGGTATTCCACCATTCTAGACTTCTCCCGAAAGCCCTCCACCGTGCGAATTACCCGAAGTTTTCTGGCGCGCAAAATTAAACTTTGGATTAAACTATCGCCTGCGGCATTTCAGGATCATTACGACTTGCAAACCTTCAAGATGTGTTTTACCTCTTAAAAGGCCGGTAACGCACTGCGACTTCTCCGGTGTTGCGGATGTTCATGGGCGACGGTAATCGCTTTCCATCGGGCGATCCATTTGCTCGTTTGCCCACTATTTTAATCTAAAAACCTTCAGATGGCCCGACGCGCCCTTGATACTATTTAACTCCGATCAAATAAAAAGTGAAGATAGATATCTTTGTAAAACAAAAAATGAGATTGGTTTTCTGGTCGCTTAGTGCGCGTGTAGCTACTAGCTACGCGCTACATACATACCAAAACCACATACCGTAAGAGCTCACCTTACAAGGTTAGGCGTAGTTTCTTTACATATGTGTGTGTGACACTGTGTATTTACACGACGCGGCGGAGTTTAGACCGGCCGGGCCGGGCCGGTGTGGTTCACAAAATTCTGTTTTCACTTACTTATTTGGTCTAAACTTATGCCTTTTTCACCCGATAAAAGATTATTTATACAGTATTCTCCGAGCGAAGTAACTACTCTTGAAATACTGTAGTGCCTGGGACAGTTGGTTTTTAAATGTCGTATGATTGCCCAAGCACATAAAGTCAGGTCCAGAGGAATGACTGGTCAATACGTCTGGGGCTAACCATGTGCGGATTTCCTCACGATGTTTTCATTCACAGTTAGAGCATTAGTATAATATACTTGAGATCTGAAAAAGTCTCATTGGTACACGCCACGACCTGGTATTCGAAGTTGCAATCTCTCGAGTGCGAACCAAACGGTCAACCCACTAGGCCATCTGGTCTAAGCAACTTAATACCATTTATTTAAGGCTCGACGATTGTGGGGCTAGTATACATAACTATTATCAGCTCAATACAAATATTTACAATCACTTTATCTAAGCCCCCACGTGATAATTACAATCTACCCCATCACTATTCGTATCACATTTACCCCCACACCAAGCGATTTGTTAATTGCTGTAGCGATTATTATTAGGGGAAGATAGCAGTGATTGGTGAGTGTAAACCCAATATTAGGTATAGGGCATTTGTAGCAAGGAAAGTAGACAACAGTATTCGGCTTACAATTATCTATACTTATTACCTTCTAATGACATTAATGACCATTGGTATATTATGTCATGTTATAAAGAGGAAAGATTTGTTTGTATGTTTCTTCGTGTTGCATAACATTATAATGAATTAAGAATATGGTATGTCAATGCCAAACTTATTACTGTCACTTTGATGCCTGTGATAGTTTATTTAGTTAGCCGAAAGGCTATGTACAGCATAGACATGTATTATATGTTCCTCTGTTATATATTAAATGTATCCATCATACGTGTATGAATAAATCAGCATATTGTAATGCTATGAATTGTATCATTTGTATCTCCATTGTAACATAAGAAGAATCCCCAAGAGATTCAACGTAGACGTCCTGGCAGAAGCATAAAACACTTCGAATGTTTACATTGAATAGACTCCGAAACTATACTACCGATTTTAATGAAATTTAGCACATACATAGACTAGACAACGGGAAATAAAAAAAACTTTTTATCGCCGAAAAACGTACCGGTTCCGCGGGATATCCCTCGCGCGCACGAAGTAATCTATTGTCTAAAAAAATTAATTTCGTTCTGTATCGGCGTCATAACATATCAGCAGAAATGTCAATTAAGATAGATATCGCCAACAAACTGTTTTTTTAAGTTTATATGTAGGTATATTGTTTAAATCCTTATGAATAAACATAATAAAATAAAAAAAGTTATGGAAAAAATACGACTTCTGTGGCTGAGCGTCCTGGTGCTCAAGCCGGTCGCGAGTTCGGATTCCGCCGAAAGAACAAAAAGTTTTTCCGTGTTCCTGGGTCATGGATGTGTATTAAATAATATGTGTATAATATAAAAGTATTAAATATATTTCCGTTGTCTGGTACCCGTAACACAAGTTCTTCGACAACTTACTACGGCACCAGATTGACGTGGTGTGAAGCGTCCATAGATATTATACGTGTATTATTATATTATTATAATAAACAGACCTCATTAGTCAGCTAAGCACAGAAACCCGTTATCAAGCCAATATAAAAAGCACTAATGAATAGATAAACTACCGACAAATTCACCTCAGAAACTGGGCATTAAAAGAACACTTGACGTGCTCTGAACGTTCCGCCGCGGCCGTGCCCGCTGTATCAGAAACTCATACGAGGTACTAAAACGGTCCGGCTTAAATTGCAAGCTGAAGCGGTTTATAAACCTTGTTGAAAGTTTCAGGTTTTTCAAGTGGTAATAGTAGGTAGTTAGGTACAATTGAAAGAGTTGTCACTTAAGGCTTAGCAGAACGTCTCAAAATAATTGATTGCTTTAATCGTGATAAACTTTACGCGTCGAAACTTTTGTCATGCATTGACTGACATAATAATATATATTATTTCTAAATATTTACTTTTTTATCACTGCGCAAATATATTAGACAATACAAGACATATTGCATGGTTATTCACATGAATAGAGCAGGCAGCAGCAAGATTAATGTCACTATTTTGGCATTTACAATGGAATTACTTCAACACTAAAAGATTTAAATCAATATAAATAGGCAATAGCCTATTTACATTGAAGTAGATCTTTTAGTGTTTTAGTAGATCTTTAAGGTTATTGGCTATTGCTAATATCCCTTCTTGGCAGTCGGGTATAAAAGGTTCATTCACTTGAGAAATTAATGTAAATGTACTATTTTGTAGGTATCTAGCGAAACTCTAATAGTAGTTTCTAAATCGCTACATAGCGTAACTTGCGCCAAACCCCTAGTACAGTCGTAATCATTCGTCCGAATAACTGATATGAGGGAAGTTTTGAATAGCAAAACTACCACCATCCACTACGGACAAGCGTCAATGATACGTTTCGACTTTTGTACTCCATTGTACGCGGAACATATTTCTTGGAAGACGATTTTTCCTTTGATTTGTAAATTTCAATTCTAAGGCATTTCCACTGATGATTTACAACAAATCGTATGAGTAAAAATATGTTTTTTTTGCATACAATACGTATGACCATTTTCGCAAAAAATATGTAGGTTAACCTTTAATTTGTATCTCGCAAATTTTTATAAAATTGGACAATTACATAATATAACTGACTGACCCGGCAAACGTTTTGCCATATATATAATTTTATTATTTAGTGGTTTAAAAAATAGATTACCTACGACTTACGACCGATTCTCGAACCTACCGAATATGCAAAAAAAAGTTCAATTCTGTCAAGTCGTTTTGAAAGAATGTGTCCCCTTGGTCCCCGAACACTATGACACTAAGCTATACTCAGTGGCTCTCAGTAGTGACAACCTCGGGGGTTTACCCCTAAATCTAGGGGCTAAGATTAAGAGCCAAAGAGCTATGACATGAGAATTTTATATATATTGACGTGATTCGTATATCCTGTTTACGTGTCAGAAGTAAACTTATAACCAGAAAAATATTTCTATTGTCGATTACTTATTTCGCTCATTTCTTCCGGTTTTTTTTTGGAATTAAGAAAGCATTATTTAAAATGTGTATAAATAAGTCAGATTCTTAAAGCGGAACCAATTTTCCTCATTGCTCTCCGAGGCGCTAATGGTATCGTTATATATAAGGAAATGATTCGCTAAAAACTCAATAGTATATTTCTCAAATAAAATTCGAGATGTTTTCAAGCAGCGACAGTTTTAATTTAAGTATTTATAATTGAAACGGAAAAATGTTGTTAATATTTCACAGTTTAAGCTGGGACAATTAATTGTAAGAGAGAGTCTAATCAACGGAGTCATTACGAACAATTGTTTGAATCTGATTTACAAGGCGATTGTTTTGTTGATTTTGTTTAATAGCGTTGTTGACAAGAATTTAGATACGGTGTAATTAAGACAAAAACTGTGACATTTTCATTTTGAGTTTATTAAAAAAACATAAAATAATAATTATTATTATTAAAAAACTTAAAATATAGATTTCTTATGTTTACGCGAATATTATTGATTGTAATAAACATTCGCGGTGCACTTTACTTTCCCGACGTTTCGGCTACTTTCCAGCAGCCATGGTCAAGGGACGACAACATCACTAAATTTATCTACATATGAATATTTTATCACGAGAAGAAACTTTGAATTGAGATTTCGTACCTTCCAGTTATTTAATGTTATTAAAAATTAATTAAACGACTTTCTTACAAACATCAGCATAACATTTTGTCAATCGATGTTGTTAATTAGCTTTTCCCCGCGGCTCCCATCTACTTAAATATAGTATCTGGTATAATAGAAATACTGTACTTTTTCTGAATAAAAAATAATCTTTAATCCAGAGCATTAACTACAAAAATTCCAAATTTCGTCGAAATCCGTTTAGTACTTTTTGCGTATCAGAGTCACAAACATCCAGTCATCCATCCATCCTCACAAACCTTCACATTTATAATAGTATGTAGTAGGATTTATGAAGGTATTTACAATGTACACTTGAGGGAGTTGACTTTACTAATCTAATTAGATTGTTCTTCCCCGTGGTCTACTCTACATCGGTGCCAAATTTCATCAAAATCGGTCCAGTAACGGAGCCTATTCAATGCAAGCAAACACACAAACAAACTTTTATTCTTTATTATATTAAGTATAGATATAATATAACTCCCCACACCGCTTTCGGTGACGCTGTTCGGTTTTATTGAAACTGGGCCGGTTACGTAGGAGTAATTTTATATTGCTCAAGTGTGTGCACAAGAGCAGGCTCTCTTCCTTTAATCTCGTAATCCAGTGGGACCGATAACCGATACGACTAGCGAGAGATCAGGTGCAGGTCCGACTTTCTACATGCCTATTCGACACATGGATCATCTTTCTTGTCAGACAATCGGGTGATCAGCCTGCATTGTCCTAAACAAACTTGGAAACAACATTTATTGTTGTTCCAATGCGAGAATAGAACCCACGACCTCCGAATCGAGAGTCAAGCTCTAACCACTAGATCACTGAGGCTATTGCTGTAACGAAAGTATATGTATGTTACATAGATATTAACCAAAATATACACGAGTTTCTTAATAAATACCTAAATTATTTTCTACACCTTTGAAAGATTTCGATTATATTTAACTAACGTTTATGTTATACTTATTTTATACTAACTTTTGCCCGCGGCTTCGCATGATTGCTTGATTAGTGATTAACATTTTAATATTAGAAGAGGGATTTGAATAGTACAGAAATTAAATCCATCAAAGCTTGGTACGCTTTTAGCAATCCATACCCAAACGAGTGTTTTAGGTCCTTCGGAGAAAACAGCTTAGGTACATAATTTGGAGCATAATGTTATTTCAATTCCTGGAATATGCTGTCCTGGATGTACCCGTGCTATATTTATTGAATATTTTTGATGTAGGCTTGGATAGGTGGAAATGGATTTCGATGTTTTTTTTCTTACTAAACATTAACATCTGAACGTCAATTCTGCTAATTAAATTAGTTAAAACTGCAAAATGGTATTCTCATAAACGTACAACCAGTGTTAAACACTTTTTGATTGATCCAAACTCCAAAAATCTGTTTATGATAACAAGGCGATTAATTTATAATTCATTAAAAGTTATATGTAAATGATACGAGAATTGGGCTTCTGTTCAATAGTTTCATAAAAAAGTAACAAGCATACATCCTTATATTCTGTCATTTAAGTAAACTGAAGATGGGCATAAGACCGATGATGGTAACGAATCCAATCGACTAAAGCGCTTCCCTCTCAGGAGCTTTAGTATTAAAAGGCTGTATATAAACATGGGCAATTTTTTACTTGCACTCATTTATTCAAAGGGTCTACAACATAACGTCGCGATTAACACGAAGGATCCAGTATTAGCATTTCAAATTGAGCCCTCGACTTGAGGGCCGGTACTTCGGTGCGATTCATCAAACTCTGTAGATTGACATACCATGTACAGATGTCGCATTCGTATATATGTTCAAAAGATCATTTGATCATATTTACGAATGTACCAAGTATAATATACCAGGCATTAGGCGATTAATGTTGCATTGTCACTTGTCGAGATAAAACTTTAAAGCGAATGGTAGGTATTCGATTTAAGGCCGGTTTCAATAGCATATATCTACCAATAACTATTGGTTAAAAAGGTCACATTTGGTATCGCTGTCACAGACAAAGATTTCTCTATCTAAGTTAGTATATTGAAACGAAAAAAGCCTGCAAATCATACCAAAGGCAAAGGTTATTACTAATGTAAGACGCGAGCGCAGCGTGTTTGCCGCGTACGCGAGCACACACGTCACACGCTGGCAAATCGCGACGCCACGCCCGAGAAACGCGCACGCCAAATATGGGGGAGGCCTAAAGTCGCTTGACGCCACCGTGACTTTTCGCGTGGAAATATTTTGTAGCATGTCCCGTGGCCAAGTTGCTGTTGATTCTGCATGCGATGTCTGTAACTTAAGTAGGTCGATGTGTAGAGATAAAATTGTTATCATTGTCTTATTGACGGCCGACTTTACGACATTTGTTCCCCGTTTAATTGAAATTCGTGTTTGAATGTTTAAACTTAATTGAATGGACCCCCTCGTTACGATCTTTCGTTTGCATCTCATTTGTTTTATTATAAAATACTTCATTTTACTATCTTGTTTTGAAGTAAAAACATTAAATGCGTTCGATGAAAAGGAAAAGCGACGGTAATGCTGAGACTATATTGTCTGGGATCCCGGAAATAGGCCGGAGAAAATTTAGAGCCCTGTTAAAATAGAACTTTGAGCTAATACGCTTGTCGAGTGTCGAGCTGTCATATATGACATTGAAATTTGACTCCGCACTGCAGACTGTTAGAACAATGCAGGCTGATGATGATCACCTAATTGTCTGTCAAGAAAGATGATCCATGCGTCGGATGGGCATGTAAAAAGTCGGACCTGCGCCTGATCTCTCGCCGGTCGTGTCTGTTATCCGTCCCATTGGGTTATGAGAGTAAAGGAAGAGAGAGTGCTTTTGTGTACTGCGCACACACTTGGGCACTATAAAAGTTACTCCTGCGTAACTGGACTGGTTTCAATGAAACCAGCCACGTCACCGAAGTCGGTGTGGCGAATTATCACGTCATTGTAACCACAATGACAATGGATTGAACTTCTTAATGTAGCTTCAGGATTAGATATTGCGTTAACTTTATATATTATACTTTAAAAATTGTTTGGACTAATAACATAATATTTACTAGAATAGTTTAATATCCTGTTATAGCGTAGTACGTACGTCGTACGGTATAGCTACTCACAAAGCCTTTGAAGGAGCATTATGTATGCACATAGTCCACACATTGAATGTTGTGGGTCCAAACTAATAACTTACAAATATTTTAACTTAAGTCTACATTTACAGGACACCGACGAAGGCAAAAGAAAGGGTTATTTTGGCAGTCTATGTTTGTCTATAACATGTATGTTCCATCATAGCCTGCGTCTAAACTATTGAACGAATTTTAATGAATGAGGTGAAAACAGATTCGTTACAATGGCTCGGTAACATAGGCTATATTATATAGTTTGCATAGTAGCATTATAGTTATTAACTTTTGATAATTAAGTAGCTCAATAGTTGCCCTTAAAATGGTTAAAAGACGTGACACCTGAAACAACCCAAGTTTTACTTAACACTGGTTTTCTGAAAGGCTATGGTATCGGTTGAACTCAAGTATTCCTGTCTGTAATACTCACACGAAAAATAATAATACTTAACGAGAAAAATCTACTTCAATATTAAAATTTATTTTAAGCTGAAATGGTTAAGAATTTTATAGGGATGCTGAAAGTCGTAAAATATGCACAACTCGAAATTATTCTAAGCAAGGCGGAAATTCGAAGCCCGACTTATCTCGGGCTATATCGGGTTATGCATATAACTCGCTAATAAAAGAGTATCGAATGGTACAGGCGCAAACGTAATGCCATCGTTAAGTAAACATCAGGGCCTCTAGTCAAGATGCATTCGATAAAATGTATGGGATTTGACTTAACGCATCGCAAGCGACATGTCACATAACGATGACTTATGTCAAATCTCATACATTTTGTTTTCAAACTTCGACTTCGTAATTATCGAATGCATCTTGACTAGAGGCCCAGCTTTGCTAGTTTGTCATTACTTTTTACCTTTATAATATATTTTTCCTATAATAGTCTTATTCTCATAATGGGTTGAGATTGATTGCGATTGCGCTGACGGCGGCCGGTTTCATTAAAGTCCAGCCACGCAGGAGTTATTTCGTAGTGCCCAAGTATGTGCGCAGTACACAAGTGCACTCCCTCTCCCTTTACTCTCTAAGCCCTAACTAAAGTGGGATGGATAACAGACACAACTGGCGTAGGATCAGGCACAGGACCGACTTTTTACATGCCCACCCGACTCGTGGATCATCTTCCTTGTCAGTGATAAGCCTGCATTGTCCCAACCAAACTTGGAAATAACATTTTTTATTGTTTAAACGCGGAAATCGAAATCACGACCTCCGAGTTGAGAGCCAAGCTCTAAACCAGTGGACCACGTAAGCTGAAGCTCAGTAATCTTAAAATTAGGTGTATTATTCTCACATCTTACGGCATCCAGATTCCAGGCTAATATTGAATTATTTAATTATTTGTACATAATATAAAAAACCGGCCAAGTGCGAGTTGGACTTGCGCACCGAGGTTTCTTTATAAACCTGTAGGTATATAAGTAAAAGTCCCATCCCGACAATTGAGTCATAGTAGGGGTAGTAAGTTTATAATAATTATTAAAAATATTTTTATTATATGATGCAACTAAAATTTTACAGTTTTTGCAAGTTTTCCTTCATCTGTGATATAAGACGTTGCTTTGTACCAAATTTCAAGATTCTGAGTTCACGGGAAGTACCCTGTAGGTTTTGATTCGAGTGAAACTTTTGATTGCGTTGGCTTAGAAGTTTGATTTTTTCACAGCTCCAAGGGACAGTAGACCTGAGTATTTGATATAAATTCCAGTTCCTGAGAAAAAGGGTCTTCACAGACAGACAGACTTGACAGACGGACAACAAAGTGATCCTACAAGGGTTCCGTTTTTTCGTTTTGAGGTACGGAACCCTAAAAAGTATCACGTTAAATTCCTCATTACTCACCGCAAGGCATCAAAACTTTTCTCATCAGTGGTTTATATTTTTCTTAAACTTTGAACACTATAACTTAATCTAATTACGATAAGCGTCTACCAAGTTCGATGTTCCTAAGCCTTCTTTTACTTAATGTTGATGTGTACTTTACGGACTAGCCAGCAATATAACTAACTTTTTTGAAGACTCTTGGGTAATTGAAGTTTATTTTCGACCAACAATTTGATTTCAAAGTGGTAGATAAGTAGATTTTTTCTTCAATGCGAGCCAAGTAATAGGGAAATCTTACTAATGAATGTCTTATGATAAATATATTATGTTCATACTTCATAGTCCAGGTACAAATTTTGTGAGTTATTTTCTCGTATATGATAACTTGATCCGCGATCGGAAACCGAGAACCCCATAAGTTACGTTAGCCCAATAAAATTAGAGCTAATTCACGTTATTCGGTACCTACATTACATACATACATAAATCCAACGCGAGTTTTCATTAGATGAAACTTGAGCTAATTATGTTTTTGCATTTAACGCGAGGTTAATCTGAATGCTTTCATCAGACGTGAGAGCCTCATTTGCCTGATTTTGTAATAAAACAAAACATGTGCATTTAATTTCTACAGCAAATTGAGAGAGCGCTTCAACGGTTTGCATTTTCTGTGAAAAATAATAATACCTACATTACAAATTATTAACTAAAATTCGGGCTATTCAGAACTAAAGTAACATAAACCATAAAGTGAATTTGTGAAATGAAATAATAGAACAAATACGATTCATTAATCAGCCACAAAAAATGTCAGAATCAATTTTCAGACTTGACAGTCTGAAAATTGATTCTGACAGAATGAAGGAAAAAAATAATATTTAGCGCAAAAAATATAGAATCAATTAATCAAGGAAAATCATTATTTATCCTGCGTGCGACTGTCGCGGCCAACTCAATATAGGATTAGGCCGAGACATCGAGTCCACATCCATCAAACTCGAGACCTCGTCTCGCGGTCGAAACTCGATAACTCGCACGTATAGTCCCCATTATGACGGAAAAGTGTCGTCGTCAAAACTTGCTCTATCTAATATAGACCAATCGCTTTTGATTAATGTTTTCTTTTCTACGTTAACGGTTATAGATGCGATATCGACACTTACTGTAACGAGATAAAGTTTAAATTGGCAAAGTTATAGATGGAAGATAAAATGGAACTACTGCGGACGGTCATTACAGATTTCATATTGAGGGTTTTCTACTGTGTCATTTGTAGTAGTCATGTTCAATTTTTACCCGCGACAGGAATGGAGCCGTTATATTCGTTTGGGGTGAGAGGTTGTTTGTCGCTTTTTATGTTTCCATGCATCGCCATAAGAGTGCAGGTCTGACCTTGATACGGCTTTCAGTCATGATTGTAGGTTCGATTCGTAAATGTTCTTAGATAGGGTAGGTAGGTTGCAGGGGCACTGCAGTTAAAATTAACATTGTTGCCATTTATCTCCAAAACTACTGTTCCGATTTTCATGCAGATATCAATGATGGTATCGGATTTGATTGATTCATGTTGTTATTTGATACGATAACAAAATTTAAAAAAAAAACTACAAAGGATAAAATGCCGTTGTAAAAGGATTAAATAATTTAAAACCCACCGACTTGAATAATATTTTTAATGAGATAATTTAATAAGTGTAAAAAGCTTTTTTAAGTAAAATTGATGTCTCGTGGAAACGGTCATATAACTTCTTTATATACTTATATCATCTCTATAACTTCGTCTAGGGTTTTTTTTAGTTTTGCTTTTAATTGCTTTAGATATTATAATCCTAGCTTGTTTCTCGAGTGATTTTATTGTCTGAGTGTCCAAGTCCGATTACAGGAGCATAATCAATTCGCGAACGAATTCTCTCGTCACGAAAATTGAGACTTATCTTAGCCATGTCACATTAGTCTCTCTAGAGATAAACTCTTTCTCTTGTCTCTTTCCGTCAAAAATGTAGAATGCAAACAGACACACTTTGTTAGGATTTCAGTAAGTTGAGATCAGGAAGCCTTCGCCTACCCTAATGTAACACATGATATTATATCCTACTGAATATTAATAATTGATCATCAATTTGACATTTAAGATCATTAAATAATAATTAACTGGATTCTCAAGAATGTTAAACTATTATTATTACTTTCTATATTTATTGAATACCACATAAATAAAGGAGGTATAGGTAAGCGATAGAAAAGAAGCTTCAATAGAAATGTTTGTTTCTGTTATTTACAAATAAATATAATTAGATCTGTAACTGGAAGATCTGTTTATGAACTCCAAAAAACAAGCTGATCAAAAGAAACAAAGTTCCCAAATAAATGGAGCTCAAACGACGAAACATATAAAAGACCTGAATTTGAGCTTCTTTGATCAAATGTTTAAATAGCTCATTCATAATCTAAGCTTTCAAAAGCTTCACACACATTGAGTTCATAATTCCAAATTGAATCAAATAGAACTTTATTCGTGTTGTGTATTTCCAAAAGAGATTTATGTTCGTAATAGCTATATACTATAGGTAACTATTGTAAATTATTTATTTTCTTTTTCAAAATATGATTATTTCTTGGAATAAGACCAGACGGGTTGCGGGATGGTAAGCGATAATCACCGCCCACGGGTTCTCGCATTACCCGAAGTGTTTCAAGTGCGTTGCCGGACGGTCAACTCACTAAATGCCAATTACACCAACGCCTGTTAAAGTTAATCATTGATTAAATATCACGTTATCTCTCTTGTTCCTCGTATAAATGAAAGAGAAGGCATGATATTTAGACAAACGATTATCAGTAACAGGCGTTGGTGAGCTCGGGACTTACTCGACAAAAGTTAATTAACGCCGGTCAAGCCAGCCAATTCGTGTCAAAACATAGCTCTCCCACGTTAAAAAAGAAATTTGGAAAAATAAAGCGCTAGAAGCAAAACAGTGCAATATTAAACACTCTACTACTAAACTACCAACTATCAAAACTAGCGAGCTGCCGATATATCTGGTGTACGACTTTGAACCTTATCGCTGTAATAATAAGGTCGGAAAGTGGTACACTGGATCTGTCGGCAACCGTACATATCACACAATGTCTCACAAAAGAAAGAAAGGTCAACGCTTGATATTTAGGCTTTATGTCCAAATTGCTTGTCGCCTCTGACATTTTCCCTGTATGTATAAATTAAACTTTATTTTCTACATGATAAATTATAGTGGAAAAAAAGGGGTCCTGGAAGTTCTTACAACTCAATGTTTCCACTAAACACGGTGTGATTTTTTTCACCTCAATTCTACTCTCAACTAATCAGCTGTGAGTAAATTATTGAAAATCGTTCTTTATTAACGACACCATTGAATTGTGTTTTTTGTTTACTCAATGTACCCGGTTAGAAACATAAATGGGGCAGTTTTCATCTTAGTACCTGGTTATTAATTGTCTTAATAGGCAGTAGTAAGATAGATGGGAGGATGGATGGATGGAGGTATGGATAGATGGATGGATATTTATTACTCCACTTACAATTCCACCTTGATACCTTCACGCGGTCCTGAGAAACATAGTCTTGACAGACATTCGGAATAAAAACAAAGTGATCCTATAAGGATATCGTTTTTTCCTTTCGAGGTACGGAACCCTAAAAGTACAGTGTTCCCGTGGGATACTGTATTTACGTGAGCGAAGTAAAAGCTAGTATTATTATAAATTTGAAAGTTTGTGAGGATAGATCGATGGATGAATATTTGTTACTCTTTCTCTCAAAAACTACTGAAGGGATTTCGATGAAATTTAATATGGTAGCATTTTAAACTCTGGATTAAAATATAGGATACTTTTTGTCCCAAAAAAAGTAGTATTCCCGTGGGATACTGTACTTACGCGGATAAATCTGCGAGAAAAAGCCAGTAATACATATAATATAATATGTCCCCGAAAATCATTGATTTGGTCACTACGGACAATATTGGAGATAAAAGCAAATGAAATATCGAAAAGGCACAGCTGTCCGCAAATGTCCCAACTTGACCGATCCGGCCGTCCTTGTTCAGGATTATGAAGATTTATCTGTAACTTGTAGATACTGATTAATTGAATTTCAAAGTTATTAGAACTAATGCTTAGGTTTACAGAATAATCCCTCTCTATCCATAATACTCGTAAATATCATTGATATCTGTATTATCTTTAACTTAATAAACGTAAGTAATACTTTGAAAACTTTGACGAAACTAGCAAATTAATTTAGAGCTACCTATTGTACAAGTAAACCAAAATATAATTGCCAAAGTAGGCACTACAAAAGTTAGTTACAAACAGAATACATTATTGTAAAAACTGTGTCGCTAAAACTCGAGAACACTTGGACCGATTTGTTCTTGAAATGATTGTGGAAGTTCAAGAAAGGTTTAAACGGTAAAAAGTTTAACATAGTTAAGACAAAACAATGTCGGGACAGCTAGTAATTTATAATTTTAAACACGACTTATTATTAAAATAACTTCTGCTGCATTATGAACATACCAAATTTAGTGAGTAAAAATATTAAAATGAGAATTTAGCACAGAAATTAGTTATACCGCTATTGCTACAAAATACGAACGTTCTACTTCGACTTATGTTAGATTTTATGTTAATAGCTTTATAACGGCAGCCATTTTGCTAATATTTGTTAGCCGCACTGAAGTCACGAGAGCGTTATTTACTACTAATATAGGTACTATCGTTAGGGATTTTACATTTTTGTAAACGAGAAAGCACCTAATTTGGTTAGATTTTTGTAAGATCGTTAATGGAATTCAATAATTTTTTAATAAGCTTAATTTTTAATAAAGAGTTACCACATTTTTTCTCAGGCATCATCACATCTTTGTTCTCCGACACACTTGTAAGTTGTAACTCCTCTGACCTCTACCTCTGGTATTTTGAATTTCAAAAGCTCATACCACAAAAAACCTATCTGCTTCAGCAGTCATCGGTTCACAGCATGTCTGCATACGTGACTACTGCAGACCGTACTAATTTATACAGGGTTAAGGATCTCTCACGAGTCACATGTCAAAGACTTTAATCTTACAGGCATGTCGGCTCCTCGCCTATTTCCTTTGCCGCAAAGGAATTTTGCTTGCAGATTAAAAATATTTCCAGCACAGGCCGTGGTTTAATCTAGATGTTTCCACGCTTAAATATTTAAAGCATGTTTCTTACATTTGGCCACTTTATTTCGAGCTAGAATTTTGGCTTCTTTGAGGTTATAAAAGTAATGTCAAAAGTAGATGAAAGAGGCTTTAAGTTAATATACATTAACTTTATTTTAAAGAAAAAAATAATAATTTACTTGTTGTATAATCTAGTAACATGAAGTTTCCTAAATCCTAATATAAATAAAGAATAATTAACAATGACAAAAACAAAAGTTAACCAACCACAAGTGAATATATGTGTAGTCCAATAACAACACATTATAATAAAATTATAGAATTGTAAACCCAAATGAATCGTTTAAAATAATAAAAGCGATAAAAGCTAAGCAGGAAAGTTTTGCAATCTCAGCTAAATTATAGTGTGCAAGTTCGAGTTTCCTGAGCATTTGAAATGGTAATGTTGTTTGGCTAATTCCGTGTCTGGCTAATAACTGGCAGTTACAACGTGTGGTATATTAATAATGTATGTTTTGATGAAGCTTGCATATTTTAATGTACTTGAGGAAGGGAGGCTATAGTTATTTATTTGAAGCTTATCACGTACTTGTACGCTATATCATAATTGCTAACGCCAGTGTTTATTGGTGGAATCAAAAACATATTGCCTACTCAATATTTATTGCATACTCGTATTATTATGATAACGCTGGTTTCTAGTGGAACAATCCGAAACATACATAATATCATAAATATGCTTAATTTTTCATAAAATCATACATATGCATATTCAAACATTAAAAACAACACAATGTCAAACATAAATAATATTATTATTCGTTATTCAAGTATATGAATTGAAATCTTTTCCTCATGATTTGATTTTCGTTTATAAGTTTATGTGAAGAAAGGTGTATTGCACTAAGAACCCTAAAAAAGTTAAAATTAAAATATGAATTAAGGTCAGATTTCGACCACTGAATGAAAACATATAATTTTGTTTTTTCCTTAAAAAACGCGCTAAAATATTTACAAAATAGTATGTAGTGACAAGCCCTTATTTTGCATACAATTTGTATTTTCATTCATCTCTGGTCCTATTACTATTCCAACTGTTCATATTAGATTGTGAACTACGGAAATAGCTCTCACTACGATAATACGAATAAAAGTATTCTTTTTGTTACAGATACGGTGAAATAAATCAAAAGGGGAAATTAAAACGGGGCAACGTTTTGAAATCACAAAAAGCGAAAGAAAAGGGTCGGTCATCCTTCACGAGGGCCATCGTTTATCCTCGGCTCATGAATATGACATCAGACTGACCCAAGATGCTGATTTATACCCTAATCCATCACCCGCACAGACACTGTAAACGGTTCCAAATTACATTCACTTAATGGCATTGGAGATAGTTTTAATTCAGGCATAGGTAAAAAGACTAACTAAGACAAGAAATAAACCTGCCTGGTTTAGGAAGAAAAAGTCAAAGATTAATTATTCATTTTATCGAATAGCCTACATTTTTTGTTGATTCAGCCATACTGTGACTTAAATGAAAATTGCATAAAAGATAGGTAATAATAATTTTGAAACGTGGATATATCAGTGCAAGTGTCTAGTGTTGTGACATAAAATCTTCTGGATAAATTGACTGAAGAAGTTAAGATAAAACAATGCGTAAACGTCCGTTACCAACGGTACGGGAGGAGCCCACCACGTGGCGTAACATCTGCAACTGCGAATGGGCGGTGTACTTTTTGGTGGCAGCGGTGGGAGCACTCACATACTCGAACAGCCTGCGTGGCGAGTTCGTGCATGATGACATCCCAGCCGTGGTGACAAATCGTGACGTCACAGGGTCCAATCCTCTTCGCATGATGCTGTACAACGACTTCTGGGGCACACCCATGGCTGATGCCACCAGCCACAAGTCCTACAGGCCGCTCACCACACTGTCTTTCAGGTAAAGGAATGCTTTATTTGTCTACTTATAAGTTAAATCGTTTTTCTACAGCATAAAATTCGTGTATTAATTTGCCTTGCCTTTCATTCTAGAAGAACATATTATATTACAATTATCTTACTGTGATACAAGTGATACAGTACAATGAAATTAAGTTAGTCATAATGCTATATCCGTTAAAAATAAATGAAAAGTTTTTCTATAACACCAATATCATTTCACTAAGAAATGAGTGCAGAATAAAGGAGTTAAAATATAAACAGCGAACCTTCCCGGTAAAGGAAAAAGATTATCGCAGAATTTTCACCCTAACTGTATTTTTTGCAAACTAACACCTCATACATTCCGATGAATATCAATTTTTCCTCGCTCTCCGTATTTTTATCGTTTTAGAACTTATTATTTTCCGCATGAACTATCCACTGGGTGTGAACGCGGCCGTGTGTCCGTGAAAATATTTGCGTTTTCAGCGCTCGGTTTAGGCACTGGCCCGTGAACACGATAAACAAATGAGTTTTATTCAATTATTTCTCTATTTACTCGATTAAAATTTACGCCATAGAATAGTCTACAGAGCAATAGAGTGTTCCACGTATTTGATTAATTTAGATTAAATATTACATTGGTTTGGTAGCAAATCTGTTTAATAAAAGGTATATTATGTACCTACCTACCAAATATTAACTCCATTACTAATACAAATAATCACACAACGAATACATACATAACAAAAACATTGAATAGCAATGTTTTTGATAAGTTGTAAATTTCACTTGACAGACAAAAACAGTAAAATTGAATAGCCTATCCGTTGTGTGAATGTTTTTTAATAGGGTGGATAATAGATTAGATTTGATTAAATTTGTTGTAGTATTAACAGACGTCCTTATTTGATCCGGAGCAGATCATGCATATGGTTGCCAACTTAGAAGTTTTTCCCTAAAATTAGGGAAGAAAATCTTTATAGAAAGGGGAGGATTTTAAGATTAATTTTAGAGGTTTGTATTTTCTTGTTTTTAATTAAATTGGAACACTGAACAAAAATCGGAATGCACTGTAAACAGTACTTTATGCTAATACAATGATGCTTAAAATCAAACACACCAGTGTCGTTGCTATCTTAACGTCGCATCGTGTCGTGGTCCGCTCCAAACCAAATCTGTACATTGCGTCATATTATAAGATTCGGACAAAGAACGTACACAATACATCTTTTATTAACACGACTTGATTACTATCTACACTATTGAAATAAGAAACAATAACAAGCATAAAAAATGTTCAACAATTTGTATAACGATTCAAACAAAACTGCAAAGGAAGATGCATACGGAAACAATGTCTTTGTTGGAGTGCCCTCATATTTCTGGAAGTTTCTCGCTCGATATTGAAGTTGGAATTGGCCGCTATCCTGCAGCGGACAGTGATGGATGCCGGCGTCCATCAGAAGCTGCATGTCACGGTGCATTCCCAGTCTTGTCAGAGGAAATTGATTCTTACAACGTTCGATTTAAGACATCTTTTCCTTTGATGACGTTAATCACTTCGTAGAAATACGTTGTAGAAAATTGATCCGTGATTTTTTCGATTTACAACATATTTTTGTAGAACAACATTTATTGTTTAAATATTCATTGGAGCTTCTGGATAGGTACTGAAACTTGTGTATTATCTTTTTAATAACAAATTAATTAGCTATTACCGAAACTTTTTTAACATAAAATGTAACAATCATTAAAAATCATATTATTATATTATATTACTATCTAAATTGTAATGTATTTGGATCTCATTTAACATAACACACGAAGAAAAGTTATATTATTTCACAAATTACATTTTTATCCTACCGACTTAATGACGGAATTAGTAAAAGAAATAAAAAATACCGAATAAATATCTTCTCTTGGGAAAATAATGTTCAACTAATTGAGCTTGGGAAAGAAATGGAGGAAAAATTTCTCTCCCAATCAATCAATGGGATTATTATGGGTCACTGGAATATCATAATTAAATACTTCTCAACATTATTACATCCATGAATTTCTTCCCTATTTTTTCTTCTATATAAAAGTCAATAGCACCCTGTACAAGTGCAATTCGGATCGCGGATCGGACTGCATTCCAAACCGCGGAGAGATCTGTGCGTTTTGGACTAAGGATTAAGTGCGGTTTGAACTTTAATAAATGCGATGTCATTGACATGCCAGATCGGACTGTCGGCCACTTACAACGTTATGCACTTACACGTTCGGTTCGGAGCGCGGTTTGGAACGGCAGGTGCTATTGCCCGCAGTCAGAACGCTAGGCGCTAAAATTATTACTGGCTGTTTTGTCTATCTATACACAGCTAACAGGTTAGAGTTGTGACTTTTAATCAGATTGCTCTTAAAAGCGCGTAGATATTTCAAGGTTTTTCTGAAATTCACTCCGCAAACAAGAGTCATATGGAGGCCTAAAGCTAACGCTAGCGAAGCTGCGGGCTAGTTTTCTATTTAAAGCCTCAATCTATTTGATTGCTTCCAAAATGGATTTGGAACTAGTGCTCACTGAATAGCTTGAACGAGGTTTATCAATAGTGCAATCAGACTTAAGAACAATAAGCATTCTGTGAGTGGACTTTGATCGAGTTGAGTTTGAACATCTAAACTATTCGAACCGTGTTGTATGCTGACTACAGATTTGCGTGTATTCTCGTTAATTTGACTGTGTTGCGACTGTTAACCAGGCGACAATGACGTTAAAATAATTACTAGGACTATGACGCCGGGTCATATTGACCCGAATTTATTTTATATTTTTTTAAATAAATTTCTTAAGTCATCTTAATTTTAGTGAATGTTTATTAAAAGACATTATTTACTTGGGTAATAAAATAAAAGTAACAATAGTGAGTTCTAGAAATTAAACTTTTTTTTTTTTTCAATAACACATGCAAAATAGATTTTGAAAACGTAACATGTTTATATTCTGAATTTTCACATAATATGTATTCTTAGCAAAAATAGGAATCAATAATCTATATTAGTAAATAAAGAGATCAGTTAAGCTGAAAATAAAAACGAATCAGACTTCTACATCACCATTCAGGACCACGAAACTGCTGCAATTGTTTCAGTATGGAATCAAATGGTCTGAGCAAATGTAATTGCCGTAATTGGTGTTATATTGATGCAATCTATATTAGTAAATAAATCAAATCAAAATCAAATCAAATAAAAAAAGTTTTATTTCCATATTGGTTACAAAGTAACGCTTAAAGAATTGTCCCTACTTGATGCCTACCACCGGTTCGGGAACTAACCCGGCGAGAAGAACTGGCGTAAGAAACTCGCACGGGGCCATTTTTTAGCAAAAAGATGGAAAATTGTTTTTTTTTTAAAAATTAAGATGATTACAATGTAAAAACTTAATTCTATATAATATTGACAAAAGTCAGATACATTTATTACATAGCTAGATGCAGCCTTATAGGTGGCCATCCTATTCCCAAGGTGTGCGATCGTCAATAAAATCCTTGACCATAAAATAGGCTTTTGCACACAAACGTTCTTTAACTACTTTTTTTTATATTTATTAATAGAAAGATTTTGAACGTTTTCTGGGATTCTATTGTATAGGCGTATACATTGACCTTTAAATGATTTGCTTACTTTACTTAGTCTGATCACCGGTATATCTAGCTTGTGCTTATTTCTAGTGTTTCTACAGTGATTGTCGCTTTTGGTTTTAAAATTACTGACATTCTTTCTAATATATAACACATTATCCAAAATGTATTGAGAAGCGACGGTCAGAATACCTATTTCTTTAAACTTTTCTCTCAGAGATTCAAAGAGATCAGTTAAGCTTTATAATATGGAAATAAAAACGAATCAGACTTCTACATCACCATTCAGGACCACGAAACTGCTGCAATATTATTTCAATGGAATCAAATGGTCTGGGCAAATATAATTGCCATAATTGGTGTTATATTGATGCAAGTTCAGGTAAATGACCGTTATGAATGGTGACGTCCATTTATATGAACGCAGCAAACGGAATCAGATAATTATATCCACGTCTAATTCCACTTGGATGTCTTCATAGTCGGAACCAGATTCTACTACTATGCCACAATTTTATGGTTATTTCATTATTTGTCAAAAACATTTTCACTAAAAATCTATGAAAATAAGGTTAATTAACATAAATCATTAAATAATCAAATTAACATAAATCACAAAATTACTACGCCAGTTATGACGATGGGTCATGATAACCCGTTTTTACTTGACGCTTGTGTATGTCCCAGTGCAAGCGACGTAACACTGATTGTACCAATAAGGAGGGTGTAGGAAGACCATATTACCAGCTACACAAAAGTTCGAATCACACGACCGACGCAAACATAACATATGTTAGTTCAAAAATGCCTCGGATCAATATGACCCAGGGTCATTGTCGCCGGGTTAAATGACCATGGGATATATTCATCTACCAAAAGGCGACCCAATCGTAAACTATAAAAAAGCTTAAAGTTGATACTGAATTAGGTAAAAAAGCAGAAGTATTACATTTAACAAATTATTTATTTATACTTATGTTGGCACTAGCTTCTGCCCGCGGCTTCGCCCACGTAAATACAGTCTTACAGGAACACTCTTAAAGCATTAATCCAAACCTATTTGGTTAGATGCTCTAAGGGAACACTGTACTATTTCATGACAAAAAGTAGCCTATGATGTGTTAATCCAGAACTTAAACTACTGTCATACCAAATTTCATCAAAATCCGTTCTGTAGTTTTTGCGTGAAAGAGTAAAAAATCCATCCATGCATCTTTACAAACTTTTATATTTATAATAATAATCATAGTTTATTAATTATATATACATAATTGTAGTATATATTATTCAAAAGAAACTAACAGTCTAGCACGAATATTAAAATATAATATTATGATAGATAACATCAACAGTTACTACTGATTACAGTATCAAGATTTGATTAGTTGCATCTTCTATCTTTTTCTAAAACAAAAAAAATTGCTGATGATAACCACGATCCCCAGAGTGGGAAGTTGGCTACCAGAGCTACCAGCTAACGAACTCCTCTGGAGAATACTGGCGAGACTCCAAAACACGGATTACGTCAAAAACTAAATTACTTGTATCAGTCATTGTATTCTCTTCTAATCTAATGATAAAAGAGAAAAACGGTAGAAGAGTTTAGGTAAAGGGGAATTCGAACTTATTTTTATCATGAAAAAAAAACAAATATAATACAAGCGAGAAAAAAATCTAATTTTTTACTCTGGTGTTATATAATACTTTTTCCTACTAAAGAAAACAAAACATAATAATATGAATAGACTCCACATAAATATGAACTCTCATAATATTGTAAAGCCTTTATACTCACTGTATAAGGCTTTACAATATTATGAAGAGTTTCAAAGTTATCTATAACGGTATTACGATGAGTTATTTCTAAGTAACTTTGTAATCTTACTTCTTAACATGAAATTAATTTTCAACATATGAAGCTGATACTCTTGTAACGTGTTATGCTAGATTAACACGCTAGGCGAGCAGGCAAGCTAATCCTTTTGTTCTCCGTTGCCACCCGAGCCTCCCTATCCCTGTTTGCCAAGATGCTTGCCTAGCGTGTGCGGGGTCCATATAATGTGTAGGTACATAATAAATAGCACGGAGCGAACTTTATCAAAGCTTTTACCAGTAGACGCTTGCGGTTAAAAATCAAACTTTAATCTATACACCAACTAATGTATGGCCATTAAAACGAGGATATTAGCTATTCAGTAATGTAGCTGAGCCATATGCTTTGTATTTATTTCAAAATTATTACGAAAGAAATTATAAAGAAAACCCTAAAATATGGACTAGAAACTTTATTAACCCAACCAAGAGCGTGTTAGGACATGTCTAAGGAAGTTTCCGTAACTAACAACGAGTAGTAGTTTTCTTTTTTATTACTTCAAACCTTAGCTGATACTGTCCGATTCCATTCCAAATAATTTTCCTAAAGACCTTTTAGCACGATCTATTAGCATGGAATATTATAAGCTTCTATCTTTAAACCACCTCGGAAGCCGCTCGAAAATGGTTGAGGTTAAAAAAATCGTGTAAATACACCTCGACGCCTTTGATCAAAAATACCTATAACAGCTATTCCCACTTCACGTATAATGTATATATGTATAAGGAGCTATCCCTTTGTAACTATGCAAAATTTTTGTCTATATATAATTATCTACACTATCTACACTAATATTATAAAGAGGAAAACTTTGTTTGTATGTTTGTTTGTTTGTTTGTTTGTTTGTAATGAATAGGCTCAAAAAGTACTGGACCGATTTCAAAAATTCTTTCACCATTCGAAAGCTACATTATCCACGAGTAACATAGGCTAAATTTTATTTTGGAAAAAATAGGGTTCCGTAAGATATTTGGGTTTTTCGTACACAAGGTGTAAAAAATCAACCAGAAAAGTTACTTATTTTGCGTACGCTGCCTGAACTATAAAAGATAGAACCATATAATGTTCTAATTAATTGTAGATCTTATAAATACCTACAAAAAAGTCCGCGACACACTATACCTATCTAAGTCAAGTGAGGCACAACAACCATTTTTTTTATTTAGAAATCTTGATTTTTTTTTGGACTACATTTAAACGCGTTTATTTTACTGATGGTATTAATCCTTATCAAAATAAATTATTTCATCACTAAGTACAGTTTATGTAGATAATATTTGGTATTTGAATGATTAAAATTGGACGTTTGGTTTTGATGTTATGGCGAAATTAAAATATTACGATTTCTGCTGCACGGCCCGTTGCGAAGTTGGTGACATTCTGTAGTATTAGTATCAGTATTGTACCCGTGCGAAGCCAGGGCGGGTCGCTAGTATATTTATAATTACCTAAGCACAAAGGAGGACAGACAGAAAGACGGACAGAGCGAAAACTATAAAACGGGTCTCTAAAGACCAATCAACCATCACTAAAAACACATTCTTTACTTGTGAAAATTGTTCCACAAACAATAAACATAGAGCGCTCTTTGAAAATATCGCACAAAACGCTCGGCCCAAAGTTGAAAAAGTTCGTTCCATGGCCCCGCGATACAGGATGTTAAATCCGCTGCCAGGTCGTAACACCGAAATAAGTTCCGAACTTATAAACTCCAACCCACTTACTAACTTTATCCCGCAACACCCCTCCTTTGACTTCTTCAACCCCCCTCCTCCTGTCTTCGTTATGAGATCGAAAATACGGCGAAATCGAATTTGGCGAGTTATAATACGACGCGCGTGGAATATGTGAACTATGACAGGGTTTGATGAATATTGAAAAAAGTTGCGTTCATTGGAGCGATGATGAATCTTACTTCGATTAGCTTTAGCGATATAATAATCAAGACAATATAATACAAATGATTATTTGGTGTTCTTCTCTATTAAATGTAGATGTCAAAAAGTTTTAAACGTTAAAATATATTCACGAAAAAAGACTCCACTATCTAATATACTTTGCATTTTAAATGTTGAACTGAAAGATTTTGGAAGACCTTTCGTTTTTTTGAAATCAAAATAGTTTTTCAAAAAAGTTGCTAGTAGCAAGTTCACATCATATATTTATATATAGGTACAGTGTTATACTGTGCACTTGGTCTTAACGTTGTTTAGCTTAGAAAAATATCTGGATTTCAAAAAAACTTTGTAGGGCATCCAAATTATTCAACAATGATATTTATTGACATCTTTGTATCCTATATACTTAGTCCAGCAGAAAAATATATTATTAATACAGGTTATTATACTATATTAATTATAACTTTATACTTTATGCTCAACATTTTTAAAATGACGGGCTTTTAACTCAGTCCAAACCAACGTTATGAATGACGTGTATTTAAATACACAATCTATTTTGGGTTCACTAACATTTTAGATGTGAGATTTTGCTATAGAAGACTCCAGACATCTAGGTATATATAGGACGCTCCATTTCGGTCCAGTATTAAGGATCCCGGATGGTTCTTATCTTAACTGCCGCCGTAAACAGTTTATCTGCTACCCTTCCGGGGCGACCACAATTGGCCGACACGCTATGGACACTGTACTAATACTTAGTATGTCGATAGTTTGTAAAGGTATGTAACGGATATAACGTAATATATTATGGATGCTTTTTTTGCACTTGATTTACTGCTATAAATAAGAATACGGAAAAATAACTGTTATACTCGAAAAAAATATCATTTATATGGGCAAGTTTGCGTTAGGCAGAGAGTCACACATACAATGATTTCACTTTGAAAACGATAATTATTTTTCTGTCTAATCGTCTTTACATAAACAGTAAATCATGTGCCTAATAAATTTCCGTGATTGATTTTTTAAGGTTTAATTTTTTCACTTCACTATAAAACAAGAGTTTACAAAAAATATCGTTCTGTATATAATGGAATTTTCATACTCTACGTGCTTGAAATTTTTAATTAACATATTACTATAGTTCCCGGGCATAAAATAATGCACAACTACATATGAAAAAAGATATGTTCGGTTTGTGTCGGCATTATAGAGAGTTTCTCTTACAAAATATTATATCACATTGGTATAGTTTGACAGAGATAATCTCCCACAAATTGAATATAGGTATTATTATATAGTATGTGTTTGTCGAGATTTGCAGCTTAGTGGTTAGCGCATTGGTGCTCAAACTGAACGTCGCGGGTTTAAATCCCGCGAAGGAATAACAGTAACACATAAAAGTTTTATGTGTTACTGGGTCATGAATGTATACTAAATATGAGTATAATGTATTAAAAATGTTAGGATATTCATAGTTTTAAATTTACTTGCCGTTGTCTGTACCAGTAAACACAATCTTCTTCGAATACTTATTACGGAGCCAGATGGACGTGGTGTGTAGCGTCCAAAGATATTCATAGGTCAGCGCATTGTTTATGGCCAGGAATTCAAAATGTTTTCACCTTCAACATTTCAAGAGGACGGCAATAACGAGAATTACTTATAATTAAATTGCCATAACTATAACTGCATTACATGGCACACGTAGTCGTTTATTGTAAAGGAATTCAATCGTTCTATATCTACGTTGCGGTGAAGTGAGTCGACGTCATGTTACGGCGCTTTCACGTAAATTACGGAGATATCTACGTGCTCCCAGGGATTATATTACGTCGTGCAGTTTTAGATTTTAATCTTTAGTCACGAATATGTGTAACCAAGGTAAATAAAGGACATGATTACATTTTTATTCTAATGAATTAAAGAAAACATTTTATCAATTTGTGTGCAGTAGTTAGTACGTAATCTATATCTATATAATATATAAAAAAGAAAGTCGTGTTAGTTACACTATTTATAACTCAAGAACAGCTGTAACGATTTGGCTGAAAATTGGCGGGACCAAGATAGAACCAGGAAAAAGAACTAAGAAGTTCCTGAGGGACTGAAAACTCGATAATGACTGGACTAATTTGGCAAATTTTGGTCTAGAAATAATAGTGGAAGTTCACGGAAGGTTTAAAAGTTGAGAAATATTAATATCTAACCTGAAGGTATAATGCAAAATAACGGTGACTGTTCTTGTGGAAAACTTCTCTAGAATATGTTGGTAATGTTGGTAATTTATGTTGGTAATGTATTGTATACAAAAAACCTAAATAAGGGGGCAGCAAAACCGAAGTAAGGGGGCGGCAAAATTGACATCCGTCCCGGGCGGCAGACACCCACGCTACGCCACTGGTCAGTCTATGTATTTCACATTATATATTTCATTGTTATTGCGTATAAAAAGCCTTTTACAAAATAACTATAATAAAGTTCAAAGTTAAAAATTAAATTAAATATGGTCGAGTTTCGATTACCAGGTGAACACTAAAACCCATTAACTCCCACACCCGGTGACGATAGCCGGTTTCATTAAAACCAGACCAATTATGCAAGAGTAATTTTATAGTGCCCAAGTGTGTGCGCAGTGCACAATAAGCACTGTCTCTTCCTTTAATCTCATAACCCAGTGGGACGGATAACCGACACGACTAGCGAAAGATCAGGCGCAGGTCCGAATTTTTACATGCCCATCCGACACATGGATCAGTTTTCCAGGGATAAGACCTAGATTAGTGTTTCTCCCCCAAAACTACATGATTACTAAATTTGATGATAATACTTGAAGCCATTTTCGAGATACCGATTATATATAGACAAGATATTTTATAATAGACTTATATAATATATAAGATATTAGATGTTTCCCGAGACTTCTGCGCGCAAAAGTAAATTTCGCGGAAACCGTACATTTTTCTGCGATAAAAAGTAGCCTATGTCCTTCCTCGTGGTCTTCTCTACTATGCCTAATTTCATCAAAATCGGTCCAGTAGTTTCGGGGCCTATTCAATGCAAACAAACAAACAAACTTTTCCTCTTTATTATATTAGTATAGAACATAAAACGTATTCATTTCTAGACACATTTATACACATTTGCATATGTTTTGCAAAAATTCGTCGGAAAAATATTTCGATATTCGTGTTTATGTAAATGAATGTATCCCGCGAGGTCGCGGTCCGCGAGATAATAAAAGGCAAAGATATTAATATTTATGTGTACATTCCGCCAAAATACGCAGATAATTCTGTTTATTAGCGAGTGCTCCGGGAGCGTGGTGAGAAAGTTGTGAAACGTAGTGAGCAGTGAAATGTAATGGGAATTAGTGATACTGATGTAGTAAGTGCAAAAGAGTAGCGGATGGTAATGATATTTCGTAACAAGTAGTATAGTGCGATTCAAATGAGAATAGGATCAAGTCGGCGCCATATTGTTTCGAATTTAGATTGTTATGATAGTTACATTTATGTTTAGTTAATTGATTACTATTTAACGTTTCTATTTAAATTCGATGCGAGACTAATAATATATAAATGCACATAAGTTTCTTTTCAAGTGATATTTGATAGATAAAGGTCATTGACGTTCCTATTCTCATTTGAAACACGTTATAAGAGCTTGGCTATAACGACGTATTAGATGTAGAGAATGGTAGGACGTTATAGTAATTCTAGTAAGCAAGTAATTAATAGTAAGTACTCATCAGTAAACGTTGGTTTTAGAGCGATAATTCAAAATAAGTTACAATGTTTTATAAGACCAACAAAGTGGCATATACTTTTTATAACAGTTTCCTAAAGATAATCAAAATAAATGCGAGATTAGAATTCCCAACTGTCTAGTGTGTCTTAATAAGTTGAAATACCGTATTTTTTCGGCTCGATTCCTGAAACAAAATCAATACTAATATTGTAAATGGGAAAGTGTGTGTGTCTGTTTGTCCGTCTTTCACGTCAAAACTACTGAACCGATTTAAATGAAATTAGGTATACAGATAGTTTAGAGCCTGACAAAGGATACAAGCTACTTTTTATCTCGGGACATATACGGTTCGGAGGGGTATAACACCTCTCTGTGTTCGTAGAGAATTTTAAATATTGTTGTAGAGGTAACGTTTTGATTTTAATATATGTATCACAAGGCATTATGAGCAGTGGAAAGCATATTATAGATAGTGAGTGATGAAGCGTAGTAAGGCATAAAATGTAGTGAATCGTAGTGAATGGGAACCAGTGAGCTATGGATCGTAATAAGGTATAATGCGAAACAATTTGCGGTTGAATCGCAATGCGGTAATAAGCGCCCACACGCGACCTGCTTTCCGACAAATAGTCCATTAAGTTTAGACTAATTAGCTCAAATATAATTAGAAGTAAATTAAAAGTAATACTTGGTTTTGCGACTCCTTTGTACCGTTTCGTAAATAGAGCTAGCTAGTATTGTGACCGAATTATTATACATAATACGTGAAACAAACATTCAAAGTACGGTTTTACGAGAATTGTGCGCACGGATCTTTATTAATTTGGCACATTTTAATTTTATGCGGACGAAGGCCTGCCGAAAGATAAAAATTTAAAAATAACGCATAAAAATACATACAATTTATGAAAATATATACAACACACACTACCTCACTCATAACTGTATTTTTGTTATTACAGTAGGCACCTAGATATGACACAATTGTCAATGAGTGTTAATCTTTCTTTCTCAAGTATATACCTACTACAATCCATTATCAACATTTACATATTTTATTGCGTATCTGAGAGGCAAAAGAAACCTAAAAAGTTGATATTAAAAAATTACAACATGAATTTTGGTCAAATTTAGACCACAGGGCGACCTCTAGTTGCTTAAAAATATACAAAGGCAGGGTCAACTAAAAGAAGATCTAAAAGCGTTTGGACTTTTAATTTTAGAGCCGTACCTAAAGCCTTTGCGGTCTAATTCATAAATTCAGCTTAGCCTTTAATCAAGATGGCCGTGGTCTGTTGTTGTTGAAGTTTTTAGAACCGAATTAACTGATTGTTGGCTTTTACTGCGGTTTTTTATAGTTTAATTTAATTACCTCTTAAGTAAAAACTACAAAAAAATGGAGAGAGAAAATAATATTTTCTATCTCTATAATCTCATCCGCTGTATTTTTACGAGCATTATATTATGTTTGTAGATAAGCACACACATACCAGATTAAAACTTTATTGTTATTTGTTTTCTTTTTCTTTTGGGTGTGTGTGTGTGTGTGTGGAAATAAAAAATCTATGGATAACAGAATTCTTAATCCTACTAATATTATAAATGTGAAAGTTGTGAGGATGTATGGATGTATGGATGGATGTTTGTTACTCCTTCACGCAAAAACTGCTAAACGGATTTTGATGAAATTTGGTATGGTTGTAGTTTAGGCTCTGGATTAAAACATATATTCCGAAAAATATACAGTGTTCCCGAGGTATACTGTATTTACGCGGACGGAGCCGCAGGCAACGGCTAGTATAATATACAGAAACAAACGGATCAAAAATATAATTATCCCTAGCAACATAAGGCCTTTCTCACTCTTCACTGTATTAAGCGCCATTTTGGTGCAATTTTTCCCGCCAAGTGTCCGCCATCTATTATCTCTGTAATTCCGTCCTCTCATCAGCGCACCGTTTGTCATAGCTTTGTCTATGCCCCGCGTTGACCCATTTCTCAAATCGCTTATAATTTGTTCGAGTGAATTGCGTTTTTATAGAAAATCTTTGATCATAGCACACGTCATTTATGTAATTTCAACGGAAGCTAATTTAAAATGGACGAAGACAATTAGACATATATAATAAAACTGCAAATCAACTTTACATAATATTATGCTTTAAAGCCTTCTAATACCCCTTTCTAATACCACTTTTTTTTTCATTGCGATCGTTACAATTTTTACAAGCTCGATCAATATAATTTTTATTTTATCGCCAGGAGGTGAATTCGCACAACGGCTGATAATAAAAATATGTTATTTCGCATACGGCACGAAAAGACGCCACAAAACTCTCTCGCCCACCATTATCTGTTACCAACAAGATATCACAATCTAAATATCACACATTTACCAGAATTCTAATATAAACCCCGCAACGCAACGTAAAGACGACTGTATTACGATAAAGGAAGGTACAATTTTCTTTGGCATTCATTTAAATATGTAATTTCTTTACCAACATAACTTTTTGTACAAGGTTCATACGAATTTTTAAAGGAATCCCTTTTGATAATGAGTGTAGATATTCTCACGGGGCAGAAGAGAGAGAATATCAGGGAGAATTGGGCTTCTCGACAAGTTAAGCTCCTTTATGTTGATTGAAAAAGGAATTGCTATCTTGTGTAATATTCACACCATCTCCGAGAAGGTTTTGTCGCTGACACCCCCGGTGTACTACGTTTGAACGTTATATAATAATAATAATAACTTCGAAAGTTTTTCCACGTGTCCTACGTAGCACCGCTACGCACGTAGCACGAGTCGTAGACGTGCTACGTCAGAAGTAAGAGACTGGCACAAAGACAAGATGCCCAAAAAAATATTTTACATTTACAAGTTACAATGTGTATATATCGAACATAATAATCACAGTACTTATAATAATATTATATAATGTGTATATAATGTTGAGGTGTTCTTTTTTTTTGCCTTATTTTATTGCTATTCCTAGCAGCCTAGCCTTACTAGATTAACCATTAACAGCCGATTTCAATAACCTATCTCCATAACTATTTGTTAAAAACGTCGTCAATAAATCATTTGCCGGTTTTTTGCGATAGAAATTTGACGTTAACAAATAGTTATATTTGTTATTGAAACGGGCCGTAAGTCTCTGTACATTTATATGTGCATAATGCACTTGAATAAATAGTAAACATAGTACCGAATACTATAACAAACAACAAGTGGCAATAAAATCGATCGGGGAACTGTCATGCAGGCTGCCGTACTAAACGATTTACAACGTGTCGCCCGTGACATAACGGGATAACAACTGTCAACTGTCGCTCTTGATTTGACGTTAACCGTTTGTGAGGTGCCTTTGATTTTAATAGATGTCTGACAAATTATCTAAGATAACAAGATTGAATAGCGTTTTGTATTTTAATGTAATATTCTTTGATATATTTCTGACAAGACAAAAAATTTATGATATAGTTCTGCTATTTTGAGATAATTTCCTCCAGATGACTCCTCATTTTTAGGGTTACGTAATATTCAAGGAACAATTGTAGTTTCGTTCTGTCCGCCTTATTCTAAACGCTTTTGTAATTACTAAACTAAATTACTGAAATTTTGTAAATTTAAACAATAGATCTTAATTTCGGCATCATAAAATGAATATGGTTTTATATTATATTTTAGGGGTGGCTCTCCATACATGTGAAGTCGGATGAAAAATATTCTTCGTTCTACTCCATCGTGTATGATAAATAGGTCTTTTAAAGAAAAGAAAAAGTCAACTATTTTCGAGTAATAAGTCTCTAAAGTAGTTTATAAAAAATAATAAATAAATATATCTACTATCGTGATCGGACAACATTGAGATTCATATACTTTGTTAGCAAAAGATATGTCTAGTTATTTTAGTACTTATATTTCGTACTCATATTCGACGTAACAGTTATATTAGTTAGTATATTAGGTATTAGTACGTAACGTAACAGTTACAATAGTTTATAAGTTGGTCCCCTGTCATTTTTACACTATAAAAGATAGAAAATTGTAAGTATCTACGCTGATAGATCATGCTAAATTCATTTTAGGAAAAATACATAAAAAAATCGGACAATAGTTTTTAAAGTCATTAAAAAAAAATCAATTGCGCGTTGACAGTTACGGAACCCTCCTTAGACATTTTTATTTTATTAATTCACTAAAAAAAAATTCACTAAACTGGATGTTACACAAAATTTTCTTATTTGTAAATACAAAGAGAATCATAACGTAGTGTATATACGTTATGATTCTCTTTGTATTTACTACATGCAAATATAATCACAAATGATATTAGTGTTCACTGTGAAGTGGTACTATTGACTAACAATTTTTATATAACTTCTGTCTAAAGGATTGAACAGAAGCACCAAAGATATCTAAAGCACTGCAGGTCTTAATATATGAGGAACACATACGGTATAACGGGGAGTTTTGTCCATAATTAGTCCGGTGTATTGGCAAGTCATATGCTTTCTGTTTTAGTTAGACCCTGTGTGTTTAGCTGCTCGTGTAACTAATTCAACGGAACCATTCGTAACGAAAGGAACCAAATAATAATAATATCTATGGACGCTTCCACACCACATCAATCTGGTCTCGTGGTAAGTTCTCGAAGAACTTGTGTTACGGGTACCAAACAACGGAAATATATTTAATACTTTTATAATACTATACATATATTTAAGTTTTTTATTAATAATATAATATAATATAATATAATATAATTATATAATACTGTTAGATTCACATCATTGTTAAAATCGTATAACCTCATTAATTTGTTTTATGAACCGACAAGAATATCTGATACAACAGCTACTTGTATTGATAATATTTTCACGAATATTACCCCTTATAAAAAAGAAATAATTAATGCGCTTAGCTCTGATCACTGTGGACAATTTGCTTCATTTAATATTAATTGTGAAAATAAACCTCAAGAAAAGCTTGTTTATATTCCTGTGAATACAAAACGTATTGAGAAATTTAGAGGTAAATTAGTTTCAAATATTCAACAGTTGGATGGGTTAAATAACTCAGATGAAGCATTTAATAAATTATTTAAAATAATTAGAACCCACTTTAACTCTGTATTTACTTCTAAAACGGTCAGTTTAAATAATAGAAAAAGTAATTTTAAAAACTGGGCCACTGCAGGAATTTTAGTAAGTAGACAAAGATTGTATGATCTGTACAGCGAAAAGACATTTAATAGGAGTGAATCTTTTATGCTATATGTCAAGAAATATTCAAAAAATTTTAAAAAAGTTTGTCAAGCAGTGAAGGCACTTCACATAAAAGGAAAAATAATGAACTCTAAAAATAAAGTGAAAACCACTTGGAAGATAATTGCAGATGAGACTGGAAGAGGCAGATCCAGTCGTAACTCTAAATTTGATCTTTGTATCAATGATAAAAAGGTCAATTCTGACCTAGAGGTTGCGACGATCTTCGAAAAGTTTTTTGCTGACATTCCGGTCTCAACTACAAAAAATTTAAATTCTTCACCTGCAGTTGCTGAAAAAATACTCAGAGAAAATGTCAAGGAATGTGATGTCAATGACTGAATGAATGAATTAATATTCTTTATTGTGTTTATACTTACATACAATAAATTAACTTAAAATTACAAATAACTTAACTTAGTACAAACACAAAGGGCGGCTTTATTGCTATGCAGCAATTTCTTCCAAGCAACCCACAAGCAGGAAACTATTTAAATTGTAACACACAGACAAACAAAATGGGCAATGTGCAAAATCAGTTTTGTATTAACATACACAGGAAACTCCACGAGTGTAACTAATATTAAACAAATCTAATAGATACCTAAATACTACAATATTCTTATACTATGACTCTAAGACATATAAATACATACAACAAATACACAGATACATACATAACTATATCAAACATATATTTTATATTCAATAATAATATTTCAAAACAAACTATAAATTATGTCAAATATCACTACTTATATAAATAATACTTTTTAATCGATGCTTTAAAAGAGTCGACACTTTTAGCTTGCCTGAAATTAACAGGCAAAGAATTCCATAAAAGTATAGAATGCACAATAAATGAAGAGCCAAAAAACTTTGTATTATGAACCGGGATATTGAGAAGGAGGTTAGCAGATGATCGTAGTTCTTTCTCATTGGATCGAAAGACAAATTTATCTTTAAGGTAAGAAGGTGTTCTTGGATCGAAGAGTATAGAGTAAAGAAATTTTAATTTTAGAGAAATTGACTCCAGAGATATTATTAACACCTTCAAATTACTCAATATTAAAAGTACTACTGATCTCTGGGGTATGTCTATAAAAATTATAAAATCAATAATTGACATCATTGCCCCCTACCTAGCCTTAGTTTTTAATAATTGTATTAAGAAAGGTGTGTTCCCTGACCTAATGAAGCATAGCAAGGTGATGCCTCTTTTCAAGGCTGGGAATAAATCTGACCCAGCCAATTATAGACCAATATCTATACTACCGACTTTCAGTAAAATTTTCGAGAAAATATTATTAAATCAATTGCTAGCTCACTTTAACATAAATAATAATTTATTACATAGCAATCAATTCGGGTTTACTAAAGGTCGGTCCACAACAGACGCAGGCATCAGTTTTCTATGCAGCATATTTGAGGCCTGGGAGGGATCGCATGATGCACTTGGTGTCTTTTGTGATCTATCCAAGGCTTTCGACTGTGTCGAGCATGCTACATTGGTCAAAAAATTATACCATTATGGTATAAGGGATACGGCACTTAATCTCTTAAGCTCTTATCTTAAAAATAGAACGCAGAGAGTAGAAGTAAATTCTACAAGGTCTAATGGGACCAAAATAGAATTAGGTGTGCCACAAGGGTCCATTTTAGGCCCATTTCTTTTTCTCATCTATATAAATGACCTTCCTTATCTAGTTAAAGATAAGCATGAGTTAGTATTTTTTGCTGATGACACTTCACTAACTTTTAATGTGAAGCGACGACAGTCAAATTACGACGAGGTAAATAGTGCTCTCTCAAAAATGGTACACTGGTTTAATGTTAATAATTTACTTTTAAATTCCAATAAAACAAAATGTTTAAAGTTTAGCCTGCCAAATGTTAGGCAGACACAAACCAATGTACTATTTAACGATGAGAAAATGAACTTAGTGGACACCACTGTATTTCTAGGAATAACACTAGATTGTAAATTACAGTGGGGTCCCCATATTGCAAATCTGGCTGATAGGCTTAGTTCTGCAGCATATGCAGTGAAAAAAATTAGAGAAATTTCCGATGAGGACACAGCGCGGCTAGTTTATTTTAGTTATTTTCATAGTATAATGTCATATGGCATTCTTCTATGGGAAAACGCTGCGGACATTAACACAATATTTGTGCTGCAGAAGCGAGCTATACGTTCTATTTATAAGATGTCATATTTTGAATCTCTAAGAGAAAAGTTTAAAGAAATAGGTATTCTGACCGTCGCTTCTCAATACATTTTGGACAATGTGTTGTATGCCAGAAAGAATTTAAATAACTTTAAAAAGAAAAGCGACAACCATTGTAGAAATACTAGAAATAAGAACAAGTTAGAAATACCGGTGATCAGACTAAGCAAAGTAAGTAAATCGTTTAAAGGTTCATGTATACGCCTTTACAATAGAATCCCAGAAAACGTTCAAAATCTTACCATTAATAAATTTAAAAAAGCTGTTAAAGAACGTTTGTGTGCTAAAGCTTATAATAAAGTCAGTGATTCCATTAACGATTGCACATCTTGGGAATAAGATGGCCCCCTGCAAGGCTGCTTTTATTTACTTAAGTATGCTCTATGTACTTATGACTAATGTTAAATAGATTTAGTTACAACATTTAATTTTTTTTTTTTTTTGAAAAGAACAATTTTCCCATCTTTTTGCTAGTTTCTTACGCCGGTTCTTCTCGCCGGGCTAGTTTCCGAACCGGTGGTAGGCATCATGTAGGACAATTCTATAAGCGTTATATATACAACTCAAAAACTCAAAACTCAAAAAATATATTATTATTATTTTTATTATATAACACACATATTTAATACACATCCATGACCCAGGAACACAGAAAACTTTTTGTCTCCTGGCGGGATTCGACGCCAACGCGCTAACTACTGAGCTACAGAGGTCGTCGAATATGTTCCGATCTTCATGCTCCGCTTTGTTTTCAACAAATATTTGCTTCCGTGATAGACTGATGGAGAAAGTATTGGAATACCCAGCATTACTTTATTGAAATTTGCAATCAAATGTTTAGCGATTTTCGCGAATTTTCCACAACTTTCGAGAATACTTCATTGTTAACATAAAACGGATAAAGAGTTCTTTTGGAATGTTCAGGAGAATTTAATTAATAATTTTTCACCTTCGTTTTCCCTTTGTTTTTATCGATGTATTTAATATTTAAATTTCGTCAAATTTAAGACCTTAACCTCTGTGGCTCGGTGGTTGAGCGTGTCGGTGCTCAAGCCGGGGGACGCGGGTTCGAATCCCGCCGAAGGAACAAAAAGTTTTTCTGTGTTCCTGGGTCATGGATATGTATTAAATATGTGTATAATATAAAAGTATTAAATATATTTCCGTTGTCTGGTACCCGTAACACAAGTTCTTCGAGAACTGAAGCCACGGGACCAGATTGACATAGTGTGAAGCATCCATAGATATTATAATTTGTACACTAGTACCACATTAAGGAAAAAGCCGATTTTATCGTGATAATTAATAATAATTTCTTATGTTTACGTAAATATTTAATGCATTTAAATCTACATTTACTGATTTTATAGCGGTTTATTTTTATTTTTATTTATTCCAACGTTTAATAAGCTACTTTACTGCAGCCGTGGTCACGGGAGGAGTGAAATCCGTAAAAGTAGTAAACAATTATTTATAATAATAATAATAATAACCACGCTTCATACCACGTCAATGTAAACATCAATTCTGCTAATTAACGTCTAAACAACGACAAACTCATTTCGATTGGCACAAACTCAAAAAATCAGCTTACGATTAAATAAGTTAATTACTTATTGTACTCAAAGAATTTATGTTGCGTGGACCAGTCAACGGGAAGTATATTTAATAGTATTATATTATTTTTATTTTATTATCATTAACAGTCTCCGTGGTCTAGTTATGAGAGCCCAGCTCGAGTCGTGAGTTCGATTCTAGCATTATAACAACAAAAAATATTGTTTCCAAACTTAGGACAATACAAGCTGATCACCTGATTGTCTGACAAGAAAGATGATCCATGCGTCGGATGGGCATGTAAAAAGTCGGACCTGCGCCTTATCTCTCGCCAGTCGTGTCGGTTATCCGTCCCAATGGGTTATGAGAGTAAAGGAAGAGAGAGTGCTCCTGAGTACTTCGCACATACTTGAAACAGTTTTCATAAAACAGTCCAAATCAGTTCAACGCCCACAATTAAGATGCACACAGGCGTAGATGCATTATATACAGTAGTGCAATAAAATTGACTATGTAGCTGTTTGACAGGATAAAAAGTGACATGTTAATTTATAATCTACTATATTATATAATTTCCATGTCACAATGTTAGTTACCGTACTCCTCCGAAACGGCTTTACCGATTTTTACCAAATTTTATATGCGTATTCAGTAAGTCTGAGAATCGGCTACTATCTATTTTCCATACCCCTAAGTGATAAGGGTTGTTCACCCTTATTTTTTATTTTTTTATTTTTGGACAAAGTTTTTTGTTTTTATTTTTTTATAATGTGGCATTAAAAATACATACAACCGCAAAACAACGTTTGCCGGGTCAGCTAGTAACTAATAAATTAATATGTCATGTCATTTAATAACTTATAAATTAACATGTCACTTTATATATATTATATTTGTTTTAATGTATTTGTAAGCTTTTACTATATATAATTCACGATATAACAATTATTATTATTATTGCAAATACTTATTTATATTATCGTTGTCTTTTCTTATTACCCAGTTATTTGTTTATTTAATTTACCTCTCCTGTCCTGTAGGATGGCCTGGAAGAGATCGCTTATAGTGACATGGCCGCCTTTGCCCACATTTAGTTATAAGTTTAGACTCTAGTATAAATGATTGTACCTAATTTTATGTGAGCAATGTGTATATCTATCTATCTGTTTATTTGTTCCTCTTTCCTTAATCTGTGACCTGGCATTACTAAGTACTGCAGTCGAAATTCTTGACCTCGCTCACCGCACGTCCTGCCCAGGCATTGTCACGTCGCCATTCTGCGGTTTGGGTACCCGGTAACCTGAGACATGCCTGCCTTATGCAGTTTGTATTATATCTGTCATTTAAGACAATATAATAATAATAATATGTCTATGGACGCTTCACACCACGTCAATCTGATCCCGTGGTAAGTTCTCGAAGAACTTGTGTTACGGGTACCAGACATCGGAAAGATTTTTATTATATTATACACATATTTAATACACATCCATGACCTAGGAACACAGAAAAACTTTTTGTTCCTTCGGCGGGATTTGAACCCGCAACACCGGCTTGAGCACCAACACGCTGAACCAACTGAGCCATAGAGGCCGTCAAATCGATCAAATATCTAACTAGTGCTCGCTTTACTCTTTATAACATCTGCCATTGAAAATCCGGTCAAAATCGGTCCAGCCGTTTCGGAGATTATCCGGAACATACAACCAAACAGACAGACAGAAAGACAGACTGACATTTTCTTATTTAGATTATTGGTGTATGTATCGTATATATACCATAATTTGCCTAGTTCAAAGTTGTTAATTAAAAAATTACAAACAGATACTTCAATTTTATAGATTACGTATGTTTAATTATTTTTCACCTCGGCTTAGTTACTCAAACTTTAACTGATAGAAATATAACCTCATAAAAATATATAATCAAAAGGGCTCCGGCGCAAAACGGTATACTCTCTAAAAGACGTATTCTCAAAAGAACAGAAATTGTACAGTCTAAATAAATAGAGTGTATGAATTTCGACCATGGTTTTGAATGTTCGAATGTTTATGTATGGGAGGAGAGAGATACTAGATCCTTACGGGAGATTTCGTACATGGAATTTACTCTTTAAAGGACGTATCGTATTCTCAAAAGAACAGAAATTGTACAATCATGGATAAATAAAGTGTATAAATTTTCAACTATGTCAATTCAGATGTTTATGTTTATATGGAGAGAGATATTTTTTTTTATTATTTACTAAACAAAAAGAGATGCAAGATTAAATTTTTCCCGGATACAGTCTAATAGGTAATTTATCCCCCTTACATCTATTTCCCTTTAATTTTCTGTAAATAAAACTATACGCTAATCCAATAAAGCTAAAAATCGATTTTTCGCATGTTGAGTTATTAAAATTCATGTGTTATATTACAGTTTTTGAATCGCAACCACCAAAAAACTAATATGTGAACGTAGGCGCTCTACAGCTAGTATAAAATCGAAGTATCACAGGACTCAACAGTGCTCTCCCAAGTTTATAATACGAAGTTAAAAGGAAAGTAGAATACAGTTATGAAATGTCAGGTAGGAACATATTTCATGACCGGTAATGGGTCCAAAGAAACTTAATTTAACGTAGGCAAAGTCGCGTACAAAAGCTAGTAAACTTAATATTTTAACGACTGCACTTCTGTCTTTTTAAGAATACGTATTTTTAGTGAGTATGTCGTTTTGCTGCTATGGCGTTTAGCGCCTGCAATTTCCTAGAACTCTACATTGAGTATACTATACACACGCTAGAGGTGAGGAAATTTGCTTCAAGTGATATACACTATAAAGCCAATGCAATAGCGGAAAAGGAGGTGAGTTTACGGGGGGAGGGAGTATAACAAGATAGCAAACAATATAAATCTTACCCCGGGGCCAGTTTGTTTGTGAAGTTTCTAGAAACTCAGTTGAGTACGAGTCGCGTTTAATTCTGCGCTCAAATTTAATATACGTGCGATGACTACAGAAGTCGGAACTCCTAGTTGTACCGTTAGGCTCAAACGTTGGTCATTTCTTGGGCGAAATAGTGAGTAAAGAAGACAAGAAACAGTTGGCTTACAAGTTGGCTATTTTTATGTAAAAGGTAACAAAAGCACAAACTTTAAATTCTAAATTATTAAAGCTACAAGTACGTTTTAATATCTTTTTTTAATGCATTTATTCATAAAAATTAACAATATGAAACAAAAACATAAGAATCGCCAAACTGCGAAACAGTTTGTAGGCGATCTTATACATAAACTATAGGCTATAGACATATATAAAAGACTAGTTTTTTCCCGCAGCTCCTCCCACGTAAATATAGAATCAGGTATCCCACGGGTAAACGGTACTTTTTCGGGACAAAAAGTAGCCTATGTTTTAATTCAGAGCCTAAACTACTACCATACTAAATTTAATCGAAATCTGTCATTTGGTTTTTGCATGAAAGAGTAACAAACATCCATCTACCCTGACAAACTTTCACGTTTTTTAATATCAAAAGGAAATACTTAAGTAAAAAATAGTAACCACATTTTTAAATGCTCAGATCGAATAAAAAACCAAGATTTGTTTGAAACAAGCGTTTGTTTGAAGTGAAGCCTAAAAAACTACGCTACTTCAAGTTTACACACGCGCTCACGCACACTCATGCAAAAAAGTACTTTACTTTTTGTCAGTATAGATTAGTCGTAGCAACGACTCGTTCGATACTGTCGTAAAGTAGCGTACTTTTTTGCTTGTGTGTACGTGAGCGCATTTGTTTACTTGAAGTAGCGTAGTTTTTTAGGCTTCAGTTCAAACAAACGCCATGCGCTATCTTGGTTTATTATTTGATCTGAGTTTAAATGTAGGTAAATTAATAAAACTAGACTAGAAAGCTTTAATATATCACTATAATCTTATACTTTAAACGAAACAATCTTGTATGTATAATCGTAATCTCGGCAACAGCTGCAAGTATTTAGGTACATGAAATTTAGTATGCAGGGAGTGTCAGGGGAGGAAAATCGGTCTAACTAGGTTTTATACCTGGAAAACTGCGCATTTTTAAGTTATAGGTATTTATAATATAACATAAAATGTTTTTTTCTTTCGTCATGAAACAATATAATATCAATAATTTCGTAATTTCACTGTTATTTCAGTCCGATTGGTAGTTTGGAAGTTTTTGCCATGATTGTTGAGAAATTCGGAATGTGGTGGGTTCGTAGTTTCGAACCCTGGGAAATTTTTTCGTGATTCTTTTTCCCTTATATTTTTAAACTATATAATATATAGGATCACCGAGCTTTGCTCGGTTATCCTATTACTACATATTTCTACGTGAAGCGAAAACTTCTTACCCTTTTTCACGAAAATATGTAAACGGAGGAGTACGAAATTTTGCAAAGTTAAAGTTCATGTGGAGGAAGGTACGCAGTAGGTATATTATCCAATATATTTTTTTTAATTAATGCTAAGAAATAAAAGTAACACTCACTACTTTAGACGAATAAAACTTACACTAAAATTCATTTGTAAATATAATAACAGTTATAACGCATTTCAAATGAGAATAGGAACGTCAATGACTTTTTCCTGTCAAATATCACTTGAAAAGTGCGATTTCCAGAAAAAGTAATGTGCATATAAATATTAATAGTCTTGCATCGAATTTAAATAAAAACGTTAAATAGTAATTAATTATGTTAACCTTAACTTAACTATAAAAACAGTCTTAATTCGAAACAATATGGCGCCGATTCGATCATATTCTCATTTTATTCGCATTATAGTGTTGGTTTGTTAGTCAATCTTTCTTTCACATTCCATAGACAGCATTTACATATTTTTATTGCGTATCTAAGATCCAAAAGAATCAATGAATCCTAAAAAAGTTGAAACTTCAAAATTAAAATAATAATTATGGTCGCAATCGTAGTCACTAGTCGACCAATGCACGACCACTAGTTTTACGAGTATAAAAAATACAACTCTCATGGACCCAACGTACTCGCAAGTGAAATATCGATCTCGCTCGTTAATGAAGAACTATGTCAAGTGTCGATACAATCTACTGATAAATATACATTAGTAATTTACTGACTAGTTAATATTATAATACAAACTACAAAACACTTGGAGCGGAAATAATTTGAACAAAAAGCCAAATCAGCGTTCATCCAACGTATCTTTTATTAAATTTAATTAAATATATCGAAAGAAATTTTATTGGTATGTTACGAAATCAACCTTATAATACTGAACCGATTGTGATTAAATAAATAACCGTACTACATTTTTTACATTTACTTAGCAGTTTATTTTTTAATTACATAAAAACCTCAATTCTCGTATTTAATATAAGTTTAGTTTTACTTTGAATATATTATAAGTGAAGCGATTTTAAATGATTTTGCGAAGTTTGGATAAATAAAAACGCATATGACGTTGATTTAACGTTTACGAGAATACCGGTTTAGCAGTTTTAGCGTACATCATCAGCCAATTGCCGTCCACTGCTGAACGTAGGCGTCCCCCAATGAGCGCCAACCATCCCGATCTTGCCCTCATCCATCCGCTGCATGCCACCTTCTTCAAATCGTCGGTCCATTGTGCTGCAGGACGTCCTACACTACCTACGTTTGCCTAAACTATATAGTGCCGATCATAGATATATAATATTAAAAAGAGGTAGATATGTTATAAACGCGTAAAAATGAAGACTCGAATTGGCCCGAGTCGGGCCAATTTTGGTTAGTGTGCTTCGCGAGTAATAGCGTGTTTTGTGTTACTATGCGACGTTGACACATTGACAGCGTCCCATGTCAATGTGTGTCGTGGCACAGAAATATTGTCAGTTTTGTAAGGATATAACGTATCTATGTAATAATTAATCAAAGGTGCCGATAGTTTTAGCGTATAGGGACTTTGTTATTTCAGGTTAACCCTCAGATCTACGATACGGAAATTAAATAGATCATATCTACAGTAGACCTCTTAAAAGCCTTTTAATTACAATTCGATACCTCAACGCCTTTCCCAAATCAAGGGTTTGACTGACAGACAGATAGACGAAAAGATTCGTCTTGATCTTTCGGTTGGACGGACAGGCGAATTACAAAGTGAACTTAAGGGTTCCATTATTTTCTCTCGAGACCGAAGGCCCTAGGAGGATTGGGGTTTTTAAGGACCAGGAACGCAAGTCGCAACACCAAAGGAGTTACAAGTATTATCATAGTATTACCTCTAGTGTTGCTAGTGTCTATGGGCGGCGGTAATCGCGTACCATCAGCAATCCGTCTGCTCGTTTCCTGGTTCATGTCATAAATAAAGAGTCATGGAACCCTAGCAAGTCAAATCAGCAATCATAATATTATAAACTATTTGGAGTTGACCGTTTTCGCTTGCATTTGAGAGGCTCTGCCAAATATCGGCCCACCTATCGACGGTAGCTACTCGTATTATCTAGCATCATAATATTTGCCAATAAATTGTTTTAGTCGCAAATTGCTTTCAGCGAAATACAGTTATTACGGCACGCAAATTGAAATTTAAATTTAATTTGGCTTAAATTGTTTTGGCAAAATCTTTGGTCAGCAGCGTTTGTGTTGTGGGGTCGAGTAATAATCACAAACAAAACTATTAATGATTATAATAATTAATTAATAATATTACATAAATAAATTGCTTTAATAGAAGTGTAATATTTTAATTTTAAACAAATTGTTCCTAAGCTAAGGAACATATAATAGAAGAATTTTCTTTTCTAATGCGTGTCTGGTGACTGGTCTTGGTGGAATTTTAACAAATATAATTGGTAGAATGTTTTCGAAAAAATATTTCAAAGGAATGTAGATAATATGTACTCGTATGCATGTCGGAATTCGTATATTGTACTATTATTATAAATGGAAAAGTTATGTTTGTTTGTTTGCATTGAATAGGCTCCGAAACTACTGAGTCGATATAGAGTAGACCACGGGGAAGGACATAATGTATATTTATAGTTAACATTTAAGTATTTCTAAGATAGTTATTCAATATTGAACTTAATTTACTACACAAACTGACACTGACACTGCACATGTGCTGTGCAGCACGCTGTAACCAGTCATTCTAACTCTTACAACGGCTTTGTTCCGTGGAAAAAAGCGCTTGTTAGCACTTGCTAGCGCTAAAAAAACAGATTATCGGCCAGGACACGTTTGCTAAGTTGCTAACTTCAATACTCCTAACATAATCCGCCATTTAGATTATTTAACGCCAGCGGTCGCCATTTTGCTTACGATTTTTTGTTAGCGCTATTTTCCGCGGAACACAGCCAGACGTGTTGTTTTCTGTGTAATGAATACAGTTCAATTTTAAATAGCTTTTTTAAAAAAGCAACGCTTGTTCGCGTAGTGTTTCGTTTCGTTGTGAATTCATCCTTAAATGTAACTGTGTGAGAGCCACAATTCAGCACGAATGGGCTAGCCCGACCGGATAAATACCACGACCTCCCAGAAAACGAGCGTGAAATAACGCTTGCGTTGTGTTTCGCTGAGTGAGTGAGGTTACCGGAGGTTTAAGGGATTGGAGATTTTAAGGACCTGGAGGGCTAGACAAGATGCATTAAATAATATCGACGGCGAACTTCGTGAATAAAAAATGTATGGGATTGACATAAGCGTGCGTTAAATGACATATTCAGTCGTATCGTTAAAAAAATTGGTAGCCAAGCAGCCACTTTGAACGAATACGCTAACGATGCACTCATTTAACGAATTGCTCTAACGTGTTTCTCCATACAACGCCTAGACAAGCGGCCGTAAGTGACATTTAGTAGATCGTGATCTTTATCTTTATCGACCTAACGATAAAGATACCCAGGGGGCTACCTTTATCGCCTCAACGAACAATATGGCGGATTTTTATTGATCAGCTGTTATTTGTAAATAATAATGATTTGCCTAAAGTTGCCTAAAGGGTCTATACAACACCTTCTGCTAGTAGTCTATATTGCATAAAGTCAAAAGAATTCAATCTAAAGTATTCAATAAATCACAATTATAGTCAATACCTAATATGTAATTCATTGTATTCAAGTATAATTCAACACTTTGTTAAAATATAAATTTATTAATTTGTAGCTTACTTGCAGTTTGTAATCTTTACACGCTACTATATCAGCTGAAAGCAATCTTTAGGTGTATAGTAGGTACCTAAATTATAGTAGGTAACAAATGGAGTTCATAATTAAGCAAGTTTCTCTGAAACTTCCTTAGAAATAAAGATTTGTATTTAGTAGTTAAAATTTATAAGTTTTTCAATGTAATGATATTTTATTGTCATCGATGCTCAACACCTTCGCCTTATAAATGGGTTAGAAGGACACAAACACCTCATAAAAGTTTTGAAATATTTGCTATTATACTTTGATTAATTATTACAAATTTAATATTATATATGTATGCTATTATACACCTATTATAAACAGTCAAGTAGTGTTAACCAATTAAATACTTAATATTTAATCTCTATAGTATATTTGTGACTAAATAATTGAAATAGTCTTTACAATTTTACAGAACTATAACGTTAAACTACACTTGTAATTAAAGTACCTTGACTGTACAGGGTACTAACCTAACCTAACGGTTTACTTATTTATTGCTTACCACATATTGTAGACAAAATATTACAATGCGGCCATAACACTTTGAATTTGTTATAAGCATTGTCTTGCTAGAATTATTCATTCATTCTAATTTAAGAGCTTTGCTCTTGTCAGTGATGCTTTCTCCATTCCTCTGCACTCCGGGCGTTCTCTTGACCTCCTGATACGACACGACCATCACATTCGCCTACACCTGTCCATAAAAGTTCTCGGCCTTCCACGTTTTCTACTACCATCCCTTCAATTATTCCTCTAATAAAGTTGTTGTGCCGTATCAAGTGTCCGTATTAGGATTGATTAAATAATAACAATACAAGAGTATCTACATTTTATTTTACTTTTTTAAGTAAGTTTTACATGGTTTTAGTAAGAAAATAAACTTAAAATGTAAAAATACTTTTATTTCTTGCAAAGGAATTACATAATGCATATATTTCTTTAAATAATCAGTTTTATCTCAAGTCACATAACCAATAATAACATTATACAATTTAAAAATCAACACAGCTAATAATAGTTATTATTTACACGCACTAGTTAAAGCCTGTCACAGAATGAATACAAATTAACTTAGGTTGGTAGCGGTTTTGATACATTAATTAAATTATGATTATTTATATCACTTCTCACTATCAGTGGTGAAGGCTGCTTCTCCTTCAAAGGGAAGCCGGAACCTGTATCATAGGTAGGGATTTCTATGAAGGTTTGCAAAAGGTATGTGACAAGGGAAGCCGATAGGAATGGAGTTATAGGAACCCTACTGCTCACTATAAACTGTACAAACAACATTATTGTATACCTACAATTCCTACAAATTATAAAGATTTAAAACGCATTTTACTTATGTATAAGGTAATGATAATATTTAAGTAGTCAAAAATCCTACTAATATTATAAATATAAAAGTATGTGAGTATGTTTCTTCTTCTCTCCACCAGTATGAAGCCTTGAAGCCAACTTTTATGTATAACGATACAGAATCGGCCAGCAGATCTCAAGTACATTATACGGACGCTCTAACGGTGAAGGAAAACATCGTGAGGAAACCCGCACATAGTTGGCCCCAGACGTATTGACTAGTCATTCCTCTGGACTAGGCTGGCTATGTTGTGAGAATGCCGTATGTGCTTGGGCAATCATACGATATTTAAAAACCAACTGTCCCAGGCACTACAGTATTTCACGAGTGGTTACTTCGCTCGGAGAATACTGTATAAATCATCCATCATCGGATGTAAAGACCTAAGTTAGGTAAATTGTTATTTTGATAACAAACAAAAATTATTGTACTTCATCTTCATCTTCTTCTGGCCAGTTTAAAGTGTTACCAGGACATGGATATAGTCCTAAGGATAGAAGACTCCGTATTTTGTAATTGCTAAAAAGAACTGTATTGCCTTGGTAATAGAGTGTATAACACAATGCACGTATCATAGAGGCAAATCCGAGCCGAGCGAGATAGCCAGAAGGGAGGCCGTGTGTCTCGTTCTTGCATGTTGCCAACCAGAAAAATGTTGGTATTTTTAAAAAGTGACTTGAAAAATCTTAGATAAAACGAGTGTACTTTATTATTATTTTAACAAATGTTTATAACTATATCATATTCTAATTAAAAAAGTTAGAAATAGTCATTTAATACTAAATAAAAATGCAGTTTACATTAAAACCTTTTCCTTCTTTTTTATTAGATGGTATCATTTGCAAGGCAATAGATACGCCATTACAGTCGGACAAGGATCTTTTGGCACTTAGATGGGGGCGTGAGTGTCGCAAATAAGAACAATACTTATTACTAAAAGTGAAATTTTACAAGACGGCGATGTTATTACTGATTTTATCCACGTGCCAAAAGGTAAGTGTCGCAACTACAAAACAATATAATATAATACTAAAAGTGACATTTTACAAGACGGCGATGTTAGTTCTGATTTTGTCCACGTGCCAAAAGATCCTTGTCAGACTGTACACATATTTTATGCTGAACACCGGATAATATTAAAATTCATAATAGTACCGGTGCTGGATTTGCTGGACGCACCGTGAGTATGGCCTTTAGTGTAATCTCTTAAAATCTGTTTATAATGTGTGTCCTATGACCATTTGGCAAGAAATCTGTATAAAATCTGTATTATCAATGAAAACTAGAAGATAATTAATTAAATAATGTATTATATAATATAATAATTATTCAAAATAGAACTCTGGAGTCATACAATAGATAAACAGTTAACCAATAATTATTGTGTGTCTAATTTATAATCCTCTGAATTTTTCCCGGTGTTTCGGATTTCGGTGCATATTGAAGTTCCAGCCTTACAACCGTAATAATCGGCCTTGTTAAATAAGTACCTACTTTATTCTTATTGTAAATTTCTACACTTGAAATTTGATTCCATTTTATACAAAACACTCTAGGAACTTTCAATAAAACTTCTAGGTACCGTTTTACTGAATCGACTGACTTGCACTGACTATTTGTATTTTGAACTTTGACTAGACATTAGACTTGAAAATAATACGGTGTTGAAATCATATAGGTACCTACATTAAATCTAGTTGTCTGCCTTTTTAACTTGACACTGACAAATAGTTTTATGCCGTAACGCCATCAATAATTTAAAAAAAATATATGACATTTGACAACTTCACAACTGACGGCTAAATTCTTGAAATCATAAACAACTAACGTTTGAGCAATTCGTTGTTGCGATTCGAACAACAGTGTGCGTGTGGCTAGGCACAAAATGTCGTGATCTCAAAAGAGAAGTCGATACGACAGATCTTTCCGAATTTTAACGAAGGTAATTTGTCTAGGCGCCCAGGAACGCAAGTCGCAGCACCAGAGGAGTTACAAGTGTAACTTATCTGGTGTTGCGACTGACCATGGACGGCGGTAATCGCTTACCATCAGGCGATCCATCTGCTCGTTTCCTTATGCATAAAAAAAAAACGAAAATTTGCAACACATGGCCATTAATATCAGTCAGTTTGCGGGTTAAAAATTATTACACGTGCCGATACCCCATTTTAATTAAACAAATTAATCAAATCCCCCTCGTGGCGTCAATCAGGTTACGAGGCACTTTTACCCCGCAGCATCAATTATTCCCGAACCCGCGGCAGCCTCTACACGGACCTCAATAACCGTACAGCCTCATATTTAGGGGCTGTTAATCTACTTATAAAGAGAAAAGAGGAAGGAGGAAGGATTTGATATTATAAAAGGGAAGGTTTCGATTGTTTGTATTGAATAAGCTCCGAAGCATCAGACAGATTTTAATGAAAGGCAAATAATTATATAGAGTACACCACGGAGATTGACATAGAATACTGCAGAAAATGTACGGTTCCAGCGAGATTTACTTTTCAAAATAATATAAAGAGCGGCTACTTAAACTCAAAGAACACAGTATAAACATGATATAAACGGATATAGGAATATTTTTTTAGTCTTATTCTATCAACCTTATGAAGTACGTAAGTGCCTTTACAAGTGTGCGAGGCACTTAGAACTTTATTAATTTCACTGTGATTTAGATTTGATGAAAGTCAAATCTACGGTACAATTATACAAAGGTATGCAATGTGCTGGTAAGGCAATAGTGCCTACGATCAAAATTTATTAATCTATTGGCACAAGTAGGAACTCTCTATCAGAGACGTTTGTACTGAAATTTGAAGTTTTACGGTGGCCGCATTAATTAAAGATATAAAGTTTATGTTTCGCTATTCTCGTTGTGCTTCCCTTTAGTTTTTTTTTTTTTTACTTTTTTAGTCTTTGGAACTTTGCGCTGTTTCCCGCTTTGCTTAGGGAGTGTATTTGAAATTCTTTCTACTCCTCTAACCTTTCTTTTGATTAATTTAGTTGCGGGTCCCAAGACAGATTTAGCATGTTTCTTGGGCACCCCTGAGATATAAAAGGTTTTTGTGGTTGGTTGCACAGTCGATCCTGGCTCACAGGAGTTTCAGTGGTGGAAATGTGTTTTCTAAACATTTCAAAACATTTCTACCACTTGAACGGGTTAAAAAAAGTTTGTCCTTACGCCAAGTATGTAAGAACTTGCTAGTGATTTCATTATCAAGTAAAATAAAGATTCGCCGAGCCAAATCCTTTCAATCTCCTATCAAACTTAAAGTATTCGCAACGTATACGTATCTTGGGCCCAGTTTATTACCGCCTATCTTCGCCGGCATGGGTCACTGAGTTTTGTGCGTTTAATTAATGCGTTGTTTATCGTCCAACCCGCTGGAACGAGATAAAATAACTCAGATACTTGCCATGAGATATTTGAGGAAACGATCTCTAATGGGATGTATCAAACACGATCTGCAGTTACTCAAGAATTTCTGCCGGGCCAGAGAATCTGCGTGTGGTTGCGAAAACTAGCTGTATTCATATTGTTAGTTGGTTTCTTTTCCCCGTCTCTATTAAATATATTTTTTTGACATTTTTTGATATTAATATAGTTTAACGAGAATTGTGCCAACAGAGGAGTATAAAATTTGGTACAGTTAAAGTAAATGTGGATGAAGGTGTGTAGAAAGCTAATTTTTTTTTTAATAATCCTTAGAAGTGCATAAATTTAATTAAAAAAATTAAGTTACACGCATTAGTCATTACTTCACTCACGCTACCGGGCGTTTGTTTTGTTAACTAAAAAAAAAGATTGCGTATCTAAGAGGTTTACCACAAGGCGAATTCTAGTTTTTAGGAATTAGGCACCTTAAAAAAATCGGCTCAAATTGATAACATATACGTTAAGTTCATAAATCATTCGGTTAAATTAACACAAATAGTTTGTTTAAACATATTGTGTAGGAAACTTGAACAAAAATAAGTTGAAAAATCAAGTGGACTCCAGAAATATTATTCATGAACAAAACTTAGACGCGCAAATTAAAAACAAGAGAGAAAAAATGAATGAAGATCCGAAACCTTTATAAATTCTACATGAACATTAGACCGCTAAAATACTTCCAAAGGTCAAAATCCATTAAAGCCTTCAAATGGAGCGTAAAATTTTCAACAGAAAGGATTTATGGGCTGTCCCTAATCGTTATAACGTATTCCGCAATGTTTCGCCCTGATTATGGGAGTATTAAAAGAGATTGGGTACTGTGGGATGAGAACGATGCTTGGAGGATGGCAGGAAGCTTTGCAGAGTATATTAATTACGTGCGGTGAAGGTAGAGAGCCAATTAATCTTAGAGTTTTAAATTCTTAATCAAAACGTCGGGGATTTTTTAAGAGTCTGTTGTGGGATATTGAAGGGTATTAAGTCTCGAGCGTCGAATGCTCTCATGAATTAAATGAGATTTAAGTCGGTTGGTGTATTCTTGCACTTTTTCGATTTCTTGTTAATTTAATTTTCTAATTCGTGACTTTATAAATCTGTTTGAAATGTTGTAAGGTCCTTTCTACTACTATTAAAAATCTGAACGTTTGTGTGGATGTATGAATGGATGGATGGACGGGTGGATGGATGTTTGTAACTCTTTCACGCAAAAACTACTGAACGGATTTCCATGAAATTTTGTATTGCAATAGCTTAAGCTCTGGACAAAAAGAAAAAGTACAAGGTTCCCGGGGGATATTGTGGTAAAATGAAACATTACACTGCTGTTTTTTCAACGTTACTTGTTTTGTAGCTTTAATAAAAACCGTTAAAGACTACATTCTCAAATACTATCTATATTAATATTATAAATTCGAAAGTGTGTCTGTCTATCTGTCCGTTACCTCTTCACGCTTTATCCACTGAACCGATTTTTATGAAATTTTGTATAGAAATTCTTTGAGTCCCGGGAAAGGACAGTGTTCCCGCGAGATAATGTATGTACTTACGCGGGCGGAGCCGCGGGCAAAAGCTAGTTCTAATTAAATCAATTCTTGAATCTAAAAAAATAATTTTATTGAACGTATTTTCCATCGGAAGATGTTGTCTTGTAAGAACCAATTGCAATGGCCGAGGGGCCTGCCGCAGGTCTGCGGTCGACCGCACAACCGATTGCCAATTCCTGATCTATTATACCTACGCAAACACATTGTTTCATTGAAAACATTACACTTTGGATTTGTTTCTTTAATTTATAGTACCTTAGATATCAAAGATTGACTACCGGACCCAACAGACGTAGTCCTTTACACGCAATATAAAAATAAAAAATTATAAAGAAAAAAATATTTAATTCAACAATCATCCAGTAAACCAAATGATAAATCTTAAGCATTTTTGAATCCTACTGCTATTATAAATGTGAAAGTTTGTGAGGATCGAGGGATGTATGTAATATGTTTGTTACTCTTTCACGCAAGAACTACTGAACGGATTTTGATGTACTTTAGTATGATTGTAGTTTAAGCTCTGGATTAACACACAGTATCCCACAGTATTTCTGTGGGATACTGAAACCATAAGTAATAATAATTTTCTATACTATATTATTAACCCTTAATACACCACCCTGAGTCCAAGGGACTCACCACCGTTTTTAAACAACGAAAATCAACTGCGTATTTTATCGTTTGGAGGTGCGCGGTCCAGTACCTTTCCAAAATGAGGCGCGGGACGCAGGAGTGAGCGGTCGTATGCGCACGCCGCTTGTAAAGGTGAGTTTTGATCCAGCGTGAGTCCTGGGGACTCATGGTAGTGTTTTGTGTTACAATTATTGTTTTGGTTACTCTTTTATTTATCTGATTTGATTTGATTTTTGGCTACCACGGAGGAGCGAGGAAGGACTACTATACGATTTTGATGAATTTTGACACAGATTTAGAGTAGATCACGGGAAAGAACATAGGCTACTTTTTATCGCGAACTTTTAAAAGGTACGGTTTCTGTGAAATTAACTTTCGCGCGCACGAAGTCGCGGGCAACATCTAGTATATCTAATAAAAGTAAAATACCAAGTCAAAGTTTTAAATTATAGGCACTGTATGGACAACCTAAAATTCCCGTAACAATAGTTATAGAGAAGCCCCATAGACGTAGAAAAACCGCTTCAGTAATATGAATAGTGAAGCAATCAAAGTAAGCCGGCCGTAACGTAGCGACACGTGCCACACGCACACATTTACAGCAAAGTAAGACGATTGGCCGCCAGTACGCCAAATGCAATTATCTGTAATTTCACACAAACGTAAATCGCCGCCATTGTTGTGCTTCACTCAATGCTTAGCTCCCCTTCCGTCTGCCTTTTTTTTACGTCCATGAGAAGCCCCAACAAAGTGAAAAACACCGTACATAAATATTTTATGATAAGCTGCAACAAAAAACGCCAAACCAAAAACGAAGAATGAAAATAAAAAAGATGAAGACGAAAGAAATCCTGATCATGGAGAGACTAAAGATGTTACGCGCGACTTCATTCATTTAAATAAAACTGTACATTTCAACGGAATAACTATGTGCTTCTTTATGAAATGGGACAGGAAACGATCATACGGGTCGACTGATGGAAAGCGATCACCGCAACACCCGAGGATTTACATTTGCAACTCCTTAACACGTCACGTTGCGCCCTTGTGTTCCTGGCACTTAAAATCCCCAGTTTCCTAGAATCTTATGAGAATCACGTTCACAAAAATCTTGTCCAAAATAGATGCTGATATCTTCATCAAAAGGTCTGCGTGAAGTGACATATTAATAGCTGGAGGAGTAATTTAATCAACTCCGGAGCCGGCTCGTGGAAATTAACTCAAAATGGCCGCTTAACCTAATAACGTAAGTATTTCCCGGCCATTCGTTACTAACACGTGTTATTGCTGCTTAATGTTTATTGTTCTATCATTAGGTCCTGTTTGCCACAAATGGACGCTATTACGTGTTCTTATTTGACGTTTAGCTTGTCGGGTCGTATTAAGCCTGGGAAACTGTTCTCTCTTCGATGGAGATATTCCATTATCATCAATGTCTTCCTTATCATCTTTTGGAGGTTAATGTATGTTTTTATTTGACGTTTAACTTGTTGGGTCGAATAAATAAAGGGTTTTGAAACAGTTATCTCCTTGATAGGGTTTTATTATTATCGTTCTTTGTAAGGTTCAACAAAATGAACTATGCACGTGTTAGAATATTGGTATTATTAAAGTAATATACCTTTAAAATAAATTTCATTCAAAAGCTAAATTTATCATTTTTATAATTTGACTGTTATGTCACAATATCATTTTATTATTTCCTGTTTTACAATCTACTGTTTAAAATTTAATAATAGTTAAATAATTGATCTAAATTATCAAGCTATTTAATTTCTCTTAATCAATAAATTAATCTAAATTATCAAGCATTGGAAACATATTTTGTATGACAATTTTAGTAAATTCTTACCTGTAAGTTTAGTAACTTCCGGTGTGGTTTTAACCGCCAATTATTTCCTATAAATTGTTGGTCCGCCATTTTAGGCGGCAGTCTTGGCGAAGCTGTGAGATTGATCGTTCAAAATATTAAAGATAAGTAAACCTATTTTATAAGTAGTGGCTAAATTATTATGTACCTATATGTTTTATGTCTTATTTGATGATTGATTTTGATGATTTTTAAAATTATAGTGTTAAGATGTTAATGATGTTAGTTAATACTTATTTTTAGTAATTTGGTTTAATAATTACTTTGTTTTGAATATTTAGAATTCTATTCTGGAATTACATTATAAATAGGTTTATCGAAGTGTTGGTATTTAATGTAAATGGTTTAAATTGCTATACTTATCTCGTACAGATATAAAATATCAACTTATCAAAGAATATTATAAGTATTTCTTATTGTGATTAAATTTGTTATAACATGTACAGTAAATAAAATACCAATTAGTTATTATAGACTATGATAATCAGTATTTCTTTATTTGTATCTTTATTTGCCTATTACCTACATTTGGTTACAGTTTTTGATAAAAGGTAATTTTAGTTGATAAATTAGGTTATGATTTGAAACTATCAGTGTTTACTATTATAATAAGGAAAACTTTTGTACAATAAAACTATTTAGCAATGCTTTTATTATTTTACTTAGTATCCTTTTGATAGTAGCTATTTTGAACTATTTAGCAATGCTTTTATTATTTTACTTAGTATCCTTTTGATAGTAGCTATTTTGGTCATTCTGACTTATCCTTTTAATTTTTAATTTTCTTATTTTGATCCTATTTGACATCAGAAGTGGGATAGCTCTCCATCCCGCGATTTCCACTTCATTTTTCTAATCGTATTTTTATATGTTTCAGGTGGACATTCAAGCAGCTCGGAACTCCTGCCAGCGCCGGCGGCCGTGCGTGGCGCCTACCTGCATTGGGAACGGCAGGTCGGCCAATTGTATCGGCGGTCTCCAGGCTGTCTAGGCCTAACGAGGATCTTAATCAGTGTGGTACCAATTACGGGATTCCACGGAAGGTACAAGTTATCATAAATACATTGAAAATTGAATTTATAAATTCTACCCATACAAACTGCTATTATAATTACCTATATTTAAATTACGATATTAAATAACAAAATATGTCTGACATTATTCTGTTTAGGTACAATGTTTTACTAACTACCCTCATTGTGTTTGATAGTGAATGTTAAGACTGACTATTAATTTGTGAAGTAAATTTTATTTGCGACATGTCACTGTATGTTCCAAGTCCTTGTATTGTGTAACTAATTATAAATATTTTCTCATGTAAAGTGAATTGTGAGTCATTGTGATAAATAAGTGTTTTAAAACCTTAACCGTATGGACTATTAGAGCCAAGTAAGTACCGGGTGAATTATCCTGCAAGTTTTGTGGTTTATTAGTATCAAATTGCTTTTGCGATCTTTTACTTTGTTACATCTACAATATAATTTGACGAAATTGTTCACGGGAGTTTAATCTACGGATTAAATAAATAATATTAACTATCGTACTAATAAATAACTTTTTATTACCGTCTTAAACATTTGTAATTTTATGATACATACTGTTAATGCAAGTAAATACCAGTGAATTACCCTGCAAGTTTTGTGGTTTATTGGTATCAAATCGCTTTTGCGATCTTTTACTTTGTATTACCTATAATTTGATGAATTTGTTCACGGGAGTTTAATCTGCAGATTAAGTAAATGATTATTAACTGTCGTACTATCTAATAAATAACTTTTTATTACAATAATGACCTGGGAATAAGGGAAATGCGATAGGCAATTAAATTGACACAATTTAAAGTAGTATATTACATAGATTCAGCATAAATAATAAGTACCTACTGATTATTATTTAGGTTTATTTACAATACTATTTAACATGTAGTGACGCTACGCTATGTGCCCATAAATCGATAAGGGAATACTCAAATAACTGTTGTTCTACTTATCAGAGTTAATATATTAATAGATAATTTAATTATTATAACCATGCTCTGTAACTATTCGCCATGAACATTTCTTTTGTACACTAATTATTCCTACTTAATATAATTATATATTTTTTTTTGTTAAAAAAAAATACAAAAGAAAAATAAACTTATAAAGTAAGTACGTTTCATCTCAAGTTACTTTTCGTTTCATCACAGCAATCCGTTTACATTATATTAAAGGAGACTAATAATTATGATGACGTAATACATTGGGAGCAAAAGCAAAATATATATCGCACCTTTAGAATTGAAGTGGCTTAATCCAAAATTCTTGATTTTTGGTAAACATCTATTGGAGAATAGACCATTTGTTTTGGTTTTTTTGACTATAATAGTAAGTGTGAGCCTTCTTTAGTTAGATTTCATTATTTGCCGTAGGTGAATAGTTGTTTTAGCAATATATTATACTTAAAATAATTTTTGTAGGATCGCAGGATACTTACTTAAATTTGTTTTAAAATAAATGACTTAGATCACGGTTGGATATGAGGTTCATAAATTGAAATGAAACTTGAGACAGAGACAAATTTAGAAATTTGGCACCATGGCCCCATTATAGTACCCAAAGACGCCACTTAACACAAGTCTATTATAGTCTACGGTACCGTTTGTCTGGGCTGTGAGTACCATGATGACATGACAGAACTGAGCAATTCGTTAACCATTAATAATAATAATTACTGTAGAAACAATAAGAACTACGTATAACTTCGTTAAATATTTATGTAGTCACTTCTACATACTTATAACGTATAATATATAAAAGCCTCTTGTTACAGAAACCAATAGGTTTTGTTCAATTTTTATATATATATAAATATATTTTTTTATTGTAATACCAACATTATATAATATGTTTCAAATGGATTTTGTTGCGACAGAAGAGTAATTTTTGGAAAATTAGTAATGTCGGATTGGCCGAACGGAAGTATGAGTAGTGTGATAAATATCACAATTATTGAGTAGGTACGGCCACGATCTTCATGTCTTTTGGATCGTCGTTTCTAAATATCGTCTGCCATTTCCGTGAAAAAAAAAAAAAAAAAAGCAACAAAATATTGTTGAATTTTTGACAATAGTCAAGAAATATTGATAGTTTGTTTTTTTCTTTTTACTGTACTGTCGTGTAAATCATGACTACAATTTAGTTTCCTTTTTGACACAACCCTAGTGTACGATGACTGACCTTCTCTCACTTCAAATAAATCACAGTAACAAGTGAGCCACTATTTTATGATATTTCAAGTAGCTAACCGAATAATATATCGAACTAAATTAGTCTGGGTTTATTGTTAGATTAGTAAATAGTAAAATCTAACGAACATCATATCTTATTCAGATATAACAAATTATGAAACAGTTTGACAATTTCGGTAAAACTTGGAAATGAACAATTTTGGTGTTAGACACAATATAGGTACATTCTTAAGGCGAGGTCATAGCCTACTTTGTCATTTCCTGTCACCTAGTCTACCTAGTCAGAGTTCAATTACAAAAAAAAAAAAGGGAAGTGGATAGAAGTGACCCGTGGATTTGAAGAAAGATTGTGTACACAATCCTTGAAGCGTCATGAACCGTACACATTTAAAAAAAATACATATTTTTCCTGAGTGAAAAAAAATAATAATTATAAAATCACTTCTTAAAAACCACACAATCTCCTAAAACGTAAAGTTTTGTGCAATACCATACAAGATATTTTTTTTTTGTTAAAAATTTATATATATATATATATATATATATATATATATATATATATATATATATATATATATATATATATATATATATATATATATATATATATAAATTTCGGTTCGGTTTATGTTTCAATATATATATATATATATATATATATATTGAAACATAAACCGAACACCTTTGTGATTGGTACAATACCTACTTCGAAAGATATTAAAAAAAATACATTGCAAAAACCGTCTACATGAATATAAAAAAATAATGCTACGCAAAACAGAATCTTATCACAATGAGCATAAGAGAAATGAAAGTCATTTTGTTTTTGAGCTTGGTCCTTGCCTTAAATCATGCTACGGGTATTATGAATTATTAAAATCATAATACAGAAAAATCAGGACTATGACTAGCGAGGAAGTCTAAAATTATTAAGGTTATTCATTTTATGCATAAATTAACATAACAATTAAACACCCTATATGCAATATACCTAGGCTGTGTCTATCTTAATAATTTTGGAAATAAAGTAATTTTGTCAATTTATTTTAAGAAAAGGTTGATTTTGTGTTAAGTAATGTATGATTTCGGTAATAAATAAATCGTATAAAATTTGTTTTTTTTTTCTCACTTACATCTAAGGACTGCTAGAGTCAGTGCTCTACTCAAGGCTCGCCTCATGTGTAGCAGGACATGTGGAGCCAGTGCAATTAGAGTATCACTGAGCGTTGCTTACGAGTTACAGGGGCAATGAACAATGTTAGAATAAGTTACAATTATTAAGGGACTGCTGAAATCAGTGCTGTACTTGAGGCTCGACACATGTGTAGCAGGACATGTGGAGTCAGTAATTTAATGTATCACTGAGTGTTGCTTACGAGTTACAGGGGCAATGAACAATATTAGAATAAGTTACAATTAAGGGACTGCTGAAGTAAGTGCTGTACTTGAGGCTCGACACATGTGTAGCAGGACATGTGGAGTCAGTAATTTAATGTATCACTGAGCGTTGCTATGAGCCACAGTGGCAATTGCAATGTTAGAATAAGTTACAATTAAAAGACTTCTAAAGTCAGTGCTCCATGTGTAGCTTATGATTTAAGTGTATTGGAATAAAATAAAATTTGGTACTTCAGAGAACGAAGTACCTGTCAGTATGGCCGTGTTAGAATATTGGTATTATTAAAGTAATATACCTTTAAAATAAATTTCATTCAAAAGCTAAATTTATCATTTTTATAATTTGACTGTTATGTCACAATATCATTTTATTATTTCCTGTTTTACAATCTACTGTTTAAAATTTAATAATAGTTAAATAATTGATCTAAATTATCAAGCTATTTAATTTCTCTTAATCAATAAATTAATCTAAATTATCAAGCATTGGAAACATATTTTGTATGACAATTTTAGTAAATTCTTACCTGTAAGTTTAGTAACTTCCGGTGTGGTTTTAACCGCCAATTATTTCCTATAAATTGTTGGTCCGCCATTTTAGGCGGCAGTCTTGGCGAAGCTGTGAGATTGATCGTTCAAAATATTAAAGATAAGTAAACCTATTTTATAAGTAGTGGCTAAATTATTATGTACCTATATGTTTTATGTCTTATTTGATGATTGATTTTGATGATTTTTAAAATTATAGTGTTAAGATGTTAATGATGTTAGTTAATACTTATTTTTAGTAATTTGGTTTAATAATTACTTTGTTTTGAATATTTAGAATTCTATTCTGGAATTACATTATAAATAGGTTTATCGAAGTGTTGGTATTTAATGTAAATGGTTTAAATTGCTATACTTATCTCGTACAGATATAAAATATCAACTTATCAAAGAATATTATAAGTATTTCTTATTGTGATTAAATTTGTTATAACATGTACAGTAAATAAAATACCAATTAGTTATTATAGACTATGATAATCAGTATTTCTTTATTTGTATCTTTATTTGCCTATTACCTACATTTGGTTACAGTTTTTGATAAAAGGTAATTTTAGTTGATAAATTAGGTTATGATTTGAAACTATCAGTGTTTACTATTATAATAAGGAAAACTTTTGTACAATAAAACTATTTAGCAATGCTTTTATTATTTTACTTAGTATCCTTTTGATAGTAGCTATTTTGAACTATTTAGCAATGCTTTTATTATTTTACTTAGTATCCTTTTGATAGTAGCTATTTTGGTCATTCTGACTTATCCTTTTAATTTTTAATTTTCTTATTTTGATCCTATTTGACACACGCATTTATCAATTTCTTGTTTGCTTCTACTTATTGGATTACAACTCATTTTAATTACTGCCAAATCACTTTGACATTATAATATTTTTGTGCTAGCTTTTTCCCGCGCCTTCACCCGCGTAAATATAGTATCCCATGGGAATTAGCCTATGCAGAGTAGCCTATGTTTTAGTCCAGAGCCTTAACTACTACCATACCAAATTTACTCGAAATCCATTCAGTAGTTTTTGCGTGGAAAAGTAATAAATATCCATTCATTCATCCATTCTAACAAACTTTTACATTTATAACAGTAGTAGGAATGACACTATCGACACTAATAACGGCCATTAGTAGGTACCAGTACTTGATTTCAGCCTGGACGGTAAGGCATTTAACCCACTTGAAATGCATAATTGATATTTAAGTCATGTCTCACGGGAACGGGATAAAAAGTATTCTATGTCCGTCTCCTGGTTCTAAGCTACCTCCCCACCAAATTGCAACTAAATCGATTCAGCCGTTCTGGAGTTATAAATAGTGTAACTAACACGACTTTCTTTTGTAAATATAGATTTAAGTTCTATTAACTTATAAAATGAAGGAGTTTATATATAGAAATTGCTAGAAACCCCAGATAATGTCAGTCGGAAATATTTTCATTGCATACGTTACCCACGTTCTTCCTAATACATTTAGGGCCAGGCAGTTTATTTGCGAAGTACAAGGTGAAACCCTTCGCCCGAATCCCTTGAGAAAGAACCTTTACCCTTACAAACCTTGCAAAATGTATAAGTGTTATTGTTTGAATGTATGTGTTTGGAGAACACGCTTTGTGTGTAAAAGAAATTCTAAAGGTAAAGTATGTATTGCAAAATGTAGATTAGCAATATTTGTATAGAGTATTATGTTCGGCTTTCACAATAAATTTATTTGCTTTACTATTAAAAAGAAATTGTGACTTTTTCAAGCGAAATTTCTTAAGCAATGAGTTTTAAGAAGTTTCTAGACGCGACCTTGATAATAAATTTCAAGGTCGCGTCACGACACGATTTTGGGTATAGTTCCATCTATATAACGCCATCTGTCGGAAACTACTTATACTTCTTACATAACTTTACTTTCTTAAGTACAGTTCAATAAACAGATGACGCTGGATGTACAATTTTTTCTATTCTTCTTTGAAGTGATGTTTTAGGCATGATGTAATTTTGGGTTTTCAATGATGAATGAATTTTTAACTTCCCGCTAAGTAATTATCTAAGATTTTCAAAAACCGGGAAGTTATTGGTTTTACACCGTTTTACAAAAATCTAATCTCATCAGATCTCGATTTCTGAGGTCACAGGAAGCTTCCCTGACTACCGCCGTGAGGGTGTAGTGATTCCTGAAGATACACACATACATGCATACTTAGTGGTATGTATGTATGTGTGTGTGTATGTAAGTATAATAATTAATAATAACTCCCACACCGATATCGGTGACGGTGGCCGGTTTCACTGAAACCAGGCCAGTTACGCAGAAGTAATTTTATAGTGGCAAGTGTGTGCTCCAAAGACTGTGTGCTCAGTACACAAGAGCACTCTCTCTTCCTTTACTCTCATAATCCAGTGGACGGATCAGGCGTAGGTCCGACTTTTTACATGCCCATCCGACGCATGGATCATCTTTCTTGTCAGACAATCAAGTGATCAGCCTACATTGTCCTAACCAAACTTAGAAACAACATTTTTTGTTGTTCCAATGCGGGAATCGAACCCACGACCTCCGAGTCAAGAGCCAATGCTCTGACCACTAGACCACGGAGGCTGTAGTAAGTATAATGTAAGTATGGTGTAAAATCGGTCAAACCGTTCAAAAGTTAGAAGAGGTTTACTCTTATAACTTTTGAACGGTTTGACCGATTTTATTGCAGCTGGCGCCATTCGAAAGGGCTTGGTCAAACTTAGATTTTGAATACAATTTGGACCGATTCGAACAGATGTATTCAATAAATCTCAAAAAAACGTGATTGTTTATTAAGTGTTTTTTTTAGAATAACTTTTAAACGGCTTTATCAATCAACTCCAAAAACTAATCAGCTCTTAACCTTGAAAAGCTAGTCAATCGCCGCTAATCCAGTCAAAATCGATTGATTCGTTCGAGAGATATCGTGAAGGAAAGAAAACCGAAAATATTGTTTTTTCGGAATTACTTCGAAATTCTTCTAAAAACATTTTATTGTCGATTCTTTCCATGAAAAACTGCATCGATTGCCGCCAATCGCGTGAAAATCGGTTGATTCATTTCAAAGTTATGTCAGTTTGAAATTAAAAAAAAATGTGTTTTATTAAACTTTCTCTCTCCGAGCTCAAAGTCTGATTTAGTGAATATTTTTAGAAGCACTTTTTGTTTAAACTCGATAAGCTCAAAAATGACGTATTAGATATTATTTAAGCGCTTAGCGGGAAGTTACACGGACGGCCTTTAGGACAACTGTTTTCCTATTTTTTTTATAGTATTATATAAAGCAACATTATAAGCAGTTCAGTTATTAAAACTGTTTACCAACAGCAAGTCCATAAACAAAAAAAAACAAGTGTCTTCTCTTTGCAGGAACTCATCAAACTATGCTACTTATAAGTTCGTTAAGAACTTTAATTATTATCGGGAAGCTGTTTATCAGTTCGGGAAGAACTTTAATTATTATTTGTGAAGTAAAAGGTTCTAAGGTTAGAGAACTGTGCGGCATTATACGAGTATTGTAAGCGTTTAGCTCATTCATTATTAAATCAAAGAACTTTTTACCCGACTGTTAAGAAGGGTTATGTTTTTCGCGCCTATCTTGTATGTATGTCTGTATGTAGGTATGTATGTATGTATGCTTATAAATTCCTTTATTCTTGCTGTTTGGAAGATACGTGGTACCTTCCAAACAGCTAGATGGATTTGATATCGTTAGATTTATCTCATTAAGATAGCTGACTGACTGACTACTTACAAGATAGGTGCCAAAATCCGCCATTTTGTATTTTTTCTTTAAACTAGCTAGTTTAAAGAAAACATACAAAATGGCGGATTTTGGCACCAAATTGTAAATAGTTAAAAAAAATTTAACTGAACCTCTCGAGTAAGGTATCAAAATAAAATAAATTAAAAGGAGACTTCAAAAATATACATATGTCATGAATTTAAGTTTAATCAGAAATAATTACAACCATTTTAATTAAATCATTCGAACAAATTTGTAATCAATGCATTCAAATACTTCATATAGGTTTCAAATAGTCGTTTTTTTGCTTTAAATCGACCAAGCATTGGTCTTATTGGTTAAACTAAAAAATCTAAAGTAAAATATATGGGCTATAGTTAAGTCATGTTATGTTAGGGTTTGATTTTTTTTTTCTAATTTTACACCTTCATCACTTTATTTAAATTTTGATTTTTTCTGAAAGTATTTCTCCTTGTAAATCCCTGGGTATAGATATGTACCAAGTTAAGCTTCAGCAATATTTAACGTGATACGGGGATCGCTTTGTCTAACGCATCAGTGTCGGCTCAAAGTGATACCGCGCGGATAACACTAAACCCCCGAGACAGACTGACAGACACGTACCCTGTGGGGTCTACGAGGTCCCCTGGGGCTGCGGAACCTTGCGGTGTCTTATTACTCGTTAAATTGTAATAATTCTCAGTACTTTGATGTATGTAAGGACAGAAACACGGAAATAATTTATCTTGCTTTACCCGTCTGCGTAAGATTTTTTGAAATAAAGGGAGTTTTGAGTTTGTTGCTTACATTTTATACTGTTACGGTAGTTGTGAATGATGATATATATTATATTCTAACACCGAAATAGTTGCTTACGAAGTCATTCCAAAATTTTAAATAGTATGTGGGTCAAATAAGCACTGAAATGAATTATTATAAAACGAAATAGCTCTACTATAAAAGAACGAAATCAAAAAGCAAAATAACCTATGCGAAACGTTACTAAGTATAATAAACACTTGAGAAAAACAGTAAAAAAGAGATGTTGAAAATTACTTTAATATAAGAGCATGTTTGTGTCGACTGCGCTACTATGTACCTGTATTGTATTGTACATGTATTGTATATGTATTGTACATGCGCGGTCGGTTAGGTGACGTTCTTCAGAAACGTTCTACCTCGCTCAATAGATGTATTATCTTACCACGAAACCCAAGCATCACCACTGGTAGGTATATTAAAGAGTGAGATTTTGCAGCCCCCTAAAAAGTGCCCCCGTCCCTCTCCGAACCCACAACGCTACGCCACTGCATTTTTATTTATAATAATCGAAGCTAGAAGGTGGACAGACAGACAGACAAACGAGCAGATAGACGGACAAACAGCAAAACCCTAAAAAGAAAACTAATCCTTCTTATCAATTCAAGCCAGAGTTGTACATTTAAATAGGAAAGCAAATATTATAAATCAAGACTATAAAACCTTTTGTGTAACAGCATATTTAATGAGTTGTTCCCCAATGAAGTATAATATATTTCCAGCAGTATACCCCAGAGATATTGTATGACCTGAATGTGCTCCCATATATTTCGTTCGCACAGGTAAAAGCATGGTATAGTAGATACCCCATGCGTCATAATAAATGGATATTATTAAGTAAATGTGTTCTTAGCTTTTCATGGCGAAGACCTTTTTACAAAATTCATCACGTTGACGATGTTTGTCATCCTTGTACTTAACTACAGTTTACAGCTGTATCTATCTACACTATCTATACTAATATTATAAATGCAAAAGTGTGTCTGTCTATCTGTCTGTTACCGTTTCACGCTTTAACCGCTAAACCGATTTTTATAAAATTTGGTATAGATATACTTTAGGTTACTTTAGGTTAGGACATAGAATATTTTTTATCTCGTGTTTCCGCGGGATAATGTATTGACGCGGGCAGGCCGCGGGCAAAAGCTTGTAATATCATAAAGAGGAAAAGTTTGTATGTTTGCATTGAATAGGCCCCAAAATCACTGACCGATTTTGATGTAATTTGGTAGAGATATGGAGTAGACCACGAGAAAAGACATAGCCTACGTTTTATCGCGGAAAAATGTACGGATTCCGCAAAATTAAATTTTGCGCGCACGAATAATATACTCCTAGGAATTAGGTATTTATTATGCTAAAAGATCAGCTATAGTTTATAAGATCAGTTGTTAAAATATATAATATAGTATGTTACTATTTTTACCCGACTACGGCGTAGCCAAAAAGGATAATGATTTTGGCAGACTATGTAGATTTGTTCCACTATGGCGCTCAAACTACTGATCCGATTTTAATGAATAAGATGTCAATAGATTCGTAATAATAGCCCGGGTAACATAGGATATTTATATTCTACGAAATCGGGTTACAGTTTTTTATAAAAATTGTAGTTATAAAAATCTAGACATTTAGAAATCAGTCGTATACAATTTGTGTATAAATGAATGTCAAGCGTCACTTACGAAATTTTTTTGTGAACTTCCTGAGGAACAAGGAATTTTCCTCAATATATATTTTGTGTAAAGAACCAGGTTTACACAGTGTGAATGGTTCATATAATATTTATAACCCGCCACAGCGCAGTTCATTGTTATTATTTAAACGGGTCGCGGGGTTTTTATTTATTAAACCGAACGCCGGAATAAAAAGTGCCCTTATTTCTTGCGCGGGTAACAATTTGTGTAGTGAAACAAAGAGGGTTATGTTGATTTGTTGCTTTGTACGATATCTTTGTGTTTTTACGCCCCGTCTTAATCTTATGTAAAATAACTGAATGCTTTGATACATTAAAAGTTCCCTTTAAAAAAATAAAGGAAGTTGAAAGCTCGTATCATTTGACCTAAAACGAACTTTTATAGTATATCGTGGTTGACTTTTAACTCTAAACTGTTTGGCCAAGAAAAAAGTACCTATTTGTTAATTTGTATATGATGCGTTTTGCGCTGGTTTGGCTGCGTGTTTCTTGTTTATTACTTGAGGAGTGAAGAGAAACAGATGATTGACTGATATTGCGTATATTCTTCCAAATCTAAACCAAATTTTAAAATTATTTCTAATTTTAGTTACTAGAATGATGCTTATAACAAAAAATGGCGTTGCGATATGTAGTGCTAACTGTTCGTGTGAACCCCTAGTTAGTAGTAAAAATATCACGTCATCGGCGGCCAATAGTAACGAGTTATGACGCGATTTTTGACCAATGCGATTCCTCATGCATATTCTGTGCATTAACACTATTATCAATTTATCAGCTATTAATGTTCGACGATGAAGATAATTTTTTTATGATTATGTTGTAGTCTGAAATCATCCCGAATTTTAACATGAAAATCCATGAATTTTGTGACCTCATTCATCAGTCTGCTGGTCTTCTTGACGTTCCAAAGCATGCTGTCATGCCTTTCGGAAGTCACCGCTTTGTGAATTTGCCTTTGAGTTTTTATTTGTAGTTTATGAAAAGTTACGAAAAGAACACCTCAAAGGGATGTTTAAAACCGCTTAATGAACGCCACAAAGACATTTCTGCGGTGGAGTTTTGAAATGTATTTTGATACTCGGATATTGTATGTGAAAATATTCCGTAAACAAAATATTGTGAAATACGCCTTTGAGTTGCGAATGTGAAAAATATTTTTTTAATAATTAATATGGTTATGCATTCGTCACATTTGAATGCGTAATATGTTTTATAGGGTGAGTTCATAAAGAAACGAGACGATACCCGTATCGTCTCGTCGCGTCCCAACGCGGCGCTGCAATTTAAAGATGGCAATTCGAATTTGAACTTTATTCTCAAGACAATAAGATACACTGTACATGCGCTGGGCAGCGCGGTTCAACCTGACATTCGAACTGTTACAATAAAACGTGTATCTTCTTGTTGAATGAACGAAGTTCAATATGCTATGATAGCCATTATACTTCTAAAAACAAAGGCCTTTTCATCCGTTAATGGATGATTTTTACAGTATTCTCCGAGCTAAGTAACCACTCTTATACTGTAGTGCCTGGGACAGTTGGTTTTTAAATGTCGTATGGTTGCCCAAGCACATACGGCATTCTCCCAACATAGTCAGCCTAGACCAGAGGAGTGACTGGTCAATACGTCTGGGGCCAACCATGTGCGGGTTTCCTCACGATGTTTTCCTTCACCGTTAGAGCGTCCGTATAATGTACTTGAGATCTGAAAAAATCATTAGTACATGCCACAACCTGGGATTCGAACCTGCACTCTCTCGAGTGCAAACCAAACGGTCTACCCACTAGGCCACGGAGCTCACAGCCATTATACAGTCTAGATATACACCATATTATAGTCTACCGTCTGATCGATTTGATGATTGACATAAACAGTATAGACCGCCATGCCAATCTACACCCATACACGGTCGGTTCTAACTGATTCAATCGAACTGATCAAGTCGATTGGATGACTATAGACTAAATGGTGTATTCCTATCATAAGCAAGAGAGTTTCAACGTAACTGAAAGTGAATACCGTTTAACTTTCATGATTTATCTACTGAAATAAATACATGAGAGATAATAGTACTGCGATGTCTTTCTTTATTTTTTTAATCATGTATGTATAAGAGATAAATGGCAACATCATTATACTACAGAGTCTACGATACGCTACTTGTATGTCCATCCATCTGAAAATGATTAATCTTGTTAGACAAGCACTCCACTTGCGTTTTTAGGGTTCTTTCCCTCGAAAGGAAAAAACGAAACCCTTATAGGATCACTTTGTTGTCCGTCCGTCTGTCAAGACCCTTTTTCTCAGGAACGCGTAGAGGTATCAAACTGGAATTTATACAAAATACTCAGGTCTACTTGGAGCTGTGAAGAAATCAAACTTTAAGCCAACGCAATCAAAAGATACAACCGTTTATGCCGCAAATTTCCGAACACTCGCAAGGGAATCAAAATCTACAGGGTACTTCCCGTGGACTCAATCTTGAAATTTGGTACAAAGCAACGTCTTATAGCACAGATAAATAAAAAATGGCAAAAACTGTATTTTTTTAGATACATCATAATATAATTAAAATATTTTTAATATTTTTAAACTTACTACCCTTTCCTCGCTAACGCGTAGAGGTATTAAATTGAAATTGATATCAAATACTCAGGTCTATAATAGTGTAACACAATCACTACAGATTTGTACGGAACCCTGAGTGCGTGAGTCCGACTCGCACTTGGCTGTTTTTTTACAGTATTCTTCGTGCGTTTTTCATACAATTATATCGATAAATAAACCGAATAAAAGTATTTGCAGTTATGAACAAAACCATCTCGATCTACTAAAGAGAATCAGCACTCGACTAAAGGTAACCGTACGTAGAGATGTAGCATCGCTCTGCATCCTCTATCCGTTGTATTGCGGGGAGTGCTCCGAGGAATTGTTCGGACTTATACCTGCTGCAACTTTTCGCCACCGCTCCATGCGACAAAATATTTATCATCCTCATCACCTTGATGAGTGGCAGTCCTCCACCGTGCGCTTTACCCGAAGCTTTCTGCCACGCACTGTAAAACTCTGGAATGAACTGTCGCCAGCAGTATTTCCGGACAACTACGACCTGCAAACCTTCAAGAAGGGAGCGTATTCCCTCCTAAAAGGCCGGCAACGCACTTGCAACTTCTTTGATGTTGCGGGTGTCCATGGGCGACGGTAATCGCTTTCCATCAGGTGATCCGTTTGCTCGTTTGCCCCCTAGTTTTATAATTTAAAAAAAAAAACCTTATCAAAATCTGTCGATTTGTTTGGGAGTTACGATACCAGAGACAAATACACAGACAGTAGACCTATTTTAAACTTGCTACATGTATTAAAAGCCTTTCGTGGTCTAGTGGTTACCCAACTAACATTTTGGTAATAAGAATAAGCGCTAAATGAGCTACTTAAGGCCCTCCCCCAAGCAAAAGACCTTGAGGCAGTCAGCCGCATAAATTTTTCACATAACTTAGTTCAAAATTGACCAAAAAAAAATTTAAACGGCGAATATCTAGCTTATGAAATTGCCTATCTATTGGTGTGTGTCCCAAATAAAGTTTACTTGTAAATACTATGGAGATGCTGAAACTATAATTCAATGAACATTCAATTATAGTTTCAGCATCTCCATAGTATTTACAAGTAAACTTTATTTGGGACACACACCAATAGATAGGCAATTTCATAAGCTAGATATTCGCCGTTAAAATTTTTTTTTTGGTCAATTTTGAACTAAGTTATGTGAAAAATTTTCAACTGAGTTATGCGGCTGACCGCCTCAAGGTCTTTTGCTCGGGGGAGGGCCTTAAGAGAAACTTAAAAACCTAAGGTTCTATAAAAGGTCTAACAACTAGTGGTATAGCGCGCTATAACTATCTTATAACCCTGAATTGGGCCCACAATTTAGAGCTTAAAATGACATAATAGTTGTAGAAAATTGATAAAAAGGTGGGAATAAAGAGTTACAATAGTGCTATTGAAGTAGTATTCACCATTTTAGGTGTATTATAAGCTATACACAGGTTGCAACTGCACCCTTTAGTAATAAATAATTTATAAAATTCACTCAATTAGCTTTTTTAATCACATATGAGTGCTCCTACGATACTATTTATAGCTCGATTGTATATTGTGCATAATAGGTAGTAATAAAAATTATAAAATATAATAGCAGTGCGCATATTCATGGCCGACAATCATGGCCGACATCAATTAATAATTTTATACATTATCGGTTTCATAATTATGAATTCTCCCTGCGGTGATAAGTATTCTCTTATAATATATACTAGTTTTCATCTCAATTTTGAAGCGCCTCAAAAAGAAACAACATTTCATATTATTAGGTAAAATAAATCACTGCCACGGCATTTTTTTTTTTTTAGTTGTGGTTGTAAATAACAATTCTCAGTACGTCTATGTATATTTTAATTGAAAACAGTAAATAATGTAAATCAATAAGTCGGAAAATAATATTTTGTTTGACCATAAATTTACTTTTAAAATTTTATAGGTTATGTTTATTTAATGGCATAAAATCTACATTACCTAAGGTTCCTGATAACTCTTTTATTCCTAACGCAGTGTTAAAAAGACTATAGCTAGCTTTTTAATGCCACTTGGACTTTTATAATGTGGGAGGAAATCCTATTATACAACCTGTAATGATTTAAAGGTGGTTTCTGACACTTGCAGCACCTAGCTCTATAATACGTATAGTTATCACTTCTTTAACTTCTATAGCTCTATAATACAAATAGTTATCACTACTATAACTTTCTTTTAGCTCTTAGGGCTCCATAGAACTCGTTAGGTGGTACAAGGTATTGACTAACTCCATTTAAGAACTTTAACCGTTTGTAAGTATTAGCAGACACCTTACAATTCGTGCTAGTGTTTTACGTTTCCTAAAGATGTAAGAGTAAGTTATACAAAAGTTCTGACAAACTCCAAGTTAGCACCTTAAGTTATATATTTTTCCTTTATTTCTATTATGCCTCTTGAAACTTTAATTATTTATTCCTAACGCCGCAGTAGAGTCCAAAGCTATTGTCAGAGCTCTTATATGTCGTTTATAATACTTTAAGTGTCAAAAATGGTTTCCCTTAGCGCCAAAATGTTAGTTGGGTAGAGTATTGGCTCTCGTCTCGGAGGTCGTGGGTTCGATTCCCGTATTGGAACAACAAAAAATTTTGTTTTCAAGTTGTCAACCTGATTGTCTGACAAGAAAGATGATCCATGCGTCGGATGGGCATGTAAAAAGTCGGACCTGCGCCTCATCTCTCGTCAGTTGTGTCAGTTATCCGTCCCACTGTATTACGAGAGTACAGGAATAGAGAGTGCTCTTGTGTACTGCGCACACACTTGCGCACTATAAAATTACTCCTGCGTAACAGGCCAGGTCAATGAAACCGGCCACCGTCACCAAAAATCGGTGGGGAGTTATTATTATTATATTAATACAAGTAAAATTAAAAATTTTAAAAACCCCTGACAAAAAAAATAAACTCTAAAAAATAATAAATAATATTTTAAACATATTATAATTATTATCGTCACATAATATAATATTATGTAAGTTGAAATATTTTTATTTTCCAATCGTCGCCTGGTCGGGGGACCGCTATACCGCGCGTTTATAAAGTATTTTTCCAACAACAGCTAATTAATTATCACAAATTACATTTAGGTACGAGCGTAAATTTTTTTCGGAGTAAATTCTTTTGTTGCTATCTGCGACTACACCTGTTTTTCTCACATAGCGGTCCCCCGACGAGACGACGATTAGAAAATAAAAATATTTCAACTTACATAATATTATATGTGACGATAATAATTATAATATGTTTAAAATATTATTTATTATTTTTAGAGTTTATTTTTTGTGTCGGGGGGGTTTTTAAAATTTTAAATTTTACTTTTATTTTGTTCTTTTTAAAGTAGGTATAAATAATGGTTACCTTACCATATACATACTTTCAGCATCATTGAAGTAACATGGTACCAAATTTCGAATCGATAGGACATATGGAAGATAGTCAGATCCTCTCATCAACTATTAAAGAACTGATAATCTTCAAACGGCTGATCAGGTCATGCTTACCTTACCATGTTCTTTAAATATCGTTGAAGTAACACGGTACCAAATTTCGAATCAATCGGACATAAGAAGGTCAGTCAGATCCCCTCATCAACTAGAAAAGAGCTGATCATCTTCAAACGGCTGATCTTCCCACCACCAATTTTCTCATCAAACGAAGCTACGAACACTCTCGATTAAGTCATCAATATTCTCTTTCAGTGCGCTTTCATTTGAGACCCCACTCGAGTATATTTCGACGGTCCCATAGAACATAGTCGTAAGGTAAAATAAGACGAAATCACTTTTATTTCACATTCGAACTGCACTTAATAGTGGTAACATGACCCTGTTTTTATTATTTTTTAGATCATTATATTGCCAGATTTAGCGAATTGAACATAATCGTATCTAAACAACGCTCCGGCGAACAAAGTAGCTAATTCGCATCAGAGCATGTTTACGACCAGTGGCGACTCGCGCGCTGCGTTACATCGTCACTTGAGCCAATGAACTGCTCGAGTCGGACGCGTTTACGACCATCAACGGTTACCTTCGTAATTTGTTAAAAAGCGTGTCTTTTTGTGCTTAAAATTAATGAGATTTTTGGTGTTCATACAATGGCGTCCCGAAGTTGAAAGATTTAAAAAAAAAGAGATTTTCCAGATGTTATTTTCGAGCTTACTTTTTTTACAATACAAGTTTCCTATTTGTAATAATTATTACTGAAATTTTTAATAAAAGTTTATTATTTCCATGAAAATTGCATTAAAACGATATATACTTTATCTACATTACTTATTATAATATTTATGTACCTGCATATTTTAGGTTGAAAAACGTTTCAATATCCCCGTTAAGTTAAAGATCTGGTGAAGTAGCTGCTGGATGCAGGTAGTACATAAGCCGGGACTTGTAAAACACTTCGGTTGAAGCATAATATATTCAGCAGTGAACTCTTGCAACTAAAAAGATGACGATGATAACAATATACGACGCCATATATTAGTACTAAGTTCCGAAAAACAAAGCTGTTAATGCACATACAACCTATATTTTAATTCAAATAACCGTGGTACATAGTCGTTTGTGTTTATAAGCCCGCCTGTATTTCATAGAACAACGTCGTAAAGTAAAATAAAATGCACTTTTTCTATAAATAAGTATAAACAATTACAAAAATCATAAATAATACAAGAAGGTAACATTGCTAAAAGGGATCAGTAAGAACTTTCAACTTTAGGTGTGATATTAACATTAATTTGCACTTGAACTCATTCTTGGAGTTACTATGCGCGCTACTCACAATCTTGCAAGTAGCAGTTACGACTTTGTTCTATGGGGCCGTCGATTTGCAGATATTTAGTTATTCTTCCCCACTTTCACCCCCACAACTTTTAAACGGCTTAACCGATTTTCATCAAACATGTCTAAGAACACTCGCAGATAAGTCACCTTTGATACAAAAAAAAACTAAATTGAAATCGCTTCAGCCGTTCAGGCGCTATGATGCCACAGACAGACAGACAGACAGACCGACAGACACGTTAAACTTATAACACCCCTCTTTTTGCGTCGGCGGTTAAAAATAGCACAGTATAAATTATTGCTATCGTGCTCTTATTGCGTGCCTGTGTAAACGTGATAGCAATATATAGTACGTAAGTGAAAGAGAACAGTGGCGATAAATCAATGTACGAAATTCTACGTGCTTGGCGACCGCACTTTAGTAGGATCGGTAAATAATATGATAGATTTTATTGAGGTTACATACGAGTATAATCCGTATTTTTTTAGGTACTTAATTTTTATTTATTAGTTCGGATATGAAACAAATATTGTTAAAAGCTAAAATTAACTTAAATGTATTTAAAATATTTACAAACTATAAAAGTAGGTAAGTACTAAAAAAAATTATAACTACTCTAAAACTTAAAATGCTACAAAAAAAAGAAATCTCCCAGGTCGTCCCCACCAGGCAGAGTACCTAGAAGGCTCAAAGAATTTCCTCGCTGGATTGCGATGCTTATTCTCTGGGCCAGGTAGGTGCCGGCTCTGGGGTCTCGGGTGGCCTCAATGAGCTTTTTGGATATTTCTCCGAAAAGTTTGTGTGCACACAGACCCCATGTACCAAGGGTTTCAACCCCAAACGGTTCAAATATGAGATCCCCACTAAGGTTCTCATATTTGCGCCGCTTGAGGTTTTCCGCCTGATTGGCGGCCGCACCTGCAGGATCGGTTAGGTTCGGCTTTGTAGAGCGTTCTTCCTATTGGACGTGTTTGACAGAGATTATGCTCTACAAAAAAACGTTTATTGCAGACCAATAGTCCATAGCGTTAGTACTTACATTCAAACCTTACACCTATGTTAGTAACAGTACATTCTCTATATTATTATTATTTGACGTATATAGTTTGACCTCCACTGTACACCGGCATATGTAGAACGGCATATTACAGCGCACGGGTAAAGCCCTTCTTGCCTTCTCTAAATCATCATCGTCTATCATTACATATCCGAAACTAGGAATATATCTTTTCAAAGATGTGCATTCATTTCGGTCGGGTTCTGTGCAAAGTTTTATCTCGGTAAGATTTAAGTGTAAATTTTCCGCCTCCGCACAAGACAATGCCCCATTTAAGATCCTAGCGCCGTATTTAGGACGCGCGGAGTGCTGTCTACGTAAGTAGCTGAACAATGGACCGCAACGCCTGGAGATAGCGTGAACTATATTAGTGTTTTAAAGTTTTCAGTACGTAAAGTATCTATGATCAGTTTTTTTATGAATAAAATCAGCACAGGCTAATTGGCCGATAGTAAATAATTTGGTACGGCGCGGCTCTAAGAAATGTTGTATACCAGAGGAGTTAGTTGCCTTGGGAATTTCTATGTGCTTACTCACAAGCGTTTCCACATTGGTATTATGTGAGGGTATTATATTATCTATTCGGTTGCGATATATAATATAACAGATATAGAATGATAATACGAGTATAAGATATCGCTCCAGTCGAAATATAATTTAACAGATCTATAGTGATAATATAATGATCACTACTGTCGAGATATAATATTATAAGTTGTAACAGATCTATAGGGATGATAAAAGTGATATCTACGGTTAAGATATAATAAAATAGACCTATAGTGATAATGTTACAGTTCGCTCCGGTCGAGATATAATAAAACAGATCTATAGTGATAATATAAGTGATCTCTCCGGTCGTGATATAATATACCAGATCTATATTGATGATATAAGTGATCTCTCCGGTCGTGATGTAATATAACAGATCTAGAGAGATAATATAAGAGATCTCTCCGGTCGTGATATAATATAACAGATCTAGAGACAATATAAGAGATCTCTCCGGCGGAGCTGACCTGTTTGACGTCATTGCTCTGTTATCAATTGCATCTCTTTCATTCGAGACTCAAGAACTCTATCTGCAAGCTCTTCGCGTGATAATGAAGTCGTCAACGCGACCTCGATGTCCCCTCATTATAACGTTTTTTCTATCTTGTGTCTCTTTCTATTCCAGGCTCAACTACTCCCTCTGCGGCCTTTCGGCGTGGTGGTGGCACGCCGTCAACGTGTCACTGCACGCGGCGTGCTGTGCGCTTGTCGCCCGCGCCGGCGCAGTCGTCGCGCGACTGCAACGCCCGTTTGCTGCCCTTGCGGCGCTGCTGTTCGCGGTGCACCCGATACACACTGAAGCGGTGAGTTTTGTTTATAGTAGGAGAGCCAGTGTCTGTGGGAGAGCCGCGCTTCGGCAGAAATGGGCCAGCTCGACCGGATAAATACCACCACACAGAAAACCAGCGTGACATAACACTTGCATCGTGTTTCGCCGAGTGAGTGAGGTTACCGGAGGCCCAAGTGGGAATTGGGGATTTGAAGGACCAGGAACGCAAGTCGCTGCACCAAAGGAGTTACAACTCCTCTGGTGTTGCGAGTGTCCATGGGCGGCGGTATTCGCTTACCATCATGCGATCCGTCTGCTCGTTTCCTGGTTCATTTCATTAAAAAAAACCTGCAGCTAAGGAAATTGAAAATTCTTTTTATAATGAAACGTAAAAAAAAAACTTCTTAATGTTGTCACGCTATGCAGCTGCATTATAACACCAACAAATTATGAGAACGTTGAAACAGCGAAGCATTCGTGTGACTATACGCAGTAGGTTATTGATGGATTTGTTACTAATTGAGACATAAATATAACTGAAACTGAAAGCTATCTATCGGTAGCCTTTCACATAAAATATCGATATTAGCCTCAAATAGTCTCCTATAAACACGCCCGAATTTCTACCGGAATTTCGGACCGCGGTGCATCGTTATTCCACAAAATAAAAAGTATATTTAAAAGATTTAGTATTATTAGTTACCATCTTTTATAGTAGGTAATTAATGAAAATAAATCAAGTAATTACAACAAATTGGTAATATAAAAACATACAAAACCATTGTATGTAATACCACATTAATAAAAACTTAAAATCGTTGCCTAATTCCAGATACTCAGTCAACTGAAACTCTCTTCCTAGAGTTTAACTACCTCCAACTGAATTTAACCAAACATTCGTGGTACTGTCTTGGCTCGGCAAGGCAAACAATTACATACAAGTCGCCGCCTCCATGTTTGCTCGCCGCTCGTTACCGTGGCATGCAGAGAGAATGCCAAATACATCGAACTGTCTGGGTAGAACAACCATTTGTGAACGTCTTTTACCCCACCTAGACTACGTACAGTTACCATTAGCTTCATTATCTAAAGACTAGATGTAACTCGCGACTTCGTTCATGTTAGCTTTGCGAAAACCATACATTTGTCCATAATAAAGTAGCATATGTCCTTCCGCGTGGTCTACTCTATATCTCTGCCAAATTTCATCAAAATCGGTGGAGTAGTATCGGAGCCTATTCAATGCAAACAAATAACTTTTTATCTTTATAATATTAGTATGAATACGCCTAAAATTATTTTAGCAGTAAAGGCGCGAAATTATGCGACGACCTTATTTTAAATGAGCAATTCTTGTATAAATAAATATAAAATATCATGAAATTCAGTATGCTCAGGGTTTAGGGGAAGAAAAATCGCTCCGACTATATTTTATACATAGAAAGCCGAATATTTTTACCCGACTAGCGACTGTTTAAGTTATTATTATTTTGTATTTTGTCGTCGTTATTGAATTCAAAACTCGAGAACGACTGGACCTATTTGGCTCATTTTGGTGTTGAAATAATTGTGGAAGTTCAGGGAAGGTTTAAACAGTGAGAAATATTGGAAAAGGTGTAGGTTGTAGATGTAAGTATAGGACTTGGACTTAGGTTGCATTGTACCTACAATGAAACCTAAGTCCAAGTCTGTCAAGTCCAACAGTTCATATTTAAGACAGAACAATGTGTGTCGGGACAGATAGTAATTAATAAAGTCGTTCCTTAATTTTTTATGATTAAACAATCCGCCGAATTGTCCTGTAATTTCTATTGAAAACATGTATGTATACCAGTATTGTTGAAATAATGAAACTAATAATAATAATAATAATAATAAGCCTTTTTATTTCCAACAACCTTAAAAAAAACAATATTTTCTTACATCTATTTAAATACTAATTATAATCTAATGTTGGAACCCCACTTTGGGTATAGGCCTCCTCCAGCTTACTCCATGTTTTTCTGTATTTTGCCTTCGTTCTCCAGTCTTTTCCTGTTATTGCAATTATTTCATCAATCCATCTGTTCCTTGGGTGACCTCTATTTCTTTTTCCCATTGGTCCTTTCCATGTTGTTGTTTCTAATGTCCATCTATTGTCCTGATACCTCGCCACATGTCCTGCCCATCTCCATTTTTGTGTACAAGCATATTTAAGTGCATCTATTATGTTACTTTTTGCTCTTATGTGTTCACTTCTTATCCTTTGTATTCTTCTTAATGTATAAAATGTTAATGTAAATAATGAAACTACTCGTATCATATTAATGATGGAATACTTCTATACTAATATTACTAAATAACCAACAAGAAAGTAATAACGATACATAATAATATTGTACCCATAATGATCTATTCAACACTCCTCATGTCGTCGAGGAATGATGAAGTAATAACGAAACGTACTAAAAGTGCCTTTAATTTCGTTCTTGATTACGTCGAGGAAAATGTGAGGAAAAACGCGCACGAGATTAAGGGTGTGACATTTAGGATGGCGGCAAAAACACTAAGTGTCAATGAACCCACTTTTACCACGTCATAGACACGATTCTAGTTGACATAATGATATATAATATCTTAAGACACTTCACACCACGTCAATCTAGCCTCGTGCTAAGTACCAGAAGTATATTGAATACTTTTATACTGTACATTATATATATATTTTTTTATTATATTATACACAGTGTATAGGTAACCGAGTTCTGCTCAATGTTCTGATAAATTAAAAAAAAATTAAAAGAGTCACAAACATATTTATCTGACCGGTATTCGAAACTACCAAATTTCGAATTTTCGAAAAAAGCAAAAATTATACACACGCATACCAAACTGCCAAGCAGACTGTCATAATATAAACGAAGTTTTTGTATATTGTTGCACAACGGAAGCAAAAGCAATTATAGCTCAAAAATGCGTAGTTTTCCAGATATAAGACCTAGCTAGATCGATTTTTCTCTTTTCAAAACTCTCTGCATAGGGACTAAATTTAAGGTAAAACTTGCAGCGGTTTTCGAAAAACCGATTATATATAATATACAAATTGCCTCGTGTAAGATATTTGATACCACAGAAAACAAATAGTTCTACTACTTAAGTATCATTTGCACATCCATAACAGACTCCGTGGTCTAGTGGTTCGAGTATTGGCTATCGACTCGGAGGTCGCGGGTTCGATTCCCACATTGGAACAACAAAAAATGTTGTTTTCAAGTTTGGTTAGGACAATGCAGGCTGATCACCTGATTGTCTGACAAGAAACGTCTTTCTCGTCATACAATCAGATGATCCATGCGTCGGATGAGCATGTAAATAGTCGGACCTGCGCCTGATCTCTCGCCAGTCGTGTCGGTTATCCGTCTCACTGGCTTATGAGAGTAAAGGAAGAGAGAATACTCTTGTGTACTGCGCACACACTTGGGCACTATAAAATTAATTCTGCGTAACTGGCCTGGTTTCAATGAAACCGGCTACTGCCACCGAAATAGGTGTGGGGAGTTACATACCTATATATAAGTTGAAAAACCGTCACGAGACCTCATATTCTAACCACCTCGTTACGATTCAAACGTATGATCATTTGTCATTGTGTTATTCAAATGCAGCACCACTATTGTGTTATTCAAATGCAGTTTTTCGCCATCTTTGCGGAACAAAGAGACATTACGTTTATCAGCGGTTATTTATCGGCGGCACTCGTTAACGGCTACCTGTCCCCGTAACTCACCGCTAACGACCGTTTAGTTAACCGCCGATTAAGCCGCTGTAACTGTACACGGTACCCTAAAAAATAAAAATATATCAACTAAAACTAAATCACACTTTTATCTAATTTATGAGGGTAAGTTATTGGCGTTTTGTATTTTGATTTTGAGTGGAAAAGAAATAAACGAACACATCTGCAGATCGTAAAGTTAAACGTTCTTAGAAACTCTAACAACAATAGAAAAAAACCATCTAAAAAAGGAGCTTGGAGGCGGAGCTAAGGTATGACGAAGCGGACGGACGCTTGGTAGTAGGGGATTCGGTTTGAGACCAGGAAACGGGACGGAAGGGTTATGTGAGAGCTCGGGTAAAGTTTGACGCGTCGCGAGAGTTTAGGTGTAAGGGAATAAGATCGCGTGGACTAACGAAGCAGAGATCGCAGGAGGTTGCCGCGCCGGAGCAGTTTTGTTGGTAAATAAATCTGAAGAGATACAAGTAAGTCCTATTATTAATTAGCATTCTAATTTGTTATATTTTAATTCTTTTGTGGCTAGGCTCAGTAGTGGGCGAAGAATACTTATTTCTTATTTATTTTTCTCCTCTTTTGGTCCCATATTCCTCCCTTATAAATTGACTGAATATATGGAATAACTTATTGAATAACTTGAAGATACAGTTAAAGGAATCCTCTCGTCCTTCGATATTCCCGTACAAATTACAGACAGAGTAATGTTCTACCAGGGAAAGATGACCTTGTACTCATCCACACTCATACGCTCACCTTTTACTACTATAATTAATTACTTATTTTACTTATATTTTTACTGGAATCGACGTCGAGGAGTAACATGAGTTGTCACATTGTGGGGGGTCCGTGGGGACCTTTTATCTGAAATGCGTTCTGACCATGTAGAACATGCGCTCGTGGTCAGCTTCGGGGGGGCTACGTGCTTCAAGGCCATTATTTGACCTATCCCACTATGGGTACACGGACATCGACCTTTGGTCGGACTTACTGACATTGACAACCTCTCTTTTCCCCTCAATATGGTCAGCATCAGCGCTGGCTATATTGACAGGCAGGAGGGATTAATAGGCGTTCGACGGATGAAATCCCACTAGATCACGCGGACTGATGGCTCTGGGTTTAACCTGGACCTGGGAGGGGCGTGACCTTCCCGTAGAAATAAATAATATTTTTACGGGAGCCGAAATCTCAAAATTTGTATTATATTAATAAAGTTATTCCGTTTATTGAATTAAATACTATTAAATTATTTACTCTCTAAATTCAACAGTGGATAGATTGAAATGATGACTCAATAGTTTAATCTTATAATATGTATTTTTCTATAATTTTTAATTTTTCTGTTATTTCCAAAATTTAGTGCATGATTTAACATTTAATTTACCATTATTCGATTTTTATTAGCCTGGGTATGAGTTGGGACACTCACATTTGGTGCCGTGACCAGGATCTCCGTCATAAAATGCATTTTAAAATTAAAATGCAACGGAGATAATTTCTAAATACTTGGCATAACAAGGGTCAAAAATTATAACTAGACGATCAGAACCATTCATGGCCAAATACCAGGTATACTCAACGCCAGATGGCATAGCAATGCGGAACACTAAACACCTTTTCTTAGCCCCGTATTTATAAACAAATAATTACTTGTTGCTAAGTAATAATAATATTCCTCACACTGATATCGGTGACAATGCCCGGTTGCATTGGAACCAAACCAGTTACTCAGTAATTTTATAGTGCCCAAGTGTATGCGCAGTGCACAAGAGCCATCTCTCTTTCTTTGCTCTCATATTCTAGTGAGACGCATGGTCGATGCGACTGACGAGAGATCAGGCGCAGGTCCGAACTTTTACATGCCCATCCGACGCTTGGATCGTCTTTCTTTCAGACAATCGCGTGATTGGCCTACATTGTCCAGACCAAGCTTGGAAACAGCATTTTTGTTATTACAATACGGAATAAAAAAAAACCCACAAGTTATTCGAACCCACGACCTCCGAGTCGAGAACCAAGCTCTTATTACTAGACCACGGTGATTGTTGCTAAGTGGTTATTTAGTAAAGTTATTTCTTGCAGTTAAAATTTTTAAATAATAAATCTCAATTCATAGTCAAGTAAAATACATAACTTACATAAGTAGGTAACCACTTAAGAAAAAAATACGTCTCAACGACTCTTTTTGTGTTCTATGCCGAGTGGCTTTGTAATTTTTTATGTGGGTGAAATCCTGCAGTCACAATGTTTTTCAACCCGGGTGCTGTTTCTACGCAACCCAATATTCCAAAACATTTCTTTGTTTTGTTTAAATCTAAAGGATTTTTTATTACCTAAGTCTAGCATCAGTAACGCCAGTTCACGGCTGACTTTTCTTCACTTTTTATGTAATACAGAACGTTGATTGTAATCACAATCATTTGTATGTGCATAATAATTGTATATGTATAATTTCTGCACATACAATTTTGAAACTACAAGTAGCATAAAACGTAATGCTCTTAATATCCGGCATAGTGGATTCAAATGGAACCTTTGTGTTTCTGTCTGCAGAGCATACACAAGTTTTTCTAAAATTCAATTCTTCACGACGTTTTGGATAAACGGAATCCCTTTTTAAATTCATTTCTATGACATCTTTAAATATGTGGTAAACACTTGTCATGCGTATTCTATTGCTCAAGTAAAGGAAATGGCGACTATTACTTGGCTAAGAATTCTAACGTTTGACAATTCCTAACATAAGCAATTGCTTGACTATAAAAAAAAAAAAAAAAACTTAAGTAATCACTCTTACTTAAGTAATATAAATACTTCATTAAAGATACGGGCCTATTCTTCTCGTGTAGGTGCTCAACTTGTTCAACCCTGTTATCGAGGGTTTTGAAAAGGTCAAAGGTCTTTAATATAGCTCATATAACGACTACTTTCCATAGAAAATAATCGGCACCGACATTTTAACGTGCGATTTGAAGCATAGAATCACTCTTATTTTTCGGGCAAACCTGCAAAGCCCTAACCAAACTCAGTTTGATATTTCACAGGTTATATTTTTTTTTGAGATAGCATTCCCACCGGGAACCAAACCTGGAACTTCCGGATTATAAGTCAAACGTCACTAGATCACGGAGGTTTATAATCCTACGATTTTATTGAGCATTTACAAAACACTTCTTATATTGTGATATTCAATTCAATGTAAATCTCTGGAACTTTGTACAACTACGAAAATATAAGATAAAATACAATTATGTATTTTCAAATTCTTTAGTTAAACGAAGTTCATTTTTAGACGTATTTATGTCATGTATTGGTGAAATGAATCGCTTCGCTTTGCCATTGTCTTTGGTATCAGGTATAGGCCACTGTTAACATCTGGCGTACACGTTGGGGTTAGTGCAGCAGTCGAGTGATAGTTGGGTTTTTTTACAAGCCTATTATTATAAAACAAATTGTCCAATATTTTTGAGTATATTCTGCCGCCTTGTTTGTATTAAATTCCAGGAACGTTTCGGGGAAAGGAAAGTTGAAACAATTACTTCCATAATACTACAGTATGCAGCGGCTTGCAGCGCAGAGTCATTCGAGCGGGAATTGGAGAATCAATGGCGGATTTTTACCTGCAACACAGAGCTAAGTATAAAGAATCTATGTCATAGCATAATTTCAATTGATATACTTATTGGAGAAAAATATGAATATACTCGCGTGGTCATTGACATTTCTGCAATTTTTTTGTGTCTGTAATCAATTCATCTAAGGAATTTGTACGAGATGGAAGTTGATTAGTGATTAAACTATAAATCTTTACTAATGTAATAGAGTGAAACTTGTTTGTTTGTTTGCATTGAATGGGCTCCGAGGCTGCTGGGTCGACTTTCATGAAGTTTGGTACGCATGTGGGGTGGATCACGTAGAAAGAACATAGGTTGCTTTTGTCGCGGAAAAAAATGTACGGTTTCTGCAAAATTAGCTTTTGCGCGCGAGGTCACGGGCAATACCTAGTAATAAATAGTATCAATTATTCATTCATAACTTAAATAGGGTAACAAATATGATTTTATGTGTTATTGTATGAATGTCTGTGGACCTTACATTTAGGTAATCCATACATTTTATAAATACGAGGGTAGCTTTGTCTGTCTGTCTGTCTGTCTGTCTATCTATCCATCTGTCTGTTTGTCTGTCTCGTTTTCACGCCAAGGCCATTGAGCCGATTTAAATAAAGTTTGGTACACAGATAGGCTAGAGCCTGAGAAAGGACAAGGGTTACTTTTATCGCAGGGAAATGTACGGTTCCCGTGGGATATTTTATTTACAGTTTCACGAAAAAAAACGAATATACCGATTATCCTGAAATTTGACACATACATAAAGTAGACCAGGGGAAAGGACATAGGCTACTTTATCGTGGGACATTTACGGTTCCCGTGGGTTGCTGGGCTTACGCGAGTGGAGCCGCGGGCAACAGCTAGTATAGAATATACATCAGTTTACAAAGGTTATTTAAAAAAAAAAAACTTAAGTCTGTCAGTGACAAAAACAGAGAAAGCATTTTGAAGCCTGGAGGGTCTGCAATTTATTAAATTTTGCTAGCAGGTACACACAAATAGTAAGCGTGGCGTTACCGGAGGATTTTAGAGCTTGATATTTTGGTAGGATGAAGTCGACGCGCATTACGCAACGTCCAATTCGAAGCCACAACAACCCTATTTCGGTTGAATTTCTTATTATTTAATACGAGGAATCATCTAAGATTAATAAAAAAAAATGTTACCATAATTTTGTATGGGATGTCTTTGGGCATGTGAATATTCATATTTAAAATAAAATACGCCAGTTTAAAGATTCTTGTACTAGTTTTGTGTTGAGGGTAAAATTAGCTGGGTCCTTTTATGGTTTATTATTTTTGAGGGGAAAGTAAAATAAAATGGACATAGATATAAATTTAACATTTACCAACGACAAGTTACAGGAAACACCTTGGGCGTAAAAGAGGGAAGGAGAATCGAGTTGGAGACAAAGGTATCGAGAGGCGAGGCGATAGCATTGCTGTGTAAGCAGATAGCAGTAATTTTATATGCGGTAGGCTGGGATAAGTGGTATGTGTTTTTAATTTAAGCATGTTTAAGGCAGAGTTGGAAGTAGGAATTGTGGTTAGGAGCAATTTCCAATCTGACAAATTTATTTAATGAGACGGTGGAATAATAAAGTCAAATTAAATAGTGTGAAAGAAAAAAAAAACAAATACAAGCAAGACAGGTGCGGAGGACATTAATTCGGCTGTAAATCTATACTAATGTTATAAGGCTGAGGAGTTTGTTTGTTTGAGCACGTTGGTCTCGGGAGCTGCTGGTTCGAGTTAAGGGGTTCTTGTCTTGGATAGTTTGTTTATTGAGAGGGGCTTTGGGCTGTGTAACATCACGCTGCGTAGCATCACGCGTCCAGTAAAAGCGAGGAGTCAGAGGAAGGTGTGGAGAAGGAGGAGAGAATTGTTCGTCTTTGAGGGTTTTCGTTGTTTGATCTCAGGAGCTGCTGGATTGGATTGAAGAGTTATTTTGTGTTGGATGGTCCATTTGTCGGAGAGGTCTTTGAGTTATATAGCTTTATGCTGATACCGATAGCATCGAGGCATCGGTGGGAAGTGTTGCAGAGACGGAGAAAATTATTCATATTGGACAGATTTAATGTGAAGATGGTTTAGATTTGCAATTGGATTCGGTAGATGGCGTTGCTGTCAGTACGTCAACAAATTTAAATCTAAGGCGGTACTAAGTTCGTCGGTATAGCTAGTAATTAAATAGAGAAACACTGAAAATATAAGTTATCGATATAAATTTTACATGGAGCTACGAGTTAAATGGTTAGAGGGGGGGGGGGAGATAAACATTTTAGGAATGAAAGATTAATAAGTAGAATCTATTGAAAAAAATTGTATAAATTTGTTACAATAACATAGATAAAGAATATCGGCCTTTATTAGTTAAATGTTTTGCTTCGCAGTAGAAAACGATGAATAGGGTTGCAGAAAAATCTTGAATAGGAGGAAGTTGTATGTATGTTTGTTTAAGTCTGAAAGATATTTATGATAACAGTATGGGAGGGGGGGAGATTAGAGTGTTTGTCTGGTGATTTAAATGTTTAGGGTCAGAGAGTTTAGAGTTCTACTGACTCATGAAATTAGTCGTTGTATTTTAACGAGATTTATACTAGCTTCATCTGTATGTATGTATGTTTGTAACCGACTCTTTTGGGTGTGATTTTGACCCACTTTCAACGATCAGATTTCGTTCGGATTTGTAGATTTGTCGAGGATCGATGACAATACACTGATTTGATTACAATTGTCTCATTATCCTGATCGGGATCGCCGAGATTGAATGTTTCCCCACGGAAGTTGTTTACAAAAAAAAAAAATTGAACTATTGTCTCATTATTCTTATCGGGATCGTCAGGATTGAATGATTGCAGCAGAATTGTTTACATATCACAAAGGAAAAAATTGATTACTGAATTGTCATAATATTTTATCGGCTGTGTTTGGCATCCCATTGCAACAGTTCTTTTTTTATAAGGTATAGCCATGTTGTGTCATTGAAGCAATGTTGGTGCCTGCTTTGGTAATTGTAATTTTTTTATTCGATGAATTTTGGAGGCGGGGTTTTTAGTTTCAAGCTATATTTATTATTGCTAGTTAAAGACTCGTAGGTAAATATCAGTTCCAACCTTATAAAACAGCTAATTAACACAGTAGGGACAATTTATAGAAAGAATTTGAGCAAACAAAGGTATGAAAATCAATCCTCTCGACAAGGTCTGCGCGTCTGATTTTCAGAGGGGGGAATGTAACTGTACACGGTACCCTAAAAAATAAAAATATATCAACTAAAACTAAATCACACTTTTATCTAATTTATGAGGGTAAGTTATTGGCGTTTTGTATTTTGATTTTGAGTGGAAAAGAAATAAACGAACACATCTGCAGATCGTAAAGTTAAACGTTCTTAGAAACTCTAACAACAATAGAAAAAAACCATCTAAAAAAGGAGCTTGGAGGCGGAGCTAAGGTATGACGAAGCGGACGGACGCTTGGTAGTAGGGGATTCGGTTTGAGACCAGGAAACGGGACGGAAGGGTTTTGTGAGAGCTCGGGTAAAGTTTGACGCGTCGCGAGAGTTTAGGTGTAAGGGAATAAGATCGCGTGGACTAACGAAGCAGAGATCGCAGGAGGTTGCCGCGCCGGAGCAGTTTTGTTGGTAAATAAATCTGAAGAGATACAAGTAAGTCCTATTATTAATTAGCATTCTAATTTGTTATATTTTAATTCTTTTGTGGCTAGGCTCAGTAGTGGGCGAAGAATACTTATTTCTTATTTATTTTTCTCCTCTTTTGGTCCCATATTCCTCCCTTATAAATTGACTGAATATATGGAATAACTTATTGAATAACTTGAAGATACAGTTAAAGGAATCCTCTCGTCCTTCGATATTCCCGTACAAATTACAGACAGAGTAATGTTCTACCAGGGAAAGATGACCTTGTACTCATCCACACTCATACGCTCACCTTTTACTACTATAATTAATTACTTATTTTACTTATATTTTTACTGGAATCGACGTCGAGGAGTAACATGAGTTGTCACATTGTGGGGGGTCCGTGGGGACCTTTTATCTGAAATGCGTTCTGACCATGTAGAACATGCGCTCGTGGTCAGCTTCGGGGGGGCTACGTGCTTCAAGGCCATTATTTGACCTATCCCACTATGGGTACACGGACATCGACCTTTGGTCGGACTTACTGACATTGACAACCTCTCTTTTCCCCTCAATATGGTCAGCATCAGCGCTGGCTATATTGACAGGCAGGAGGGATTAATAGGCGTTCGACGGATGAAATCCCACTAGATCACGCGGACTGATGGCTCTGGGTTTAACCTGGACCTGGGAGGGGCGTGACCTTCCCGTAGAAATAAATAATATTTTTACGGGAGCCGAAATCTCAAAATTTGTATTATATTAATAAAGTTATTCCGTTTATTGAATTAAATACTATTAAATTATTTACTCTCTAAATTCAACAGTGGATAGATTGAAATGATGACTCAATAGTTTAATCTTATAATATGTATTTTTCTATAATTTTTAATTTTTCTGTTATTTCCAAAATTTAGTGCATGATTTAACATTTAATTTACCATTATTCGATTTTTATTAGCCTGGGTATGAGTTGGGACACTCACACCGCGTTTAAACCCGTCCGTCTCGTTAGGCTTTTTATGATTGCTAAGATTGTAATCGGATTATGAGTGTAATTAGTGTCGCGATGTAATTAGATTACACGAATAAATTGGATGGATAACAAAGTTTTTGATTGTTTCAATCAGCGCTACGGTCTTATCTCTAGGTTTTCTTATAATAAAATTAGCATCACGTCGATCATTTTTTTATAAAGAACTACATGCTGCCCCTGACGCGTAAAAGGAAATCATGCGGGAAACATTTTACTGTCATAAAATGCCGATGTGTTAATTCAGTCTAAACTACTGCCATACCTAATTGCGCAAAAAATAAACATCCATTAACAAAGTAAGTAAGGACGTAATCGAAATTATTAATAGCCTTTCACTGCCCGAACTCCTGAAAGTAAAACCTCATATTAATCATAATGAAACAGTGTTATTATAATATTCTCGATTAAAATTAAAACCATAATCATTGAAAGTAATTGGAAATTAAAAATGCAAACACTCGAGCGCCAATCTCGACAGAACAATCGAACTGATAATGAATTGCAATTAAAATTTGATTAAAGAAAATTTTATTAAAACTCAGTCGTGTGATTAATACTTCAATATTTATTTAAAATGTAAAATACAATTTTTAAAATTGTATGGGACAAGAGTGCCGCCGCCGACGTAATGCCATTATAAGATTTAAATAAAAAAATATTGCCTGTCATAACTTACGCAACACAATACAATAATGTTTTCAAAAAATTCAGGTTGTGTTTTTTCCCAAAATCATTCGGTTCGATTTTAGAGACTTGGAAAATGAATGTAAAATCGAGCTCACAACGCTTTTTAGCATTTTTCGCTATTCCTTATATTTTCGAATTTACCTACCATGCCCGCTTGCAAAAATTATTATCTATTCGGCATCACCTTGGTAGATTTTCATTAAAATATAACTGAGTTTTATTAATATGATTATAATAATATCACACAACTTTTTATACACACTTTTCCACTTTATTTAGATTTTTACAATAATTTATATATTATAAACACGACCGGTTTCGATTAACTCATCATCAGGTGGTAAATAAAGTGGAAAAGTGTGTATAAAAAGTTGTGTGTGTGTGTGATGTGGAAATTCATGTTCATAATAATGACAGTACATTCAATCAGTTATAATATGATTATATCATTATTATAAATAATAATAATAATAAATCGTTTATTTGCCAGAGCGAATGTACAATTTGGTCTTAAGTAATATACATTTCAGAATCATGTCACTCAACTAAATTAATAGTATGCAAATGTCAGTGATAAAATTTATGATACTAATTAATATTTTTCTTTTAAATAATATAAATACTTAACTACATATTTTAATGTCAAAAAATAAAAAGATACAGAATGAAAGAAGTAGGAGAAGAACAATTCGTCTATGTCAGAACACAATAATAATTTTAGTAGGTACCTAACTATCCACCTAATATTCCTTTACGTCATAAAACAAAGATTTCAACTCAAGATAGGCTATCACGTACATTTAGCCGAAAAAATTTTCATACAAGAAAATATTACGCCATCTATGTAAAATCAACGGAACTTCGATGTTCCTTTGATTTTACGATTTTACCATTCCGATGGAACAGTCGCTAGTCGTATGATATAACTTTGTAAGGGCGTACAACGCATACATTTTTTTTAAATAAATATCTTGACTAAAGAAATGTTAATAAAATTGTCCGGCGTTTTTAATATAAGTTTAGCTCGCATTAATACTGGAATTACTAAAATATTAGCAACAATAAATCAATAAATAAGGCTTACAAACAAATATAAATTTTACAGGTACGTAATGTAATTTAAATATTTCATATTTCTTATTACATTACTCTCATTATCATAAAGCATAGACGAGGCGTGTTGAGGCAAAAAGTGTCCACACTTAAACTGCCCCACTTTTGGGGTTTTTTGGGGCAGTCGAGGTTTCATATTTTGTCATCTTGACATTTCGACATTTGCTTTCCGCAGATTTTTCAGTCCACATTTATTTGAATAAATCTTCTGAAATCAAGATGGCGTAACTTTTTCTTATACCTACATTATTTGTCAAATGTATGCCAAAGATCAGGAACGCACTTTTAACTCCTCTGGTGATTAGTACCCATAGATGACGATAATTACATACTAGAATATTATACAGATATTATATCGGTGTAATAGATTAGTGCAATGGCTATTATGGTGTATGGATACTAGATATTTTAACCTAAGCAAGATATTTTAAAGGATTTTACAAGAAAACCAATTTTTTTCTTCTATACGGCGTATGGACCTAGACCAGACAACAAATTTGTTTTTACACATGTGCCGTAGCTCCAGCGGCGCCACAAAAGGGGCGGAGCCGTAGGAGCTGTGACGTTTCACAGCCAGCGCTGCAGCAAAAATTACATACAAATCCTAGCGCAACAGCACTTAATATTCCTTTATTACCTAGATAAATAAAACAAGACTCATTAAAAACAAAACTAATTATATTAAGTACCATAAAAAGAATATTGAATTATAATTTATAAAAACTTATACATAATCTAATTCAGTTTGAAAGTAATAATCTACATCTACACTAATATTATAAAGAGGAAAACTTTGTTTGTATGTTTGTTTGTTTGTAATGAATAGGCTCAAAAAGTACTAGACCGATTTCAAAAATTTTTTCACCTTTCGAAAGCTACATTATCCACGAGGAACATAGGCTAAATTTTATTTTGGAAAAAATAGGGTTCCGTAAGATATTTGGGTTTTTCGGACACAAGGTGTAAAAATCAACCAGAAAAGTTACTTATTTTGCGTACGCTGCCTATACTATAAAAGATAGAACCATAAAATGTTCTAATTAATTGTAGATCTTATAAATATCTACAAAAAAGTCCGTGACACACTATACCTATCTATGTCAAGTGAGGCATAACAACCATTTTTTTATTTAGAAATCTTGAATTTTTTTTGGACTATATTTAAACGCATTTATTTTACTCATGCTATTAATCCTTATCAAAATAAATTATTTCATCACTAAGTACAGTTTATGTAGATAATATTTGGTCTTTGAATTATTCAAATTGGATGTTTGGTTTTGAAGTTATGGCGAAATTAAAATATTACGATTTCTGCTGCACGGCCCGTTGCGAAGTGGGTGTCACCAAGGCGCGAGCGGGAGGGGAGTTTAGATCTATGAGTAACTTTTTTGTTAGGCTCATTTCGTTGTTCTCGAATAGGGCGAGTCCAAATCTCTTTGCGCTCTGGATTATTGGGAAATCTGTAATTTAAATACTATAAATTTCTGCGATGTTTACAACAAATGTTCACTAAATTAGACAAAAGAAAAAAATAATAAACTAAGTATGCCAAAGTACTCTATTTTGTGTAACTATTATAAGTACACTGTTTCTCTTGAAACGGATTAAAAAATCACTCGGTATAAAGGTGCTTCCAGTAACATAGTAATATTTCAGAAATATTACTTTTTTTTCTCCAAAAGTGCATAATGTTAAATCGACTGGCCCCTGAACATTGTAGGTGGTTGTTTAGGAGTAGAATAGACAGTAGGTGCAGGTTATAGGTGATCTACATCTAGTAGATGTAGCTTGTAGGTTTTTAGTGGGGTAACTACTGTTTACCTACCAACCTATCACCTACCAACTATAGGTATGTAGTAGGTCTAGATGTAGGTTGTAGGTGTAGGGTATGACTTATGGGTGTAGCAACCTACGCTTACAACCTTCAAGTGTAGTTCTCCCGTAGAAAGAAAATTCTCCCGAGCATTTTTTATTCAATTTCATAATTCACAGAACAACGTCTGTCAGGCCAGATAGTAAATAATATTTTTAAATATAATATGTAAAAATCAAATAAAGAGTAAGCCTTAGTTTCATTTTATTTAAATTAATCAAAAATGTGAATACTGACGGGTAAGGTTAGGTTTGGTTAGGTACTGAAATAAAAAAAAACTGAATCTCTTATTTCTGTAATTTACAATAATAAAAATGACGTCCCTACAAAGTTACCTTTTCACTGTTGCGCATACAATAACCAGTGTTATATTTCATAGTTGGCCGCCATTTTTTGAATATTTATTTAAAATTCCATAAGTATTTTAATTGTAACAAAAAATATTGTGATAATTACCTGTGATAAGATATCCCGTCTATCTTTTTTACACGTTTGTCATAGTTTTTACAGCCTTTAATTACGCAACTACTCGGCATTTTATGAATTATATGCGGACTGGATAAACTGCATATATAGCAAATGTAGAAATGGTAAGATCACAAGTGCCAAACCTCAACTGTCAAAATGGCCCCAAAATTTAAAAATTGGGGCCATTTTTTTGGAGACACTTTTTGCCTCAACATGCCTCGTCTATAATATACGTCTATGTCATAAAAACATTTATCTAAAAGCCATTCATTTAATTTTCTTTTAAAAGTTGTTAAGTTAAGTGTATCAAAATCTTTTGGCAATTTATTATATAGTTTAATAGCCATAAAATAGGGACTCTTTAGGCATGCTGTGCTGTTACACTTAGGCATAACTAATTTATTGGGATAGCGTTGTGATCTATTAGTTATGTTAATATCCTCGTTTTTTACAAAATATTTGGGGTTCTTTTTAACAAACATACACATGTCTCTAATGTACATGCTTGGCAACGTAAGAAAACCCAGTTTTTTAAATAACAGTTTGCAACTTTCAAGTGGTCCTACATTACTTATAGCTCTAACACATTTCTTTTGTAATTTGAAAGCTGTATTGAATTCAACAGAGTTGCCCCAGATTATAAGACCATATGATAAGACGGAAGAAACATATCCGTGATATGCGCAAAGAGCTGCTGACACTGACACAGTCTTTGCTAAACGTCGCAATGCATAAACGAATTTGTCCAGCTTACTACAAATATAGTCCACGTGTGCCTTCCAGTTACAGTGTTGGTCAAACATTAATCCTAGAAATTTTATTGTGTCTACTTCATTTTTTTTTTTTTTTATATCTTTATTTATTTAGAGGTTTTTACACTAAAGTATATGACAACCCCATCATAACTTATCCAAAATGAACTTAAGTTAAATTCTAAATACACGTAACTATTATTAATCACTATTATTAATTGTAATGCTGATGGATACAAAACTCAACAAAAGTTTAATCTCGCTTGAACTAGTTTGTGACAATATGTGGTGAAACATTCCTAAGTCAGTTCTGTTGAGATTTAGCTCCAGCAGCAGCCGGCGACGACGCGGCTCGTGCCGGACACACTCCGCCAGCAAGTGGTGCGCGTCCTCCGCCACTCCGCACGCCGAGCAGTTCGGCGAGTCTCTCAGTCTCATCATGTACTTAAATCTGTTTAGCGGAATGTGTCCGGAACGTAGTCGATACAACAGTATACAGTTTTGTCTATTTAAATCTGTATTCGCACACCAGGGTATGCGAGGAGGCTCGGCTTGCAGTGTCTTATACCATATTCCTTTCTCTTTAGAAGTCCTATCGAAGTATTCCTTCCATTCTATTCTACACCTATCTTTAAATAAATTTATAAAGTCAAAAAATGTAGTTTTGTACGAAATTCTAATGCCGTCTATAGATCCTTCCTTCGCTAGCTTGTCGGCCTCCTCGTTACCCCTCAGACCGATGTGCGATGGAACCCATTGCAATCTCACAGTAATGCCTTTTCTCATCAACACTAGTATTTTTTCTAATACTTTATAAGCTATCGGTGTACCTCTATAACTAGAGGTGCAACGAGCTATATGTTGCAAAGAACTTTTACTGTCCGTGCAAATAAGAATGTACCTAGTAGTTATTTTTTCCGCATATATAAGCGCCTGTGAGATTGCAATGAGCTCCAAAGACATAATAGAAGTAGTATTTTGTATTTTAAATTTTATACTGCTACCTTCCTCACTACACAAGGGGTCATAAAATGCAGCTCCTTGATTATGACCCGACTTAGAAGTGTCAGTGTATATAAAATGAAAATTTTGATATTTTGTTCTTAACTCTCTAATAACATTGAATTTGAGTTCATTACGTTCGTAAAGTCTTTTCGGATTGGTTAAACTGTCCAAACTAGTGTGGATGATACTATTTGCATCAAAGTTACTGACCCATGTACTTAACGAAAACATCTCTAGTGGGTAACATGATTCCAATAATTCGTTACTTGTTTGATCTAATGTTTCAATCAGTAAAGGTGTTTTCTTATTTCGCCAAAACGTATGACTTTTACAAAGCAAAGAAAGCTCGGACAAAAGATTTAGTGTCGGGCTGTCTCTCTGAGACTGCGCCTTTAATACATATTTGTAAGCTAAGTACTTTCTACGTATATACAGTGGACATAGACAAAGTTCAGCCTCCATGACATAAACCGGAGTGGTTCTAATGAAACCGCCTATAACCCTCAGTGCCTGGTTTTGTACCTTGTTGAGTCTATCCAAGTGAACTGTTGCACTGTTATCATAACAATAGCACCCGTAATCTAGCCTACTCCGAATTAAGGAAATATAAATCCTGCGCAAGTGCTTTGGATGTATTCCCCAACTAGAACCTGCTAATATCTTCATAATGTTAAGGAATTTTTGTGTCTTTTCTGCTATTTCTTTTATATGTTTACCCCACCTTAATCCTTTATCCAACCAAAATCCTAAATATTTATAATTATTGACTATTTCTAATTCTTGTGTTTCCAATTTCAATGAAAGCCGATGATTTTTACGTCCTCTATTAAATACGCATACTTTAGATTTGTTTACTGATAAACGTAGTCCTATATCTATTAGTAATGATGAAAAAACATTTAATGCAATTTGCATTTTGTCAACACAACTTTGTATATTTTCCCTACAACCACTAATATAAAAAACGAAGTCGTCAGCGTACTGACTTACGAGAACTGTGTTAACTTCTTTACTAATTTCTGCCGTTACAATATTGAATAATTGAGGCGACAATGGATCCCCCTGTGCCAATCCTCTGGAGGTAGTTCTGACAATACTGTAGTGCTCATTACAAATCCTTAAATTTCTCTGACTTAAAAAGTTCCATAAGTAAACACAAATAGTCTTACCAATTTTAAACTTGTCTAATAGAGTAACTAGCTTTTCAATAAGTACATTATTATACGCGTTGTCTACGTCTAAAAAGCATACTAATGTAGGAGTTTGTTTTGAAAACGAAATTTGAATGTATGTAATAAGTCTAACCAAACAGTCCACAGAAGATTGACCTCTTCTGAAACCGGTCGTACTGCGAGATAATAATTGATTCCGTTCCGTAAACCATTCTATACGTTTTTGTAACATTAGATGAAATATTTTACATAAACAAACAATTAAAGATATTGGTCTTAATTTGGGTGGTAAATTGGGGTCACTACTAGCTTTTGGTATTGCTACTATTTTAATGTCTCTCCACTGAGTTGGAACTGTGCCGGTTTTTAAGATAAAATTAAAAATTTTAAGAATGTAACACTTACAAATATAAGGGAGGTAATAAATCATGGAGTAGGTAATTTCATCAACGCCAGGTGCAGTGTCTTTTTTCTTTAAAATGTTACAAAATTCTGGGTAGCTAAATTCAGCCTCCATGACCTCATTGCTAGATGTAAGGGATGGACCCTTCACATGTACATAGTCCGGTGCCAAACTGCAAAGTAACTCGTCGTTTCTTTCCTGTGATACAAAATTAGGGCTTTTCTTTAACCCTTTAATCCAACGTAATTTATTCCACATTTCAGCAGCTGTTGATAACTCATCTATAGTAGAACAATGTATTTGCCAATCACCAAATTTGGCCTTCCTAATTTGTGCTTTAAATTCGTGAATAGCGTTTTCTAATCGATTTAAATTTTCTGGAGTAGGATTTTTACGAAAATTACTTAAAGCCAGTCTCCTGCATGCTACGAGACGAGATAATGTCGAGTTCCAGTACCTTTAAGGCGTAAATTTACTGGTCGGATTTTGACAAGTTTTAATATGAGGTATAAATTTATCTGCGGCCCTATTTATTTGGTGAATTATATTATTATACATAACATCCACTTCAGCTGAAAAATCAGGTATCGACCAATTGTTCTGTAAATAATTATTATATCCATCCCAGTCAGCTAATTTAAGATTTCTTTTTTTTACATATGATTTACTTTCCGAAAATTGGTATGTAAGTTTAATGCATAGATGGTCACTTCCTAAATTTTCAGATAAAATTTTGAATTCAAAATTTATTGCAATGTCCGAAGTAACAAACGCGATATCGGGGCTAGACATTTGTAGAATATTATTAACTAATTTAACTCTTGTTGCTTCACTACTATTAATACAAACATAACCAAATTCCAACGCAGCGTCATTAATTAAGTTTCCTTTACGATCAGTGCGATTTGACCAATTTGAATGATGTGCATTAAAATCGCCAGCTACCAAACATTTTTTGGGAAATCTACTAAAAATATCATCCCAGTCACTTTGAGTAGTGTTTACTGTTGGTGGGCAATAAATTAAAACAATATCACGTAATTTATGACAATTTGATAAAATAATATGAATGGCTTCGATAGAACTATTTCTTAAAATTATAGGGGTTTCGTGAATTTTAATAGTCTTATGAGACACAATAGCTACACCTCCATATCCGTCCGGCCTATCCTTCCTGTTTATTTGATATCCATTGATTCTAAGGTCATTATCGTATTTTAACCACGTTTCTGAAATTAATGCGATGTGTATTTTCTCTTGCCATAAGAGTTGCTCCAATTCATAACACTTTGGCTTTATACTTTGTGCGTTCCACTGTAATATATTTAAATTTAATATTTTATTAGTACTTACCGCCATTATTAAATAACGTATAAATTTGATTTAATACATCACCATTTTTAAAGAACTTACAAATAAAAGATAACACTTTTTTAACAACTAATACTAGAACATCCTGAATTTTATTCTGTATTGATTTATCTTCAAAATAAATTTTCTTGATCTCCGAAAAAAAATGTCCAAAATTATCTGTGTTCCGGCTATCCTCCCTAGTTTCCTCACTATCATCTTGGTTTAGACTCTTTATATTATCATCTTCTTTCTGGACAGGGTCTTTCTTCTTTTTTAATATTTTTCTAACATTTTTATTTTTGTTCTTATTTGTTTCTTCTTTCCTTTGTTTAGGAGCCTCTTCTTTTTCCTTCCCTGTTTCTGAATCTGACACACCTTCTGCATTGTGTATTAAAGCATCTGTGACAAGTACTTCTCTGTATGTCTTTCTGGCGGGAAAACTAACTATTGGGCTCATTTCCCTTGCATAGTCTTGCTGAGTCTGGAGGTGCACCTTATGTATATAAGCGTCTTCTCCTCTTCTCGTGGCTAAGTATACAGTCAAAGCTCTCCGATATGTATAGTGTTCTCGGCTCATAATTTCTCGAATTTCTTTTTCTTTCTTAAACACCGGACACTCTTTACTCAGTGAAATATGCGGCCCCTTACAATTGACACATATATAAATATCTGTGTCACAATTAGCGTGTTTTCCCCCACACTTAGGGCAAATAGTTCTTCCGGTAGGACACTGTCGACTCAAGTGTCCAAATTTCCAACACACAGAACACTGTGTTACTGGGAACGTATAAGTGTCTACTTTGAATCGGCACCCATAGCCATAAACATAGGATGGGACAGTACTGCCTTTAAAACCTAGGCGGACCGAGTCACTATCGATCCAGGCTCCATTCTCATCTTTTCGCTTCAGTCGAGTCATAGAAATGATTGGATACACACATTCGAAATTCTCTAATATCTCTTTTTCCTCTACTTCTTGGTCTACTTGTTTTATAACTCCATAGCATATATTTAATAAATTACTCCTCTGACACCTATAATCTAACTCTTCAAATTTTTTATTATTTATCAACTTTTCGGCCATTTCTTCAGTTTCAAATTGAATACTAACTTTGTACGGATTTTTGTACTTGATACGTAATATATTTTGTATATTTTCCTCTCTTAATAATTTCGCGAAAGCTATTTGTTTCGGCAATAATTGTTTCGAAGACACTAAAACTTCAATGTTTTTGTCCTCGTCTGATAAACTTCTGATTACCTTCTTACGACTTCGACACACAGTTGTAAATCCCTCATTATCTTGTAACATCTCAATATTATCCGACCTACGTCGTTTTTCTGGGGTCTTAGATGAAATACTTTCCTCTTCCATAACTTGTTGCTCACTATTAACTATTATGTCCTCGCTCACACACTCTAAATTCATATTATCCATTGTTACAGATTATTTGTTCACTCATATGGAACAAAATTTTATAAAGTTTAGGTACGTTCAAGCCTACGGCGCTAAGAAGCGCGGCGTAAACACAAACAAGCTTATCAGCGACCGGTAGATTCTCGATGCACGTGCAGTTATGTACGCTGATCGCACCGGACTGTCTACTTCATTTATATTAGTGTTATTATAAGTAATTCTTTTAGGTATTTTTATTGCGTTATAATATTTAAATTGCATTATTTGTGTTTTACTCAGATTAACCTGTAAGTCATTTTTGTCTAGCCAGAATATTATGTCATTAAGTGCATTGTTAATTTCTTGTTAGTATAATAAAATATTTTGGCATTTCACTAATATCGTTGTGTCATCAGCAAATAAGACACTAGGATGATTTGTTGCTGTTGTGATATTATTGATATATATAAGAAATAGGAAGGGACCAATCTTACTCCCTTGTGGTACCCCTAAGTCTATGTATGCGTATTTTGATTTGTATGTTTTTTTTTATATTACCACAATTTTTTGTAATTTCTGTACATACTTTTCTGTCACTTAAATAAGATTTTATCCAGTCGTGTGCTTTTCCTCTAACTCCATATCTTTCCAATTTATACAATAATATGTTATGATTAACAAGGTCAAAGGCCTTTGTCATATCTAGGAAAATTGCAGTGATAGGTACTTTATGATTTAAACTATCATGTACTATTTTGCTCAAATAAAAACAGGCATCTGTAGTCGAACTATTGTCACGGGAAACCAAACTGTTCATCAACCAACAGGTTTTCAGAAATAAAGAAACTTTTAATACGTTTTAACATTATTTTTTCAAAGATCTTTGCGAATATGGGAATTAATGTTATTGGACGGTAATTATTTAATTCTGTTCTATCGTCTTTCTTTAACAAAGGCTTAATAATTGAAATTTTTAACCGGCTAGGAAACACTCCCTGTTCTAACGATTGATTAATAATTTTCGCAAGTGGATAACATATTTGTACTGCACATTTCTTATTAACATCTGTTCGTATCTCATCATATCCTACCGCGTTAGTGTTTTTTAATGATAATATTGTATTAAAAACTTCACGGGGATCTGTTGGATTTAAGAAAATTGTGTTTCTATTGATGTAGTGTGAGCACATAATCTTGCTTATGTTTTTAACTTTTTTTGGCCTCGTATTTCCTAAATTGGTGAAAAAGTCATTGAATATTTGGCATATTTCGTTAGGCTCACTATATACTTTTAAATCCTTCTTAATGTATGGAATGTCATTATTTTTATTTTTATCGCTTAAGTTATCATTTATAATTTTCCATCCTGCTTTGCATTTGTTTTTTTGAGTATTGATATATTTAGTGTTTTGTATTTGCTTTGATTTAAAAATACATTTTTTTAACAAATAATTATATTTTGCAAGTCGCATATTTGTATTTTTATTATTTACTCCTGAAATTCTATAATTCAAATGCATTTTCCTTTTTACTAAACATGATTTTCTTATACCTCTAGTTAGCCATGAAGTTTTTTGTTTATTGTTATTTATTCTTATTTTTATAATTGGGAAACATAATGTATAAAAAAGGACTATTAATTCGTGAAATTTGTTGAAAGAGTCTTCCACATTTTCTTCATCCCTTATCTCTGAAAATGATAAAGCTGAAATGTATCCTTTAAATTTATTTATATTATCAGCACTATAATATCTTCTATATTCCCAAGTAATATTTGTATAATGCACCTTCCTTACCTTAATAGTTAATGTTTGAGCAGTGTCATGATCTGATAATGCAAGGTGATGAATATTTGGAATTGTCATTTTAAGATTGCTTACTATCAGGTCTATGCAGGATGACAATCTAGTAGGGCACGTTATAATATGTGAAGTTAAATTATAGTTATTTAGTAAACTTAGTAATTCGCGTGTATTTTTGTTATTTTTAAGAGTGTCTAAATTCCAATCTCCACATAAAACTATTCTTTTTTCTTTTCTTTTGTTATTTAATTCATGTAGTAGTTTATCTAAGTTACTAAAGAATGTAAATATATCACTTTGAGGTGTACGGTAAATGCAAATAACATGTAATTTATGATCCAGTATTTCTATTCCACAGCACTCAAATTCATTCGCTATTCCCATATTTTTTGTTAATTTAATTTTCGTACAATTTAAAGAAGGTTTAGTCAATATGCATGAACCCCCTCTCTTTGAATTTCTGCAGAAAGCAGCTGATAGTTTGTATCCCTGCAATTTAAATAAATTTTCTGAACCTTTCTTAATAAATGTTTCTGTAAGACATATAACATCTAAGTTATTAACATCTTTACTTCTTAAATCTAGTAGGGATACATGTAATAATTCTGCTTTATTAATAGCCCCAGCAATGTTTTGATGAAAAATTGTTAAGTTACTATCGAAAAAAGTTGTCCCTGCTTGTTCCTTTAGTGCATAATTTAGACGAATTAGTGTCGTTGTTGGTAATTTTTTTTAAATAATATGGTATTGTACCTCTGTTATAACCTTTATGTACCACATTAGGTATAGACTCTTCTTTAGTAATCTTTTTAAAGTAGAAAGTTATTTTGTTTTTTTCCAAATTATCAGTTTTTATTATATTTGTTTTAGCCGTTACACCTCTATGTCTAGTTATGTTATTGTTATTAAAAAATGGCAAATAAGTATTACGATAGTCACTATAATCAATATTAAAATTAATTTGGTCTGTTATGTCTTGTATATATAATCATTAAAATGCTTGTGATGTCTTCGAGTTTTGATAAAAATTGAGTAATATACGCAAAATTATTGTATAATATACGCAAAATCTTTGTAGGTACACCTTTATTAGAAAAATATGCGAACGTAGAAGTATTAATTAGGCACAGTTAAAATTTATATTGAATAAAAGATTATTGTAATCTTTAGAATAATGCTTAAAAATAACATCTATACATATATTTATATAATTATATAAAAGGCAAAGCTGATTGACTGATGTATCAACGCACAGGCAATACACACTACAATAACATTACACACTACTTCACAGTAATAACTCACATTACCAAGTATTTGAATTTTGACACAAAAGACATGTTTGATTTTGGGTCAGTTCTATGTACACTACATAGGTAAATAGGAAAAAATTATGGGAATATCATAAAAATACGAAAAAAATAATTTGAAGAAGGATACATGCGTACAAAAATGATTATCTGAAGAGTTTTTTATTGCGAGAACACTATTTTTAGGGCGGCCATGACAGTTGTTTTGACTTGACTTTTGACGTAGTAGACAGTTTTACGAAGAGACGACGCCTTGAATGCCATACGTCTTTTTTTGTCAAAAGTCATGTCATTGACAAATTGTCATTATTTAGTTAATTTTGATCTGATCCGCCATGTTTTATTTTACTTTGTGTTGCTCTCCTTGACGAAGTTAATTTAAATGTACATGGAAACGAAGTGAAATTAAACAAAATAAAGAATAGGAAACGGTTACTATATTATGTAGCTATATTTACATATTCTGTACGTAGGGCTGGCCCAGGCCTCATACATTTCTTGAACATCGCTTTTGTCATAGACGTACGCTAGCTTTTGTCAATCTCTCTTTCACATTCAATATACATTTACATTTTATATTTCGTATCTAAGAGGGAAAAGATTCCATAAAACAATCAAACTTGAACGTTAAATTAATTATTGTTTAATTCCGACCCATCGGCAACTACTATAATGAGTTAGTATAAGGCGATATTCTTTTTGTAACAGATCTTAAACAATTAAATTGTAAAAGAATCGACAGCTCACTTTATTTAAGTATAACGTTCTCATTACGTGTGATAATAATTGAAGCTCACTCGGCAGCACGCTCCGGATTCAAAGGAAGATAATGAAAATGCTTCTTTTCCCAACCTTTTTGTGGGGACCGGCAATTAAATAGCCCTCGCGGTTTCGGCGGCTAATTCAGTTTCGAATGCGAATTTTAATTGGACGTTCCTACGTGCTCGAAGTCCAGAATAAGGTTCCGAGTTGATTTTGCAATAATTTCATTACGGCGTTCTCCTAATCTGTAATTTTCATTCGCTTTACGCTAACTTCTTTCAAAGGCCATTAGCCTCAATCTGGAAATCGAAACTAATTCTGTAAATTATTTGCATGTAGATAAAGTTAGCGACATTAAATCCATATCGAGCTCACAAATCAGGTCTCGGCTCCCCGAAGGACGTAAATAATGAATCTCCAGCGATTCGCTGACACGGCGTTTAATTATAATTTAAAACTTCCTTGTTATAATTTAGGGTTAGATTAAGTAATTATCGCAGCCGTACGTGTTTAATAATTCCCAACAAGCGTAAAACTGGGGAACTTTTCCCAGAAGTTGGGAATCTGGTTGGAGTGACGCGACGAATTAAGGCGCTCTTACCCTATAAATACGCTTCTTTCAAAAATTTTTTGAGACGAATGGATACATTTTAGTGCAGAAAAAAAATATATGTTAATTTTGATCATATTTGCTAAGGGACCTTTGTTTTCAAAACACGTTATCTGAACATTTTCTCGATAAAAAAAAATCATAAAGTAACCATTAAAATAGAAATTCTTGGAGTTGTAACTGTATTATTTGTGAACAGAAATGAGAAAATTATTTGCAGTTTCGTAAAACATAATAAAAGGAAGGGAATTGTTGTTTTGATTTTTCGTATAGAATGTGATATTTGTTAGTATTAATTTATTTCAATGATAAATAATTCGTACGAGTCGAATGAAACATCGCGAAATGGCGACCTGTCATTCCTTCTCTTTCATATCTATTGAATAAGACAGTACCGGCTTAGGCCTCTTGCTAATGAGACGTATGTCAAATTTTTCCCCTCTTTTCTGCTCAAAAATTAATCGAATTTATTGTTGAAAGTCCGTTCAAATTTATTTTACCCCCGAATGGACCTTTATGTCGTCTGCATAAAGGTTAAGTCAATATAAGTTTTTCTTTCGTCGTGTAATACTTAATAACATATGCGTAATTTCGCTATCTGACGTAAGACGCTTGGTAGCCCTTTGGCTTTTTGCGTTGTTGCGACCAATTGGTCTCGGGTTCGAATCCCGGTCAGCCGATTTTTTTTCTTTTTTTTTGTCGCACTATAAAACTCCGGGCGATGCTTGTTTTCCCAGTAATAAAAGTATATGGTTAATTATGTACTTATTTTATTATTAGTTACTTTAAGTTATTGTTAATATTAGTGTAGATTATATTATATAAAGTATGAAAAGATTGTATTCGATGAATGTCCAAATTTTTAGTCCAAAGTTTTAAGATGGAGGTACAAAAACTCTTTATAAGTAGGTACTAGGGAGACCGAGCTTTGGTCGTAGTTTTAGTACAACGATAAAAATTAATAAAAAATAAATAAAAAAATATTAAAGAAAAACAAAGACATTATATGAATCACAAAAATAATATTTATCTTACCGGGATTTGAACTCACCACCAAAAATCAAACGTCGGTACGCAAACCGAGCTGCCAGTCAGACTGACATAAAATAATCGAAATTATTGATATAATTTATTACACGACGAAAGAAAAAACATATTTTGATTCAAAATTGACAACATTGATTGACAACAGAATAAGTAAATATATATATACCTAAAAATTATTCTGTTGGTTTGTAAAGTTTATACATATTATTATAATAAATTTTAATGCTAATCACCATGAACAGATATTAGGAACATGTACTTATTTAGTAATCTACGTTTTTTTTTTACTAGCTTTTGCCCGCGACTTTGTCCGCGTAAAGTTCGGTTTCCATACAAAATTTTAACCCCTTTGTTACACCTGTAGGGGGCGAATTTTCAAAAATCCTTTCTTAGCGGATGCCTACGTCATTACAACTATCTGTGCCAAATTCTAGCAACATCTGTTCAGTAGTTTCGGTTGTGCTTTGATAGATGAGTCAGTCAGGTTTGCCTTTTATATATTTAGACTAGGTTTTGCCTGTGACTTCATGCGCGCAAAAGGAAATCTCGATGGAATCGTACATTTTTCGGCAATAAAAAGTATGTCTTTGTGCTTCCCCGTTGTCTATTCTATATCTGTCCTAAATTTCATCAAAATCATTCCAGTAGTTTCGGAGCCTATTCAATGCAAACAAACAAACATACAAACAAATAAACCTTCTCTCTGTATTATATTAGTAATAGATTAAATAAAACAATATTTACAATTAATATGATGTAGCCGAAGAGACTATTTGGTTGAACCACAAATGTCAGAAACTAGGTATTTGAAATTGTATTTTTTTTTTGCTGTCAGATAGCCGAAGTTTCATGTATGTAGAATGGGAATATTTGATATTGAATTTTATTGTGTATTTATGTATTGTATAAAATCAGTCGATAAAATTTAGCTTTGTGCTACGCGAACGAAGTTGCAGGCAAAAGCAAATTTAGATTTTGTAACCGCTGAAAAATGCGGAATATATAAAATTTTGAAATGTCGTCCTAGGAAGAAACGTCAATGTGTGTGATGTCATAATGTGTAATGTGTTACATGTTGTAGTGTGCGTATTCCGCAGTACTTCGACTGCATATTATAATAATACTAGCTATCCCGGCAAACTTCGTATCGCCTTAGAATTAAATTTGTTGACGTACTGACTACTGACAGCAGCGCCACCTACCAGGTCCGATTGCAAATCTAAGCCATTCTCGAATCAACCTGAAGATACACAAAATTTTTCATTACTTAGTACAGCCGTTTAGGAGTTCAGTGACTTAATTGAGCTTTTTTTTAGATTTTTTTACCCTTTAACTACTTACTAAAAAACTTAACTTTCTCAAATCGCAATGGCTAAATTTGGCACAAAATTAGGAAATAGACTTCTTTAAATTGACCTAGACAGAAAATAGACATTTTGAAATATAATAAATTGTAATGAGATTTGAACCTAGACGCTACGCTTTGCTTTAGGCGGGCAAAATACCGCTAGGCTATGAAGCACATTACGAATTTATCGAAATTACGCTTTTGTACATTATAGACACATCACTTTGACGTATTTCGCATGAAGTCCCCCGCAGTAACGGAGGCGGCACGTCCCCCACTCATCTCCTTCACCCCCTCGAATACTTCATAGTTGACTACTCACAGCGCCTTAATGTGTTCCAAGACTTATTTACTACTGGCGTAATCTTGTCACAAGCTGTTACTTTATTAGGGCGAGGTTTACAGCCGATGTGTAACTTGAGCGGGGAATTGGCCTGACGATTGTTATATAATTACTGTTTTATTTTAGTCAAGATAGATTTACATAACGTATAAACACATTTATACATTGGCTGTGTTCCGAGGAAAAAGGCGCATGTAAGCGCTTGTAAGCAAAATGGCGATTGCTAAGCGGTAAGTGATGTCTATTTTCCTCTAGGACACGTTATCCTCTAAAAAACACTACTGATTTCAAAATAAATAAGCAAAATTATGCAGATTATGTCAGCGCTACTGAAGTTAGTAAACGTGTTCTGGCCGACAACTGTCATTTTCTTTTTAGCGCTAGTAAGCGCTAAGAAGCGCCATTGTCTATACATCTCAGTCTTGCTCTAAGATCAGTCCAGATTATTTGTGTTTATAAACGCTTTCTGCTTTTATTTATACTCCGTAACATATTGTCAACTTTAATCAAATCACATTTATTTCAGGCAAAAGTCCCATAAAACTACATATACTATAAGTTATATAAAATAACAAAAGATCATTAAAAAAAACACTCGAGTAGTATTCGGATAACATTTAAACATTCAGATAAAAAAAAAATTATCAAACCATTTTTTTACAAAGAACGTAAAAATTTAAATGGGAGAGTGGCTGTTTTCCCACTTACCGGCCAGATCCCTAGCCCCAATGCCGACAACTGCCCGGCCCAGTTATGTATTGGGTGATTTTTTACTATTTTGAAAAAGATGTGGCATGTAATAGTATAAAAAAACATGTCATACATTTTTACTCCCTCAGCAGCCGGGAGTTTAGCAGTACCGGTAAGAGGAAAACCAGCCTAATTACCTATTAGGCTATTACTATTACTAATACCTTTATTATTATATTTCTTAATTTTCCAACCTTTAACTATAGGTTTTGCTCTAAGTGACAATATTATTAGAGTAGTTTCGGGTATTATGGCCTAGTCGGCCAATATGGCCTACATTATTTTCTCCGAAACTAACGAACACTCGCGCCGCTCGTATCTTCCAAATTGTCGCGGCAGTTCCTCGGACCCCCTCAGTTGATTCCTGCGTTGCACCGAGTGCTCGCGCGTCCAGAGCGTGCGACGACCGAAAATTATTGAAATTGATGTTATTTTTTGGTAAGTTTTACTCATTCTACTTCGTCAAATAATCTTTGTTTTTGTATTATTAATGCACAGTGTTATAGGTTAGTTATTAGTTTATAGTTTGGTGATATTTTAGAAGAACATTATTCACTACTTTATAGGTTAGATATTTTTTTATTAAAAACGTAACTGCGGCCATTATGGCTCACTATGTAGGTGGCCAATATGAACTACTAGGCCATATTGGCCGCCCATAACGTATTTTTTTTCTTTTAAGGCAATGGCTCCACGAAAACCAATGTCACAAAGACAACGACAAACTTGGTGCAAGGAGTCAATGAAAAAGGCCATCGAAGATGTGCGAAATATGAATAATGGGCTCACTAAAAGCGTCCAAACTGTACAAAGTACCCCGAACAACTTTAAGACGTTTAGCAGCTAAAAAAGATATTGTATCAGCTGAAGAAGCGACTTGTGCGAAACTTGGAAGAAAACCAACATTGCCACAAGAACTAGAGAAACAATTAGTGACAATGGAAGCTAAGTTATTCGTCAATATGGCCGTAGGCCATATTGACCTACCATGTTTGAATTTTAATGATTCCTTAAGCTTAATATAAACGTTTATTAAAGTTATGTTGCGATGTTATTATTCATAAATGTATAATTGTTGATTACTATTAAGTCCAAAGAACTGATTAAACCAATAAATACTATTTGATCTCATAAATCTCGGAATTTATTTCCAAAATAGCTTAAGACGTGCCATATTACCCGAAGTTACATAATAGATTTTTTTAAACTATAATTGTAAGATGTGAACTCTACCTAAAAGTTGACTTGACATAATGAGATTTACATACCAAATTCTAGTTCGATTTAGGTACTTCAACCCGTCTCAGCTATCTATAGTAGTAAACTTTATAGTATACAAACTATTGTTGCTCTCTGCCAATACGTCGAACTATCTGGAGGTGACAACTCGTACATGCTATCAGAATTTAGGCACATTCGCTCCGAATAGGAGATCGGACTACATTTGAAATATTTAGTTTCATTAATATATTGAGAAATATTGAGGCATTACTACTTGGTAAATGTAAAAAAATACATAATTTTATGTGTAGTTTACTAATTAAATACATTTAAAAAGTACCAAAATCTACAAGTGCCGTCATTTGTAGGTTGACTTTAGTATGGAGCGTTTTTACGACACTAGCGAAATTTTGTATACAAATTGCTGTACCTTTGAAAATATTGACTTTTGATATACGGCTTCTTCTGAGAAGTTACTTATATTTAAGAGTACTATTCATTTATGCAATTTAAAAAAATCAGTCCGCTTGCCTATTGTCTCCACAATACTGCAGTTATTCATGGACATGAAGTATTTAGTATTTTTAATATAGATAAGGTACTGTGTGCAACGTGGTACAGTTATTAGTTACGCAGTATAATAAGTTGGGGCGTGATTGAATTTCTAATCTATACTAATATAATAAAGAGGAAAAGTTTGTTTGTTTGTATGCATCAAAGAGGCTCAGAAACTACTGGACCGATCACTGGGGAAGGACATAGGCTACTTTTTATTGCGGCAAAATGTACGGTTCCACGATGTTTCCTTTTGTCGCGCACGAAGTCGCGCGCAACAACTAGTTAGGTATACTTTGTTCTTCCGTCCGTAGCATTGTAGATTTGAATCTAATTATTTTTGTTTGAAAGCTGACATGAGTCAGCGAGTTTTTAATTGCAATTTATCATAATTGCCCGGACTACACGAGGCTAGTTTTTCAAGCTAGGATAGCGATCTAGTGTTAGTAAGCTAGCAAGCTAGAACTTCTGGCTTCGTGTAGACAAAACTATCTTCATTTGTAAGCTAGTAAGCTAGTAAGCTAGTTTACAAGCTAGGACAGTTCTTAATAGGATGGAGTTCTATTTTCAGGCTAGTAGCATCCCCCCACCACTGATTTTACTATCCTGGCTTGTTTACTAGCTTCATGTGACCGGCGAAGCTAGTTTACAGTTGGCTAGTAAACAGGAACCACGCGTTTGGTTTGTTTTTCTACCGCGACGATTAATTTCTTCAAATATATATTATTCTTAAATATAATAAATTCTAGTTAATAGAATCAGGCGTTACTTTGCGGAAATCCATAACAATATTTATTAAATTTATAATAAATTCTTTCAAAAGTAAAGCAGATGATCCACGTTTATCCCTTCGTAAAATTCACGGTCTTGTCCATACCCGTTTATAATGTAGTTCATCTTCTAGTTCGTCTAGCGCGAAATGGCACAGTTTTCGAAGCAACTGTCTTAGTTGAAATGGGTTTTTATTCGTATGCAGTTCATTTTGGACGAGTGGTCACCTCAGCACTTCAATAAATACTAGCTTAAAAAAATCTAGCCTCATGTAAACAAAACTAGCATGCTCCAAGTTAAGTCAGCAAGCCAGGACAGTTCGGTAAAAAACTAGCTTGCTATCCTAGCTTGAAAAACTAGCCTCGTGTAGCCCGGGCAAATTAGCTTGTTCATTGCTTGACAATTCGGTTGAAGGTAAGTTTTTTATGTCAAAAAGAAAATTAATTAATTTGTCAATATAAAATTATGTAAGGAATGTTAATTTATAACTATCTATGTACAGTTATGTAAGAAGTTGAAGTAGTATTAGAATAAAACCTATTTTGAATACCTAAAATATTTTGAATTTCTGATCTGATTTAAAATAGAAACACAGCAACATTTAGGAAACACAACTACACCAATACAGAAACGGCAACATTGTGCTCATTTAGATTGTAATTATAAACACAAAATGTTTCATCTTAATTGGGAACGGACAGATAAATTCAATAATTCGAACAATTATTCGAAAATCTACTTAGCGAAACGATACAGTCGATATTTCCATTTCTAATTGCAACGGCGGATTAGCAATAAGGGAGGGTTATACTTAATATTACTGGGAATGATTGTATGGCACGAACTGTTCGGGACTAACTCAATTTTTGAACTTCAAACAGTAAACTAGAACGTAGGTAAATTCTCAAAAACGGCAACATTTACGTATTAACTAGTTCCCGATTGTCCTCTTACACACCATAAACCACAAGCTTATTGGGTGTTCACTCAAATTGTATTGCCATGTATTCTTTGCAAATTATTTCAAATACAAGTAGGTATGTACCTAAGTGAAAACTATAACTTATAAATAGGATTTAAAAAGATCTCCACGTAAAATTATAAAAAATAAATAAGTAACTTAATATATGAGTGGAACAGCAGCGAACGACTTTATGGTACAGTGTCATACTAAATACAGTATATTATATTATGTCATAAGTTCGATATCTATAATATACAGGGTGCAATTGGAGACCGTCTGGAAACTTACAGAATTGAATATACTCATGGATATAAGCAAATTTTATTATAATATTAGGGTTTAAAATAAAAGTATGTATGAAACTTCTTATTCCTTGGACATCTTTGCATGATATTATATTCGTATGAATTAATTAAGGAAAAATATAATGAGTTAGCGTCGTCAAAACTTCAGCCCCTAGGTGGGTAAAATAGGGGGTGAAAGTTTTAAATCTAATTTCACGCGGGCAAAGCCACGTTTAAAATGAAATTATAATGTAATCAGAATACGCAGTATAATATCAACAAGTGTCTTGCAATAAGCTGGCAACAAGATAAACTTTAGATACAAAATATTATTTTCTTTCCACAAAATATACTAAAATGCTTAAGGAAGTTCCTGACACTTCGATATAATAGCGAAAGAGACATCGGGCACTTGTATTTTATTCTGTTCCATTATGCAATTTAGAAGTTGCTTTTTACTTATTTCAGAAGTTCTTGGATATTTATGACAAATACATAATGAGAACAAGAGAATGCTCTTCGATGTTTCTTCGTTTCGGGATGATTTATTATTTATTTAACAGATATAATTTGCTAAAGAAATACGTTCGGTACGTCATATTTGTTGCATAGTTATTTTTGCTTCTACATCTTTTTTTTTAAATACATTTATTCATTAGGATTAACAATATTGTTTCATAAACCATAAAAATCGCCAAACAGCGAAACAGTTTCTATATACAAATTAACAAATTCTTATGTGACTGCTAAATAAGTGGTAACAGAAACAAAATTGTATAAAAATGAAAACAAAAAAATTGGTTGTCTATTAAGTCGGTTTACGGACGATAATTTTACGTGGAAGCCGCATGCTGGCCGATCGTGCCTCTCTATCGCTTGTTCCGCGCTCTCGCTTGCACGCTCGGCCCAGGCGGAACGTGACTCAGGTGAAACGTGACAACTTTTCGTGCGTGCAGCCGGCGTTCATCGATTTATTAGACGTTGTCACGTCAAAAATAATATTATTTTCTTTTACAACACAAATAAAAACAAAATCTTGAAAACAGGGAATATAAGTTTGAAAATCTAAACTTATTTCTATTTCGATATTGAATTGTTTCGTTTTACTATTAACAACTATTTACAAAAACTGCCTACGTAATGTCTAGACCTTAGACTCACCTAATATTTAGTCGATATGTATTATTTTAAACAGTTTAATAGTATCAGCATTAATAAAGATATTAAACATTGAAATAAAAATTTTAATCTATTAACATAACGTAAACAAACGATTTATCAATTATTGTTTGAAACAAAATGGTGTATTTCATAATTTTTGTTGTAAAACATTGCCTTGAAAATTTAGCGCATAGGTATATAAGTGTTCTGTGCTCGTATGTTTATGTAATTTAATCTGAAAAATTAATTGGAATAAATCACGTCAGAACATAATTAAATTTGTACGGTGTGTGTGCATGTGTGTGTGTTGGTGTGTTGCTCAGAAAAGCTGAGAGGAAGCCAGATCCAATAAATAACAAACGTGCATCATTGACGTACTATAACTAGAACCGTCATACGACTTATTACTTTTATACGAGCGGGCCTACGACCAGTGTCGTGCTTATGCGCCTCACTTGAAAATATAAGTGTGTTGCGGTTTACCGCAATTTTGTTCATTTCGTCGCCGCGGCCGCTATGCAAGTTCAGCCTTTGCAGCAACTACAAACTTATGAGAATTGTAAAAAAGCGCCTCCCAAGTCGCAACCTCGCAACCACAACAGCCAGTTACCTCATTTTCGCCTAAAATGTGTCTATCATAAGGATCTAGAACGAAAGTGGAGTTCCCGCGTACCGAAGCCTTTTTATGTGTCGATAGTTTAATCGGGGTCTAATTACAGTACATTGATTCGATATAATTATATTTTATTCGAATTTATACACAACCAAACTATTATGAGACAAAAAGTCTGCGGTCTGTTCGTTTCCATAATTGTTTATAGTTGTAGGGGGCCACCCCTACAAGTACAAACAATTTTAGATACGACGTTCCTATAAAGTACGTCGATGCTACACGCAAGCATTGAGCGTAAGTAAATCTGTTTACATTGAGTAAATCAATTCGGCAAGTTCGCGGGAACATTCCTTTGTAACTGTTTACATTATTTAAACATGTCTGCGATAAAATTTAATCAAATGTTCTAGAATAATTTCGACGAAAACAGAGAGAAATCTAATTGACACTAAGCATTATAATGATTAACAGAGGAAGCCCTGTGGTCAAAATTTTCCCATAGTCTGTAATATAATAAAGAGGAAAGATTTGTTTTTTTTATTGAATATACTCCAAAACTACTGGATCGATTTTGATAAAATTTTGCACAGATATAGAGTCGACTACGAGAAAGGACATAGGCTGTTTTGAATTAGGGCAAAATGTATGGTTTCTGCGGGATTACCTTTTGCGCTCACGAAGTTACCCTTTTTAGTGATATTTGTTAAATTATTATTAACACATCTTAAAAAAACTTAGGCCTTTGCATCCGTTAATGGATGATTTATACAGTATTTTCCGAGCAAAGTTACCACTCTTGAAATACTGTAGTGCCTGGGACAGTTGGTTTTTAAATGTCGTATGGTTGCCCAAGCACATACGGCATTCTCACAGCATAGTCAGCCTAGTCCAGAGGAATAAACTGGTCAATACGTCTGAGGCCAACTATGTGCGGGTTTCCTCACGATGTTTTCCTTCACCGTTAGAGCGTCCGTATAATGTACTTGAGATCTGAAAAAGTCTCATTGATACACGTCACAACCTGGGATTTGAACCTGCACTCTCTCGAGTGCGAACCAAACGGTCTACCCACTAGGCTACGGAGCTCTAACTTGTAGGTAGCATATACTTGTGTTACTTCAGAAAAAGTCAAAATCACTATAATTATGTGTCCATATTGAGGAATTCCGTTTCGAGATTCCTCATGGATCCCATCATCAGGTTTCCACTTTAAGTGACGTCACACTTGGGTTAAAGTGTATGAAGTAGGTATGATGTATACGATCGCAGAAATATATTTGTAAATATATTCGATATTTGTGCGTTTAAGTTCATACTTACCATAATGAATGTTTTGTATATGATGGAAGTAAACTAATGATGTAGGTTTTGTTTACCAAATTTCGCAAAAAAAATTTTTTTGGTACTTTTTATATGTATTTAATTAGCACACTACTTATAAAATTATATATTTTAAACAACATATAAAACAAGTAGTAATGCCTCAATATTTCTGAATATATTAATGAAACTAAATATTTCAGATGTAGTCCAATCCCCTATTATAAATCCCTTACAACGACAAAAGAATTTTGCAAATACATGTCATCGATTATACAAACGGCAGAGTAATGTTCAAAGATATCCGTGTCGGTGTAAAATATTTTAATGTCAAAAGGACCAATTTTGGTTTATATAGGGGTAAAAAAAATTTGAAAATCGGTTCACAGACGGAGTAATCGTTGAACATACAAAAATATATAATATATATATATATATATATATATATATATATATATATATATATATATATATATATATATATATATATATATATATATATATATATATATATATATATATATATATATATATATATATATCGGCGCACCTACAATCTTCAATAGTGAAGCTATGACAAATTAATTACAATTATGATTTTATATTGTTTAAAATATTAAGTTTTGATTATTTAAGTGTAGATTTCTCATTATTTAAATATTAAACTAATATTAATAATATTTCCGGTGTAAATGCAGAAATCAAATTGCAACTATTAACTAATCACTTTCAACAATTAAAATAATCAAGATTATTGATTTGTAAATTCAAATTATGATTTTTAATGTTAAAATTAATATTTACAACATTTGTTTCTTTAATATTTCATTATTTTGTAAACCTGTTCAAACTCTATAAAACCGGCTGCACAACACTCAATCGGTTCACTCTGACTTGAGCTGTTGAGCAGTACGGATCTCAAAATACTGCTGTTACACTGAATAAAAGAGTATTTGGAATCTCTATTGAGTTTTGCCTGGTGAGTCCCTTTTTCTTTATATCAAGATGAGTGCTCGTCATATAAATAGTGAAAACAATACGGGTGTTCCTCCGTCGTCATCAGAAGTGGGATCGCAAATCACTGCGATCCAAACCACTTCCTCATCAAACCGTTCAGCTCCTGAGCAACTGGACCCAACCGAAATACAGCAGCCTATTTTGACTGCCCAAACATCAAATGAACATTTTCCGAATACATTTGGCCAGTATGGAATGCAGATGGAGGGAATGCCACCACAATTTGTTATGCAAATGATGGAAATGATGCAGAAAATGTCGGAACGCCTATGTGCTCCACTTACCGAATCAAAAATAAGAGTCAGTGATATCTATTTACCATCATTTGATCCAGATACACATGTTGGTGTACGAGAGTGGTGCCAACATATAGATCAAGCCATCGTAGCATATAAACTTAATGATTTTGATGTGCGTATGAAAGTTTGTAGTTTGTTGAAAGGACGTGCAAAAATGTGGGCTGATGACTGGATGGTAACTACAAATACGTGGGAACAGTTGCGCAAAAACCTTATCACCACCTTCGAACCAGAGAATAGATATTCCCGTGATATTATTATGTTTAGGGAACATGTTTATGACTCAACAAAGGATATTGCTGAATTTTTGTCACGTGCATGGATTCTATGGAAGAGGGTCACCAAGGAAAAACTTGGAGATGAACATGCAGTAGAAGCGGTCATTGGGTGCATAAACGATGAACGTTTACGTATTGAATTGTTGAATGCCAGAGCATCTACAGTTCCTGAGCTTATCTCAATTGCAACATCTATACGTAAGAAACGTTCCCACCCAAGTTCGAGTGCAACTACTCACAGCAAACGCCCACGATTTTTAGACCACATACAATCAATGCCAAGCTGTCGTATCTGCAAGAAAACAAATCATTCTACTAATGATTGCCGATTTAAGTTACCGGATCATAAACCTGAAAACGGTGATAAAAATTTAAAGACACCTACCACAAATTGTACTTTCTGCAAGAAGCCAGGACACACTTATGACACTTGCTTCAAACGTGAACGATCATTAACTTCTAATGTTAACTGTGTGGCAAGCAATAAGCTGGCTCCTATTACAATCAAAATAGGAGAAAAGTTATTACAAGCTATTTTTGATAGCGGGGCGGAATGCTCGGTTATACGTGAGTCAATTGCAACGGCTCTACCTGGACAAAGGATTCCAGTGGTTAATTATTTAAAAGGAATTGGTCAATTCCCTGCTTTATCATTATCCAAACTTGTGACACTGTGCGTCATAAACACTATCAGTATTGAGTTGGAATTTTTCATTCTTTCCGATTATGAAATGTCTACAGATATTTTAGTAGGTATGAACTTGATTCATGGAACAAATTTGAGTGTGGTTATTACATCCAGTGGAACAGAACTAATTCATAAGTCTGTAATTAACCATGTAACAACAAACTCTCCTTTGTTTAATCACTTGGACTGTGACCTTTTCAATGAAGATGAAGTCGAGCAATTACATAGACTTCTAAATAAATATGAACATTTGTTTATTCGTGGATACCCTAAAACCCGTGTTAATACTGGTGAATTGGAAATCAGACTGAAGAACCCTGATAAATTTGTTGAGAGAAGACCATATCGTTTAAGTCCGGTGGAACGAGAGAAGGTTCGTAACATAATACAAGAGCTTCTTGAACATAATATAATACGAGAAAGCAAGTCTCCCTACTCAAGCCCTATTATATTAGTTAAAAAGAAGAATGGAGATGATCGACTTTGCGTAGATTTTAGGGAACTCAATTCGAATACACTACGTGATCATTATCCACTTCCGTTAATTAATGATCAAATTGACCAGTTAGCAAATGGACATTTCTTCACATGCCTAGACATGGCGGCTGGATTCCATCAGATTCCCATCGCTGAAAGCTCAATTGAGAAAACAGCCTTCGTCACACCGGATGGCTTGTATGAATACCTTACCATGCCATTTGGTTTAAGCAATGCCTGTTCTGTTTACCAGCGTTGCATTAACAGAGCTCTCAAATCATTGCTTGGTACCGCAGCACAGGTCTATGTCGATGATGTGCTAAGTAAATGTAGTGATTTTGCCGAAGGATTGTCTCATTTAGAACAAATTCTTATAGCACTCCAAGATTCAGGATTTTCTATAAATGCTGATAAATGTAGTTTCTTCAAACGAAAAATTGAATACCTCGGAAACGTAGTAGCAGACGGTCAAGTACGACCGAGTCCCCAAAAAGTAGAGGCGTTGATTAGGGCTCCTATACCTAAAACTGTCAAACAGGTTAGACAATTCAATGGTTTGGCAGGATATTTTAGGAAATACATACCTGATTTCTCTCGCATCATGGTACCTTTATACGCACTTACTAAACAAGGTGCAAAATGGGAATGGACAGATAAACATGAGAAAGCACGAAACACAATTATTGAATGTTTAACATCTACACCAGTACTTACCTTATTTAAAGAAGAAGCACCCATACAGCTATTTACAGATGCGAGCAGCCTTGGATTTGGTGCAGTTTTAGTTCAGATCATCAATGGACGTCAACATGCTGTTGCTTTCATGAGCATGAGAACCACAGAAGCTGAAAGTCGCTACCACTCCTATGAATTGGAAACTCTGGCAGTGGTACGCGCTATAAAACATTTTCGTCAATACCTGTACGGAAGAAAATTTACGGTCATAACGGACTGTAATGCATTGAAGGCATCCAAACATAAAAAGGATCTTTTACCGAGAATTCATCGTTGGTGGGCGTTCCTACAGAATTATGACTTTGATGTAGAGTATCGTAAAGGTGAACGACTTCAACATGCTGATTTTTTTAGCAGGAACCCTACTGAATTTGCAGTCAATGTCATGACAAGAGATTTAAATTGGCTTAAGATTGAGCAACGACGAGATGAGAAACTGAGGCCAATAATGGACAGCCTCAGTGATAATATTTCAGTGGATGACTATATATTGGAAGACAATGTATTAAAAAAGAAGGTCAATGACCCTATCTATGGTCAGCAGCTCAGCACGGTTGTACCTGAATCTTTCCAATGGAGTATCATAAACTCCTATCATACTTCGTTAAAACATCCTGGTTGGGAGAAGACGTTACAAAAGATTAGAGAGACATATTGGTTTAGTAAAATGAGTTCCACTGTACGAAAATTTGTTGACAACTGTGTGATGTGTCGAACGTCCAAAGGAAGATCTGGTGCCATACAAGCTCAGTTGCACCCTATACAGAAACCAATCGCTGCATTTCAAGTCATCCACATGGATATAACTGGTAAACTAGGTACTGCAGATGACCAGCAGTATGTAATAGTTACCATTGACGCATTCTCAAAGTATGTACTACTGTATTTTACTAGTAACAAGAGCCCACATAGTACATTGGGTGCTCTTAAACGTACAGTACATTTATTTGGCACACCAGTCCAGATTATAGTGGATGGTGGTAGAGAGTTTCTGGGCGAGTTTAAGGAATATTGTGACAGGACTGGAATAGATATTCATTCAATCAGTCCAGGAGTCAGCCGAGCTAATGGCCAGGTTGAGAGGGTTGTTGCAACTCTCAAAAACGCCTTAATTATAATAAAAAATTATGAAACTGAACAATGGCATACCGCACTTGAGGAACTTCAATTGGCAATGAATTGCACAGCTCATCGGGTCACTGGCGTAGCTCCATTGACTCTCATTACACAACGAAAGCATTGCGTACCTCCTGAACTTCTTAACTTGGTAGACATCGACAGTCAAACTATTGATATTGAAGCACTTACACAACAGGTACAGCAAAGAATGGTTCGTTCTAGTGAACAGGATATTCAGAGATTTAACCAACGTAAGGCTAGAATTCATCATTTCCAACGAGGTGACTATGTGCTTATCAAAAATAATCCTCGTAACCAGACATCTCTCGATCTTAAATTTAGTGAGCCTTATGAAATCTTTAGAGTGCTAGATAACGATAGGTATTTAGTGAAGAAAGTCGTTGGTAGAGGTCGACCTCGAAAGGTAGCCCACGATCAACTTAGAAGTGCTCCACGACCCGGTGATCAGTTAGCCGTATCGGCGGGCAATGAGTTACCTATTCGTCAGGACTCTACCACAATAGCAAATGAGCCTGTTCCATCAACCTCTAGAGATGAAACACAAGCAGAATCAACTGCTTATAATAATCAGCAACGTGACACCTCAACGTGAAAGGGTGAGTTAATATTTTTGAATACTAAAACAATTTATTAGTCTTCCTGTCTCCGTGACTACGAGATTCTCCGAGACCCTACAAGACTCTTCGAGACCCTACGAAACTCTTCGAGACCCTACGAGATTCTACGAGAACCTACGAGATGCTCCGAGAATCTACGAGACCCTACATTTTATCATAGTCTAGTAAAATCGCCGAGAACACACTAACATCACTATTTTAGTGATATTAGAATTCTTATTATAACATGGTTTACATTCCAGTAGCACACAGATATACCACTCAGGAGAAAATTCCTCATATGTTTACAGGTATCAGCTACAAACATCCCTCCACAACGAGGCTGGTGCAGAGCACGCACCGCCTGTCAGTATGGCCGTATCGGCGCACCTACAATCTTCAATAGTGAAGCTATGACAAATTAATTACAATTATGATTTTATATTGTTTAAAATATTAAGTTTTGATTATTTAAGTGTAGATTTCTCATTATTTAAATATTAAACTAATATTAATAATATTTCCGGTGTAAATGCAGAAATCAAATTGCAACTATTAACTAATCACTTTCAACAATTAAAATAATCAAGATTATTGATTTGTAAATTCAAATTATGATTTTTAATGTTAAAATTAATATTTACAACATTTGTTTCTTTAATATTTCATTATTTTGTAAACCTGTTCAAACTCTATAAAACCGGCTGCACAACACTCAATCGGTTCACTCTGACTTGAGCTGTTGAGCAGTACGGATCTCAAAATACTGCTGTTACACTGAATAAAAGAGTATTTGGAATCTCTATTGAGTTTTGCCTGGTGAGTCCCTTTTTCTTTATATCAAGATGAGTGCTCGTCATATAAATAGTGAAAGTGACGTCAGCAATGCTGACGTCACACTTTTTAAAAACAATACGGGTGTTCCTCCGTCGTCATATATATATATATATATACAATTATACAGCCGAACGTAAAACCGCCTCCTTTTTTGGAAGTCGGCTAAAAACATATTCTGAATTTAAGCTATACAATAAAATATCACAAGGCTGATTTTACAAGAAGCTTACCAAGTTAAATCTACAATGTGAGTAAATATGGATTCAAAATTAATAATTATGTAAGTGGTAATTTCTTACGAGCAACCAAAATATATATTTTGTTTAACTAATAGGCAATTCAAACATTGAAAATTAATATTTAGTCGTTTGAAGTTTAGTACGCAGATAATTATTATGAAAGTTAAATTTCTGAAATCGCTGGAATTAATTTAAAACAACCCAGGGTTAAGTCATCAAAGGATAAATGTTCTATCGACATTGAGACGAAATTTTGCGATCCGATAATGTTTTTGATTTTATTTTGATTGAAAGTATTTTTGGATAACGAACGGATTGTTATAACTTATAAGCCAATGAAATATTGGGTTTTAGAGCGCTTCATAACTGACATCCAAAAGAAGGTGGACCTTAACAATTCATCTCTATTGTTTTGTTTTAGGAAGGGGTTAATCATTTAATTATTGGGCTTTAGGGGTTGAGCAGCTATTAAACTAGACTAAGAATATAATAATAAATACATAGTTACTAAAAGTCTAAATTATTATTATTACGTTATTTTTACATGTAATATGTACCACAGAGTACATTATATATTGATATGTACCCTGTGCTCGACAAGACCTTTCCTTGCAATATATGAATAAAGTATAAACTTTCTTTTAAACTCCTAACTTTTCACTTTACCTTTTTTGTATATATTTACCCATAAAACCCAGTTTATAATGCCCTCATTGTGCGAAGTTCTGAAGGACAAAGGTAGACAATGGTAGGCGCCGCGAAGTCGAAATGGATTTCTTTCGAGTAAGTCTCTTAATTGTCGCCTTTGTATGCGCTAGTTTAAGCCCTCATTCACACGAGCGCTTTATTACCGCGTAAAAAAATAATAGAGTGAACATCGAACATACGGCTCCGGTTAAAACGCGACGATTCTAAGGCTGGGAATTCGGCGGATCCGGTAAAATTCAGAGCACATAAAATAGAACACTGCGCGAATACATTAGGCTAGGAGTTGGGACTATATTCACCAGGATCCGGAAGGTCGTAAATAATTCTGAGCATTGAAAATAAAACTCTACGATAGTACAATAGAGTTTAAAATCGAATATGAGTGTCGAGTCAAATGTCAATGTCATATATGACAGCTCGACACCTGACACTTCGATTTTCAACTATATTGTATTAGCGCCGAGTTCTATTTCAATGCTCAGAATTTTCTACGGCCTTCCGGATTCCGGTGCATATAGTCCCAGCCTTAGACTTTAAAAAGTTTCGAGCTGCCATATATGACATTGACATTTTACTCGACACTTGCGTGTTAGATTTTAGAATTTCGGACAATATCGTCCCAGCCCCCTTAAAAGGCGCGAAAAAGGCGTGCAAAAAACCATGTCCGCTTTTTGATGATTTTTTTTAACTACATTTTTAACTGTTTGTGTGCATGACAGTTGCAAGAGTAGAAGTTTTATTATGATCGCGTGTTGTAATAACAAGCAGCGTATCTCCGATGCCGGCTATCGTATAATATGTAGCAAGTCAACAAGCTGTCGCTTACCGCCGGTCGCGATCTTAAGTAGCGCGTATGCACCAAGCCTTATTATTGCCTTTGTCGGTCTAATGTTGTTTAGAGCTCCCCTTTTGTGCGCGGCCGGAGTTTCTCTAATCTCCATTTAGACGCTTTTGCTCGAGCAATCAACTATTTACATATTCCCCATTAGCGTTTACCGCGGCTTCGTTTGCATTCCATCCCATGAGAAACGTACATTTTCAGTGATAAAAGGTTCTTTATAATTATTCTACGTGAAAATATTTTATCTACACATTCGTGAAATAATAATTGTATGTGAAATAATAATAATAAACATATTAAGTTATTAGAATGCATCATCATAATTCACAAATATTCGAACTTTTAATAATATTTATATTAAATGAACACGCATTATATAAACTATTCACGTATATTGTAACTTATGATATTCGATGAAAATAAACTACAGGCTTAATGCCTATACCTTTCTAATAATATTAAGGAGTAAAATTCTGTAGTTGTTCAGATCGCTGACTGGGTAGTCAGCGACTACCCAGTCAGCGATCTGAACAACTACTTGTTTCAAAACTGAGTGTTTAGTGTACCAAGTAAGCATCAAGGTGTCTCCAGTGTCCGGTCCAGAAAGTAAATATATAAGGTTCGGTAAAATCAAATACGGATGTTTTGAGCAAAATATGATCTATTGCTTATGTAGTACGTTTAAGTAGAAAAATAATTGTCATACTAGGAACAATTTTTGTTTCTTCATATGGTTTCGTTCTACGAGTTTGTGTTTTGCGGAGAGTCACCCATACAGTAGATGATTTTTTACTTTGAGTATGACAATAATTTTTTTGCCTAAACGTCTTTATATAAGCAGTGGATCATGTGCCCGAAGTATCTGTAATTGATTTTCGGAGATATTATATAGGTATACTCGTATTCTACGTTAACATGGAACCTCGGTATGACCGTATTTACAAATGTTTACTGACTACTTGCTAGCGGTTCCAACTCTTATTTAATTTGCCCTGAACTTCTGTTATTTATGCGCCCATTAGCTCACACGGCGATTCGCAGAGCTAGAGCATTAAGGTGTTTTATGAAAACTTTGTTTATTCTTACTGCAAATCTGTAGAAATAAATAAAGGTGAAGTGTCGGTTTGTAATTTCAAGTTAACAGCTTTACACTCATTGCATATTCTGATAGTACCTACACCATAGAGTAAAAATATATAGGTACGTCTTGTACGCCTACACCAAAAATACAAAATAAAATCCGTCTTTTTATTCCGGCTTATCTCTGAAACGGCCGGACCGATTGTGATGTGATCTAAACCTCAATTCTCGTATTTAAAGTAGACAATTTAAAGAGTCAATTTTACTTTGTTTGGATTGAAAGTGAAGCGACAATTACCATTTATTACGGGAGGTCACGACATTTTTGGTAACGACATCCAAAATGACTTACATTGCATTGACAAGATAAAGAGCAACTCTCTGATGCCAAATATGTCGGTCTGCCTGCGTAAAGTAGTTGCGTTCTCTGTATAAGGCGCCTGAAAACCCAGTTATCGTGACCAAAAAAAAATGATAAGGTAAATGGCTGAGTAAGTTATATTAGGTAAGTACTAGTTGTTCTCATATCAGTAGCGTAAAAACTGACCAAATATTCAGTTGCGTTATGAAGCAACGAGCGAGCGTTCAAATGTGACCAAAAAAAAAATGATTAGGTAAATGGCTGAAAATTACAAATCTTAAACTGTCAGTACGTACTAGCTTATTGGCACCAAAACTGACCAAATATTTGGTTGCAATTCATAGTTATCGGCGACCTATGTCTGAACGTATATATTCTTTAAGACTTAAGTATTTTACTAGTAAAGTGCTTGGTTTAAAAACGAAAAACACACGCTTTTATGACCGGTGAGGAAACTTTTCATCGATGATTAAAATATCTAATCGCTAAAAAATCTGAAATCTCACCCTGCTCCGTCATCAGACTCTCACCACCAACCAAGTGTAGCGAATTAGGTCATCAGTAGAAAACAAATGAGCCCAAGATCAAGGGGTTTCGCAACAGCCATGGAAGAGTTATATTGCCCACCACGACACCATCATCGATCAGCTCGCCCACTTTAAAAATTAGTTCCTTTGTAGCGCTCCTCTTTTTTTACCATAAAATCTCAATAACATTTTAGTCTCGCCTGAAGAGTATTTTTTATCTCTTCAAAATTAACCAGTAATCAACATTGAGCATATAATACTGCTTACATTAGCACCCTCTCAATTTTTTCTGAGCCCCTTACCGCCCCCCTCTAGGCTTCCAGCGCCCACAAGGAGGCGTTATCGCCCACTTTGGGAAAGACTGTTCTAAGAGCTCATCCATTACCAGGGACCACTCCAGCGGCGACAGTAACTGCTTTCCCTGGGGGCATCCCTGGGTCAGTCTGCTCGTGAGCGTCGAGCCCATAATAGTAGATAGTGGCTATGATCCATTCTATAGTAATTGGATCTATATTCCTTAAAGCTAGGAAATCCGTAATAGAGCAGGTTAAAGTGTTGTCGAACGCGCCTTCAATATCTAGGAAGGAGTATAGTGAAAACTCCTTATCCTCAATGGTTCTATCAATGCGTCCATCAACGCCGTTTCAGTAGATTTGCCTTTTTGGTAGGCATATTGTCTTTCATGCAGAGGCCTTTCGATGAGGTACCTAGGTGTTCCTTGACCACCTTCTATATCGTTTTAAGCATGAAAAAAGTAAGACTTTTGGGTCTATATGACTTGGGTAAAGCTTTGTCTCTATCAACACCTTTAAGTATATATGAGACCCTTACCATTACATGCCAGAGGAATGAAGCCCTACGCAAAACTCGGTCTAAATATCTTTAGTAGCTCAGGGAGAATAATATCCTTGCCCTGTTGGATAAGGGCCAGAAATATGTTATCCTCGCCACCAGCCTTATAAGGCTTAAATCTGTCAATTGCTCATTTGACTCGGTCAGGTTTAGTAATCATGGAAGCTCATCTCCAGTCGTCCAAAGTTGGTCTGATTTTAAGGGATGTTTGGGAGGTTTCATTCACTTCCAGATAAACACTGTAGGTGAAGTGTAATTTTTATCATTAGAATGAATAAAAAAATAATTAACGAAACAGGTGACCAAAGTAACAAAGTTTGCTTTGGTATGTAATTTACCCTCCTATTGCGATTCTATATGTAACTAAAACAATAAATTTAAATGAATTTCAAACGCATCGTTAAATAAAAAATCTAAAATATACCAATAATATCTTAATAACGAAACAACTTACCTAGTGTTAATCACAAACTCCGCTTACTTAGTGCGATGTGCACAAGCGCAAGGGTTACCTATGCGACAGTACAGTCGATAATTTATCACCAACAACCATTTAAAATACACTTTGCAGCGCGTATAACCGATAAAGTGAAATACGCGTAACAGAGATAAACTACTTTTTACACAAATTTCACATCATAAATAGTTATCTAAGTAACAAAAACAGGTTAAAAAAACGGCAGGTAAAAAATTACTAAGCGACAAAACTAATTATTTTTCGGGAAGATAATTAATACTATATTACATTTTTAATTAGATTACATTTAAGAAAAAAATACTAAACGACTATGATTATGTAAATGAGGTATGTCAAAACGTCTTAAATCACGACAATTAATAAATAAGTTTGTGGCAAAAATTCTTAAGCAATACTCCTACCCTAGTTAGTGAAAGCTAATAAATACTTAATGTTTAAATGTATTAATGCCAATTAAGGCAAATATTACTAAGTAAAAAAAGTTTAAATCAAAAGTCGACTAAGTAAAAATTAATTTGTAAATAGATGAAATTATAGTCGCTTGGACGCCGAAAACGATGAAAATAAGAGTTTTTTTAATTACCAAGCGACAACCAAACTAGTCGTAGCGATACGCCAGTAGGACCAATCGACGGAGAAAATTTTTCTGATTTCAGTGATATAATATATAACTCAATATCGCCCAAAATGTCGCTTGGTAAGTTTTGCCTTTCAAGCGTCGATATGTACTTATCATGATCCCAATAATCGTGATCGTAGGGTCGTGGGTACGAATTCCAACCCGGACCTTGTACCAATAAGTTTTTCAGAAGTACGTGCGTGGCTCTATCGGTCGGCTCGGTGGGTATTGGCTCGGCCCCTTCAAATTGCGCGAGCGCCATCTTTGTGCCGATTAGCGGGAGGGGAATATTTTTAGTAATATGATAACGACATCATGTTTCAAAATATTTTCATCAGTAACTTTAATAAAATTTTCAAATTAGGTAGGTATGCACTGCATACTATGCAGTGATAGTGATAAAAAATAACTGTAACCTAAACAACCCATGGGTATAACCCATGAATTGCAACAAAATATTTGGTCAGTTTTGGTGTCACTAAGCTAGCACATACTGATACTTTACACTATGTTGTTTTCAGCCATTTAACTGATCGTTTTTTTTTTTGGTCACGATAAATCACGTTTGAACGCTCGTTGCTTCATAACGCAACCGAATATTTGGTCAGTTTTTACGCTACTGATAAGAGAACAAATAGTACTTACCTAATATAACTTACTCAGCCATTTACCTTATCTTTTTTTTTTTTGGTCATGATAACTGGGTTTTCAGGCGCCCTATACAGAGAACGCAACTACTTTACGCAGGCAGACCGACATATTTGGCATCAGAGAGTTGCTCTTTATCCTGTCAATCTAAAATAAGTCATTTTGGATATCGTTACCAAAAATGTCGTGACCTCCTAATCTAATTGTTGTAATTGTATGAATGCAGGTTTTATTTAGCAGAATTCTGATGTTATAAGGAGTAACTTAGGCTACTTTTATCTTAGGGTTCCGTTTTAATTAATCTACGCAAACGAAGTTGCGGGTACCAGTAATTTAAATACTATTTGTAATTTTACTTAAATTGTCTTAACGTATTCATTAAATATATAATACAGCATAATCGATTATAACAAAATTCGATACTAGCTATAGCGAATTATGCGTACAAATGTCAAAATCGACCAATAACGCATAAGCCTGTCGCATAAACATTTCATATTCGTTCGGTAGCGTAAATAGGTTAATTTATTCGGGTCTCCAGTGTCACTTGACTGTCAAATATTTATAGCTGTGCGTTCAGTTCTCTTTGGTTGGATTGCAAAACAGGCAGATTTCAGAAAAACCGGTCTTACTGAGACCGGTTTTTTTGAAATCTGCCGGTTGTACGTGTAGATAGTGGGTGTAGGATGTAGGTAGGTAAATGTAGATGTAATGTAGTAGTTGTAGGTGTATCTTATAGTTTAAAAACATCGGTGTAGGTGTAGTAATTTATTTATTTCATGTTATAGATAAGAACGAACACTGACCAACGTGTGTCGGTTCAACAAGTTTATAATATTATTATATAACTTCTGTTAAGTGCGAACCACTAACAATGTATTTTACTACGTTTTGTTTCTTTGTGTCGTTTAAAAAGTTACACGATATTCGGAGCTAAACTAGGGAAGCTCCTTACACTAGCTGCTGTAGCCCAGGTCCAGTTCTATAGATGGGTTTCATAATTTTGAACAACTGGAACAAAGTTCGTCCGAATACAATGCAAAGTTATATAATGCCGTCACGCAGTAGGTTCTGTACCCCAAGCAGAAACATTTTGCAGTATCGTTACGTGTACGTAAACGAGAAATATTGTATGAAAATTTTAGTTACTTTTACGTCCGCTAGAGGCGCTTTCATGATTTAATACAATAATTCTTGCTTATGTACACGTAACGATATCGTAAAATGTTCGTGCTTGGGGTACAGGAGGGCTAGACAAGATGCATTAAATAATATCGACGGCGAACTTCGTGAATAAAAAATGTATGGGATTGACATAAGCGTGCGTTAAATGACATATTCAGTCGTATCGTTAAAAAAATTGGTAGCCAAGCAGCCACTTTGAACGAATACGCTAACGATGCACTCATATAACGAATTGCTCTAACGCGTTTCTCCATACAATGCCTAGACAAGCGGCCGTAAGTGACATTTAGCAGATCGTGATCTTTATCTTTATTGACCTAACGATAAAGAGACCCAGGCAGCTACCTTTATCGCCTCAACGAACAATATGGCGGATTTTTATTGATCAGCTGTTATATGTAAATAATAATGATTTGCCTAAAGGGTCTATACAACACCTTCTGCTAGTAGTCTATATTGCATAATGTCAAAAGAAATCAATCTAAAGTATTCAATAAATCACAATTATTGTCAATACCTAATATTTAATTCATTGTATTCAAGTATAATTCTACACTTTGTTAAAATATAAATTTCTTAATTTGTAGCTTACTTGCAGTTTGTAGCCTTTACACGCTTACTATACCAGCTGAAAGCAATCTTTAGGTGTACCTATAGTTGGCACCTACCTAAATTATAGTAGGTAACAAATGGAGTTCTTAAAAAACTTGCTTAGAAATAAAGATTTGTATTTAGTTGATAAAATGTATAAGTTTTTCAATGTAATGATATTTTATTGTATTGTATATATCAATGCTCAACACCTTCGCCTTATAAATGGGATGTAAGCACACAAACACCTCATAATAGTTTTGAAATATTTGCTATTATAAACAGTCAAGTAGTGTTAACCAATTAAATCATAGACGTATATTATAGACGAGGCATGTTGAGGCAAAAAGTGTCTCCAAAAAAATGGCCCCAATTTTTAAATTTTGGGGCCATTTTGACAGTTGAGGTTTGGCACTTGTGATCTTACCATTTCTACATTTGCTATATATAGCAGTTTATCTAGTCCGCATATAATTCATAAAATGCCGAGTACCTAGTTGCATAATTAAAGGCTGTAAAAACTATGACAAACGTGTAAAAAAGATAGACGGGACATCTTATCACAGGTAATTATCACAATATTGTTTGTTACAATTAAAATACTTATGGAATTTTAAATAAATATTCAAAAAATGGCGGCCAACTATGAAATATAACACTGGTTATTGTATGCGCAACAGTGAAAAGGTAACTTTGTAGGGACGTCATTTTTATTATTGTAAATTACAGAAATAAGAGATTCAGTTTTTTTTTATTTCAGTACCTAACCAAACCTTACCTTACCCGTCAGTATTCACATTTTTGATTAATTTAAATAAAATGAAACTAAGGCTTACTATTTATTTGATTTTTACATATTATATTTAAAAATATTATTTACTATCTGGCCTGACAGACGTTGTTCTGTGAATTATGAAATTGAATAAAAAATAACTACACTTGAAGGTTGTAAGCGTAGGTTGCTACACCCATAAGTCATACCCTACACCTACAACCTACATCTAGACCTACTACATACCTATAGTTGGTAGGTGATAGGTTGGTAGGTAAACAGTAGTTACCCCACTAAAAACCTACAAGCTACATCTACTAGATGTAGATCACCTATAACCTGTACCTACTGTCTATTCTACTCCTAAACAACTACCTACAATGTTCAGGGGCCAGCCGATTTAACATTATGCACTTTTGGTGAAAAAAAAGTAGTATTTCTGAAATATTACTATGTTAATGGAAGCACCTTTATACCGAATGATTTTTTAATCCGTTTCAAGAGAAACAGTGTATAATAGTTACACAAAATAGAGTACTTTGGCATACTTAGTTTATTATTTTTTTCTTTTGTCTAATTTAGTGAACATTTGTTGTAAACATCGCAGAAATTTATAGTATTTAAATTACAGATTTCCCAATAATCCAGAGCGCAAAGAGATTTGGACTCGCCTTATTCGAGAACAACGAAATGAGCCTAACAAAAAAGTTACTCTTCTTCTTCTTCTTCTTCTTCTTTATAATGGCTCCATAGTGATTCGCCAAAAAAGTTACTCATAGATCTAAACTCCCCTCCCGCTCGCGCCTTGGTGACACCCACTTCGCAACGGGCCGTGCAGCAGAAATCGTAATATTTTAATTTCGCCATAACTTCAAAACCAAACATCCAATTTGAATAATTCAAAGACCTAATATTATCTACATAAACTGTAATTAGTGATGAAATAATTTATTTTGATAAGGATTAATAGCATGAGTAAAATAAATGCGTTTAAATATAGTCCAAGATTTCTAAATAAAAAAATGGTTGTTATGCCTCACTTGACATAGATAGGTATAGTGTGTCACGGACTTTTTTGTAGATATTTATAAGATCTACAATTAATTAGAACATTTTATGGTTCTATCTTTTATAGTATAGGCAGCGTACGCAAAATAAGTAACTTTTCTGATGATTTTTACACCTTGTGTCCGAAAAACCCAAATATCTTACGGAACCCTATTTTTCCAAAACAAAATTTAGCCTATGTTCCTCGTGGATAATGTAGCTTTCGAAAACTGAAAAAATTTTTGAAATCGGTCCAGTACTTTTTGAGCCTATTCATTACAAACAAACAAACATACAAACAAAGTTTTCCTCTTTATAATATTAGTGTAGATGTAGATTATTACTTTCAAACTGAATTAGATTATGTATAAGTTTTTATAAATTATAATTCAATATTCTTTTTATGGTACTTAATATAATTAGTTTTGTTTTTAATGAGTATTGTTTTATTTATCTAGGTAATAAAGGAATATTAAGTGCTGTTGCGCTAGGATTTGTATGTAATTTTTGCTGCAGCGCTGGCTGTGAAACGTCACAGCTCCTACGGCTCCGCCCCTCTGTGGCGCCGCTGGAGCTACGGCACATGTGTAAAAACAAATTTGTTGTCTGGTCTATGTCCATACGCCGTATAGAAGAAAAAAATTGGTTTTCTTGTAAAATCCTTTAAAATATCTTGCATAGGTTAAAATATCTAGTATCTATACACCATAATAGCCATTGCACTAATCTATTACACCGATATAATATCTGTATAATATTATAGTATGTAATTATCGTCATCTATGGGTACTAATCAGCAGAGGAGTTAAAAGTGCGTTCCTGATCTTTGGCATACATTTGACAAATAATGTAGGTATAAGAAAAAGTTATGCCATCTTGATTTCAGAAGATTTATTCAAATAAATGTGGACTGAAAAATCTGCGGAAAGCAAATGTCAAAATGTCAAGATGACAACATATGAAACCTCGACTGCCCCAAAAAACCCCAAAAGTGGGGCAGTTTTAGTGTGGACACTTTTTGCCTCAACACGCCTCGTCTATGCTTTATGATAATGAGAGTAATGTAATAAGAAATATGAAATATTTAAATTACATTACGTACTTGTAAAATTTATATTTGTTTGTAAGCCTTATTGATTTATTGTTGCTAATATTTTAGTAATTCCAGTATTAATGCGAGCTAAACTTATATTAAGTACGCCGGATAATTTTATTAACATTTCTTTAGTCAAGATATGTATTTAAAAAAAATGTATGCGTTGTACGCCCATACAAAGTTATATCATACGACTAGCGACTGTTCCATCGGAATGGTAAAATCGTAAAATCAAAGGAACATCGAAGTTCCGTTGATTTTACATAGATGGCGTAATTTTTTCTTGTATGAAAATTTTTTCGGCTAAATGTACGTGATAGCCTATCTTGAGTTGAAATCTTTGAATTAAATACATAATATTTAATCTCTAGAGTATATTTGTGACTAAATAATTGAAATATTCTTTGCAATTTTAAAGAACTATAACTTTAAAGGAAGTGTTATTAGCTGGAAATAATAAAATATTAAAAGTACATGACTGTACAAGGTACTATTGCCATAAAAAACCTAACAGTTACTTACTACATATTGTATACAAAATATTACAAGCGGCCATAACACTTTGAATTTGTTATAGGCATTGTCTTGCTAGAATTATTCATTCATTCTAATTTAAGAGCTTCGCTCTTGTCGGTGGAGCTTTAGCCTGCTCTAGCCTGATACGACACAATTATTTTACTTTTTTAACTAAGTTTTAGTAAGAAAATAAACTTAAAATGTAAAAAATACTTTTATTTCTTGCAAAGGAATTACATAAGTCATGGCTATAGCCAATAATAACATTATACAATTTAAAAATCAACACAGTTAATAATTATTATTATTTACACACACTAGTTTGAGCCTGTCACAGAATGAATACAAATTAACTTAGGTTGGTAGCGGTTTTGATACATTAATAACACTATGGCCGCTGTATCTTGATGGGTCTGAACATAGGCTCTGCGAACTGAAAAGAAAACTGTTATTGTATTATTTTTATATACCTATGTACTAATAAAACTCCCTAATACAGTTGACCAATTAGTACAAATAAAATAAATACGAAAACACTTAGAAACAGATATTGCACAACCTTCTGCGCAAAGTTCAGACTCGCCAAGATACATCGGCCGTATTGTACATTATGAAGATTTTATATCCCTATGGTTAAACTACTTAACAAACAACATTATTGTATACCTACAATTCCTACAAATTATAAAGATTTAAAACACATTTTACTTATGTTATATTATGTATAAGGTAATGGTAATGTTTTAGTAGTCAAAAATCCTACTAATATTATAAAAATATAAAAGTATGTGAGTATGGATGGTGGAATGGTTGTTACTCATACTCTTTCACACAAAAAGTTTAGGCTCTGGATTAAAATGCTACTTTTTAGACGACGTGAGGCACGCTTTGTTTCATTTCCTTGAAATCTTCGGTAGAACACGTCCGTCGGCTAGAACTCCTCCACCTCGAAGGTCGGTAGAAGATGCGTCGGTACTCTCACCGCAAAGAAACTGAAGTTGACGTTGTAGCGAGACTCCAGACGCTTGACCCTAAAAGTGAAAGACGTCTTCTTTAGGATGTACTTAGTCCACAACGTCCTCAACCTTCATGGACCAGTGCAGATGGAGGTGGACTAAGCTCTACTCGAGTTCGCTGGGCGCGGTGCTGCTTCGCGGCGAGCTTCCTCGTTTCACCTCTCCACCAATATGAAGACTTGAAGCCAACTTATTTAGGTTGTTTATTCTCATCTGTGTTTACCTCATAGACTTAGGGATAATAGTTACCTAACGTAAATTGTTAATTTGTTATCAATAATCAAACAAAAATTATTGTACTTCATCTTCTTCTTTTTCTACCCAGTGTTACCAGGATCATTACCTACACTATTTATTTGTAAAAGGTCATCCAGCCTGCAAGCTCAAGGCCGCGATTTGTAGGCAAAAATTTTAAATGATTGACACTAATGAATGGATCTACTTGTTATTCCTAAATCCTATTTATTATTATTAGTACCGGTGCTGGATTTGCTAGATGCATCATGCACCGTGAGTATATTATAATAGCCATAGATATAATATAATGTCAATGTGTGTCGTGGCACAGAAATATTGTCAGTTTTGTAAGGATATAACGTATCTATGTAATAATTAATCAAAGATAATAGCCCTTTATTAGTACCGGTGCTGGATTTGCTGGACGCGCCGTGAGTATGGCCCTTTAGTGTAACATGTTAATATCTGTATAAAATGTGTTTCCTATGACCAATTGGCAAGCAATCCGTATACAGTCTGACAAGGATCTTTTGGCACGTGGACAAAAACAGAACTAACATCGCCGTCTTGTAAAATGTCACTTTTAGTATTATGTATTGTTTTGTAGTTGCGACACTTACCTTTTGGCACGTGGATAAAATCAGTACTATAATAACATCGCCGTCTTGTAAAATTTCACTTTTAGTAATAAATATTGTTCTTATTTACGACACTCACGCCCCCATCCAAGTGCCAAAAGATCATTGTCCGACTGTAAAATCTGTATTATCAATGAAAAATAGAAGATAATTAATTAAATAATGTATTTTAATAGAATATAATTCTAAATAAAACTCTGGAGTCAAACAATAGAGTTGAAAATCGTACACACGAGTGGTCAGTCACATGTCAATGTCAAATAATAAACAGTAATTGTCAAATTGTGTGTCTGATTTAGAATGCAATAATAATCGCCTGTGTTAATTAAGTACTTAGGTACTTAATTCTTATTGTAAACACTCTAGGAACTTTCAGTAAAACTACTAGGTACCGTTTTACTGAATCGACTGACTTGCACTGACTATCTGTATTTTGGACTTTGACTAGACATTAGACTTGAAAATAATACGGTGTTGAAATCATATACAGGCTACAATAAATCTATTTCTCTGCCTTTTAAACTTGACACTGGCAAATAGTTTTAAGCCGTAACGCCATCATAAAAAAAAATTAATTATGACATTTGACAACTTCACAACTGACGGAAAAATTCTTATAAATTGTAGACAACTAACGTTTGAGCAATTCGTTGTTGCGATTCGAACAACATAGTGCATTTGGCTACGGACAAAATGTCGTGATCTCAAAAGAGAAGTCGATACGACAGATCTTTTCGAATTTTAACGAAGGTAATTTGTCTAGGCGCCCTGATCGCATAATCTAAACGTAATCTAATCTAAGTTTTTCGTTTTGACATAAGCAGTAGACTATATTAAATGCTTTGGGCATCCGTAATCGATTAAACGACCTTCCTACCACTGTTATGTATAAACATGAAATTTGAGGATGTGATGGAGGAGTGTGAGGATGAATGGATAGATGTTTGTTACTCTTTCACGCAAAAATTACTGAACGAATTTCGATGAAATTTGATATGGTAGTAGTTTGGGCCCTGGATTAAAACATAGACTACTTTTTATCTCGAAAATATACAGTGTTCCCGAGGGATACTTATTAGTTATTACTATATTCACGCGGGCGGAGCCGCGGGCAACAGCTAGTTTACCGTAGCTGTTGCCCGTGAAAATTTGTGTGAATGAATGAATTACTGAACAGATTTCGATGAAATTTGGTATGGTAGGTAGTAGTGGTGCGGAATTAACGCTTTCAATGAGTAGGGATCAATTAAGAATCCTTACCAGAACCCTAATTGGGCACAGCAAGCTCCACAAACACTTCAACAAAATAGGTATCGGTGACAGAACGACTTGCAGATTCTGCGAGGAAAAGGACGAGACACCGCTCCACCTCCTCCTCGACTGTCCAGCACTTCAACAGAACAGAAACAGGTACCATGGGCAGCACGAATACTCCACCACGGAGGAAATTCGTAGCACCAATCCCAACCATATCGTTCAGTTCATGAGCAGCATAGGCCTGGGGGAAGTACTATAACGCGAAGGAGTCACAATAGATCCACTTGGGTCGCAGTGACGTTAGGGCAAGATTTTGACCTACCTTCGACTGATAAAAAAAATAGTAGTAGTTTAGGCTCTGGATTAAAACATATTATGATACTTTTATCGCGAAAAAATACAGATTTCCCGTGGGATAGTATTGTATACGCGGGTGGAGCCGCGGAAAAAAGCTAGTATATTATATAGATAAAGATGAAATATTTGATAGTTCGTATGTTTCTTTGTTTACATTGAATTGGCTCCGAAACTACTAGATCGATTTTGATGAATTTTCCCATAGATATAGAGTAGAGAACGGGGAAGGACATTTTTTAACGCGGAAAAATGTATTGTTCTCTACCTTTTGCGCCCACGAAGTGCTGGTGACATCTGTCTCGATTTAAAATTTCAAAAAATTATCAACTATATCCAATATTCACATCTCGATTTTAGAATTATATAGAATTTATTGTCTTTGCATGTCCATATTGCTATTTTACATCCTGTGGTCTGCAATCGGGACTCGGGACAAGTTTAATCAAAGGTTTAATCCTTCCATGATATGTCAGTCTCATGATATGAGTCGTCCCCTGACGGATATCTACGTACCTGTCAGCTTAATGTCAGTCCCCCGATAAAGGCGTACTTGTTAGCTCTCTCTCTAGAGAGAGCTCTAGCCACATTATACTTGTCGTGCTCGACGCACTATATTGACAAACTGTTGACACCGCCGCGTCGACATAATTAACGCCAATTATACGTTTCTTCTACTCACACATGAATGATCATTTTCAAATTTTATTAAAATGAAAAACGCATAGATATATAATATTAAAAAAAGGAAAAACGTTTTAAATGTTCCTATACCATAATAATCATATTATATATTATGGTTTTATTCTCTTTTTTATTGTAATAGAAGCCTGTTTCACAATCTAACAATTTAAATAGCTAATTCATAAGTTTCGTCTCTGTCTACCACAAATATCTTGTAAAAGAGCCATCCAACATTTTAATTAGAAAATTATGAAACTGAATCTTACAACAGTCTTTTAAGCACTAATATGTACAGATTTACCCTCTTTTTAGGTTAAATTATGTTAGTAAAGTACAAACACTGGGATCTATTCACACAAATTGGTCTTTACAATATCTCCGATGATTTCAAGTTTTATTCGTAGTTATACGCTCTCTGCGGTACGAGTTTATTTAATTTTTTCGCATCATCCGTTTGCGGACTGTTTTCGTCTGACTTTTATGCGAGCTGTACTTGGCTGACTTTTTGCGGGCGGTACTTATCTCGCTCTCCTAGTTTAGTTTCGCCCCGAGCACCAATCAAGTAAAAATACTGCGCTTAGTGTTAGCTATTTAGGAATACCAACAAGATTACCAACAAATAAAAACCATTGATGTTTTGATAGCATAAAAATAAAAAATAAACTAGGTTTTTTATCAATTTTATAATTTATGCATTATTTAATAGAATCGGTCCAAATGGTAAAAACAGATAAAAACAGATGCATTTGATTTTTAAAAAATGGATCAAAAGTTAGAAGCCAAGCGTTTAGGCATGTTTCCATTAAAATCATTCCAATGTTCCTACTATGCCACTTGCGAATTATTTCAGCAAGTGAAAAATTTCTAATGTGACATACTGTGAGGAAGGATAGATGGATGGATGAATGGAAGTTTGTGACCCTTTCACGTCAAAACTACTCAACGGATTTTGATGAAATTTTGTATGGTAATAGTTTAGACTTTGTATTAACCCCTACTCTTCCGAAGAAACGGCCTCATTAGTGCGATGCGTCGCGTCCGTCGCGTCGTGTAAAAAATATTTACCAGGATTCGAACTCACCACATTCCGAATAACGCAAAAATTAACCAAACTGCCAATCGAACTGACTTTATAGTGTCAAATTATTATTAATATAATAATAAAGGAAAAGCAAATAATTTCAAAATGCTCATCTTCCCGTGGATAAAACCTAGCTAGATTTATGTGTCTCCCTCAAAATCTCCTGAATACTAAATTTCATGTAAATACTTGCAGCCGTTGTCGAGATTGCGATGATATATATATATATATATATATATATATATATATCCTGCAACCTATCTGACGTCCAACATGGCATTAATTACATTTAAAGTGGCGACCACCGACTTTTGACGTCCGATATACGGACGTCAGATTAATTTCCTTGAAGTTTCACACCATTTGATCATAGATAGCGTTAGGGATACCATATCAATTTTTATGATGGACTCCAAATTGCCTCGGATGTGCATGAAAATGAATATTTTAGTTCACGGTGATGACGCTAGAGGGTCTATATACAGAGCACTGTATAGTCACATGATAGTCACTTTCATTACCCCGATCATCTTGCTACCGATTTCTTTTACCACGTTGCCAGCTCGTGCCCTTGATGGCGCGACGTTGCCTTTGTTATTGTTTTCGCTTCGCAACGCAAACCAATCTCAGACGGAGCGACCCCACGTGCGCTAAGTGCACTAGATGTGCGTACAATATAAAAACATGTAACAAAAAACAACTGTAAACTGAAATCATATTTTATTGATAGTATGAAAAGTAAATTATTTTCGTATACGAAATGTAAATTATTTCTTAAGAAGGTGGCTGAATATTTTCTTTAGCCATTCTGCATATATTTAAATATTATCATCATATAATAAGTAGCTCCCTAAAATTAATTATTATTAAAAAAGCGTCATACTAAAATTGGGTCGATACCAAGAGATTTTTCTGTTTTCTATGATTTCCTTCACAACCATTTTCCTCAAAAACATTGAATAGATGGGTAGGTATGTAACTATAAATAAAAAAAATATTACATTATTAAACTGACTTGTTTTTATTTTAATTTATCTTAATAGTTTCTAAAATAATTAGGATCTACGATTCTCTTTATTTATTTTTTGGTAACTGGTCTTAAACTCTGTGTAAAAATTAATAATGCCGCTAGCAAAATTAAAATAGACCTGTTACACCATAGATGTATAATATATAAAAATATTATGTTATAAACGCGAAAAAATGAAGACTCGAATTGGCCCGAGTCGGGCCAATTTTGGTTAGTATGCGACCAGCTTGTCGACGCGTAGCGCGCACTACGCGTCCCGTGCGCCTTGCACAAAATTCCATGTGCGTGTGTCTATAAAAGCTGTTAAAACCATGACAAAAAAGTGAATAAAAGTCAAGGAATTTAATTCCCCATGGAACTTTACAACATTTATCAGTCTAGTATTTTGTTAAAATTATATTTTCAACAATAAATAATTTCAAGAAAAATGTAGTTAATTGGTTAGTAAAAATGGAAAGCAATGTCAATATATACTTTTTTGTGAATCTAATAAGGATGTATGCATTTCTGGCATAGACTAAATAGTACAGAAGCGAATGTCGTTAGTTGTACAGAATTACAGGCCGTTCACTTATTTTATACTAGCTTTTGCCCGCGACTTCGTCCGCGTGGAACATTTATTTTGGGATATCGCTAAAATTTACCCGCGACTTCATTTACGTGGAAGGAAAAGCGTTTCTCCCTCACGACTGCTCGCCGCGCGCCGTACATAATTGCGCGTTTGATTATTTTATTACTGCGATATCTTCTAAAATACTCATTAAAATCAAATGATGTAAGGGGCAAATTTCTTCTAAATTAAATGCTTGTAATGAATAACGTATTTACTTGGATAAGGATTAATATCATTTTTATGAAAACACCCTCACAAATAATGCTTAATTTAAGAACCAATTTGGTTAGCATTAAAAGGTTATTGTGAGCCAACCTTAAAATATAGACATATTCAGTCGCGGACTTGTTTTTAGAACATTTAAAGGGGAACAATACTATCATACATAATTTTTACAAACAAACAAACTCTTCAGCTTTATAATATTATTTTATATATTTATAATATTTTATCTATAATAGATTGAAAGATATTTTGATAAGATTGACGAGAATAATGTAATTATATTGTTCAATCAGTTAAATTAGTATCATTATCTTTTTAAAATTGTAAAAGTACAAAAAAAAATGTGAGATGTTAACGAAGTAACTTAGAACGATCTGAGGGCCTAACAGTAACAGTAAAGTAACTGCTGCTTTTATTTGATTTAAGCTTATCAATCTTAAGTTTTAAGAGATACAGATTAGTTTTTTTTTTCTTTTTATTGATCAACAGGGACAGAACTTCCGGATGTGCTATTAGTGACTTAATAGGCGATTGTGAATCTTGAAACAGATCCTTAATATTAAAATTCCCATCACATTTCTGGCTGAGCGAAACGGTTTACAACAAACATATTTATTATACATTAGCTGTACTTGTACTTAACAGACGTTGTTTGATGGAAATATGAATTCAAATGATTATTCCTCCTACTTACTATTTTTTTTTACACCAACAACTACACCTACTGCCCTACAGTCTATATTTTAATAATTTTCACTTTAATAATTTCGAACTTAGTATTCCATTGTTTAAAATACTTACAGATTGAGTCGTAGTGCCCTTTGTTTTTTTGACGTTTCGGCTACTTTCCACACATCGTACATACACGAAACAATCCGTAAGTGTTTAAAACAATGAACAATATTCGCGTAAAAATAAGTAATCAATATTAGTATTTTCTTTTTTTAAATAATATTATTATTGTTTAATAGGCAATCGGATTAATTTTTTTTATTGCATAAATGAATAGTACTCTTAAATATGAGTAACTTCCCAGAAGAAACCGTATATCAAAAGTCAATATTTTCAAAGGTACAGCGATTTGTATAAAAATTTTCGCGAGCCTTCTAAAAACGCTCCATACTAAAGTCGACCTACAAATGACGTCACTTGTAGGTTATAGTATATGAAGTAGTATATGAAGTATATGGCCGCAGGAATATATTTGTAAATATCTCCGATATTTGTGCGTTTAAGTTCATACTTACCATAATGAATGTTTTTGTATATGATGTGAGTAAACTAATGAATCAGATGTAGGTTTTGTTTACCAATTTCGCAAAAAAAAAATTTTTTTTGGTATAGACTTGCGAAATTTTGTATACAAATCGCTGTACCTTTGAAAATATTGACTTTTGATATACGGTTTCTTCTGAGAAGGTACTCATATTTAAGAGTACTATTCATTTATGCAATAAAAAAAATCAGTCCGCTTGCCTATTCTTTTTTCTCAGGAAGACATAATATATACAACGGAAGACATTTACATTCAATACTCCCAAACTAAAAAAAGAGATTATAATAAAAAAATAGTTTTTTTTATTCGAATAGTGTCCATAAAAATACCGAATACCTACCCATTCGAATGTCAAAATTGTCGATTGAATATTTGCAAGCTCTACTTCTTATCCTTTACCTTTTCCCAAGGCTGGAAATATAAGATCCGGAATCCGGAAGGCTATAGAAAATTCTGAGCATTGAAAATAGAATTCTGCGCTAATACAATAGTTGAAAATTTTAATATATGAGTGTCGAGTCAAATTTCAATGTCTTAAATGACAGCTCGACGATTAAAACCTTCAACTCTATTGTATTTATTTATTAGCGCAGAGTTCTATTTTTAACTTTCTAAATTTTCACCGGCGTTCCAGGTTTCGAAGCATATAGTTCCAGCATAATGAGGAACAAATTGTTGAAAATAAGCTAACTTTTTACAAACTACTTTTTTGTCGTAAAAGTCAAGGAGTATTTTTATAAAAATAAGCTCTTTCTTCATCTGTATCGTTCTTTATTACTTTGCAGAATTTGTGCCCCAACATCGCATTATAAAATAGTGCAATAATACAAATATGTTTATAAATATCAAGTTTCGATTTCTGTTTGACATTGATAAAAAAAACGAAATATGTTTTTTCTAAATAATAGTAGGCGTTCATGCGATTATTATATAGATGAATCTTACATAAAATTATTATTTTCGTTCATAGTTACTATTAAGAGGTAATTTAAATAAATTACCTCTTAATAGTACCTAACTATGAATTCACAATCGCCTATTAAGTGACAAATAGCGTATCCGGAAGTTCTGTCCCTGTCGCTCAATAAAAAGTAAAAAAAAGCAAATCTATATCTCTTAAAATTAAAAATTGATAAACTTAAATCAAATAAAAGCAGCAGTTAATTTACTATTACTGGGCCCTCAGATCGTCTTAAGTTACTTCGTCAACAACTCACAACTAATTTTTTTGTAGTTAACAATTTTAAAAAGTTAATGATATTCATTTAAGTGACTGAACAATATAATTACATTATTTTCGTCAATCTTATCAAAATATCTTTCAAGCTAGATAAAATATAAAATAAGTGAACGGTCAGTAATTCTGTACAACTATTCACAACATTCGCTTCTGTATTATTTACTCTATGCCAGAAATGCATCCTTTTTTGCATGCATTAGATTCACAAAAGAAGTATATTGCTTTCCATTTTTCTTATGACATAACTGTCAAGTATTTTCTGATTTTTATTTATTTATTGCACACCAAAAGAATATCAACATTAAACAATTTTACAATAAAATATTAATAAGTACCTACTTTATACTATTTACAGACTAAAAGGAAGAAAGAAAAATAAAACTAAAAAAAGATAAAACTAAAGTACAACATATGCTATAAAAAAAAAGAAAACCTCTAGGTCGTCCCTATCAGGCAGAGTGCCTATCAGGCTCAAAGAATTCGCTCGCTGGATGGCTATGCTAAATCTTTGAGCCAGATAGGTGCCGGCTCTGGGGTCTCGGGTGGCCTCTACGAGTTATTTCGAAATTTCTCCGAATATGTTGTGTGCCCCCGGACCCCTTGTGCCTAGGGTTTCAACACCAAGCGGTTCAAATATGAGATCCCTACCAGTGGCGAAGGCTGTTTCTTCTTCATAGGGAAGCCGGAGCCTGTATAATAGGTAGAGATTTCTCTGAAAGTTTGCAAAATGTAAGTGATAAGGGAAGCCGATAGGAATGGAGTTATAGGAACCCTTCGCCACTGATCCCTACTAAGATTCTCATACTTGTGGTGCTTGAAGTTATTCTTGAAATTATTTATTGTTGAAAAATATATTTTTAACAAAATACTTGACTGATAGTAATAAATGTTGTATAGTTACATGGGGAATAAAATTCCTTGATATTTATTAACTTTTTTGTCATGGTTTTTACAGGTTTTATAGACACACGATGGAATTTGTGCAAGGCGCACGGGACGCGTAGTACGTGCTACGCGTCGACCGACTCGGCCAATTCGAGTCTTAATTTTTACGCGTTTATTAACATATCTATGTTTATAAATATTAAATTAAAAGACAAGAGACGAAAGTTTAATTTTTATCTTTTGTCCTCTTTATAAATTTTTATCCTTTTTTTAGGCAGGTAATTTTTTTCTATTATATTGTAGCGGTAACGTTCCAAATATTATTTTGTAATGTAGTTACCAAAATATGTAAGAAAATGTTGTTTTTTTATTTTTTCTTTTCACTTTCTGAGATTAATAAAACTGTTTTAATTAATGATGATCCTCTTTATTGCTTTTATCATTATAATATTCAGAATTAGCCCGACGTAGGAATAACTATGTAGATGTTTGAAATTAAATCAATATTTATTGATGAAAAGAAATTACCACAGTAATAAAACCAGGATTCTTAACTTCACCTTTATGAAACAAAAACTTATGAGAGAACTAGATACCTAGTTAAAACTATAACAACATAATTAAAATTATAGTAACATTATAAAAAAGAACATGATAAAATTGATATTATATGTATAAGAATGGGAATTCATGTGCAAAAGGCATAGATGTATAATATTAAAAATAGTTGTCACTGGAAAAGGGTTTATTTTTCCTATTATTTTCCTGTTGGCTATGAAATGTGAGAAGATGAGATGTGGATCACATATTGTTACTGATTCAGTTAATTTTTGAGCTTGATTATACTTTCCGGATTCCATATTACAGTCCTACTGAAAGGAAGCATGTTTGCTAGCTACGTAAACGTTAATATACGGTTAGTTTAATAAGGCGTTAAAAGTACTCGTTAATGGTAGGATGCCCAAAGTACTTAGGAATGAATTGACAATATACTTAAAAATACGGAAGTAGTATATACGTAAGTAAGAACGGTAGGCTTATCTCTATTAAAATAAATATAAATATACATCAATATACATGGATGGAGTAAGTATAGCAATATGGATTGGTTGTCAAAAGTATGGCGAAAAATATATGTACCCGTATACATTTATTTTGGAGGATATTGCAACAAGTTAAATTTGAAGTAATAGTCACAGTACCATGGCTTATAAGAAGATAATATTCATAGCTTTTATTGCCCTAATACTGCTGTAACTCGTGGTTGCCAGAAGGTTGCAATATGAAAGGTTGCCAAAAGTGTTCCTGGATTTATATATATATATATATATATATATATATATATATATATATATATATATATATATATATATATATATATATATATATATATATATATATATATATATATATGTCACCGTAAAATTGTAAAAACCGTTAGATTGTAATATTACTAGAGATATTGTAAAAAGTCGACAGATTGTCAAATAAACATTTCTCCTTACAATTGTACGCATTCTTTTTCGTTATATTGTAATATTTACCATGCCGATTGATTAAACGGCAAGTGCCCCGTGCCGCCATCTTTGTTTGCTTTTTCATAATAGGTTGGGGAAAAAGTCTTTTCGCATTATAGTATGTATGAACTTGTCATAAAATATCTTGGGCTATACCAATTGTATCTGGCTGATTTTGGTATCATTAAAAAGTTTTAATTTTACAGAAGACAATTCCAAATTCAAATTAGGTAAATTTGAGATTTTCATTTGTTTTTCTTATTGTTAAAATGAGTGATTCTTATGAAGAATTTCGATACATTTTAAAATTTTATTACAAAAAAGGTAAAAATGCAACACAAGCCGCGAAAAAAATTTGTGATGTTTATGGACCTAATGCAGTATCTGTGAGAGTAGCGCAAATTTGGTTTAAGCGTTTTCAATCCGGAAATTTTGATATCGAAGATGCACGTCGCTCTGGTCGCCCTGTTACGGACAAAACTGTTGCCATTTTTGAAAAAGTGGAGCAAGATCGGCATATTAGTAGTTACGATGTAGCTGAAGAACTGGGGATTGACCACAAAACGGTTTTGGCGCATTTGAAAAAAGCTGGGTACACAAAAAAGCTCGATATTTGGGTGCCTCATGAGCTCACTGAAAGAAACCTAATGAACCGTGTACTCATTTGTGATTCTTTATTACGACGTAATGAAACCGAACCATTTTTGAAGAAGCTGATAACTGGTGATGAAAAGTGGATCACGTACGACAAGAACGTGCGAAAAAGATCGTGGTCAAAGGCCGGTCAGGCTTCTCAGACTGTGGCGAAACCCGGGTTAACTCGCAACAAGGTGATGCTGTGTGTGTGGTGGGATTGGAAGGGCATTATTCATTATGAGCTGTTACCGCCAGGCAGGACCATCAATTCTGAACTGTACTGCGAACAACTGATGAGATTAAGGCAAGAAGTTGAGAGAAAGCGGCCGGAATTAATCAACAGAAGGGGTGTGGTTTTTCACCATGATAACGCTAGACCTCACACATCTTTAGCCACTCAGAAAAAATTACGGGAGTTTAGCTGGGAGGTTTTAATGCATCCGCCGTATAGTCCTGACCTTGCACCTTCAGATTTCCACCTGTTTCGGTCGCTGCAGAATTCCTTAGGCAGTGTCAGGTTGACATCACAAGAGGACTGCCAAAACCACTTGTCGCAGTTTTTTCATCAGAAGCCCCAAAAATTTTATAGCAATGGGATCATGTACCTACCAACAAGATGGCAAAAAGTTATCGAACAAAATGGCACCTATATACTTTAGTCACTTGTAAATAAACTTTATAAAAAAACCTTTTGAATTTTTATATAAAATGCGAAGAAACTTTTTCCCCAACCTAATAATAATAATTATATCGATCAATCACACAATCTGTCGACTTTTTACAATATCTCTAGTAATATTACAATCTATCGGTTTTTACAATTTTACGGTGACATATATACAAAATTGTCTCGTTTAAAGTATTTAATTAATGTATAATTATGTATGGTTTAATTTTATTGAATACGCCTGTAAAAACATTTTCAACTGAAACACGATTAACGATCAGCCAACAATAGCTCACAAAGGCGTCAGCTAACAATACAAGTTTTAAGTCATTTAATGCCCAACCTCCCCCGGGGATGCGGGGCTAATTGTAACGTGACCCGAATGTACCCGGGTGGCCAAATTAGGGCCAATTCTCCCCTGTGATTGGAAATCGTTTGATGCAAGTTACGATAAGTATTGAATTAGCGCTCTTCGATGGAATAAAAGTGTTAAGACTGTGGAGTTCTAATTTTATTGAATAGGCATAATCCTCTATTATGAGGTAAGGCGTAACGTGGTAACTATACTATGGTCGGGTTAAGATTACAGTGAGTTATCAGCCAATGTAATAATTAACAAATGATTCGTCTGTACTGATTGAATGGCTTTCTTCAATTGGTGGATGGAAACTCAGATATTATACCTATATCATAGACTAGACGTTCCCCACGACTTCGTGCGTGCTAAAGTAATTCTCGCAGGAACCGTACATTTTGCCGCAATAAAAAGTAGCATATGTCCTTACCCGTGGTCTACTCTATATCTGTGCCAAATTTAATCAAAATCGGTCCAGTAGTTTTGGAGCCTATTCAATGCAAACAAACAAACAAACCTTTTCTCTTTATTATATTAGTATAGATACACGGCTATTGGTAAGACAAGAAACATATTATATCGTTCCTTATCCCACATGCTGACATTTGTTATGAGTACCATAATGTCGTAAATAAGAGGATCACCAAGTCTGAATAAACCTTCGAAAAAAGCAAAAAAAGACATGAATTTGCATTCTCTTTCACTCTTATGGGTTTTTGCCAGTGATGTTTTGTGAGACAAATAGCTGCTTACAGCTTCAATTTTAGAGTTTTTTCCATGTATTTTCTTATCATAATGAGTATATAGTTTAGTAAAGAGTTCATTCATTCCAATTTAAGAGCTTCGCTCATGTCGGTGCAGGTTTCTCCATTCCTCTCTGCACACCACTCTTCTCTTGACCTCCTGATACGACACGACCATCACTTTCTCCTTCACCTGGTCCATAAAAGTTCTTCTCGGCCTTTGACGTTTTCTTCTAACTTCTGACTTCCCTTCAATTATTCCTGTAATAAAGTTGTCGTGTCGTATCAAGTGTCCTAACATCTTCTGTTCTCGATAGTCTTTAATATCTCTCTCTTCTCATTAACTAATTCCAAAACTTCTTCATTACTTTTCTTTTCAGTCCAACTTATTCTCTCCTTTCTTCGCCAACACCACATATTATAGTAAAGAGTATGACCACGTTAAATATTATAAACAGTTTGTATCAAGCTATTCTAATGTTTCAGATTTTCAGTGTCACCTAGACGCTTGATTGTTTATTCTCAGTTAATGTACTTAATATAAAGGATTATTCAAAGACTGTTTGGTGAATTTTCGGTAAAATAAATATACGTGATTATATAATAATATACAAACACAGCAAATTCGTCATCAAACTCTGTCAATATTTGCCTTGTAAGCAAACACCTCCAGATTCTATCTACAGTGAATAGCGAGATATATCTACAGGGTGTGATATTTTATTTCTAATAACGAGGATTACTGTTTGCCTTAGCGGGATTCCTCGTCGTAAGTAGTTAGTTAGTTGCGTTTCATTAGCATTTTGATTCATCTTTAAATATTATAATGCGACAAGTCACTTTTCACACAAAGGTATGTATGTGCACACAATCGTGTATTGACTTTTTTTATTTGTTTTTTTCGATGCTATTTTCGATACTATTACGTTGTCCCATTATTTCCCTAGAATTTCAAAAGAAACATTCCTAAAGTTATGGGAAATCTAAAGGTACATCCTGTATATCTACAGCCAGAGGGAATAAGTAAGTGCAATCCGTTCCCCATGAATATTCATTTTTGCTCTCTGTTCACTCTGAGTGCTAGATTGGTTCCGTATATTGATTAAACTGAAACGTTTTTATCTATCTAATACGTCAAAATGACGCGTCACCACTTCTCAAAAGTGGTTATTATTGGTGTACCAGCAACGCACTCGCAACTTATCTAGGGGCCTAGTAGGAAAATTCATATGGGCGCGGTCATGATTTTTTTCTCGTCGAATTCTCATTCGATAACGTTACGTTTACGCTGCTGTCAAATATTTCTGCTAAGCCCACTGATGGATTCGATTGCTATCAGATAATACCCTTGCTCACAGGTGGCCTTATTCCGTATAAAATAAATATTTCCCATATCTTCCAGACTTCCCGCAAAAGGTTCTACGACCTCGGTTCAATTATGTAATACTAGATATTGCGTGCGACTTCATGCGCGACAAAAGGAAATCTTGTAGAACCGTACATTTTGCCGGAGTAAAAGGTAGCCTGTGTCCTTTCCCTGTGCCAAATTTCATTAAAATCGGTCCAAACAAATAAACAAACTTTTCCTCTTTATTATATTAGTATAGATTATAATTATACATAAATATAATAGTTTTCTTTTCTGCTGTAGTGCTGAAAAGCTTGCTTGCTTGAAACGACAAGCACTTTAGAAAACCCAAAGACGATCAATTCAAATAAAATAGGCAATAGAAATGCAGTAAACATTACAAAGCCCCAAAATATCATTGTGGGTATAAGAGACGTAATAGATAAAGTTGTAACGACAGTTGGCGATTCTAATGGGCCACTCAGACCTAGGTCTTAGAAATGTCTGGACTGGACTGGCTTAGGGCTGTGTATTTTAATTTTCACATTAATATAAATGCAAATTTGTTTTCTTTAATTTCGTTTAATTGATGTATTGTAAATAAATAAATCTTAAAATCTTAAATCTTATCAACCGATAACGTCTCTAATATTCGGTTTCTGTGCTGTAGGTACTTTGTAGTAATTTACTGCATTTGAATGAATTGTTAAGATAAAATCTAAAGTTTTGACTCAAAGCCAGGCAAATTCTAGAAGTGTCTGACTGTAATAGCATACTAAATACAAATCTATACTTCTATACAAAATATATAATACAGAGGAAAGATTTTATTGTATGTCTGTTTGTTTGCATTTAATAGGCCAGGCCAGATTTAGCACAGATATAAAGTAGACCACGGGGAAGGACATAGGCTACTTTTTATCAAAATGTACGGTTCCCTCAGGATTTCCTTTTCTCTTTTTAGTTATCTAGTTATCAATAAAACTCTAAGTTTGCAGCCCTAGCCCACACTATTAATATTTATGTGAAACTGAAGAAATCTGTTTCACCCCTATTTGACCCCCATGGGGACGAAATTCTAAAAATGCTTTCTTAACGGACGCCAGATTGCCTAGTGCAACATATTTCAGTATACAATAAACATTGGACCCTCATTTTCGAAAATTCTTCCTTCCGTAGATAGTTCCATACAACGTGGGCCGTTGTATGGAAATATCTACGAGCCCAATTTTCAGTGCAATCAGTTTTAACTGTGCGTCAGTCAGTATGGGTCAGCTCATCCCGACGCAGCGCAATATTTTTAAGATTCAAAATTTATTTTTATTCTCTAGCGGCGGCGCCACCTGGGGAGCGCGGCTAAGACGTTATAGGCAGAAAAATAATTATCAAACGCAAAAGAAATTAAAAAAAAAAATACATTTCACTCTTTACAATATTGACCGAACTAATTTTAATAATATAAATTTCAATCAATTGAAATCAGCCTTTTAACCTTTTTAGCGCCCTAGACTCTTATTTTATTGAAGGCAGGCCATAGTTAAGCTCTGATGTCACTGTAACCCGATTGAATCTATTGTGACAGACTTAGACTCCTACATACTAGATTTTTTTTATATTTAAATTCTCTTTTCTGCCTTAACTACTTAACATAGGTAGTAAATTATTTCCCCAAAATTTCTGTAATTGATTTTATAAAACGTTATATAATATTAAATGCTTTCCGCGACTTTCGCGTTAAAAGAAATCGCGCGCGAACAGTACATTTGGTCACGATAAAATTTTGCCTACGTCCTTCCCCGTGGTTCTACTCTGTCTCTGCCAAATTTCATCAAAATCGGTCCAGTTCTTTCGGAGCCTATTCAATGCAAACAAACAAACAATCAAATATCTTTTCTTTATTATATAAATGTAGACAAAAACTTTAGTTAGCAACCCTAGCCCGCAGGAATTTTTAAATTGTATAGCCACTTTGTTGTTTATTATTTTAAAAAGCGATTCGTACAAAAGTTCACGTTACTTTGCAGAGAAGATAATGTATTTGGAAAGTTTCTACGGAGCGTAGTTCCCGTCTTTCTTGTTTTTAATAACTTATTTACTTTTCTACATAATATATTAGTGTATTTCTTTATGCAAATATGGTAACTTGTTACCATTAACAAGTTAAGAATATAATATGGAAATGTAATAATTAGTATCGTCTAATACGTAATCATTATATAATCTTAACGTATGACGAACATATTTTGACAAAACAAATTTTCACGTAACAGTAAAAAGTTACGTCATCCATTTCATTGAAAACCATTCACCATACTTCAAATTTTAGCAATTTTGTTTTCATCATACTTTAAATGTCAAAATGGCCTCAAAAATCTCAAAAGTGTGATCATTTATAACTAGAGACGCTTTTTGCCTCACATGTTTATAATATATAAGGTTCGGTAAAATCAACTACGAATATTTTTTGGAAATATGATCTACTGCTTACGTTTATATAGAAAAAAATCGGCAAGTATGCGTTGAACGGAGATTCTCCCATACATGATGATTTTTTAGCTTTGAGTATGACAAATTTTTTTTGCCTAAACGTCTTTATAATAGGTTGGGGAAAAAGTCTTTTCGCATTATAGTATGTATGAACTTGTCATAAAATATCTTGGGCTATACCAATTGTATCTGGCTGATTTTGGTATCATTAAAAAGTTTTAATTTTACAGAAGACAATTCCAAATTCAAATTAGGTAAATTTGAGATTTTCATTTGTTTTTCTTATTGTTAAAATGAGTGATTCTTATGAAGAATTTCGATACATTTTAAAATTTTATTACAAAAAAGGTAAAAATGCAACACAAGCCGCGAAAAAAATTTGTGATGTTTATGGACCTAATGCAGTATCTGTGAGAGTAGCGCAAATTTGGTTTAAGCGTTTTCAATCCGGAAATTTTGATATCAAAGATGCACGTCGCTCTGATCGCCCTGTTACGGACAAAACTGTTGCCATTTTTGAAATAGTGGAGCAAGATCGGCATATTAGTAGTTACGATGTAGCTGAAGAACTGGGGATTGACCACAAAACGGTTTTGGCGCATTTGAAAAAAGCTGGGTACACAAAAAAGCTCGATATTTGGGTGCCTCATGAGCTCACTGAAAGAAACCTAATGAACCGTGTACTCATTTGTGATTCTTTATTACGACGTAATGAAACCGTACCATTTTTGAAGAAGCTGATAACTGGTGATGAAAAGTGGATCACGTACGACAAGAACGTGCGAAAAAGATCGTGGTCAAAGGCCGGTCAGGTTTCACAGACTGTGGCGAAACCCGGGTTAACTCGCAACAAGGTGATGCTGTGTGTGTGGTGGGATTGGAAGGGCATTATTCATTATGAGCTGTTACCGCCAGGCAGGACCATCAATTCTGAACTGTACTGCGAACAACTGATGAGATTAAAGCAAGAAGTTGAGAGAAAGCGGCCGGAATTAATCAACAGAAGGGGTGTGGTTTTTCACCATGATAACGCTAGACCTCACACATCTTTAGCCACTCAGAAAAAATTACGGGAGTTTGGCTGGGAGGTGTTAATGCATCCGCCGTATAGTCCTGACCTTGCACCTTCAGATTTCCACCTGTTTCGGTCGCTGCAGAATTCCTTAGGCAGTGTCAGGTTGACATCACAAGAGGACTGCCAAAACCACTTGTCGCAGTTTTTTCATCAGAAGCCCCAAAAATTTTATAGCAATGGGATCATGTACCTACCAACAAGATGGCAAAAAGTTATCGAACAAAATGGCACCTATATACTTTAGTCACTTGTAAATAAACTTTATAAAAAAACCTTTTGAATTTTTATATAAAATGCGAAGAAACTTTTTCCCCAACCTAATATATACGCGTAAATTTTGTTCCAACTTTTGACCCCCACCGCAAAAGCTAGCTGGTAGACCTTACACTTATCATTTTGTGTAATAGTTTGTCGTCAGCAATTTACTTTCAAATACGAATTAATTTCCAATTTGAACGAAGCAATGGATAGACCGTGAGTTTTTTATTTTGATATAATATATTGTCATCATGTTGAAAAATAAATCACTGATTTCAGTAGAATATTTTGAGTGTAGGTATAATTAAATTTCTTTCTCTTTTGTTGTTATATGTAATATTTAATTTATTTGTGCTTGATTATCAGTGTTTAATACATAGGTTTTTAGTTTTTAACCCAAAACAATGACTTTTGAGATTTTCTTAAAAGATTTTTGATCTGTAGGTACGTTTGTGCGTGCGCCGCGCTAATCTCAGAAACTACGGAACGGATTTTTATAAAATTTGTTACCGTATTAGTTTAGCCCTTGGATAAACACATAGGACTCGCTTTTTATCGCGGATTTTTTTTGGGTACCTAACTACCTATGGGTTCCACGCGGATAGGAATTAGGATAGCTCTGCTTATAATTTTGTGTAGGTATTTCAATTCAATCGGTTCATATGGCATACCTACGAAAAGTTTGATCAATCTAAAAAATAACGTAGTATAAAATGCTATAAAATAACCAGATATTTGAATTGGTTAAAACTTTACCTAGGTTAATCCTAATTATTAATGTGTATGATTATTATATGAGGAATAAGTGAGAAGCTAGATGGCTTCGTGGTCGTACTGCTAACTCATCTCTCTCAAACTCTGTCGTGGTCCCAACTAGGATGGGCGATCACAATCCAAATTATTTTTATTAAGTTCAAAGTCCACAACGTCTTCCCATTCAAAAGATTTTCGAAATCGTTAAAATACTAATTATCTACTATTAAATTACTAATTATTAAAATACTAATCATTAAATTTTATTTATGGTACAGTTCTCGGTAGATTTCTTGAGTTTACCTACAAAGTCGCAGGAAACATTCAAATAAAATACAACTGATACGGCTGTGCAGTGCCTACACCATTATGTATTCAATTTTGGTATTAGTATTTTCCCGAACAAGCTTTCCCTCTGACGCGAGCGAAGCTGCGGGCAAAAGCTAGTCTATCATAAAACTCTTCAGAGCCCTTAAATTTTAATTAACAATTTTGTACAAATAGATAATTGTTGTCATAAAACTTAACTGTGATGACGCGACGACAGAGTCGGACTCGGCCCGACTACAGAAACGACTGAACAGTTTGTGTCATAGAATTTTAAACTTTATTTTACTGCTATAAGAAAGTACAGCTTGAGGAAAATGAATCGCACGGTGGCCAGGACGTTATTTTCATTTTAATATCAATGAAGAAAAGGTTTCAAATTTTATGGCGCAAAAACTGCTCGCCTTTTCAGTGTGAATCGGCCCTTATCGCTAATACAAATAGAAGTTTCGCGAAGCACCCACTAGCAATAAAACCTACTTCCAGCGGTATTACTTTTCTACAGTTTTATTTATTTATGATATAAACTTCGTAGAAAAATATTTGTCACAAAATATTTTAGATATTTTTTTCTACATCTATAGTTTTAAATCGACAAGCTTAATAGCGAAATAAATTTTACTTTAGCTTTATGTGAATATTTTAATTCTAACTTATACATACACACACACATAGTCTATTTTCCAAGAACAACCCAGTAGACAGTGACTACTGTAATGTATTGACATTTATAATAATAAATATAAGCGGGGCGTGGTATCGGTGGTGTAGTGGTGAGGGCTGAGCGAGTGGTGGGAGTCTGCCGGGTCTGCTTTACAGCAATATACAAGTATTTTATTTACCAACTCCTATTCTACAACTACCAATTACCAAACACCACAAAGCAGTCCACGATGGAACCTTAGATAGATAAATGATAGATGTCTGTTTTGATTCTTTCACGCAAAAACTGCTTAGCGGATTTTGATGTGTATGGTAGTAGTTTAGGCTCTGGATGAACATATAGGTAATTTTTTCTTCTGACAAAGTGCAATGTTCCCGTGGGATCCGCGGGCTATTGAGCTTGTTAATAATAAATATCCACACAAACACCGTCTGTAGTATTTAAGAGGTTCACTGGCCCGTGTTTGCCGGCAAACAACTGTCTCTCGAGTCTCGTATATAAATGTTTGCGTCAAAACGAAGTCCCAAGTCTAACTTGGAACTTCGTTTTGACTTATTACTGTTGAAGCGTATTATAACCCCCCATAAAATATATATTTTTTTATTATTTTATGCCAAAACGTCTATGTCTATACGCAAATTATTATACGTACTAACTTTTATCAATTTATATTCATAATTACAGAAGTTATCAGAGGTGGACATACAGACAAACATGTATTATTTTAGGCTACATTTCACCCGGTAAAACAATAACACACTTGCTTACTTTGTACAAAACTACATGTGTAAAGCTGATCATGATGATGATCTCAAAACGAGCGGTCGTTAAATCTCCTTTAAATATTACTTTAGCCGGAACACAGTTTAAAGGAAAAACTCGAGGAAACCGGCGAGATGAAGTGATCAATCACGGCTGGACAGCACTTCATCCCCCCCATCTCCCATCCCCCACCCCCCTGCAATCATCATCATCATCAATAAGAAACTTTAGTGCAAAACATAACCACATATAGCAAAAACATGTAACTAAGAGATGATGCATGCGACTTCGATACTTATATCTCTTATTTAATTAATAAAATGTCTATTTTATTGATGTGAAATAAAAATTTTTAGTCCAATATCTGTTCTTTTTTCTTACAAGTGTTTAAGGATTATTATTTCATTATAACCTTAAAATAGTTGAACGAATCCTTTATTTAAATATTTTAAAATAAAGAAAAGACAACTCAGTACAAGCAAATAGGAGGTAGGTTAGTTTCCTAACCTCTTTTTAGCAATAATGACGTCATAATAATTTTATAGTCTCGCGTTGCACATGTAGACATACGTAGCTACGCTTGATCGCTTCGTAGCGCTGCTACGGCATACCGTAGCGCAGCTACGACACCTCTACGCCGGGCTACGAAGATTGCAATTTATTTTATTTTCTTTCTATCTTTTCAAATAACCCTTATCTCATATTAAAGAAAGGTAGTAAAAATAGTTTACGATTTGTATTGCCTTATCTAAGGCTGTAGGCTTCTGAATCATAAAGTTTTGATGGGCCATTATAGATGACCTCCCCGATGATAGATGTTTTATTACGGCTATTTAGTTAACGCGTTTTCAAATGTATTGTGTCGTTGATCTAAAGGCCCAATTCAGGTAGTTATTTTTGTTTAAATCTCAGTTGGGTTCCAAGGTCCAAGAGTATGCTGTCACACTCGCACGCGCGACAAACATGCGAGTGCAAGTGCAACAGCGTGCGTGAATTGGTCTTCTGTAGCCCAAGCAGGAACAATTTACAACTATGTAGGTATTTGTAACTTTATCGAATATCATATGTATGGGCGCTGTCATAATTTTCATACAATTCTCTTTCGATGACTGACTTAGGCCTTTACATCGGTTAATGGATGATTTATACAATATTCTCCGAGCGAAGTAACCACTCTTGAAATACTGCAGTGCCTGGGACAGTTGGTTTTTAAATGTCGTATGGTTGCCCAAGCACATACGGCATTCTCACAACATAGTCAGCCTAGTCCAGAGGAATGAACTAGTCAATACGTCTGGGGCCAACTATGTGCGGGTTTCCTCACGATGTTTTCCTTCACCGTAAGAGCGTCCGTATGATGTACTTGAGATCTGAAAAAGTCTCATTGGTACACGCCACAACCTGGGATTTGAACCTGCACTCTCTCGAGTGCGAACCAAACGGTCTACCCACTAGGCCACGGAGCTCTCCCTCTCTCTTTCGATAACGTTACAAATATTTACTTGTTAATGTAGGAATATTTATAAGTAAATATTTGTAACGTAATATTTGTAATGAAATTCGTGGGCTAAGCAGGAGCTAAGCCCACGAATTTCATTTTACAGCTGCAGACGTGAATATTGATAACGCCTTAAATGTATTGACAGCTTACGTATTGTGTATTGTTATATATTATAGACATAACCCAGCTCATTCTTTGCCGCACTAAAGTAAAATTCAAAAATATAAAAAGAAGAAGATGACACTTTGACACTTCCGGAAATTTCCACCACAAAAAAATTCCGGAAGTGTCAAATATAATATTAAAAAGAGGTAGATATGTTATAAACGCGTAAAAATGAAGACTCAAATTGGCCCGAGTCGGGCCAATTTTGGTTAGTATGCGACCAGCTGGTCGACGCGTAGCACGTACGGCGCGTCCCGTGCGCCTTGCACAAAATTCCATCGTGTGTCTATAAAAGCTGTAAAAACCATGACAAAAAGTGAATAAAAGTCAAAGAATTTTATTCCCCATGGAACTTTACAACATTTATTACTCAGTCAAGTATTTTGTTAAAAACATATTATATATAATATTTAGCTATCACTGGTTGCAATCAATTCTCAATCTTTTTGTAACCTTTGTGTATAATTTGCTAAATAAATAAAGGGCGAGGTAATAAAATATATTTTAACATTTAAAAAATGTGTATAAACGAGCTATAATCTGAACACTGTTTCAGATTAAAAGAAATATTAAATTAATATCAAATACCATAGACGTATATATTATAGACGAGGCATGTTGAGGCAAAAAATGTCTCCAGTTAAATGGCCCCAATTTTGAGATTTTGGGGCCATTTTAACATTTGAAACAAAGTGAAAACAAGATGGCATTTGAAGTATAAAGAAAATGGAGTGACTTTTTTGTATGAAGATATGTTCTGTCAAATGTACGTCATAGCTTGAGTTTTGAAATCTTTGTCTAATACAGAATATCACTATGTTCGTGTTCTTTGCAATTTTGTGATCAGAAATCTGATATGAATTCAATCTCATACGAGATTTTTACAGTGTTTATATGACACTGTAAAAATTTTATATCAATACTGTAAAAATGTCGTATAAGATTTACATTATAATAATTTATTACAACTTATCATACTACAGAATCCAAGGGTGTTTGTAATCATTTTAATCATGTCGCCTCTTACTACGATAACCAACACAGAATTCTCTAGAATTCCTTGTGAAACATTATGAAACTGAAACATTAGCATATTTGATTGGCGCGGATGAAATATCTGGAACAATGAGCTGAGACAGTGTTAATTGGCTAATGCCATGGCTCTGTTACTCGACTGTTGTTCGCTAGGTCGCTCGATCGATTAGTCGCTGAGTCACTCGCTTGTTGGATGCTCTGTCAGTTGCTTGCACAGAATACAGAAATCATCCAGAAGCCGTCAACACGCTTGAAAGTGAGGCCGTCACAACTACTCCAAACTGGAATAGTTATCCACACGTAATATGTTGCCACAGAATAACGGAATGTTTTACTCAACTTTTTTTAAATTAATTTTTATTGAATACCTAACTGTCGTAATATAACAATGCGATTTGTTTTGTAAGAGTAAAGATTAAAAAGAGCGGGCGGGGCGGTATTTCGCCATGGTTTTGGACATAGTGCGCTGCATACAAATGTGATCGAACATTCATTTTGCATGTCTGTATTCTGTGGTTGCTAACAAGGTACCTCTGTTTATCGGCCACGACCACATATTATGTCAGTTGCTGGTGTTGTGTTGCTTGCCAGCTAACGGTTCGTTTCAATAACCTGTCTATCTATGACTGTTTGTTAAAAACGTCGTCATTCAATTATTTGCCGGTTTTTCGCGATACAAATTTGACGTTTCTTACAAATGGTTATAGATAGATAGGTTATTGAAACGAATCGTAAGTCACTTAATCGCTAGCTAGCTTAGTCGCTTAGTCAATAGGTTACAAGTCATATTATAGTAACTAGGTAATTAAGTCTTAAAATAATACTGTTTTGACGCAGTCTCGATATGTTAAAACTGCAAAATGGTATTCTTATAAACGTCAAAGCAACGCCAAACGCGTTTTGATTGGTCGAAACTCCAAAACTTCGTTTGTAATATCAATATGATTATTTTTTAATTAATTGAAAGTCTATGTTAAATACGAGAATTTGGGTTCTGGTTGCTTGGTTGCTCAGCTTACTTATTATCATTATATGTATATCATACCGTGTGACCTAGTCATTCAAGATTAATGTCTCTTGTACTGTAGCTATATTAGCCGCTCAGTCACTCGCGTCTTGCGCTCAGTCGCTTGTATGCTCGCTAATTCAATCGCTCAATCGCTCGCAGCATGCAGTAATCATGTTTATTTCAAATCCCGAACTCCAGTCGAAAGGTATTAACGCTAATGGCTGATCGCGCGATAGTGATCCATTGACTCTCTCAGTCAGTGATTTGTTTGGTGTTGTTCGGTTTGGGATTGGATTACTTTATCTTGGCTAATTACTCGACGATGGCAGAATAAGGGTTATTTTGCCAGCGTTGATATGTACAATCCTTAGCACCGACATAATCACGCATTTAAAAAAATGTAAGTAATAAAAAACGCATTATGTTGCTTAAATTACTTTCATAGAGCAGCCTATATACTTAATTGTAAGTGTACTAATATAAATATTATTTTACACCAAAACTGACAATTATCCAAAGTAAATAATAATATATTCAGTAATTTTGTTGTGAAGTGACAGCTGGTTGGTGACCCTGATTCATAACAACTACTTTTAATGACCGTTATTCGTCAGAGTTATTATAACTTTGTTTCAGCCTTAAAATCAATCCGACAAACTATAATTTACTATCCAAATTATAAATGTACACTAACTTATTTATTTGATAATAATTCATTCCAAAATATCTCAAAGTTCAAAGTGTCCATTTAGACTTCACAAACAATAGGTACAATACGACCGAGACATTCGATTATCTGACCCGACTCATCGTACACAACTTTGCTCTTACCTGCCGTTGTTGGACTATCGGGTAATATCAGCCACAATCGGGACTCAGCTGTCGAAGATGTTTACTTTGGCCACGTTTAGAACAAAAGCAAGGGTGTGTATCTGAGTATCTTATGATGGTAGGCATCATGTATACCGACGTTCAAAAAGTGTATAAAAATACCAACTTTGAATAAAAAAATTTGACTTTGACTATACTATATATTTAAACCAGCAAATCTTGTATATCTTGTATTCATTCGCATTCAGTTGAGAGTGGAAGTGTTACTCGTTATTTTAACTTAAAACTATTTTTAGAAACTGCAATTGTGAACTTTAATTATTGCACAAGTGAATAACTTTTCGCTTGTATAGTATTCTGTGTACTGTAAACCTTATCTATTAAGACTTGTGTTACCGTCCTTGTTCATACATTGAGCTATCTGTGTGTTGGAGTGAGTTAGCACTAGAGCACCCGACCATGTCGCTGCAGCGTACACCACCTACTCACTACTCATCGGATCCTGACTTACAAAATATACAAGAAAAAACGGATTATGTGAATATTCGTAAACGCAAACAAATAGATTACGACGACATACTAGCTTCTATCGACAGTAAATTTGACTTGCACATGAAGATATTAAACGAGAAAATTGCCCAAAATATTAACCAGTGTGTCTCGAAGGCAGTCACTACTACCATATCTCAACATTTATCCAGTATAACTGTCTCCCTGGAGAGTTTAAATACAAATATGCAAAAAATCTCAGCTGACAATGTAACAATCCATAAGACACTGTCGGAATTACATCAACGGGTATCGGATGCGGAGAAGTCTCTGGAATTCTCTTTGGATACCGAAAAGGAGTTCGAGAAGCGCCTGAAAAATATTGAGAGCAACGTTTCTCTGGTTTCCTCTTCCCAAGATCGAGTTGGAGAACTAGAAAATAAAATTTCGCTACTGGAACAGCAAGCTAGAATCTGTAACATCGAGGTATGTAATCTTCAGGAAAGGCGGGGTGAAAATCTACTGCAGATATTTGAACAAATAGCCAAGGAAATAAAGCACCCAATACAGAACTCAGATATAGTTGCTATACACCGTGTGCCTCATGCTGACTCTAAAAACCCCAGACCAAAAAACATCATAGTAAAATTTACTACTCGAGTTCTCCGTGACAACTTTATTGCATCGTACCGCGCAAACGGGGGCCTAAACTCGACACAATTATCTTTGTCCGGTACCCCACACGTTATATATATATAAATGAACACTTAACTCTGAAGAATAAACAATTATTTCGGCAATGCCGAGATGAAGCTAAAAAGTATCAATATAAATATGTGTGGGTTAAACACGGTACAATACTTGCTCGTAAAAGTGATACCTCCCCCGTTGTCGCGATACGATCGCATCACGAGATTAATAAAATTAAATAAATTATTGTTTATCTATAAACATTATATACGATTTCGATGTAATTACTCCGGTCTCAAAGATGTATATTATTATTCAAATTATACTAGCTTGTACTTTTTGTTTAAATATAATGGTAGGTTATGTCTATTAAGTCATAAGTCTCGGTGGGTAGGAATTATAGGTATTGGTTACTTTAAGAATACAAAATATTATGTTATATTATTTAACTTAAGACTGATTAAAATTAGCTACAAATGTTTTAAATATAAAAAACATAGTGGGTCAGGGGTAGTAAAATCATTATTCTTAGTTGTTAAATATATCAGGGGTAACAATTTAAAATTTAAACTGTTATATTGTCTTCTATACAAACTATTATACTTTGAATATTTATCTCTCATTACTCTTCTATATATCTCAGTAACTATATACATTGGTTGGCGCATAACGTGTTATAATAATTATAAAAGCATTTTAATGTACATAATGGTCCTTTGTGTTTGTATGCCCTCCACTCACAATAATATTTATTTTATTCCTAATATTATAGTGTATATGTATCAATAATGGCTCATTACAATATGCGAATTTCTATATTTTATCAAAACTGTAGAGGAATCCGTACCAAGCTGCAGTCATTGTATATGAATATTTTATCATCTTCATACGATATAATTATATTGACCGAGACATGGCTCACCCCACAGATTTCTGACTCTGAATTTATAGACAACAGGTATATTGTATATAGATGTGATCGCAACCGTTTGTTATGTAACAAGCGTGACGGTGGAGGTGTGCTTATTGCTGTGAAAAGGGAACTAAGGTCGTTTGATATTCCGCTAAGAGGTCCGGCCGCGGCGCTAGGTACCTACGAACATGTTATCGTAGCACTGCCGTCCGCCACTCGCGGTAAACAACATTTGTTTAGCGCGGCTTACTTACCGCCGGGTACCAAGGAAGATGTTTACACTTTGCATTTTAATTATCTTTATGAAAGAATCTCACATGAATTTATAGAATCTTTTTATTTGATTGGTGATTACAACCTACCTCAATTCGAGTGGGTATATAGTGAAACAAATAAATACGGCATGGTAGGTGTCCCAACGAGTTTTTTGTACTCTAATATATCGGAGTTTATGTCAGTAACAAATTCATTCCAATTTAATTACCTAAAAAATACAAATGGACGCATCCTTGATCTATGTATTTCAAATCATGACTGCAACATACTGCCTGGCGACTGTCTTCTTCCACCTGACGACCATCATCCGCCCCTTCTTATTAACTTAACTATAAACTCATACTTTAAGCCCATGTCTTACAATTCCATAACTAAATTTAAATTTAACACTGCTAACTACGAATTAATAAATTGTGAACTAATTACAATTGATTGGTCTGATATTATGAAAGGTTTAAGTGCTGAGAAAGCTGTTGAGAAATTTTATGATATTATTTACTCTAAAATTAGGGAGCACATTCCGACTACTCATCCTAAATCTAACCGATATCCTGTCTGGTTCTCCTCCGCCCTTGTTCATATTTATAAAAATAAAGAAAGAGTCTGGAAGAAATGGAAGAAGTACAATAATATTAGTGATTATGAAATATTCTCTAAATATCGTGCACGTTTTAAGGCAGAGAGTAAAAAATGCTTTCAGAACTACATAAGAGCAGTTGAGAACAATATTTCTACCAATGTAAAACACTTTTGGACCTTTATAAGTCAACGCAAAAACTCCTCATCATTCCCAGATTCTATGCATTACAATAATGTATTTTCTACTAACCCAAATCAAACTAGTAATCTATTCTCAACATTCTTTCAATCAGTGTATGAACCCTCCACGCTTGATGCTATCAGTTGGCGGCCAGACAACTCTTTTGCGGATAACTCAGTGCCTATTTCTGATATAGAGATAGGTATTGATACAATATCTATTGAACTCAAGAAACTAGATACATCTAAGGGACCGGGTCCTGACGGACTACCTGTAATTTTTATAAAGTCTACAGCGCCCTCCATGTCTGTTGCACTACATGTTATTTACAATAAGTGTCTTAAGGAAGGTGTATTCCCAAAAATCTGGAAACACGCTTATATAACACCTGTACATAAGAGTGGTGATAAACGCAATATCGAAAATTATCGACCCATATCAATATTGTCTGTATTGGCAAAGTTGTTTGAGAGACTGGTGCATAATGCTATTTATCCATTATTACATAGCATAATTATACCTCAGCAGCATGGATTTGTCAAACAACGCTCGACATACACTAACCTTATGATATATACCAACTTTTTATTTGAGAAAATGGACTCTCGTATCCAGGTTGATAGTGTTTACACAGATTTTCAAAAATGTTTTGATAAAGTAGATCACGAATTATTGCTACAAAAAATTGCTTTCAATGGAATTCGTGGAAATCTACTGCGGTGGTTCTCATCATATATAACTAATAGGTCCCAAACAGTAGTTATCAACGGTTTCAAATCAAACTCGGCTCGCGTATCGTCTGGCGTACCTCAGGGTTCAATTATTGGTCCTTTTCTATTTACCCTATTTATTAATGATGTCAAAAATTGCTTTATTAGTTCTCATTTTCTTATGTATGCTGATGATTTAAAAATATTTAGAACTATAAAGAATATTAATGACACTATACTACTTCAACAAGATTTAAATAGATTTTCCAATTACTGTATCCAAAATAAACTTAAACTTAATACTAATAAGTGTTTTGTCATTACTTTCACTAAAAATAAACATCTAATAAGACATAACTATACACTACTTAATAACATTAATCTAAACTCGGTTGATAAAATTAAAGATTTGGGTGTCTTACTAGACTCACGCCTACACCTAGATCAACATATATATGCTATTAAAGATAAAGCGCTTAGGATGTATGGATTTGTAATGAGATCTTCATGTGATTTCAAGAGACCCTCTACATTTATCTATCTATATAAATCACTTATACGTTGTCAATTGGAATACGCAACTGCTATATGGAATCCATTATATTATAAATACATTGATGAGTTGGAGTTAATACAAAAAAAAGTTTTGCGTACTATTGATTTTAAAACCTTTGGTATGCGCCAATCATACGAACAACTGCTTAATAAGTACAATTTGCTTAGTTTAGAGAATAGACGTACACTCTTGTCCGCCATGCTACTGTACAAGATATGTAACAACAAATTCGATTCTATTGAGCTGACCAACCACTTATGTTACATTGTACCCCGCACTGTGCAACGGCGTGAGGTGCGCGTGCGCCGGGTGTTCCACACTGGCCCGTGTCGGACAAACGCAGGCGTCCGCGCTCCTCTCCGACGTATTGTTGATATGTTTAACAACGTTTTTGCTGATCTGGACATATTTGATAGCTCGCTGGGTGGGTTCAGAAGAGATGTTATTAGAGTTATCGAGGGCTCGGGTGGTCTGGGTTAGGTGGGTGTGGGTGTTGTTGTGGTTTCTACTCATTGTCACAAGAAGATTTATTTTGTCATAAGTAGTAGTATTATGTCATGGGGGTCACTATGGCGGCGCTTGCGCGTGCTTGACTTAGATTGCGTGAGTTTTTCTTAGTGTTATTGATGGCATCTTCTTTGAGCTCGACTTCTGGAATGGCGGGTGAGTCTGGATCGGTGGAGGCTTTGTTTGACTATTTCGACAATACAAAAATAGAGCTTATTTAGTATAAGCATGTAATTTTAAGTATAGGATAACACATACACTCATACATACTAATATTCATACATGCACCCTAGTGGTAAACAATTTACTGATCCCAAGACCATGGTCGTAGGGCTAGGGTGCTACTCATCCCACACACACTTGCACAAAAACACACATAAGCACACATTTTGAGTTACAATCTGGTTTCATTCTATTTAAAATAAAGGTTCTGGTGTTAGTACTCACTATAAATAATAACTTATATTTGACAATACAGGGATAGAACTTATGAATAATTGTATAAACATAATATCATATTATGTTAATATTATGTTTAATATATGGTAACACACACACTTGAACATACTTATACTCACACATGCACCCTAGTGGTAATTAATATACTGATCCCAAGACCTTGTCGTAGGGCTAGGGTGCTACTCAACCCACACACACTTGCACATAAACCCATATTATATCAATACACACACTTATACACATATTTCGAGTTACACTCTGGTTTCAATCCGTGGATAACGGTGTTGGTGTCACTATAAATAATATGTTAATGTAAGCACTACTTTTTAAGTTTTATTGTGAACACTGTTTGTTGTCCCCAATAAAGAAAAATAGAAAAATAAATAAAAATAAAATCTCGGAAACGGCACGGAACGGACACAACGGAAAATCTAGCTAGGTTCTATCTCTGGGAAATAGCGCATTTTTAAGGTATATTTTTCTTTCGTCGCGTAATAATATGAGAATTTTCGATTTCTACGCATCAAATCCAGTTGGCGTTTTGGTTAAAGTTGAACTTTTTGCGTTGGCAAATTAATGTCCCGGGTTCGATTCCCGGTCGGATGAATATTTTTAAGATTATTTTTATTTCTTTTATATTTTTTTAAATCATTTTGGGACCGTCTATTAATCACGTGATGTTTTTAACAACTTTTTAGACCCCTCCCCTCCCCCTGGTGATACGTGGTGAGGTTTTATACTACCCCCCCTCCCCCACCTAACATCACGTGTATTTTTTTACATAGTAAGCAGGTCATGTTTGAAGAAAAACTTTTACTTAAAAAACAATTTAATCGAATAATTTAAGCAATTAAATACTATACGAGTCATTTGTCTTGTAAGTATGTAAACAACACTACGAATCTACAATCAATAATAATTTCGGTATGCATAGACTAGATTCGAAAATTAATACACGTGATGTCTCCTTATACCCCCTCCTCCCCTTGGTGATACTTGGTGATTTTTTTTCGGACCCCCCCTCCCCCTTTAGGCATCACGTAATTAATGGACGACCCCTTTTAATTATTTTATTGTTCTACTAAATCTTCGAGCAAAGCTCGGTCTCCCAGGTACTTTTACATATATAAGATAAATAATTGATTTCATAACATTATTTACTAGTGAGACGTCAGTAACCGTACTCTCCAAAGTGAAACATCAAATATTTTGTACCTACAAATTGCGGTCGCTATAATGCATGAATATTCGGTCGGTTTTCCACAAGGCCTTGATATCTCCAGGTCTATCTTCCAAAGCTTTTCTACGTCACGGTACAAACATCTTGCTACTTTGGTGGTGTACAGCAATTATGGAACTTGCTCTAGCACTTGCACCTTATCGTTTATTTATGACATATAAAAGTAATCGCGTGCACATAAAAAGGAGAAGCATCTTAATAGCAACTATTGGAAGGCAATAATCTTAAACTTTTCCTATTAGCCGGCTGATTGCCCGACTTGTCTCTCGCTCGGGCTTAATTTGAAAAGTTGCCCGTGCAATTTATAGCGGGAACTTATAGAGGTTCATATTTTTCACGATATCGAAGGATTCATTAAACGTAATGAGAATGAGCTGGAGGAAACGTTTCTTCTTTGTGAAATGGACCAGGAAACGAGAAGATGGATCGCCTGATGGGAAGTAATTACTGCCGCCCATGGACACTCGCAACACCAGAGGAGGAACACTTGTAACTCCTCTGGTGTCGCGCACTTGCGTTCCTAGACTTTAAAACCCCAACCCTTGGGCCTCCAGTAACCTCACTCACTTGGCGTAACAACGCAAGTGTAATTTACGCTGGTTTTCTGTGAAGCCGTGGCATTTATCCGGTCGAGCCAGCCCTTTGGTGCCATCGATGGTAGTGCATGGGTCTCTAACGGGTACTGTTATCGAATGTTAATTAATATTACATCTAACCCCCTATTCAATTTCTTTATTAAACACACATAATATCTAACATACAATAGAATAAAGATGTAATTATACATCACATCAATCTAATCACATCATTAAGACTTGTGTTATGGCAATCAGACAACGGATATACATTTAACAATTATATACCATTATACTTATATCAAATTATGCATTTCTTTGTCATGTCTTTAGATTCCTCCCCTCTGTGTTAATATTATAATATTATATAAATTAAAATGGGTCAGATTTTTTATTTATGCATTCATGATTATAATTGATTTAATTCCCAATTTGTAATGTAAAATAAAACAAATACTCTAATCAAATAGCAATGCTTGCTGATGGTCACTTACCTTGTTAAAACAAATTTTATTTCATTTAATTTAATAATTTTAAACGAATATTTATTTAGGTGTAAAACAAGTCCTTTTTCATTAATTTTGTACTTTGTATATTTTTACCGGAGCACTTCGGGCACAGGGTAATCAAGTTATTCACCCTCTGTACTCATTAGCGAAGTACAGGTGTACACGACAGTACATCAATACGTTTTTGTATTTATAAATAATAATTAGTAATTAGTTATTGAATATTATGATAAAATATTTCTAATAAACTTAATGACCGTCAATTTTGAAATTCCTTTTTACATCTTAAACATTACTTACAAAGTACAACGTTCGTAACGTCTTTCGGTAATCTTCGTTTTCCATACATCGTCATTCACTTTTACAAAATCGTGATGATTGACAAGGGGTATTAAAAAATCAAGGGGTATCAATAGGCAATCGGACTAATCTTTTTATTGCATAAATGAATAGTACTCTTAAATATGAGTAACTTCTGAGAAGAAACCGTATATCAAAAGTCAATATTTTCAAAGGTACAGCGATTTGTATAAAAAATTTCGCGAGCCTCCTAAAAACGCTCCATACTAAAGCCGCTTTAAAGTATATGGCCGCAGGAATATATTTGTAAATATCTCCAATATTTGTGCGTTTAAGTTCATACTTACCATAATGAATGTTTTTGTATATGATGTGAGTAAACTAATGATGTAGGTTTTGTTTACCAAATTCGCAAAAAAAAAATTTTTTTTGGTATAGATTCGCGAAATTTTGTATACAAATCGCTGTACCTTTGAAAATATTGACTTTTGATATACGGTTTCTTCTGAGAAGTTACTCATATTTAAGAGTACTATTCATTTATGCAATAAAAAAATCAGTCCGCTTGCCTATTCAATAAAATAATTTTGGGACGGCTGCTGACGCATTTAAAGTTTGTTAATTTCTTGGAACGTTTTGCATAAAGTGCTCTGTGCCTAATTTCAAAATCTAACATAGTATAATACAGCCCAGATACTAGGGCTAAGAATTTCTCGAGTTTCATTTTAAAAGATTTCTGCGTTCGCCTGGCATGAATAATATAACTTCATTACTCCTTCGCTCATAAATAAATTTGAGATTTGAGAGAAGCCTTTGTCGGAGATCTAGAGCCTTATAATTTAACATCACAAGCGTGATACAGAGGAAAAAGACTTTAAGATTTGCCGTTTGCGTCGTTTTTTCCTCTAATTAAATGTTTTTTTTTTGTGTTTTTGATCTTTAAGTATGTACCTACCTATAAATGTAAATTGTAATCATCGACTATAACTATACCCTTTTTTTTGTTTCCGGGGGGGAAAATGCTTTACGCATACCACCCAGGCGCAGGGGGCACCCAAGTGGTGATGTGGGACTCATGGTATACCCACTAAAACCCTCCCATCTTCCTCCTCGCCGCCCTCTGACGGGGCCACGGGAACGATACACTCATCCGCGACCCCGCCTGCGGCAGCCGCCTACAAGCGGCTCCATCATGAAAGCCCGAAGGCCCTCCACGATGGGCGCACCAGATGGTATGAGGTGCGCCTCCCTCCTCGGCCTCCACCAGTACTGTAGCAGACTCCCCCTGAGTCTGCTACTAGGAGGCCATGGGTACCAGATAAACTGGTACCCGGTGGCAGATCAGGTCTGTGGTTCTGCCACCGACCATACCTCGGTCGCAGAGGATAGGGCAAGCGGCGCACCGCAATACCGACATGCCTCTTCTTCTGCGGCCCCACCAACGCCGTTTCGACGGAACAGCCCCGCCAGCTCGCAGGGGGTAGGGAGAGTGGCGTACCGTAATACCATCATGCCTCTCCCCCTGCGATCTCTCCACGGCCGCAGAAGATAGGGAGAACGGCGCACCGTAATACCGGCACTCCTCTTCTTCTGCGGTCCCACCTCCAAGCGCGTCCTCTGCGGGCATGTTCAGCCCGCTGGGAGCGCCCTCCTCGGGCCAGCCGGCGGCAAACAGGCCGGCCCCAGTTGCGACTTAGCTTCACCGTGGGTGACCAGTCCTCGGTTACTAAGCCCCACCGCCACGACAAGGCGTGCAACCATCGGGGGGACTATAACTATACCCTACGATACAAGAGTTATCTACATTGCTAATGTAGGCATTTTTGTTTTAAATAAACCGAAATAAAGGTTATTTAATGTAATTTATTTACACTATTGTGACTATTTTCAGAATTATCAACTGACAGTTTCCTCAGAAAATTTTAAATATTTCTGCTTTGTTCCGTTCATAGATAGTTATAGTTCCGTTCATAGATCATACTAAGTATTATTTAAAAAAAGTAATATCTATCGTCGCTTCATACCACGTCAATCTGGCCCCATGCTAAGTACACGAAGAACTTGTGTTACGGAGATCAGACATACGGAAGTATATTTAATAGTTTTATATTATTTAAGATTTTTGTTATGTTATACACATATTATAGACACATCCATAATCCTGGAACACAGAAAACTTTTTGTTCCGCGGGCGGGATTCGAACCCACGAGCTCCGGCTTGAGCACCAATACGCTTAACCACTGAGCGACAGAGGTCGTCGGTTAATAATTATTTATTTGTAATAACAGTTACGACTTATTTTCTGTATAAGGCTGTAAACACATCTAAACACAACAACTGTATTTAATCTCAAGTTCTCCAAGTTAGATGAAGTCAAACAGTGTTTGTGTAGCCGGGGGCTCCTGTGTGTTCCAGAGCTCAGTAATTAGGCCTACAACTCTAGCTGAGCTTTAGTTTAGTCAAACTTGTTTCTCTTAAGTCTCTAAATAGAGAATGCTCAAAATATAAGCACACAATATACACACACGCGCACAGAACTTGTGTTGTGTAATGTGTGTAAGTCTATCGAATGATATATTATAATATATTTATTTTTTTAATAATATTTGTGGACGCTTCACACCACGTCAATCTGGCCCCGTGCTAAGTGTCCGAAGAAGTTGTGTTACAGGTACCAGAAAACGGGAAGTATATTTAACGTATACCTACTATACATATATTTAAGATTTTTATTATATTATACACATACTTAATATTTAATACACATCCCTGACCCAGGAACAGAAAACCTTTTTGTTCCTTCGGCAGGATTCGAACCTGCGACCCCCGGCTTGAGCACCAAAGCGCTGAACCACTGAGCCATAGAGGTCGTCTATTATATATGTATTACGTATATAGAAATAGAGGCGTGTGTCTCTACATTTCCCTTCGCAGCTAAAACTTCACGTCGTAGACGCATAGTGTGTATATGTTGCAATAGGTAATACTGGTAAAAGGCTCCCATCGTCCACTATCGTTATTGCAAGTTGATACCTATAAGGTTGTAGGAGTTCCGGGGATTGAAACATATGATTTCGAAAATTGTGTGATTATCATTAATCTAAAATGGTTTGGATTGTTCTAGAAAATTTTGGAATAAACATTTTCAGAAAGCTCCAAATGTGTATTTTATATAAAAGAATACGTTAGTAGTAATAAATTATTAACATTAACAAATAACTATACAATTTAAAAAAAACCCAGCGAAGCGGCTATTCACTGCTAGTAATACATTAGTATATTCTTTACTCGTGCTGCATGACTTCAACTGGCGACACACGCTGTAACCAGACGGTTTGTACCAACTCTTAAATTTATAAATATTGAAAAAAATGCATAGTACACACCTACCTATATATCTGTATAATCTATGGTACACACCTGAATGCACCTTGAAAACCACCTTAAATCAAATGCTGATGATTGATACGTTGAACTGCACACGCCTGAAATAATACGGAACAGTTCAGAGTTGAAGTGTTTTAACCGCAACTCGCTAATGTGCGTCACCGAGGGCTCGTATGTGCTGTGATTAACGATCCGTCAACACATTAGCGACAGCCCCTCGTAAAATATGTTATCGAGGGAAATGTTAAAATATTAATTTGAAATTTGAAAAAAAAATCTAAAATCTTTCGAGTAAACAACGATAAGTATGTGGATAACGATGTGGGTGTCATATTTATTATTATGTAACTGAATACTTGTTTTTAAGATTTAGTTTTTGTGTGATGACATCAAGGAATTTGTAAGTATTATATTATAATACTTACAAATTCCTTGGATGACAGATATGTAATAATTAATCAAAGTGTGATGACTGTTTGTTGTCCCCAATTTAAAAAAAAAAATATTTCATTAATAGCATAAAAATGTATCGAGGAAAAAATGTTTATTTATCAGTTTGACGTAGGTATTTTTGAAATCAAAGGATAACTTTATTTTCGATACTAAACGATAAATGTTTCATTGCTAGAGCGGTGCAGCACTACGCAGCACGGTGACGTTTTTATATGTAAAGATTTTTGAAGCGATATCCTACGAGCCGACACCTCCACGGTAAGCGACAACACCGCTTATAGAAAAAATGATGAGGACAATCACACCATAGTCAGTTTACACTAAAACTCAACAGACGCGATCAAACTGTTTAGCATTCATTTTTCTCGACTGCCTAACTAATTTATTTTATTTTAGATCACATTATTGCATAATAGATATACGTATCATCAATACCATACCTAGGTACCACCGATAAAGTTCCTGCTCGACCAGTCTCTAAACATTCACCTTTGCACTATGACGTCTCATATAATATTCATATTTAAACGCAAAGTAAGTAACCGCAACGACTGCAGACGAGGTTGAACTACTTATTTTTGAGTATGTTTGCGAGCCCATTATTCAACTGCGTTGTTGAGCGATTTTCATCTTACGGCTGGTCGAGCGGGAACTTCTTCGGTAATAACTAGGTAATTACTGAATTATACGTTTATTAATATGTATTTTAATGATTATTATCCAAGAATAACATTGTTATTTAATACTGCCAATAAAAGCAGCATAATATTAATAAGATTCTTAGAAAAAGTCAATTTCTTATAACCTTTATTCATATAAATTTAAGTTTTTTTTTTTACTTTTTTACAGGTGGCTGGCGTGGTGGGGCGGGCGGATGTGATAGCGTGTGTGTTCTTCCTCTCATCTTTACTGCTGTATCATGGGTAAGTGATGCATTTGTGTAAGAAAAATTAAATCTATACTAGTACTATAAAGAGGAAATATTTGTTTTTTTGTTTGCATTAACCGGGCTCCGAAACTACTGGGCCGATTTTGATGAAATTTGGCACATATATAAAGTTTGGTAAAATCAATTACGGATACTTCGGGCATATGATCCACTGCTTATGTAAAGACGTCTAGACAGAAAAATAATCGTCATACTCAAACTAAAATAATCATCTCGTGTATGGGTGACTCTCCGCAAAACGCAAACTCGCCCATATAAAGTTTTTTTTTTTTTTTCGAAAAAAAACAATTATTTTTCTGCCTAAACGTCTCTACATAAGCAGTGGATCATGTGCCTGAAGTATCCGTAATTGATTTTTGGAGACCTTATTAAAGTATATAGAGTATAGTAGACTACGAGAAAGGACGTATTGACGCGGGTGGAGCCGCAGGCAATATCTAGTGTTAAAATAAATATTATTACATCGGATGCCAAGGCTAGTTCCACAAAACAGGCAATCGGTATTACATAAATACTTTAACAAACCGAAAGAGAACAAATAAAAAACTTACTCTGGCAAACTTTTTAGGTGTCCTAGAATTTTTACCAAACAACGAAAAGTACGAATGAGGAAATTTGGCAAACGCGCCTCCTTAACCGAGTTACCTCTCCCCTCCTCTCTAGCGCCTACCTGACCCCCGCATTCGCCCGTACGTAACAACGTTACTGACTACTGTTCATTGGCAAGAACTAGACAAGTTTGTTAAATATACGTGTTGATTTGTACATGTGTGGAACGTGCTTAATTTTCTTCTTCCTACAACTTTATAAATGTGAAAGTTTGCGAGATAAGATGGATGGTTGTATGAGTGGATGGATGTTTGTTACTCTTTCACGCAAAAGGTGCTGAACGGAGAAGCGAGACCAATCAAATTTCTTTGTGCAAAAGCTAGTAGGTATATAAGTGTATATAATATAGATATTATTAATAGCTGTTGATTTTCCAATTAAATAAAACAAAATTGAAACAGCTAATTAAGTTAAATACGAATAAACTTTCATGTGTAAGTAATTAATTGGCGTTTCCCGGCCACTTTACATCCTGTATTTCACGGCAGAACGCACCTGCAGGACTCTGGTTTTGCATATAGCTCTTAAATACACGGATCGATTCCTGATGTAATTACGGTATTATGGCCCGAAGTATTTGAGTAATGCATTAATGGAATATAATCATAGATGACTGTTAGATGGATGTAAGATACTTAGATGGCTATATGCTGCTTTATATGATGGCTTCTGTGGTTCAGTAACTAGCGCGTCTCCAGAAGCTCAATTTTTGTAATTATTTCTGTTCAATTTGAGCCCAGTTCCAGTGTCGTCTGTCGCACTTACACATGCATTAAATCGAGTTTGCGCGAAAAGGATATAATTTTTGATACTGGAACTAGACCGAATCGAATAGAAATAATTCCTAGAATTGCTCCCCAGGTCCGGCAGCCGACAGCGCGTGTGGTGGTCGGTGTGTTTGGCGGCGCTGTCGATGCTGGCGAAGGAGACGGGCTTCACAGCGCTGCTGCTCAACCTGGCCGTGGACGTGTACCGCAGCTGGAGTGTTATCAACAAGTAGGTAGCCAAGGCCCAAGTCTGACCAAGTAACACTTGCGAATCCTGACTTGGCTTGAGATAACAGTTTCCTTTTATATTAGGAAACATACGCAGAAACGGGTTATGCTGCTTCGTGATTTTAGAAAGATGCTGAATATCTATTGAACAACTAATTGGTTGTCATCAGCCAAGTAGACGGGATGCCCTGAAATTACTCACTCATAAGTCACCCAAACCCCAACTGCTGGCTGGTTCAGACCACATTTATCCAAATTCTAGCATTGAGAAGCAGGGTATGGTATCACCCTGCATTATGCTCACAAACTTTCGACACATTCCATATTTTATTGTCCCAGGTCGAGGATAAGAAATATTCCGATTCTTTTGGCTTCATGTCATGTGAACCCGCTATCAGCTACACTGATATTTTCAAATTTAAATATGACGTTAACGTTCATAAACCGCATAATATTGAATTCCATTTTAAATATGACGTTATAATAATGAACCGCATAATAATGAATGCCATATGCTGCTATTTCCAGGTGGCCAGTGAAATCCCGGTGGAAAGCGACCTGGTGGCGCGTATGGCAGTGTACCGTGGGCTTGCTGCTGCTAGGAGCGCTGCGACTGGCGCTGCTCCAGGGTTCGCTACCCAGCTTTTCCCCCCAGGATAACCCGCCTGCTTTCCACCCGTCTTTCACTGTCAGGTATTCTTCGTCTTAAAATATGTTTCTGTCGGTGAAGTACTATCTAATTTTCCATATTATCCCTGTGCTTTCATCTGTGTTAAACTGCATGTTCACTATCACCTGATTTCTTTCCTTATCATTTGGGTCTAGAATTGTTATGCCTAAATTAAATAAGATTTAATTATTATTTCTAGGCTAATGACGTTTTGTTATCTGGCTGCGTTCAACTGGTGGCTACTACTCTGCCCATGGACGCTGAGCCACGACTGGCAGATGGGCTCCATACCCCTGGTCACGAGTGGTGCTGACCCCCGCAACCTGCTGACCTGTGCAGCCATCATCGCGCTGGTCGCGGTGTCGTATAGATGCTGGGTGGATCTGGAAGTGAGTTCAAAAGCCTTAAAGATCCGTGAACTAGGACGAAAGAGGAAGGAATAAGAGAGGGACTTCTGAGGAAAGAAGGATTCAAATTATTTCTTCAAATTATTTATTAAACACACATAATGACATACAATAGAATAAACATGTAATATAACATCACATTAATCTAATCCCATGCTAAGTTAAGACTTGTGTTATTTTGAGTGGAGATTGGAATGAAAGGTAATAAAAGTATTCCCAAGTGACAAAAACATTGTGTTAGAATATTACATTATGTATCTTTACCACAGAACGGTTTTATTTGTCCTTATGATCTCTGATTTAGAGCTTGGTAACAATATTATATAAAGAGTTAGGTTCGGACTTCGGTGGCAAAGAGTTTTGAACTGCTTGTAAAACATTTACCTAGTCTTATCTAGAAATCTTCTTCTTCACAACAATCGTCTTTTTTAAACGAGATATCGTTTGTTTAAACAAATTTTTAACAATATGGCTATATATTCCAGCTCCAGCGCCACTCGCCGCTCGCGGTGGGTCTGCTGCTGCTGGTGGTGCCGTACCTGCCCGCTTCCAACATGCTGGTCACAGTGGGCTTCGTGGTGGCCGAGAGAGTGCTGTACATACCCAGGTACTGTCCTTATTGGTATCAACTATAGGGTATAATATCTGTCAAGAGGGCTTTAAATTAATTCCTATTGAATTAATAAGTAGTAAATTTATGAAAACGTTCAATAGTAGTAAATTTTTTATTCACAACCTTGTTAGTAATATAGCTGCAAGCCTGAAAAGTTATCTTTGATGTGAGTTTGATATGTTTGTTATACTTAATAAAACCTTTAATTCATCGCATAAAGCGCCATCTAGTTTAAGCCTGTAAAGAACGAATGAAATACAACTTTACATAGTTTATTAATATACCTAATAACAGATGGCGCTGTTACAATTTTCAGTTTCACGAAGAACACAAAATAACCTGTACCATTCTTAAGTCAGTCAGTCATGTCAGCCTCAGACCAAATAAAAAAGTGAACACAGATTTCTAGGAATCCACACAGTGAGGCCGATCGAAACTTCGCCCGTCCTATAATTGCATAGTGTCATGCATGTAAAGAAACTAAGCCTTGTCATGCGAGTGAGTGCGTAGCTACACGCGCACATAATAGCTCCTTTTTGAGATTAGACTGATTTTAATATGCTTTTCTTTAGTTGAAAGCTACAAGACAAAATGTGCAAAAAGAGCCACTTAAGTTTTTTGTTTTTCAGCATCGGCTCAGCGATCATCACGTCGTATGGCGTACAGCTGCTGTGGCGGCGCGGGCCCGCGCGGCGGGTGGTGCTGCTCAGCGTGGCCATACTGGTCGCCGCGAGCGCCGCGCGGACTTACTGTAGAAATAAGGATTGGCGGACCAGGGAGACGTTGTTGAGGTTAGGTTTGATTTTGAAGAATTTATTCTGCTTATAATGTCGAAATTGACTAAAAATCAGTAAACATACTTATCTGCACTGAAGCAACTAAAATCCTAATTGGACATTACTTACTATCGTGTTGACTACGATACTACGAGGCTCAACATAATGCATAGGTTTCTTTCATTAAGACGTTAATAACCGCCTAAATATATAATATATACAAATAGCTAATAGCCGAATACCGAAACGATAATCAATATTAAGAGCCCTCCTATTCACAGGCTGGGTGGTGGGGGAAGGGGGTTTAGGTTTTTATCGTAGTCAACATAGCTGGGCACCGTTAATCAAATAGTTAACTTCGTTAATCGTTAATCCGCTACAAAAAACGTTAGCTTCGTTAAACGTTAAAGCGTTACATTTCGGAAGAATTAACGCAAGTTAACGTTAATCGTTAATCCGTTAATATGTGTAAAATTGCATTTTTATATCGTTGCGTTAGTGAGTGAATTTATAAAACATGTTGATTTAGGTTCTGGAAGTTAACAGGTTAGGAACAAAACAAAATACTTGTAAAATTCAAATGTGTAATTTAATCATCGGGCATAAGGTGCATATTCCCCTTCATGAACAAATGTGGCCATGGATTCTCGTCAGGACCGGTGGAATCCGATTCCCGGTCTTCCATGATATGGTTTTAATTACTACACTGCACAGTACACTTTTTCTATCTAGTTAAATTATACTGCACTCTTCTTTATCAACACGCAAATTATCACTGATAGTAATTTATCCTATCAAAAACATAAATGTGAAATGAGAGCCAAGTTCAATAATATGTAATATGCCTTGGTTGTTGACTTCAATGACAAAAGAAGTGAGATCTAAATGGGTGCCAAGTTCAATGGTCAGTCCTGTTTATTTATAACAACATAAAATATAATTTCTTCTCATAACTTACTTAGGTAATATATTGTAGCCTAAGGTCTGATTCGACTAGTTCTAATATACGAATTATTATGTTCGAGGCCTAGTTTCTACCAGCAAGCCAAATTTTCGGAATAATAAAATAAGAACCGATAAGAAACAGGTTTTTAACTTCCGAAGGCTATAATTCGTATATGAAAACTAGCCAAGTCAGACCTTAGGCTACAATATAATGAGGCTATATTATCCTAAGTTATGAGAAGAAATGATATTTTATGTTGTTATAAATAAATTTCAGGACTGACCATTGAACTTAGCACCCATTTAGATCTCACTTCTTTTGTCTTTGAAATCAACAACCAAGGCATGTTACTTATATCATATTATTGACCTTGGCTCTCACTTCACATTTATGTTTTACATAGGATATCATTTAACTATTTGTACATAAATTATTAGTAGGTACTTATTTATAACAAAATTAATACCAAAGTTAAGTGTTCCTAATAAAATCAAATAAGTGAAAAAATTATAATGAAATGATAAAAATTTACCAGTTTCTTATTTATTCCTTTGTATTCACCTAATTACCTATATGTATGCCAAATTTGAACATATTTTGGACGTTAATATCTAAATAACTGTTTGAGATGTGTTTATGAAATTTGGAGCACATAATATGTATCTCGAAAATCTCAATATATGAGCCAAATTTGACACGTTTATGTGAAATAGTTTTTGAGTTATGAGAGGTCAAAAGTGGCTTCAAATGGTTCGTGTAACGGACTTACACACGGTGCTGCTCGCCAGTTCTATTACTTGAACTTGGCTTGACACGCTACTGAACATGTTTTTCGCGCCGCGCCGCGGTGCCGTCCGTAAATAGTAGGCATTGTATTAACGATTAACGGACTTCTCTTCATATTAACGGAAGTTAACGAGTCCGTTAACATTTTTAAAAGTTAACTTAAAAGTTAATCCGTTAATCAAAATGTTAACTTCGTTAATTAACGATTAACGGATTAACGAGTTAATGCCCAGCTATGGTAGTCAACATCTAGGAAAATATTGCGCGACGACCACTAGTACTACATGTAAAGGAGGAGGCGGGTCTCGGCGTATATATACTATACGGATGGTCACCATGGGGGAAAGGGTGTAAAAAAAGGTTAAAATAGTCACGAAATATGGGTACGTTTCCGTAACCTACCACTTCTCTTTTCTGAGTTCTACTGGCCATAAAAGTAAAAAGTGGTTTTTGGGCGTTGGCTACTACTGCATACCAGTTTCATCTAATTATGATCTAGTAATCTTTAGGGGAATTATTTACTATGGCCACTACTCACAACATGGCTACAATATCGGCTCCTTGACAACAAAGTAGCTGATACAATAAGTTATCTAATGTAGAACAATTTCCTACTATTAGGGCGGACCTAGCCGTGCTGCCGCACAACGCGAAGCTGCACTATAACTTCGCCAACTTCCTGAAAGACGTGGACCAGCCCGAGACAGCGATCAAACACTACAAGGAGGCGCTAAGGTAAAATATGATGATGATTTCGGCAGTATAGACACGGATGTTCTACATTAATAAAAATCACCTGGGTAAACGAGTTTTGCTTGGAGTTCAGTTAAATTAAGAGAAAGAAGCACAAAAATTCGTTTGCGCAGAAACCCATATATCGAACAGGAATCATACATTTTTCTGCATAGAAAAGTAGCCTAGTACATGTCTATGGACTAATCTTTCCTTGTACCAAATATCATCAAAATAGTGTACAACACCGAGTAGTGGTTAAGCGTAGTCTAATTGCGTAAAGACAGACATTTTACTGCAATATGGCAATGGACCAGGTATATATAATATTATAATAGGGACACAAACGAGAAAATTATTAGGCCCGAGCGTTAGAAACGTTTACCTACCAATTACGAAAACGCGTTTGTAAAAAAACCCTTCTTACTTGTATTAACGTTTGTATAATTATATAATGCCTGTTTTCCTTAACTAAGTATACCAGTAATACTAGATAGTACAAGACGAGATGTCAAATCATACTGGCCACTAATACATAGAAACGCCTTTTATAAAAAGAACGTTTCGCTACAAGTTTTTGAATGTTCTATAACTTCCAGGCTATGGCCGTCGTACGCGAGCGCGCACAACAACCTCGGCACGTTGTTGCCGGCGGAGCGCGCCGAGCACCACTTCCTGCAGGCGTTGTCGCACAACCGTGACCACGTCAACGCCAGATACAACCTCGCCAAGTTGTACAGGTACGCACAACAACCTCGGCACGTTGTTGCCGGCGGAGCGCGCCGAGCACCACATCTTGCAGGCGTTGTCGCATAACCGCGACCACGTCAACGCCAGATACAACCTCGCCAAGTTGTACAGGTACGCACAACAACCTCGGCATGCTGTTGCCGGTGGAGCGCGCCGAGCACCACTTCCTGCAGGCGTTGTCGCACAACCGCGATCACATCAACGCCAGATACAACCTGGCCAACTTGTACAGGTATTGTTGTTTTAGTGGTCACAGAAAAATAGCTGCTGAATTAGCGTGGCATTGCACTAGATGACTCACTCACTACGCCAACAGTCAAACAAACTATATCTATATGAATAGTATGTGTATTATTTTTCTACAGACAGGTTCATGGACAATACTATAAGTCTATAACCTTAGACAACATTGTAGTTGTTCTTAGTCATCTGCAACAGATTAAATAATATCTTGAATAACATTGCATGTAAGTCATGACCCACACATTACTTAATCATTATTTATTTTGATCGCGTTATCATTTTCACTTAACTACTTTTGAAAAGGGAGGTAAATGTTTTTAACTGTTTATAATTTTTGTGTATGAAAGTGGATGAAGCAAAACAAGTATGTAAGGATCGTAGCAAGTGGAAAGAAATGGTCTCTGCCTGCCCCTACGGGAAAGAGGCGTGATTATATGTATGTATGTATGTATAATTTTTGTTTTATTATGTTACTACTTACGACAGTATTATGATAGCACAAAGCGAAGTTTAGTAATTTCTTTAGTTTTTATTAATGGTCAATAGATGGCGTTGTTCAGAGTATGGAGAGGAAAGGAGGATTATCTCTCTAAGGCAGAAAAGCTAAAAAGTGTCCGATCAAAGTAGGAAAATAATGGTGCTAGAGTTAGAAGAGGGTATGATATGAAGTTAACAATAGAGATGGAGTAAAGTTAGTTGAGTATAACTAACCAATAACTAATTCACAACTAACTTCACTATCTCTTATTGCTAACTTCATATCATACCCTCTTCTGAGTACTTCTGACTCTAGCGACATTTTTCATGTATGGACATAGTCCCCGTTTCTCCACCCTCCATAGTTCAGGGGACATGGTTATATTATTACTTTTTTTTATTATTGCAAGCTCAACTGCTCAACCAAATAAAAATGTGAAGACAGAGTTCTGTGAACCACACAGTGAGGCCGGTCTAAACTACGCCTCGCCGTGTAATTACAACGTCACACACACTGCACATGAAACAAAACTATCCCTTACCTTGGAAGGCGAGCTGTCGCAGTGTGTGGTTTTATATGTTTTAATTTAATTAATTTAATATGTACCTACAAAAATAGTACGGGCACTACATACATAAAAAACCAGCCTCAGTTTTTGTTTGACAAAGCTCTGTCTTCACTTTTTCATTTGGTCAGAGATAGGTACCTACTACTTGATGATAAAATATTATATATACCCTTACACTGTTGTAATACGAATATCAAATGTATACTTTGTAAGTTTTGTTTTTGTCTCAGCCCTTTTAGACTTTCTATTCGTTTTATTTACTTATTGCGTTATGACTTATGCATTAAGTCTGAGTTCAGTCCGTTCTTTGCATTTTCATTGACGTCATTAAGTTCAGTTACCTACTGATAACAACTTGTGCAAAATTTACTTAAGCAGAACTTATCCTTAGGACAATAAAGCTGTTATTTTTAGGACAATATAAAGAAACAACATGAGTGATTATTATCAAAATGTTTGTCTGCACAGAATTAAAAAAAACCGGGGATAAAATAGACTAGGGCCTAGGCGTTAATAACTATTCTAGGTTATATACGTATACGTTACATAGACGTATATTACGTTAGCATTTTTTGCGTAAAAGACTGTTTATTCTTACAAACTTTATTAGTAAGATCTATCAGATGAATAATTTGTACTGTCCAACTGAAAGCTATTGCAAATCAATTAATCACTAGATTTCAATTAACAATGGGTATTTCTAGTTTGTTTTAAGCACGGCTGAATTTTCGGTTCCGTTTCGGCCGAAAAACTTTTTTCGGCTGGAAACTAATAATTTCTAATACTTACCTGTATTTTTTTATAGGAAGAAGAACCGCACAGCAGACTCTCTGAGGATGCTCCGTCGCTGCATAACTCTGGAGCCAGGCTTCGTGGCGGCGCATCTGGAGTTACTCCACGTTTTACCAGAAGGGGAGAAGAGGGAGACGCTAGACAGGGTGCTACAGCTGGAGCCTGGGAATTGGGAACACTACCTCCTCTATGGGGATTGGTTTAGGGGTAAAGGTGGGTGTGTTATAATTCTATAGTAGGGGGTAGATAAGCTGGCGGGTTGTCTGATTGTAAGCGATTATTATCGTAACCAAGGATACAACACTAGAGTTGTCACAAATGTGGGATGACCATAGTGATGATTACTCATTAGTTTAAAAGAGATAGTGAGTGCCGTATGAGAGTGTAAAAAGAGGATATTGCGAACAGAAAAATAAGATGTTACGTGTGTTCTAATATGAGAAGAAATCGCAAGAAGCTACACAGGCGGCAGGAGTAATTCTATAGTGCCCAAATGTATGCGCAGTACACAAGAGCACTCTCGCTTCTTTAACTCTCATAATCCAATGGGACGGATAAGCGACACGACTGTTGAGAGATGAGGTACAGGTCCGACTTTTTACATGCCCATCCGACGCATGGATCATCTTTCTTGTCAGACAATCGGGTGATCAGCCTGCATTATCCTAATCGAACTTGGAAACAACATTTTTTTGTTGTTCCAATGCAGGACCCACCCACCCACGAGAGCCAATGCTCTAACCACTAGACCACGGAGGCTGTATATGTATAAGGAAGGACTATGTTACTAATTAACTATTGTTACTTTGGGTCCATCCACATATGACGTCACACCTGATGGGGAGGGGGGGGGGGGGGGTCATACAAAGTGTGACAGTACATGTTAAATACAGGTACAGGGATACTAAAAAGCGTGACATGGGGGGGTAGGGGTTCAAAAAGTCGAAATTTTGCGTGACGTAATATGTGGATGGCCCCTTTCAGGTCTGTGGCCGCTGGCGCTACAACAGTACACGTCGGCGCTGCGCGTGTCACAGCGCGGGGATGGCGGTCGTGGCGCGCTGGTGGCACTGCGGGCGGCCGCGCTGCTGCTGCGCGACCGCGGGCAGCACGCGCGACTGCTGCAGATATTGATAAGGTAGATCTGTTGCCTTAAGTCCCTTCGTTTCCGATTAGTTTCAGATTTGTCAGAATTATGTTGGCAAGCCCCAAAGGGAGATCTCCGACCGAGCGAGGTGCTATGCTCGGTCAGGCCGAAGCCCACTGTAGTGGCTTTCAGATGTTATATATCGCCGATCTTAGAAAACTTCGATAGCGCGATTCAGGACTGTGCGCTGATTGGTCCGCTACAGATATAATAAAACTTGCGCTTCGGCATTTTATAATGCACTAAATGTTGCACTCGACTTCTTGCGCGCAAAAGAAAATCCCGCAGTGACCGTACATTTTGCCGCAATAAAAATTAGCCTATGTCCTTCCCCGTGGTCTAATCTATATCTGTACCAAATTTCATCAGAATCGGTCCAGTAGTTAGGAGCCTATTCAATGCAAACAAACAAACAAACTTTTCCGCTTTATTATTAGTATAGATATAGATTACACTAGTAGTCTTCAACTAGTTTTCTGGCACTCTTAATCTACTACTATCTCTCTCTTGTCCAGATGGCAGAGTGCAGGTGGAGGAGCGGCGGGCTGGCGGCGACGGCGAGCGGCAGAGGCGGCTTGGCAGCTGCGGCGCGAGCTGGCCGGCCGTGCCGCGAGATACACGCGGGCGCCGCTGGTGAGTCACATAGACAACCCTTGGGCGGTGCGGCCTCCGCGAGTTACAAGTGTTCTGTGGGTGCGGCCGGCGCGGCGGCCCAAAAGCGGCATAGTGTAGTCGAGTAGACTCCTTCCCATTTGGCCTTATTCCCATTTGACAGCCGTTTTTAATAAAAATTAAATAAAAACATTTATATTCTTTCATATTTAAATATCTCTCGTTTGGACAATCTAGATTCATTGTAAGGTACAGTAAGTTACATTGGTCTTAACTCTTCAGTTTGGAAGCTATTCTGCATCACAATGGGTATGTATGTAGGAAAATATAGCTGCTGCTGCTGGTAGCTCTTTCGGTATGAGCATTGATAACGAAATCAGTTCGTTTACCAGATTATATCGTATGCGCTAAATCTGAAAGTTAACGGCTAATAGCCTCTAAAAGACACAAAAACGTCATGTTTTAGTTAGTTTAGAGTTAGTATTGTCTTGTCAGGCCTACCTAGTATTACAAGCTATTTTGGCTCAGCTGTCTACATTTATATTATATTATAATGTTCGGTAAAATTAATTACGGATCTACTGCTTATGTACTATAGATAATAGACGTTTAGGCAGAAAAAATATTATCATACTCGAAAAAAAAGTTTTCCTTTATATGAGCGAGTTTACTTTGAGCGGAGATTCACCCATACAGAGATTTTTTTTTTCTTCAGTAGATCATATACCCAAAATATCCGTAATTAATTTTACCAAACCTTATTTTTAGACATTTACACTCAGCCCTGTTGGACAGGGAAGTGGGGAGGAAAGTGGGCAGCGTGAATATGTAAATAGGTGACTCGCGTTGCCACTGCTAGAGATGTGATAAACGGCTTAAAATTAAAAGTTAACTTATCCGTTATTAAATATTCAAAAGCAACTTTTTTTAACTGCTTAGTTGCTTAGTTGCTTATCTACTTATTGCCACTTATAAGTTATAATGTTTTTTGCGTTTATGTTACGTTTTTCGATCGCTTATACTGATTTAAATTAACTTTCCTTCGTACTTTGCAGGCTTAGGACTGTCTGAAATTTTAATAATTATTAATATAATAATATGAACTCATAAAAATGTTTTTACATGTTGATAATATGCATTAATCTTAAATGTTGCTTATCATTAGTAATAGTTGATTTATAGGATAACAAACATCGCCACTTTTTCCACCTCATTTCTTTCAAAGTAGTTCCATAAATTACTGTTCCAATTCACGTCGTTTATTCGTCATCTTACGACAAAAACTTAATAAACTTAATACTAAAACACTACACGAAAAGTTTATATTACGTCCATATGGACCATTATTATATTTATTTTTTACATTAAAAGTTCACGGTAAGCCACCAAACACCACTATTACGATTAAAATACGAATTATTGCGTAACGTAATATAACGTGTTTTCGTCAACCCGCAAAGCGCAACTAACAAAAAGTGAATAAACACGAAAAAGCTTAATAGTTATAAGTACAAAAAATAAGCCGTTTAAATAAGTGATGAGCTACATTAAAGAATTTTCACTCTTATTGCGCTGTCATAAGAATTCTTTGCTCATACCACACTTATGGCTTTATGACTATAAACGATATAAACGATAAGTATAAGTGATAAACGCTTAAATTTTTAAACGACTTTACAACTTATTTATAAAAGCACGCGTTTTTAAACGCTTTACGTTTAAACGGCCATCTCTAGCCACTGCTCATGCCGCTGCCATTGCCCGGCGCTCCCTCGAGTGTCGGTTTTTCGGCGGAAGTCAAAGGACGGGCAGCGCGAGCGCGAGTGAGTGTTTACATTCAGCTAGAGATGGCCGTTTAAACGCAAAGCGTTTAGAAAAGCGTGCTTTAAAAAATAAGTTGAAAATTCGTTTATAAATGTAAGCATTTAACACTTATTCTTATCGTTTATATCGTTTATAGTCATTAAGCCATAAGTGTGGTATGAGCAAAGAAAAATAGTTCTTATGACAGCGCAATAAGAGTGAAAATTCTTTAATGTAGCTCATCACTTATTTAACGTTTATAGTCATTAAGCCATAAGTGTGGTATGAGCAAAGAAAAATAGTTCTTATGACAGCGCAATAAGAGTGAAAATTCTTTAATGTAGCTCATCGCTTATTTAAAGTTTTAATAAACAGGTTATTTTTTGTACTTAAAACTTAAATATTTTTTCATGTTTAGTCGCTTTTTGTTAGTTGCGCAGTGCGCTTTGCGGGTTGACGAAAACACGTTATTTTACGTTACGCAATAATTCGTATTTTAATCTTAATAGTGGTGTTTTGGTGGTTTATCGTGAACTTTTAATAAATATAATAATGGTCCATATGGACGTAATATAAACCTTTCGTGTAGTGTTTTAGTATTAAGTTTTTGTCGTAACTTGTACTTTATGGATTAAAAACTTCGAAAGTAGAAAAAATTATGTTTTTAAATGTTAACAAATAAAATAAAAGAAAAATTTAATGAACACTCAATTTAATAAGTATTTTTCACTATTAAATTGATATTAAGCAACTAAGCAGTTAACAAAAACTGCTTTTGAATATTTAATAACGGATAAGTTAACTTTTTATTTTAAGCCGTTTATCACATCTCTACATTCAGCCATTCTTGCTCACTTGTTGCCGGCGTTTAAGCGCGAAAGCATGTATTTTGTTTGACTTTGATTACGAAATTATGTGGTGGAGGTGAGGATGATGTATTCCAGCCGATATGGTTTGCGTTTGAAAAGATGGATTTTTTTAGGAACCATCTAATAGGAATTTCTCTCATCCAACATCTTCTTGAACGACGGCGTCTTTTGTTTCGTTTTAAAACACATAAATAGTTACTTATACTGAGCAGACATACGGCTGTCGCCGCAACAACCTCGACGTCTGCCATCGTTGCGAGTCATTCAATAAAGAAGTATGAAGGCTGAGTGTGAACACTCACTCGCGTCGATACTGCCGCGGCAATATTTACGGCAGCGGCAGGGGCAGTGGTAGGAGCAGTGGCAGGGGCTGAGTGTAAATGTGCCATTAAAATGGATTGCAATTTGAATGTCTCGCTAAAACTCGAGAACGGCTGGACCGACTTGGCTAATTTTGGTCTTAAAATATTTTCAGTTCAGGAAAGATTTAAACGGTGAGAAATTTCGGAAAAATTGCGGGGAAAAAATTAACATTTATTTTATAGGTGCGATCAACATGTGTCGGGACACCTAGTATTAGAATAAAAATATTTTATTTTGAAGGTGACTTTATATTTTGAAGGTGAGTTCCATATTTACTTATTCTAAAAGGTAAATGTTTAATGATAAATCTCTTTGCAGGTAACCTCAACCTGCTTAGACCACAAGCAGCTAGAGGTACCAGCCGTGAAAAGTTCTAGAACAGAAAAGGACAGAACGAGCTGCCAAAAGAGCGTAGCAAGGAAGAGCGTGATATCCACCCAGTACAAGCCCACACACAACAAGTCTGAGAGTGGACTGAAGAGAAGCTGTCCTCTCCACAAAAAGAAGAAGAAAGAGCCAGACTTGACGCCATTCGTGTCCGAAATGACGAAGACATTTTAGCTCTAAATTTAAGTAATTGTAAACAGTATTACTGGAACTATGGAACATTAATTAATAATAATTATATATTTGCACAAAATACTCAAGGTTGCTAAAAATTTACACGAAATGACAATTGACAGTCACCTAATCCTAATCGAAAAAGTGTTCTGAGGATGATTTCCTTTTTTTGTGTATCGAATACCAAAAGAATATATAAGGTCTCCAAAAATCAATTACGGATACTTCAGGCACGTGATCCACTGCTTAAGTAAAGACGTTTAGGCAGAGAAATAATTGTCATACTCAAACTTGAATAATCATCTATGGGCGACTCTCCGCAAAACGCAAACTCGCCCTTATAAAGACAATTTTTTTTTTCGAGTATGACAATTATTTTTCTTCTTAAATGTCTTTACATAAGCAGCAGATCACATGCCCGAAGTATCCGTAATTGATTTTACCAAACCTTATATTTGTCTGCATAAAGCAATTGATAAATAAATGAATACCTAGATAATTTGAAAATCGTGGTTTCGTGAAATGTAAAGCCTCGTCCAGACTACTCGCGAAGTAGGCCAAGGTATAATAAGGCCAATAAGACAATGTGGGCATGCACTTCGCTTCGCCTTTTCGTACTTCGGGTTACTTCGCGGAGCACTTCCTCTGCCTACTTCGAGAGCAGTCTGGACGGGGCGTTAGGTCGACTGCAACTGGCCTAATGCGTTAGTGACTTACAAATTGTAAATAAGTAGTCATATAGAAAACTTCTTCAACTACATCCAATATCATATTGTAAAATATCACTTATCATATTGCTTAGGTATAATAAAGTGGCCAAAATTTTACTAAGGTGTTTAAAAATTATTAAAATATTGTGTAAATACATTTTGTAAATATATTTTTAGGATTGTACCTACTTAATTCTAAGTTAAATTAACATTTAGCTATGCCAATATTACAAGCTAATCGTTTTAAATATATAATCAGAGATGACAGGGCCTCTAGTCAAGATGCATTCGATAATTTCGATGGCGAACTTTGAAATCAAAAATGAATGGGATTTGACATAAGTCATCGATAAGTGACGTGTCACTTGCGCTGCATTATGTCAAATCCCATACATTTCGTTTTCTAACTTCGCCGTCGTAGTTATCGAATGCATCTTGACTAGAGGCCCTGGACTCTTAATACAAATTAATACGTAAGCCATGATTTTCACAAATACGTATTCATGCTTATTACGGTAACACTGAACTAAGAACATAATTAAATGTAGGAAACGAATGTAGGAAAAAAATATTCCTCTGTAGGTTCAAACATCATATTATTTTTATATAATGTCATATTAAATATAATTTTCAATGAAGGCTAGCTGGGGTAAGAGGAACATACCTACTTGAATTTTTCTTTTTCGGTTTTGATCAAAGAAACATACTTTTTGTATGCATTGTAGTCACATTACACACACCATCTTTACCGATAGAGTGTTGCCCCCTCTAACAAATAATTTTCTGTATCTGACAGCGGACGAGTATTTACCGAATATTTAACTCGTAAAATTGACGACCGATTTGAGTATTAAGGTCAGCTGATCGAGACGAAACGTTTATCATTGTGTGTAGTATATTAAGTTCAATTATGAATCGCCATCTTAAAAAGTGCGCGCCGGGTCTCGTCTCGGTGTCAACTGACGCTTATTGGTGAACTTAAACATTACTGTAAACAGTTTACAGTATAAAAGATTTTATCTATCTGCGTAAAGACCATATAATATGCCATCAACATAATTATAATAAACTCATGGGTAATCGCTTCCCATATAGACCAGTGCCGATAATTCTTGAACCAAAATAAATTATAGTAGGATGAAACCCGTCGGAAAAGAAAGAGAATATAACAAAAATAAAAGGAAAAATAATATACGGGCGATTTGAGGTCGGGAAGTGTAAGACGTGAATTTTCAAGGGTAAAAAAAGTTTATCTCGATTTCCGGCAAAACTGCAAGCCCTATGGAAAAAAAATGGCAAAGTTGTAGGTAATAAAAAGATCTATAACTTTTGTATTTACACTTTTTTCACATGACCTCAAAATTTATGTGAAAAATTTAAATAACTAAGTTTTTGGTTTTTTATTTTTATCTTATACAAAAAGAATATTTTTTTCACGAAATTTGGTGCAAAATTACCGTTTTATTTCCCAATAACACTGTATTTTTTTTTTTGCTTTGAAATATTTATTTTTCACCTTATTTTGACTTAACATCGAAAAATTAGCCCTAATTTTCAATCGAAAATTCTCCCATCAAAATGTCAGGTTGTTTTAAATAAAAAGTCGGTAGGCTTAAAAAAGGTAGTAAGGCCCAGAACCACCTAGCCCTAATAAGACATATCTACAATATTTTGAGTAAGTTGTCGAATCTTCTTTAAATTATATGCATAGATGCCTATTTATATTATTACTAGCTGTCCCGGCGAACTTCGTACCGCCTTAGAATTAAATTTGTTGACGTAGGTACTGACAGCAGCGCCACCTACCGGGTCCAATTGCAAATCTAAACCATTCTCGAATCCACTTGAACACACACAAAAAAAAATCATTAAAATCTGTCCAATACATAGATATATAATATTAAAAAGAGGGTCCAATATGAATAATTTTCCCCGTTTTTGCAACATTTTTTCCTGATGCTTCGCTCCTATTGGTCGCAGCGTAATGTTATACAGCTTAAAGCCTTCCTCGACAAATGGACTATAGAACACAAAAATAATTTTTCAATTCGATCAAGCAGTTCCTGAGATCAGCGATTCAATCAAACAACGGAAGCCCTCATAATTTTCCCCGTTTTTTTCCACATTTTCCACTGATTCTTCGCTCCTATTGGACGCAGCGTGATGTTATACAGGGTTATTTTTTCACCAGTACAATAAATCAACATACGTAATAGTTGTCAAAAATAAAAATTTAAAAAGTGGAAATAATTGAATTATACAGTATTTCGTTCACTACAAAATAAATTTAATTAATTTTATAGCGTCAACAACACGTGGTAATTATGCTGTTAAAATGTAGCTTATATGACACGTTCATAGATTTACCATAGCAGCGCCATCTATTGATTACTTACTCAACCCAGTCGAAAGGTATCGACATCTGTTAGAATCATTTGGAGTTAACAGATAATTGTGACTATCAAATAATAACAGACAAATAATTAGCAATAAATTAAAATTGCGACTATAATTTGAGATTTAAACTACCCTATCTCTCAAGTTGGATCGAACTGCACATGGTGTGCGAATTTTATTATAATCGGTTAAGTGGTTTAGGAGTCCATTGAGGACAAACATTGTGACACGAGATTTATATATATTAAGATGATAACTTATGTACATGAGTGACCTACGAATAATTTTAGCCCATCAAAAGGTAGAAGAGAAGTGGGGAAGGGGCTAGGAGGGTCTGGGCCATGGTCTGGGCCTTACTACCTGTTCTTTTCTTTGCATTTTCTGAGAACATTTACTATTGTAATGTTTTTTTTTTTTTTACTTTTTACCATTTTCAAAGGCTTCTGCTCTAATCTAATAAGGCGTTACGTTTCTCGATTGCAAAAATCTATATTATAAAAAACATAAGCGTAAGCGTGTAAATAGCTGTATATTATTTCGGATCGTTTTCCTACTGAGACGCATAACTGCTTTAAGTGTAAGTTTTATAATATAAAAGCTCCATTTTACGCTTCGTTTTATTATTTTGCCCGTACCTACTTCAAAAAAAAATAATGAATGAATCTTTTGTGCTGACCTAGCACGAATCACTGCCAAAAACGTGAACGATTCGACGTGGAGTCAAAGCGACACATTTCTTGGGCGAGTATTAGGTGTATTGGTTTTTAACCGACTTCCAAAAAAAGGAGACATTCGGCTGTATATATATATTTTTTTTTAACCTATTTTTAGTAGACTATAGTGTTTCTTCCATGTGACTATTCTTCTTCTAAGCTATTTATAGTTATATATTTTATCTATCTATACATATAATAAATCTGTAGAGGGGTCATGTCTGTACATTAAAGTTATCTAAGTGAAAATCAAAATGGGGGGTCTATAAAGGCCACAGAACCTAAAAATAACGTTTTTGAAAAAAATGTCTGTCTGTCTGTCTGTCTGTCTGTGTGTTTGTTATCACATCACGCAGAAACCACTGGATGGAATTAAATGAAATTTGGCAGGTAGGTAGCTTAGGACCTGAAGGGTAAAATAGGATACTCTTTATCCCGCAAAATTAAAGGGTTCCCATGGGATCTTCAAAAAACTGTACCTACCTGTTTGACGTTATTTCAGGCAATCTACTCGACGTATTTAAATAAAACTTGGCACAAAGGTAGATTGGAACATGAAATAACTAACAGTATTTTTTTTTCTTGGAAACCAAAACGGTTCCCACGGGATCATGAAAAAACTATATTTTTGAACTTGCTTCACAAACCGAAATAAATCATCATTTTTCGCATGTTTTCTCTTGAAATAAAACTATTCAATTAAAATTATAAAAATAAATCTAGTTTTATCCTACTCAACACAAATAATAAATAGCGAAGGAAAAAACCAATAGTACAAGATCTACTTAAACTAAGAATTTGCTTTGAGCGAGAGGTCAACTTATTTGGTGTTCTTTAATAAGTTACCTACTATTTTTTTAGCCGGTAAAAATGTACCTTGATATTATTTCGTTCAGGCTCTTGAAATATTTGCGTTCGAAATTCAAAATTAAACCCCATACATAGGTTATGTTCCGCGGAAAATAAAACGTAGGCAAAATGGCAACCGCTGGTATAAAATAAGCAAAATGGCGGATTATGTTAGCATTATTGAAGTAATATCAAAATATGTGCCCTGGCGGATAATCTGTTTTTTTAGCGCTAGCAAGCGCTAACAAGCTCTATTTTCGGCGGAACACAGCCATAGTCTTTTTACCGTATTGATATTGACTGAGCAGAATAGAAGAATAACTGTTTTATACGAGTAATTTCAAATACTATTCTATTCTGTGAAAAAATATTTTCAACTTTTATAACATTCGTCTTCTTTAATGATATAAACTTTAAATTGATGTTATATCTTTGAGTATCCTACCATATTATAGGTACTAAGTAATTGTATATTAGGTTGAACTTGAAGATTGGTAGGTATCTTATTACGAATAATGGTGTCTACAAAGGTGTCTACAGACACACGAATTTGATACGGAGCGTACAGCGGATCTGGTACGCTCCGTACCAAATCCGAGCGTGTGTAGGGCAGTCCGGCGAACATAAGAAGAAGGCGAAGAGCTATCCGCATCGGATTTGGTCCGCTCCGTACCAAATCCGTGCGTGTGTAGAGCAGTCCGGCGGTTAGGCCGTACAACGGTGTCAGTGTTGCCAACTTAGGGTTTTACCACCCAACATTAGGGAATTTACTAGGGCAAAAGCTAGTTGTTAATAAAACCCACTTCTAAAGTAAAAATGCACAAAAAAGTATGAAATAAAACTTATTTTTAAATTGTTAAATAAAAATTTTAAATTTTATTTAAAAAAATTAAATATTTTTTAGAAGTCGGTTAAAAATTAAATTCTACTTCCTACTTAATCCTACTTATCCTTCCTACTAATATTATAAATGTGAAAGTTGGTGAGGATGTATGGTTTGATGGATGTATGGATTTGGTTTGTTACTCTTTCACGGAAAAACTACACTACTACAGAATGGATTTTGATGAAATTTGGTACGGTAGTATTTTAGGCTCTGGATTAAAACATACGCTACATTTTTATCCCGAAAAAGTACATTGTTCCCGAGGGACACTATATTTACGTGAGCGGAGCCGCGGGGAATAGCTAGTTTCTAAATAATTAATAAAACTAAAGCTGTCACAAACACTTAACAAACATTTGTGTTAAGTAAAAAAGTCGACGATATTATTAAAAATATTATAATTTAAGTGAAACAATTTTAACAATAACAAAGACATTTCGGTTTGCTAACCCGAATATTACCGATTCGTGATTTTGTGCGTAACAACTCTTTTAATAGAATTATTATTAACTTTCTACATCCAAGGTCAGGTTGAACATGCTGATACTAAGTATTACAGATTATTAATAATCTACAATGGCGACTCGTGATAACAGTTAGTCAATAATTGCAATTCAATACGCCACGCAATTTCATCCAACAATACGTATCCAGTAATATAATAAACTAACCGTTTCCCGCGGCTCCGCCGTCTCATAGGTACACGCCACAACCTGGGATTCGAACCTGCACTCTCTCGAATGCAAACCAAACGGTCTACCCACTAGGCCACGGAGCTCACTATCTCACTTCTAAGTGAAAATTATACACCACAGTGTCGCCATATCTACTAGATATAAGCTATAACCACAGACTACTAAGGGATACTACGATATAACATTAGAAACTTGGTGGAATTTGAACTCTCGACTACTTTTTGAGCAATAAACCAAGAGCATATTATAATAAATACATTCAGTGCCAAGAGAGTGAAGAGAGCCAGTTAATAATCGATAAAGATAAAAACAATAAGTTTCTATTTCAATTGGAGATCTCTCCTGAAGAAAAAAACCTGCCGTCTTAGCCAAGTTTAATTATTTGGTTGGTTATTCGTGACCGTGACTAGTGATAGACCTAAATTACACAGGCCGGTCAAGGAAGCTTGAAAAGGGTTTATATTTGACCCCTAAAAACGATACTAACAGTTGAAAACAGCTATTTTAATTATATCTAGTGAATGTAAAAGCCATTAGTGTCGTACTACTGTAAGTGTTTAGTAAGTGTAAAAGTCTATACTTAATATAAATGCGAAAGTGTGTCTGTCTGTTAGTTCTGTTACCTCTCCACGCTTTAACCGTTGAACCGATTTTTATGAAATTTGGTATAGACATACTTTGGGTCCCGGGAAAGGACATAGGCTTCATATACTGCTTCTTCTGAGAAGCTACTCATAATTAAGAGTACTAAGTATTATTTAATATGCAATACTCTTGTAAGTATCATTTAATATGCAATAAATAAAATCAGTGAAGTATCCTATAATTGTGCAGAGAAAAACATCTAGGTAACATTTAGCACAAATTATTTATGCTAATTTTTTTTTAGAAAATCCTGTTTAGTGAAAAAACTGTTTAGTTAATATTTTTATAAAGCCCATAATTCGCATATTTGTTCTCTGAAGAGGCGTAGATATTTCTGCGTCTACGCATCTGTTTTGGCGAACATCCAGAGCTATAAGTGATCTGTCATTGTACGGTCGCCGAGAGACCCGGAGCCATATTTCGATCTTATTACTATGATACTAAGGTCCAAAAGTGGTACCTACGCCGCGCCGGATTTGTCGTCGACCGTGCACTGCTTACGTCTTCAGCATTGCGCAAGACCACGCCTGTTAAGTAAAAATAATTTAGATAATTGATTATTATTATCAACAATCTTTTACGTACTTTAGGTACTTAGTTAAGATCCGACTATGTTTTTATGGTTGAAGGAGCAGAAGGCATTATTTTTTGTTTACATACTAATGGCTAATCAAACAAAAAATTCATTTCAGAACAAAAAAGCCTAATATTATCGATATGAATAACGCTCTTCTCAAACTGAAATTCTTCAGAATAGATATTTTTATTTTAACTATCTCAGATTAAACTATCTATACACTTTCTGAAAGTGGAGCCTACGTAGTGCGGTTCGGGAAGTAGCCCGGCGAAAAAACCGGTGGCATCTTCTATAAATAACTTTATTATTTCATGAAACAAAAAATAAATAACGTTAAACAATATTATGAACCTATTGTTTTATAATCTGAGATTACAATCACTAAAATGCAAAAAAACTCTATAAAATTAAAGCTTCAATATATTCTGTGGCGTTATGACTTATGACGAAGTACTCTGTGATTATGACAGAACAAACAGAGTGTTTGCAGGTAGTTAATAAACATCGCCCGTCCCTGACCGCGTCTAATCTCAAATCTTAACGCTGCCACGGCTGTTCACTAGCGTAGCCTGCTCATAGCGGGAAGACAACAGCGCTTTCTTCCAGTGATCACCGCGCGGCCACGCTAGACGAACGTAATACTGAGTGAAAGGTGCCGTATATAACAAAAAACGCCGAGATACCAGCCAGTCAAAATGAGGCTTGCGCTCTGTCTGCTCATGGTCGCAGTGCTTGCGGCCTCCGAGGCTCCTGACGAGCCGTGGGTCGAGGAGGAAGACTTGGATGAGCATTACAAGGATTACGAGGAGCACGATAGGAGCAAACGGGATGTGTACGTCCCGGGACCGCTGGAGGAGCATTACAGGGTTAAACGCTCCGACGAAGGAAGAGAATACGTACGGAATCCACGCCAAGTACACCAATACGAAGTCCACGAGGCTTTGGAAGATGCAGCGGCGTCGGCGCCTCCGTACGAGGAGATGTTGGCAGCCAGCGCTGAACATTACCATAAGGTGTATGCGCCGGCTCCCAGGCCGAGGTATCTTAACCCTGAAGTGAGTGCTGGGCCTCTGACGTTTGGTGTTCATGCTGATCCGATACAAGTTGTACCAGCTCCGGCTTATGCGCCTAACCTCATTAACCCTCATCATAATTTGGCTCCTGAGGCTTCATCAGCCCAGGGCTTACCGCCGTTTCAAAGCCAACCAGTGGCCCAAGCATCTGGCGCTCAAGGCCCATCGCTAGCCCAAGCTTATACTCAGAGCCCGTCACTGTCCCAGGCTTACGCTCAGGGCCCATCACTAGCTCAGGCTTCTTATGCTCAGGACCCATCATTGCCTCAAACATCAGACCAGGACTCATCACCAGCCGCTGGTCATCATAAGCATGTCCATCATCCTCACTCACATAAACACGCGCAGGGCGGAGGAAACAATCATCACGGGAAACACCACGCACAGCATGGTGGTAAGGTAAGGCAATTAACTTTCTGAAAAATATGCACATTTAGGTGTACTCTAATTTACATGGATAATAGTATATTCTATTTAATTATTCTTTTTACTGTTTATGTTTTGGAAGGTATAAAAATAAATTTAAATAATCATATTAAACAAAATTTATTTTAGAATAACGTGTATTGGTAAAGTACTGATTCGTTACTTTTGCAATAGAAATATTTTAGTGGAATGATGGCAGAATGTAAAATATGATTTATCAAGCATAAGTGCGTAACTACCATAATAATAAAAGAGATATATTTCAATACATATTATTATATATTCACAAAGATAAATCTCTAAAACTCACAAAGATAAATCTCTAAAACTTTAAACTATAAGTGAGATTTGAACGCTTATTCTTATGCCCTATAGTAAGATATGAGATCTATAAAATTTCTTATAATCTAGATCCTGTGTTTAAGTTCTAGGAATCTATGTTCTGTCGGACGTTTTTTAACTTACCAATGTGTTACGTCACAAAATATCAATGAACTCTTCAACATCCAAAACCTGGCTATATGCCAGGACGAGATAGACTAGTCACACATAATATTATTATGATAATATTGTATATCTAACCTTCATTATGCACTTATAGTTTGAGTCACAAGATCCATTTCAGTTAATTTCTGTCCAAGGGAACCGAAAATAATGATCCAGAGATCATTCGATTCGGAAATCGGAATGACCTCTAGACACTAGGGGTATGGTTTTTTGAAAATATCTCGAGCGAACGAGCTTTTAATGCTATTTTCACCTCTAAATTAAAATTATAAATAATGGTCATAGAGTTCCGGGAGGAACTTTTTTTAGGAAATTTCCTCTTCTTTAAGGATTTTTTTTTAAATTCGGATATGTTTAATAGTTTCCGAGATATTTTCAAAAAACCATACCCCTAGTGTCTAGAGGTCATTCCGAGTTCCGGGAGTTGGAACTGTTTCTTAGGAAATTTCCTCCTCTTTAAGGATTTTTTTCAAAATTCGGATATTTTCTTTTCGAATTTCTGAGATATTTTCAAAAACCCATACCCCCTATTTTGCTTTTTAGTAAATTGTTTATAACGTTAGCAATTTTTTCGAGCCTCTCTTGAAATTTTCACAAAGTTTCTAGTGGTCATTCCGAATCGAAAGAGCCCTGGGTCATAATTTTCGGTGCCTTTGGACAGAAATTCACTGAAAGGAATCTTGTGAATGAGACTATTATTTAAAGAGCTCAGTAGCTTTAGATATTAGATAATCGAATATAGTAAAGTCGATAGTAGATAATATTAGAAATAATATGAAATAAAAACTTAATTTGCAATCGTAGAAATTGATATCCAGATTTATTGAAATGGAAACGATCTACTGCCATCTTTGAGTATCCAATATGGTTGGATACTCAAAGACTGCCATAGATATGTATTAATATATTAAAAGTTATCACTGTTTACTGCCTAATAATGTGACATAATTTTGTGTAGTCTTAATTAAAAAGAGATAAGTGGTATAATTTTTTATTTTAGTGATGTCCACTTTAGGATTTTTCATACGATTTTAATGTCTGTAAACAGTTTGATTGTTTTTAAATACGTATACGTATTTTATTATTTGACAGGCTCTTTTATACATACATTTAAATAACTATATTAAAATTTATTTCGATTAAATTTTCTTATCTATAAAACCGACAATAACGTGTGTCAAATTTTTGTTCTAGGTACATTGTAATAAATTACATACGTACCTAAATGTTAGTCTTATCTATCCAATAATAAAACTACCCCTATAAACCTTACCACTTATCATCTTCCAGACGGTAAAAGGCTTCAAGACGGACCACCACGTCGACAAAGGCGGGAAGGGTCACAAAACCGACGAGCATCATCGCAAAGAGTACGAGGATGCTGCTGGTCAGAAGAAAAAACACCACGACCATGCCGACCATAAGGGCAGTCATGAGGAGCAGGCCCATGGACACAGAGGCGCCAAGTTCGACGAGAAGAAAGGGCACAAGAAGGGGCATAAGACGAAAGGTAATCTTTTTTCTTTGTAAGTATTCTATGTAGATATGAGCGCCGATGGGTAGTAGGTCGGCGGCGGCGCGCCGACTATTTTGGGTCGGCGGCGGCGGCGTCGGCGGCGTGACCTTGAAAGGGTTAAAGTTTGTACTTGGTTTGGTAGTAAAAAAAAGTGTAGTTTACTTTATTTATTGCGTAACATACAATTACAATGTAATACAATTTATGGAACTTTTTGTTGTGATGAAAAAGACAACATAATAATACAATTTCAAAGTAGGAACTACTTTAGAATTGGCAGTTAACAGTGTTTTAATTCCAAAGAGCGTAATCACTGTAATCTTTTTCTATTTTCATTTTATAAACGTCCATATTTTCAAGAGCTGACGTCGAAGCCATTTATATAACTGTATGCGTAGGCTCTCTAGTGATCAACCAATGATAGCTGAGATCTCAGCCTGAAACACGTTGCAAAATCTCCCAAACAAGCATATCTGCCTGTAGGTGGCACGACCCCGTAGACAAGCACCATCCCGGTTGTCTTTCCTAGATCTGTCCGTAAGCCAAATTATGTCCTTAAGGTGAACATTAATTGAAACCCAGTCCTCCCTAGAAGTTATGAAAACTGGAATAGCTTCTAGAAACTATGTACATTGATCATGACGTCCGATGACATGATAGGTCTCTCAAGAAGAGACCGTTGCAGTTGTCCAAGTAGGGTGGAGGCCCTTTTTATCCTACCTACCGTCATGGCCCTGAGAACAACTTTCTTAGCCTCCATAATATGAACAAGGAACAGAGGAAGTGGAGTCAGGTGAATCAGGGTTTCAAGTAAGGCGGTGGGTGCTGAAGAGAGCGCACCCATGATTATCAGACAGGCCAGCTTCTGTACACTATTTAATGTTTTGATGCAGTTGACCTGTACAAGCATATGTGACTTTCGCCTCACTATAGCTGTGTATAACCAAGCACAGCATTGCCTTCGACTGAAGGTCTCATTTAGAGCTGACAAGTCTTAGGCAGGATCACAGAGCACATCTAGCCTTTTTCATAATGTCCTCGATGTGCTTATTCCAAGTAAGTCCCATAATATCTAGGATCACTCCAAGATATTCGACCTCACTTGTTTTACCGAAGAGTGTTGGGGGTTTTAGTCCCTTCAACTTCTTCTTATTGGTGTTAGGTATCAAGACTGTATTATTAGCGTTGATGGTTAGCTTGACCATTTTTGCACCTGATTGCATTAGCCCAGCGACTACTGATGCGCATTTGCCCACTATTAGTATCGCTAGGTCGGATTAGAGTTTGGCTCTCGACTTGGGAGGTCGTGAGTTTGATTTCCGCATTGGAACAACAAAAGAAGTTGTTTTCAAGTTTGGTTAGGACATTGCAGGCTGATCAACTAATTGTCTGACAGGAAAGGTGATCCATGCATCGGATGGGCAAGTAAAAAGTCGGACCATTACGAGAGTGAAGGAAGAGAGGGCTTGTGTGCTCTTGTGTACTGCGCATAAACTAGGGCACTATTAGAATAACTGCTGGCCTGGTTTCAATGAAACCGGCCATCGACACCGAAATTGGTATGGGGAGCTATTATTATTATTAGGGCATCAGCGTATCCTTAAGCATAGAACCTTCTATTGTTCAGTTCTTTTAGCAGCCTTTTTTAACCTTTTTTAGCAATAGCAGCACTACCAGTAACCACTCCAGCGGCGACAGTACCCCACCCCTCCCTGTGGGCATCCTTGGGTCAACCTGCTCCTGAGCGTCAAGCCCATGATAGTTGATGACGCAACTCTATCGTTTAAAGTAGCTTTGATCCACTCTATAGTAATTCTTGAAGCCAGGCTATCAGGGTTGAGTTTTTTCAGGTTGAGTTTTTCCCAATGCGCCTTCAATATCTAGGAAGGCGCATAGCGCAAACTTCGTATCCTCAATGGCTTTATCAATGCGATCTACTAGCTCGATCTACTCGATCAATCAGTAGATCTGCCTTTCTAGTAAGCACGTTGTCTTTTATGCAGAACTCTCTTGATGAGATAGGTGTCACTTATGTGAGGATGGGAATCTCTCCGGCTTAGCTAGTCCAGGCGCTGAGGGAACGCTCCAGTTTGCCGGAGTGACCCCTAATTGTGTTGGAAGTCCCTATAGAGGTAGACCGGCCGGTCGCGGGGGGTGTCCTGTGTTAGACAGATCCGGGACACTCCCCTTATAGCGGCTGAGAGCAGGTGTCACTTATGTGGATATCCTCGGTCGTCTCCTCGTTTAAAACATGAATGAAGTAAGGCTTATATGGGTACATATGACTTGGGTAATATGTATAATGCTCATAGTCACCTAAAGAAATTACACATTATGACTATCCCTCTCGCTCACTCGGCGCGCCGGTGTATTTTCGCGGCGGCGGCGGCGCGGTAAAATCGGCGGCGGCGGCGGCGCGCCGGCGCGGCGCTCATATCTAATTCTATGTGGTTGAGCATTTCTGTGGTGCATTGCGGGTCTTTAAATTCCCACCTTAGGACCCCCACGTTATTTTACTTCGATTCCCTATAAAAATAAAATATATTATGGGTTCACAATACACATGACTGCTGGTAATCACTTACCATCACAATAATAATATAATTATTATGATCACTTTAAATTAAAAAAAATGTAATGTAAACTACAGTATTCACTATAATATAAAAGCAATCGATAAATGTTGTTAATAATGAGGTAAATCTGTTGATTATCAGCATAACATAAACTTTTTACGGCTTATCAACTTCATTCAAATACGATAATAGGTAACAATAATATTATATAGTAAATAGTTTATTTAGTTTATAGTAATCTAAATTGATTTACTAACAATAACTAATTTCTAACGCCTACTATCACTGCGTTACGCACTCGTTTACGCAGCTGACGCAGACGGTGCCTATTTTCCGCATTCACACAAATTTTCCGCATTAAGACAAATTTTCCGCATCTTGAATGTAAACCATTATGACAATAGAGAGCATAACTCGAGGTCAACTACAGAAAACTTATGTAATCAGCTTTCTAACCGCAAATTTTCTCGAACAATAGGTACCTGCTCCATATTTTCGAGTATTACAACGAAATGCATGTTTAGTTTAGTTTATTAACCTCGATTTCTAAACTATTAGGTCAATGTCATTGAACAGATATGTTTCATCAACGAATTGGCAAAAAAGTTGTGATCGGACAATTAGCAATTTAGAGTTGTTTTGTTTTTAATGTTTTTACTGCTAGAAATAGATTAGGTATTTATTTAAAGATCATCAGATTTCAACTTACGCTTTTGCCGGACGCAGTCGACGTTTGCATTTCTCCTTTCACGCTATTATTACTTATTATTATTGTGTCTAAATTTATGAAACTCAAAACCATAATGCGGTAGCCGGTAGCGGAACTTCGTATTGAACGCTATACAACAGAGGTGGTTTGTCATTCAAATGTAATACGCCATTCTGATGCGGTACCTAGAAACTAGTGTTATAAATCCGAGCAAGTAACATGGCTCGTTAAGTCTTTAACTTAAGCCATGCTCAGGCTCTTCATAATCATATACTTTATCATTATCAATAGATATTTATTTGCTCTTTTGGCAGTGGAACTTAATTCCGTCTTCATTTTTGGTGATATAATAATGAGATAACCATTCAGAACATTAAAGCTACAGTCTGATTTCTTGCAGGTTTCCACAACAAATACCACAAAGACGAATTCCACAAGGAGCATAAGTTCTACGACGACTACCACAAAAGCGGGGAACACCACCGTTACGGCAAGTTCAACGCCAAGCACGCCAGCAACGAGAGCGGCAAGAAAAAGGCACATCACGTGAACGCTGGGCATGACTTCGTCGAGAAGGGCAAGAAGGGATACAGGTAAGAAAGAGACTAAAGTTGAATAATTTAAAATCACTACAGCAGAATTGGGTTGAAAATGGTAAAAGATTTTTATGTTAAGCTTAGGGTTAGGTCAGTATGACTTCCACAAGAGTGGGGAACACCACCCTTACGCCAACACCAAGGACGCCAGCAACGAGAGCGACAAGAAGAAGGTACATCACGTGGACATTTGTTAGAATTTTTATTGCGTCATCATAAATTATCAACTGAGAACTCAATTTAGTCCCAAGAAGACTTAAAAACGTTTAAGGAATAGTTTGAATAGCTAAATATCCTTTACTTACAGTAATAAGGGCCACATCGACGCTGACCACAAGGGCTACGACGGAAAGCGCGGGCATGAGGAACATCATGAGCATCACGGGCAGCACGGCAAAAAGGGGGCAAAGGAGGGTGGATCACACTGGGGATATGCGAAGAAGAATTAGATGAAGGAAAAAAGGAGTAAAGAGTATTAGTGGAAGTGTAGAGAAGAGAGGTATCAAAAGAAATAAGGAAGGCCTAGATTATAGAAATATCATAGATAGGTATGGAGGATAGAAGTAAGAAGAAAGAGAAAAATACATCAGCTGAATACCTATAAATCTTCGAAAATATTCGCTGGTGTTTCTTTCTTCTATCCTACGTTATTAGTATTTAATGTCATAAGAATTGTAATATTTATATTTTGAAACCAAATACAATTGTTTATATGACTTTAGTTAAGGATAATAATAAGAGTCTGAATTTAGAATTAGGTTTTGTATGTTTTAGTCAATAATTTACAAGAGACATTCTAAACTACTATTTTATTACATTTACAATTCTACTTATTCTATTTCATATTTAATACTTTATTTTATACATTTTTCTACCTAATAACATTTTAAATCTTCGTATTTTAAGTTTTTTATGCTCAAAATAAAATTGTTAAGCCAATGTTTGCGGCAAATGTTTCCAAACCTCAATTACACAGTGAATTAGAATAGAAACCCAAACAAACTGGTCAATGACGTCGCAAAAACTAATTGAAAAACTTATTCTTCTGTTAAGTGACCGCAGCTAATGCCGAGGTTAACCAAAAAAGTTAATAGAATCATTTCGAAATTTTACCAGTTCACTTTTTTGTATGGTGCAAAATATCGTGAATTTGTATAATAAATGTGTATAATTTTGGTTTTACTTTTTTATTTTTCCTTATTCCTCTATATTCAGTCATTATGGCCCGTATAATAATATCATAGTAAAATAGTAAAAACGTTTTTTTCATTTTCCATGCTGCATGTCATTTGCCAAAAATAAGTCAAGCTCATTTGCAAATGGCAATGGCTGTCAACTCAATATGCAACAATAAATAAACAATAATAAATTATAAACTGTAATATAAAATAAACACCAAAATGTACATAATGCAGCAGTACAATGACAACAATACAATCCTCATAAGACAATAACCTCTTATAATCTAATAAACCTCTAATAATGTCCACATTAATTAGGACCATTCCTCTCCAAATCAGAACTCCTTTTCGAAGAAAGCCTATCAAAATAGGGTGGAGGAATTTGGTGGATTGTCCATCCGATCCAAGAAAGAACAAGGAGGTTATGGTAAGTATTCGTTGAAGTGTGAGAAGAGTGTTAAAATAATTAAAGATATAAATTAGCCAAAGCTAAGATATAATTAAATAGGTACTTATGATTTAGACTAAATCCCTATAAAACGACAGACATCCACAGACGTGCTTATTAACATCATTCTACGATGATACCATAATTACTCGTAGGTATGTAGTTATGTATGTTTGTCTGCAACATAACTTACATTCACTCTAAAATCATTATTACATTCAACAAAATGTGGTTATTAGAATGAAAATATTTTAAAGAAATAGGTATTATTAGCAATAACTAATAAAAAACGTAACATGAATCTCTCATCTGTTTGCTTACTGAAGCTAAAATTTAATTCAATGCTACAAATTGACTTTAGGTCCAAGGAACAAGCAGCTTAGTGCATTTTCGAGTCCGAAGAGCTAGACCCAGTGATGTGCCAAGGGTAATTCGCTTCGTCCAATTGAATGCGCCGCTGTTGTGGCCTGGTGCTAACATCCCAACGACCATTAAAAGTCATATTGCCGTCATCACAGACCTGCTATCCAGGAGTTTAAGCCAAGGTTTTGAGATCTATATTTATAGCCACAGTGGTAGCAAAAAAATTACAACATATAATATAATATTATGTTACTGGCAGTCACATAGAAAATTCGTATCAAAAGAAAATCTATTCCGCCAATAGCCTTCATCATGTATTCTTTCTCGGGCGAGAAAGAATACATGATGAAGGCTATTCTTTGATTCGTGTTAATCCATGCTTTTTGAACGATCTGTGCCCCCTTTCATTTCAATCCAATAAGCCTTTTGAAAAGGGCTCTTAAGATCAGCACGCGAAAACACAATTATTATCCCTACTTAAGTGATCTTATGCTGAGGCATACTATTCGTAAGCCCCGATTTTCTTCATAAATTCCTGGCACACCCAGGGCACACCATGTTGGCTGAGCAGCAGGAGGCCAATCGCGGTTGGTCGCACGTCCGAGGGTTGGCTCTCAACACTAGCCTCAGTCCCTGGGATGCGATGTTGCTGGAGAAATGGGCGCAGTGCATCCAATGTGATAACTCGAAGAAACTAATCCTACTGAGCGCACAGTTCCTCCAAGCGCCGGCGCTGCATCAGAAGTATATGGTGTCACAAATTCTACAGGTAATTTGAAATGAGAAGTATGATATTACTAGATTTTGCCCGCGACTTCGTCCGCGTGGAACAGTTACTTTGGGATATCGTTAAAATTTACCCGCGACTTCATTTACGTAGAAGGAGAAGCGCTTCCACAGAACACTATTACTCCTACCGGAGAGCGCTTCCACCTCACGACTGCCCGCCGGCGCCGCGCCCCGTACATTAGCGCGCATGATTATTTTATTACTGCGATATCTTCTAAAATACTCATTGAAATCAAATGATGTAAACGGCAAATTTCTTCTAGATTAAATGCTTGTAATGAATAACTTGGATAAGGATTAATATCATCTTTATGAAAACACCTTCACAAATAATGCTTACTTTTAGAACAAATTTGGTTACCACAAAAAGGGGAACTTTTTTAGGGGAACAATTCTGTCATACATCATTTTAGCAAAACTTTAACCGTTTCCGCAGCGTACGCAGCGAAAGCTCTCAAAAGGAAAAAAAAATCCCCCGATTTGGTAACATTCTTGATTCGTATTGAACTTAGCATGATGTTATATAGGTAGCCTAAAGCCTTCCTCGATAAGTCCTATCCAACACAAAAATATTTTTACCAGTAGTTTTTATCTGAGATTAGCGCGTTCAAACAAACAAACTCTTCAGCTTTATAATATTAGTATAGATAGTGGAATATATAGTATCACAAATTCTATAGGACAGGTCTTCGTATTATTATTATTAATACCTTTTTTTTTTTTGAAAAAATAATATGAGCACGAGTGCAAAGTCGTATATGATAAAATTACGATATATTTATAAATATTTTCAAGAGTAGCTACCAATGGCTGTGGTCATTGGTAGATTTTGTTTCAGTCTCCAATGAGGGCGTTTGATATTTTTTCTGTCATTAGGGGCCTGACCCAACGCACACAAAGCGTTATTTGGTGGCGTAAGTGCTATCAAAAACAGTCAATAAAAAGTTTCGACTCTTTTTCCGTCACGACGATCCTTGTCGTGTCAAAAAGCCGTTAGATATCACCAAGATATCACGAATTTAAAAACCGTAATTTTTTTTTTTCGAATGTTAGACACATTCGAAAGCCTTTCGGCCGTTTTAGCTTCATCGGTATATTACTGCCGGTTGGCTAGTCGTTTTGGAATCTCTCTAATCTCCAATTGAAACTAGGAGTTATTTATACAAATACCTACATATATTTACCTACATATATATACCTACATACATTTCTATAGAATGTAACATAGATATCGCCTATCCTCGTAGATATTGTGCCAATATCACCAACGCCTGTTAACGTTAATTGTTGATCTGATATCATGATATCTCATTCATTTTACGTATTAACGAAAGAGAAGGCATGATATTCAGACAAACGAGTAACACTAATAGGTGTTGGCAAAATTGAGACTTAGCCAGAAGGTCGATTCTTCTAGTTAAAGCAATAGTATGAAGTTATGTACCGTTAACATCCAGTTCCGATATTATGTTAAAACTTCTAAATGGTATTCTCATAAACGTCAAACCCGTTTGACTTTAACTTAATTACGAGAATTGGGGTTCTGGTAGTTTAATTCCATATCTAATTATTTTATAACTGTGATCCTCCTCTAGATAGTGCTGCTGGTACCACCCGACACACCCCGGGCCTCACAAGTGGCTCAAGTGCTGGTGAAGGCATCCATGCACCGAGGACTCGATCTGGGGTACAAAGTTATCCGATTCGATGTTACGTCTGAGCTAGTGTAAGAATACAATAACTACAAAAAATATTATGAAAATGCATTTTCCACCTATTAAAGGTCTAATCTTGGCAGTACATTTGAAACTCTGAGAATTTGTTACAAATAAATCATTGAAAAGATATATGTATGTATGTATCTAATATGTATACGTATAAATAAAACTTAAGATTGAAACAAACGAAACAATATCACGGCGAAACATAAGAATAATATCTATGGACGCTTCACACCACGTCAATCTGATCCCGTGGTAAGTTCTCGAAGAACTTGTGTTACGCGTACCAGACAACGGAAATATATTTAATACTTTTATACTATACACATATTTAAGATTTTTATTATATTATACACATATTTAATACACATCCATGACCCAGGAACACAGAAAAACTTTATGTTCCTTCGGCGGGATTTCAACCCGCGACCCCCGGCTTGAGCACCAACACGCTCAACCAATTGAGCCACAGAGGTCGTCATAAGAAAGATATTAAGTATATTCTGAAAAGTAATACTTCCTATTATTAATGCTGCACGAGACGTAACTCTCGTGCAGCAGACGGTATCAGTGGCGAAGGGTTCCTATAACTCCATTCCCATCGGCTTCCCTTGTCACATACCTTTTGCAAACCTTTATAAAAATCCCTACCTATTATATAGGCTCCGGCTTCCCTATGAAGGAGAAGCAGCCTTCGCCACTGGACGGTATGAGTGAATTCTTTACCTTAGGTCTGAACCATCATCATTATTTAGGTACACGATTTGAAGATTAGAAGGTGTCTAGACTTCGTCTATTTTCAGAAATAAAGTTTTGAGTGGTCTCAAACTTACCAAGGAATGGGAAATGAAAGTTAACGTTAATTCTGCATCCATAGAGGAGATGAACAACCAAGAAAAATCTAAAACATGTACCAAAAGCTGTAAGAAAATTATTGTTTACACGGCATTCCCGCAAAAATATGCAAAATGAGCCCACAAAATAACAAACTACTAACATAGTACAGTATGAGGCCGTTGAAGTATTACGTAAGCAGATTTTTTGCAATTATTAACCCAACCCTCTCCCTCGTCAACAAAAGTAAGCAAAGATCTTACCACGGGTTAACCAAGGGTTACGTAAACAATGGTTTGATTGATTCGTGAGCAGCAGTTATAAGTCTAGAAATAAGGAATAGGTTTGGAATATATAACGACTGCTGACGTAATCACCATCCATATCTCCGCCCCCCTATAGCCACTCAAACGTCCATGTCTGACAGCTGCCAACCCCTTGAACGTCCACGCGCGCGCTGATATAATAATGCGGTCGAGCGCCAGATACCGTCATCGATTTAAAGCCTATTTTCTAACAAACTACAACTGTTACGGCAAATTAAAAAATACCTGTATAAAGCTGATATTATAAGGAATCAAAATATGTGAAAAGTAAATTATAACTCTTATCGTAAATAGTACAAAAAAATGGAACTTCACAACAATTTTTACCTAAATTGCGTAAAATATTAAATAATTACACGTTTTTACGTAATTTTTCGTAACATACCTTAATACTATTTACATATTAATAAACTAGATTGTATAAGCTTTTTTTTTGATACCAATATTTAATTACTTAGAGGGATGAGTGTATTACAATAAAGGAAAACAAATTACCCATTCCTGCATGAATTTGATATCGCCCATGTCTAAATCCTGAGAATTAAATAATAAAAATATGTAATCCTTTCTTGTTTTGCTATATTTATTTCATTTAAATATTCACATATAATAACGATGACCTATTTTTTCAATTACAAGAAGTATTTTACTACATTAAACATTATATCATACAAAAACTTAACGAAAGACCGACAAACAACGGCAAAGTTTTTGCTTGTCGATTTTAACTCATTTTTAAGCATCTTATTAAACTGTGGATGCTTATAATTTGTAGATATTCTGAAATAATGATTCTTCAGGATTATTTCAATATATAACACCTAATACAATCGTATAATAAATACATTTTTACTTACATTTTAAAGACGGCACTCACAGACACTTCAAAACTTTTTAACGCATTTGACTCTAGTGTTTGTAAACAATTTTTTTCATAATGATGGTGTCGCCCGACGTACTGTTTTACCAACCCAAAAGACGGGTAATTTAATAAAGAACCATCTAGCGAAACACTTGTGTACCTCTTGAACACTACCACAGATAAAAACACGTTTAAGTGGAGCGAGTCATCTGGGCTGCTCTAGTCGCCCTAACGGTTGACGCGAAAAAGTTTTGGGCGACTATAGTCGCCCGGACGTTTGAGTGGATAGTGCTTACGCAATACTTGAACGGCCCCTATACTATATTGCAGTTAAATATTGTTACAGCCATAAAATAAAATATTTTAATAAAAAATCAGAAACAAAATTGACTTCTCATTTTAACTTTTGATCTAGTCACGACCGCTGAATGTACTCGTACTTACATACGCGCCAAGTTTTCATTGATATAATGTGAAAGACACAATCTCCCAAGAAAGCTCCCAAGCAAACAGAAAACATTGAAAGGTACACCAAAGCCAAACCATAGACAGATCACGTACCTATATATTATAGACGAGGCATGTTGAAGCAAAACATTTTGGGGCCATCAAAACTTTTTCTTGTAAGTATGAAGATTTGTTCTGTTCTGATGTACGTGTCATAGCCCATCTTGAGATTTAAAATCTTTGATGTAAACGGACTTAGTAGTTAGTACCTACCAAGTACCAACCTGCTAACTGCCTCTGCTACACAGAACACTATTATCCTAGCGCTCTGCTATCAGAAGCGCTAATTATATGGGAGCTTGACACGTATACCTACAGCTACATTCTAAGGTCCAAAAAGTGTGAACAGTGTACATCTAAGACATTTTGGTTGTTATACGACAGACGAATAATGATTTTAATACAATGTAAATAAGTAAACCCTTAAATTCATAATTATATTTACAAATGTCATTTGTAGGTATTCGGCAAGCTTCGACAAAAACATGAGAAAAATAATTATTAATCTATATTATTAGATACATCTCTTTCTTCCCCATTAGCATATCTGCAGGAAGGAGAATACCGAATAGGGAACGAAATATTAGGTATGTCTCCTTCTCCTGCTAATAGCCGAATTTACCTATGCTATTTCTTTTTGACATTTGTATGCATGATTCACATAACACGAAAAGACGAGAGAAAATGAGAAAATACCATAGGGTGACCATACAGTACAGTGACTTTATACTAGACAAAAGGCTGTTGATGATGAAATAACCAACACGTTCTAAATTAACCACGTTTAACCGCAAAATTGAATTTGTTTAGGAACCGATCGGTGCTTTCTTTGATCTCTTGCGAAATATATTGCTGCAGGGCAACATGGCATTTTCCATTCGTAACAAATCTCCTCGTGAATTACAGATTACTTATTTGTTGTGAGTAAATTACTCTCAGTTGTTTTGTAATATAATTTAAGCCACTCGATTTAATTTTCTTATCTTTCGCAAGAAAATCTGCTTCCAATGTAAACATTCTGATTTAAGGAAGGCCTATTTTTGAATAAGGTTAAGCTCTTAGGTAGGGTCCATCGAACTAAATATGGAATAAGCAGGAACCAACAAAACTCACAGGCCACAGAGCAAATCTGTAGATCCCTTTTTGCCCACGAAAGACGTTATATACAGAAAGTTCTACATAAAACTACGTCTATTTTATTTCATAGCTCATCTAAACAAAAGAACTGTAATCACCAGCCTCCCAGAAGTCCCAGACTATCGTGCAATACTAGATTTATCAATATCAAACAATTTATCACTTTACACATTACAATAAAAAGTATTCAAATTTCTTAATGAGTTGCGATTTAGCGGCAAAAAGTTAACAATGGTAGTACAGTCGCGCGCGCGTTGTGAAAGACGTCGCACGCTGCAATAGCCAGTTATATAAAACATCGCGCGGAAACATGCTGAGCACTTGCGGCGGCGACAGTACACGTTTTTTATACATACGGTAAATATTTTTTTCGATAAAAATGTGACTTATTAATTTAATTTAGAAGTAATTGAGAAATATTCAGAGGGATCAAAACTCATCCCAGAGTAAGTTGTTGAGAAATATCCAGAAATATTAAATATTAAATATCCAGCTCTAGCCAAATCTATCAAATTAAGCATAATGGCGCTATTAAGAGCTATAGTAAGCGTTCCTCTTGGGAATTAACTTTTTGCATTAAATTCGGATAAATCTAACCAAGACCGCTGGTAACAAAAATACCTAGTCTTTAAATAGGGCACACCTTTGCAATCCAGGTCTTAAATTTTATTAAGCAATGCTTTCTTTCTTTACAGTCCAGGAGGCATAGGTATAGCCCAAATTCTAATCGCTTCTTAAAGTTAAGTGGGTCCCAAGTCACATGCAGACCAAGTGACAGTCTGTGACTTAGGGAGTCCCTAACTATAATAAACGTTTGAGAATAAGACCATGTGGTCTTCAAATGTACAATTAACTTCTTACAATTGCAAATGAAGGTTCACAGATACAGAATGAAGCTGCTATTACTGGCGCTGGGTCTACACCTGGCTAGCGGGCGACCGACGCTGCAAGACCTGGAGATGGTTGACGACACGGAGTCCGTAGGATCTTACGTGAGAGAAGTCAGGGCGGCTCCGGTAAGTTAGTTTAGCTGATTAAAAGCATAGGAATAATTAAAGCGGTCTGACCAATAACTTAATATGGAAAATGAAAAACACTTTCAGACGTAAGTGGGAGCTAAGTTCAATAGGAGTAGGTACATAGGAACGTTTTTTTTTTTTTCAAATGGATATCGGCTTAAAAGCCAGGATTAGAAAATGTTAACAAGAAACAGGAAAATTGGTTTGATCTCAAGAGCATAGTTATTGTTTTCTTGGGACCCGCAATTCTCTTTCTCTCGAAAAAAGCTGGTTCCTCTAGGTTTGTAAACACGTTCGATCGATCGTATATCATAATAATATTATTATTATCAAGATGCCACTAGGGCTCAGCAAGATTTTTTTCTATGGGCGTTTCACACCACATCAATCTGGTCCCGACTCCAGTGGTAAGCTCTCGAAGAACTTGTGTTACTTGTGTTACGGGTACCAGACAATGGAAACATATTTAATACTTTCATACTATACATATATTTAAGATTTTTATTATAATATACTCATATTTAATAAACATCCATGACCCAGGAACACAGAAAAACTTTTTGTTCCTTCGGTGGGATTCGAACCCGCGACTCCCGGCTTGAGCACCAACACGCTCAACCATTGAGCCACAGAGGTCATCAAAGCAAATAAATATGAAATATGAAATTATTATGAATTAAATACGACCATTTTCAATTTCAGCCGGAGAACTACCACAAATCGTACAGCAGCGACGGCGATGGTGAAATCGGGTATTCCCGTAAGAAGGGAGGCGGCGGTAAGAAAGGGTACCAGCACTTCGACTCCTACCACAAGAAGGCCGGGGACAACTACGAGTTTGAGAAGCAGGACTCCTATGGACAGGACGATGAGGGCCATGATGCCGCTCACAGCCATCCCCACGAGAAAAAAGGTGAATTGAGAAGACATGAACCCATTAAGTTTGCAAGGCGAGTTATTAAATGGTTGTTTTGAACAACTATTTTAAATAAATACTTAGTTATTTTATTAAAGCTAGTTTTATTTTATCAGCGGAGCGGTACCGCGAGGCGAGTGATGGTGATGAGCAACACGAACACGAGTCAGAAGAGAAGCCACATAGGAGACACGAGGAGTTGAGGTAAGATACTTGAAACCTCATTACGCTAGCGGCTAGGTGATAATTATTGTGTGACATGGTGCGCGGTGGTGAAGAAACACCAGACCACAGACTTATTTAGAAGTGTGTGCGCCAAAATAATTTTGCTGCACATTTAAAAGTTTCATACAATATAACGTACTAACGTTTAAACGTATTCACGGGTCTAGGACACAGCCACTCAATATTTTTTTATGATACAAAGTCTGTTATTTTTAACCGACTACCAAAATTATATCAGCTACATTTATTTGTTTTTTTTTTTTTTTTTGTTTAATTCGCCCCGAAATGGAACAGGCTAAGGTCTTAGACCATACTGCCTCGTCTGTCGTTTAAGGTATTTCTTTGTCTTATTTCTAAATCGTCAAGTGCAGCAAAGTCGAAATAAGTAGTCAGGGTAGTCAATTAGTCAAGTCAGTCGATTCAGTAAAGTGGTAGACGCTTTACTGAAACTTCCTAGGGAGTTTTGGCGGGAAACCCAATTTAGCACGCATTTTGTAGAATGTATCACTTTTCCACACTAATGCACCTCAACGAATAATTAATTGTTAATATTCCACCACTATAACACATTAAAAACAGAATTAACACGAATTTAGAAAAATAATACAGAAACACAGCATTGCTGATTGACTTTCCCGGCAGAACTTCCTACATTTATTTGGCTGGAAATATGTACCGATTTCAATTTTTTTTAGAGAAGGACCTAGCGACGGCAACGGCGGTAAGGAAGCGTACGGCCACGACCCCGCGGACTATGTGCTGCCGGAGAAATATACGTACGGCTCCGGGGAGGAGTACAACTTCTAGTTTAAGACAAAAAGACTGTAATATTAGTTTCACCAACAAAAAGTTAGTTTAAACAAAAAGAGTTGTATTTTTATAATTAAAAATCAATAAAATGTACCTACTTAATTTAAGTTTTTATTTTTTGGATTTTTGGACGACATGGTGAATCGTGATATTTTGTCAGTGTCACTCGAAACTTCAATCTTCATGAATGGATCTAGTACTTTTTCATGATATAGTTTTGTTATAAAAGTCGGACCTGCGCCTGATCTCTCATCAGTCGTATCGGTTATCCGTCCCACTGGATTATAAGAGTAGAGAAAGAGAGTGAAGCACTGCGCACACATTTGGGCACTATAAAATTGCTCCTGCGTTTCAATTAAACCAGCCACCGTCACCGAGATCGGTGTGGGGAGTTTTATTTATAGTTTTGTTGTATCAGAGTAATTTTCTATAAATTAAAGTGTCACGTAGTTGTTTTGTAACTCTTCTACACATATTAATAAGTGTTATTTTTGTTCATAATATTGGTAGAATATTAACCAATATTCGTTAACGTGTACAAGTATGGGCCACTGCAAAAGTGTGCGAATTTGTATAGAAAGTTTCAGTAAAGCGTCAACTACTTTACTGAATCGGCTGATTTACTCGGTCTTGGACTAAACTTTGGACTTGACGATTTAGAGATACGTTGTTAAAAATTTAACCGAATATTCTATTTCCCGCCTTTTTTACTTGACATTGGCAAATAGTTAAAAGCCAACGCCATATTTAAATAATAAAAAAAAACTTCATGACAGTTGACACTTGACAGATGACAAAACAAAATTTAGAAGTTGTTTTGCTGGCGCAACCGAAACAGGGAAAAGGCCTTTCGGTAACGATTCTTTCTGCAAATTCGCCTTTCTTCTGTGTTTTGTGATGTGATACGCAATAAAATACATAACTAACGAATATGGGGATGAAAGTCGTCGAACTCCTTGCGATTTTAGCTTTGAATTTCTTACGCTACGCCTCCTCGGGTAAGTAGACAATTATTTAATTGAATCAATTTGTTCGGTCAATTTTATACGGTAGCTTCATTCTTTTTAACAGATAATTTCCTGCCCTGTAATGCGACCGAAATAGGCGGGTGCCCTGGGAAGCATCAGAAATGTGTACAAGAGTCGGGCCAGTGTGCTTGTTTGGATGGTTATTTTATGCACGACGGTGACTGTTTGGACGGGAGTAGCGACCCGTACTCAGCTCACGACACTACGGCCGCTGTCGTTTCCATCTTCACTATATCCCTCGTCGCCGTCGGTTTAGTCTTAGTCATAAGAAAGTACAGTTTGATAGAATATGTACGACAAAAGATCAACTTGCGCAGAAACAACGACGTCATGTACGAAGATGTGATGATTGGACAGGATGATCCCCCTCTAGTACCATAGTCTTAACAGTTGTAATAATTTATTTGTACAGTCACTGTTAAATATTGCAATATGTGTATATTATGTATTTAGGTATAAAGGAGTTTGTAATACTCATTAAATCTAATTTAAAAAGACCCTACGAATATTTCTAATGCTTAGATTATGATCTGTTACTGCTAAGTGCTAGCTGTAATTACAGCTGATGCTTGTAAGTTTCATCTACAAACTTATCCTAATTTTGAAGCTGCATAATTTTTAAAAAGATGTTTTATTTAAATGAAATAAATGGTCTATGAAATAAGTTAAAACTAAATAATATATTAGTGGGCCTAGCAGGAACATATTATGTAAATCACATTGCCCATTCAAGTTCCAAATGATAACATTTACACCACTGTTAAATGTTCCTGCTAGGCCCCCTGTAAATTGTACACTGCATCATGAGGTCAAATAATTTTACTGTATATTTCAGCATTATTTACTATGTATGTACTTGTATGCTTTTGAGTGACATGTATACAAATTTATTTAATTTATTTTACAACATAAAACATTAAAAAGGACTGCTGTGAAGGTTCTTACTAAAATTCTTCCCTTTTTGATTTTAGAAAAACTATGAAAGTAAAACTTTAAAACTATAAAGGTCAGAGTTGCCAAAATGTTTTCTATAATAATTATCTTGAAAGATTTCTTATTATTTTCTACATACTAATTAATTATGTATTGATAATATTGCATAAGTCTGTGAAACAAATCATTAAAATATGGCTTTTTATAGTTTGTTTAACACAATAAGTAAAAACTATTGCGTCTATGCTATTTCATTTAAGGTTTATTTAATTTTGGCTCAATTGCACCAAAGACTGAATTGTTGTAAGTAAAATTTTTATTTTTGTTAACTTTGATATTTAAGATGTGAAATGTTATTCTGAAACACTAACAAATTCTTATATTGTAGTTGAATTATGAGTGTGTTCTATGCCAGACCAGAGTACGGATTAACTTATTTATTGAACAATTTTATGGAAATATGTAGCTGTGTACGGCAGACCATTTACTTATCACATTAATATAACACTCAGACTGTTCAAAAATTTTATTTAACATCTTAATTCTTAATCTATTTATTCTATCTGAAGGCCGGTCGGACCCTCAGCAAGTTAATTTATATTAATATAAATATTATTATAAACAAAAAGCACAAATTATATTGTAAAATATTACCATATGTTGTGGGGGATTTCCTGATATTATGTAGTTTAGTGATTATTATTATAGATGTTGATTGATGCATACTAATGAATCTTGTGTTTAAAGCTTGATAAATAATAATATTACCACAAAACCTAATTTTTCATTACAATGTTAGCAACTTTGTAAGAAAAGTTTCAAGAACTAATAAAAATGTTATGAATCAGCCATTTGGCTGGTCAATTCCAGGAAAAGACATGAAACACCATAATCAAACTTTTGTTTATTTCATGTAATATAAAATATTTTGATAGCTTTAAATTTTGAAAAGCACAAACAAATAAATGCAAAAAATAAAACAGCTACAATAGTTTATTTCAAAATTAAGTCTTTAGGTTGAAACCTTTAAATCAACAACAACTTTGGCATATTTAACTAGCCATTTTAAATGATTATTTGTTTTCTACTCAGGAACAATATTATAAGTTACGTTTTGAATTGAACACTCTATTGTTGTAGAAATTACCTTTACCCTAAACTGATATTAGATGATACATTAGTGAGGTACTAGAACTTTTATAACTGTCAAATAATAATAGGTTTCAGTTAGATTTTAGTATATGCGCTTTAATTAATATCATACATTTACAGTTTATACTAAAGTCTTAAGTAGTAATTAGTAATGTAACTATTTTTCGTTTTTTACCATAGTTTTGGCAGCTTTGGTGTCTTGGTGTTATTTAATATTATTGCCTTACCTTTGCTTCTGATAGTATTCAGTTTGGCACTTCTCTTTCGTATGTGGGGAAGGTATTTTGTGTTATTAATTATGTTTGCTATAAGCTTTTAGCTGCTAGTTCAATAGTAGCTCATACAATGCATTATACTTATAGCTTATCATTTTAATTCAATTAGAAAGTATCTGTTTAGTTACATAGCTACCTTGTAGAATGTAGAGTATGTATCCATTAAAGACATTAATATAATTATATTTCCTATAGAGTTTAACCCTTAGATCGACGGTTTTTTTTTTGTTTTTTTTTTTTACTTTAATTTTTAAATAACATTTGGTGTCAGAAGATGCCCAGAAAAATAATGAAATAATTCTTTATTAGAGCCATCTTATTTTAATTATTTAGCTACTTTATTCTAGAGCTATTTTCTATATTATATAATTTGAATGTTCAACAATTAGTATCTAAAATAAACAACGAAACCATTTTATCCTTTTTAGATGTACCTTTAATAATTAGTTTCGTTTTTTTTCATACATTTTGCATGCTAAATTTTAAAATAAGGGGTGTATAAATAAAATTTAAAATACTTATTGTAAGCAAATAATATATTTGTTGAATAAAATACTCTGTGATACTCTATACTCTAACTTGTTTTATTTTATTCTAGGTTTCCCAACCTTTTCTTCACGGCTTCCTCCCTGGGATAAGGGATTATAAAATATAATTCTTGTTGCATGATAGTTTACTACAATTATAAATATGAAAGTTTGTGTGTATGAATCAAAGCATATCAAATATGGTATAAAAATATATTACAATTATTAACAATGTTTTAGTCAAGGAGGTTAGAATACAGGAGAATGTACGCTGTAGAAAATAGTGTCCCAGAAATATGGACAAAATAAGTGAGGCGCTGCGATCGCTAATTTGTCCTCGATAAAAGCGGGCCACCAATGCCGCTAAAGGGCCATACTCATGGCGCTTCCAGCAAATCCAGCTCCGGTACTAATAGCCGGCCGCAGCATGGCCCTAAAGGGCTATTCTGACCATCCAGCCCAAGGCCGCGGATTTGTAGGCAAAGATTATAAATAATTGACATTAATGACGGTACCGGTGCTGGATTTGCTGGATGCGCCGTGCGTATGGCCCTTTAAGAAAATTATAATACAATTACCGACGCGACGGCAGCGCCGCTGGTGGCTGAAAAATGAATTTTAAATTCTACAAATTTTCAAGCAGGCAATGTTTTAGCATGTAGCGATCGGACTCCGGTATTCTAATCTCCGTGGTTTTAGTAACAATATTATTTTACAACATTTCATAACGTATCACTATAACTATGAACATTAATGAAAATTGCAAAGAAACGACGATTTCTGTCGTTCATGCAGCTGAAAAAGTCGAAAGACTCGTTTCTGAGCTGTAATGTTGTCCCCAGAGGCAGGTTATGGATTAGTCCCTAGTCTTAATAACACAACTATTATGGATCTCTCCCTTGTCTGGGGAACGATGACTGTACCTATAAGGCTGGAATCAATGATATAAGCCTCTAGGAAAAAAAAAGTCGAAAGATAACTTTTGAGCCTCTTTGCGTTTAATACTATAGCAATTAGCAGGAGTTTTGATGGGAATGTTAATCAGCTATATCCTTAGATTATATTATACTACAAGATAAGGCACGCGAGGAAATTTTCAAACAAAACTTTCTGCCAATTTTGGTGCGGGGAGGGTAACTCCCACAATGAAAACAAAATCACACATTCACAAAAATATTGTAATCGTTACAAACTCACACATTTATAAAACTGCAACACTAGCTTATTTATTTCACACAAATAAGACTCGCGCTAATATAACAGTGTAGCGTACGCACTAATACACTGATATGTTAAGTGATGTTACCAATACAAATTATATCGATATATTGTCGATATGAATTTGTATTGGTCACATCTTCGTTATTTGAAAATAATGTAGGTATTTTGTTGAAATAAAACCATTCCGAATAATTCCGATATACATATTATATTATATTACATGTAAAAGTTATGGCAGCAATAGAAAACTTCACATACATAAGTAGTAAATACAGTCTATTCACGTTAAGTTTGCAATGAGTCGTCAGTACAAATTACAAATGTTAAACTGGCTTACCTTTATTGTCAAAAGTGAACACGAGCTAAGCGTCATTGCTTTCTAGACATTTGCACTGATGACTCACTGCAAACTTAACGCGTACCTATAGGCTGTATTTATCTATGTGAAGCTTTTTAAAACCGCCATAGCTTCTACGTATACTATAGACTGCATATACGCACATACATACGCTAATACTCACATACGTAGATATTATTATGAACACTAAACATACAACTCTCCTTTTTTGCAAACATCAAAGAAAAAATAACCTAACCTAATCAAGAATATATCAGGACACGTCTAAGGAGGGTTCCGTAACTATAAACGAGTAATATTTTGTCAAATTACTTCAAAAGTTACTGTCTGATTTGGTTCAAAATATTTTTCCTAGAGAGTTATTAGCATAATCTATCAGCATAGAAAATTGTAAGTTTTTAAGTCTTATAGTTTAGAAATGCTAGGGGGGACCAACTTATAAATCACTTTGGAGGCCGATTACTCGAAAATGGATGACTTTATAAAAAAGTTATGTATGAAACCTTGCCTTGTAGTGGATATACCCGTATAAATGAAAGTCCGACGTAAGTATATGACACTATATTGTTATTTTAGCACAAACACAAAAGAATAACAAAGTTCACAATGTAAAACTCATATAAAACGAGTAAAACACAAGAGTCCCGGTAACGTATTTCAAGCTCAAACATGTCTGCCCGTTGACTCAATACCAAACAGCCGCGCTCTCATTGGTTGAGCGCGGACGACGCCACTTTCGGCGCGTGTATTTAAAATTTACCGCCGCGAAGCGTTCGGGTGCGTTCTGTTACATCCTCCCCCTTTTGATCTAGCGGTAAACAACGCGACGATCAAACCTTCCTAGGCCTACCTCGACCACGTTTAGGAGCTACGGGCTCAGGACATTCACCCTCGCGAGCGTGGTAACGTTGAAGATCGGAACGATGATATTTGCCTATAGTCTCATCCGGCTTATCCGGGAAAGCCAAAATGAAAGACGTAGGACTAACCTTTTTAGAAATTACGTAGGGTCCATCCCTCCTAGGTAAGAATTTCTTAGTGATCCCTTTAGAAGCGTTGCTAAGAGCGTGCGATTTCAGCAATACGAGATCACCAGGCTCCAAAGAATCTTCACTGCTGCGCGTAGCATCCTTATAAGCCTTCCGACGATCTTGCTGCCGCTCAATAATCTCCTTAGCTTCCTTCAAGGTACTAGCAAATCTTAATAGATAAGGCGTTACCTGCGGTACGTAGTTCTCCGCTTCGATGATGGATCGGAGATCGGTACGAGCATCTATAGGAGAGCGAAGCTCTCTTCCAAAAGTGAGATATGCAGGAGTCTGCTGGGTGGCTTGCGTAATGGATGTATTCATTGCGAACCGGATGAAAGGCAACGCATCAGGCCACTGCTGATGATGTCCTTCGACCAAGATTGCCAATTGCGTCTTCAGATCGCGGTTCTTCCGCTCGACCGGATTGGCCTCGGGGTGATATAACGGCACAAGTGACTGTTTGACGCCCAGAACATACATCGCCTGCTGCATGACGTCAGTCACAAACTGGACACCATTGTCTGATATCACCCGACGCGGTACGCCATAGCGCAAAAACACCTGCTCAATCAATACCTTAGCACAGCTTTCCGCAGTAGCCTCAACAAGAGCGAACATTTCCACGAGCTTAGTGGTAGTATCTTCCACGATGAACACCCAACGCTCTCCATTAGGCCCTTTCGGTAACGGTCCGAATAGATCCATGGCAAGGACTTCGAAACGCTGCGCAGGTACGGGAGTCTGCAAGAGGCCAGCAGGCTTTGTGTTCGCCGGTTTATAAATTATAACGCTGGCACTCGACACACGACTTCAAATATTCAGTAACATACCTTCTCATTCCAGGAAAATAATACCTCTGGGTAATACGATGGAGAGTTCTCTCTACACCACCGTGACCAGCAGTTGCAGCATCGTGACACTCGACCATGATTTCTTTTCGCAGGTTTGCAGGTACGACGAGTTGCGGCTCTTCAGACTCGACGTCTTCGACATAGCGGTACAAGACGCCCTGGGAGAGATGGTAACCTCTCTCAGTCCATCGACTACTATTAACTTCGTCCTTGCCTTCCAGGTCCAACAAGATCTTAGACACCTCCGCATCAGCCAACTGTGACTCACGTAAGTAAGCAGCTTCCCATCGCGGAGTGTCCACTATCACCGTACAAACCTCGCAGACAGCTTGAACCTCATCGTCACATGCAGGTCGACTTAAAGTGTCAGCTACGACATTACATTTTCCTGGTGTATACTCGACAATTAAATCAAAAGCCTGGAGCTTCATTGCCCACCTGACCAACCTACCAGTTGGAGACTTCAGAGTTAGCAACCACTTCAAAGGTTGATGATCGCTGGCAACACGAACTGGATGTCCATCAACATATCCTCTGAACTTTTCTAAAGCCCAGACTACGGCGAGTGCCTCCCTCTCTGTAGTCGAGTAATTCCGCTCAGCTGAGGTAAGCAACCGGCTGGCATACTCTATCGGTCGCTCCTCCTGTGGCGTGGCACCCTGGACTAGTACAGCTCCTAGAGCGTAAGCACTGGCGTCTGTCCTGAGGATAAATGGTTCATCATAGTTAGGTTGTTGAAGTATAGGACTCGAGACGAGTCGCGATTTGAGTTCCTCGAAAGACTTCTGCTCCGTCTCCCCCCACTGCCAGTGTCGATTCTTCTTCGTTAGTTCTGTTAACGGACGGGCTACCTCTGAGAAGTGCGGGATGAACTTCCGGAACCATGAGCAGGTCTGCAGGAACGATTTAAGGTGTTTGACGGAAGTATTTACTTTCATTTCCACCACGGCGCTGACCTTGTCAGGATCAGGAGCCACTCCTTCAGGTGAAATGATATGCCCAAGATACTTGACACTCTCTCGTGCGAAAACACACTTACCACGATTGGCACGGAGTTTAAACTCACGTAAGCGCTCAAATACTGCCTGAAGATCCTGCAGATGCTGCTCAAAGGATCCTGACAGTTGCAGTACAATCAGATCATCAATATACCCTAGCAAGGTCACATGCTTGACAGAGGCTCCAGATCGAAATCTATCGATTAACCTCTGGAAAGTCGCAGGAGCGTTGCGTAGCCCGAACGGCATACGCTTAAAACGATGAATTCCGAGGTGCGAGACAAACGAAGTCTTATCCTGGTCTTCCTCCCTGAAACAGACCTGCCAGTACCCAGATCGAAGGTCGACAGTACTCATAAAACAGCTCTTACCTGTGTACTGCAACAAATCGTCGATGACGGGTAAAGGGTATGAATCACTCTTGGTGACGGAGTTGAGCTTCCGGTAATCGACGCAAAACCTGAAGGAGCCATCCTTCTTTGGAACGAGGAGAGCCGGAGCTGCCCAAGCAGACTCACACTCCTCGATGATTCCTTCAGATAGCATGCATTCTATCTCAGCCTCCATGATAGCTTTCTTCGCCGGCGTGAGCCGATAAGGCGGCACAGCTATAGGTGGATGCTCACCTGTGTCGATCCGGTGCTCAGCGAATGGGGTAGGCTCCCCCTGCTCTTGAAAGATATCTTCATACTGCTGCAGCAGCACCGCCAGGTCGTCCTTCTGTGGTGGAGACAACATAACACCCTCGTCCGACCTTAAAATATCCGTAGCGGCGCAACCCACATAGTTACGCGAGCTTTCGTATTGCAAAGGGTAAATATCCTGAGGCCGATGAGCGCTAAACCACGTGTCGTGCGCTAAATCTAAGACTAAACGCGCCTTTCGTAAAAAATCTATACCTAGGAGCGTTTCATTATTATTCGCGTCCGGAAAGATAACGAAAGAGATATTTACCGCTAAATCCTTTAATTTTACCTCAACGTCGGTAAACTTTACAGGCAAATCACGAACCACACCGTCAGCAAGCTTAACGGACATTGTGCTGTCGCAAAACGGATGATTAAGACGTTTAAGTAACCTATACAAAGTATAACCCGCAATACTACGTTTCGCGGCGGTATCTATTAAACCCGTTCCACGGAACCCTAAAATCTCAATATTTAAAATAGGTCGAGCAGTGACCCGGGCATCAGCAGAATTAACAATAACACCATCTTCCAAAGAATAACAATTCGTATCAACAGACTTGGCAATAACATTGGCCTCAAATGAATACAAATTAACATCGGCATGAAAGGTCCCTAAACCACAATTTGAAATATTACCACTATCCTGTAATGTAACATCATGTTTACACATTGATAACATTTTGTGAGAATGTAAACAATTACAATGAGTTGGCCCATTCATACAAGTAAACTTGCCATTTTCCTTTAACACAGTTTTCGCCGAGGGCGATGACCTTAACTTACTAACATGCCTGTTTTTAGATACATTTTTGTTATGATTACAATTAGATGGAACAATAAAATCGCACGCGTAAAACTGATTGTCTTTAGAGTTTTTACTGCAATTTCCACAATTCGCACGTATTACATCCCGAGCACCACAACCGTAACAAAATACAGATTTTTCGGTTTTATCACTATTATCACTTTTGTTTATTAACTTTGGACAATCAGACCTTACGTGTCCAGTCTTTTTATAATATACACAGAAACGTTTACCTGGTTTTGACGACACCACCTGACTAGTAGACGCATGAGGGGACCGCGGGTGAGCCTCAGCCGCTGTAGACGTCGCCGGGGCTCCGGGCGCGGTGGCGGCGTTGGCGGCGCGCAACAGCTGTGGCGTGGCCGTGGCGGCGCACGATTGCTCGGAGGCCGTTGACCCCGTCGTAGTTACACTCCGGCCAGCTGCTACCTGCGGCGGCTTCGGCGTCAGCGACGTTGACTCCACTAGCGACTCCTCAATCACCCTGGCCTTCTCGACCAGCTGATCAACGCTCGATACTGCGTCAGGTTGAATTCGTTTTCGTATTCGTCGGTCCAGCAGCCCGTATATGATGTCCACTTTGACACGATCCTCCAGCTCGTACGGCAGCTTCGATAGCGTCGCCCTCAAACGCGCGATAAACACGTCGGCTCGTTCTGTCCCTTGTTCGGACGCAAAAACATCGCGAAACAGTTTATAAGCGGGTCGCGGCGTTCCGTACATGGTTCTGAGGCGTTGCAGGGCATCCTCCCAAGACTTGACGTCACTTTTGACTCCCTGATAGTAGACAGCGGCATCCCCAGTCAGCAGCATAGGCAGCCCTCGTAAAGCGTGTTCGTCACTAACGCTAGAGCACTCCTTAAAGACCAGCACCGCATCCAGGAACGCCTCCAAAGTTTCGGGATTGTCGGAGGCCCCGTCAAATCGTGCTGTACATTTGACAAAATTGCCGCTCTGCGGCATCACTGGATTGACTACCGGGAATGGAACCGGTGACTCTGTGCTACTGTGAGCATGATGATCAGGCGCCCTGAAAGACTGCGCGGCGATACACTCCAAGAGCTGTCTGTTTGATTCCGCCTGTGCTTTGGCGAAGGCTTCAAGGAATTGAAACAGACGATCGTCCCCTGGGGACGGAGCTCGGGCTTCGCTGTTGGCATGCGTGTCCTGACGCGTTTCGTCATCGATCTCACGATCGCGTTCACTCGCAGTCGCTTTACGTGTAAGCGGCATTGTGTAAAAGGAACTGTAGTAGGTACACAAATATTACTATACACAGTTTACACAAAGTTCACACGACACTAAACGCGACGAAAGTTTTGAGCTTCGGCCCGAAGTTGGAGCGCCATTTTGTAGTGGATATACCCGTATAAATGAAAGTCCGACGTAAGTATATGACACTATATTGTTATTTTAGCACAAACACAAAAGAATAACAAAGTTCACAATGTAAAACTCATATAAAACGAGTAAAACACAAGAGTCCCGGTAACGTATTTCAAGCTCAAACATGTCTGCCCGTTGACTCAATACCAAACAGCCGCGCTCTAATTGGTTGAGCGCGGACGACGCCACTTTCGGCGCGTGTATTTAAAATTTACCGCCGCGAAGCGTTCGGGTGCGTTCTGTTACAGCCTTTATTTTAAAATACCTATTAAACGATACCCCACACGATGGGATAGAAAGAAAAAAAAAGTTCATCCCCACACCTAGAATATCTTATACGTTTAAACGAGCAATTCTTGTATATTTATGTATATGTATATAACCATGATCTTGGAAACGGCTCTTAACGATTTCGCTGAAATTTGGTATATGGGGGTTTTCGGGGGTAAACAATCGATCTAGATTAGTCTTATATTTGGGAAAATGCGTGTTCGTGTTTTAATGCGTTTTTCTTTCCACGCAGAATATGGTCGCTAATTTCGTCCTGCCGGCCACTGTCCGTTTGGTCCAGCGGGTTAAGACGCGAATGGCAAGAAACGAGTGTTACGGGTTCGGAACCTGCTCGGTGCCTTACTTTTGTTTTTTTTAGATGTTCAAGTATATAATTATATTTTTTTTATTTTTTATAGTTTTTAGACAAGTTTAAAAAAATGTAGTTAATGTTTGAGATTAAACACCTAATCTACACAGAAATCGATTGTAAATAATAATAATTATCAGTTCACATTTTACTTTTTAAGTTTATGTAGATTATCACCTAAACACCACCCACCATATTACAATAAATAGTCACCCAGGTACTAAAATTATTATTATTTTATGATGCCAAATCCGAGATCTATACACAATCTATGATCTAGCTACATAATACTAATCTGTGATCTATGACTGTACCAAATTTCATCCATTTATATTCATAATTAGGCTAACGGTAGAAGCGCGGACAGACAGACAGACGGATGGACAGAGCGAAACTATAAGCGTTCCTCAAGTATTACGGAACCCTAAAAATGAACTGCGCTTCAAACAAGGAAAACTTGTGTCCCTCTGGCTGGGAACATCTTGATTTTATAAACCCCATAGTCCATATTTCAAACATCCAAATAAACTGTTCAGCCTTTCAAGTTTCAAAGTTGCGGTAGGGTAAATAATAAACATCACATACATACATGCATTGCTTGATCTGTCGTATAAAGTGTAAAAGCAATCCAATATTTTTACATCACAAAATATAAAATTAGTTTACCAAGAAAAAAATTAATTTTTATCGACATCGTTATTCTAGTGATTGTCACGTCACTCAAAAAGTAATAAAAAAGTTCCGCCATGTTTCGAGAATTAAGTGCCATAGTAAAATTCGAATCTATTGCATAGGAAATAAAGACTAAAATTCTATATCTAACAACAATAGTCTCGTGGGGAGTACGATCGAATATTCTACGATTATCTGTCTCGTGTACACCGCTATTCGATACATCGTCGATTTTTACGAAATTACATTTAAATAGAAATATACAATAATTAAATAAAAAAATACTCATAAATGAAAGGTTATTCCATCTTTTTTAAGATTCGACGTGTTGGACTTGTTTTTACAGGACATAAGAGCACAAATCGGCATTTTTAGCGGAGCATTTCGGACGTCCTTTCGATGCTATACCGATGCACATAATGATTAAAATCGATTACGCAAATAGTTTTTATGAACGCATTAGATTCAAAAATCTTATACCTCGGCAGAGGGGAAAGCGCATGTAAGGCGTATCCCGTAGTATAAGATCTAAGGCTATATCATATATTGGTATAGAATAATAACCATTAGACATTCGTTGACGTGCACAAGTAGGGGCAAGTGATACAACTACATAATACGTGCTATGTTGGTTTCTCGCCAAAACTCCCTAGGAAATTTCAGTAAAGCGTCTACCACTTTACTGAATCGACTGACTTGACTTATTGACTACCCTGACTATTTTTTTGGACTTCGACTAGACTTTAGACTTGACGATTTAGAAATACGGTGTTGAAATTTTGAACGAATTTCCTTTTTAACTTGACACTGGCAAATTATAAGCCGACGCCATTTATTTAACAAAAACCATAGCAAGGGTTTTTTGTAGTGTCAAAAAACCCTTGCTATGGTATTTTTTTCAAGTGGTAACTTTCTTTGAAACTTTTATTTCCTTTTAAATATATATCTTATATCAACGCTAGCTCAACGCTCTTCTTATGATTGGTGACATGTGGAATATGGTGACGAACTTCAGTAAGTTACTGACGACCAGCAGGGGTATGGTGATCAGCCTAGGCCCTTCGTACAGCACTGAAAAAAGCGAAAGGTTGTTGAAAGTTAAGGTCACAGACTTAACCTTATATAATATAACTGACTTCGGTAATGCTGGCCAGTTTCATTGTAAGCAGGCCAGTTACGCAGGAGTAATTTTTTAAAGTGCCCAAGTGTGTGCGCAGTACATAAAAGCACTCTCTCTTCCTTTACTCTCATAACCCAGTGGTACGGATAACCGACACGACTGGCGAGAGATCAGGCGCAGATCCAACTTTTTACATCCGACGCATGGATCATCTTTCTTGTCAGACAATCAGGTGACCGGCATGCATTGTCCTAACCAATCTTGGAAACACCATTTTTTGTTGTTCCAATGCGGGAATCGAACCCACAACCGAGTCGTGAGCCAAGCTCTAAACCACTAGACCACGGAGGCTTCATCAACCCTTACAAATATTATAAACGCGAAAGTTTGCATGTATGGATGTTTCTTACTCTTTCACGTAATAACCACTAAATGGATTTTGTGGTTAATAATACTTTTTATCGCAGAAAATGTACGGTTCAAGCGGGATTTCTTTTTGAGAGTACTAAGTCGCGGGCAACATTAAGAATAATAATAAAACCAAATAATAATAATAATAAAACCAAATAATAATAATAAAACCAAATAATAATAATAATGTCGACGCGCCGACACTAGTGCAGGTCCGACTCGAAGCCGGTTATACATAAAAGGCACCGGCCCGGCGCCGTGCCGGGTAGAAACCGGCTCGTCTACACGCGCCCTTAAAGTACTAGTAACACCATCTAGTGGATCTTTTGAGAACCACATAAATAAGCGTCAACTTTAGTTACCTACATACAAATATAAAATAATTTTGGATTGTTGAGTTGCGTATCGTCTATGTATCACAGCATATCTACAATTAGCGTTAGCTACAATCGGTTGCAGGTTTCTATACGAGCCAGTTGCGATATCTATCAGTAAAAAATAGGTTGTAGGTTTCCATACGAAGCAGTTGCTATATCTAATATATCAGTAAAATTAAATTTGTATTCACTTTCCATCTCTTTCCTTCTAAATCAGAGTAAGGGTCAGTTCACATTGCGATGAAAACAACGCGACGCTGCATTTTTAAAATACCGTCTGCATTTTAAAAATGCAGCGTTGCGTTGCGTTTCGTCGCTATTCAATATTGAACTTTATTCATTACACACAAAGATACACGTTTCATATGACATCAGTCATACACTGCACATGCGCTGTGCACTGCGGTACAACCTGACATTCAAACTCTTACGCACCGGTTTCTACGAGGTCCGGCGCCGGGGCAGTGCCAGTTATGTATGAAGCACCAAGGGCGCGTGTACACGCACCAGCGCTACCGCCGGTTTGACTCGAAGCCGGTTTCATACATAACTAGCGCCGGACCGCGTAGAAACTGGTGCGTCGACACGCGCCCTAATAATGTGAGAATAATACACACGCACCCTGGAGAATAGAAGTAAGGAGCACCATCTCTCTAGGGCAGAAAAGCTAAAAAGTGTCCAACAAAAGTAACCAAATAATAGATCAATTTAGATCAATTTATTCAAACACACACATAAAAATATATACAGAACAAATATACATTATTATATAATATATATCACGTAAATCCGATCCCGTGCTAACTTGCTAAGTTGAACTTGTGTTACGGGTATTAGACAACGGATATATACCTATTTTTATACTATGCACACACAATTCTATACTATACAATACTATACATAAATCTTATTTTCTATATTATTCACGTTCACTCTTACACACACACTGTAGTTTATCACGTATTGTCTTTTTTCGGCGACGTGATGCGCGCTTCGTTGGGGAGCCTTCCCCGAAACCTCCGGTAGACTACGTCCGTCGGCCAGAACTCCTCCACCTCGAAGGTCGGTAGAAGATGCGTCGGTACTCTCACCACAAAGGAACTGAAGTTGACCTTGTGGCGAGACTCCAGACGCTCGACCCTTAAGGTGAAAGACGTCTTCTTTCGGATGTAGTCCACAACGTCCTCGACCGTCGTCGACCAGTGCAGGCGGGACACGTACAGCGGTGTGGCGCGTACTTCGCACCGCAGACGCTGCTCGGGTTCGCTGGGTGCGGTGCCGCGGTGGTTGCGGACGGCGGGCTTCCTCTTCTTTCTCCTCTCCACCAGTGTGAAGCCCTCCTCATCGCACCTCCTGCTCTCGTCCTTGACGGTTCGAAGAGGCTCAGCCTTGCGGCGCTCTTCCACCCCTCTTGTCTTCTTCCGCGGGGGTGCAGTGGGGCCAGCGACGATACTTGCGTAATTTTTCGGAGTCGCTGGTGTCCTCGGTTTCGGCTCGACCGCAAGCGGTGAGCAGTCAGCGGCGGTTGTTGACCCGTCGGATTTTGCTGATGAGCAAAACGTGTCAGCTTGCGCGCCGCGTCGCCGCGTGTTTACGATGTCAAACGAATGGTCGGGTGACCTACATAAAGAATTATTACTTTTTATTTGCAATAATTCTTTATGCAAATCACGGATAGTGGATTCCGATCTATTCAATCGACCTCGCATCTCGTCCAGTTCCGCCTTCATGGTGTTGACATTCTTCAGCAGGCTGGAGACGTTGACGTGGTCCATGGTCACCACCGGTAGCTTGTGGAGATCCCTAGCCACGAAAGCTGGTATAGCCCCTGGACCCGTCTGCTTTAACAGGGTGATGATATCCTGCAAGCTTCTTTCGCCACCATCTTTGAGTCGCGATGGCATCTGCGCCTGCTTACCAAGCGCCTCGTCCAGCATCAGTTTTCCCGTACAAATCTCCTCATTGCTGAAGGTGGACATGCAAAGCTGCACGATGCTGTCTTCGTCCATGGCGTTGATGGCGTGTTGGATAAACGCCAGCAACTCGTTGACTACGAGCGCCATGGTGACGTGTAGCGGTTAACAACCGCGCGATTCGCGAAATATTAAATTATTTTCATTAATATTTTTGTCGTGTGTCGTAATGCGGAACGCGTCCGTTCACCGGCGCTCAACGCATGATGTTCCAAAACTGGCCATAATGGCGCTAGAGTCAGAAGAGGGTATGATAAAAAGTTATTTAAAGGTTAGTTATTGGTTAGATACTCTCATAATTTGTAGCCATTTTGTGGCGCTCTTTGTAAAATCCTTCCACATGCTACTATAGCGCCACCTTAATTTGCTCCCTTTCAACGGACACTTTTTAATACACGAGATGGTCCTCCTTACCTCTATTCTCCATGACACGCACTTACGTACCTGTCAGCACATTAGTATACACGCCCACACCGTACAGCCACACGAGCGTGTAGTGCAGCAGTCGCGTTCGTGGCGACGCGTTAGCTCCCCACACGAGCTGCGGTAGAGCGAGCGCCGCGTGCGCTGCCGCCAGCGTCGCGCCGCGCACAGCTTGCGATGGGCAAACTGATGTAAACAACACTTTTATAATATTTTTCTGTCAAGTGTAAATAAAAGGCTAGATGACTAAATTTTTTTATTGCATAAAGAATAGTGGGTAGTTTTACTCATGAGTAATTTCTTAGAAGAAACAGTTTATCAAAAGTCAATAATTTCAAAGGTACAGTGATTTGTATACAAAAATTCGCAAGTCTCGTGAAAATTCCATACTAAAGTCGTACCTAGCTGTGATGTCACGCCTAGGTTAAAGAATGTATGAAGTATATGGCTGCAGTCCGCAGGAACATATTTGTAAATATTATTGAGGTAAAACCTCTTTAGTGTTAGATGTTGTGACCTGTGTTCTGTTTTTAGAAGATGTTTATATATTGATTTTGATATCTGTCACTAGTTATGTTTTTACTGTCTCTATTAAAAAACCTATTATATTATTATCTTATGTCCGTTGGGTTTTATTAATTTGTATATGAAGTTACTTCACTCCACGGAGCCGATTGAGCCAAGAATTGACTCCCTCTAAAAAATATCTCCATTATTTGTGCGTTTAAGTTCATAGTTATGAATGTTTTTGTATATAATGTAAGTAAACTAATGATGTAGGTTTTAATGTTTACTAATTTAGCCAAAAAATATTTATTTTTAATTTTTTAGATATATCTAATTTTTTTTTATTTTTTTTTTTACATTTACCAAATGGTAATGAATCAATATTTCTGACTAAATATTTTAGACTATTGATAAAGTTTTGTAAACACTCAATCATGATTATGCTTTGAACCGATGAAACGAAAAAATTGAATTTTTCGCTGCACCTCGAACTTATCTTAAGAGTGCGCTAGTCAACGGCTCGAACTCAATGCTGCGCGCGGGGAAAATGCTTGTTATTTCACCTAATATTGGGGAAAAAAGGATATACCCATAAAATAATAATCTATACTTATAGGAGAAGCTATACTGCACACACTTATGCAGCTGTGTAAAGTATTTTAGAAAAGGCGTCTTCAAATTACGCAAATCGACACTCAGCTGTTGGTGTTTTATGAAAAAACTATAAAATATTTTAATGTGAAGTAAAATTATTTCAATTGCTGAATAATTGAACCGTGTCTGTATTTGCTTGCTTTTTTATTATCATTCTTCACTTAATTTTTATTTACGTTCAAAGTTGCGCTAAAAATGCGATGTTTGGAGGCTATTATCTTCTACACTAATTTGAATCTCAGAAATATAAGCAAATACCGACCTAGATAAGTGTCATAAAAATCGATATTACGCTAGAATTTGGGTCTACAATGTTTGACTTTGGAGTAAATCACCAACAGCGTTTGTAATTTTGTATGGAGAAAAAACCGACTAGCGCAGCCTTAATGAGAAGTTGTAAACTATATAGAACATTGTTTATTTGTATTGTGTAACATGATTTTTAACTGAAATACAAGATTGTCTAACCTTTTTGTGAGCTTAATTTCCGCATCAAAGTCATAACAGCATAAATGTTTAATAAAAACACCAGGTTACCTGAAAAACAATAATATTGATTAGCTACTTAGCTTTAAAAAAACACAAAAATATTAAATGCAAAAATGATAAATGGGATGACACAAACAATAATAATTTATTAATAAGTTGTTGTCTTAAGATGGGAGAGCCTTACGCAGCATTGCTCCACGGGATAGATACCGTTAGAGTAAGGAAACTTAAGGGTGTTTTCATTATACCATACAATTTGTAGGACCAATATAATTTCTAATAGTTTAGATTATTGTCTATAGATTTACCGAAAAACACCCAGTTAGTAATGAATTTTTGAGACTTAACGATTTGCAATGTGCAGGCTTGGGGAGTCTAAAGGAAAGATGTTGTACTCGCGAATAACGTTTATTAACTAACTCGAACATACACTTACATTACAATATATAGGTAGGGAGGTGATACAAACACTACACCTCCCCCGTATTTTAGAAAAAAAAAATATACATAGTTTTTTTTTTACCTTAATATAATATAACATAGTTTTAATCTTTAGTTATTTTTTACTATTTACTAATTTTATTCTTACTTAATACTTATATCCATCTTATTGGAACTAAAACAATAATAAATACAAATCTGTGCCATTTATAGGTATTTAAAATTTGCAAAACATGTTTTTAATATTAATTTTAGTTAAGGGATGTTGACGATTTTTTTTTTAATAAACGGCAGACTAGAACTAACTTGCTGACATAAATTCAAATCAATTTTTTTTACATGGTTACATAATTGCTTTTAATAAATTTAATATTTTATTATATATCCTCTAAGGTGTCGCGCTTTAAAATTTTGTAACAGATTACGTGTCGCCGGGGGGCGGCGAGGGGTGCGGCGGGTTTCCCGCTTTTTATATTTTTATTTCATTTAAGTAAATATTTCACATTTCCTAACAAAAAAAAATCCTTACCTCCTCACTATTATTATTTTATTTATTATATGTCAGTTAAAAAAATACAACCTCCATTTTACTATCCATTCCATCCATTTTCATATCCATTTTCTTAATCATTTCATTTCACATAATATCTTTACATTTATTTTTACTAATTCACTTGATTAGTGGACTGGCCAGTCACTTACACTTACATTATTCATATTTAATATTTACTCGTATACATTTTTATAATTTTATTTATAGTCGACTTTAAAATATTTATAATTATTATGGTACTTTATTTTATTTATTTTAATACTTCATGTGCGCACTTTATTTTGGTACAGTACTTTATTTATTTATTCAACATTTAACGGGACCTATTTTAAGACTAACCAACACAATATAATAATATGTCTCCAACCATTTTTGTTAAGTGGAGGATTGTTCCCGCCGAGCATGCTCTAAGTACCATTTATTTTATATTTGTACCATATTTTAATACCAAGGGTTTGTTTTAAGGCTTCTTGACCTCCAACTATTCTCACAGAGAAATCTCGTTTACACCATGATCGAATGAAGGATTACCTTGCGTATTTTATTATTTATGCTTTTAGCATTTTATTTTTTACTCATACATAGCATTTAAGCTAGTATTTAATTAATGCACTATGGCATTTTTTCACCTTAACATACCCAAATTCCTTACAAAATAACCTATTCCATAATTTTGATGCACTCAATATTTAAAATATCCATCAACTGTTGGGTGATCAAGCCAACAGCTACTAGACATTCCAAACATCGACACATCCCTTCTACCTAGTAACTGTTCTATTCCAATCAAATACCTTCTTATAAAACTCAAACCCAAATCCTTATTTCAAAATAATCTTTTCTTTACATCCCTACATAGACTACAGCTATGTTACAAACTAAATAACACATTCCTAATTCTCTTCACAATAATATTACGTCATATCTCGTATGAACGTAAATATTTTTTTTTTATAAATCCATGTAAGTCATATCCAGTATAAAATCTCAGAAAATGTAGCTAATCAACTTACAAAGTAGTTAAAAAGAATTTAATACATTTCTAAGAAATAATTGTCTCGTTTTGAGATTTTTACATATCCTTTCTTTTTACCGATTCCTCCTTTAATATACTTTATAATAAAATTATATTATTTTTATAACTTTAAAAGTAACCATGAAATAAAAACTATTTATTTTATTTTATTTAATAATTAATTTGTATGTTCGAAACTTAATTGAATTGGATTGGAATACATAGCAACATAACATTATAGCTGTTGGTATTAGCTATAGGATTCGGCAATTCAAACAACTGTTTTTGTCACTTATTATCTTATATTCACTTTTACAAGTAGTGCAGTAAGAACAATCGGAATAGTGAATACAAAAATGGCGCAGCGCATATACCGGCGCGCGCGTTCAACGATTTTTTATTATTAGTACTTTCCAGGCTGCGCGCTCGCGGCGAACTAATGGCCGCCGTCCAATGAAACCTTACGAAAGCGAGCGGGCGGCCTCCGGACTCTACCGCTTCGGCTAATGGTGTTGCCAGCCATTATATTGCGCGCTATATCCTCCCCCTCCAAGTCTGCAGAGGACACAGAGGCAGACTTGGCACTTACGGTTCTACGCGGTCTACCCCTCTTTCGATCATGTACGATAGCTTCCGTAGTACCTTTATATGACGACAGGAGACTGGCGTGATACTTTCCGCGGCGTTGATTATCCCTATCTACTACTTCGTAAGTCGTCGGAGAAATTACTTTACTTATCCGATACGGACCCTCGCGGCGTGGAGCAAACTTGCTCGAAAAACCCTTCGTCGCCTGACTCAGACGGTGCCCCTCTACGAGTACGAGGTCATCCTTCTGATAATTAGGTCCAGGTCGACGGCTCCTGTCGACACCATCTTTCTTCAAATCTTGCTGATGCTCAATTCTCCATTTGACTTCTTGCAGGCGTTCTACAAAAGTTCGCAAATATGGAGTAATTTCAGGTACGTAATTATCCTGTTCTATGATTTGACGCAGATCAGTTGCTATATCTATTGGTGACCGAAATTCTCTAGCAAAGGTAAGAAAAGCAGCGGTATGTCCTGTACCATGATTCGGTGAGGTGTTCAACGCAAAACGAACAGATGGAAGCACCTCAGGCCATTTATTATGCTCTGGATCTATGAGTATCGCCAACATCTGCTTTAATTCCCGGTTCTTCCGCTCGGCGGGATTAGACTCCGGATGATAGACTGGGGTTAAATTTTGTTTAATTCCCATCACATGCATTACCTTTTGCATAACGGCGGAGACAAACTGTACTCCGTTGTCTGAAATAATTCGACGGGGAAAGCCGTAACGTAGAAAAATTTCTTCAACTAATACCTTCGCACAACTTTCTGCAGTAGCATCTACAAGAGGATATAATTCGGTCCATCTACTGGCGGTATCTTCTATAAGAAAAATCCATCTCTCGCCTTTATCTCCTTTAGGTAAAGGACCAAACAAGTCCATCGCGAGGACTTCAAAACGTTGTTGCGGAACAGGAGTTTGCAGTAAACCCGCTGGCTTTAGGTTAGTTGGTTTGAATTTCATACATAGATCACAATCTTTAATATACCTTGCTACGTACTGCCGCATATTAGAATAATAATATCTTTCCTTGATTTTCTTTAGGGTGCGCTCCAGGCCTAAATGACCTGCTGTGGGTGCATCATGCAGCTCCTTCATAATTTCTGCACGCATGGACTCTGGGACGACCAGCTGGGGCTCCTCAGAGTCTCCCATCGGATCAAAACGGAACAGCACTCCTCGATTCAAATAGTAACCTCTATCTGTCCAACGAGCAACATCATGTTCGTTCTCGAAGTCGTCCAGTATTTTTTTTATTTCAGGATCCTCCAATTGGGCTACGCGTATTTCTTCGGAACTTCGGTGAGGTAAGTCGACTGCAATAGGACAAATATTATATGAAGAGTTCTCATCCATCGGTGGACGGCACACGGGACGGCTAAGGGTGTCAGCGATCACATTAGCCTTTCCCGGGGTATAATCTATATCTAAGTTAAAACTTTGAATTTTCAAGGCCCATCGGGCTAAACGTCCACTTGGCGTTTTTAAAGTGAGCAGCCACTTCAACGGCTGATGATCTGTAGCAATATGTATACGTGCTCCTTCCAGGTAACCACGAAAACGTTCAAGAGCCCATACAACTGCCAACGCCTCTCTCTCTGTCGTCGAATAATTTCGCTCAGCGGCAGATAATAATCTACTGGCATATTCTATAGGTCTCTCTGATTTTGGATCAAGCCCCTGCAGAAGTACAGCACCTAGAGCATAGGCGCTGGCATCGGTGCGCAGCACAAACGGCTTTTCAAAATCTGGCTGTATTAGTATTGGACTAGAGGTAAGTCTCAGCTTCAGATCTTCAAATGCGCGAGCTTCATCTTCTTTCCATTTCCAGGGTCTATTTTTCTTAGTAAGGTCCGTCAGGGCTCGAGCAACTTCCGAAAACTGGGGAATAAACTTACGAAACCATGAACAGGTTTGCAGAAAGCATTTCAGCTCCTTAACGTTACTAGGAGGCTCCATCTTTGTCACGGCCAGGACCTTATTGGGATCAGGTTCAATGCCCTGCGTAGTAATCACGTGTCCCAAGTAGGTAACCTTTTCTCTAGCGAAATTACATTTTTCTCTATTGGCCCTTAACTTAAATTGGCGCAGACGCTCAAACACCTGATCTAAATCCCTTAAATGTTTTTCAAAATTGTCCGAAATTACTAAAATATCATCTAAATATATTACTACCGAAATATCCTTAAGACCAGATCGAAAACGGTCCATTAGTCTTTGGAACGTTGCCGGAGAATTCTTTAGGCCGAATGGCATACGTCGAAATTGAAATGTTCCAAACGGCGACACAAAGGCTGTCTTGTGCCTATCCTCTGGGGCCACGTTTACGTTCCAGTATCCAGATTTTAAATCGATCGTAGACATCACACAACTATTTTTTGTGGAAGAGAGGATCTCATCAATTAGAGGCAGCGGATATTTATCTGTTCGCGTTACTGCATTTAATTTTCTATAGTCCACACAAAATCGCATTTCTCCATTCTTTTTGGGTACTAAGACTATAGGTGAAGTCCATTCAGACTCTGCTTCCTCTATAATTCCTTCTTCTAACATTTTATCTATTTCAGCCCTAATTATCTCCTTCTTAGCGGGCGTCACCCGATAAGGCCGCGATGAGATGGGCTCGGCGTTTCCAGTATCAATTTTGTGTGTTGCAAATGGGGTTGGCTCTCCCCCTGCATTGAAAATATCCTCATTGTTATGAAGGAATTCTGATAATTTAACTTTATCAGCATCTGAAAGAAAAACTCCCTCGCACTCGCGGAGATGCACCGCAGAACTAACGGTTACATAATTCTCATGTTCATACTCTAATTTATAATAACCTGAACTTCGTAATGAATAACGATTTTTATGAAAATCTAGTATCAAGCCAGTGTCCTGGATAAAATCGATACCTAAAAGTGATTCTGTCGCGCCGGGTAATACCATAAACTTGGTTGGCACCACCATTCCCTTTACGGTTATATCAATTACAGCGGTTTCTATCACTTGTACACGCTTTGTACCATCGGCAAATTTTAACTCAGTCTCTACACTTTTAAACACTTGATTATTATTTCTTAACACCTTTGTTAAGCTTTCACTGGCCACTGACTGTTTTGCACCCGTGTCTAACAACGCGGTGCCTTCAACACCGTATACTTCGATCTTTAAGATCGGTCTCACACGCGGTTTTAATTTACACAAATCAACTGCCGTCACTGACGCGAATGCCGAACGGGATGTCGTTGCAGATTGAGAACGTCTTTCCTTACAGACCTCGCAGTTAGACCGAATAACTCCTGGCGCACCGCATCCGTAACATATCAGAGACGGGCGTGTATACGATGGCTCGGAAACTGGTACAGCTTTGTCGGTCTCGGCATTGGTGGGCTTTTTATTCATAAGCCTCCTACAATTTTCTTTACTGTGGCCATACATTTTACAAAAAGAACAGCGCGGTCTTGGCCTATTATATAACTGCAGCTTGTCCATAGCTGTATCCGCTGAAAGCGCTCTAGAAGTAGACGGTAAACTTTCTCGTACTACTGGGCCACCAGCTGTAGTTGGTGCAAAATTCTTTGAACGTGTTGGAGGACATACCTCTTCCAAGATGTCTTCCACCAGGCGCGCCTGCTGTAACAGCTGGGCGAACGTGGCGACAGTGCTTCTAGGTATTCTCTCCCGGATGCGTCTATGGAGTAGTCCATACACCATATCCAGCTGCACTGGATTTTCAGCCAGCGTTCCAGCAGGGAGCTGAGCAAACAGCGATCTTATACGGCAAATAAAAACATCCGTCCTCTCTTCACCCTGTTCTCGACTAAATATTTGACGATATATTTTATGAGGGGGAAGGCGTGGTCCAAAAGTTTGGCGTAGTAACTGTAAGGCCTCCTCCCAGGTAGTGGCTGAATGTTTCACCCCGTGCCACCAGGTTGCTGCAAAATCCGTGAGCAACATGGGTAGCCCTCTCCAAGCAATATCATCCTGGACGCCCACACAGTCTTTATATACACAAATAGCGTCTATGAATGCAACTACGTCCCCCTTTCCATCAAATCTTGCTGTACAATTAGCTAAATTACTCACGGTATGTGATGCACACGACGCAGTCTCCACTGGCTGCTGCGGTCGTAAAGATTCCAATAAAAACCTGAATTGATCATTGGACATCACAACTGATGATGATGATTGTGGCGAGGAGACGGGCGGAGTACGCCCGTGCTGCGGCATCGGTTGGTAGACGGGCGACTCACGCCCGGGAACCGGCGGCGATGACGGGTCCGACGTGCCGGCGGACTGGTCCAGTCCGGTCAACAGCAGCGGGGACTCTCGGTCACTTCCGGCGGCCTGCATATTTTGTTGCTGGCCCGCCCGCGTAACTACCATTTTCCACAAAACACTAACTATAGTTTACAAAAGTTCTCACTAGTTCGAAACAACGAAGCTAGGTAAAACACAAGTCTATTACAACTACTTGAAAAACGAAGTCGCTCACTCGGCGCGCCGATGTATTTTCGCGGCGGCGGCACGGCAAAATCGGCGGCGGAGGCGGCGCGGCGCTCACATCTAGTTCGAAACAACGAAGCTAGGTATACTATATCACTATTCGCGCGAAAGAAAAAACGTTGCATGAATCCCGAATCTGTTTTTGCCACACGTTGGGACGCCAGTTATAGCTGTTGGTATTAGCTATAGGATTCGGCAATTCAAACAACTGTTTTTGTCACTTATTATCTTATATTCACTTTTACAAGTAGTGCAGTAAGAACAATCGGAATAGTGAATACAAAAATGGCGCAGCGCATATACCGGCGCGCGCGTTCAACGATTTTTTATTATTAGTACTTTCCAGGCTGCGCGCTCGCGGCGAACTAATGGCCGCCGTCCAATGAAACCTTACGAAAGCGAGCGGGCGGCCTCCGGACTCTACCGCTTCGGCTAATGGTGTTGCCAGCCATTATATTGCGCGCTATAACATCTTATTATTTATTTATTTTTTACCTGTATATTAAGCATTTAATTACTTTTATTTTATTAAAACCTTCTTACTTTGTTTTTACTTTCCAAAAAGTTAAAGTTACTATTACAAAATAAATTAATATCACCTATTTGAAGTACGTTAACGACGTATAATTTATTAATTTTTTTTTTCGACGTGTAATTTACTAATTAATTGTATTTTATTACGTTCCTATTTTTTCCTAAGCCTGAAATAAAGTATCTAAACGAATTATATTACTCCCAGAGTTCATATTAATTTAGAAAGATTAATAAGCTGTGTTTTTTATTTTGTCACCTTATTACAAAACAATGAAGATTCACAAACAAAAGAAACTCACAAAAAAAAAGAAAGATAACGTACCTACCTATGTAGGTATTTTAAATTATTTTAATTTACCAAAATTAATTTTCCTTATAGATTTTTAATGTTGCAAGTTGCAAATTGCAACATAATCTTTTGCACATATAAATTCATGCAATCTTTCCAATCTAAAAATATGGCATGCTTACTTGACACTTTTGGATGCATATTGTAGCTTATGCATCGTATTGCTAATGTTTTGATTTGTACCACAAATGGTGCATGTAAAGTTGAGATGATCTGTTATTCGACACCAATCATTGATGATCTCATATCATGGACATGGGTGGTCCATCTAGGTACTATTAATATAGAATTTAATTGTCACTAAAAATACCGAACGAACTTTCTCGATAAGAGGTCAATATCAAAATTTTAACAAAATTTAATTACTTCAATATTCTGGACTTTTATCTATTTTAACTAAATGTCGAAAAAAAAATACCTCTAACTTTTAAGTGACATACCAAAATATTTTAAAACACACTATTCGTTTTCAGTCTTATTTCAAATAAAAATAATTTCGTGAAATGAATTTAAATAATACTTAACATGAATCTTAAATCTGAAATATATTGTTTTTTTTTTTTCAACTAATGCTATAATACCTTAAAAATTAACCTTCAAAATTGACATATTTTATGACGAATTTTTATGTATTGTAAATTAAAAATCTTTTAAAAAAAATATACATATTTTTGTACAATAACGTTGTTTGCTTTGATTAACAAATAGTATCTACTTACATTTCGTTGCGCGAATGCTGTGCTGGCACCGCGTTTATTTGACGCTTTCCCAGCAAAGGCGTTGTTTGCTGTGGGAACTTACCTACCTGCGTTAACCAACTGCGTAAAATATTTAGTTAGTAATGAGTTACTATGTATTCCCTTTTTCAAATATCTAAAATTTCAATATTAATACTAATTATAGTTAATAATAACTGACACAAATTATTTTAACTCATATTATTTATTTTAAAGTTTTCTTTCTGTCACAACTAATATTATTATTTATATTTGCTTAAAATATCTTTACACATCGTCAACACCCATTTATTTAATTTTATTACAAAGTTCACTTTCGTATTACTATTACATCCTTACAATATTATAATAATCTTGTCTTCAGCCAAAAAATCCTTTTTAAATACGGTAACTTCTACTAGGTACCAAATATACCTACCTACAAGGGGTGGCTTAAGTTGCAAGATAATAACATTATAATTTTATTTCAACTTTTAAAAGTCACATGAAACTAATGAAATTACAAAAAGCTTTACCTAATATCATTAACAATTTGTAAACATACTTTTTTTTTTTAATTGTAATATTTAATTATTTATTTTATTCGATGTAATTTTAATTTATTTTGACATTAGATAATTTAAATGTAACTGTTTTAATTTACATAATTTATTTGTTACTTTTTTTTTTATATTTTCATAGCCGATACTTTTTTATAGCAAAATGTAGTAAATAGCCTGTAATTAAAAGTGCAATAACCATTTTAATGTAATCCCAATTAACATGCATGCATATTTGTAATTTTTGTTGGCTATTCATAACAATAATTCAATACATTTTTTATAGATCTAAAAATTTACTCAAAAAATAATATTTATGAGAATACTTGATTTCAAAACTTTAAACGACAACATAATTAAATAAACATCAATATTATCTACTTGCATAATATGCTTTTGATATTTTATTTTAACTTTACTTCACAAACCAATCTGACACTGAAATTTAATATCTCTCCATTTAAAAATCAAATTATTTACGTTTTTTGAGTACTGTATACTTAATACAATTTAAATTTAGTTTATTCCCAATAGTTCATAAAAATGCTTTTCCCTTTTACTACTTTAATTAATTTTGTAAGCTTTTGTTTTTGTATATTATTCCATATTACTAAAATTTATTATAAATTAATTCATCTAAATTTTTAATATGTTAACACACATAATTTTTTTTTAATTATACTATTACTGTTATAAGTACATAGGTTCATTTTTTATTTGTAAAATAGTTCAATTAATTATAAATTCTAAAATTATGAAAATGTTACGTAATAAGCCTAGAAAAAAAAATCTGACGTCCAATTATTCTTATCTATATGCTCTGCTCACTGATCTCCCGGCTGCATCCACTTCCGACTCGAACTTCTCCCGGCTGCCTGCTCTACATAATATCCACTCATCTGATACCAACAACTGCCGGCTGCCTGCTCATCATCTCTACTCATCTGACTCCAACAACTCCCAGCTGCCTGCTCACCATCTCCGCTCATCTGACTCCAACAACTCCCAGCTGCCTGCTCATCTTCACTCAAAAGTCTTCAAAATTATTGTCTTCAACTGATGGCCAATAATTCGTTTTGTACTCTAACTTCTGTATTATTTTTTTTTTTGTTTCGCCTTTTTTTCTTCATCATGCCTATGACTATAACATTCTTCTTGCAACTTTTTGGATTTAATTTCTCAGTTTACAATATATTTTAGCCACCCTTTTTATTTCAATTAAAGTCATAGCTTTTATATTTTCTTTACGCAAATAATTTTTATAATTATTATTAGCACTTTCAGATTTGTATTTATTTTTCTAAAATATTAACTTAATATATTAAAATCTACATTATTTATTTCCTAACTAACGGCCGTTTAATATTTATATTTAGTTCATTTTTTTTTACACTAATATGTCCACATTTTTAATTACCGCATAAAGTTCACACTTCACAATTTAAAGTCTTATTTTTACTAATAATAATTCACGCATCACAATTTAAAGTCTTATTTTTAATATTGTTGTCCCTGTACCATCTGCGCAGCGCTGCCACGGGGCAGCACTGGCAGGGTCGCCATGCAATGTGCAGGCTTGGGGAGTCTAAAGGAAAGATGTTGTACTCGCGAATAACGTTTATTAACTAACTCGAACATACACTTACATTACAATATATAGGTAGGGAGGTGATACAAACACTACAGATTCAACATATTTTATCCTTGCTATCTCTGTTAGCTTCCACCATCCAAAGTTGTAGTAAGAGGAAGTTGGGCGTCTCATCAATAAAAAGTCACTCACGAAAAATTAGCTTGGCTGTAATCAATAAAAAAAATGTTCCTTGCAACCCAAACTTCATGCTATTTTTTCCATATTATTTTCCATACTGCCCACGTGCCCACTCCTTGGGCGTTAAACATTTTTTGAGGATGATGAAGTTAAGTTACGCCTTATAACATCTGCCAGTAAAGGTCCCGTCAATATCGGTCCAGCCGTTCCAGAGATTAGCCAAAACAAAAAGACAGGAGCCCAGACAAAAATTAAAAAAATTGATTATTGCTACAGAATCCAAAAAAAATCTAGAACATACCAGCGGCGGTAGCAAGAAACTGCACATAGAAATCTTTCTCCCATATGAAGAGGTCTGCATCCTCTTTTTCTCCCTGCCTCCAACTATCACACTCACTCCATGGCTCAGGCAAATACGATGGTGGGATTGACCTGGAAAATAATAATATGTAACTATGGATGCTTCACAAATCACCCCACGTCATTCTGGACGCTGGCTAAGTATCAAAGAACTTGTATTAGTAACCAGACAATGGGAAGTACATTTAATACTTTTATGTAGCTGTTTCCCGCGGCTCCGACCGCGTTAATACAGTATCTCACTCGAACACTTCGCTTTTTCGGGATAAAAAGTATCCTATGTTTTAATCCAGAGCTTAAACTGCTACCATACCAAATTTTATCGAAATCCGTTAAGTAGTTTTTGCGTGAAAGAGGAACAAACATGCATCCATCCTCACAAACTTTTACATTTATAATATTTGTAGGACATACACATATTTAATATTTTATTAGCTTTTGCCCGAATGAAGACAATGTGCATTGAGTACCTTACATTTTTTTTTTCTTACTAGGATTGGCACATAAAAGTTAGGTATGCTACATACTAATATCAGTGACGGATTAAGACTACTTGATGCCCTAAGCAATCCACGCCTGTGGGGCCCCGTATGTCAACTTGAATAGGTCTTTAAAAAGTACCATGGGCGTAGCCAGGTTTTAGTTCTGGGGGGGGGTACAAGAAAATAAAAAGACTACAAGTATATTAAATAACCAGGGCCGTCTTTATCCTATTAGAGGCTCTGGGCATATTAGAATTTTTTTTTCGTTTTAACCTGTTTAAGCTTTAAACCCTGACTAAACGTCAGTACTAAATTAGATAATACGTTCTTTAACCCAAAAACGAGCGAGCGAAGCGAGCGAGCAAATTTTTTTCTCTATTTTACAGGTTCAAACGTTCAACTCTGTTCAAACGTTAAACTAAAATATAAACTTCGGAAAAATACCTTAAAATTAACCGGCTAAACAGAACATCGATAATAAATAATGTAATGGCCTTTATGTTAACCGCGAGCGAGCGAGAAATTTTTTTTCTTATTTAATAGGTTAAATCTGTTCAAACTTTAAACCCTAAAAGACTGGAAATAGTATCATTTTATAATATACATTAGAATAATGGGCGCCCATTTTTTTTTTCGTTTTTACTTGTTTAAACTATAAAGCACAGTCTTTCAGGGTTTCCCCTTAAACACTGAATAACGGTGAACTTCGGAAAAATATCATAAAATGAACCGAATAAAACAGAACATTGCTACTAAATATTATAATATATTTTTATGTCAAACGCGAACGAGCGAAGCGAGCGAGCAAATTTATTTAATAGGTTAAATCTGCTCAAATTTTAAGCCCTAAAAGACTGTTTCCCTGAAAGTCTGTGTAATTCGAAAAATACAAATATCAAAAGCCTAAAATTGAACGTAGGTACTAAATTTTATAGTAATACTAGCTGACCCGGCAAATGTTGTTTTGCCTTATAAAAAGTTAAAAACACTATAATTGATCAGTTATCGAGCGGGATGAAAAATGATTAAATTACTAAAATGGCTATTAAAAATAAGGGTTGATCGTAGAAGGGTGAAAATTGAGGATTGAATGTATTTTTGTATGTTGTATCATAAAAAAATAGAAATTAAAAATTTTGTCTAAAAAATAAAAATAAAATTAGGGGTGGACTACCCCTAACATTTAGGGGGATGAAGAATAGATGTTGGCCGATTCTCATAGATACCGGATAAGCACAAAAAATTTCATCAAAATCGGTCAAGCCGTTTCGGAGGAGTATGGCAACGAAAACTGTGACACGAGAATTTTATATATTAGATGTTCTGTAAGCCAAAAACGAGTGAGGAAGCGAGCAAGCAAAATTTTTTCCCATTCTATAAGTTAAAATACATTTAATCGTTAAACTTAAGCATTAAATAATGGTGAACTTCGGAAAAATATCATAAAATGAAATGTAATACATAATAATTTGAAGAAAACTGGTCCCGTGGTAAGTTCTCGAAGAACTTGTGTTACGGGTACCAGACAACGGTAGTTATTTGTATTACGTATGCATAGAAGCCGGCTGGTACAATTACCTACTACTTAAAAAACAAAACATTTGATTGACTTAACATAGATTTGCGGGGCCAGGGGGGAGCCCGCAGGGAAGGGGTAGTTTGTGATTGGCTGATCGCAATTCCGGTCCATTCGAATTGCTGAATGCACTAGCGGGCAGCGAATAGGCAAGCGGGAGCGGGGTTATGACTTAAGACTCTAGGTCGGACTTTATGTCAACTTAAAATGCGCGAATTTTTAATATGTCCTAGAACCTTTTTTGGTGTGGTTTTTGGTGACATGTTTGGTTTGGTGATGAGAGTGAGACGTGATGCCCTAAGGACGAATTCTTTTTTGGACTTCCTCTGGTGCCCCCCCAGACGTGATGCCCTAGGCACTTGCTTAATTTGATTAAGGGTTAATCCGTCACTGACTAATATGTGCAAATGCTATGTTCTTAATCTGTTTTGAGTAACTGCTTATTAAACTTACATCATCTGTCACTGCGTATTTTGCTAATGTCCCATAAAGGTACGGGCACATTATGCCGGGCCGCAGCTTGCCGGGGCTGAGCGCAAAAATCCGCTCAAATCGCTTTCATACAATTTGTATGAAGTATCGCACACTGTGTCGGGTCGCAGCGGCTCGCATCATTGCGAGGCGGATTTGCGTCCATGCGATGCGGCCCGCCCCGTCCCGCTGAGCCCCGTCAACAGTATGCTATAGCAAGCGGATTTGTTTTATGCAGATCCTTCTTTATTATTTCAAGTAATTAAAAATATCGATCAGGAGTCATCTGAAAATATGGGCCGCGACCCGTCCACCCACCAGGTTTACCCACCAGTGAGTCTATGGGGAATGTCGGTTTACCCGTCCACCCAGTGCTAACGCTTAGGGAAGGAAAAAAATCTATCAATAATTCGATATGATTACTATTCTAACAAGTAATACAATAAACAAAACAACACATTCCTGGGGGAAAAATATCCCCAAAACAAAAAGGTATTCGCCGAATACCTTTCTTGGAACAAATTGGATGTATCCATATTTTACGTTTTCTTTTTTTTGATGAACTTCTTGTCTATGCTGTTCATTAAAAAAAGAAAGTTTTTCGTCAGAGCTATCCATAACTTTAGTTGCACACAAATTCTGGCAGTACACTGTACACAATCAAAATCTGTCAATGCGCTGCGACCCGGCCCGTCACCAATGTGCTAGGTTAGCATTTTGCGCTGCACTGCGCTCCGCCCCGGCACGCTGCGGCCCGGCATAATGTGCGCGTACCTTTACATGTACTTTAAAGCTATAAAACTATCAACATGTAGGCACTAAGTTGAGGAAGTTTACTTGGTATAATAAATTACTGTATTTTACATAAATGTTGCACTGGTTGCATACACTTACAGAAAAATAACAAAAATGTTTAAAAAATTAAACGTAACAAAAAGGATGAAAGTATGCGCTGCCAAATAAGGCGCAGGCGCAAACCTCTCGCATCCCCATTGCGGTGTAGCCGCAACAACGAAACTTCAATTCTCGTATTTAAAGTAGACTTTCATTTAACATTGATTGTATTATAAGTGAAGCAATCATTATCATAAACTGATTTTGTAAACTGGTGCTGGTTTAATGTTTATGAGAATAATGGTTTAGCAGTTTTAACATATTGGGACTTGGTTGTAATTGTATTTTAGCAGGTTTATAATTGACCCTCAAAACCCTGATACTCACAGGTACGTAGTATTTATAGTGCTATTGTTCTGTATGCCACATAGGTTGTTTACTGCAATACTGAAGAGGCTGTCATTGTGCCACACACCATACGTCTCCAACAATGCCAGGATGATGAGCAACTTCCAGAATGACTGAAACATTTAAATATATTTTTGTTATTTCTTTAAGCTAATATATTATGGCCAGAGCTCCGTAGCCTAGTGGGTAGACCGTTTGGTTTGCACTCGAGAGAGTGTAGGTTCGAATCCCAGGTTGTGGCGTGTACCAATGAGACTTTTTCAGATCTCAAGTACATTATACGGACGCTCTAACGGTGAAGGAAAACATCGTGAGGAAACCCGCACATAGTTGGCTCCAGACGTATTGACTAGTTCATTCCTCTGGACTAGGCTGACTATGTTGTGAGAATGCCGTATGTGCTTGGGCAACCATACGACATTTAAAAACCAACTGTCCCAGGCACTACAGTATTTCAAGAGTGGTTACTTCGCTCGGAGAATACTGTATAAATCATCCATTAACGGATGCAAAGGCCTAAGTATGGCCACCCTGTATTATTTAGATGTTTAATTGTTCACAATTATGACTTCACCTGCTACATTTCCATATTGTTACACAGTAAAAAATGCTACTACTTTGCTTATAGAAGTCAAAAGATGTTTATGATACCTGCAGCAAGATTCTTGTGACTTCTTAGGTATTCTTCTTCCAGTATTTCATAAGGGGCTGTTCAAGTATTACGTAAGCACTATACGGAAGCCGGGGGATCTTTGCTTTACTTATTTTTAATGACATGGGGGGTAGGGGGAACTAGATAGTGATTACGTCAGCAGTAATTATTTACTTTTTTACACAAATGGCAACCCACACATTGTCTATGCTTAAAAACAAAATGCATTTTCTGGGATCCCTTCAAATAATAAATACAGTCCTGTATGCCAAACTTATTCCGGTAAAAATTTAGTATAATATCCCATGATTTGGGGGGAGGGCGGGGAGGGGGGAGGGGGAGGGGGGGGATGGTGAACCCCCCTTTGGCACTCCCCCCCTCCGGAAACCCATAGTTACTGAGATATTAATAGTTGAAGTTTTGAGGTTATAGGTGCCAATTTCCACATTCTTTAATATAAGTGGCACCAAAACCTCAGCAGAGCGAATATTGTCTGGACACACTTCCAACCTCAAATCTTCAGATCCATCCTCAATCATACCTAGAACCCAATGGTCCTCAATAACAACTGGCTTCAATTATGAGTCGACGGAGCCCCGCTACGCGGGGCTCCTACTTCTGGGTGGTTTACAAAAAAATAACCACGATGGCTAAGGCGGTAGCTTCGCTGCGCTACGCTCCCGCCTTAGCCATCTAACCTAACCCAATGAAGTCGTATTGGGCCAACTCGGAGTAATACATTGCTATTAATTACCTAAGAATTATATACTGTTCTCATACATTTCCTATATCACATTATAATATATAAATGTACAGGCAATGAAAAAGGAACATCAAAGAAACGTCAACATGGCTGAATTTCTATAGAATTTATCGAATTTTAAATATTTTTTATCTCGAAAACTACGGATCTTATCATTTTGAGAAGTTGCGGAATTAATTCGTAATTAGAAGACCTTTCAGTCGTAAAATTACCATTAAGCAACTAATAGGGCAAATGTGGGATATTATACTAAAGTTTAGCCCTTATTCCTTATTTCTAGCCTTATAACTGCTGCTCATGAATCAATTGTACCAATATAAACATATAAGCATGGAGGGAGTGGTAAGAGCTATGCTTACTTTCGCTGACAAAGGGTGTAGGTTAATAATTGTAAAAAATCTGCTTACGTAATACTTGTAAAGAAAGTTTAAGTGAATAAAATATTAAAATATACTATTAATATTACCTTAAACTCTGTATTGTAAATTATATGCCTTTGAGCCTCCTTAGAAATTAATATTAAGTCGATTGTAACTATAACTAGATCATATTCTATGTACTTATCCACAATACCTTTGCATGTTTCCTGTAAACATAGAAAACAGGGAATTAAAAAAAAAGGAACAGATTTTTCACCTCACGGTAAATACATACATTTTATAACGATACTTACACACTTTGTAAGTTTCAAAACTGAGGGTCCGTAAGTTTTGTATAGTGCACTCGCAGCTGCACCACAATTCACACATTTGTAATTCATAATACAAAAAATATTTAAGGAAATTTGATGTTTGCAAAGTTTTAATGTGAGCTAATAAAACAAGTGACTTTTATTTTTAAATCCTAAAATAACCAACATAATATTATACTGAGCATTTTCGATTAACTTACAAGAATTATGTAATTAATGGTAGGTAATTTTTAATAAAATAGAAATTAATTTTTTTAGAATTCAAAATTATTTCAAAAATCAAATGCCAACCAACCATAGATGAGAGTAGTTTTTTTTTTTTTTTTGAGATTATATTTTTATTTATGTAAGGCGTCGGCTATTTGCCGGTGTCAAGTAAAAAAGGCGGGAAATAGAATATTGATTCAAATTTTCATCACCGTATATTTCTTAATCGTCAAGTCCAAAGTCTAGTCAAAGTCCAAATAAATAGTCGGGGTAGTCGATGAGCAAATCAGTCGATCTCCGCTAGGAGTAATTGTGTTATGTGCAGTCGATTCATTAAAGTGGTAGACGCTTTACTAAAACTTCCTAGGGGGTTTTGGCGGGAAACCTAATCTAGCACGTATTTTGTAGTTGTAACACTTGCCCACACTTGTGCACGTCTACGAATAACATAATATTCTAAATACACATTAAAAACCGAAATAAAACAAATTTAGAAAAAAAAACACAAAAACCCCTTCTCAGCTTCTCAGTTGACGGCCCCTGTGGCTCAGTGGTTGAACGTGTTGGTGCTCAAGCCGTGAGTCGCGGGTTTGAATCCCGCCGAAGGAACAAAAAGTTTTCCGTGTTCCTGGGTCATTGATGTGTCTTAAATATGTGTATAATAAAATAAAAATCTTAAATATGTATACTATAAAAATATTAAATATATTTCCGTTGTCTGGTACCTGCAAGTGCAACACAAGTTCTTCGAGAACTTACCACGGGACCAGATTGACGTGGTGTGATGCGTCCATAGATATTAAATATTAATGACTAACTAATGACGTCGTTTTCTTTAAGACTTAATAATACGAGACACAGCATACCAAATGAAATCCTTCAAAACCGTCATTATAAACCTACCATCATACATTTTCTTATGTTTACTACAGGAACTGTTCACTCCTTTGAACTTTCAAAGTATGTCCGTACGCTACGTAACGGATTTTTATATGGTTTTCATAATTAAACTACTATTAAAATTTAAAAGGAAGGTTTAAACAGTGAATCTTACTCTTATCCTAATACTGCAGACGAGCGGAGCAATAACTATGCGGCCTATGAAGCATTTCGATCTTGTGCGACATATTGGCATGGCACAGCATGGGCAAAGCTCGCTCAGGCTCAGCCCATATACGCTCTTTCTCTCGAAACCAAATAGAAATCACTCAGTATCATATAGATGCAAAAACATTATTAAGTTTTAATCCGAGTGTTTTACATAATTTCTATGGTTCAGCCCGGTTCTGACCTGAATTTGTAGGCAGTTTATCAATTAAATAGCACTTTTGATTTGTTATTGCAAACACGAGCAAATCAAAAGCATTCAAATTCATGTTTTCCTTTTTAATAGTTTTTGAATAAAACTAAATAGTGTTTTAAATATTTTTTTTATATTACACTTCTGCTACCATTCCCTATACAACAGTTCTGGTAGAACATTATTGTTACGCAATTGGTTATATTATAATATTTAATGTCATGCTCCAATAATCCTTTGTAACTCCTGCCACCTTTTACTCTCTAATTTTTCTAGGAACTCGTGCTGGCTGGGACTGAAATCTTGAATTTCCTTTAACGGCGGTGCATATCTTTGGAAGTGAATAATAGCTGCCAGCAGGTTCCAGATGCTAAACTCTGGCCACAACACATCCGTAAAATATAGCACTGTATTAGATATCTGTAAACAGAAAATACTGATGAGAAAAGATTGATTTCTATTTTGTAGTCATAAAATTCTTACATACATAAGTACATATAAAATTCTTGCATGTAAATAAATAGCTACGAGGTCTTATTTTGCGGAAAATTACTGCAATTAAGGTAATTCACAAAAACACCATTTCAACTGTGTGAATCTTTGAATTTGTATTGTCAGAGGCAAATTTTTTAAAATAATATTAACCATATTTGAGTCATCCAACTCTATTATCTTCAAATTAAGATTTTTTAACAAAAATGATGAGGCTCTGCTTTTCCGGTTGAGTGCGTAAACAAGTGTTCTATCAATTTGTTGCTATTTAGTGTGTTTTTATAGGTCTTTGTATTATATTTTTACTGTTGAAAGTTCCATTAAGTGTTCTGTGTCTGTTATATATTGTGAAAGTCCCATTGTAAGTGTAGTTTTAGTTTGGTTTGTTGTTGTATTTCGTGGTGTTCAGTATAGGTTAGTTATTTGCCGCCATGGATTCCGAACCTCCTGACCCGGGAGGAGGAAGTCTTAATGGTCAGGTAATACAGCAAGAGAGAATGGAGTTAGACACTACCAGTAGTATCAGTTCTAGAAAGCGTGCAGCGAATGCAGAAATTAGTACAAATAATGCCAAAAAGGTAACTGATAGTGCTCATTCCACGCCCTCTATACAACTTAATTATGTTAGCCCGGATTTCGAAAGCAAAAAGTTGTACAGCTCTGACGATGTGGCGCCTTTCATTGTCCATGTATCGAAATCAGAATCAGATTCTGGCTCCAATCTGCGTCCTATGCAATTTGGTCAATTTTTGTTTAAACACAATATCAAACACATAAAAATGGACGGAATTAAAAAGATTGGACGGAACCGTATTTCTGTTGAGTTTGATTCTGCCATCCATGCCAATTCCTTCTTGGACCTACCGGCAATTACAAGTGCTGGATATGCCGTTTCGATACCATCGTACAGCATATCCCGCATGGGTATGATCCGTGAGGTACCGGTGGACTGGTCAATGGAAGAATTGGTGGAAAATTTAAATGTTCCTAATGGTTTTGGTACAGTTGTTCGGGCCCGGAGACTCAGCCGTAAGACTTATAATGACCAACAGCAACCGATATGGGTACCCACACAATCCGTAGTTCTAACATTCACTGGACAGAAACTACCACCCAGAGTTTATTGTTATTATACATCACTCCCAGTAGAAATTTATAAATTGCCAACAATTCAGTGCAACAAATGCTGTAGGTTCGGTCACATTAAGGCACAGTGTAGAGCCCAACCAAGGTGCTACAAATGTGGACAACAGCATGAAGGAGAAACCTGTACTGTAACAACCATGTCCTGCTTGTCGTGCTCAGGGAGCCATGCTGCTAATAACACATCATGCCCTGAACATACCCGACAAAGAGAAATAAAATTAGTTATGTCACAAGAGAGCATTTCTTATATGGAAGCCTCAGCCAGATTCCCACACGTGCGACGCTCCTTTGCCGACTCTGCAAGAACATCTTCCACAGCATCAGTAACTACAGTTTCCAGACAACAGTCTAAATCTCCTATTACAACTTCGTACCGAAAAACAGTCTACACACCTCGCCGTCCCATTTCTCCTGTGACCCCTGGATATGATCACCAGGCTCACAGGAATATAATCGAACAACCTTCTTCTCAATCTTCAAATGGGTGTGCTTTTCCTACCAGCCCAAGTATGGCCCCAAATGATAACATAATTGATACACTTATTAACACTCTAATCCATTTAGTCTCCCGGTTTGGTGACTCCGGGCTACCGAACAAAACTCGTACTAACTTAACTCAGTTACTCAATGCTGTCCTCAATAATGGCTCTCACTGCCATTCAGTGGAACTGTCGCAGCATCAGGAGGAAGAAATTTGAGTTATTAAACTTAATTAATAATTTCAGACCGTCTATTGTTGCCATCCAGGAAACATGGTTAAAGCCTGGTTCGCGTTTTCGTGTCTCGGGCTACTCATGTTTCCGGGATGACAGAATTGATGGGAAGGCTGGAGCAGCCATTTTGGTCTCCAGTCGATGTACATACTCTTTGCTTTCTCTACCTGTACATAGTACATCTTTTAATATTGTAGCCGTCCGTGTTGTAAATACTATATTTATGTCTGTGTATGTCCCCAACCCTAACTCCTCTATCCTTTCTGAACTTTCCTCTATCATTTCTTCTATTTCCCTCCCTCTAGTTGTATTAGGTGACTTCAATGTTCACCATACATCCTGGGGGTCCTACTTTAACGATTATCATTCTACAATGTTTTTAGACATTGTGGATGATAATAACCTAGTGGTCCTTAATGATGGGTCTCCTACTCGACGGGTCTCCCCTTTACAGAACCCGAGGAGTGTGGTGGACCTCTCATTGTGCACCCCTTCCATTTCTTCTCTTTGTTCATGGTACGTCCTTCCCGACTCCCACGGTAGCGATCATTATCCTATCTCTATTACTATGACGGACTCGACAATACAGACAATCCCACCCATCCCTCCCAGACTCAAATACAAAATAGAGAAGGCCAAGTGGGACGAATTTGCCGTTGCTACGGATGCTGAAGTTGGCCTCATTCCCTCTATAAATACAAATAATGCACACATTCAATATCAAAATTTTAAAAATACCCTTTTACAGGCAGCAGATCGGTCAATCCCCTTAAAGCTCATGGGAGATAGCAGATTGTCCCCCCCGTGGTGGGATTCCGAATGCACCTCAGCATGCAAGCATCGCAAGGATGCAGAAAACCTGTACTCTAGATCCATGACCTTAGAGAATTTTCTGAATTACCAAAAAGTGGCAGCTGAGGTTAGGAAATTACTATCCGAGAAAAAGAAAAGTGGTTGGCACCAATTTTGTTTAAATCTTTCTCCTACATCAAGGCCCTCGACGGTCTGGAAAAATATAAAAAGATTTCGGGGTTCTATGGCAAGCGATTACCAACAGTCCAATGACCCATCTGAGTGGATTGAAGCATTTTCCCAACGATTGGCGCCGTTGACGGCTCCTTCCTTTGATGAATTTCGCTCATACACCTCTACAGGCCCTTCTTCTGATCCTTCAGATTCTCCATTTTCTCTGGAGGAATTTCGACTGGTTGTGAGTTCATTGAAGGATACTGCTCCTGGCGAGGATGGAATACCGTATTCATTTATAGTCAACAGTGGACCAGACACCCAATTGGTATGCCTTAACATCCTTAACGGCATATACCAGTCAGAGGTTCCTCCAGAGGAATGGCGCACACAAATCATTCTGCCTTTCCTTAAACCGGGAAAACTTAGTAGCGATCCTTGTAGTTACAGACCAATAGCTCTTTCGGCCACTTTATCAAAAATTTTGGAGCATCTCATTAAAAATAGACTAGAATGGCTAATGGAGAGTAAGGGTGTTTTATCCAAGACACAGTTTGGTTTTCGGAAAGGCTTTAGCACTGTGGACAGTTTAGGTACCTTTATAACTGACATACGCATTGCCTTTTCGAAAATGGAACATGTTGTGGCGATGTTCTTGGATGTATCGTCTGCGTATGACAATGTTTCTCTTCCGGTGCTCAGGCAGAAACTGCTACAGCTGAACGTCCCTGTGAAGATGATTAACTACATTTGTAATAGCCTCTCCCGTCGTCGTATCACCATCTCTTTTCCAAATTCTAATCCGTCCACCAGAACTGTATATAAAGGCTTACCGCAAGGTAACGTCCTTAGCCCGCTTCTCTATAATATTTATACTAGCGATCTTGACCTTTCGTTTAACAGTTTTTGTGAGGGTATTCAATACGCAGATGATCTGACCTTGTACATCGCCTCAAAGGATATATCGGAATGCTCCGCCCGCCTGAACTCTGCCATTGGCTATCTATGTGACTGGATGGAAAGACACGCACTATCCATCTCTATTCCAAAAAGTTCAGTTGTTGTTTTTTCGCGATCTAGAAGTATACCTGATAACATTTGCATTCAATATAATCAACAAGTTTTCCCGGTAAAGGATAAGGTAAAATTTCTGGGTGTTTGCTTGGACTCCAGGATGACTGGTGTTCACCACATCAATCTCACAGCGCGGAAATGCGAGAAAAATATAAATATCCTCCGATCTCTCTCTGGCGTGTGGTGGGGCTCACATCCCTATACACAAAAACTTTTATACAATTCACTTGTCCGCAGCCACTTGGACTACGGCTCCTTCCTATTAGAACCATGCAATAAGCTACCATTAAAAACCTTAGACAAGATCCAATCAAAGGCACTGAGAATTGTTGTGGGAGCTATGAAATCTACTCCTATCAACGCTCTCCAAGTTGAATGTGGGGATCCGCCCCTTAACATCAGGCGGCAGTGCCTGTCTGACAGATTTGTATTTAAAATTTTCCAATATTCCTTTCACCCACTTATAGGCAAACTTCACATTCTTTCCCAGCTAGTAGATTCTTCCAACTATTGGTCACACAAAGATCTCCCCTGTCTTTTGATTAGTTACCGTAAGCTCACCCATCTTCCTTGCCCTGTTTTCCAGTGTGCTCTTAATCCCCTCTTTTCCACTCCCTTTAATGCACTTACTTTCCGTCCAAAAGTGCTTCTAAATTTTTCAATAGAAAAGGGCTCTCCCTTGGCCAATACTCAATTCCAAAATATTATTAATCAACACTTTGAGGATTGGTTGCTTATTTTCACAGATGCTTCCAAGCTTTTGGAGCGTGGCTGCGTTGGAGTGGCTGTGTGGATTCCGAAAGTTAATGTCATTTTAAACTTTAAATTACCTCCAGGCTCCACTGTATTTACAGGGGAAGCCCTTGCAATATTGGAGGCACTTTCTTTTGTTGAGTCCCATCATCTCACCAAGTCAATTATTCTTTCGGATTCCAAAAGTGCACTGGAGGCCGTTACTTCTAACCAGTTTCGCTCTAAATGTAAATCTCCCCTAATCTTGAAAATAAGGCAGCTTCTCTTTAGGTGTCACATAGATAATATTCAGGTCGTTCTGGCTTGGATACCAGGTCATAGTGGAATAACTGGCAATGAAAGTGTGGATGCCTATGCCAGACAAGCAATAACATCAGGTGGTCTTAATCAGTATAAACTTTATTGTCAGGATCTAATTCCACAAGCTAAAAGTCACATGAACATCAGGTGGTACGAGCAATGGGCTAAAACAAGTGAAAGTAAAGGCAAACAATATTTCGAAATTCAAAATGGCATTCCGGTTAGACCATGGTTCTTCAAATATAAAAAAGCAAGTAAGACAGTGTGCTCAACAATTTGTCGAGTCAGACTCGGACATTGTTGCTCGCCTGTATTTCTTGCAAAAATTAGGGTAAGGGACAGTTCCCTTTGTGAGTGTGGACTAGACGAGGGTACCCTGGACCATATTTTTTTCTCTTGTCCTAAAAACCAGTGTTCCCTTTACGATCTCCTTCCTCCTACTATTCCTCGCCCTATCAATTTTAAATCCGTTTTATGTTTTGTAAATACTTCATTTATTCAAATCTTATGTACATTTATTAGTACTAACAATATAAAACTGTAAATAGCTATTAGTTACTAACCCCTATGTTTGTGTTTGTTTTAGGTTGTTTCAACAGACCTCGCTATTTAATATACCGTACCCTTGTTTTGTCATAAGACCTTCATTTAAAGCAGAGTTTTCATCAATTACTCTGACATTGGCGAATCACTACGGAGCCATTCATAAAGAAGAAGAAGAAGAAGAACAAAAATGATTAGAAATAAACTAAAATACCTTGAATTTGATATAAGGTTCTTTAGTAGTTTACCCTACCTGCCACAACATAAAATCAGAGAGGCGAACTTCTCCTGATGTCCGAATAAGTAGTTCCGGAGTTCCTAAATCCAAAGTCTGCGAGACTAAATCTTCACTAATATCCAATGGATTCAATTCATTTGCTTTGACACCCTTGATCAAATCTGACGCACCTCTTGTGATTTCATCCCTTGCTGTAAACAATATTTTTGGGATAGATATATTTTATTTATTGTTAAAGTGAAAAAAGGAACTATATAACAAAATATGTTGAGATAAATTATACACTTGTCTATGATATTAGTATCAAACTCACGATAAAGTATCAGGTTTGAAAAATGGTATTAATAATTTAAAGCAGATAAAGCCAATCACTTCAAGTACCCGTGTATGCATATGCAATGTTTAGACGAAGTTTATTATTTTTTCTTGTTGCCACCATTGCTTTGGAGACCAGCACTTGCAAGTCATCTGGTAATAACAAAAGGTTCCCAGCTACATGCAACCTCACACCCCACTCGTTGATTAGATCACTAGAATAGAAGTCGGAGAGTATAGTTTAAGTAAAAGTTGTAGTTATAATAATATCAATATAATTTATTGATCTGCTTGACAGCATGCTACAATGCACTGGCGTGGGGTTTCTATAACTCTATTCCTATCGGCTTCACTTACCGCTTACCTTTTGAAGATCGTCATCCTACTCCCTACCTATTATACAGGCTACGGCTTCCCTATGTAGGAGAAGAACCAGCCTTCGCCTCTGCTACAATGTATCACATTTTCCAAACTAGATTTTATAAGATAACAGGATTTCAATGCTTTCTCTCATTGCTAGAGGAAATTTTATAGATTGGACAGCTTTAGATGTGCAAAACAAATTTGATATATTTGATTATTAATTCTATAGCAAAGATATTATGTCATTTTACTTACATCTCATCTAATAATCTGTTAAATTTGTCACGAGCTAAATCAAACAAAGCTGTAACTTCCTCTGTGCTTCTCTTAAAGTTCTCAATACTAAAAGCATAGACAGTTACTTCTGATACACCTAGATCCAGACACCACTGTAAAAATTCAAAACATGCTATAATAATATATACAATGAATGCTTCGTTCCATTTGCACGTTCAAAACGTTATTTTCATTATTTTCATTCACATTCTGTTCCTTTAGCACCACTATGATCATTCGTAACTGTTTTCACCCCTGTTCCACACGCAACTGTCATCTGTCAAAAAACGCTAAGAATGATCACGCCATTTTGCATATTTTTACCCAGCTCCGTACTTGGGTTAAAATTAGCACTTTTTGACGTTTTTAACGTCAGCTGTCAGTTGTTCCACTGGTCACAAAAATTGCTAAAAACGAAATTTTCGAAATTTTCATTATTAACGTTATTTCGCTAAAGAAACACCATTTTGTGGTAAAAATTATCGTAGCGTTTTGGGCAAAATAAGTGCCGTGTGGAACGCGCTAGAAATATATAAGAAACCTGGCCTGCAACTGCATCTGGGCATTTTTTAAATACTGTTGGTTTTTATGCCAACTGCCTTTTTTCTTCTGATTAACTACTATGTCATAATAATGGTCTTTTTCTTGTAAGTATATTAAGTATGTTATGCACCTTTAAGGTCTCAGATAACTTATCAAATCCTTTGCTATGTCCTGCACTACAATTTACGCTCTGCTTCTTAGCGTAACGCCGGTTACCATCCATTATGAAGGATATATGTTGAGGTATTCTTCCAGTTTTGACTACTTTTATACAAAAAAGTTGAAAAAATGAGACACAGTTTTCATTGATCCACGACATGGTCTCACTATGCGTACTATGGGAATGCTGGTGTAACAATTAGTGCAAAACCTTTGAAAATGGTATTGAATACAACATAGGTTTAACAATTGGTGACAGACACATTAAACTTTTTAACGCAAAGTTAAACTTTTAAATGTTTACAACCAGCTGTTGTCATAAAACGGCATGTACAATTGTAGAGGTGGTTATAGCTCACAATTAAAGTACTTAAAACTTTTTCACACAAGGAAGTCGGTTAAAAACCGGGCATTGTTTCAATCAAGGTTATGTTTTGTTTCCCACAGTCACAATGATTATAAAATTTTTCACATATAACTTGAAACGTATGCTTATATGCACGCAAAATATTTCGTGTATTAATTAATTGAGTTGTAATTAAAATAGATTAAATTATTATCTTTCATGAACAAAATTATTTTAATCAGCTGATGTGGTCAATAATATTTATGACTTCTTCTTCTTCTTCTTTTTATATTTGGCTCCGTAGTGATTCGCCAATGTCAGAGTGAGTGACGGAAACTCTGCTTATTGAGGAGGTCTTATGACAAAACAAGGGTACGGTAAAGGCGTGTCTCCTGTTCGAAACATTACACAGAAAACATGAAACAAAAACATTTGTTTCCATACACAAGCTGTCTCCAGCTACAGAAAATGTTTTTGGTCGAAACAAAACATTTTGTCCAGACACGATCTAAGTTCCGACGAGGAAGACGTATTAGCGCTCGCAGTTTTAGTGATTGTAGGTGTAGAATTTAGGAGAAAAGAGGGGTTCTGAAAAGGCCACTTTAGGTGTTTCATAAAAGTATTTTTTTCAACTCATAAATATGTGCGCCATTTTACGCATTTCTATTGAAAACTGACAAAATTGGCGTTTTTTAATTAAGTCAGGCCATATATTATGAGCGATCACAAAAACAAACACAAAAAACACAACAAGCAAAACTGTAACCCTAAAAAACCTGTACCTAGGTGTAATGTGAACGATGTGAACACTAGATAAGAAATGAAACATTTCTTCCCCTCTCTACCCGCGCGGGAATGTTTTCCGTCCGTCTCCGAAAACAAAAACATTGTCTATTCCTAGAGAAATGTGTATAGCCACGCCCCAATGTTTCATGTTTTCTGTGTAATGTTTCGAACAGGAGACACGCCTTAAGTTGAATAGCGAGGTCTGTTGAAAAAAACCTAAAACAAACACAAACATTTAGGGGTTAGTAACTATATAATGCTATGTTACAGTTTTATGTTGTTAGTTGTTATATATGTACATAAGACATTAGATAAATGAAGTATCTACAAAACCTAAAACAGATTTAAAATTGATAGGGCGAGGAATAATAGGCGGAAGGAGATCATATAGGGAACACTGGTTTTTAGTACAGGAGAAAAATATATGGTCCAAGGTGCCCTCGTCTAAGCCACACTCGCAAAGGGAGCTGTCCCTTACCCTAATTTTTGCAAGGTATTTATGACTTTGACGGACATAGAAAGGTAGTGGATGACGTATTTTTTTTATTATTTATTTATGGCGGTACAGCTTATCAGTATTAAATGTCAAATAATCTGAAAAAAATTCAAATCAACAACGTTTTTCTAAAAAGTCAAGTCTAAACTCCAAAGTAGGTATTTATTAGCTAAACTCTAAATAAATCGTCAATGCAGTCAAATGCAGTCAATGAGTCAAGTTAGAAGATTCTAGGTGGGTACTAATTTCCTGAATCGAGTGACCTCAGATCAAATAAAAAGTTTTTTATTTGATCTGAGCGAGTGACTTGACTCATTCTAAAACGTCCTAGGGAGTTTTAAAAAGAATATAAAATAGATCGTGGTAAATTCTTTTTGAAATTTCCCGAATCGACCGACTTGACTAATTGACGATTTATCAAGACTTTGGCCTTGACGATTTATCGATAAAATCGATTAAAAAAACAAGAAAAAAACGGTGTTGAAAATTTGTACGTAAATCTTAGATCATTTAATACGGGATACGCCTTACATGAGATTTCCCCTCTGCCGAGGTATAAGATTTTTGAATCTAATGCGTTCATAAAAACTATTTGCGTAATCGATTTTAACCATTATGTGCATCGGTATAGCATCGAAAGGACGTCCGAAATGCTCCGCTAAAAATGCCGATTTGTGCTCTTATGTCCTGTAAAAACAAGTCCAACACGTCGAATCTTAAAAAAGATGGAATGACCTTTCATTTGTGAGTATTTTTTAATTTAATTATTGTATATTTCTATTTAAATGTAATTTCGTAAAAATTGACGATGTATCGAATAGCGGTGTAAACGAGACAAAAAATCGGAGAACATTCGATGATGACGTAGGCGCACTCCCCACGAGACTATTGTTGTTAGATATAGAATTTTAGTCTTTATTTCCTATGGATACAATAGATTCGAATTTTATTATGGCACTTAATTCTCGAAACATGGCGGAATATTTTTATTACTTTTTGAGTGACGTGACAATCACTAGAATAACGATGTCGATAAAAAATATTTTTTTTCTTGGTATACTAATTTTATATTTTGTGATGTAAAAATATTGGATTGATTTTACACTTTATACGACAGATCAAGCAAGAAGTATAAAGTATGCATGTATGTACGTGATGTTTATTATTTACCCTACCGCAACTTTGAAACTTGAAAGGCTGAACAGTTTATTTGGATGTTTGAAATATGGACTATCGTTATAAAATCAAGATGGGTATCGTTATAAAATCAAGATGTTCCCAGCCAGAGGGACACAAGTTATTAGTTTTCCTTTTTTGAAGCGCAAGTCATTTTTAGGGTTCCTTGGGTTTACTTGAGGAACCCTTATAGTTTCGCTCTGTCCGTCTGTCTGTCCGCGTTTCTACCGTTAGCCTAATTATGAATATAAATGGATGAAATTTGGTACAGTCATAGATCACAGACTAGTATTATGTAGCTAGATCATAGATTGTGTATAGATCTCGGATTTGGCATCATAAAATAATAATAATTTTAGTACCTGGGCGACTATTTATTGTAATATGGTGGTGTTTAGGTGATAATCTACATAAACAGTAAACTTAAAAAGTAAAATGTGAACTGACAATTATTATTATTTACAATAGATTTCTGTGTAGATCAGGTGTTTGATCTGAAACATTAACTACATTTTTTTAAAACTTGTCTAAAAACTATAAAAAATAAAAAAATATAATAATATAATTATATACTTGAACATATAAAAAAACAAAAGTAAGGCACTGAGCAGGTTTCGAACCCGTAACACTCGTTTCTTGCCATGCGCGTCTTAACCCGCTGGACCAAACGGACAGTGGCCGGCAGGACGAAATTAGCGACCATATTCTGCGTGGAAAGAAAAACGCATTAAAACACGAACACGCATTTTCCCAAACATAAAACTAATCTAGATCGATTGTGTACCCCCGAAAACCCCCATATACCAAATTTCAGCGAAATCGTTGAGCCGTTTCCAAGTATAAGATATTCTAGGTGTGGCTCTCCATGCATGTGAAGTGGGGATGATTTTTTTTTTCTTTCTATCCCATCATGTGGGGTATCGTTTAATAGGTATTTTAAAATAAAGGCAAGGTTTCATACATATTTTTTTTATAAAGTCAACCATTTCGAGTAATCGGCCTCCAAAGTGATTTATAAGTTGGTCTTCCCTAGCATTTCTAAACTATAAGACTTAGAAACTTACAATTTTCTATGCTGATAGATTATTATGCTAATAACTCTTTAGGAAAATTATTTTGAACCAAATCAGACAGTAACTTTTGAAGTACTTAATTTGAAAAAATATTACATGTTTATAGTTACAGAACCCTCCTTAGACGTGTCCTGATATATTCTTGGTTAGATTAGGTCATTCTTTGCTTTGATGTTTGCAAAAAAGGAGAGTTGTATGTTTAGTGTTCATAATAATATCTACGTATGTGTTATGTATTAGCGTATGTGAGTATGTGCGTATGTGCATTCTATAGTCACGTAGAAGCTATGGCGGTTTTAAAAAGCTTCACATACATAAGTGGTAGGTAAATACACCCTATAGGTACGCGTTAAGTTTGCAGTGAGTCATCAGTGCAAATGTCTTTAGAAAGCAATGACGCTTAGCTCGTGTTCACGTTTGACAATAAAGGTAAGCCAGTTTAACATCGTCAAATTGTACTGACGACTCACTGCAAACTTAACGTGAATAGACTGTATTTACTACTTACGTACCTATGTGAAGTTTTTAATTGCTGCCATAACTTTTACGTATAATATAATATATTAATATGTATATCGGAATTATTCGGAATGGTTTTATTTCAACAAAATACATTATTTTCAAATAACGAAGATGTGACCAATACAAATTCATATCGACAATATATCGATATAATTTGTATTGGTAACATCACTTAGCATGCCAGTATATTAGTACGTACGCTACACTGTTATATTAGCGCGAGTCTTATTTGTGTGAAATAAATAAGCTAGTGTTGCAGTTTTATAAATGTGTGAGTTTGTAACGATTACAATATTTTTGTGAATGTGTGATTTTGTTTTCATTGTGGGAGTTACCCTCCCCGCACCAAAATCGGCAGAAAGTTTTGTTTGAAAATTTCCCCGCGTGCCTGATCCTGTATTAAATGATCTAAGACGTAAATCCTTTAGCGACACTAGTTTTAAGCTGTATCGCCCATATTTAAAAATAAAGCAGTTGTCACTTGTCACTGTCATCTAAAATACGAGTAAAGTCTGGAGATTGGTTAGAGTTTATTTATTATTTTCTGTGTTGCATTAATTTGGATAAGTACATAAATAGCTGTAGTTTTCAGAATTTCCAAATATTCGTACAGTTGCACTTAAAGTCCACTTCAAAGGAAACTAGAATGGCACACTACAAAGGAGCTGCTTCTGAAGCTGGAAGGGCTATGCACCTCATGAAAAAGAGAGAAAAAGCCCAGCAAGAGATAGAACTTCGAAAGAAAAAAATTGAAGAAGATTTGAAAATAGACAACATAGAAAATAAATTCGCTACACATTACGATGCTGTGGAACAACAGCTCAAAAGTTCTACTATTGGTCTTGTGACCCTTGATGAAATGAAAGCTAAACAGGAACATATTGTACGTGAGAGAGAGAAAAAGCTGGCACAGAAAAAAGCTGAAAAGGAAAAAGAACGACAGAAGGAAATTGAGGCTAAACAAGCTCAGAAAAATAAACAAAAAAGACAGGTAAGTGGTAACTAATTTAGTTAGCTACCTTAATGTTATTATTTCACCTTATTCTCACAAAAAAAAGTAATTTGTATCTTATTTCAGATACAAGCTCTTTCTTTTGACTTAGATGAAGAGGAAGAAGAGGATAATGAAGAATCTGCTGCAAAAGAACAGTCTTGGAAGGATGCTCAGGTATACTAGTTTAAAAATCAACACCATTTAATACTTGTAAACTCATTTTTTAGGTAAATTTCTTGTTATCTGTCTGATTCTAGAGGTTGTAAGTTTTAGTATGTCATATAATAACTAGCCAATGGCTAGTCCAACTTAGTACCTTAAATAGAACCACAAATAGAATTAACTTATGTGACTTAAAAATTATCTTCTTTTCTGCAGGCATTTAAAAAAGTGAAAAAGAATCCTGATGTGGATACATCGTTTTTACCAGACAGGGAGAGAGAGGAAGCAGATCTGAAGCTCCGAGAGGAACTGAGATTAGAATGGGTGATGACACAAGCGAGCCTCAAGGATGAGCCGATCACCGTCACATTCAGTTACTGGGATGGCTCAGGGCACAGGAGAAATGTGACATTGAAAAAGGGTATTTTATTGCATACTAGCTGACACATTGTCTATCTTAACTATGAACTGAAATAAAAATGTAACTTTAAAAAAACATGTTGATAGTTATGGAGCCCTCTTTGGAAATGTCCTGACAATCTCTTTGTTAAGTTATTTATAATATAGGTATAAGATAATGGGGAGACGTGGGGCTAATTTTCATAATTACAACTGTTTTAATTACAAAATAAGCTTAAGGTCTTTTTCGAGTTAATACAATGTTTAAAGTCTTGTTATAAAAAAATATTTTCTATTTGTTCACAGGAAATTCTATTTACCAATTCTTACAAAGATGTCTGGACACATTGCGACCTGAGTTCAGTGAACTGAAAACAGTTTTAGCAGATCAGCTCATGTATGTCAAAGAGGATCTTATACTGCCCCACCACTATACATTCTATGACTTTATTGTAACAAAGGTATGTATAGGATAAATAATAATATTCAATCCGCCCCGATCCCAATCCCCACCGATCTCGGTGACGCTGACCGGTTTCATTGAAACCCGGACAGTTACGCAGGAGTAATTTTATAGTGCCCAAGTGTGTGCGCAATACACAAAAGCACTCTCTCTTCCTTTACACTCAAAATCCAGTGGAATGGATAACCGACGCTGGCGCAGGTCCGACTTTTTACATGCCTATCTGACTCATGGATCTTTCTTGTCAGACAATCAGGTGATCAGTCTGTATTGTCCTAACCAACCTTGGAAACAAAATTTTTTTATAGTACCAATGTGGTAATCGAACCCACGACCTCCGAGTCGAGAGCCATTGCTCTAACCACTAGAACATGGAGGCTGTTATATATAATAATAATGTTATAATAATAATAATATTCAAAGCTACCTTAGTAAGGGGCCATCCACATATTACGTCACGCAAAATGTCGACTTTTTGAACCCCTCCCCCCCCATGTCACGCTTTTTAGTATCCCTGTACACAGATTTAACATGTACTGTCACACTTTGTATGACCCCCCCCCCCCCCCCCCCCCATCAGGTGTGACGTAATATGTGGATGGACCCTAATGCTATCTACAGACACACGAATTTGGTACGGAGCGTACAGCGGGACATATCCGGAGACCAAATTCGGTGTCGCTACACACACACGGATTTGGTACGGTGCAGTGATCCGTAAAGCTCGACACTCGTGTGTTCGATTTTATGCTCTATTACATTAGCACAGAGTTCTATTTACAGTGCTGTTTTCAAACGACGACAATGATTCCCGCAATTCATTGATAACGGGTAGTGATACCAACACTTTAAAAAATATTTCTCCCCAAATTTTACCCCTGATTACTTTTACCATTGACAGGTCTAAAAGATAATAAGCTACAAAGAATGGTTATGTGTTTAACATAAAGACTTACGCGTGAATAACATAAAACTAACTTGTCTTAATCTGATTTCACTCGCAATACATTTTCATATCCCTGGCTATATACACACATTAATATAATTTTTATTATTACATACAAATTGATTTATAAGGAGTAAACTCTAAACATTCTGTCCCCTAGTAAACCCCCGTAGATATTTTCCCTAATTTTGGGGGGTACATCCCTAAGTTGGCAACACTATCAGTGTACCGTTGCACAGTGTTCAATCTCAATCAAAAATCGGACATCGTCTTTTTATCGGTTAATTCGAAAGAGTGCTTAATTATAAATACCCGAGTAAAACACCCATGAAGCTCGCTTGCATAGTTTTAAAATTATCTCAAAGAGAAAATTCGTATCCCGCATTGATAAAAAAGTGAAAATACATTTTAATTAAAAATTCTTAAGGAATAGCCAAAAATATGTTATACATTATTTAAAGAACATACAGAAAGCTACATTTTAAACCCTTTTAAAGTCGGCTATGACTTATGGGGGCCATAAAAACAAAGAAAAACGAATTTTAGTTTTTATTTTTTTCTGACTAATTTTCGCAAAAGTTGCACCTAGAATTGACATTAAAAGGAAGCTAATGATCACCACTACCACTGGTAAAATAATCAAATTCTAAAGAGGTGGAGAATCGTGGCAAAACAGTTTTGAAAAAATGCGGGATTTGCGGGATTCATCTCTAGAAAATTATATACTTTTTCGAAACAGAAACCTTCACATTTAAACCCTTATTAGCGTGTACAATAAAAACTGGTTATAAAATTTTAGTTATTATTTTTTTCTGACCAAGTTCCGCTGAAGTAGCAGCTTCAACTAACATTAATATAAAGCTAATACACGCTACTACTATGTTAAGTTCGTTAAATTGAAGCAAGTGAGCTCACAAGTTGCCGTAATATAGCAACCCTTTAATGTTACACCTTTAAAAGGTGAGATGACAAAAGAAGTGAGATCTAAATAAGTGCCAAGTTCAATGGTCAGTACTGAAATTTATTTTTAACAACTTAAATATCATTTCTTATTATAACTTAGGATAATATATTGTAGCCTAAGGTCTGACTTGACTAGTTTCCTTTAGCTAGTTTGCTAAAGGAAACTAGCTTTAGCTAGTTAGGTAGTAGATCCATTTAGATCTCACTTCCTTTGTCGTTGAAGTCAACAACCAAGGCATATCATATGAGGAGCTGGGGAACAAAACCGGATTAGTCCGCAAAAATAAATTTTACACACTGGCTAAAAAACTTATTTTGGATATCGGAATAATCCGGTTTCGTTTGAAAATGCACTTTTTAAAGCCTTATTTGGCCTACTTAGAGCCGGTTTTGATTGAAAATATTAACAGGGATCGACGCAACAAGTCTTGGATATCACGATTCGAAAAAAAAAAGGTTTTGAAATTATAGTGGACTTCTCCGGTTTTGTTCGCCAGCTCCTCATATAATATAATAATTTTGAACTTAGCTCTCATTTCACATTGTATGAAGACGTTCATACTAACTTTGTTTTTTTTTTCTTCAGTTTATTTTTTTTTGAATCGTTGTCATTATAATTTTACAATATTATGTGGTAAGCAGTAAAGTAGGTAGGGGTCTCTTGTCCAGTGTTGCCACTCCTTTTTCAGTGTCGCCTATTATTTCTTCAGTACTCACAAGTCAAAATGAAAAGGCAAATAAAGAATATGATTTAAAAAAAGAGACTGTCCTGTGTTTCCATCATACACGCAAATAATAAAAGCACGAAAATGTTCAGGTTAAGAATTACTGGTGATCAAAACATTGTTATATGAATGAAGAGCCTGTAACATTTTAAAAGGCATTTCACATCCAGTATAGGAAAGAATCACATGCAAAATAAATGTTTATGTGAAAAATCAATTTTAACGTTTTACACCTTTTAAAGGTGTAACATTAAAGGTTTGATATATTATGGCAACTTGTGAGCTCACTTGCTTCAATTTAACGAACTTAACATAGTAGTGGCGTGTATTAGCTTTATATTAATGTTAGTTGAAGCTGCTACTTCAGCGGAACTTGGTCAGAAAAAAATAATAACTAAAAGAAGAAGGGGCATTTTGTATGGAGCCCGTCCCTACTACTGTAGCACTACAAGACATATATCAAATGAAAGTGCTTAAAAAGTGTGTAATTTTATTGTATGACAAAAAATCTCTAAACCATGGGAGAAAAAAGTTAATGAGGGTTAAAGGTTAAAAAAACCCCCCGACACAAAAAATAAACTCTAAAAAATAATAAATAATATTTTAAACCTATTATAATTATATTATCACATATATTATGTAAGTTGAACTATTTTTATTTTCCAATCGTCGCCTCGTCGGGGGACCGTTAAAGTTTATAAAGTATTTTTACAACAACAGCTGATTATTACGAATTATTACGAATTACATTTAGGTATGAGCAAATTTTTTTTCGGAGTAAATTCTTTTATTCATTCTGCGACTACACCTGTTTTTTTCACATAGCGGTCCCCCGACGCACAGTGTGTAATATTGCCTAAGATGCGGCCATCCATGTTTTATGAATTCAATCGTTAGATATTACTATGATGTAAAACATTGGGGAAGTAACTAGTAATTGATTTTGCTTAGTTTTGAAAAAAAATTGGATTTTATGATTTTATAAAAAAACAGTTTTTGAAGCATATTTTCTAAAATTATAACATAAATTAAATTTTTCGTAAATAAGTCAACCTAACACAATAACGTCTACCTTTATGCAAAAATAAATGGTTATTGCTGCAGTAATTTAAGAATTATTGATTAATTTATGATTTTCAGAAATAATTCGTTTTCTCCATTGTCCTAGCGTTTTGGCAGTATTTCTTACTTTATATTGATGTATTATATAATTATCTTCAATATCTTAAAATATTACTTGCCTATCTCATGGGACTTCGGAGATATTTCATTTCTATGAGTTTTGAAAATTTCTATGAAAATAGGGTTGTCATCTCAATATACATCATAATTAACAAATAATGCAAATGACAACTGGTGATATTTGTAAAGAATAGCGTTGCTTAAGTCGGATAAAAATCTGAGTTACTCCCTATTCGCGCCTAAGGAAGATTTACTTCAAAAATGAAAAATATATTTTTTCTTATAATCGAAATGTATGCATAATGCAGCGACGCCATTTAACGAGAGAGGAAATGTTAAATTGTTCGTCCGAATGCAGGAACTACAAATGACGGCAACACGGTACGCACTGCACTATCAAATTTGCACCGAGAAACTTTTGCAGATATTTTAGGCATAGAAAGATAGTTTGTTGACGATCTACACACTTTATTGGTGGTGCTCTCAAGTTCTCTAGAAATCGATGTAGAAAAGTTTCATACTTTATGCATAAATGTTGCCACAAAATATGTAGATAAGTACAGGTGGTGCTACATGTCCGTCACTTCGCACAAAATATTAATGCATGGGAGTCAAATTATCAAAGCTAGTCCTTTGCCAGTTGGTATGCTATCAGAACAAGCCAGTGAGTCCCGGAACAAATATTGACGATACGACAGAGAACACCAAACACGAAAATTTAATAGAAAAACTACAGTGTTAGACCTGTTTCACCGCGCTTTGGAGTCCTCTGATCTATACATTACTCTAAATAGTTGCAAAAAAATAAACAAGCGAAAGGTTCTTCCCAAGACAGTTCTTAGCCTTTTGAAAATTTCTATACTTGATAATATATATATATATATATATATATATATATATATATATATATATATATATATATATATATATATATAATAGATAATGTAATCATCCAGACTGAACCCGTACAAAGCGCCACAAATGATCAAAAAAATCTTGTGTTAAAATTTATACGAAAACTAATTTTCATTTGCTGTAATTACTATTTATATTATTGTCTATCATTAACTTGTACGATTTTATTTTTTCCATAACAACGTTATAGAAAATACAAAAATTCTCAAGTGACAACCCTAGCCTGAAAATTTTTATTTCAATATCTCCGAAGTCCTACATTGTTTTTGCATGAAATTTTTAAAACGAATAAGTAATATATAAACAATATTTTTGGACTTTAAAATGATTGCCAATAATCTACTCTTTTTAAGAAAAAAAAATATTTTCATAATAAGGTATAAAAGGCAATTACTGGTTTTTAATTTTATTTTACTAATCTCATGGACACTTTTAACCACCAGGAAACTGACTATTACAAGTTGATGTCTACAATAGTATCTAAAAAAAGGTTTTAGGTATGATTTTGTGTTTCTATGGTAACTATAGAATTTTCTCGAGTTTTTTAATATCTCAAAAACCAAGCAACAGAAACCTATGGTTACTTCTACATTGTTGTATTTCTCAATTAGAGCTATCAAATGACCTCATAAAACATGGATGGCCGCATCTTAGGCAATATTACACACTGTGCGACGAGACGACGATTGTAAAATAAAATTATTTCAACTTACATAATATTATATGTGATAATATAATTATAATAGGTTTAAAATATTATTTTTTAGAGTTTATTTTTTGTGTCGGGGGTTTTTAAAATTTTTAATTTTACTTTTATTTTATCCTTTTTAAAGTAGGTATAAATAATGGTTACCTTACCATATACATACTTCCAACATTATTGAAGTAACATGGTACCAAATTTCGAATCGATGGGACATGTGGACGATAGTCAAATCCCCTCATTAACTAATAAAGAAAAGATGATCTTCAAACGGCTAATCAGGTCATGGTTACTTTACCATGTTCTTTAAATATCGTTGAAGTAACACGGTACCAAATTTCGAATCGATCGGACATAAGAAAGTTAGTCAAATCCCCTCATCAACTAGAAAAGAGCTGATCATCTTCAAACGGCTGATCAGGTCATGGTTACCTTACCATGTTCTTTGAAGTCGTTGAAGTAACACAGTACCAAATTTTGAATCGATCGGACATTGGAAAGTTAGTCAGATCTCCCCCTCATCAACTAGAAAAGAGCTGATCATCTTCAAACGGCTGATCTTCCCACCACCAATTTTCTCATCAAACGACGCTACGAACACTCTCGATTAAGTCATCAATATTCTCTTTTAGTGCGCTTTCATTTGAGACCTTACTCGAGTATATTTGCACATTCGGTTTTTCTTCCCCGCTTTCACCCCCCACAATTTTTCAACGGCTCAACTAATTTTCATCAAACATGTCTAAGAACACTCGTATGTAAGTCACCTTTAATACAAAAGAAACTAAATTGAAATCGCTTCATCCGTTCGGGAGCTATGATGCCACAGACAGACAGACAGACAGACAGACACGTCAAACTTATAACACCCCTCTTTTTGCGTCGGGGGTTAAAAAAGTAGAAACTACACCCTGTATTATTGCACCATTTTATAGTGTTGCTATTAAGGAACAATTTTTGGAAAGTAATGGTATACAGCAAACGTCATAAAAGTGGTATATTTTGATAAACTGCCTCATATTTTGAAGAAATGTATAGAATAAACATAAAATGCTAAGAAAAGCTATTTCCTTAATTTTTTCGCACATAATTACTTTCCAAAAATTGTTCCTTATTAGTAACACTATAAAATGGTGCAATAATACCGGTTGATTTTTAACTTTTTTTTAACCTTTAACCCTCATTAACTTTTTTCTCCCATGGTTTAGAGATTTACGTCATACAATAAAATTATACACTTTAAGCCCTTTCATTTGATATATGTCTTGTAGTGCTACAAGGGTGGGGACGGTTTGCCCCTTCTTCTTTTATAACCAGTTTTTATTGTACACGCTAATAAGGGTTTAAATGTGACCTTTTATCCATATTATCAATTTTTTATTGTTCTTATTCAAGTTCTGAACAGTTTCTGTTTCGAAAAAGTATATAATTTTCTAGAGATGAATCCCGCAAATCCCGCATTTTTTCAAAACTATTTTTCCACGATTCTCCACCTCTTTAGAATTTGATTATTTTACCAGTGGTAGTGGTAATCATTAGCTTCCTTTTAATGCCACTTCTAGGTGCAACTTTTGCGAAAATTAGTCAGAAAAAAATAAAAACTAAAATACGATTTTCTTTGTTTTTATGGCCCCCATAAGTCATAGCCGACTTGAAAAGGGTTTAAATTGTAGCTTTTTGTATGTTCTTTAAATAATGTATAACATATTTTTGGCTATTCCTTAAGAATTTTTAATTAAAATGTATTTTCACTTTTTTATCAATGCGGGATACGAATTTTCTCTTTGAGATAATTTTAAAACTATGCAAGCGAGCTTCATGGGTGTTTTACTCGGGTATTTATAATTAAGTTGTCTTTCGAATTAACCGATAAAAAGACGATGTCCGATTTTTGTTCGAGATTGAACACTGTGCGTTGTACGGCCTAACTGCCGGACTGCTCTACACACGCACGAATTTGGTACGGAGCGGACCAGATCCGATGCAGACAACGGCGAACTCTTCGCCTTCTTCTTATGTTCGCCGGACTGCCCTACACACGCTCGGATCTGGTACGGAGCGTACCAGATCCACTGTACGCTCCATATCAAATTCGTGTGTCTGTAGACACCATAAGCAACATTTTAGTGGGTTAAATTAAGTTGAAAATACTTTTGATGTAGGTAACCTTACTAAAATTTTACTTAGGATGCTCTTATATGAATAGTGTTTCTTGTTTGATATTTTGTAGCAATTAAGATTCTTTATGTTGAACGTTTTTAACATAACAATAATATAAACTTTGATTAATTATTATTACATAGATACGTTATATCCTTCAAAACTGACAATATTTCTGTGCCCGTGACACACATTGACACGGGACACGTAATACATGCTACTCGTCAGCCGGCTTGTCGCACACTAACACAGAACACTATTACTTGCGGAGCACTCTAATCAATATTGGCCCGACGTCGGGCCAATATTGATTATATTATATATTAGATATGGCATTGTGCGTAAAAAGTGAAGTCTCACTTTTTACGCACAATGCCCTACCTCTTTTTATATGTATAATACATCTTTGATTATAATATATTTAGATGAAATTATAGTATCTGTAAAAAATTTGGCTGTTTTAAAAATGTATCACTAAATGTGAGAAGGTGGTTTCAGGCAAGGGGTAAAAGTGGACCGCTATTCCAATTTGATGCTTCCGATGATGTGAGACTTGTGAATGATGCGACACAGGAGAAACAAGACTCGCACGCTGGAAAAGTTCTATTAAGGTAATTTATAGAATATATGTTAATAAAAATATACATAAACAAATCCAACAAAAATATTTGTCAAAAATAATTTTTATCTATACTAATATTATAAAGCTGAAGAGTTTGTTTGTTTGTTTGTTTGTTTGAACGCGCTAATCTCAGGAACTACTGGTACGAATTGAAAAATTCTTTTTGTGTTGGATAGTCCACTTATCGAGGAAGGCTTTAGGCTATATAGCATCATGCTAAACTCAATACGAGCGGAGTACCAATCAAGAATGTTACAAAATCGGGGGTCTTTTTTTCCTTTTGAGAGCTTTCGCTACGTACGCTGCGGAAACGGTTAAAGTTTCGCTAAAATGATGCATGGCAGAATTGTTCCCCTTTAAAAGTTCTAAAAAAAAGTCCGCGACAGTATATCAAAACTCAAACTCAAACTCAAACTCAAAATTTTTATTTCCATATAGGTTATATTATAACACTTATAGAATTGTCCTACATGATGCCTACCACCGGTTCGGAAACTAGCCCGGCGAGAAGAACCGGCGTAAGAAACTCGCACGGGGCCATCTTTTACCAAAAAGATGGAAAATTGTTCTTTTAAAATAAAAAAGGTATATAACAATGTTATGCCTAAAACTACATAACAAGAATACAATATATGTAATTTCGAAGTAGCCTTACAGGGGGCCACCTTATTCCCAAGGTGTGCTATCATTCATAAAATCATTAACTTTATAATAGGCTTTAGCACATAAACGTTCTTTAACTACTTTTTTTTTTTATGTCTATCTTTTAAGGTTGGCTCACTATAACCTTTTTATACTTACCAAATTTGTTCTAAAAGTAAGCATTATTTGTGAAGGTGTTTTCATAAAGATTATATTAATCCTTATCCAAGTAAATACGTTATTCATTACAATCATTTAATCTAGAAGAAATTTGCCGTTTACATCATTTGATTTCAATGAGTATTTTAGAAGATATCGCAGTAATAAAATAATCATGCGCGCTATAGTAAAGCGCGCGGAGCGGGCGGGCAGTCGTGAGGTGGAAGCGCTTCTTCTACGTAAATGAAGTCGCGGGTAAATTTTAGCGATATCCCAAAGTAACTATTCCACGCGGACGAAGTCGCGGGGAAAAGCTAGTTTTATATATAAGCCCCTTTTTGTAAGTATTTTACATGTTATACTGCTTTTTTTCAGATATTGGTAATCCTCCGTTTTTTCCTGTTCAATGTCTATAGAATATAATATATAACTGGGCCAATTTTATATTGATTTATTGATTAAGATAAATGATTAATAAAGTTTTTTTTCAGATCCTGGTATGAGAGAAATAAGCACATATTTCCGGCCTCCAGATGGGAACCCTATGATCCAACCAAAACATACTCTAAATATACTGTTAAGGGAAAGTAATTCAAATTTTTTCAAATTTTAGTTTAATTAAAGTATTTTCCAAGTTTTTGAAAAATAATATGTCAAATTGTTCATAATAACTTAATACAAATTTGCAATCTGGACCATTCCTTGTGAATTTCTTTCCTTTCCTTGCAATTATGCATAAAAGTTTAAATAATATAGAGCCTGCCAAAACGCTAAAATGTGTTGTCATGACGTCTAAACATAAGTAACAAATATATTTAATTTTGTAATAATTAGTTTTATTTTCGTTTAATCGTAAAAATATATACGTATTATAAAATATAAATCACGAAAAAAATAAAAATCTTATAAGTAGTGTCCGACCGAAAGTTCGGTTTCGGTTTCGGCCGAGTTTCGGCCAAAAATCAAGTTTCGGCGGCAGTTTCGGTTTTGGCCAAAAGTGGCCGAAACTTTTGCCGAAACCGAAACTGATTTCGGTTTTGCTATGAGAACTGAATTTGAAAACATAACTAAAATATAATTAATATTTTTTTAATATTATCTATACATATAAAATCCTTTGTCCTGAATGACTGACGGATCAACGCACAGCCTAAACCGCTGATCGTAGAGACCTGAAACTTTCAGGGCTAGCTCTTTGTAATGCGTAGGGATCCGATAAGAAGGGATTTTTCGAAATTCGACTCCTAAGGGGGTGAAAAGGGGGAAAACAGTTTGGGGACAACGTGATTCCTTGGTCCAATCTACTTCATATTTTGCACAAACATTATGTAACAAAATTGATAGAATTCCTGTATCATAGTTTATTGAAATTCTTCCCCTAACGGGAATAAAAAGGGAAAGAAAGTTGTTTGGGAGCGATTTGCTTTAAAGTTGATATAAATTACTCCTTAGTGCTTTTGATTTAAAGCTCCCACTCACAAGCGATCGATCAATTTAGTCTTTACAGTTTAAACATTTACTGGATTCGTAGTTGCAAGTAAATCGGTTTAGATAAAAATTTAATATAGTCTGAGATCCTAGGACCACCTTACTATACTTTTTATATGAAATTCGTATATATACGCGTAAATTTTTTCCAACTTTTGACCCCCATCGCAAAAACTAGCTGGTAGGTCTTACACTAATCATTTTATGTAATAGTTTGCAATTTACTAAGCAATTTACTTTCAAATACGAATTAATTTCCAATTTGATCGAAGCAATAGATAGCCCGTGAGTGGGGAGCTTTATTTTTATTTTGACATAATATATTGTCATCATATTGAAAAATAAATCTGACAAGAATTTGAAAGTTAAAGATGAAAATCTTAAATATTTGCGAATGCTCATAGATATATAATATTAAAAAGTATAGCCTGAAAAGGATATAGGCTACTTTTTATCCTTAGGAAATGTATGGTTCCTGTAGGATACTTTATTTACAGTTTCACGTAAAAACTTCTAAACCTATCATCTTGAAATTTGGCCCAGATATAAAGTAGACCACGAGGAAGAACATAGGCTACTTTTTATCGCGGGACATATAGGTACGGTTCCCGTGGGTTACTGTACTTACGCGGGCCGAGCTGCGGTCATCAGCTATCTCTACTAATATTATAAAGCTGAAGAGTTTTTTGTTTCAACGCGCTAATCTATAGTAGCTATCAAGAACTACTGGTTCGAATTGAAAAATCCATTTATAGAGGAAGGATTTAGGCTATACAATTATACATAGCATCACGCTGCGACCAATAGGAGTGAAGAATCAGTGGAAAATGTGGACAAAACGGGGAAAATCATTCATCTTTGAGGGCTTACGTTTTTTGTTTGATCGCGCTGATCTCAGGAACTGATAAATTGATTGAAAAATTATTTTTGTATTGGATAGTCCATTTGTCGAGGATGGTTTTAAGCTATAATATAACGTTACGCTGCAACTAAAAGGAGCGAAGCATCAGTAAAAATGTTGCAAAAACAAGGAAAATTATTCAAATTTGAGCTTTATTTGAGGGCTTCCGTTGTGTGCGCTCAAGTTACAAAAAAAATATGTATGAAAGAATTATTCCTCTTTAAATCATCTAAAAAAATCTTTTAAGATTTACTTACTTGGTAACCTTTTTTATGGTAATCAAATTTGGTCGAAATTAATGCATTATTGCGCCATCAGTTGACGCGAACGAAGTCGCGGGCATCAGCTAGTATTAAATAAATGATTACAACAAAATTAATATACCGTGTTTCCATTTCATGTCCCAATTAATGCAGAATAATGGATAAAATGCACCAAATTTCAGTATTTTAAGGAATTTTCTACTTGACCACGTGAGTTTCGGTTTCGGTTTCGGCCGAAACTGAAGCCACGGCCGAATATTCGGTTTCAGTTTCGGTTTCGGCCGGAAAACCAGTTTCGGTCGGACTCTACTTATAAGTGTGTGTTTTAAGCCGGGTCTCCTTCTACGAAACATTACACAAAACATCGAAACATTGGGGCGTGACTATACACAGTTGTCTAGGAATAGACAATGTTTTTGTTTTCGGAGACGGACGGAAAACATTCCTGCGCGGGTAGAGAGGGGAAGAAATGTTTCATTTCATAACTAGTGTTCACATCGTTCACATGACACCTAGGTACAGGTTTTTTAGGGTTATATAGTTTTGCTTGTTGTGATTTTTGTGTTTGTTTTTGTGATCGCTCATAATATATGGCCTGACTTAATTAAAAAACATCAATTTTGTCAGTTTTCTCCTAGATTCTACACCTGCAATCACTAAATCTGCGAGCGCTAATACCTATAACCTACGTCTTCCTCATCGGAACTTAGATCTTGTCTGCACAAAATGTTTTGTTTCGACCAAAAACATTTTCTGTAGCTGGAGACAGCTGTATATGAAAACTAAATAAGAATTTTTTGTTTCATGTTTTTTGTGTAATGTTTCTAACAGGAGTCACGCCTTTATATAAGTTTTATGAGTTACGAAAAATGAATGCAATTCTGTTTTGGTAACTAGTTATGAACAGAGAAAAATAATGCTTTTTTGGTAGAGATTGTCTAAACTAAAATGACGCGCCCCACTACTTAATTACTTTATTTATAAGTGTGAGTGCGAATATTAATAACGGCACTGCATCTGTGTGGGAGTGTCATTATTCGGTGAAGTATGATTTGTATGTGCACATGACGGCCGACTAGTCGGGTGATAAATCCGACAACGCTCGCTCTATGGAGCAGCGCCGTCACATTGTATAGAACAAGACGTCCTCTCCTGTCGCAAGTTCACGATCTACTAAACTAGTTGGACAACAAGTCCGAGAACGATGCGTGCTTCCTACGTTTGATAACTGGCAACTGAACGACCAATAATAATTGCATTTTATGTGTATTTTGAAAGCTTGTTTGAGTAAATGTGGAGGTGGGGCGCGTCATTTCAGCTTAGACGATCTCTAGCTGGTTATGAAAAACAGAAATTTAATTCTGTTTATAGCACGGTGTGACCTAAACCGGCACTTTACGCACGCTTCGTGCGTAAAGTGCGGGTTTTTGTCACACTTGCTATAAAATAATATACGATACTTGTGGCCTAAGTTGTCTATTACTGCACGGCGTTTAGCACCCTCGCTCCGCTCGGGCGCTAACTTCACGCCGTGCAGTAATAGGCAACTTAGGTCACGCGTATCGTAATGTAATATTTCGTAGCTAGTTATCAAACGAGAAGAAAATTCCTTGTTCATAGCTGGTTACAAAACTTCAGTTACGAATGTGGATGAAAGGGTCTTGGGGAGTTCATCCTCAATATATTCGCCGTCTTTATATATCACTGGTAAGAAGCCGGCTAGACTATGCCAGTTTCATTAATGGTAGTTGTGCTAAATCACATTTAAAAAAGCTCGATATTTTACAAAACAGAGCATTGAGAATATGCGGCTCTTTTAACCGCACCACTCCAGTGTTTGTTATGCAGAGTGAACTCTCCATTCCGCCTTTATTTCCGCGTATATACACGCCGTTACTTGTTGGCTTGTAGATTTCTACTTAAAATTAAGTCTAGATTGGGCAGTAATGTGTTAGATTCTTTAAAACAGGTAAATTTGGTTCGTGATTATTTTAGCAATACCAATCTTCCTATGCTAGCACAAATCTGCTCTGAATGGACTGATGTTAATGTTTATCAAAGTAGGAAATTAGAGGCTTATTCCTTAAGTACATGGTTGTCTTCAATAATTGATGTCAAGGAACTCATTGTTTATCCACAATGAGTTGGGAGTTATGGCTCCAAAACGAGCTTAACTGATTTTGAGGTTAAAAATATTTTTTTGCAATTTGTATCTGATTATTATGATGATTGCTATAAAATATACACAGATGGCTCTAAATGCACTCAAGATGTTGGAGCTGAGATGCCTTCTTTGATCCTCAATTAAATATTTCACTAAAGTTTAAATTACACAGGGAGAATAATATAATGACTGCGGAACTTGTAGCTATAAAATAATCTCTCTCATACGTCAATAGTTTGAATAACAATAATAATATAGTGATATTATCGGACTCGAGAAGTGCCCTCCAACACCTTTGCCAGTGCGTCACTAAGCAAGTAAGCAACGTGGGATTCCGATTGCCTTTGAAGCTTTAGATTTATTACGCCGTGTTGCTAGCAAAGTTTCTATTAAACTACAATGGGTTCCCTCTCATATGGGTTTATTCGGAAACGAAACTGCAGATGCCAAGGTTGCAGTGATGGATGGTCTCGTGCTTGATTCTGAACCTTTTGCCAGTGAGCTTCGTCCTCAAATAAAGAAAAAGTTAGAGAAATGGGAGTACCATTTTGGCGAGGAACTTAAAAGAGGTTGTAGCATACGCTCGGTACGTGAAACAAGAACATCGCTCTGATAAGAGCGTTTTTACGTCATTTGTCGATTGAAACAAAGAACACGACGTTCGTACGAATGAAACGAATATCCGAGTATTAATCCGTGACTGGAAACATCTTCATTCATCTTGACAGCGTTGCAGCCCCGAAAAGGACTTTTTCTAATAAGAATTACACTTAGTAGCACTACACATCACAAACAATCTTCATTCTTCACACGGCAACAGTCGGTGCGCCGAGATACTGCGTGACGTCGTGTTCCCGCGGAGGCTCGACGAAATGAGCGACGCCCGGCGTCGCGGGGTATATTTATACCCAAGCGTCGCGTGTCGCGACACAGCGGCGGTGTGGAGAGATGGCGCAGAAGCATGCACAGACGAACAGCCAATAACAAACAACCTTTTAAGGTTGTAAACAAACAGCCAATCAAAAGCGATTTTTTAGTTTGTAAATTCTTAGTGTACTTAATAATAATAATTATGTTAATTTTTTGTATAAATACGTGTACATTTTGTAAATAAATTATTCACTTCACAACTGTAGATCGAGTTTTACTCTCTACCTAAACTGCCTCGACAAGTACTTTCAAAGTGGAGTACCTACCTCCAAAAGGTGTAGGAGGTTGGTATGGAACCATCCAAAATAAGCCTGTATGGGAGCCTTGGTTTATTTCATGTAAGTTGTTGGTGTCGGCCTTTACGTTGCGCTCTGGGCACATTCCAGCGAACAACTTTTGTCATTTAGTTGGGATTATTGGGACCTATTACATGTATTGCTGGAGTCACGGGCGTAGCCAGGTTTTAGTTTGACAAATGGCTGGCATTTACACTTAGGGTAGAAATATACGCACCGGAATCCGGAAGGCCGTAGAGAATTCTGATCATTAGAAATAGAAATCTATGCTAATACAATAGAGTTGAAAATCGAAAACATGAGTGTCGAGTTAAACGTCAATGTCAGATATGATAGCTCGACACCTGACACTTCAATTTTCAACTGTATTGTATTAGCACGAAGTTCTATTTTCAATGATCAGAATTCTCTACGGCCCTCCGGATTCCGGTGCATATAGTCCCAGCCTTAGGCCGGGACTATACGGCACCGGAATCCGGAAGGCCGTGAAAAATTCTGAGCATTGAAATAGATCTCTGCTCTAATACAATAGAGTTGAAAATCAAACATCCGAGAGTCGAGTCAAATGTCAATGTCATATATGACAGCTCGACACTCCAAACTTCCATTTTCAACTTTATTTTATTAACACAGAGTTCAATTTTCAGTGCTCATAATTCTCTACGGCCTACCGGATTCCGTTGCATATAGTCCCAGCCTTAAGTGTTAAAAGCCTTAAAAAACTAGATAAAAAAATACGGGGGGTTTTGATTACTTCTTCTTCTTCTTTTCAAGTTAGTGAATCGCCAATGTCAGACTCTGCTTTATGAGTTGGTTTTACGGAAAAACAAGGGTAGGTACGGTGAAATGAGTAAAGTCTATTGAAGCGACTAGAACCTAGAACAAACACAAACATATAGGATTAGTACCACACACCTTATAGTCTAATTTTGTTAGTTAGAATATATGTACATAAAGTTTGAATAAAAAAAAACATTTATTATTTATTTACAAAGCATAAAACAGATTTAAAATTGATAGGGCGAGGAATTTTAGGAGGGAGGAAATCATAAAGCAAGGATTGATTTTTTGGACAGAAGAAAATATGGTCTAGAGTGCCCTCATCTAGGCCGCACTCGCATAAGGAGCTATCCCTGATCCTAATCTTGGCTAAGAAAACAGGTGAGCAACAATGTCCCAGTCTCATCCGGCAAATTGTTGAGCACACTGTTTTGCTTGCTTGTTTGAATTTAAAAGACCATGGTCTTACTGGAATACTATTTTGAATATCAAAATAGTGTTTTCCTTTATTTTCACTACTTCTGGCCCACGTGTTTTGCCACCTGATATTCATGTGATTTTAAGCTATCCATAAATAACATCACACGAATTTTACGATTTTTTACCCCTACCTTGTCCTTGTCACAGTTGGTCACATTTGTGAGCCAAGCCCAACCCCCCCCCCCCTAGGGTGACGTCACATATTTTGCAAATTTAAATTTAAAAATTATTGAATAAAATATCGGTTCCGAAATCAGTTTTATTTCCATTTAAATTATTTTTAATAAAATAAACATCAAATGAAACAACAAAACAAAAAACGAAAAAACTATTGACTATATTAATTAAACAAAACAAAAATAATATTAATAGAATTATCTTTAAATTAAAGATACAAACTTAATAATCTTCAAATCACTTTGAACCCACTCCTTTAAATTATTTATAACTGGCATATATGTTTTTGAGGTTCTCGTAAAGTAATAGTTTATAGTTCGTATTTTAACAGATAATATTATAGATTTTGAAATGTGACGTCACAATATTTAGGACCCCTCCCACCCCCTTGTCACACAATGTCACACTTCGTCAACCCCCTTCCTCCCCTTTAACGTGTGACGTTATTTATGGATGGCCCCTAAGGGAATTAAATCTTGGCAATAAACCTTATATTGACTTGGTTCACCTGTTGTTATAGCATCTTTAGCATAAGTATCTACAGTCTCATTGCCAGTAATTCCACTGTGACCTGGTATCCAAGCCAGAACCACTTGGACACCTTCTGTGTGGCACCTAAAGAGCTGTCTTATTTTCAGGACCAACGGAAACCTAGGTTTTGATTAACCTCCTCATAATTGCATTTGTTCTATTCTTTTGTGAATCTGATATACCGATGAATCGGTCGACGTCAAATCCGGGTGGTAGCACTCTTCTTGCATTCCTATTGTCGATGACAGCTTGCGGGATGGGGTGCATTGCTGTAGGCACTAAGCAATACCAGTTTGCATTGCTTTGTGCTTCTCCGTCAGGTATTGCTTCTTTATATAGCTGAAAACCTGTGAAGTATGACGCTCCAATTGTGCCGGAACTTTCTTTATTTACCAAATATGGCATGACATATAACTGCGTCCACTTTACGTTTGGATTCATATTTTCAGAAAATACTGGTTTGCTTCTAATTAGAAGCACTGCATCTCCATCTGCACACAGTGATTTGTGTGTCACTTTTTCTATTTTGAAGGTTATTGTTTTTGCAAAGAAATCATTCACATACTGAACAAGCTTTATGTTTAGTCGTGTGCCCGGTACTGTTTCAGAAAAACTTGTCGACGTTATTCCCATAGAGAATAATGTGATAGCTATATCTTCTTTTCTCAGACCACTGACTCCATAGTAGCCACATAGTGATGTACTTGCTGTTCTTCCTTGTGGAACTACCCTGAAATTTGGTGCCACTGGTTGAACATTTGCTCCTGCTATTGGCATGAGCGTGTCCCCAATGACTCCAAGACATGGTATCTCTTCAAATAGATTGTGATTATCATTTGATATAGTGTTTGCAACATATCCACCAAAGTTTTGTGCCACAGCAGTGGGTAATGCTAGATCTTCCAGGAAAAGGGTCTTTCCTGTCTTATCTTTGATATTTCCTATACTTCTTAGGTACAAATATAATGGTTCTGGCATATTACACTCCATCTCTCCAACAAATTTTAGGAAAAGCTGCTCCTGATCTGTTAGTGCTTGTGTTGCGTTTTTCTCTTTAACATTTAAGATTCTTGCCCAAAGGTGTGCGGTTGCATAATACATGCACATTTCTTTGACAAGTTTTTTATTTAGAGCTGGTTCGTAAAGGTTCAACACGGTTACAATCTCTTCCACTATTTCGGGCAGCCGTGCAAATGTAGGCATGTGCACTTCTCTGCCTGTTATTTCTAGGACTTGCACGTCAATTCCAAAATAACAGTATTCCAATTTTAGGGTATATGTGTTCTGTGATTCCAATAGCGATGAGTTCTTTTGCAGTGTAGGCTTCAACGTTGTTTGCAGCTGTGTAGGCGACATTGGTCTTGTTGATTTTGGCTTCTTGTTAGCTCTGCCTTTGTTAGCTTTCGTTGGATTGAAATTTTCTGGTTTACCATTGTATCCCGGCGCTATCTTCTTGATCTCCTCTAGCGTATATTTCTTCTTAAAGTTTTCGTTTTGCATGATGCTTGGTAATATAATCTCTAGCTTCGGCGTAGGTATTAAATAAATTCAAAATTGGGTCCTATCATAAGGCGTGACTCCTGTTCGAAACATTACACAGAAAACATGAAACATTGGGGCGTGGCTATACACATTTGTCTAGGAATAGACAATGTTTTTGTTTTCGGAGACGGACGAAAAACATTCCCGCGCGGGTAGAGGGGAAGAAATGTTTCATATCTTATCTAGTGTTCACATCGTTCACATGACACCTAGGTACAGGTTTTTTAGGGTTATAGTTTTGCTTGTTGTGTTTTCTGTGTTTGTTTTTGTGATCGCTCATAATATACGGCCTGACTTAATTAAAAAACACAAATTTTGTCAGTTTTCAATAGAAATGCGTAAAATGGGGCACATATTTATGAGTTGAAAAAAATACTTTTATGAAACACCTAAAGTGGCCTTTTCAGAACCCCTCTTTTCTCCTAGATTATACACCTACAATCACTAAAACTGTGAGCGCTAATACGTCTTCCTCGTCGGAACTTAGATCGTGTCTGGACAAAATGTTTTGTTTCGACCAAAAACATTTTCTGTAGCTGGAGACAGCTTGTGTATGAAAACAAATGTTTTTGTTTCATGTTTTCTGTGTAATGTTTCGAACAGGAGTCACGCCTATAGAGTACCTATAAAGAGTAAAGCCGGGTTTTCACAATACGAGTACGCTCGGACCGAGTGAACTCGGATGGCTACTCGGACGCTACTCGTAATGTGTAAACAGGTGATCCGAGCACACTCGGACGATGGCATCCGATCAGAGTCGACTCGGGCGCGGCTCTACTTTTACGAGTTGACTCGGATGAAATTTTAAAAACAAAATGGCGTCAACTAAAAAAATTAAAACGGAGCTAAAGAAAAAGTGGACAGAACGTGAAACTAAACCTTTTCCGAGTCGAAATCGTTATTTTATATTTTTTTATTTCCCTCCCGTGATTTTATATTACAGCCAATAACATATCTGTCACAATTTCTACACCTCGAAGCAGCAAGTCAGTCGTCGTCATATTCCGCGAGTATTATGTGTTCTGTGGAGTAAAGGCAATGACCAAAGAATTCAATGGACAGGCCCTAGCTATGAGAAAAACGTGTTCAATTTATCAGCTGATTATGAGCAAAAAATGGCTGCCGAACTAGAGTTGCAATTATGGGTATCGACAATATCGATATTTTAAATTTTAGTAAGTTTTACAATAACTTACATGTATACGTAAATAAAAAACTTATTTTACTAATGACATTGTACATTTAACTACTTTTATTAATCGATAATATCTTTTAACGGACATCCAAAAAAGTATTCGATGCTGACGATAGATTTAGGTATATATTCTATTTGTTCTAACTGGACTACTTTCAAAAAAGTTTTTGTAATATCTTAATTAATCATGTAAGACTTAGGTACCTTTATTTACCATGGGACAGAAGTGCCATTTCTTTATTGAAGTCAACACGCATAAGTATAATTAGTTAAGGATCTTTTAACTCCTAGGTCCTTATAGGTTTATAATATTATAAACTCTAAGGACCTAGGAGTTAAAAGATCCTTAAATATTTATTTGTATACGAGCTGAGCCAACTGTATAAATTGGTTTATGACATGAAATTATGCTTTTTTATTCTTAATTTATGCATACGTAGGTATGTAAAAAAAAATTATTTTACTAATGACATGGTACATTTAACTACTTTTATTAATCGATAATATCTTTTAACCGACATCCTGAGTATTCGATGCTGATTGCTGAGGATAGTTTTATTATTTTTGTTCTAACTGGACCATTTTCAAAAAAAAATGTAATACCTTTATTAATCAAGTAAGACTTAACTTTATTTACCATGGGAAAGAAGTGTCATTTCTTTACTGAAGTCAACACGCATAACTTTTATTAGTTAAGGATACTTTTACTCCTAGGTCCTTAGAGGTTATAATATGGTTAAATATTTATTTTTATACGAGCTGAGCCAACTGTATAAATTGGTATATGAAATGTAATGGTGCTTTTTTTTTTTAATTCTTTATTTAGGGACTTTTGATGTACAGCGTAAGTCAGTCCCATCGTAACCTAATCTTATACATATGTACAAGATGCTTTATTTGGTGAAAATATGATTACAATTAATAGGTGTTACATTTTTACAGCTTGGCAAATAATTAGTCCGTGTGGCATCGACAGATGGAACTAAAAACTTTTTGAACTATCTAAGGTAGAATAGAAATAAAAGACAAAGGAATAATATCCACTTATATTAAAATGAATAAGTCTATCCATTTCTAAATAAAATTAAGTTTGTTCAAAAACTGGCTATGCTATTCTCTTGACTGGGTCCGGGGATTAATATTTTCTTCTCCTGCTTTCAACCATAATTTGCTTATTTTATCACTTTTCGGAAACCTATAAAAAACAAGTACCTATTATTAGTTTTATCATTTGTCAAATAATTTTGGTCACAACAATATTATTAAAAGCTATTAAACTTATATTTTTAAAACCACGTCGAATACATTCAGCTTGCTTTTTGAGACATAACGCAAATGTAATTATTATGTTTTTATCATGTTTTTATCGATGTAATTATTATTTGTACCTTTATCGATAACTATTACAAAAGGTAAGTAGGTACAACACTTTCCGATTACGTAAATAAATCTAAGGACTTAAAATGCAATTTAAAGGACTGTTCTAATGAAATACATGTGGATATGAATATAATAAATAAAAAATCAAATTGCAACGCAATTACTGCATAAAATGTTTATAGTATTGCATAAAACCGGCTAAGTACTAACCTGCGTAAATACAATTGAGGTTGATTTATACTCTTTATTGCATTGCACCTTGCAATATAACGTTTAGGCATGTTAATTATCACTTTTACAACATTCAAATAAAATTTTAAAGAATAAGTCCTTATAATCTCTTGGAAATTCATAATTAAATAAAACATAAACCTTTTGACAGGAGACCTACCACAGTTAATGAGCAAATAATGGCGGATCGTTCCACATTTCGTTAATTGTCAAAGTTTTGAAGTCTAATGTTTCTAAAATGAGCAAAAACAAAAATATTGCTGTTTCTTTTATCATGAAAATTATTGCATTAGATAGAAAGAGACTAAATGATATTTCACCGTCTGTCTCATATTTGCATCATATTTGTATAAGCGCTAGTACTTTGAGTGTATAACTACTAGAGAGAGTTTTAGCCAGCAATCGCGTGTCCTTTTTCTGCTTGTGTGCATTGCATTAGTGTACGTGCAGGGATGTAACGTATATCGATATAATATCGATAAACTACTCGACTTTTTTGTGGTACCTATCGACGTTTGTAGATATTTTTATAATTCTGAATTTTTATTTTATAAACACATTTTAAGTTTTATGTCATCTGTTTATAATGTGTAAAACTCATTGGGTGCCTTTTTAATTTAATTTAAGATATAGGTATTTGAAATTAACAAGATTTTATTAGATGTTTAGATTAGTGTTTAAAAAATAATATATACTTCTATACTAATATACTAATGAAAGGAAAAGTTTGTTTGTTTGCATCGAATGGGCTCCGAAAGTACTTGACCGATTTTGATGAAAATTTGCACATAAATTATATAAAGAAGACAAAAGTGTCCTACTTTTTTGCGGCACGGCATTTCTTTAAGCGCGCACGAAGGCGCGGGCAACATCTAGTAATGCTGATAGCATCGTCATTCTTTATCGATATTGTGTATCTACGCAATAGCCAAAGGCGAGTAAAATGTATGAAATAATTAGGAGTATATTTCTTTCACACTATTCAGTCAATTGCGTATTTTAATTATAAAATAAGTATTATGAGAAAACGATTTATTAATAACTATTTACATGAAATAAAATTACTCCCTATAGGTATCTACCAATTGAAAGTTTACAATTCCTAACAATTCTGCACTATTGTAATAGAAATAGACCGTTCATAAATATTTTTAGTCGACTTTAAAAAAAGGAGGTTCTGTGTTCGGCTGTATATAATAATTTGACGACCTCTGTGGCTCAGTTGGTTTAGTTGTGTTGGTGCTCAAGCCGGGGGTCGCGGGTTCAAATCCTGCCGAAGGATGTGTATTAAATATGTGTATAATATAATAAAAATCTTAAATATGTGTATAGTATAAAAGTATTAAATATATTTCCGTTGTCTGGTACCCGTAACACAAGTTCTTAGAGAACTTACCACGGGATCAGATTGACGTGGTGTGAAGCGTCCATAGATATTATTATATAATATATATAATATGTCACCGTAAAATTTTAAAAACCGTTAGATTGTAATATTACTAGAGATATTATGTAATGTTGACAGATTGTCAAATAAAAAAATATCCTTACAATAATTGTACGCATTATTTTTCGTTTTAATTATTATTATGAAAAAGAAAACAAATATGGCGGCGCGGGGCACTTGCCATTTAACCAATCGGCATGGTAAATATTACAATGTAACGAAAAATAACGTGTAAAATTGTAAAAAGAAATTTTTAATTGACAATCTGTCGACATTATATAACATCTCTAGTAATATTACAATCTAACGGTTTTTACAATTTTATGGTGACATATATACAGCCGAACACAGAACCTCCTCTTTATTAGTAAGTAAGCCTTAGTAATACCGACCCGATAATATATCCCTACGGACATACTACCTATCAGGAATCTGGAAGGCCGGGGAAAATTCAGAGTATTGAAAATATAACTCTGGACTGATACAATAGAGCTGAAAATCGAACACACGAGTCTCATGTCAAATCTGACAACACAAAAATAGTGCGTTCGATTTCCTCTCTTTCTATTGTATTAGCATTTTTGATTAGCATCTAAATACATTGAGAGATTAGCTGAGTCAGTCAGATTACTCACTCGCTTGGGGGCCTAGCAGGAACAATTGTCAATTGCGTAAACGTTACGTTATCGAAAGAGATTTGTATAAAAATTATGACAGCGCTCATACAATTGACATTCGATAACATTGCATTTACGCACCTGTGAATTGTTCCTGCTAGGCCCATATTTACAGGAATAAAAGTGCTTTTCTATCCGATATCAAACCGATAATGTGAAAGACCTATGTGTTTCATATATTTTACTTGTCCTTGCATGGCTATTGAATATCGACTACTGTATCGGCATTCGATACCGATATCGTATTCGATCCGGATCGGATAATGTAAAATAATTGGAAACGAAATAAAAAAAATATGTTTGAGAAAGTATATATTATTGTAACTCTTCTTAATTGTCCGGTAAAATAGAAATATCTTCCCCGTATCAATACCGTCACACCAAGCTGTCTCACTGGTGGGAGACACTCTTCTAATTCTCGCATCTAACTGCTTCAATATATTCGCCTCTTCTTCCGGAACATTTCCGAGACCTAATAAAACCGTTTAGTAAAAATTTATTATCTTTATCGATAAACTCTTGTGTCAGTAGGGTACATCACTCAAAATACGCAGAAAAACAAAGCTTTTATTTTCCACAAATTATTACTCATTACGTGATATTCATCATTAAAGCGTGATATAGTACGAAAAAGGGTTCGTTAAACTTAATGATTATCTGTAAATATTATAAAAATATTCATTATTTAGTTCACAAAACATTGTTATAACCTTACGTGTAAAATGATAATTCCAAGTATTTGACACTTTCTGTCGTCATTCTTGAGGCACAATATGCAGCGGAGCAACATTTATTTACTTGTTAAATGTTCAAATGTCCATTACACATTTATTTTTATTGATAAAACACTTAAAATACACAGAGCTACTGCTCTGCAATGGCCTACTGAACTGGTCAAAGAGAATGTAAAGCCATATGTATACTTTTTTCTATGTGTAAAGCTATACTACGTATTAAGAGGTGGCACTCCGAATAAAAAATAATAATTTCGAAATTCAAAATTATACCGTATCTTTTTTACGTATTTATATCTTCTTAAGTGCAAAAGATTCAAGCCTACAATGAAAAAAAAAAATAAAAAAAAAACTATACGTAGGATATTGTTACGAACACACAAAAGCGCCATCTAGCGTCAACCACTGAAACCACTTGGTGTGAACAGGGACAGCGTGGGGCCCCCTACTCAGTACTAGATGGCGCTACTGTGCAAACGTTCCAGAATAAATCTAACACGGTCATGCGACTCGGGAACCTTCTGGAGTCGTCTGGGACTCGTATCGACCGGTATAAATACGTCGGAAGAATGCGAGCGAGAGGAGTTCAGTTTGAGCTTCATCCGAAGCGATACGGGCGATACCAGCGAAAATTAGTGATCGGAAGTTCGAGTTGAACAGTGATGTGGCGATAACGATGTGATACTAGTGATGTGATGATACCAGGAGTGATTCCCACGACTTGGCTACGATTAAGGGACACCGTTAATGCTTAGTGTTTGGACTTAGTGTTTAGTGTTTGGACCTAGTGCTTAATGTTGGACTAAGTGCTAGTGAATAAAATCTTCAAAGGAGTCAGCAGGTCTTTCTCTCCAAATCCTTCGAACCCTAACACGTAACAATATTGTTTTCAATTTTATTTTTAGGACCCAATTATTAGGTTAAAAAGGTAAATAAAACAATAAACAACAAAACAATTACTATAATTCGATCGTTTTTATTGCATTTAAAATATACAAAAGTAAGCCTACATTCCCACGAGCGTTTTATGTGATCACGAGATTCACGACTAATAAACTACACTATAAATAGAACTTTGCACTAATACAACACAGCTGAAAATCGTGTACACTTGACACTTCAATTTTCAGCTCTATTAGAGAAATGCAGAGTTCTATTTACAGTGCAGTTTTTCCTGTCGCGTCACGACTCGCGACCACAAAAAAACTCTCGTGGATACGAGGGCTAAAAGTTGGTAACCAAAATATTTCAGATTACCACATAAATATACGACATAGCCTGATTAACTTCAGTGATTATCCTTTGGTGCAAAATAGATAGGTACATTTTATACGAATGAGAATCTTGAAATATTTTCATGTTGTCTTATTTATTATTGCGTGCCCTTGAAATTGGAATCCAATACCTGCAAATTATGAATTTATATTACATTTTACTTATTTCTTCTTATTCGCAATACTAACAAAGGTTAAACTAAATGTAAAAAGTATGCGGTAAAACTGAACAATAGTATTAGAAAAAAAGTACCTACATAATTATTATTAGGGTGACTTTGTTTTAAACAATATTGCGTGCCTTAATAAACATTAGAATCTTATGTTATTAATAGAGAAACTTTATAATCTTAAATCTTAGCATGCATATTAAAATCACTACACAATAAAATTAATTTATTGAAACAAATAATAATAATAACTTGTGTTACAGGTAGGTACCAGAAAACAGGAAGTATATTAATTAATACCATGTTAATACTATACTTAAGTATATTTATGATTTTTGTTATATTATACACATATATAGGTACACATCCATGACCCAGGAACACAGAAAAACTTTTTGTTCCTTCGGCAGGATTCGAACCTGTGACCCCCGGCTTGAGCACCAAAGCGCTGAACTGCTGAGCCACAGAGGTCGTCAAACAAATATAATCTTTAAATGTCTCTTTTCAATAAAACGAGAAGTTAAAATATGGTAAAACTTTATACAAATACTCACCGATATTCTTTGACTTAAAGCATGTTTATATAGTGGTTATATACATGAACCTATTTTATATAAATCACTGTTTCATCATTATAAATATGATTTCGAGGTCACTTCACTAAAAATTACAGTTTTTTGCAAATAACAAAACATGAGTTAACAAATTTGTAAAAGTTGAAAATAATTTTTCAAATTAATAGAATAAAATTTCGTAGTTTGAAATTTAAAATTAATCCTCTACTTCTGTTTAACCAATCACAGGCGATGTGTGAAAGAGTACACACGATAAAAGAGCGAGCAAGGTATGTGGTTTGCACAGACGATAGTCAGGTATAGTTTTGGAATTCGAACGCCAATACTTACGATAGGAAGTTGCGACACCCTGGAGCTGGTCATAACATGACACGAAACACGCGTTTATACACCGATATAAGCTCTCTCATACACACGTATTGACACATCGTTAGTAAGACAGAGCAACAGAAAACAATAGTACCAACTTTCAAAAACTATAGCTCCGTCTTTAGAAGTCTTTGCGCTAGTATGTATAGAACTGTAAGGGCCCCTCCATGTATACTATGCATGTATATACCTCAATGAGTAAAGGCTATTAGCAAGAGGAAAATCATATATGATACCTTATCCCCCTATACGACACATGCCAATGAGAAAGAAAGAGATATCTAGTTGTTCGTTATTACGACTTTGTAGAATGATACTTCTTGGATACTTCCATTCTTTGGTCATTGGATAAATACTAATCTGTGGCCGTAGCCAGGGTGTCGCAACTTCCTATCGTAAGACAACAGTACTTCCTATCGTAGTAACAGAAATAGAGGATTAATTTTAAATTTCAAACTACGAAATTCTATTCTATTAATTTGAAAAATTATTTTCAACTTTTACAAATTTGTTAACTCATGTTTTGTTATTTGCAAAAAACTGTAATTTTTAGTGAAGTGACCTCGAAATCATATTTATAATGATGAAACAGTGATTTATATAAAATAGGTTCATGTATATAACATGCTTTAAGTCAAAGAATATCGGTGAGTATTTGTATAAAATTTTACCATATTTTAACTTCTCGTTTTATTGAAAAGAGACATTTAAAGATTATATTTGTTTGACGACCTCTGTGGCTCAGCAGTTCAGCGCTTTGGTGCTCAAGCCGGGGGTCGCAGGTTCAAATCCTGCCGAAGGAACAAAAAGTTTTTCTGTGTTCCTGGGTCATGGATGTGTACCTATATATGTGTATAATATAACAAAAATCATAAATATACTTAAGTATAGTATTAACATGGTATTAATTAATATACTTCCTGTTTTCTGGTACCTACCTGTAACACAAGTTATTATTATTATTTGTTTCAATAAATTAATTTTATTGTGTAGTGATTTTAATATGCATGCTACGATTTAAGATTATAAAGTTTCTCTATTAATAATATAAGATTCTAATGTTTATTAAGGCACGCAATATTGTTTAAAACAAAGTCACCCTAATAATAATTATGTACTTAGGTACTTTTTTTCTAATACTATTGTTCAGTTTTACCGCATACTTTTTACATTTAGTTTAACCTTTGTTAGTATTGCTAATAAGAAGAAATAAGTAAAATGTAATATAAATTCATAATTTGCAGGTATTGGATTCCAATTTCAAGGGCACGCAATAATAAATAAGACAACATGAAAATATTTCAAGAATCTCATTCGTATAAAATGTACCTATCTATTTTGCACCAAAGGATAACCGCTGAAGTTAATCAGGCTATATCGTATAATTATGTGGTAATCTGAAATATTTTGGTTACCAACTTTTAGCCCTCGTATCCACGAGAGTTTTTTTGTGGTCGCGAGTCGTGACGCGACAGGAAAAACTGCACTGTAAATAGAACTCTGCACTTAATCTATAATAGAGCTGAAAATTGAAGTGTCAAGTGTACACGATTTTCAGCTGTGTCGTATTAGTGCAAAGTTCTATTTATAGTGTAGTTTATTAGTCGTGAATCTCGTGATCACATAAAACGCTCGTGGGAATGTAGGCTTACTTTTGTATATTTTTAATGCAATAAAAACGATCGAATTATAGTAATTGTTTTGTTGTTTATTGTTTTATTTACCTTTTTAACCTAATAATTGGGTCCTAAAAATAAAATTGAAAACAATAACCTACGTATAGTTTTTTTTTTATTTTTTTTTTCATTGTAGGCTTGAATCTTTTGCACTTTAGAAGATATAAATATGTAAAAAAGCTACGGTATAATTTTGAATTTCGAAATAATTATTTTTTATTCGGAGTGCCACCTCTTAATACGTACCTAGTATAGCTTTACATTCTCTTTGGCCGTAGCCCGTAGGTATCTATACTTCGTGGTTCGTACGAAGACTAATTTTAGCTCGTTTACTTAAATTTTAATAATTATTAGTCGAAATTTATAATAATTATAACCTGAAAAAACTAATTAGTGTAACAATATGTTTAAGTTAAAGCTTACTGCATTGGGCCACCCAAATCCTCAGGGTTTTAACTGTGAAGGTAAACAATATGGTGTTTCGACTCTTGTCGCGAAGCGATGGCCATGTACACCGGTAAGTGTGAAAGCTATCGTACACGTACATGGCCATACACTTCGCGATCGACTACCCGGACCGGCTACCCGGCAACCGGAACAAAATCTAATTTAATTTTCCCGAACAACAAATTGTTTGTTACAGATGAAAAGGAATATAGAAGCGTTATCCTCTGGTTAGAAGATCAAAAAATTAGGCATTACAAAATTGAGGAGAGAGAAGGTTTACGAAATACTGAAAGTGTAAGCTGGAAGGAAGCTTACGACACATATCAGAGGGACTTAGTTAGTCCTGTTGTTGATGGAGAAATGAATGAACAGTTAAATTGGCTACTATCTTATGCAGTTCGATTAGAATATGCGGACAATGGTATGATTTTATTTGTATTTTTATATCACATATATTAGGCTAGACGACTGAATTTTTTTTATTGCATAAATGAATAGTACTCTTAAATATGAGTAACTTCTCAGACCTTATATCAAAAGTCAATATTTTTATTTTTTTTTGTACTTTTTAGATGTATCTAAGTAATTACTAAACTATAAATAAAATATTATAATTTTTTACATTTACAAAGAAGTAATGCATCAAAATTTCTGAGTACATTAACACATTTAATGCCACCACATTTTCTAGTAGTTCCCATCGATGCCGCTAAAAAACGCAAACATGCTAGGTGTGCTCTCGGCACTGCAGGATGAAATAACGTAGCACGCTAGGCGTGTTCACTGGCACTGTAAAGAGGTAAAATCATAAAAAGAGTTATTTCGACTTCAACCGTGCTTATTTATTAGTCCTTCTTGAGTTACTGAAGAGATATTTTGTTTTTAGCAGTGTTTGTGGTTTTGAAGGTTTAATTATGGCAGTAAATAGATTCCGAGGTATCGTATATATCGTAATTTGATCAGTGAATCAACCTTTGGTTACTTATTTATGATTTTTTTAGAGAATAGAAAATATGAGCTGGAAACAGGGGAATATGATAATGATGCGACGCAAGCAGATAGTCCTCCATCAAATAAACGTCCAAAAGTAGAAGGTTTTTGTTTTTCTATATTTTTATTTCAAAATTTTCTATCTCAATAATTTTTGGAGATACGCAAAAAAATTTTTGAATCAAAGTTGGTTCAAATCAAATCAAATTTTCATATCTCCAAAAAACTTTGAGATGCTTTACAAAAAGAAAAAAAATTCTTTTTTACCTGAATATATCGGAAAAATATAAAAAATAGGGGGAAAAGTTTGGTATAAAAAAGATGGGAAATTTTGTCCTCTACAAAATACATCTCTTCTCTTTTGAACGAAAACTTACCGTTACGACTGAAACATTCAACCAAACAAACTCTTCAGCTTTATAATACTACATAATTATATGTAGTATAGATACCGGGCAGTGTTTTGTCTTCTACAGATGAATTAAAGGTGAATGTTTTATGTAATTTATTTTATCTTTTTTGTTCAAATTATAAAAAACATTATATTTTATTATTCGTATTATAAATTTAGTAAATTGACCAAACAATATAAAAGGTTGAGAATGCGTGTAGATGAACACGCCTGGCATGTTTGCGGCATTACATAATAAATTATTTTTGATAACATGAAAAAAATATTAGATCACGGAACCACTTAAGAATTCATTAGTTTACGGCACAAAGTTTATGCTCTGAGCGTTTCGGTGAAAAACACTGTCTTATCTTTGAGATATTGATGAAAAACGGAGAGCACGCCCGGCGTGCTCGCGGCATGGATATGAAGATTAGTGTGGACACGCTAGGCATGTTAGTGGCACTGAATGTGTTAATGTAACTAAATATTTTAGATGTAGTCGTGTACCCAATTATTTATTTACAATTTTTTTATTAGTGTATAGTGATAAAAAAAATTGATGTATTTTTATCTTGCTATTAGTCCACAAACTATGTGCTTTGTTGGACGTATTGTGTCGGGTAGTTTCTCAGTAGTTTTCTCACTACTTTGTTTTTAGGAGTCTGGTCGCCTATTTTATATTTGCAGATCCAGGTCTAGTATTTGCCATGCAAGCCATGATTAAATAGTAATATTATATTCTTCATTTCAGTTACTAAATACAAGAATGTTCAAATAGATGAACCAAAGAAAGTGGCGCCTAATGTTATTTCTTCCAATCCTCTAGACAATCTTGATTGTGAGTATTTTTCAGTTTGCTTCAGTCCGATTAGCATTTTTGTATGCATAATAATAATAATTTGTTGTTCGGAAATTAAAAATGTGGTGGGTTTGAATCCTTTTTTTCTTTCAGTTGACAGCCCTAGCTTTAAACCTGGTGTGGACAGGATCTGTGCAATAGCTGGAGTAGGACCACATGTAGATCCGAAACTACGCATTGCGGCGGTTGCTAAGATTTTAAAAACTGCACCCCATCCTGACTGTCCACAAAACGATATAAATGTTGTCCAACAACCGGCAGACGTGTTCAAACTCCTTTTCATACAAGATCTAAGGGATTTGCAGACAAAAATAAATGAAGCACTAGTAGCAGTACAGTCCATTACTGCAGATCCGAGGACAGACACAAGTCTCGGAAAAGTTGGTAGATAAAATGTACATTTTATCTTGATCACAAATATTTTTTATTTATTACTTACATTACAATTTCTAAGATTGAGATTGATGCAGATACTATAAATTACTATTTATTAATTGGTAATTACATACTAATTTTTAAATGTAGTATTAATTTTTTGGTTGTAAGCAAAAAAAATTAACAAATTGGTTTTTTTGTATATCAAGTTTCTTTTACTTTGTGTACTGAGAATCAATTAAAGTTATTAAACCATAACAATTTTTTATTTGCTTTGCTGCAAAGGCATAGGCCTAGTTGAGTAACTCCCCTTAACCTCCTAACACCCGAGTTTAAATAAAGCCTTAAGTTTAAGTCCCCTCAAAACAAAATTATGATTTGGCCTGTATATTGACAGTTTATTAACAAAACAAGAAGGCTGGAAATTTTTTGCTGCTTTAAAAAAAAGTAGCAACTACAAATCAAAATACTATTAAATTGTACAGTTGTATTTCACTTTTATTTTTTTTCTGTAATTATTTTAATTTAAATACATGGAGAAGTGCAGATAATAAATTGTTAATCATATTTTTTTTATAGTTGAAATGAGTTAAAATATCGCAATCTCTACTCCACCTTCTATAGATATGCATCCTATGCTTTTAATTCATTTAGGTCTAAGTAATTCAGATGTAATTACATAAAATCTAATTTTATGTTTGGTTGTAATTTCGTAGTAAAATACAGAATATAGGTAACAAGCTCTTCATATTGTTCAGCTAAATAGGTTCTCTGTGATGAAAAAGAAACAAATCACAAAATAACAATGCAATTTATTAAAATATTGCACCATTCATAACGCTAATTATTAATTAAACAATCACTAATTCTAATAAAATGCGATAAAATATAACCGGAGTTTCTAGGATTTAACAAATCTTTCAAAGATTTAAAAATTATTATCAATGCATCCCACCTCCTTTTTCTAACATTTGGGCAAATCTATTAGTAATAAGTAATGAGACATCAATGAATCTCTCGACACAGTTGGAGATGCAGGTTTCTGTTCGGGAATCTAACTTGGAACCCGGCTTGTCAACACACTTATCCCAGCAGAAGTCATTAAATTCATGTATCTGTAAAAAATATTATTTGTACCAATAGTACTTTGTATAAATACCAATATGGTGATGTAAAAACAAAACAATCTGTTTTCTAGTTTTGGTTTATTAAAAATTTGATTATGAAGCAGGTCTATTTTAATTTATACCTGTGCATGAAATTGTGCCTTTTGTTTCTCAACCATGAGAAAATCCTGGAGCTCAGAATCTCCACTCTTACTGCTGCTCGAAAAATCAGATAGGTCGCTCATATTGGAATCAAACCGATACGATCAAATACGATAAAATTTTTCTTTTTATAAAAGGGAATGTAATATGTCTTTTATTTCCTTATATTTATTTAAACGTTTGTAAAATAAAAAGCAATAATTTGGTAAAAGTTAACCTCAAAGAACAAACTTGAATCAGGGAATAGGGATGCTCGATGATCATCGATGTTAGACGATAAAACATCGATGTTTTAAAATCGATGTTGCACTATTTAAAATAGGGTTGTAACGGAGCTCCGCCTCCGCCTCCGTTACTGCGGAGCCTCCGCAACAAATTTCACCTCCACCTCCGCATCCGCCTCCGCAAAATTGATGCGGAGTTTTAACGGAGGTTTATTTACGATTACATACAACGCGCAAGGCGAAGCGGCCGCTCTGTGCCTCTAGTTAAAATGCGTTCGATAATTTCGATGGCAAACTTCGATATCAAAAATGTATAGGATTTGACATAAGTCATCGTTAAGTGACAGGTCGTTTGCGAATGTGTCTGTCAAATGTCAAATCCCATAAATTTTGTTTTCGAGCTTCGCCGTCGAAATTATCGAATGCATCTTGATTCTTGACTAGAGGCCCGGGTGCGTGTTTGCGCGTGAAATGGTCAAGATTTTGCTTGTGCCGCGGGAACACGGGCGAGCGGTGGTGGGGGCGTGAATGCACGAAGTATAGATACCGAGTCCGAACGTAATGTTAAAATAATGGTCTCAATTTGTGGGACAGATTTTTTAATTTCAAGAAGTACCAAGCGCGATTCAGGACTGTGCGCTGATTGGTCCGCCACAATAGCATCAGTACGTCCAAAATTCCAGCGCAGCCAGTGGCAGAAAAGAGAACTAATATCTGGGTTTATTATTGTGTCATGAATATTATGGAAAAGCCTATATCGTTCGGACTCATGGTATCTATACTTCGTGCGTTAACGAATGACAGTGTGACCAACTTCAAATCTGTTATCCTGCCCAACTGACAAAACCTGCCATACTCTTAAAAAAATGCCAAAATAATGCCGAAATTTAAAATACAGATTTTTGGTAGTTTTGTTTAATGCAAAAGCCAAAATAATGCGTAAATTTAAAATACAGATTTTTGGTACTTTCGTTTAATGCAGTGTAGTGGAAAGTTTAAAAATTAGATTACCATTACACATTAGTTGTATTTGCATCATTAATTTCTTCATCGACTTCTTTAAACATCGCTTTTCTATTTTACTGCATCATTTATTTTGTTGGTTGGAATGAAATGCAATCATTATATTCACTGATGCCTTGTTTGACATGTAAAACCTAAGTAGCTACATGTAAGTACCAACTTCAAAATTATGAAGATTGAGTAGAGAAACAGTTAAAATTTTATCCGAATTTGAAAGAAAATAATTCCCATTACTTATTTAAAAAAATAGTTTTATTTCATACTTTTTTGTGCATTTCTACTTTGGAAGTAGGTTTTCGTTTTTTGTTTATTATGATGTTGATTTGCGAGAATCATTTGTAATTGAGTCGTGATTGTTATAAGTGATTAAGTGCATACCTAATTAATAGTCGTTTTTATTTAAATCGCGTGAAATGTTTCTGACTTTAATAAATCATGAATTTATTTAATTTATTCCACTTCAAATTTCACCTCCGCCTCCGCCTCCGCTAACCTCCGCATCCGCGGAGGTGAACCTCTTCTCCTCCGCATCCGCCTCCGCTAAAATGGCCTCCGTTACAACCCTAATTTAAAACATCGTAACATCGATGTCACGGACACAAGCATCGAAATCGAAAAACCAAAAAGTTGAAAAAGTTGCGGTAATATATTTAACCACTATTGCGACATCAACGCCATCGGAGCGATTATTTTCTAAGGCTAGTTCAACCCTATATCAACAGCGCAACAGGTTAAAAGGTTCTGCGCTTTCAAAATTATCATTTTTATAGTCAATTATTGGCAAAATATATTAGAACTTATGTATTTCTCCTTATATCTCCAATATAAAATTTCTTTGTTTCATTAAAAAACCTTTGATTTTATGTTTTTTTTTAATTTACTAGTTGATGCCTGCGGCTCCGCCCTCGTTTGTACAGTAACCTACGGGAACTTTATATGTCCCGCGATAAAAGTAGCCTATGTCCTTTCAGGTTCTAGACTATGTGTACCAAATTTCATTTAAATCGGTTCAGTAGTTTTGGCGTGAAAGACGGACAAACACACATACTTTCCCATTTAAAATATTTGTATGGATGTATTGATGACGGATGGCCGTGAAGACGTTCGCAAAAAACATCGATGTTGCCTGACATCGATGTTTAGAGCTCGATAAACATCGAACATCGATGTTTAGCCATCGATGTCATTATCGATGCCAACATCGATGTTTTTGCAACATCGAACATCCCTAACTTGAATGATGCTATTTTTTTTATTTATTTAATATGGCGTCGGCTTATAACCATTTGCCAGTGTCAAGTTAAAAAGGCGCGAAATAGAATATTCGTTCAAATTTTCATCACCGTATTTCTAAATCTTCAAGTCCAAAGTCTAGTGAAAGTGCAATTAAATAGTCGGGGTAATCAATAACTAAAGGCCTGTATGCACTTTGATTAGTGCGAGTGCGAGTGCGTAGTGCGAGTGATTAGTAGAAAATACGTGTGGACAGCAACAGCGAGTGCGAGTGTTTACTTGTAGTGATTAGAAGCGTGTTCAATTTTTTTGCGAGTGGACTGCGAGTGAGGGGGAAGGGGCGCGCGCGGGGCGGGCCCGCGTGCCCCGCTTCCCCGTAACTCGCCGCATGCGGCATGCCTGCTACTAAACACGTCTGGACATGATTTCAAATGAATTTACTAAACAGAGCCACTAAACAGTATTGGACACTACTCGCACTACACACCTGCACTACACACTCGCACTAATCAAAGTGAATATAGGCCTTAAAGTCGTGTGGTAGACGCTTTACTGAAACTTCCTAGGGAGTTTTGGCGGGAAATCCAATTTAGCACGCATTTTTTATTTGTAGTACTTGCCTACACTTGTGTACGTCAATGATTAGCTATATAACGTTTAATATTCTATTAATATTACACATTTAAAACCGAAATAACATTCATTGCTGACATTCCCGGCAAAACTCAAGACGCAATATTGTTTTTTTATTATTATTCCTGTGCAAAAACACCAAAATCAATCAGTCATTTCAAAACTTATTTTTCTGGAGATTGTTTTTAGGCTACATTATTTATAGCTAGCTACATATTACTAATCTGTGATTATTTAGTCAAGGTCTTTAATGAGTACTTTCTTGTTCAATGAGTAGGCAAAGTAATTAAATAATATTTAGAATATAATAAAACACTGAACTACATTTTATTTTTAAAGTCTTGAATAATATTCATAATCTCTTTTTTTCTCTCTTGTAAGAAAATGTGATCACAGCTCTTGAGACTTAATTCAACTATTTCAGGTCTGCATAAATGAAATGTTTGTGCACATATTAAATATTCTTGGGAAAGAGATGTAGAAAACACTCCTTTGTCGTCAGTCTGAAAATAAAATATAAGCCTAAATGAGTGACCTATATTACTATAACAATAACTTTTTCTAATAACTCCCCACACAGATTTCGGTGACGGTTTCATTGAAACCAGGCCAGTTACACAGGAGTAATTTTATAGTGCCCAAGTGTGTGCTCAGTACACAAGAGCACTCTCTCCTTCTTTACTTTCATAATCTAATGGGACAGAATACGGATATCTGACACAACTGTCGAGAGATCAGGCGCAGGTCCGACTTTTTACATGCTCATCCGACGCATGAATCATCTTTCTTGTCAGACAATCATGTGATCAGTCTGCATTGTCCTAACCAAACTTGGAAACAACATTTTTTGTTGTTTCAATGCGGGAATCAAACCCACGAGTCAAGAGTCAAGAGCCAATGCTCGAACCACTAGACCATGGGGGCTGTTGTGGACGGGGGGGTCGTGTGGGGGTCGACGAAGTGTGACATAATGTGACAAGGGGGTGGGAGGGGTCCTAAATTTTGTGACGTCACATTTCAAAAACTATTTTAATATTTGTGTTAAGTAATAGCTATTGCCCCAGTGTCGAGGCATTCTTGCTAAAGTGATTAGGGGCCATCCATAAATAACGTCACACGTTAAGGGGGAGGGAGGGGGTCGACGAAGTGTGACATTGTGTGACAAGGGGGTGGGAGGAAGTCCTAAATATTGTGACGTCACATTTAAAAATCTATTATATTATCTAAGTGTTAAAATACGAACTATAAACTTACTTTACGAAATCCTCAAAAACATATATATGCCAGTTATAAATAATTTAATGGAGTGGGTTCAAAGTCCATGGATTGAAGATTATTAAGTTTGTATCATTAATTTAAAGATAATTCTATTAATATATTTTTTTTGTTTTCTTAATTTCTTTAATTAATATAGTCAATCGTTTTTTGTTTTGTTAATTTCTTTAGTTAACATAGTCAATCATTATTTGTTTCGTTAATTTCTTTTATTAATATAATTAATCGATTTTGTTTTGTTAATTGTTTCATTTCATGTTAATTTTATTAAAAATAATTTAGGTATACGTATGGAAATAAAACTGGTTTCGGAACCAATATTTTTATTCAATAATTTCTAAATATAAATTTGCAAAATATGTGACGTCACACTAGGGGGGGGGGGTCTCACAAATGTGACCAACTGTGACAAGGAGGGGGGTAGGGGCAAAAATCGTGATAAAAATAGTGATATTAAAGCTTGGCTCAGAACTTTTGCCCATCGTTAAGATTCGTCCTCAAAGTATTGATGCTAGACGTGCTAGAGATATTCTTCATTTGGATTGACGATGATGTTCGAAAGCCACCATGGTCTAGTGGTTTAGAACTTGGCTCCCGACTCGGAGGTTCTGGATTGGATTCCCGCGTTGGAACAACAAGAAATGTTGTTTCCAAGTTGCAACAAATTTCGGAACTGCGATTTTATTTGAATAATTATTTCTAGGTGTAAAATTGTCAAATGTGATGTCACACTGGGGAGGGAGGGGGTCTCACAAATGTGACAAACTGTGATAAGGACGGGGGAGGGGGTCAAAAATCATGAAATTTGTGTGACGTTATTTATGGATGGCCCCTAGGTACTATAATAAATAATGGAGATTATAACTTACACATAATATTGCGGGCACATTTGCTTCATATAACCTTTTGAAGTGATGGGAGAAGTAGTCCGATGTAGATTTTGTATTAACATTGCTTGTCAGGCACACCTCTGTAACAATTTAACTTTACTTAACTACTTTCAAGCTCTGTCTGAGTGAAGTAATATGTTTTTACCACATATGTAACATACTTCTGAAAATTTCTAATTGTTATTTAAACTTACCAACTGGTATTTTAGATTTGCACAATAATTCCCATGTCACATCGTTTCCCCCATAAAGAGAATGAATACACACACCATGACCAATTCTATCAGGCTTAAAATTAAGCATTTCAATAACTTCATCTATATTGCTTATTTCACCACAGTGAAGAGTCACCTTAAAAGTTTAATTAAGAAAGATCAAAATTTTATTTTCAACACAGTATGACATTCAAAGTCAAGACAATTACTATCTAACGAGTTGCTGCTTAATCAGGCATAAGATCAAAAAGGCTTAACAGCATTAAGGAATCATGCACACACACATACTCATGTGTAATTATGGACTCAACCACGTCTGTAGTAGTATGGACACTTCCTTTGCGTTTAAATATTTTGAGGCATCTTAGTACTAAGGAAAATGTTTAAAAACTGGTTGAGCAGGAACTTTGCCAAAATAGTTTGTACAAAACTTTTTTGTAAAGTGAAAATAGTGAACAAGGGAAAATGCCAATATTGTACCAACTTTTTTAAAAGTGAAAATAGTGAACAAGGGAAATGCCAATATTGTACAAACTTTTTTTTAAAAGTGAAAATAGTGAACAAGGGAAAACATACTTTTAGTCCAGCTTTTCTAGCTCTTGTGAGTGCTGGTATAAAGTCTTGAAATTTTCCAACTGCTGGGTTGCCACTGAGTTCGATGCCCACAACAATGTTCGGTTGTTTTTTGTTAAATTCTATGGCAAGGTCTGCAATTTCCTCAGCTTCCATTACTGGATTGGCCCGGTTTATTGAAATGATTAGGGTGGATATAATAGAGAGTTTAGAATTCCTAAAATATAAAATATAATAATATTTACCTATGTATAACAATAATCTCAGTAATTAAGTATCGTCAATGAAGAAAATCTAATAAAAATTGAAGGAATTGGAAAGTGTTAAAATGAACTATGAACACCACTGTTTAGTAACAGTAAAACCACAATATTAATGGCATTCCACAGTCTTTGTTTTTCTATAAAAATTACATAACATGACTTATGAAAAACAATGGTTGCCAAAATACATTAAGATGATGATTGTTTAATACAAAACTAGTCTTAATTGCCCGCGGCTTCGCCTGTGTGAAATTCGGTTTTAAACTTTCATCTCCTATTTTACCCACCTACGGGCTGAATATTATAAAATGTTGAAATACATACTTTTGTCCGTACTCAATTCATACAAAATATCATGCAAATATGTATTAAAACAAAATAAGGAACTCACAACATTGTCTCAACAATTGTATTTATGTACTCTTTACTTGACATATAAGGTGTTTCTTTTGGTGTACTTCTGAGTTCAATGTAGCAGCATCCATCGTCTTCAAATTCCTTAAGAGTTAGTTCAGTTGCTAAAGACAGTGTTTCAGGAGTACTAGTTAGAGAGTGTGCTATGTTAAACACTTGAAAACAGCTGAAATAAGTGTAGAGTGTTACTGTAACAGTCTTTAAAGGCCAGTAACCAGTTTCATTTTAATAAAGGTTATGCTTTTATTTTTACAGCTGATAATACTTACTCAGCCAAATTTCGTGTATCTCCCGATCCTATTTGAAATTCATCTAAAAATACGTTCGTATTGTCAGCAATCCCTTTATCAACAAGGCAATTTGATAGTTTGACCATAGTTGATTTACTTAACGATCCATTCAAATGAGCATGTAATTCCTGAAAATTATCACCATATAAATAATAAGATTTTGGTTCGGTCTACGTAATTAATAATAAAGTAAATGTAGCCGTAACGTTTAATGTAGGTGCATAATACTGTGTCCTCAGATTATAAAACAATAGGATTTAAGTTTATGGGCTGTGCGTGAAAACATATTACTTTTACTACCTTCTGTAATCACTAATCATTTAAAAACTTACAACTTTAGGTAATTGACGACAAAAAATGTTCATTGTGGGAGAAAATATTTATTATTACGATTCGTATTTTGTTTCATATAATATGATAACATAAAATCAAAATAACCTCATAAAGGTTGACATAAAAGTTTTGATTTTTGAAAAGTTGGCGCTACAATCAAAATCACCACCTCCTTCTTCTTTTTTTGTATTATAGAATCTGTCAATTTTACGTCATAAAATTTGTTCACAAACTTCACATTGGTTCACGATAAGGATGCTCGATGTTACAAAAACATCGATGTTGGCATCGATAATGACATCGATAGCTTATCATCGATGTTCGATGTTTATCGAGCTCTAAATATCGATGTCAGGCAACGTCAATGTTTTTTTGCAAACGTCTCCTCATGGCTGTTCGTCGTCAATACATCTATACTACTAATATTATAAATGGGGAAGTGTATTTGTCCGTCTTTCACGCCAAAACTACTGAACCGATTTAAATGAGGTACAAAGGCTACTATTTATCGCAGGGAAATGTACGGTTCCTGTGGGATACATTATTTACAGTTTGACGTAAAAACTACTAAGCCGATTATCATGAAATTTGGCACAGATATAAAGTGGACCACGGGAACGGAAATAAGGTACTTACTTTTTATCGCGGGGAAATATACGGTTCCCATGGGATACTTTATTTACGGTTTCATGTAAAAATTACTAAACCGATTATCATGAAATTTGGCACAGATATAAATTAGAACGTGGGGAAAGACATACGCTACTTTTTATCGCGAGACATATAAGGTTCCCGTGGGATACTGTCTCCGATGGCGTTGATATCACAATAGAGGTTAAATATTTTACCGCAAGTTTTTTCAACTGGGTTTCCGATTATGAGTGTCCGTGACATCGATTTTACGATGTTTTGAATAATGCAATATCGATGTTAAAACATCGATGTTTTATTGTCTAACATCGATGATCATCGAGCATCCCTATACTCGTTTTTTTTTTTTTTGTTTAATTCGTCCCGAAATGGAACAGGCTAAGATCTTAGACCATACTGCCTCGTCTGTCGTTTAAGGTATTTCTTTGTCTTATTTCTAAATCGTCAAGTCCAAAGTCTAGTCAAAGTCGAAATAAGTAGTCAGGGTAGTCAATTAGTCAAGTCAGTCGATTCAGTAAAGTGGTAGACGCTTTACTGAAACTTCCTAGGGAGTTTTGGCGGGAAACCCAATTTAGCACGCATTTTGTAGAATGTATCACTTTTCCACACTAATGCACCTCAACGAATAATTAATAGTTAATATTCCACCACTATAACACATTAAAAACCGAATTAACACGAATTTAGAAAAATAATACAGAAACACAACATTGCTGATTGACTTTCCCGGCAAAACTCGCATCCCTATAAGAGAGTTCAGATTCCGAGTCTGAAACACAAACACTAGAGCAGATAATGTCATTATCAGATTCTGAATAATCGCTGGGGCGCTTGCCCATATAAATCACAAAAAAAATTTTTTTCCCTTTCAGTGCTGCTACTTTCACAGTAAAATCTATATAAGAAACACTTTTTTGCTATACCCTGTATTACAATGTAAATTAATAATCGTTAAACAGCTTTTGTTTCATTTCGTTTTGTCCTATAGTTATTTTTTTTATTTTCTTAGGTATAAAATAATCATGTGTGTATGTATGTATGGTATGATCGTAATCTTCTGTTCCATTCAACAATGAATTAACAAAAATTGAAGTATGGAAAAAAATTGTGCACTCGTTTCCATTATCGACAGTTTTTTATCGATACTTGCCGCGCTAGTCGATAAATGTCACACGACGTAAGTTTTGCAGGACGTAAACGTAAATTCAGATTGAGATAATTTCTTGTAAATGTTAAGAATTGTTAAAAATTCCAACGGAATATCATTGTAATGGCATAAAGCTACGTAAAATTTATAAAATGCATTTTTAGATGCCTCCAATAGGATCCTAATTTAATGGTGACGCCACTACAATGTTATATCGTGAAATTAACTGTCAGTGTCATAGGGATCAAGGTTCGCCGCGCCGAGTATAGTTCACGATCATCATCACTTACCTACTTATCGCTTGTAATTTTTAAATAAAAATAAAACGTTTTTCTGCATTTTAATTTTTAATACAAAAAAAATAGTAAAATTAATTTTAAAATTTATATAATTACGATTGCAATGTAACTAATAAAACGGTAAAATCTAAAATTTCGTATGCTTCACTAAAAATTATACTAGTCTGCAAATTATCTGCCTACTAAATTATATTTTCGTTACAATGAATTTTCTAAGTCTGTTGTTGTTTCTTCTGATAAGTTTAACCCTAGCTAACACCGAACAGAATATTCCTGTAGTGATTACAACATGGAATTTCGTAAATGCAACTATTGCCGGTAAGTGGCCGATACCTAACTTATAAGTTCTTGAGAAATGTAATATTAGGCTGCATTGACACGATCACGAGTAATATCATAGTGCACTTTATCCATGTGCCCTCGGACGAGTCAACTTTATGAATAGGATAAATAGAATGTCAACAAATACATGGGGGTTGAACTCAACTTGGATCAGATGCCATTATCTGAGTACACTCAAATGTCTGTTGACAACATGAGTAGATATCCATAATCTAAGTTAACTTTATCCAAGTCACAAGTGTACGTAAGAGGATAGATAGTGTCAATGCGGCTTTGTGGATGTTGTTATTATCAATATACATTTATTTAATAATTTAATTATTGCATTAAGCATTCTGTTTTAAACACGTTTCTTACAGTATGATAATAATTCTATCTATAGCTGCACTAATTCTTACTAACTGTATTGGTAATTTTTCAGCTTGGAATGTCTTAAAACAGGGAAGACCGGCTTTAGATGCAGTAGAATATGGAACATCAGTGTGTGAAGCGCAACAGTGTGATGGTACTGTAGGTTTTGGTGGCAGCCCAGATGAACATGGTGAAACAACTTTAGATGCACTTCTCATGGATGGGTAATTCTATGACATGACATGACACCATATTATTGACAATAAAGCTCATATTGACAATAATATTCCTTGTGTGCAGGCCATATTGCCATTTTTTTATTGTTTGTATTGACTAGTATTGACAAATTTATTCTGTCAATAATATTGCATGTGTGCGGTTAGCCTATTTCGAGCCTTTGTTACAATCTATAAGAGGCCACTTGACATTCTTAGATAAAAAATGTTTTGTTATTAAGAAAATGGTTCTGTTACTAGGAGGACAATGAATGTTGGTGCTGTTGGTAATTTAAGAAAAATAAAGCATGCCGCTTCTGTAGCCAGACATGTTCTGGAGCACACAAAACATTCAATACTGGTGGGGGAGTTGGCTACAGAGTTTGCTGTACAAATGGGTTTTCGGGAAGAGCCACTCAGCACACCACATTCAAAATCGATGTGGCTCAAATGGTATTTCAATAAACATTGTCAACCAAATTTTTGGCTGGTAATTTTTTTTTCTGAAATAATTTGTATTATAAAGCTGTTGTTGATTTACATAAATGGCATGTTTGTGTCGTAATACTACTTATAATATTGTTAAATAATTGACAAAATCATCTTTTTCAGAATGTAATACCAGATCCAAGTGAATCTTGTGGGCCCTATGAGAAGTTGAAGGATATCAAGACCAAAGACAGTGATTGGATATCAATGGATGTGCCCAAGTTTAATCAGTTCAACCATGACACTATTGGAATGGTGGCCATTGATAAGAAAGGTGATATAGCAGCCGGGACTTCCACAAATGGAGCAAAGTTCAAAATTCCTGGGTAATAGGGTAAATTTTGTGATACTTATTTTTAATATAGACATTTTTTTCTACAGTTAAAGAATGTTAAAGACTTCATATAAAATTAAGTTATTGAATGATGATACTAAATTATCTCTCAATAGGAGAATCGGTGATTCCCCTATACCTGGGGCTGGTGCTTATGCTGATAATACAGTAGGTGGCGCTGCAGCCACTGGAGATGGAGATGTCATGCTGCGATTCCTGCCAAGGTATATTAAAGCTAGGTTACTAAATATGGGATAATAAGACTTTGTTGTAACGAAGTTGCTCTTGGTGGCACAACTGTTATAGCCCACTATTTGATTGTTACTGTTAAATTACTAAAAAATACTATGCTTTGAAAAAAAACTGTGCAAATTGTTTACGACATTGCTGTTTTTTTTTTTAAGTTTTTTAGCTGTCGAGGAAATGCGTCGAGGTGCCAGACCCACTGCGGCCGCAAGAACTGCCATTACCAGAATCGTGACCCACTATCCTAATTTCATGGGAGCAGTGATTGCTCTTAAAAGCGACGGTGAATATGGTGCTGCCTGTCATGGTTTGGGAGATGAACCTTTCCCCTTCGTCATTCAAGATGTTACAATGAAGAAATACAAAATTGTTAATGTCAATTGCTCCTGGCCATTTCAAATGGACTCAAAAACTAAAACATAATTTATAATAAAAAATATTTAATACCTACACAATAATGAATGTCATTGGTTTTCCTACTAGTTTTATAGGAACTTTTGATAAAATTATTATATTTAACTAAAATGTTCACATTTAAAATCATGTAAATAGTAATACATTTTGATACAGTGCCTTAAACCTTTAATAAAAAATCAAAATAATATGTACTGTACCTACCTATTGGAGGAAAGATTGGAGGCGAGCAAATTCCCCTAGCGGCGGATTTCGGAACTATCCTATGACATTTATCTCTGGCTGTATAGTAAAAAGAGCCGATTTTATTTTTATTTTGAAATAATTCTTTAAAAGTGCTTTCATCTTTGGACATCTACGAAGTGGTAAAACAAACACCACTTCGTGAGGGTGAACCAAGGGTGAACAGTATTTAAAAAATGGAATAGGTACTATTGTGTGTTGGCACGTGTGTTGGTGTAGAAGAACGAAACTCTGAAGAAGTTAGGTGTTGAGGCTTAGCTGTACAAACTTCTGGTGTATTTGATTATCCACATGAAGTGGAATGTTATCTGGACACATCAAAACCTTAAGGAACATTTTCGTAGTATTATACCTACCTCATAAGGGCCTTCTTCACGTCGCGTTGGCTATCTAGATGGCCATAACCAGGGGGGTGAAACTCTCATACATGCACAAATTAGCCGAGAACAGAGACATCTAAAAATGACTATCCGGTACTTACAGTTTAAAAGTTTTCGAATAGCCACAACAGATGACACTAAGCTGCTTCTACATCACGCTATCGAAAACACGAGGCGTATGTATAAGAGCCTCGCGAACATTTCATATTCCGTTGACTATATTTTACAATTTAAACACGAACGTGGTCGTTCTGAATATTTGGAAGGTGATATGATTTGCTAGTAACTTAATTTTTCTGTCTTAAATTTCGGTTCTAAAAAATTATCAGGCAGTACTACTTCCATCTAGCTGGTTTAATGTAAACTATAATTGGTCAACGCCATCTATATACGATGTTCCGAAACTTAACAAGACTCAGTTTCAATTTTAGAGTTGCGCATCTATACTAGTATATATCTTTATAATCTATGGCCATAACGGTGTGTACCATCGTTTGGATTAAGGATTGTGCACTGTTGGAATGATGAGCCACAACTGTGATCGCTACTTAGTCAAGATCCGTGCGGTATCGGTTTTTCGACGAAAGATCAAAGGGTTGTGGCCAAAGTTATGGCTTTACCATCCACACATACTTAGTTCGTCACGAGTTCCGACAGTGAGCGCACGCGTAAATCTTTTGTTTTCATCGTCGAAACCTTTGTAATTTAATATTTAGTGAGAAAAATGTTAATTCCCCAATCCGGCTGGGGACAATGACCGACACCCCCCAACAAAAATAAAAAATAATTACAATTACAACATAACCCACAAATAACAACAGCAACAACAAAAACAAGATCAGAACAAAGCACCTCGTAAAAACAATGACTATTAGACGAGATAAAGAACACTGCAGGAGGAAAATGGACAAGGATTGCAAGTGACAAAAAAACTGGAAGAGTCTGGGGGAGGCCTTTGTCTGCAAGAGGCACACTTATTTTAAGTGAATAGAAATTAATATTGTAACGCTGTCTGAAATAAAGCTTATATTATTATTATTATTATTAAAAATGTTTAATTTAACAATTACGTAGTAACTAATAATTAATTTATTAGGACTTTGGACTTGACGATTTAGAAATACGGTGTTGTCAATTGAATCGAAAATTCTATTTCCCGCCTTTTTAACTTGCCACTGGCAAATAGTTATAAGCCGATGCTATTTAATGAAATAAAAAAAAATAACTCTAGGATTTCTTTGCTCTAGGCATGAAGCATAGATACCAGGAGTCCGAACGGTATAGGCTTTTTAATAATAATTATGTACACAATAATAGGACCAGATCTTAGTTCTCTTTTCTGCCGCTAGGCGTGCGAGACCGACGAGTACCGCGTGTTGCCAATACTATTATACCGAGTGTTGCCAATACTATTATTTATTACAATTATTTTTAAATTACCGTTAGGCAATTACCGTGTTCTACGGTATCTATTTTTCGAGAACAGTTTCTAAGAATTTCCTAAAACTTTTATTTATTAAGATTTCAATCTTTCCAGAGCTGTCAATAGCAACTTTAAACTTCCCGCGTAATTTCAAACGAGTGCATGTCGGACCGTCGCGCGCTCTACCGGCAAAAATCTGTCCCCGTAATTGAGACCATTATTTTAACATTACGTTCGGACTCCTTGTTATCTATACTTCGTGGCTCTAGGACTCCATCAAAAATGGAAAATCTGCCATTTTGAATTAGACCGTCTCATCGCGCTGACGATTCACGTAAGTTGAGTTTTTACTTTAAATTTTCTTCATATTTTAAAAATAATGGGCTTATTTATGTGATTGCAAGAACGAAGTGATATGTTAAAACTTTAATTACACTTAAATTCGGTTTGTACTCTACTTTGTTTAGTAGGCTAACCTCAACCGTGCCCACGTGTCGTTAACATGATGAAAACCAATTCTAAATCATTTGCGGTATCTACCATAGTGGAGACACAGTGATGGCTTAAATGCGTCTGATTTTACGCATCTAACTTACTATAATTTTCGTTTATTGGACAATATTTAATGAAAATGAAATTTACAGAATGGCGGACGCAGCTCCAGCCGGTGGACGCGGCGGTTTTCGCGGTGGCTTTGGATCTCGTGGTGGTGACCGCGGTCGCGGGGGCTTGAGAGGCCGGGGCCGTGGTCGCGGCCGCGGACGCGGGCGTGGCAAGGAGGACCAAAAGGAATGGGTGCCGGTCACCAAACTTGGTCGTCTAGTGCGTGAGGGAAAGATCGACAAGCTCGAGAGCATCTACCTATTCTCGCTGCCGATCAAAGAGTTCGAAATCATCGACTTCTTCCTCGGCGCTGCTCTAAACGATGAGGTGTTGAAGATCATGCCCGTACAGAAACAGACGCGTGCCGGTCAGCGCACCCGTTTCAAGGCCTTCGTTGCTATTGGTGATAACAATGGTCACATTGGTCTGGGTGTCAAATGCAGCAAGGAAGTCGCTACGGCCATCCGTGGTGCCATCATTCTGGCTAAGCTGTCTGTGCTCCCCGTCCGCAGAGGTTACTGGGGTAACATGATTGGAAAGCCCCACACCGTGCCTTGCAAGGTAGGTTCATAGTATTAGTAAGTTCAAAAATGTATTCAATACTCAAATAGTACAATAACATTATGATTAGCTTTAGAAATTTGAAAATAGATAACTGCATAGAATTTCCTGAAATATATTTGACTACAAAATAAGCATTTTCATGATGAAGACTGATTACATTTCATTCGTGGTATCCTCCTGAGGTTTCCTATGAAGCTTTATGTGTCTGACTTTAAATTCATATCCTTTTAAATGCTGAAACGTTTATACATATTGTACAACACTAGCATTTACTTGTTTCAGGTCACTGGGAAGTGTGGTTCCGTCACTGTACGTCTGATCCCTGCACCTCGTGGTACCGGTATCGTGTCAGCTCCAGTACCCAAGAAGCTGCTTCAGATGGCCGGAGTCCAGGACTGCTACACATCAGCCCGTGGTTCCACCGGCACACTTGGCAACTTTGCCAAAGCTACTTACGCAGCCATCGCCAAGACCTACGCCTACCTGACCCCAGACTTGTGGAGGGACATCCCACTTACTAAGTCACCCTACTCTGAATTCAAAGTTTAATTTCAATATAAATAAATATTGATGACTTACGATGGATTTTTATTTTGATCCAATTAATTCTATTAGTAAGTGCCTTTCTATTAGTAAGTATTAGACACTAATACTTATTACCTGTACTTTTTATCTCAAAATATGATTTTTTGCCACTAATGGCTAAAGACTGAAACATAGTTTAAGTGATGAAGTTGCATGCTGTCCATTTCAGCTAGCAGAGATATAGCGACACTATTTGGATGTTAGGTTATAAAAGTGACTTTGAATAAATACATTCTTTAGATTGGGGGTCACTTCAATACAGCTGTTGTAGCAGATATAGCAGTAATTTTATTGACGTCTGACGATCGCACAACTTGGGAATAGGATGGCCAATCTGCAAGGCTGCTTCTATGTAGGTACTATTGTACTCTTGTATCGTGACGTCACATAACACGACTTTCATAGAAAGTTCATAGTTTCATACTAAATTTCGTTTTGCTAGAAAGAGATATAGATTACAAACTTTGACCGCTCATAACTTGTTACAGATATTGAAAATTTTTTCGCCATTTGCTTTATTTTTCAGTCTAGTATCATATTATTATGTTTTAAGCTATTTTTATATTTTATGCATATTCCCTATTATTTTGGGGAAATTCAGGTGGGTCCCTCAATCCACACACATACCTTCTATAAAAAAAAAAAATCTTTTTATTCAGAATAAAAAAACAAGGTTTTGTTTTCCGAACGTCAAACAAAAAAAAAAATAGAAGAATTACAATTACCACCGGTTCGGAACCCTAACCCGGCGAGAAGAACCGGCGTAAGAAACTCGCGCGGGTGCCACCTTTTAGTAAAAAGGATAGCCAAAATTGTTTTTTTTTTTTTATGTACTATTGTACTCTGTCTCTGGGGAAAACTTGTTTTGGACCTTTTGAGGTGTGGAATTTTAAATAGGAGCTCAACAATAATTAATTTTATACTAATTGAAAAATATTGTCATGCTATAATCACAGAAAAAAGTTTTTTTTTTCTAAAATGTGTGCAAAAGTATAATGTGAAAAAAGAAAATTGATTGACATGAAACTTGAAAAAAGAAATTATTTACACAACAGGTATCTTCACTATTTATTAAATTCTTTTACTTCTTTCTCAAACAAATCTATTGTGTGATCACAGACTTTTTGTAAATCTTTCAATCCCTGTTTTAGAACATCAAGTGCTGGTGTTTCTCTAGATTGTATTCTAAAATGCATTTTCGATTCTGCAGGGTGAGGTACTGTGTAGCCACAAAATTCCACATCTTCACTGAAATTAAAATTAAACATTATTTTATTATTTTAGGTTTTATTAATGCTATATTTATTATTTTTACTAATGCAAAAGGCCTTTAGTTACTATGCTTGAGTTACAACTTCATTAAATTCACAATTTTTATTCAATAACAACTGGGAACTGAGTAGAAAATGACTGATTGGCTTGGGCTGGGGTCGGCAACCTTTTGAAACGAAATAAAATTAAAAAATATATATTTCCAAATGAAACTTAACAAGCTTTTTTTGGAAAGTCAATAGAAAATTGCTACCACCGCTTCAACTCTATTAAAGAGCCTAATCTAATCAGTCATTTTCTACTCAATTCCCAGTTGTTATTGAATTAAAATAGTGAATTTAATAAAGTTGAAACTCAAGCATGTTACTATGCTTGAGTTACAACTTATTAAATTCACTATTTTTATTCAAATTTATATGCAAAAAGTTTGTACTACTGGATTGCTGAAGAATTATACACTAGTTAGATGTATTTGCGAAACGCAATTATGTTTTTATGTGAAACTTGTAAACATATTTATGTGAAAAGGAGAGTTAATACTTACTATCTACTTATGATACATTTTAGTGAATTTCCTAGAGTATGACTTTCATTTTGAAAAACGTAGGTACGACAGGTTACACCAGAATCTTCATCACCAGGTAACTGTAAATATTTTAATTATAAATACACGAATTAAGTAGTTAATGTAATGTGTAAAAATTAAAATTCATTTCTAACCTCTGATATTTTCATTATTGTATGATATATTTGTAATTTTTATTTTAATAAATGTATGAGAATTAAAATATTTAGGTTTTTTAATATTTATATTTTCTTGTTAAATTCTCGTATTGCTAAGAATCTTTAAAAAAAATAAAACATGCTCTGAAATTAGATTGGTTCTAAATCTCCATGGTTGATGGTTCTAAAAAGTCAAAACAAACAAAAACATTGACATTGACATATGTCAGTAGTTTTTTTTTATAAATTGCGTCGGCTTGTAACCATTTTCCAGTATCAAGTTAAAAAGACGGAAAATAGAATTTCCATTAAATTATCAACACCATAGGACGTATTTCGACATTGTCAAGTCCAAAGTCTAGTCAAAGTCCAATTAAACAGTCATTGACTAATGAGTCAAGTTAGTTGATTCAGTAAAGTGGTATTAATTTATAGACGCTTTACAGAAACTTCCTAGGGAGTTTGTCTCACAGACACAAAATAGACACAAAACTTTGAGGTTGTACCACGTGCCTACACTTGTGCACGTTAACGAATATCGAGGCGGTCGAGGCGGGGGTGGAGTTGCTGACCGAAGCCATGACCCAAATTTGTGACGCGTCTATGCCACGAGTGGGTCCGTTAGAACGCCGGTGCCAAGTGTACTGGTAGCGCCCGGAAGTGCAGCAGCTGCGGACAGGCTGCGTGGCGGCCCACCGTCACTATGCGCGATTGCGAAGAAGATGGAACCGGAACTCGGAGGACGAGGAGACCGCCTACGACTGCTATAGGACAGCTCGACTGGCGTTGAGAGACGAAATCCGACGGGCGAAGACCGAGGCCTGGACGGAGTTGCCGGCTGGAGACTCTGGACGGCGATCCGTGGGGCAGGCCCTACAAGCTCGTCAGACAGAAACTCAGACCGGCTGCTCCGCCGCTTACCCAGAGCATGGAGCCACAACTGCTCGAGAATGTCCTTTCGGCCTTGTTTCCAGCAAGAGCCGAGTGGTCCCCGCCGTTTATGGCACTGGAGGAGATTGAGGAGGATGTCCCCATACCGCCCATAACTCCCGAAGAGCTGACTGCTGCGATGGAAAGAATGTGCCAGAAGAACACCGCACCTGGCCCTGACGGCATTCCAGGCCGTGTGTGGACGCTCGCGATGGACGAAATGGAGGAGCGAGTGCTCGCCATGCTCAACGCCTGCCTGACGTACCGCTGGTTCCCTAGTCGATGGAAGAGGTGAAAACTGGTGCTTACACACAAGAATGGTGACCGGAGAACCAGCCATCTGCGTACCGCCCGATCGTCTAGATCTAGAACTAGAGCGCAAACCAGTTCGGCTTCCGACGAGGTCGATCCACCATCGGCGCGGTCAATCAGTTGCGGTTGACCGTAGACGAGGAAGTTACCCGGGGCGGGGTAGTGTTGGCTGACGTGTCGTTGGACATATCCAATGATTTTATCTCCCTGCCCTGGGCGACTGTTAATGAGGGACTACGGTACCACAAGTTGCCGAAATACCTTAGGGAGTTGGTTGGTGACTATCTGTCGGTTCGTTCCATTCGGTTCTCAACGAGAGAGTGCTGGCGAACACGGGCGGTGGTGTGCGGTGTTCCACAGGGGTCCGCTTTTGGCCACCTATGGAACATCGGGTACGACTGGGTGTTGCGAGGTGCCAATCTGCTAGGAGTTGTCGTCATCTGCTACGCAGACGATATCCTTGTCATATGCCGGGGCAAAACACACAGAGAGGCGACGATACTTGCGACGGCTGCGGTTGCTCAGGTGGTGCGCCGCATACGCGCCCTTGGACTCACAGTTGCCTTGGAGAAATCGGAGGCGTTGTGCTTCCATGGGCCGAGGAACCTGCCGCCGCCTAGGGCGGCAGGTTCTTCGGCCGCCAATCGTCGTACCGCACGCTCTCGAGAGATGCCGCGTGCGTTCTGGCTGGCAGCGTCCCATGGGTCATTGTAGCCAAATCACTGGCTGACGTGTTCTGGCGCTGCCAAGCAGAACGCGATGAAGGGTGCATCCCGCCGCCGGACATAGTTCGGCGACGGCGCACTGACGCGGAGGAACATGCGCTTGTGGAGAGAGCGACTTGAGGCGTCGCGTTTGTAGAGGCATGCTGGGCCCAGAATCCCGGGTGCTGGGCCTGCACTGAGGCAGGCAACCGTCGGCGGAGTCGCGGTTGTATATCACATGTTTCCCGTGACTCCGGCAATAGCGGTGAGAGCAACACCATGGGGTTTTAGTGGGTATTATCATCAGTATATTTTTTTTTTCCATTTATTTTTCCAGGAAATCATTTATCATTTATTTTCCAGGAAATTGGTAACCCCGGGTTCGCCCCTCACTTTGCACCCGGGTGAGTCCCACATACCCCGACGGCTCTTCCCAGTTCGCCGGGGATGCATAAAGCATTTCCCCAACGGCGCTGATAGGGCCGCAGAGGAAGAGGCATGTCGGTATTGCGGTACGCCGCTTGCCCTATCCTCTGCGGCCGAGGTGTGGTCGGTAGAAGAACCACAGACCTGATCTACCACTGGGTACCAGTTTATCTGGTATTCATGGCCTCCTAGTCAGGGCTCGGAACCGGTTTAAAAAGAGCGGTTTATTTCGATTATATACCGGTAAATATATCGTTCTTTTATTTACCGGTTAAACAAGTGAACTGTTTTTATGTAACCCGATTGATAAAGGTTACCGGTTACTTACGCAGAAACGATTTTGACACCCAAATTAACCGGTTAATTCCGCAATTATTTACACCTATATTTTTAATGCTTTCAAAAAGTTAGTGACTTATGTCACTAACTATTATGAAAACCTCAGAAACTAATAAGAAAAAGAAATGTTAGATTTGAGATACAGCGATCTGAGTACGGGTAGATTCATGTTTCGACTTGTTAGGTTGCGCAAGCGCCCGCAAGCGTCGAGCAAACTGGAAACTACGCCAGTCGCCTGTATACTTTTTTCTATGCAGTCGCCACTCACTTCTCGTTCACTGCGTTTGGATAATTCGTATTTGTAGACTTATTGCAGAGATAGAACAAATAATTCTTTCTATTCTTGTGTTGTGTTGTGGTTTAGGCAGGTATGTATTATGGGGAGAAAAAAAGTGAATAGGATTTATTCTATGTTTACGTACGACGAAGAAAACAAAAAATCTCACACCCTTATTAATAAAAATATTTACACCATGGATAAGCAAATCCAAATCGCTCTCTTTGTCTATCAAGTGACTGTTCCAAAGTATCTGACAGAGACAGCCATGTTGGATTAGCTAATCCGTGGTGTAAATAATTTTATTAATAAGACTGTAAGTGTCTAATGGAAGGTTGTAATGCAATTATCAAAGTAAGTGGTTTTCTCTAATCCAATCTATATCAATATTTATTTAAGTATACATATTGATTATTATACTTGGTAATAGCTATTTTGTTTTGTCAGTGATGTAGATGACAAAGACACTATATTCTGGCAAAAATATAGTCACGTAACTAAGTAGGTACGTAAGTACTTTTAAATGAAACGAACATGCATTGTGTGTGATTGTGGCTGTCGTAGGTTAGCCACATAATTTCGAAATAAATGCGACTTTTAAGTTTAATTATTATATGCAAACAAAGGGGCTAGCTGGATAACTATGACGAGTTGGCCCCCAAATAGAAATCTATATCGAATCTTTGTGTTTTAACATCGACTTGACTTCTCTATCTTAATTCGTTTTTGAGATATTTTACTTTGAATTATAGTTTACGCGTGCGGTTATTTTTTTCCAATATCTCAAAGTCAAAGCATGGATATAGTACCTATGGATAGAAGACTCCGTATTTTGTAATTGCTAAAAAGAACTGTATTACCTTGGTATTAGAGTGTATTTCACAATGCACGTATCATAGAGGCAAATCCGAGCCGAGCGAGATAGCCAGAAGAGAGGCTGTGTGTCTCGTTCTTGCATGTTGCCAACCAGAAAAATGTTGGTATTTATAAAAAGTAACTTGAAAAATCTTAGATAAAACGAGTGTACTTTATTATTATTTTAACAAATGTTTATAACTATATCATATTCTAATTAAAAAAGTTAGAAATAGTCATATAATACTAAATAAAAATGCAGTTTACATTAAATCCTTTTCCTTCTTTTTTATTAGATGGTATCATTCGCAAGACAATAGATACGCCATTACACATATTTTATGCTGAACACCGGATAATATTAAAATTGAAAATAGTTTTTATTTCTTACTTCATGTATCTCCGTAACTATGTTTTTATTATTTATTTGATGATTTAACAGTCAAAATGGTGAAAAAATGTTGTGTATATTCTTGTCGAAGTGAAAGTTATGCTGGTTGCAATATTTTGTTTATTAGTAACATTAGTAAGTTAATTGTTAATGTTAATCTAGTTATTCTAGTATAAAATGATAACATTAAAGAAACTGACGTTATTAAGAGTTATAATTGTACTACGTTTTGTTATAAACTAGTCAGTAGCGACTCGCCTAGAATCGTAGTAAGTACTGAGAAAAAAACGTATGAAGTCGAGTAAGGCCTTTAATGATAATATAATACAGTTTTTATAGATTTCCCAACAATGAAGAAATGCGACAAAAATGGCTCAATAGGTAGTGTTTAAGTAAGGCAGAGAATTACATAAAAATCTGTTACATATTAATGCAGCCGTCACTTCAAACCTTCTTGATTTTACACTATTCAATCTAGTCGACTTTTATAGCCTCAGCTGTATGTCATTCAGTGTTTCACAATTATTTGTCTCACACAGCTTTGCAGTTTTCCACAGCAGAAAATATTATTGTCACCCTACTAGAAAGGGACACACGGCCTCTCTTCCAACCTCTCGCTCGGCTCGTTTTTTTGCTCACAGTTCTCGGTCCTGTTGTTATACTAGGTCCATTAGTCAAAGCGAAAGCTGGTCGCGAAACGTACGTAAATCTTGTTTGTATATAAAGTCGATGTTAAAACACAAAGTTTCGATATAGGTTTCTTTAAGGGGGCCAACTCGTCATACTTATCCGATTAGACCCATTCATATTGATTGACTATCGCGTGGAAATAAAATAAAGGAACTTTCACGACAGACACAAGTACACAACTATAGGTACAATGAATATTTTTGATAAGTTTTGTTAAGTCTCTTTGTTAAATCCATTCCAAATCCATCTATACTAATACATATGCAATAAAAAACTCTGTCTGTCTATCTTTACGTTATACCTTTTTCATTATTATAAATATAAAAATCATAAATATTTTAATGCACATTATCAACATAGTAATTTCGTTTTCAGGGAAACCATGGTGCAAATTTGTTACGTCACTTCTATTCAGGGTTGCCAATGCTAATTTATGTATTTCCCCAAAAATCGGGTTCGAATTCCCCAATTTGGGGACAAAAATCCGCTGATTCCCCACAAATTCCCCACATAGGTTTTTTAAAAAATGAAACAATATTCTACTAGCTGAGTATAATTCGCATTAGTAGGTATAAGTAATTAATAAAAATAAAGAGTCAAACAAACAGTTAATATGATCAATAAGTTTTCTTTAATTCTATCGTTCCACGCTACTTTCTTAGTTCTTCTTGCATAAGAACCTTCTCCTGAAACAAACACAATAAAAAAAAAAGAATTAGGGAAATTGATCAAGCCGTTCACACGTGATGCCGTGACCAATGGAGATGGGGATTCATTTTTATAAAGGTATATATTACAATATTCGCACATTTTTGTATATTCGCATTCGCAAAATTTTTGCGAATGTTTTGCGAATATGAATATCAGAAAACAAAAGCAAATGTGCGAGTTTCTTACGCCGATTCTTCTTGCCGGCCTAGTTTCCGAACCGGTGGTAGGCATCATTTAGGACAATTCTATTATATATATATCATAACCTACATGGAAATAAAAGTTTTAGTTTAAGTTTGAGTGAGAGGAGCGGAATGAATGATGCTAAAAAAGAGACATTCGTTACATCACTAGTATAATATATAGATTATTTAAATAATATTGATATCTTTCATATTCTTTTCCATATTTTTGTGGAAAGCATTTTGTTTGAAGGGTAGAACTTGACGCTGCCGCCCGGTTTTTTATTCCTTCTCTTACAGCCATAAACAACAGTATCTGTTAAAGAAAGGGAAAAAGGGAATCCCCTGATCATAAACAAATGTCAATCTACTAGTAGTTTGAAACTAGAGATGTGCCATGCCCATGCCATACATAATGATTTTAAAAAAGGTCGATATCGTGTCGATAATGAATGATGAAATATTTACCGATGAGAATAAGATGTCGAAATGTTAAAATCCCCACATTTTCCCCACATGGTGCCAATCCCCAATAAATCCCCAATCGACTTGAAATTCCCCGCAGTTTGGGGAATTCCCCACAAATCGGCAACGCTGCTTCTATTCTCAACATAGAGCAAAATATGAAGAAATCCACAATACAAATTTGGCAGCTAAAGAAAACATGCCACCGCAAACTTCGAATGCCACCAAAAATGTAATGCAGTGCTGCACGAGACTTGTAACAGATCATGGTCGTCCATTTAGCTTAATTGAAGACAAAGCTATTAGAAACCTTCTTAAGCTAATACCAGGGGTGACTCAAAACGAGCATCAAGCAATTAATATAAAAAATGTACGTTCCAGTATACAAGATATGGCTCACGAAATTCGTGGAAAGATTTGTAAAGAAATCAAAAATAATCTACTTTCTCTTAAAGTAGATGTCGCGTCTATTAAGTTACGAAGATTTTTGGGAATAAATATACAATATATTGTAGGTAAGTAACTTCAGAATGATTTTCAGACTATAGTTTAATTATAATATAACAAAAAAAGACATTTTTTAACTAATATACTTTTTTGTATTAAATTTTAGATGGCAAGATTGTCCTTCGGAATTTAAGCATCAAAGAATTACACGATAGAAATACAGCACAGTATTTAAAGGACAATGTAGCCGATTGTCTTAGCAGGTACGGAATAAAACTAAACCAAATACAAACTATCACTACTGATAATGGAGCTAATATGATTAGTATGACTAACCAAATAAACGAGACAACTAGGGAATCAGTAAGCGAATTGGACATCGAAACGAACGATGAATACGACGAGGAGGAGTCTGTTTTTTTTTCAACAGAATTTAGACTTAGATATTGGCATAGATGCTATCATCAGGTACAGTCCGTACGGTTACAAGCGTACGATGTGCTGCACACTGTCTACAGCTTGCCGTTAAAGATGCGTGCCAGGAAATAGAAGAATTTCTTGGGCATTGTCGAAGTATTACTCGTATTTTACGTACGCCAATTATGGCGATGCGTTTAAAACTGGAGAAACTGCAAAATGCGGTAATTGATACCCCCATTCGGTGGGATTCGACCGTAAATATGCTGGAAAGCCTGCATAATTTGAAAGATTTTTGCATCGCTAACTTAGATTCGCAACCAGAAGTAATTTGGGATTCAATAGAAAGTTATTTAAATATTCTACGGCCGTGCAGGATTTTATCAAAAAAATTGCAAATGGAACAACTTACTTTTGGCGATTTTTACATTGCTTGGATGAAGTGTCGTCTGGAAGTCGAACAATTACATAGCCCTTTTGCCAGGCGTTTGCTGTCTTGTTTAAGAAATCGTCAAGAAGCGCTTTTCAGCAATGAATACTTTCTCGCAGCTATTTACCTCGACCCGAGAGTAAATGCTACACTTACGACTACACAACAAAATAGCGCTCGGGCTTTGTTAGTTGAAACTTATAAAAGGTTGACTAATTTAAAAAGAAAAACGACTGCACAAACGACTTCTGAACCGCCAAGTCCTGGTGTTAATAATAGTGTTGTTCCAGGAACTTCTACAGAACTTGATTCATCTATTGAAAATATCAATTTTGACAGATACCTTCGCCAACATTTTGTTACTAACAGACATTTATGTATAGATGAACATAATTTACAGTCATTAGAAAGAGAAATTAATTTTAAGTTGCTTTTTTGCAAGAACCAGTATTACCATCAAAATGTAGCATTTTAGAGTATTGGGAACGGAAAAAAATGACGGATCTATATTTATATAATCTGGCAAAAGTAATTTTGGCAACGCCACCTACAAGTGTCAGTGTTGAGAGGCTCTTTTCGTCTTTGAAATTTGTCCTTAACAATTTACGTATATGTCATTGAATGACTTAATAATTGATGATGTTTTGGTGATCAGAAATAACCATTTGTTTTCGTTGGAGTAAATTTTTATGCATGTATATTTTTATGTTACAACAATAGTTAACACTCCAGGAGTGTTAACTATTGTTGAAACTAACCCCAAAATTATTAAAATTATTATTTAGATTGTTGGTAATTCAAATCAGTAATTTAGTAATATTTATATAATTTCTACAAATAACATTTTTGTGTATAAATACATTTGTAATTTGTTTGAGATCTTGTCCTAGGCCTGTAATTTAGATCTCCAGGCTCCAAAATAACATCATGATTAAGATAGATACAGATTGATTTTTTTGTTGAAGATTTTTTATCATAAACGTTTTTCACAGTAATAATACATTTTCTTGCACTATTTCCACTTTAATAAGTATTTTACATTAATTTTAATATATTACACGACCGGTTTCGACAACGTCATCATCAGTAATTGTCGCGTCACTTAGTCGAAACCGGTCGTGTAATATATTAAAATTAATGTAAAATACTTATTAAAGTGAAAATAGTGTAAGAAATATTGTGTATTATTACTGCGAAACATGAATTTCCACGAAGAACCTACAGTACAATCAATAACATATCTATAAACATTTTTATTTTTAAATTACAATTTTCAATGTAATGGAGTAGATAATTAGGAGTTTTTGTTGATCGAGTACAGAAATAAAACAATTTTATCAATTATGAATTTTATTTAAAACATAACCCACAATAATATTACACGAGTCTTCTACATTTGAAACAGTTGAATTGAATGAAATCAATATGCATGGTGTCTATGCTTCCGTCTTGTCTATGACATACGGAAGCGGAAAGGGCGCGGGGACGCGCCCGCGCCGCCTGCCTGCGGGCAGACGGCCATTATTATATTACCAACTACGTTCACAAGGTTAGCAATCTTTTATTTTAAGTAAATACGGCAAGTAATTAACTAAATATCAATAATTGTGCATCTCGGCGTGGACATTAGTGGCGACCATGACAGGACACGAACCTGCAATCTTCGGATTCTAGTGGTGAACAAGTAAAAATCTTAACTAAGAAACGTGGAATTGTTCGAGCTAGGTTAACTAATTTTAAAAATTACGTACAAGTTTTTAACACCTCAACTACTTATTCAAATTTACAAATAAAGGAATTGAGTTTGAGATTAGCTCAAGTTCTGGAATTATTTTCAAACTTCGATATAATACAAACCGAAATAGAGGAGCTTTCAGATAATTTTGAGGAACAAATAAATCAGCGTGAAATTACCGAGAAGGAATTTGTTACTCAAATAGCTTATGCACAGTTAATAATTGACACATTTTCAGCAAACGATAAAAATTCTGAACATGGGTCTGAGAAGTCGCATCAGTCTAATTGTTGTCATGTGAGTGGTGGAAGTATGCCAGTACGGCTACCGACTATTAATCTACCTACCTTTGATGGTAATTATACAAAGTGGTTAGAGTTCCGTGACTCGTTCAAGTCATTAATACATGAGAATGATGCGATTTCACCGATTAACAAATTTCATTATTTAAGGCATTCGTTACAAGGAAGCGCCTCTGTAACTATTAAATCTATAGATTTTTCCGCTAATAATTATGAACTTGCGTGGCTACATTTATGTGAAAGATACAACAATAAAAACATTTTAGTAAATAATCATTTGAAGGCATTTGTAAATTTAAACCCAATTCAGAAGGAATCATTTAGTGCCCTCAGGTATTTAGGTGATCAAGTGTTTAAAAATTTAAGTGCGCTTAATAGTCTTGATATTTCCACGACGGGGTGGGACCCTTTAGTTTTATTCTTAGTCTCAGCCAAATTAGATCCCGTAAGCAGTGTCAAGTGGGAAGACTATAAAGGACATATTTCACAAATGGCCACACTTAAAGATTAGAAAACATTTATTCAAAATAGAGCGAATACATTAGAAAGTAGAGGTACAACCAATAATTATTATGACAATAAAATTAATAATATTAAAGCTAATAATAACAATAAAGGCAATGGCAATTTTAATAAAAACATAAAATCATTTCTCGTTTCGGAGGTTTCCAAAAAGGGTTCTTGTCTTGTTTGTAATAAATTAAACCATTTTGTCCATCAATGTCACAAGTTCAAAACAATGAGTGTAGACGATAGAATTTCTGTAGTTTCAAAACTTCATTTATGTATCAACTGCTTACGTTTTGGTCACGCGGTAGCAGAATGCCCCTTGAAAGGTCGATGCCGCATCTGTCAAGAAAAACATAATACATATTTACATAAAAACAAAAATACAGTTAACAATAGGGTTGTTGAGAACACCACATTAACTTGTATTAATCCAGTAAGTCTACCAGCGACATCACCAGGCCAAGTCATACTGTGTACAGCTCGAGTCAAAATTATTAACAAAGAAACCAATCGCTCTTATCTTGCTCGCGCGCTGTTAGACACGGGAAGCCAGGTGTCTTTTATCACTGGTGACCTAAAACGAAAATTAGGAGTAGTTTCAAAAGAAATTAGTAGTTTCAATATTTCTGGTATAAGTAATATTACATGTCCAGTGTCTGAAAGATGTAGTATTTTAGTAAAGTCATGTGTAAGACCTTTCAGTGTTACATTAGACCCCTTACTAATAAACGCTGTATAAGCTTGGTATAACTAATACAGTGTTTTGTTCACGTCACACAAGTGACATTTTTAATTCGATAGAAGGAGACAAAACACTGTATTAGTTATACCAAGCTTATGCAGCGATTATTAGTAAGGGGGTAATTGTTTAGTTATACCTAAGATAACGGGTACTATTCCAAAAGCCAAAGTCGACATTCAAAATCTAAATCTACCCGGTAATTTAGAACTGGCTGACCCTTCATTTCATGAACCCTCCGAAATAGACATTCTTTGACATTCTTTGTCCCAATAAAATTAAATTAGGTCCAAATAAACCTATTCTTCAAGAAACTAAATTAGGATGGATAGTAGCTGGCCCTACTGTTCAAGATAATAATAACTCTGCCCCTTCCATCCTTTTAACAGCTGGCTCTGCTAACCAGCCAAAGGCAAACGGTCATGTTTGTTCTCCGCTGTTGCTTCAGGATCACCGCCCATGTTCTCAGCTATTGCTTCAAGATGCGGATGCCCATTCTTTGATGTCACTTCAAGACGTCAACCTACCCCATGAAGTATCACTTCAAGATTCTTCTGGCTCCAATTCTTTGATGTCACTTCAAGACATCAATCTATCCAATGAAGTATCACTTCAAGATGCTTCTAGGTCCCCCAATGCCCCACTATGTCCAGAGGTGTCATGTGAAGATGCTTCTAGGTCCCCCAATGCCCCACTATGTCCAGAGGTGTCATGTGAAGATGCTTCTAGGTCCCCCAATGCCCCACTATGTCCAGAGGTGTCATATGAAGATGCTTCTAGGTCCCCAATGCCCCACTTTGTCCTGAAGTGTCAGGTGAAGATACTCATAGGTCCCCCAAGTTCTCACTTTGTCCTGAAGTGTCAGGTGAAGATACTCTAGGTCCCCCAAGTTCCTACTTTGTCATGAAGTGTCATGTGAAGATGCTTCTAGGTTCCCCAAGTTCTCACTTTGTCATGAAGTGTCATGTGAAGATAAGTCTAGATTCCCCCATTTCAAACCAATGCAAGACAATTCCGAGTCTAACCTTTCAACATCACTAGGACAAGCTTTGCGTGATATCAGTCCTGACTCTGAGGTGTCACTTCAAGATAATTCCGGGTCTTCTTCCATATCACGTAAAGATATAGTTGCTTGTTCTCGGGTATCACTTCAAGATGCCTCGGAGTCATTGGTGTCACTTAGAGATGTCAAACCTCATTCCGAAGTATCACTTTTAGATACTTCTGGGTACACTCCTTTAAATTTCTACTCCGAAGTATCGCATCAAGATAATAATTCCGGGTCTTCTTCCATATCACTCAAAGATATGGTTGCTTGTTCCCAGGATCATCTACAAGATACTCCTGAGCCCTTTTCTAATTCCTGTAAAACCTTTAAAAAAAGTTCTTCCTTATCTTCTTTCATATCACTTCAAGACATATATGAGTCTATTAAGAAATTTTGGAAAATTGAGGAATTGCCCTTAGATAACAATACTCATTCTTCAGAGGAACAATTTTGTGAATCTCATTTCATAACGCATACCAAGCGTTTACCTAACGGTCGATTTTCTGTCATGATGCCGCTGAAGGAGGATCCTGAGCAGGCTCTGGGTAATTCATTTTCTATTGCAATAAAACGTTTCTTCAACCTTGAAAGAAAATTGAATAAAAACAAACATATCAATAAACAATATTGTGAATTTATAAAAGAATATGGTGAGTTAAGCCATCTTAAAGAAATTAAAAAACCTAAATTTTGATGTTTTCTTCCTCATCACCCTGTTATAAAAGAACAACGAGAAACTACTCGTCTTCGGGTTGTTTATGATGCTTCTGCTAAGACCACCTCCGGAAAATCATTAAATGATATTCAAGCTGTAGGTCCTGTTTTACAAAGTGACTTGTTTTCCATTCTTCTCCGCTTTAGGAGTCATAAATTTGTTTTAACTGTAGATATTAATAAATTTTATAGGCAGATTGTTTTGGATGAATCTCAACGTAATTTACAATTGATACTCTGGAGAGATCCAGAAGATCAAGTAGAATATCAAAGTCATCCAATTAAAGTTTTACAACTTCAAACGGTAACATATGGCATGGCGTCGGCTCCATTTTTGAGCACAAGATGTCTGGTTCAATTAGCGAATGAATGTTCTTATCCAATCATAGCCAATGTTATCAAGAATGACTTTTATATAGATGACCTAAACACAGGAGCAGAAACTCCTCAAAAATTAAAACACATTCAGTTAAATGTTACCAAGGTTCTCGACTCGGCTTGTTTTCCGTTAAGAAAATTTCGGACTAATTGTCCTCAAATATTGAATGATCAATCAGGATCTTCGACTTGTCTTGACTTTCATGACGAAGCTAATGTTCTAGGTCTAAAATGGTCCCCCAAGTCAGATTTATTATATTTCCCTAGTGTCATTGAAACGACACCCAAAATTACTAAAAGAACAATCATATCAACCACTTGTAAGCTTTTTGATCCCTTAGGGTTAGTTAGTTGTTGTATAATAAAACCAAAAATCTTGCTTCAAAATTTATGGAGTCTAAAATTAGATTGGGATGATCCCGTACCGGAACAGTTCAAAAAACGGTGGTTCACATTTTTGGAAAATCTTCATCATTTATCTAGAGTGGTAATCCCTCGTTGTGTCATGGGCGGTGATCCTGAAGCCAGAGAAATTCATTGTTTTGTAGATGCTTCACAACAGGCTTATGGTACATGCATTTTTGTACGCTCAATATATAAAAATGAGATATGCGTGAGATTGCTATGTGCAAAATCACGGGTTGCACCTATCAAAACTCTAACTATCCCACGTCTAGAGCTAACCGCGGCCTTGTTAGGATCTCAATTACTTAAAAAAGTTTTAAAAACAATACCATACAAAATATCTCAGAGCTACTTGTGGACAGATTCAACAGTTGTGTTGGGCTGGCTTAGATCACAAAGTAAAATGTTACAGGTTTTCATACGTAATCGTGTTAGTAAAATTAATGAACTCACCCATGACAGTGTATGGAATCATGATCCAACGGACTTAAATCCTGCAGATCTGACTTCAAGAGGTGTTGACCCCCAGAATTTACAAGCCTTGGTTTTGTGGTGGGAAGGTCCTTCATTCCTGAAGCAAGGTCATAATGCTTGGCCTACGCAACCTCATTTGCCTACAAATTTACCTGAGATTAAGAGCTTGGTTTGTCACAACAATAATGTATACGAGTCATTCATAAAGTTTTCTGATCATTCAAACTTTTCAAAGTTAAAACGTAGCTATGCATATGTATTACGTTTTGTTAATAATTGTCAAGTAAATAAATCTAAACTCACTGGTCCATTGCAAGTTGATGAACTTGAAAATTCCTTGAAACTTTTATTAAAACAAAGCCAATTAGAGACTTTCTTTTCTGATAAACAGCTTCTACAAAACAATAAAACCTTGCATCACAAAAGCAAACTACTACCTCTTAATCCTTTCTTAGATAACGATGATTTATTGAGAGTAGGAGGTAGACTATCTCATTCCGACTCGGAATATTCAAAAAAACATCCTGTCTTACTTGACGCTAAGCATCATTTAACTAAAATTATTTTCCAACACGAACATTTACGTTTGTATCATGCGGGTCCGCAATTGCTACTTTCATCTATTCGTGAACAATATTGGCCCATCGGGGGCAGAGTTTTGGCTCGTTCCATTTATAGAAAATGTGTGGTCTGTTGTCGTTTGCGTGGCCAGACCTTACAACCTAAAATGGGAGATTTACCTGTAGCAAGAACTTGTCCAGATTTTCCTTTTAATCAATGTGGTGTCGATTTTGCCGGGCCCTTTATGATTTCTTCTAAAAAGGGACGTGGTAACCGTATAACCAAGGCATATTTATGCGTGTTTGTATGCCTTGTAACCAAGGCTATTCATTTAGAAGTCGTTAGCGACCTTAGTACTGATGCCTTCCTTTCATGCCTACGCAGGTTCGTATCGAGACGCGGAAAACCGGCAATAATATACTGCGACAATGGGAAAAACTTCGTAGGCGCTAATAATGAGTTAGGTAAAGTTATGCGATCCAGTCGACATTCGATTCACACTTATGCAACCAACGAAGGCATAAAATTTATGTTTTCACCCCCTTATGCCCCTCACTTTGGTGGGATTTGGGAATCAGGCGTTCGTTGCGCCAAATATCACTTAAAACGTATAGCAGGAAATGCTTCTTTAACTTTTGAGGAGTTAACCACTTTGTTTGCACAGATAGAGGCAATCCTCAACTCCCGACCTATATCTGCTTTATCGTCAGATCCTACTGACCTTAATCCTTTAACTCCTGGGCATTTTTTAATTGGCCGCCCGTTGATGTCTGTACCGACACCGCCTACTGCACCCTCGAGACCCAATCGATATCAGCTAATCGAGAGAATCCGTCAACATTTTTGGGACCGATGGAGACGTGATTTCCTTTCGGAGTTGCAAACCCGAACCAAATGGGCAAAGGCATCGACCGTCTGTACGAGTAGGAGATCTCGTGCTGCTGAAGGAAGAAAATCTGCCTCCCTTACACTGGAGGATGGGTCGTGTCACCAAACTGTATGAAGGCACAGACAGTATTTGCAGAGTTGCTGACGTTCATACCACAAAGGGCACCGTCAAGAGGGCAGTTCAAAAAATGTGCGTCATTCCCGTGTCAGCAGAAGAAGTGTTGGAGCCCAGTCTCCAACGGCCCCCCAGGATGTCTATGCTTCCGTCTTGTCTATGACATACGGAAGCGGAAAGGGCGCGGGGACGCGCCCGCGCCGCCTGCCTGCGGGCAGACGGCCATTATTATATTACCAACTACGTTCACAAGGTTAGCAATCTTTTATTTTAAGTAAATACGGCAAGTAATTAACTAAATATCAATAATTGTGCATCTCGGCGTGGACACATGGATTTACTTATGTTTTTAATTTATTTCAGTATCGGTTAATTGAAATTGGTCTGTATGACAACCTTTTACGGTGTTCAAAAAGTTTAATATTTTAACAAAACATCTCGTTCGCATACACGGTAAGACATGCCTTAATTCTTCTTTAATGAGGGCTGAAAAATGGTCATTCCTTTGGTCAAGTTCTACTTTAGAATGTTCTGAACAAGGCAAACATATTTTATTTTCTTGTTTTAATACGACTTCTACTTTAACTTTCTTTTTCTCCGAAGTACTCATATTTGGTTTCAACAAAGATGGAGATGCAGGGCGCTCCCAATCTTCTGAGTCAAAAGGATACGGAGATTTGCTTCGCTTTAATTCTGGAAGGAATCTACACTAATATTATAAAGAGGAAAACTTTGTTTGTATGTTTGTTTGTTTGTTTGTTTGTTTGTTTGTTTGTAATGAATAGGCTCAAAAAGTACTGGACCGATTTCAAAAATTCTTTCACCATTCGAAAGCTACATTATCCACGAGTAACATAGGCTAAATTTTATTTTGGAAAAAAATAGGGTTCCGTAAGATATTTCGGTTTTTCGGACACAAGGTGTAAAAAATCAACCAGAAAAGTTACTTATCTTGCGTACGCTGCCTAAACTATAAAAGATAGAACCATATAATGTTCTAATTAATTGTAGATCTTATAAATATCTACAAAAAAGTCCGCAACACACTATACCTATCTATGTCGAGTGAGGTACAACAACCATTTTTTTATTTAGAAATCTTGAATTTTTTTTGACTACATTTAAACGCGTTTATTTTACTCATGCTACTAATCCTTATCAAAATTAATTATTTCATCACTAACTACAGTTTATGTAGATAATATTTGGTCTTTGAATGATTAAAATTGGACGTTTGGTTTTGAAGTTATGGCGAAATTAAAATATTACGATTTCTGATGCACGGCCCGTTGCGAAGTGGGTGACATTCTGTTATATTAGTATCAGTATTGTACCCGTGCGAAGCCGGGGCGGGTCGCTAGTAACTAAATAAAGTAAAGACGATAACTAGTGAACTAAATGAAGTAAACATAAATAATTCAAATAAAACTCACGTCTGTTCAGTGGCGGCCTTAGGGGGTGGCGAACGGGGCAATCGCCCGGGGCCTCGCGCTTTCAGGGGCCTCGCGCAACAACCCAAGCAAATTTTAAAAAAACACCTATAGATTTTCAAAATCAAAAAATACATATAGATAAAAAATCTATATAATAGGTACATATTATATTTGATTATGATTCTTAATTATTTATTAAGGTTTATAACATAATGGCAAATTAAAATAAAGTTAGTTAACTAATTCATTAATTGTAAACGTAATCGAAAAATTCATAATGTACCTACTATTTGAATATCGTGCCTCGGCCCTCGAAACACTTGAAAATCGGGTTTTTAATCCACTCAACAACTCGGGTCAGTGGGGGAGTCGGGACATAAAGTTTTCCTCCTCTATCGCTCAGAGAATCCCCGTGTTTCATTTCGTTCATCAAGTCGTCAACTCTTGTCACCTTGGAATTATTATGCTTGCAGTATGAGTTACAAAATCATCATCTCTGTACCTATTTGTTATTCGTAAGGGATATAATTAATCGTGCGAACAAGAAATAAGTTTGCGACTGCACGTGAGCATACTGAATTACTGAATTTGGCAGCGAATTAATATGTTGGCGACTAAATTACTGGCGAAAGCACTCAGGTGACAAAAATACAAAAATCGGCAGATAAAAAGTGGCGAAATTTAATCCAAATTGGCAATGAAATATATAAATTAGCGACTTAATTTCCGAGTTGATGACCATTATACCATGTAAGCAGAAAACCTGATTGGGTTGATAAATTAATGGCTCCTAAAATTCAATTTGCGAGCTACGGAAAATCACATTTTTTAATACTGTTAGAGATTGTTTTCCTTTGGTATGGTGTCGTTTTCAAGGTTTTTGGGGGTGCAGAATAATATGAAGATTAAATCCGTTTTGAAATTCCAAAGAGCGTATATTTTTTATTAAAATTAATATGGGTGTACGTTTCCAGGTTTCTGGGGGTGCTGATTACAAAATTGTCTTCCGATTAATATTTCCAAAATGGAGAATTTTCATTCTTCGTAAAAATTATAAGAGTACTAATTTAAAATTTGTTGGGGATGCTGATTAGGCTGCTAGTGCTTTCCATCTAGAAAAATACAAATTTTAACTATACGAAAGGTCATGTAAAACTAATGATAACAATAGATACAATAGTATTCGTAGCAAACTAGATAATTTTACTAGAATAAACATAATACATATCAAACTAATTTTACCTACATACTATACTATAAATAATATACAAGTACATAAATAATTTATTAAACATAATATACATTATACATATACCATACTGCATAATTACACGATACTATCCAACCAAAAATTTTAATAAAATGTTCATGATTCTGCCAAATACTTCAAATACAACTGTCGGACTCTGCGCTTAAACGTATCTCTGGTTGTGGACATTCTGATTTCCGTAGGAAGAGCGTTCCAGAATAGAATAGACTGGATGTGGAAGGAGGAATGGACTAGACTAGAACTATGTTGAGGACAGAGGAGAAGTGCATTATTTGAGGAGCGGAGAGATTTATCATGACTACTGGAAAGATATTGAAAGTGGGACTTTAAGTAAGCAGGAGAATTGGGTGAGCTAAGGAAAGAGTAGAGCAAACACAGGGCTCGCAATGAGCGACGTTGGCGCACAGGCAACCAGTGCAGCTTGGAGCGAAAGGAGGATACGTGGTCGTATTTCCGGAGATTGTAAATAAATCTAATACAACTGTTAAGTAGTCGGTCATATTTGTCGAGCTTGTCTGCATTGAGGTCAAAATAGCACACATCACCATAATCGATGATAGGGAATATGAGAGACTGTACCAACAAGGTTTTGATATGTGTCGGTAAAAAGTTTTTATGCCGATAAAGGGAACGCAACGTGCCGGTAACTCTTTGACATACGGTAGCTGTCTGTGTTTGCCAATTGAGAGTACAGTCGATGTGTAATCCGAGATCTTTCACACAGGAGCTGTAGTTAATTATAGAACCGTCGAAGATAACTGGTGAAAGAGACCCTACATCAACCTTGACCATACTACGAGGACTGCCCAACAAAATAGCCTGACACTTACTTGGGTTAATTGTCAAACCGAAGTTTTTACACCAGTCCTTTATGAAATTAAGATCACAGTTAATCTCTTCGATAGCACTTGACATACTATCCACTCCTGCTTGACTATAGAGCTGAAAGTCATCTGCAAACAAATGATACATACTGCGAAGTCTGAGAGTAACATAATTAATAAATAATGAGAAGAGCAAAGGAGAAAGAATACCGCCTTGAGGGACGCCAGTGTCTAGATTACACCACGAAGAGTAGGACTGATCCGTGCGTACCGACTGTTGACGCCCTCGAAGATACGAAGAGAACCAATTTAATGCCTCAGGTGAGAGCGGAAGTCGAGAGAGTATTGTTAACAAAATGTCATGATTGTCATTATTGAAAGCATTCGAGAAATCTATCAAAACAAGGATTGTTATTTTAGAGTTCTCAATGCCTACTCTCACATCATTAAGAACCTTTAATAGTGCAGAGGTGGTGCTATGACCAGGTCTGAATCCCGATTGTAGTGGAGACAAGATATCGTTTAGGTGAACAAACCTGGACAGTTGCTTAAATACACAGGCCTCGAGCACCTTAGATAGGTAGGGAAGGATGGAAATGGGACGAAAATGTGTGGCGTTAGTGGGATTGGTAATTTTTGGTAGGGGACGAACGTAAGCTTTACGCCATTGATTAGGAAATTCGGACGTTTTAAGGGAAAAATTTATAATGTGGGTTATAACGGGCAAAATTTTATCTTTGATGGCAGTGATCATTTGACGGCTAATCTCATCACATCCTGTAGCCTTGGATGTTATGGAAATGATAGTCCTATTGATCTCGTCAGAATCAATTGGTGTAAATTGAAAAGAAGGTATATTAATATGTCGTGGTAAATTATTTAGATAACAAATAGTCTGACGTTTAGTGTCAACATCAAGCTTAAGAGTTGTGGAGAAGTGTAATCATATTAACACAGTATGTTATGTAGTTCGAGGTACGTAAGCTAAGTAAGGTATAGAATTGTTTGGAAATTCAGGATTTTCAAGAAAAATATTTTATCATAAAGAAAATACGTAGTTCCACTTACAGGGTTTTTGGGGGAGGAATTTTCATTATTTTTAGGGTTCCGTACCTCGAAAGGAAAAAACGGAACCCTTATAGGATCACTTTATTGTCGGTCCGTCTGTCTGTCAAGACCCTTTTTCTCAGGAACGCGTGGGGGTATCGAGCTGGAATATTATAAAATACTCAGGTCTACTGTCTCTTGGAGCTGTGGAAAAATCAAACTTCTAAGCCAATGCAATCAAAAGATACAGATAATTTATGCCGCAAATTTCCGCAAATTTTCGACATTCGCAAGGCAATCAAAACCTACAGGGTACTTCCCGTAAACTGAGAATCTTGAAATGTGGTACGAAGCAATGTCTTCAAGCACAGATAAAGGAAAAATTGTGAAAACCGATTTTTTTTTTAGTTACATCATATTATAATAAAAATAATTTTAATAATTTTAAACCCTTACTGCTCCTTTCCTCTAGAACACGTAGAGGTATTAAATTGAAATTAATATCAAATACTCAGGTTTATAATACCTTTAAGCTGTAACCAAAATTACTACAGGTTTGTATGGAACCCTCGGTGCGGGAGTCCGACTCGCGCTTGGCCGGTTCTTTCAGTAAGATTACCGGCTGTTCTCGAGATAGAAGCGATTATAGAAAAAAATATGGCGATGCTCTTCTTTGAGATACGAGTGATGATGCATAAAGCTATAGAAATGTTGAAAAATTCTGGATTTTCTTTCTTTTTCCCATCATCAAGAAAATATGGGATTGCGGTGTTAAAATAAATTTAAATAATTTTTTTGTAGGATTCCATTTCCGAGATAGAAGCGATTATAGAAAAAAAGATGGCAATGACTTTGAGATACGAGCGATATAATATAAAGTTATAGAAATATTGGAAAATGCAAGATTTTCAAATTCCCTTTTCTCCTATCATGAAGAAAATATGTGCTTGCGGGTTTACTAAGGGGGAGGATTTTTTTTTTCAGTAAAAACAATTTTATAAAAAAATTGTAAATACTCTACGTTGAGATACGAGCGATGTATAAAGCTATAGAAATGTTGGAAAATTAATGATTTTCAAATTTCTTTTTCTCCTGTTACTACTTTTACTAGTTACTGAGAAGGAAATTTTCATTACTTTTTTCACTACAGAAAAAAATAGAGCAATGCTGTACTTTGAGATACGAGCCATCGCTCGTATAAAGCTACTAGCTGTTGCTCGCGGCTCCGCCCGCGTAAATTCAATATCCTTCAGGAATACTGTATTTTTTCGGGATCAAAGTAACCTGTGTTTTAATTCAGAGCCTAAACTACTACCATACCAAATTCAACAAAATCCGCTCAATAGTTTTTACGTGAAAGAGTAACCTCACAAACTTGCATAATAAGGGGGAGCAAATTTTCATTTTTTTTCAGTAGGACGCACCGTTTTCGAGATCGAAGAATTTTTCAGAAATTAAAATGAATTTGAAATTTCAAAATAAATTAATTTTTGTAAATTACTTCCCCATAAGCCTAAAAAAGGACACCTAGATTAATTTTATTAAAAACTAGCTAGTGTACGTTAGTAATATATATTCTTTGCCGCAACTTCGTTGGCGTAGAATTAGTAAATAGAAACGAAACCTGAGCCTCTAGTCAAGATACATTCGGGAGTTTCGATAGCGAAGTTCGAAAACAAAATGTATGGGATTTGACATAACGCATCGCAAGCGACATGTCACTTAACGATGACTTACGTCAAATCCCATACTTTTTTGATAACGAAGTTCGTTGTCGAAATTATCGAATGCACCTTGACTAGAGGCCCTGTACTGAACTGAACTATCACCAAGAACGTAATTTGTTAGCTAAAATAATATGGACAGGTGTCTGCCAGTTTTGGATATTCAGTGAACAAAAGTGGTATTTTTTAGTCACCAGATTTGGAAATTTTTGTTCCTTACATTCTTTCGCCAACCTGGTAATTTAGTATTCAATATTCGGTTTTTTCACACCCAAAACTTGATTGTTTTGTCGCAAGTTTAAATATAAGCCATTTTGTAAATCCTTCAAAAAACTCTACTTTCACATCACATAATTTTCACTAAGGACAAAGGGCCTCGCAAGTACCTGCCGTCCGGAGCCTCGCATTGGGTAAGGCCGCCTCTGCGTCTGTTATTCATCCTTTGTTGCTAATTTTCAGTCCTTGTATCTGTAGTACGAACTTTAGTGAAGGCGGAGACGTGCGAACTCGAGTGCAATTCCAATTTTCTAACTTAATGACATCGCAACGTTCAGGCGAGCAAGGGTGGCGGGGACCGGGGACCAAACAAACTTGGTTTTAACCGGTTAATTTTCACCATCAAAACCAAAATTAATGAAAAACCGGTATTCTGCATTTACCGGTAAAAACCGGTAAAGTACAACCTTTAACCTAAATCGATTTTGGTTTGGGGTCAATGACCAAAACCGGTTATGAATTTCAACCGGTTTCCGAGCCCTGCTCCTAGTTGCAAACTCGGGGGGAGTCTGCTACAGTACTGATGGAGGCCGAGGAGGGAGGCACACCTTACCATCTGGTGCACCGCGTAGCGTGGAGGGCCCTCGGGCTTTCGCGATAGAGCCGCTTGTGGGCGGCTGCCGCCGGCGGGGTCGCGGATGTGTGAATCGTTCCCGTAACCCCGTCACAAGGCAGCGAGGAGGTAGATAAGGGAGTTTTTAGTGGGTATACCTCGGGTCTCATTAGCCTATACGAGAGTTCCACATACCTCGGGTCCCCCAACCTGGGAAGGGCGTAACGACCTTTCCCCTGCGAGAACAAAAGAAAAAAAAAAAGAATAGAATACGATGGTACGTAATATGTATCCACGTACCCCACCGGCCCACCGCCAACTCCACGGCTACTGGCTAGTCGGCTCGTCAGTATTTTTATAGATTAGCCGTATTATTAATTTGGCCAATATATTTTTATTGTTCTTGGCTGTAAGTACCTTGTAAACCTTAAACGTTAAACCAATGTGGTATCCACGGCGAACACAACTAAATTTATTTGTAGGGTGTTTCGTGTGCAGCAGTTTTCTTAGTTCAGAAAAACCTTTACAAAACGTGACCAAAGTTGTTTTTTGTCCCAAAGTATATTGTAACATTTTAGTAGTTGTGCCATTTAGTTACACAATGGCGCATGGCTTATTGCTGTCCGGCGAAACACTCACGATGGATGTGGAAATAGTTACGGCTGCGGTTACTTATTTATATAGGTACATACTGCATTGCATTCTTTGTGTCCCAAATTGCTGACTCGCTTTGATAAAAATCAATAAACTTAAAAGTCGCTTCGTTGCTCCACGATACTGATGCTTTGAGCGATCAAAACTATCCTAGTCAGCGGTAGGTTCCGAAATAAATAAACAATGGGCGATTGTTTAAAGAGTAAACACAGCAGGCCACGCTACGCCACTATTCCTTTGAAGTGTGCCCAAAAAGTCAACAACTTTACCCCCTGTACACAATGGGGATGGCGTGTAGTGGGCCAGAATGGGCCACTGTGTAGTGTGTACTGGGGCCATTAAAAATGAAGGGCCGCGTAGCGTCGTGCATCGTTGCGGTGTGGACTGGCCCTTAATTTTCGTTACGGCATTCGTAAGCTCGTTTAGTTGGATACTCTTAGTAAGCTCGCAAACATTTGGTACCTTTTACTACATACGTTTGGCCTGCAAATAGCAATAGCACCCAAGAAACATCAACACACTGGAGTTATAGCGGTAAGCCTGAGGTCGGTGATTACTAGGGTGCAAATTGCTACATATTTCTTGTATGAAATTAATCCAAGTTGTACCGTATGTTGTAAATAGGCATTATAATAAACCATAACTTATATCTACAACAGGGATTACCTATAGTCTATTTGCGACTGTAAAAATATGTAAAAAAAACATTGGTCACATATACCAATTAGGTAAGTACATCACAGCCATTTTGAATTTAGGTTGAGGTTGGTATTGGTGATTTAATAACATTACGGCTGGGACTAGATATGCCCCGGAATCCGGAACGTCAAAAAAAAATTCAGAACACTGAAAATAGAACTCTGTGCTAATAAAATAGAGTTTAAAATGGAAGTTTTGAGTGTCGAGCTGTCATATATGACATTTGATTCAACACTCATGTGATCGATTTTCAACTCCATTGTAGTAGCACAGATTTCCATTTTCAATGCTCAGAACTCTCTACGGCCTTCCGGATTCCGTTTCCTATAGTCCCAGCCTTACTGTCTTCTTAACGCGAATAGTCTAGTACCTAGGTATAGTGTACGTACCTACATGCTAAATGGATTTAGGTACCAAAATATGATGACCAATCTGTTTATTTATTATCTAGTGATGATGGAGTGTGAGCTCCTTGGCCTAGTGGGTAGACCGTTTGGTTAGCACTCGAGAGAGTGCAGGTTCGAATCCCAGGTTGTGGCGTGTACCAATGAGACTTTTCAGATCTCAAGTACATTATACGGACGCTCTAACGGCGAAGGAAAACATTCCCGAGGAATGTTTTCCTTCCGGAAGGAAGTCCAGAATCCCGCAAATGGTTGACCCCAGACGTATTGACCAGTCATTCCTCTGGACTAGGCTAACTAGTAACTGTGTTGTGACTTGTGAGAATGCCGTATGTGCTTGGGCAATCATACGACATTTAAAAACCAACTGTCCCAGGCACTACAGTAATTCAAGAGCGGTTACTTCGCTCGGAGAATAAGTAGGTACTGTATAAAGCATCCAAAAGGCGATAGTGATGATGGAAATAACTAAACCATAATATCTAGCGGCTAGCCTAATAGTCCCGGCTGGCGTAAAAAGTGGTAGATTATAATTTTTATATTAGTGCCCTGCAAATGTGGAGTTCGGACTGCGCTCCAAACTATGGAGGGATCTGTGCGGTTTGGACTTTGGATTGAACTATCGTGCTAATAAAGACTAAAATGCGTCATGGACCATGGTATGGACTCAGGAGTCAGGACTACATCGCAAGTCAAAATAGGTCATAGCGCGCGGTTTAAACTGTGGGAAATTCGCTGCCATCGACATTCCACATCAGGCTGTATGTAGGTACTTGGTCGGTACGGTAGTAACATAATAATTTATTTAAAAAAAAACTAAATTTGTACATGTAGAAAAATACCCAATTATGGAGTAAGCTTTATATACCCCAGGTTCGAATCCCAGGTTGTGGCGTGTACCAATGAGACTTTTTCAGATCACAAGTACATTATACGGACGCTCTAACGGTGAAGGAAAACATCGTGAGGAAACCCGCACATGGTTGACCCCAGACGTACTGACCAGTCACTCCTCTGGACTAGGCTGACTAATGACTATGTTGTGAGAATGTCGTATGTGCTTGGGCCACCTTACGACATATTTTAAAAACCGACTGTCCCAGGCACTACAGTATTTCAAGAGTGATTACTTCGTTCGGAGAATGCTGTATAAATCCATTAATCGATGAAAAGGCCTAAGTTTAGAGACCCATTAGAAGTTTTAGTATTCCTCGGTTTTATAAAAATCAGCATCAGCTTTCATCGGCCAGATCGTGGTCAGACGAAATTAGCAACAGATATAGAATTGGCAAAAGTTCCCGCCAAATCCATATTCCGCGACCCTTGTCACGCGGACAGTCCCCAACAATTTTTGGTTTCCAGAACATTTTACCGAGATGAAAAGTGAATGATAAATATTCTGTGTATTGGGGCGACATTTTTATCGAATTACGCGAACTGGATAAATCGTAATCGATTAAAAGAGTTTAATTGTATTGCTGGTTGCAAAGTTATAGACTTGTGTTGGGATTTCGAAATATGAATATTGGACTAATATTTTTCAGTAACTTTGTAGATTAATATTATATTACTCACCAAACTACAATAGTCATTTAATACATTTTAAAACAACAAAATAATAACCAAAATCGTAAAGAGTTGTTACTTGTAACACCCGTGACTCTTATCTTCATTGCAAGTTTAAAATCAATCCCGCTACTTTACCGCTAGTTTGTGGTTTTATTCTGTAGTGCTTCAGTTTCATACATCTGATACATTATTTCGATTTTCACTATGAAATTTACTTTTAAGTATATTTTTTGTTTAAGTTTTAAGTCATTGCATAATTGCATAACGAGTTTCAGTCATTGAAGTGCATAGATGGGAACAGTTAGGTTTGGTTAACATATTTTAGAACTATTGATGTGTTTTGGAAACTAGAACTTAGAAAATCAATTGTGCTTGGACGTAATCAATACTAACCATACTAGTTATATTATATTCTACCTACTCATGTTCGTAGATTTTAATTTGTGCTGGTTACAATATGGCGGGAAAAATCTTGACTTTTACCTCCATCTTTTAAATAGGCAAATAAACAGATGAGCTTATTATACTTTAGAAGATTATTTTCCGCCTCAACCTCAAAAACAAACTTAACAAAGTATGTTGTGGCGTTCGATCATACGCCGCCCGGGCCTCCGGCGCTGTTGCGACGGAGATGCCCGAGCGAGAGTGTCGTGCGCGTTCGGTTTTCCCGGCCTCCGCAGTGCGAACCGGGACACGACGCCGAGAGGCTGCGCGCGCGCCGCGCGCTCGTTAGTTTTTAGTAATCCTAACTAGTACTAAGTTTAACTGCCTAATAAGCTTGCCTACATTGTATTGTGCTTACATTATATTATGTAATGATTATTGCTACCGTGACTGTAAAAGATCGGACAATATAGCTGCTGTGTTAAGACATTTTTGGCGTTTCATTCCTTTCGCTTGAACTAGTAATTAAATCGTGCTAACACATAACAATAGCTATAGTGGTGACCCCGACGTGATCGTGATAGTTACGAACAGTGCAGTGTATTGTAATTTGTAGGCATAGTCACGAAGTATAGATAACAAGGAGTCCGAACGTAATGTTAAAATAATGGTCTCAATTACGGGGACAGATTTTTGCCGGTAGAGCGCGCGACGGTCCGACATGCACTCGTTTGAAATTACGCGGGAAGTTTAAAGTTGCTATTGACAGCTCTGGAAAAATTGAAATCTTATTATATAAAAGTTTTAGGAAATTCTTAGAAACTGTTCTCGAAAAATAGATACCGTAGAACACGGTAATTGCCTAACGGTAATTTAAAAATAATTGTAATAAATAATAGTATTGGCAACACTTGGTATAATAGTATTGGCAACACTCGGTACTCGTCGGTCTCGCACGCCTAGCGGCAGAAAAGAGAACTAAGATCTGGTCCTATTATTGTGTACATAATTATTATTAAAAAGCCTATACCGTTCGGACTCCTGGTATCTATGCTTCATGGGCATAGTAAACGTGCACAAGCTTGCAAAATGGCGGACGAACAACCGGAAATACCTAAAGACGCGGCGAACGAGGTGTGCCGCGTCGGCGTAAAAATGCCGCCATTTTGGCCCAACGAGCCCGCGCTTTGGTTTGCCCAGTTAGAAGGACAATTTGCATTAGCTAATGTAACAAGTGACGCGACAAAATTTTACGATGTGGTTGCAAATCTAGACTTCAAATATGTGTGTGAAGTGAAAGACATTATTAACAATCCGCCTCTGGAAAATAAATATGTTAAAATAAAGACTGAGTTAGTGTCCCGGTTATCGGCGTCGAAAGAACAGCGTGTGAGGCAGCTTTTAACTCATGAAGAGTTGGGGGATCGCAAGCCGTCGCAGTTCCTGCGACACCTGCGCGACCTGGCCGGTGCAGAGGTCTCCGAAGAATTCATTCGCTCGTTGTGGACGAGTCGCCTACCAAGCCACGTGCAGGCAATTATAGCGGCTCAATCAGAACTCCCTCTGATCTCCATAGCTCCGATCGTCGACAAGATCCACGAGATCTCGCTCCAGCCTCAAGTAGCTGCTACCTCCACGCCTTCAGCTATGCCGACGGCAGCACCATCTGGACCGACATCTGTCATTGAAGTTCTCACGCAGCGCATCGACGACCTGTCGCGGCAGGTTGCGGCGTTGTCTACGGGTTTTCGCTCGCGTTCTAGAGAGCGGACGCAGTCTCCACATTGGCGTCGCCGGTCCCGGAGCCGCTCAGCCGCGGCCGCAGGCCATTGTTGGTACCATAGACGGTTCGGCACAAAATCCACGAAGTGCCGTGAGCCCTGTACTTTTCGTCAGGGAAACGGATCCAGCAGTCCGTGAAGACGGCAGCGCGCGACTGCAATAGTGTATCAGGTGGCCGTGTTTTCGTTACAGACCGTAAGACCAAAATTCAATATTTAGTGGACACATCCTCGTAAATTAATACATAATAGACATTTTGTAAAAAGTAAATATGAACTTTCTGCAGCCAACGGCTCAACAATTAGTACTTATGGCTGGCTAACTTTAACGCTTGATTTTGGCCTTAGACGTGCATTTGTATGGCGTTTTATTATTGCGGATGTGACAAAACCTATAATAGGAATTGATTTTTTATCGCACTATAATTTACTAGTGGATGCCAGAGCTCACCGCTTAATTGATAATGTGACATCGCTAACTGCTCTCGCTAGACCTGCACCATCTGCTTTGTGCCACATTAAATCTGTTACAGGTACATCGCGCTATCATGACTTACTCTCTAAATTCCCAGACGTTACTCGTCCGGCTGGAGATCTGTCAACGCGCGTCATTAAGCACAACACGCTCCACTACATACGGACTACTCCAGGACCTCCCGTGTTCAGCAGACCCCGCAGATTGGCACCGGATCGACTCCATATCGCTACCAGGGAGTTCGAGGACATGGTAAGAACAGGTATTGCTAGAAGATCCGACAGCCCATGGTCTTCGCCGTTACACCTGGTACCAAAGAAAAATAATGAGTGGCGGCCATGTGGCGATTACAGAGCTTTAAATTCACGTACCATACCTGACCGATACCCGGTGCGCCATATCGCAGATTTTTCCCACAATCTGTTTGGTTGTACTGTCTTCAGTAAAATTGACTTAATCCGTGCATACCACCAGATCCCGGTGAACCCAGCTGACATACCAAAGACCGCTATCACTACCCCGTTTGGAATGTTTGAGTTTCCATTCATGAGTTTTGGATTACGAAACGCTGCTCAAACATTCCAGCGGTTCATGGATGAGATCTTGAGAGACCTGGAATTCTGTTACCCATATATAGATGACATTCTTGTGGCTTCACAGACTGAACGTGAGCACCTGGAACACCTGCAACTAGTATTCAAGCGACTGCAGGACCACGGAGTTGTGGTGAATTCTTCAAAGAGCGTGTTCGGCGTGGCTCAAGTGGAATTCCTTGGATATGTGGTTTCGGCCGCAGGCACCACACCACTACCACAGAAAGTCGATGCAATCCAGAACTTTCCACAGCCGAAAACTATCAAGGAGCTCCGCAGATTCCTAGGTATGCTCAACTTCTATAGACGCTTTATGAAGAGAGCGGCTTGTAGCCAAGCGCCCCTGCACAAGCTTCTTTCTGGTCCATCTGTAAAAGCTAATAGCTCGATACCATGGACTACAGACCTAGAAGAGGCATTTCAAAAATGCAAAAGAAGTCTTGCTGAAGCCACTCTCCTAGCTCATCCTAATCCAGCTGCAGAACTAGCCATTTTCTCAGACGCCTCGGATAGCTCAATAGGAGCAGTAATACAGCAAAAGATAAACTCTGAATGGCAACCCCTTGGGTTTTATTCAAAGAAGCTCAGCCCTGCACAACGAAAGTACAGCCCTTTTGACAGAGAGTTGCTAGCTATCTACGAAGCTGTCAAATATTTTAAATACATGGTTGAAGGTAAAACCTTTACCATTTTTACGGACCATAAGCCAATCGTAGCAGCCTTCCAAAAAGTATCAGAAAATTGTTCACCTCGACAATTCCGATATTTTGATTTCGTGTCACAGTTTACGACGGATATACGACATATCGCTGGAGATGACAACGTAGTGGCCGACGCATTGTCGCGCGTAGAAGCTATCTCGGCAGCTATAGACTTTGATGCCTTAGCCCGCTCGCAAGAAGAGGATGATGAACTGCAGCAGCTGCTACGAAGCAACCACTCTTCACTGGACCTGAAGAAAATACAAGTTTCTAGTTCCGGTAAGATTTTATACTGCGACGTTTCATGTCCATCTCCACGTCTTTACTTGACACCACTGTTCCGTCGACAAGCTTTCGACAGCTTACACGGACTCAGCCACCCAGGTGTAAAGGCTACGTTAAGACTGATGAGTCAAAGTTATGTTTGGCCCAACATGAAGAAGGACTGCAGCAATTGGACACGTGCTTGCCTTGCCTGCCAGCGTTCTAAAGTTTCTCGACATACGCAATCACCAGTACTCGCTTTTGTCCCTCCGTCGAACCGATTTGCGCATGTGCACATAGACCTCATAGGTCCCTTGCCAATGTCTCACGATTATAGGTATTGCCTAACCGCAGTAGACAGATTCACACGTTGGCCCGAAGTTATGCCGCTGCAGGACATTCGAGCTGTCACAGTGGCTAACGCTTTCGTTTCCGGCTGGATTTCACGTTTTGGGTGTCCGGAAAAGATAACCACAGACAGAGGAAAACAATTCGAAGCGCAACTGTTTAAAGAACTTTCTAAAATTATGGGTTTTTCTCACTTACAGACTACAGCCTACCACCCCGCCGCGAACGGAATGGTTGAACGATTCCATAGACAACTGAAAGCAGCCATAACGTGCCACGCCAACGATGACTGGTATGAAGTCCTACCGCTTGTTCTACTCGGCATACGCACGGCAGTTAAAGAGGACATTGGATCGTCGTCAGCTGAGTTAGTGTACGGAGAAACCTTACGCTTGCCAGGTACATTTTTCCTTAACTCACCTGAGGAAGTTGTGGACTACACAGATTTTGTTTCACGGCTACGGGCTAACATAAGAAAGATTAAGCCTACACCTGTATGTCATCATGGTTCTAAACCAGTTTTTATGAGCAAGGACTTAAAAACTTCATCACACGTGTTCCTTCGTCAGGACGCTGTTCGAAAGCCATTACAGGCAACATACACTGGGCCATATCACGTGATAGAGCGAGGAAAAAAATTTTTCAAAATAGACATCAGAGGCAAGCCCATCAACGTGTCGGTCGACAGGTTAAAACCAGCGTATCTAGTAAATGATAGCGATACTAGTGTACCACCTGACACTGGCACCTCAGGAAATGAACGACATACGCGGAGTGGACGTCGTGTCCGCTTCCCCGATATTTTTCGCCCTTAACGGTCTCCGAGGGGGCTGATGTGGCGTTCGATCATACGCCGCCCGGGCCTCCGGCGCTGTTGCGACGGAGATGCCCGAGCGAGAGTGTCGTGCGCGTTCGGTTTTCCCGGCCTCCGCAGTGCGAACCGGGACACGACGCCGAGAGGCTGCGCGCGCGCCGCGCGCTCGTTAGTTTTTAGTAATCCTAACTAGTACTAAGTTTAACTGCCTAATAAGCTTGCCTACATTGTATTGTGCTTACATTATATTATGTAATGATTATTGCTACCGTGACTGTAAAAGATCGGACAATATAGCTGCTGTGTTAAGACATTTTTGGCGTTTCATTCCTTTCGCTTGAACTAGTAATTAAATCGTGCTAACACATAACAATAGCTATAATGTAAACAAAGATTTCTTAGAGACGCGCGCACGTGGTCTCTTGAAATTAATTTTTGATACAATTTAAATATTGATAGTGGTACATCAAAGCCCATAATCTTCATTCGCAATAGGAGCAAGCCCTTAAGGTTTGAGGTGAGAAAATGTCGGTGGTATTATTAAAGCCTGAGCCCAACAATTTTAATATGTGAAGGAGGATTATTACGTCGACGATTCTTAGGGCAAATTCACACCGCGATTATATGCAACGTAATGCGGCGCTGCATTTTCAAGATAGATATTAAATATTGAACTTTATTTATTACACAAGAATATACACGTTTCATATGACATCCTCAGACCGAATAAAAGTACTACTTAAGTACAACGCGGTCACATTAACTAGACGCATCGCTGGAATGCAAAGCCCTGCCCGCTTCCCACCGCGTTCCCTTAGCTTGCCGGGCAAACGTCTATATGGTCAGCATCTCTGTTACTGATACACGCGTCGATATTTTCGTTAGTTTTCTGTTACAGTTTGTTTGTTTGTTTCTGTTGTAGTTGCAGATTTCCAAAATGACGTCATCAATCCCATGCGTCTAGTTAGTGTGACCGTGTTATAAGTACTTTTATTCGGTCTGAGATGACATCAGTCACATACTGCACATTAGGGAATGGAAGAACCGGTCCGATTTTGAGAACCGGGAATTTCGGGACTGGGCAATTTCGGAACCGAGATTTCCCGGGAAATTCGGGAATTTCGGGACTGGTGTTAAGGCATGAAATACAAGTGTAATTACTGACTCAAAAGTAATTCAAAATATAAGAATTACATTTTAAAGTACAATAACAAATTAAATAAGGTTTTAATGGCAACTCGACACATCAGCCAACATGTCACCGCCATATTAATGACAATATTACTGGCGATAGTAAAGAGCCGTAGGTAATTTTAGTTTATTAGCATTTATGGTTTTTAGATATGTTACTTCGAGTTATTTGATTTTTGCAAAACATCAAATAGTTGGGGTGCCCAGAATGCTATAAGTGCACATGCGCTGTGCAACGCGATGCAACTTGGGATTCGCACTCTTACAATGAAACGTGTATCTTCTTTTAAATAAATTTCTAAATTTAAAATAGTAGTTAAAGAGCGTTTGTGTCCTAAAGCCTAATGATTTTATGAATGAATAGCACACCTTGAGAATGAGGTGGCCCCCTGCAAGGCTACTCCTCAATTACATATTATATTATTATACTTTTGTTAAGTAGTTTTAGTCATAAGTCATAACATTGTAATATCCCTTTTTTATTTTAAAATTGCAATTTTCCATCTGTTTGGTAAAAGGTCGCACCGCGCAAGTTTCTTACGCCGGTTCTTCTCGCCGGGGTAGTTTCCGAACCGGTGGAAGGCATCATGTAGACCTACGTTCAGAAAGTGTATAAAAATACAAATTTTGAATAAAAAGTTTTGACTTTGGCTTTGACTTTATGAAATGAATAAAGTTCAATTTTGAACAGCTGTCTTAAAAATTCAGAGCCGCGTAACGTATCGTTTCGTTTCAGTGTGCATTGACCCTTATAGAGATCTGCGGGTATGCGAACGTAAAACTGCTCACATTAGAACCGCATAACCTTACTGTGAATATAATACATAATATAAGGGTAGTACTTAGTAGAAAATTACTAAACTCTATTCAAGTTTAACATTTAAAGTGAGCCATCAAAACAAATAATTAATAGGTCTTTACCTATGAAATTGCCGTTCTGCAGTACTGGTCATTTAAAATCAAAATAATTTTTGTTTGGCTAAGAATTCTAATTTCAAATTAATTTTATTTTAAAAACATGGAATTCTTATCCAAAAGTAGTCATTTGTTTATTGATTAGTGTTATATTTTCATAGCATTTCAATCTCTTTCGTCATCATGGATACGTTAAAAATTCGAGTAATTATGGAATATGAGTACCGTCGTGGCAGCAACGCGGCACAAGCGGCACGCAACATCAACGACGCTTACGGAGCTAACACTACAAACCAACCACAGAATTCAAAACATGCAGAATGAGTGTTCGATCACATTTGTATGCAGCACACTATATCCAAAACCATGGCGAGATACCGCCCCGCCCGCACTTTTTAATTTTTACTCTTTACACTTACAAAACAAAACGCGTTGTTATATTACGACAATTAGGTATTCAATAAAAATTAATTGAAAAAAGTTAGGTAAAATATTCCGTTATTCTGTGGCAACATAATATAATGTGTGGATAACCATTTCAATTTGGAGTGGTTGTGATGGCCTTACTTTCAAGCGTGTTGACGGCTTCTGGATGATTTCTATATTCTGTGAAACCAACGCACCACCTGTTATTGGTTTGCTCGCTTCGGTTCTGAAAATTTAGACCTGAAAAATAAACCTCGCGGTCGTCCGAAGACTTTGGTCGGCAATGACGAATTAAAGGCGATTGTGGAAGCTAATAATCTACGGCTGAATTAGCAGCAGCTTTTGACGTTAGCGTCAAAACAATATTGGTCCATTTGCGTCAAATTGGCAAGGTAAAAAAGCTTGACAAATGGGTGCCCTACGAACTCAATGATCGCCAGCGCGAAGTACGCGTCGTAACGTGCCTTGCACTGCTCAACAGACACACAAATGAAGGAATTTTGAACCGCATTGTTACCTGCGATGAAAAATGGATTCTGTTTGATAACCGCAAGCGCTTAGCAAGTTGGTTGGATCCTGGTTCAGCACCTAAACAATGCCCTAAACGAAAACTTACCCCTAGAAAAGCGATGGTCACTGTTTGGTGGTCTAGCGCCGGTGTGATTTATCACAGCTTCTTACCAAACGGGGTGAGCATTACTGCAGATGTGTACTATGAAGAAATGAACACAATGATGGAGAAGCTGGCACATCTCCAACCAGCATTGGTCAATCGCTCGTCTCCGCTGCTCCTGCACGACAACGCGCGACCTCATACTGCACAGCGGACGGTCTCCAAGTTGCAAGAACTGGGGTTGGAAGTTCTCCGTCATCCGCCCTACTCACCAGACCTTGCGCCTACAGACTACTACTTTTTCCAGAATTTGGATAACTTCTTGGCGGGAAAAAAATTCAATACCCGAGAGGCAGTACAAAATGCCTTTGAAGAATTTGTTGCCTCCCGTCCAGCTGATTTCTTTAAGAAGGGCATCATTAAACTACCACTGCGTTGGCAAATATGCATTGATTGCATGGGTGATTACTTCGATTAATACGAATAAAAAATACATGAAAAAAATTCGTTTAAATTTGTTCATACAAAACGGCAATTTCATAGGTAAAGACCTAATATTAAACTTGAGTAACGGAATAACGGACGTCGATTTTGTTTTTTTTTCTTATGGCTCACTTCAAACACAATAGTTTTGTGAACAATTTATTAGTTAATGCTATACTAAACTTTTATATTGTTGGCGTATAATGTGTAGGAATAAGTAGATATTTAGGTGTACAGTGTACACTTTAGGAGTTACTTTTCATGCAAATAAGAATACATACTTAGATAGTTACTGAAAAAAAAGATCACGAGAATTTACAGAACTTGATTAACCCAAAATTGTTACTCAGTCTTGACATTCCCTTTGAAAATTGACGACTTGTATAATTTTTAGGGCGAGCGCTCTGCGCGAGAGTCTAAGATAGTTCAAGTCTCACATAATATGACATAGACAAGCCTGTCTTACCCATAGACGTATATTATAGACGAGGCATGTTGAGCCAAAAAGTGTCTCCAGTAAAATGGCCCCAATTTTTAAATTTTTGGGGCCATTTTGAGATTAGAAGTATGGTGAAAACAAGATGGCTGACATTTAAGTTACGGTGAAAACCAGGATGGCGTTACTTTTTCTTGTATGAATTTTTTTTCTGCTAAATGTACGTGATATTATATAGATCTTGAGTTGAAATCTTTGGTCTTACCACTAAAACACCCACAGTTTTAAGACAGTTGTGACTCGTGTAGTCTATGAAACATTTTGTTAGTGTGCGCATCATCATAATATACTTATTTTTTAATGCGGTAGACTATGGGTAGACTGTCTTAAGACTGTCGAGTCTCAAATAGGCGCTCGCTCTTAAAAAGCAAAACTACATTTTCTTATTATGTTGAAGAAACCGTGTGTGTACCTATTCTACCTATATATGCGATAGTTAAGAAATTATTAATTTACATTTTTGATATGCATCAATTATGATTTATGGGTCTATATGGACTATGTTATCATAGTCCATTGATATCTTGTTAGCTACATTTAAGAGAAGAAGTAAAACGAAGGCAGGTTTAAGCAAGGAATTTGTAAGTATATAATACTTACAAATTCCTTGGGTTTAAGTTATATTAAAAAAAAAAAAAAAGATAAAAAGGAGATGTACGTTTTATTACGTCCCAGGGCGTTCACAATAGCAATATATTAACGACGACGTAAAATTTATATCACTTTCTACACCATAAAGCTGCGAAATTAAGTTTTTTTCAAAAAATGAGCTGCGTTAACATCTTTATAGCTTCGATACTTATATTCCCTATCTTGGTCTTATTTAGGCCCTTAAAACACTTTTGAAAAGGTTTGATTTCAAAATGATAGGGCGTGAAAGGTTCTAGAAGGCCATCTGATGGTCGATGAATAAAGGTTAGGTACCATGTAAAAATAACTTACCCTTAATAAGGATTAGGCAATAATGGTATACCTAGGTAGTAAGTACCTATTACATTAAAAACGTTAGGTACTGACTGAATGTCTTCAATAGTTGCAAGTTGAAATCAGCTCAATTAAACAATTATTATAAAGAGAATTTTAAACAAAATCCTTCCTTTTGGGTTTAAGGGCATGATGTAAGAAGTTTGTATGGAGCTTCCACAAGCGAGTTAATTTAATAAATGAATTATGATGAAATAATGGAGTGAAAGCTAATTAGCGAATATGCAAATCATCAAATAGGTAGAAGAAATTAATCATTTTCTTTTGCATAAATCGCTTCAAATTTACGAGACAAATTAACAAGGCGGAGATTTGAAATGGAGCCGCGAGAGATCCAAGTTTTAATCACTTCATAAGCTGCTAAATGTTCAACATATTTATTACAACTGAGGATGAATATTTTGATTCATTTATCTTTTGTACTTTTGTCACAAAAATAAATTGAAGTGCCGTAGGTTACGTTGCTTCGGCATGAAGAGCAAAAAAAAAGAAACTATTAAATAGATTCGAACATTTTTGAAAATCTCTAAAAACACCAAAAAACACAACATTTACGTATTTTATTATTTTGCTTAATCACGTGATGTTTTTAATAACTTTTTAGACCCCTTCCCTCCCCCTGGTGATACGTGGTGAGGTTTTATACTACACCCCCTCCCCCCACCTGTATGTATTTTTTTGTACATAGTAAGAAGGTCATGTTTGAAGAAAAAGCTTTAACTTAAAAAACAATTTAATCGAATAATTTAAGCAATTAAAGACTATACGAGTCTTTTACATTGTAAGTATTTAAACAACACTACGAATCTACAACCGATAAGAATTTAAGTATGCATGGACTAGATTCGAAAATTAATACACGTGATGTTTCCTTAAACCCCCTCCTCCCCTCCCTTGTGATACTTGGAGATTTTTTTCGGACCCCCCCTCCCCTTTTAGGCATCACGTGATTAATGGACGACCCCTTATATGATGAGTTTACCGTTAAACACTAAAAAATATTTTAAAAAAATCATTAAAAATAAAAATATAGTGCCAAATTCGCACAATATAAAAATTAAATGCCCGGACACTATGCTATGTCGCATAATATTATATTTTTTCTAGTTTTTATGCCATTTTGCATAAGATTACTGTCTGGTGGCAGGAGGCTGAATTCCACTTAAAAAAATGTTAACAACTAAATTCCTACTAAAGAAGGAAAATACTACTAAATTTAGTGGTTAAACTAGTAAATTGACAACACTAAGTAAATTTCTCCCGGTCAGTAATCGCTACTAGTTAGGTTGGGACTATAAATGATCCGGAATACGGAAGGCCGTAGAAAATTCTGAGCATTGAAAATAGAACTCTGTGCTGACTGCTAAAGCTGCGTATCGATTATGCGCTCCAAGAGATCGAACATTGGCGCGCGCTCCAGCCGCGCCAAATGGATACCACTTTGGAACGCGCGCCAATGTGTTCGTTGGAGCGCGCGAACGCGGAGCGGTCCGTTCCGTCGGGTGTCGGTTTTTTACCGCGCATCAGTCGTGGCGCGCGCGCCAATTGAGACGGATACGTTGTATTTTTTTGTTTATTGCGCTCCCAGCTCCCAATATGGATAACCAAAAGTACTGCAAGTACTGCAAGCTTGTATATGAGTCTCCAGTGGCAAGAAATCTCAAAGTTATTGTCAGCCTTTCAGTCACTGTAATAGCTTCGGGAAACCGGGTGTCCATTTTTTTCACCTTTGGCTCTATTAAATTTCCCAAGTAATATAAATGTTTTGTCGACATTCTTGTGAAGTTTTTCATTGTGTCTTCTACCACTTCGAACTGCATATCTCTAATAAGCGACACTCCATACTGTATTCTTTTTCGGTACAGCTCTTTTATCCACCAACGCACTTTTCGTTTCTCCTTTTACTTCTTTATAATACTGTGAATAATTACGAAAGCTGCTGCTGCACGTACACGACTGGCTTCTATGATGAACGGTCAAACACTGGAACAATTGCCACGCGCGCCAGGGCCCAGGCGCGCTTAGTTTATATACTTCAAATGTTTGGAACGCGTTCCGCGGGACGCACTCTCGGCGCGGTCATTCATGGCGCGCGCGCCTGGAGCGCGAAGTCGATACGCAGCTTAAAGTCGAGTCAAATGTCAATGTCATGTATGACAGCTCGACACTCATTTATTTATTGCGGTCGATTTTCAACTCTATTGTAACATCGCAGAGTTCTATTTTCAATACTCAGAAATTTCTACGGCCTTCCGGATTACGAATCATATTGTCCAAGCTTGACATGACTTGACATTGTGGATTTTCTGTACTGTGGACCAACAATTTTTGACGTGGCGTAGATGGCTAGATGCTTCGTTGCTTAGGCATGAAATGATGAGAAGCCACCTCGGCCGAAGTGATACCAAAAGCCTCTCAGTAAACATTTGAAATACGGCACTGTTTCGCCTTTAAATTGCTTCCGGCCAGTAATCGATACTAACATTTAGACTTTTTTTTTAAATAATTATGAATTTGTACTGCCCACGGTAAGTTTAGAAAAATACTCATTTAATAATTGTAACGACATCACTCAGCGCAAACTTTATTTTCCGCTCGTCTTCGTGTTTGACTGAGAATAACTCAAGTTCACAAACTCGCTAAAAGTTGAGAACTTCCTCCTCGAAACTTTACATCAAAATATTACATCATAATATAGCATATATTGACAATCTTAATAAAATTTGAATTTAAGGCTGCGCTAGTCAGTTTTTTTCCATACAAACGCTGTTGGTGATCTACTTTAAAGTCAAACATTGTAGACCCAAAGTTTAGCGTAATATCAATTTTTATTACAATTATCTAGGTCGGTATGTGCTTATATTTCTAAAATTTAAATTAGTTTTGCGTAACTTGAGGACGCTTTTTCTAAAATTCTTTACAAAGCGGTATAAACGTGTGCAATTATTCTAGCTTCCCTTATGAGTATAGGTTACTATTTTATAGGTATATAGGGGTCAAAATCAGAGAGGTGAGCATTTCGGGTTTTAAAAAAACTGAGAAATTAAATTTACTTTTGAAGAACAAGAACAAGTGGAATATGTTGTGTCATTTGTCATGAACCTTTCCTGTGAAGAGGCACGCACACAAATATATATTTTAGAAATTCTACCTGTTAATAAGAAAAATGCCAGGGCCTTAAATCATTTCCGGAACACTTTTAAATATTTTTTTAAATAATAATATAACCAACAACTTTAATAATCACCGTCAAGAAATAATAATTAACCTGCCCCTCTATTGGTAAATGCTGTTATTTTGTACATTTTTATAGTAAAAAGACTTATTTTTCAAATTACACTCTATAGATTTTCAGTTAGTGTAAATTTAGTTTCAAAATTTTAATTTATTGTGTACATTTCTGCAGCACGTTATCAATTAATAATATAAATACAAATGTTGAAAGATCATTTCAGGTTGTATATTCAAGATTTAAGTATAGCATAACTCATTAGTGATAAATTGGCTGTTTTTGTGATGTTCCCGAAAATGATGGGATTGTTCCCAAAATGACTGCAACGTCTGGTTTTTGCATGAAAATAATTACCTGTATATATATATATATATATATATACAGGTAATACCGATTCCCCACCATCTCCCTATAAAAGCAGAGGCTTCAGTGGGCGCGGGCCTATTTGCTGCTCGATCGTCAGTCGGTAAGGTGGTTGAATATTAACGATTGTCTTATTGTAAAATAATTAATAAATGTTGATTTGTTAATAAATTACTTTTAGGTAGTTTAAAATTGTTTTTATTTTATATTTTATCACTTCTGATTCCTTAAAAAAATAAATATATATATATATATATATATATATATATATATATATATATATATATATATATATATATATATATATATATATATATATATATATATATATATATATATATATATATATATATAGAACATATTTACAGAATTACGAGTATACCTTTATTGTACTTTTAAAAACGAGCAACTCGAGTATCAAAAGTTAAACTTAAAATCTAATAATATAATTTGTAGTTTCAGTTAACAAACATAATCCTCATCAAGATCTATAATTCTTTGCATTTTCTGTATTTCATCTTTCTGTTTTTTTAACAGTTCTGTAAGCCTTTATCTTTTCCTGATTTCTTCCTTGACACGTGAACTTTAATATCTTGTTTTTCTCTCCTCTCAGTCTTCTTTCAGTCACTAACAGTTTTAACTTTACCTTCAGCCTTTCTTAGTTAATATTCTCTATATTTCAGTCTCTTCACCTCTCTTTGTTCAGGTGTCATTTTATGTAAAAACTTGCGTTTCCTTGCATTAGCCTTTTCACGATGTTTTTATAAGGTATACACTGTGCTGCTTTAATCGTTTTTTGACTCCTTTTTCTCTTAATTTTGTCATTTTCCATGTTACCCGTACTGTTCCCTATATCCAAAATTTAGCATGGTTATTATATATTTTTAAAAGCATTAGAGCGTTATTTTGCCCGAACCACATCATTTCGAGAACGCCCGTCATACAAGAACGTTTCCGAAATGACCGTTCCCGAAATGACTAATCGATGAATATTTTGCAGTTTCCGAAATGACCGTTCCCGAAATGACTAATCGATGAATATTTTGCAAAAATTGCAGTTGGCACAGCATATAGACCACCGTGGATGGATGTGAATTTTTTTATTGACGCTATAACCCAATCTTGGTGTTCTCTATCAACATTTGACTATACTATTTTATTGGGTGATTTTAACATAAATGTACTCCATCCAACTGATAATAAGACTAAATTGTTCTCACAGTTTCTAGATTCTCTAAAGATTAATCAACTTGTAACAACACCTACACACTTCACAGAGCATTCTGAAACACTTATAGATGTAGTGTGTACTAACTCAACGGCACGTTCTGTTCTGGTAAGCCACATACCTGACTTAGGGAGTCATGCGGTTATTACAGCAGAGTTTAACTTCAAAAAGCCCAGTTTCCCCTCTTATGTTAGTTCTTACAGACCATTCAAAGACATATTATGGGATATTTTTACTCACGACTTGGACGGAATTGACTGGGGATACCTGGAGAACATCACCGACATTAATGAAATTATTTCGGAATTTAACAGACTTATATTATTACTGTTTGATCTTCATGCACCCATCAAAACTGTCACAATTAAAAAACAATCTCCACCTTGGTTAACTAATACAGTTAGAGAAATGATGGATCTGCGAGACCGATGTTTTTCAAAATGGAAAGCTACAAAGAACATTACTGATAAAACAGCATACAAAGATTTAAAAACATTAGTTGTGTCTGCCATTCATTCTGAAAAACGTGCTTATTTCAACAAAAATATAAACAGTAATATTAACAACCCGAAAATTTTGTGGAAAAATATAAAAAATAACCTAAACTATTCAAAACAAAAAGATCCTTTTTATCCTGATTTTTGCAATGACCCTAATACCCTAAATCAACACTTCCTTAATATTCCCGGCATTCCATTACACTGTCCCTCCTTTCTAACATATTTTGAGTCGCACACCGTTGGTCCGAATAGATTTAGTTTCTCTCCGGTTTCAGAAGATGCAGTAATGACTATAATAAGAGGTCTCAAGTCTAATGCTTTAGGAGTGGATAATATCTCTCTGCAGATGTTAACCCTTACACTGCCTAATACTTTAAGAACTATTACTAGCATTGTAAACAAATCTCTACTAACATCCACCTTTCCTTCAGTCTGGAAAACTGCACTAATTAAGCCTATCCCTAAAAAAACTAATCCTTCTTCCCCCCAAGACCTTCGTCCAATTAGTATTTTGCCCTGCTTATCCAAAATAGTAGAGAAGGCAGTATACAATCAAGTTATAAATTACCTCGAGAAAAATAGTATCTTACCAAAGTTTCAGTCTGGCTTTCGACAAAAGCATAGCACAGTTACTGCCTTACTTGACGTTCTGGATAACATACTATCAGCACAGGATCAGGGTATGGGTACTATCCTTGTACTATTGGACTACTCAAGGGCGTTCGATACAATTAGTATTCCCCTTCTCCTATCAAAACTTACGTATTATGGTTTTGAGCCCTCTGTTGTCCAGTGGTTTTATAGCTACTTAATGCATAGGACACAGAAGGTAGAGATCACGGCTCGCAATGGTAGTAAGTCTTATTCTCAATGTAGCAATGTCACACGGGGTGTGCCTCAGGGATCCATCCTCGGCCCACTATTATACATCTTGTATAGTGCGGACATATCGGAAAAGATAGTGCATTGCAAATATCATATGTACGCAGATGATACCCAGATATACATAAGTTTTTACCCACAAGACATGGATGAGGCTCTAAAAAAATTAAATGAGGACCTTCAACATATAGTGGATTGGTCTAAATCTTCTGGATTGGTTTTGAACCCAATTAAGACAAAATTTCTCATACTGGGTTCGAAGAAGCAAGTTGCTGACATCCTACTTAAACAACCTGTTATCATGGTATCCGGTCAACAGATTGAACATGTTCATGTAGCACGTAATTTAGGGGTTATATTCGACTCAAATTTGAAGTTCGAACAACATATGTTAGAGGTTGTCAGTGGCTGTTTCTTCCGGCTCAAAACCCTATACAATTATCGGGCATACCTGAGTGAGGATCTCAGGGTTAGGCTTTGTGAGACACTAATTTTATCGAAGTTAAACTATGCTGATACAGTTATAGGTCAATGTCTACTTGCTAGAACAGAAAAGCTTGTACAAAGGGTCCAGAATGCCTGTGCGCGTTTCTGTTTCTCTATCCCACCGCGTGCTCATACCACACCATTCATCAATAACGCCAACCTCCTCAAAATGAAAGAACGTAGAAAACTTCATTTCGCGACACTCCTCTTTGACATTATTCTCACCCATATGCCATCATACTTATATGAGAAAATTACATGGGCAAGTGATGTAAGCACTCGTACCAGAGCTTCCCAGTATCAGATTCTGATGCCAAGGCACAGAACGGCAGCATTCCGTGGGTCATTTAAGTACGCGGCGTCCCGCTGTTGGAACAACCTTCCACCTCCTCTTCGGGTGCTAAAAACAAAAAAAACATTTAGTCGACGTTACAAAATACACTTACTTTCTATTCAGATACAAAATGGATAAATACCTGGGATGTAAGCACCTCGGAGCGTAGTGAAAGGACTGTCGAACGGCGGGATAAACGTGCTAGTCCATGGCGCACTGTTGTTGGTCGTTGGCTTTTTGTTTAGTTCCATGATTTGATTTGATTTGATGATATTTGTTATTTTTATTTGTACTGTTTATAGCAAAAAAAAAAATGTATTGTATGAAATATTTGAAGGCAAAATGTCGAAATAACTATTGCCTACTTCTCCTTCAACTTTCAAAACTTAATTTTTTAAAAGCAAGCTGTATCAGCGCAGATATTTTAATCTCTATATTTTATTTTATTTATATTTTACTTATTTATTTAATGTTATTTAATTTTAAAATGTAGACCACTGTAATCGTTGGGCTATATTATGTAATAAAAAAAAATGTTGTGTTGTGATGTCACATATTGGTCCTAGCAGAATATCAGTGCAGCGAGCTTGCTTGCTGCGAATGCTGAGCTAGGGTCAATTTTTGGCATCACACAACATATAGGCTATAAAGTTCATAAGGGCCATACCACGGCGCATCCAGCAAATCCAGCACCGGTATTAGTGTCGAATTTTTTGTCTACAAGTCCGCGGCCTTGAGCATGCAGGCTGGATGGTCAGTGGCATTTTATTTATTCATGTTGATTGTGTGATGTGATTATTCATGTATGTTTTGTGTTTATGTGTTGTGTGATGAACAAAATAAAGTATTTCTTCTTCTTCTTCTTCTTCTATTTTCATATCACGCTTGACACCGCCATGCTAGATAGTTTAAGAGGTTAGGAACAAGTGAGCTGTAATAATTATAAGAATTTAGCAAAAAGTATGCAAATTGTTGAAAATCTAATCACCAAACAGCGTTCCCGTAGTGACAGGGAATTAAAGTACGCTTTCCAAATACGAAATTAAAAAGTACTTACCAACAAAATCAATTATTTTTTTCCGGAAACACGACACACGTGTTTTCCTTTCACTAGTGAACTTCACACTGTTGCTCGCTAATCGCACCTAGCGCGTTTTGTTTTAATTACATAGACCGATATCCACCGCGTTCACTGAATGATTTAATAAACGTCAGACAGCATTTGAACAGTCAAAATATAAAGAAATTAAACTGTTGTTAATTTAATTTATACGTATATTCGTAATTTAATGTTTTTTAAAGCTAATATTAAAAAATTACAATTTTAAGTCTTAATTGTAAACATTTTTGACGTGTCTCAACTGTGAAACATGGTATAAGACTCTGTCCAGAAAGTGCGTAAGCCTGCGTAAACCTACGCACGTAGAGATTCTTATCTTATCACAACAAAATGTCTGCCGGTCTATCTGTGATGCCAACTTGGGACTTTTTCCCTAAATTTAGGGAGAAAAGGTATCTGAAGGGGTTATTAGGGGGGGGTTTTATGCTTGTTTTATATAAATATGCAATTGATTTGCTTGACGATAAGTTATATAATATACTATTATTATTTAATTACAGCCTATCACTTATTGGTATAAAAAATGTATTGTATAAAAAACCAAAATTCTTATTGCAAGCGTCTACCTGTTGCCAACTTGCCATTAAAGAATCACGCCAAAAACGTCAAAAAATTCACATTTGTTGTGTCTAAGGAGGGTTCCGTTACTATCGACGCGTAATAGGTTTTTCAAATTACTTCAAAAGTCACAGTCCGGTTTGGTTCAAAATTATTTTCCCTTTGTTTTAAGCATTATATATCAGCATGGAAACTTACAAGTTTAACCTATAATTTAGAAAACTACTCTACAACTACTCGAAAATTTTAAAAAAATGTCATGTATGAAATCTTAACTCTATTTAATTTTTAAAGCGCTATTCAACGTTATGCAATACAACGGGGTACAATGAAAAAATATTTTTCATCCCCACTTCTCATGTATGGAGAGCCACCCTCAAAATCAAAAATCAAAATCAAAAATCAAAAATATTTATTCAAATAAACAACTTATACATTACAATAGATTATTATTTAAAAATTCCTAAAGACTATCTTATGGACTAACAATACATATGTATCTGCCTGAACTAGGTTGACCTGTGTTTCAGGCGACAGAGGCTAATAATTAGTTTAACATAATCACTGATTAGACTACTTAAAGCTAGCATAATATATTAATTACATTATTATTAAATTAAGCTACTTGAAATAAATAGTATTAACTTACGAAGAGAGAGCAATTAATTGACAACTAACTAGTAGAAATAACAAAAATTCTAAAAATAAACCACTTAAATACAGTTAAAATACTTAACACTAATTAATTTGTTTATTTATAAACTAATAATAACTTCTCAGTGTCATCATAAGACATACATTGTAAAGTGTCTGTTAGAGTCTTTTTGCAATTGCTATAATTTTGTGAGTAGATATTTGTTAACGCATTAATTCTATTATACAGAAGCGGACCTAAGAATATGTAGAATTTTGATGAGAAAGCGTATTTGGTTATTATGTTGAACCTACAAGCTATATCTTTTCGTCTTTTATTTTCATGGTCAGGGTAAAAAGGAAGGGATAAGTGTTGTTTTAAAACTATATTCAAAATAAATAGCTGCCGGACTGTGAGCACTTTGCATGCAGAGAAAAGCTGGTTAGTGGGATACAGGAAAGGGCGGAATGTGGCTACCTTAAGTATAGCTCTTTGTGCTCTTTCTACAGTAAGCAGCAGTGTCTTGCCCACGCCACCCCATGACGTAATGCAGTACGTTATTATGGATTGACAAAGAGCAAGGTATACTTGTCTTACTAATTTTTGATCTAGGACATTGCGAAGGATTTTGAAGGTGAAGATAAGCTTACGTAATCTGTTTGTAAGAGTCATAATATGTTGCTTAAAGGAAAGGGTCTCGTCTAAATACACACCTAAGTATTTTATTTTGTTTACAGGTAATATGTAAGGGCATGCACATTGGGAATTGTTTATACAGTGGTGCGCATATAGTAACTCAGACCGGTCGCGGCTTGATGATACCTTGCTCTTTGTAAACTTAATAAATTTTGTTTTATCGGAATTTAATGTTAGTAGGTGCTTATTAAGCCACTTATTAACTAACGTAAAGCCTTTCTGTGCAAAATTATAATTGTCTGTTTCCGAATCAGCAGAGAAAAGTAGGGCGGTATCGTCGGCATAGGATATGATTTTGCCGTTTTGTAGTACTATATCACAGAGATCATTAATGTATATTAGAAATAGCGTAGGACCTAGGACACTTCCTTGGGGAACACCGTAACTAGTATTTTTTAGGTCATTACTGATTATATCATCTATTTTAACACATTGCGTCCGTTCTTCTAAGTAGCTTTTGAAGAGATTGTACTGAGTACCTCTTATACCGATAGCGTCTAATTTTCTCAAAAGTATTGGGATAGATACTGTGTCAAAAGCTTTAGAGAGGTCTAGAAAAATGCCGATAGTGTGTTTCCCTTTGTCGAGTTCTTGTGAAAGGTAATCCGTTAAAGTATGAACCGCATCCGCAGTGGAAACTCTGGCTCGAAAACCAAATTGTGTTTTGGACAGAATTGATTTTGCATCTAGGTATTTTACTAGTCTAATATTTATGACTTTTTCTAACACTTTAGAAATGGAAGGTAGTAGTGAAATTGGTCTATAGTTCGTCATTTCCTTCTTATTACCTGATTTATGCACAGGGATAACAACGGCTTTTTTAAGACATTTTGGGAAGTATCCGTTAGTTAAACATTTTCTAATTATGCAAGTAAGAGGTGGAATTAGTATACGCCTAAAAAGCTTAAGTATTTTATTAGAGATATTATCCCATCCTACAGCGCAGTCGTCTTTTAGACTCATAATAATATTTTCTACCTCTGATTCGTCGGTGTCCATTAAAGCGAAAGATGTTAGAATTTTTCTCGGTGGCGTGTTAGTATAAGCGCTATCTACTACTAGTGTAGATTGAAAATTGCCATTTTCCGCTAAATCTTTTCCTACATTTACGAAAAAATTATTTACACTGTTAGCGGCATTTAAATGCGATGACTGGCCTTGGAGTAATGCCGATGATTCATGTTGTTTTGACTGATAATTTGTTAAATCTTTGATGCGTTTCCAAATCTGTTTACTGTTTTTTCCCGCTTCTTCAATACACTTTTTTTCGTAATCAATTTTAACTTTTCTTAACAGGTTATTACAAAAATTTCTGTACCGTTTGTATGACAATTTTAACACTGTATTTTCAGGCTTAGCTTTTGCTAGCATATGCAGTTTGTCTCTATGCCTAATACAACGAATAAGACCTGGCGTAATCCATGGTTTTATATTATGATATTTTTTATTTAGTCGATATACAAGTGTGTTATTTTGAATTGCATATTTAATATTATTTATAAGGTAAAGCGTGCAGAACTCTGTGTCATCAGAATTGTAAAGTGGAGCGAAGTCAATATTGCATAAATCTTTTTCTAGTTTATTTATGTTTAATTTAGAATAAGTGTGCATTTTGTTATGTTTAGGTAAATTAGTATTTAAGGTTAATAGAGCAGCATTATGATCGGTAATAGTTGAGTTGAAAACCATTGTACATGATGGAATTTTAGACTTTAACATGATATGATCCAAACATGATCCACTTTGATGAGTGGGAAAGGTGTGCGCAGGGAGTAAGCCGTGAAAAGCACAAAGGTTGAGGTATTCTTCAGCAGATGCGTCAGTTGATGAAGGATGAATAATGATATTAATATCTCCAATTAAAATTATATTTTTATAGCATGACAGTTTCTGTAATATAAAACTCAAGGAGTTAGTAAAACTATCCGTATTTCTGAAGGAGGGAGGTCTATACAAAGCTAAAATTGCATATTCTGACCCAACTGTAATAAGCAATCTGTTACACTCATTAATATCTGGTTCTGCGACTGTAATTTTTAAGTTTTCTTTTGTATAGACTATCACTCCGTCATTCTGGTTGTAGTTAGTAGTGCTATTGTGCATAGTGTATCCAGGAATTATTGGAATATTGTAATTTTTTGATAGTCAACACTCTGTTAAAACTAATATATCACAGGACAAATCCAACCTTTGTAAAAAGATACTAAAATCATGAAAGTTTTTAAATACGCTACGTATGTTTTGGGTTAAAATAGTAAAAGGGTTGTTAAAATTAGCTAAGTGATGTTTATAATTTTCTGGATCGCACACTATAGATTCTGATACTGAGAAGTTATCTAAATCCTGAATAACATTATTCATTATAAGTTTTTACAATAAAAATTCTAAAATATAAATTTAAGTATGAGGGCCTAACTAAATAATAATTAGAGTGCGGCGCTCTTAGACGCCCTCATAGTTAATTGAATTTATGTACCTTTTTTCGGCTACAATTTTTGCCGGGCAGTCAGGTGAGCCTGTGGTGTGGTTGCTGGGTTTATTGAAATGTCAACACGTTGCGCATTTCCCTTCCTCTGTCTTTTTGGGGCAGTCCTTGATAGAGTGGCCGATGGTTCCGCATTTCTCTGTAGGATTTTGCGGCGTGTCCATACTGCTGACATTTGAAGCAGCGAGTAACAATTGTGAAGTCTCTAACGGGGCAGGAAGACCAGTTTATAAAAACTCTGTTCTTTGGTATGAGGGCTTTCCGGATTACTGCCGATACTTCAATAACAAAATTGCAGGCCTCCGCATCTTTTTTTCCCGATTTATGGCTGAGCTTGGTCTGGGCTAAAAATTGTTCAATCTTCAAATCTTGCATCTGGTCTGATAGATTTTGCTGATAAAGGCACGTCAGTAATTATTCTTTTTCCTGCATACAAGACGGGACTCCAACAATCACAATCCGGGGATTTCGTTTGCGGGGCTCATCGACGGAAAGGTCTGAGTTTTTTAAAACTGCTGAGTTTTTAATCTTCTCAATGTCTTCCTTGGATTCTGTGCTGATTATAACACCGCCATTTTTTGTTTTCCGAAGACCTCTTACTTGCAGTTTCATTTCCTCCGGGCAGATGATCTTCTGGACAAGGGTTTTCGTCTCGTCACTGGTTTTTGTCTTATTGTTGGGATAGATGGCCACAGCGCTAAGATTTGATGGCTGGATGTAGTTATTCCCTTTCTTGACCATATCGGCAAAAGATACTCCTGAGGTCGAGTTTGGAGATTCTGCTATCTTGGTGTTGATGTCTCGTAGTTGTTGTTCTAGGTCAAGTTTATCTTGGAGGCTTTGAATGGTGAATTGAGCTTGTAGTGTTCTTTGCTTTATTTGCTGATAGTGCACTGCCATCGAAGAAGTGCCGTGTCCAACTTTGCGGCAAAGAGTTTGAATTCTGGTCTTTTGTTCCATATTCAGCTTCCCTTCTGATGTAATAGTGCAGATTTCGTTGAGGCATGCTTCAATATGTGACATCCAGTTTAAAACTTCGGAAGTGGTGACAGTGGTAAGAGCTTCATCTTCAACGTTCTGGGAAGAGCGAGGTGCGGGGCTAGGCGGTGGGGTGCGAGCAGTCCTGGAACTTCGATTGAAGGGGCTGTCCATATTGTTTGAATGTAACTAATTATTTCAAACACTTAATTCAACATTGTAATTTGAATATTCGATAATAATAATCAATATAAGATCAAACTAGGTCTTACCACGAGTCAGCACGTGATTATTAAATTATTTTAAATTAATTGAGAACACGTCCGATTGCTGCGAAAGCCAAAATGGATTAAAATATAAAATTATTATTATTTTACGATGCTAAATCCGAGATAATATAATATATAAAAAACTATACCAAATTTCACCCATTTATATTCATAATTACAGAAGCTAGAGGCGTGGACAGACAGACAGATGGAGGGACAGAGCAAAACTATAAGAGTTCCTTTTTATTACGAAATCGACTATTTTTAGTAAAGGTTATCTAAAAATTTTAACTGTCTACCTATCAAGGATCATGATCTCATGAGACATAGCCTGGTGACAGATATACAGTTTTTACCCTCTAGATATCTACGAAATAACTTATAGTCTGTAAGTGTTAAAAAAAGCAGTGAATCATGCATACAAATGTCAAAATTGACGCATTAGCTGTGATTACATTAATTTACCTATTAAAGTAAGCCATTTTGACATATAATATAATAATTATAATAATATAATATATATGGATGCTTCACACCACGTCAATCTGATCCCGTGGTAAGTTCTCGAAGAACTTGTGTTACGGGTACCAGACAACGGAAATATATTTAATACTTTTATACTATACACATATTTAAGATTTTTATTATATTATACACATATTTAATACGTACATCCATGACTAGGGTTGCCAACTTTTTTTACAAGAAATAAAGTATACTGTTTGATAATCTTCATAGACCTTTTAGAAAAACGAACAGTATTTTATTTATTTATTGTTTTAAATACATATTTTTTGTCACTGACACACTGACAGTGACAGATTTGTTCAGAAACTTAGTGTGATTTGTTTGTGGCTGCACTGCATTGAGCAGTGAGCGCTCTCTGACTAAATAAAAACAATTTTTGAGCGTCTAAGCGTAACACATAATAATGTGTCTGCATTTCGATGCTGAAAACAGTATTTTGTATACATTATTTTTGTAAAACAGTAAAAAGTATATTTTAGTGAAAAACAGTATAATACTGTTTAAAACAGTATAGTTGGCAACCCTATCCATGACCCAGAAACACAGAAAAACTTTTTTGTTCCTTCGGCGGGATTTGAACCCGCGACCTCCGGCTTGAGCACCAACATACTCAACCAACTGAGCCACAGAGGTCGTCAATAGTATGTAGATACGCATGATTCACTGCCTTCATAACGTGAATAGGCTAAATTATAGACTTTATATGACACGAATAGGACGCGACCGCGTCATTCAATGTGCTGCGTACAGTGCAACTAATTTGTTAATGCCTTCGGCAATCATCGTTTTTTTTTTCTACGGAAATGACGGATGTTGGAAAGCATGTGTGGGACTTCCGAGAGATATTAGCAAAGTAGTTTTACTGTATAAAGTATCTTTATAGGTATGTTTTTCTAAAAAGGTAATACTTACATATTTGGTATGTAACTTTTTTGATTTTTAACGGTACCTATATATTTTATCGTATTATGTAACTTTATGAAGTTTCGATGAGGCATAAGTACTTTAATAATTATATTTGAGAGTATTCGCATGCTAGGTAAAATCCACGGGAACCGTACTATTTGTTTTAGGGAGAAATATTTTTTTAAACTTGGCAACTCGATCTTACTACGCTTTCATTGCACTCCAAAATACAAGGGATGACACTTTTGACTATTTCAAATCGATATCAATTGTGTGTTGAAGGTTTTAATATAAAGTGTCATCAGAAATAATTGGTTTTGACAAAACATTGACAGCACAAAATTTCGGAACACTCGGTAAAGCAAAATGCCAACAGTGTCAACCGATCTGATTGCTGTGTAACGAATGAACTGAATACTTCTGTCTCACTCTGAATCATACAATCGGAGCGAGAAAAACATTTTTCTTTCACTTTGTGTCTCGCGCGTACTCGAGGTAGAGTGCGTATTACTGCGTAATTGCTGCTCCTATTTGAGTCAGGAGCGGAGCACCTATACGTGTAGTATGGGCATACCCACAATCCCAACAGCCTTGTGAGTGCATACTTTCAAGGTCTATTAATTTATTTCAGTGGGTAGTTGTATTGGTATTGTTAACCTTTTGAGTCTTATCTGGTGCTTTCTACCTGCTGGTCATACTTACATTATTGTTAAAATACATATTTATAGTAGTGGATTTAGTGTTAAGCGGACCTTTAGTCAGGTAGATTGAAGAAAGCGCAAAATTTATCACCTCTCCATAAATTTTCAGCCCTTTTTTATTTACTAACCAACAGATTTAAGAAAAAATAATACTTTGATTGAACCGATAGGAATTACTCCTGCCGATGTTATATAATCTATAATTTGTGTATGTTTCTATACTATATGCATATATTTTTTATTTAATTAACTTATAATCTTAGTTGATGTTAATTTGTTTAAGGTACCTATATTGAAAGCTTATATTTTTTACCAAACATAAAATAAATTTTTTGCTAAATAAGCGAAAAACTTTCTCGCTTGTTACGGGTGTGGTTAAAAGAAACACTAGACACGGTAACAAATCAATATATATATTTAAAATTAAAATTAAAATGACTAGAGAAGGGGCGTGGGTCGGTTAGCCGGCAAAGTCTGGTTCAGCCCTGGGTGGTAGAGGTGAGTTTGGGGATAGTTGGCACACGGCACTTAGCTGGTCGATGGAAGACAGGTCCGGAATCCGGTGTTGAGGGCCAGACACTCTAAAGCCCAAGATCAGGCCGACAGTCCTTGGTAAGTTGTGTGGCTTGGGATTGTCCAGACCGGAACTATGGTATCTGGCCGGATCAGGTGTAGTCCATACAGGAACTGTTCCAGCCGGAACTCAGAACCCTGGAACGGTAAGTCCATATATGCAGAGCTTGCTTCAGGTACCGTAGCCGTGACCCCGGAACCTCGAGATCAGGGCTGTGGTCCCTTACAGTTTTAAATAGGTACTACAATTTTAAAATAGGTACTAAGCATATGTTTAAAAATAATTAAGGTTTATAGTGCAAAATTACATGATGTACAATTTGGAACTAGTGAAAGGTTATCTACAAAACACGTGGAAATCAAAAGTAACTAGATGAGAGTTTAACCTCTTGAGCGTCCCGCGCGGTGTGACCGACTTGACAGTTATCGCGCAAGTGTCCAAGACGGTGTGACCGCACGCGAATTAGGGTGACTTTGTCTGTTGTTTATTTTAAATTCTCTCAAGCATTGCGTGCCGACGGGTGGCAATTTATTTTCTACTGACTTAAGCCCTGGCTTCTGCAGTTTTACTTTTGGGATGTACATTCGAAAAATTGAAAAAAAAAAGCTTCTAATCTAGGACCAATTAGTTGTCATTTGCAATCCTCTCAAGGGTCGCATGCCGACTGGCGGGAAGTGATATTTTATATACAGATCTCGAAACTTTTTATATAAATCGTTATTAAAACATATATTTAACTTATTAAATAATAAATTTGGTGTGTGTGTTAGATTTTCGTCATAATTTTGCTTCAAAACCTCCAAAAATTACATACAAGTATTTTGTGTTCACATCGAGATTGCTTTTATTCCTTCAGTTTCTTTTTAATTCCAGTTACATGATCTTATAGAGAATTTACTCTAGTTTCTAAATATATATAACATGCATAGGTTTTAGCAACAATTTATCAATATAATCCATAAAAAATAAAAGGCGGGCATTTTCACGCGCTCACGCGCGGGGACACGTGACATACCCCGGACGCTTGCGCCATTTGCTTATTTGCGGCCGGACGCTCGAGAGGTTAAGAATGCGGGTTGACAAAACAGGCCCACCATGACATTAGCATCCAATAAGACAAACGGGGAACCACCACGTGTTCCACAAATCAATTTTGACAATTACCTACAATTTGATGTAAAATCAATTTGGAAAAGAACAATATAAAATTATTAAAGCGAAAACTACACAATTATAGGAGTTACACGACACAGATATACACAGACTCACCTTAAAGCGGGATTGAATTATATTAATTAACTACATCTTTAATTTAATTTTTAGTAATATGCACCGCCGGGCAAAAAGGAAATGTCTTTTTTTTTTTTTTTTTTTTATTTATGGCGTCGGCTTATCACCATTTGCCAATGTCAAGTATATTATTTTCATCAACGTAGGTACGCTATTTCTAAATCGTCAAGTCCAAAGTCTAGTCAAAGTCCAAATAAATAGTCACGGTAGTCAATCAGTCAAGTCAGTCGATTCAGTAAAGTGGTAGACGCTTTACTGAAACTTCCTAGGGAGTTTTGGCGGGAAACCCAATTTAGCACGCATTTTGTAGAATGTATCACTTTTCCACACTAATGCACCTCAACGAATAATTAATGGTTAATATTCCACCACTATAACACATTAAAAACCGAATTAACACGAATTTAGAAAAATAATACAGAAACACAACATTGCTGATTGACTTTCCCGGCAAAACTCCAGGAAATGTCTTTTTGTGACGCGACTTTTATACCTCCTTCCTCTTTTTTTTTTTAAATACAGTTGACAAGAGGTAATGAAATGTAATGATTTGCCAATTGGATGACAGTTAAGACAGAAAATAATTATTTGAGTTATTTAGAATAATAACCTAATAACGCAAAACTAGTGTATTTTAGGTTGTTTTAAAAGGTTATTGTGTTTAAATTGTAAAAAGAATTACATTTAAGTCAACAAATCAATACTGCATCCATAACTTTAGTTACTTCAAAACATTATAGATGGCATTGAGGGTATCGATTTGAATTAATATAATTGCTAAAAAATGTAACTATGTTACACGCTCACTCCGCGCGTTAGCTTTTAATTAACATAATATTATAAAGAAATTAATACAATTATTTTTTTAAATTCTAATAACCATGTTATGAAGGAAATAATAAAATCAAAATTTTCGGGCCACATCTTTTTTTGAGAGCTGGATCCGTGCCTGAATCAACCAAAGCGGTTTAATAGGTCAATTTTGTACGATACGCGCATAGCTAAAATAATACGCACGTAGCTTCTGGACGCAATGTATGGGGCCCTAGTACCTCGACTACGTGCGTAGACCTTACGTGCGTAAGAATACTCAGTTTCTGGACATAGTCTAAGGTTCCCGAAATGACTATTTAGACATTTTTTATTTAAAATAGAATAAAATAATAACGTAGAAAAATAAATATGACAAGTGCCTTGTTATTATGCCCAGAACCTTCATTTTAAAATAAGTATTTTAGTAATATCACGTTATTCTATTAAGAAAATCTTTGTCAGAAGCATGATTCTCACCTCTCTGATTTTGACCCATAGATACTTTTTCCCCCGATGTTAGGTGAAATAACAAGCATTTTCCCCGCGCGCCACACTGGGTTCGAGCCGTTGACTAGTCACTAGTGCAGTGTTTTTCAACCTTTTTCATGATGCGACCCCCCTTGTATGAAAAAATATTTCGCGACCCCCCGACCCTTCGCTTTTTTATCATGTATGTATGTGTATGTAACAGTGTTACAAATATTCATTCCATACGACGTTTTATGCGTCTCCATAATTAGGATTCGGATATAAGTACATAATATATTAGGTCTTTACCTATAAAATTGCCGTTTTCTATGAAAAAAATCAAACGAATATTTTTCACGTATTTTTTATTTGTATTAATCGAAGTAATCACCATGCAATCAATGCATCCTTGCCAACGCAGTGGCAGCTTATTGATGCCCTTCTTAAAGAAATCAGCTGGACGGGAGGCAACAAATTCATCAAAGGCATTTTGTACTGCCTCTCGGGTATTGAATTTTTTCCCGCCAAGAAGTTACCCAAATTCTGGAAAAAGTAGTAGTCTGTAGGCGCAAGGTCTGGTGAGTAGGGCGGATGACGGAGAGCTTCCAACCCCAGTTCCAGCAACTTGGAGACCGCCTGCTGTACACTTGTACAGTATGAGGTCGCGCGTTGTCGTGCAGGAGCAGCGAAGACGAGCGATTGACCAATGTTGGTTGGAGATGTGCCAGCTTCTCCATCATTGTGTTCAGTTCTTCACAGTACACATCTGCAGTAATGCTCACTACGTTTGGTAAGAAGCTGTGATGAATCACACCGGCGCTAGACCACCAAACAGTGACCATCACTTTTCTAAGGGTAAGTTTTCGTTTAGGGCATTGTTTAGGTGCTGAACCAGGATCCAACTGACTTGCTGAGCGCTTGCGGTTATCAAACAGAATCCATTTTTCATCGCAGTTAACAATGCGGTTCAAAATTCCTTCATTTGTGTGTCTGTTGAGCAGTGCAAGGCACGTCTCGACGCGTACTTCGCGCTGGCGATCATTGAGTTCGTGGGGCACCCATTTGACAAGCTTTTTACCTTGCCAATTTGACGCAAATGGACCAATATTGTTTTGACGCTAACGTCGAAAGCTGCTGCTAATTCAGCCGTAGATTGTGTATCATCAGCTTCCACAGTCGCCTTTAATTCGTCATTGTCGACCAAAGTCTTCGGACGACCGCGAGATTCATTTTTCAGGTCGAAATTTCCAGAACGGAAGCGAAGAAACCAATAACAGGTGGTGCGTTGGTTTGTAGTGTTAGCTCCGTAAACGTCGTTGATGTTGCGTGCCGCTTGTGCCGCGTTGCTGCCACGACGGTACTCATATTCCATATTTACTCGAATTTTTAACGTATCCATGATGACGAAAAAGATTGAAATGCGATGAAAATGTAACACTAATAAATAAACAAACGACTACTTTTAGAAAAAGAATTCCATGCTTTTAAAATAAAATTAATATGAAATTAGAATTCTGAAATTTTGATTTGAAATGGCCAGTACTGCAGAATTATGAGTAACTATATCCTTTTGTTAAAATTCTCTTACTTAATAAATCAATATTTTTAATCTTTATTGTTTTTTTACTAAAGTTCTCTCGACCTCCGGCGACCCCCCTACAGAAGCTTCGCGACCCCCCAGGGGGTCGCGACCCACAGGTTGAAAAACACTGCACTAGTGTATAGCGCACTCTTAATAGACAAGAGAGTTGGTGGCAATTTAGGTACTGTATAAGGTTTGGTAAAATCAATTACGAATACTTCGGGCATAATATGATCTCCTGCTTATGTAAAGACGTTTAAGCAGAAAAATAATTGTCATACTCGAAAAAAAATTTTTTTCTTTATATGGGCGAGTTTGCGTTTTCGGAGAGTCTTCCATACATGAGATGATTTTTAACCGACTTTCCAAAAAAGGAGGCGGTTATACGTTCGGCTGTATATATATATGTTTTTTTTTTGTTATATTCAACGATTACTCCGCCGCCTGTGGACCGATTTTCAAATTTTTTTCTGTGATGTATAGGATGTAATGCCAAATTGGTCCTTTTGATATCAAAGTGGTGACCTGATAATGGGATCCATGAGGAATCGAGGGAACTCCTCGAAATTTATATGGACACATATGGTGATTTTGACTTTTTCTGAAGTAGTTCAAGTATATGCTACCAAAAAGTAAGATTTTGCTCCAAGGTATACCCTGAATCCAAAAGTACAGAACAGAACTCCTGGCTCCTTATAGATACATGTTTGGGGATTTCGGCGTTGTTTAAAGAACTGCAAGCATACGCCACCCTGTCAGTTAGAGTAATCATCATCATCATCACCACTATCACACCATACATCATCAGATTATGATGATATAAAAGGTATTTCTCATAGTATTTTACACTAACACGGAGATGTTTGAACATTACTCTGTCGTTTATGGACCTATTTGCAAAATTATTTTGTTGTTGTAAAGGGTTTAGTTTGAAATTGGTCCTTTAGTTACTAAAGTGGGAACCTGATGATGCGATCCATGAGGAATCGAGGGAACTCCTCGAAATTTATATCCAAACATATAGTGATTTTGACATTTACTGAAGTAACACAAGCATATGCTACCAAAAAATAAGATATTGTACCAAGGTATACCCTGGATCCAAAAGCACTGTACAGAACTCCTCAGTCTTTAAATATATGCGTTTGGAAATTCGGCATTGTTTAATGAACTGCAAGCATATGCCAATTTATAACTTACAGTAATCATCATCATTATCTTAATAGCAATACCTTATGGAAGCTTGGCGCGTATTCAATTATACATTCGATCGTTTAGTTTAGACGTTCTTAAGACGTATTAATAATAACTTAAGAAAATATATCTCTAAAAAGGGTGAAATTATTATTTTTAAACAAAAAATTAAACTGACTTCCAAAGTAAAAATACACAAAAAGTATGAAATAAAACTTAATCTCTAAATAATTCCCCTTTCAAATTCGGCTAAAATTTTTACTATTTCTCTACTCAATCTTATTAATTTTGAAGTCGGTACCAGCAAATATTAGGTTGGGGAAAAAGTTTCTTCGCATTTTATATAAAAATTCAAAAGGTTTTTTTATAAAGTTTATTTACAAGTGACTAAAGTATATAGGTGCCATTTTGTTCGATAACTTTTTGCCATCTTGTTGGTAGGTACATGATCCCATTGCTATACAATTTTTGGGGCTTCTGATGAAAAAACTGCGACAAGTGGTTTTGGCAGTCCTCTTGTGATGTCAACCTGACACTGCCTAAGGAATTCTGCAGCGACCGAAACAGGTGGAAATCTGAAGGTGCAAGGTCAGGACTATACGGCGGATGCATTAACACCTCCCAGCCAAACTCCCGTAATTTTTTCTGAGTGGCTAAAGATGTGTGAGGTCTAGCGTTATCATGGTGAAAAACCACACCCCTTCTGTTGATTAATTCCGGCCGCTTTCTCTCAACTTCTTGCTTTAATCTCATCAGTTGTTCGCAGTACAGTTCAGAATTGATGGTCCTGCCTGGCGGTAACAGCTCATAATGAATAATGCCCTTCCAATCCCACCACACACACATCATCACCTTTTTGCGAGTTAACCCGGGTTTCGCCACAGTCTGTGAAGCCTGACCGGCCTTTGACCACGATCTTTTTCGCACGTTCTTGTCGTACGTGATCCACTTTTCATCACCAGTTATCAGCTTCTTCAAAAATGGTTCGGTTTCATTACGTCGTAATAAAGAATCACAAATGAGTACACGGTTCATTAGGTTTCTTTCAGTGAGCTCATGAGGCACCCAAATATCGAGCTTTTTTGTGTACCCAGCTTTTTTCAAATGCGCCAAAACCGTTTTGTGGTCAATCCCCAGTTCTTCAGCTACATCGTAACTACTAATATGCCGATCTTGCTCCACTTTTTCAAAAATGGCAACAGTTTTGTCCGTAACAGGGCGACCAGAGCGACGTGCATCTTTGATATCAAAATTTCCGGATTGAAAACGCTTAAACCAAATTTGCGCTACTCTCACAGATACTGCATTAGGTCCATAAACATCACAAATTTTTTTCGCGGCTTGTGTTGCATTTTTACCTTTTTTGTAATAAAATTTTAAAATGTATCGAAATTCTTCATAAGAATCACTCATTTTAACAATAAGAAAAACAAATGAAAATCTCAAATTTACCTAATTTTAATTTGGAATTGTCTTCTGTGAAATTAAAACTTTTTAATGATACCAAAATCAGACAGATACAAGATATTTTATGACAAGTTCATACATACTATAATGCGAAAAGACTTTTTCCCCAACCTATTATGAATGTAAGTTCTATAAAATATTGTAGAATATTGTTTGGGCTGCTACCGATTTCAAAATTAAGAAGATTGAGTAGAGAAATAGTAAAAATTTTAGCCGAATTTGAAAGGGGAATTATTTAGAGATTAAGTTTTATTTCATACTTTTTTGTGTATTTTTACTTTGGAAGTCGGTTTAATTTTTTGTTTAAAAATAATAATTTACTTTGAGTATGACAATTATTTTTCTGCTTAAACGTTTTTACATAAGCAGTGGATCATGTGCCCGAAGTATCCGTAATTGATTTTCGGAGACCTTATCTAAAATATGTGATTTCATCGTCGTTGAAACTAAGACGTAATTGTAAAGAAAAATTGTAGCGGGCTCAGGTAGCTCTGATTTTTAATAAGTTTGAATTTTTTGGTAAAAATGACAAAAAATATAATATCACTAGCTTTTACCCGCAGCTTCGCTCGCGTGAAATTGGGTTTAAGTCAGAGGGAAAGCTTGTTCGGGTAAATACCGATACCAAAATTGAATATACCAATACCAAATAATGGTGTAGGCACTGCACAGACGTATCAGTAGTATTTTATTTGAATGTTTCCTGCGACTTCGTTGGTAGGTACACTCAAGAAATCTACCGGGAACTGTACCACAAATAAAATTTAATAAGCTGCAAAAACTATTCTGTGTTAATTCTAGATAAACTACTACCATACCAAATTTCATCAAAATTATTTACGTGTTTTCTTTACTTTACTTTATTGCATGAAAAACTAAACATATTATTATGTACATACAAACTTTCGCGTTTAGGTATAATATTATGTAAGGATTTCTTTACAGCCGATAATTAGTATTTTAACGATTTAATCTTTTGAATGGGAAGACGTTGTGGACTTTGAACTTAAAAATAATTTGGATTGTGATCGCCCATCCTAGTTGGGATCACGACAGAGCTTGAGAGAGAGATGAGTTAGCAGTACGACCACGAAGCCATCTAGCTTTTCACTTATTCCTCATATTAATCAATAATCATACACATTATTGATTAGGTAATACCTAGGTAAAGTTTTTACCAATTCAAATATCTAGTTATTTTATAGCATTTTATACTATGTTATTCTTTAGATTGATAAAACTTTTTGTAGGTATGAACTGATTGAATTGAAATACCTACACAAAATTATAAGCAGAGCTATTCTAATTCCTAACCGCGTGGAACCCGTAGGTAGTTAGGTAAGTACCCAAAAATTAAGTCGATAAAAAGTAAGTCCTATGTGTTTATCGAAGGGCTAAACTACTACGGTAACAAATTTTATAGAAATCCGTAGTTTCTGATATTAGCGCGCACAAACGTACAGATAAACAAAAATATATAAAAAATAAAGAAAAACTTAAAAGTAATTGTTTTGGGTTAAAAACTAAAAACCTATATATTAAACACTGATAAATCAAGCACAAATAAATTAAATATTACACACGAGTATAACAACAAAAGAGAAAAAAATTAAATTATCCCTACACTCAAAATATTCTACTGAAATATAATAAGTGTTATGAATATAATTAATGCAGCAATCGCAAATATTTAGGTGCCTAGTTTTTCAAAGAGTAAGATTTTCATCAAATTTAACTTTCGCACTCTTGTCAGATAAATTATTTTTCAACATAATGACAATATATTATGTCAAAATAAAAATAAAGCTTCCCACTCACGGGCCATCAATTGCTTCGATCAAATTGGAAATTAATTCGTATTTGAAAGTAAATTGCTAACGACAAACTATTACACAAAATGATTAGTGTAAGACCTACCAGCTAGTTTTTGCGTTGGGCGTCAAAAGTTGGAACAAAATTTACGAGTCGTGATATCGATACGATACGAGTTTCATATAAAAAGTGTAGTAAGGTGGTCCTAGGATCTCAGACTATATTCAATTTTTATCTAAACCGATTTACTTGCAACTACGAATCCAGTAAATGTTTAAATTGTAAAGACTAAATTGATCGATCGTTTGTGAGTGGGAGCTTTATATCAAAAGCACTAAGGAGTTTTTATATCAACTTTAAAGCAAATCGCTCCCAAACAACTTTGTTTCCCTTTTTTAACCCCGTAAGGGGACGAATTTCAATAAACTATGATACACGAATTCCATCAATTCTGTTACATAATGTTTGTGCAAAATATGAAGTAGATTGGACCAAGGCATCACGTTGCCCCATACAAACTGTTTTCCCCCTTTTCACCCCCTTAGGAGTCGAATTTCGAAAAATCCCTTCTTATCGGATCCCTACGCATTACAAAGAGCAAGCCCTGCAAGTTTCAGGTCTCTACGATCAGCGGTTTAGGCTGTGCGTTGATCCGTCAGTCATTCAGGACAAAGGATTTTATATGTATAGATGATCAAGATGTTAGATGCCTGCCATTAACTTATCGCCTCACGCCACTGTTTTTATCTAGCTAACATAGTTGCAGACTGTAGTCTACGTCTTAATAATAATATATCTATGGACGCTTTCACACCACGTCGATCTGGTCTGGTGTTACAGGTACAACGGAAAAATATATTTAATACTTTTATACCATACATACATATATTTAAGATTTTTTAAATATATAATACACATATTTAATACACATCCATGACCCAGGAATGCAGAATTTTTTTTTGTATGGCGGGATTTGAACCTGCGACCACCGGTTTGTACCACTGAGCTACAGAGCTCGTCAACTACGATGAAACTACCTACCTAAATTGCCACCAGCTATAATCTGGGGGCACGGCAGTGCACCCGCCAAGTCGAGCGCGAAGCAAACACTACCGTACCATCCTTTACTGGAACCATTTCGCCGCATTTTCAGGCCCCTATTTAAGAACCTCTGGATAAGACCAGAACGCAGAAATTTTCGTCATCCAGTATGCTATAATCACATACTTAAAATCCAAAATTTCAAGTCTGTAGGTCATTTAGTTCCGAAGTTAAGCGAAAGCAAAGTTTCGCATTTACGACACTCACTCACTCACGCATGATCATCAAAATAGAACTAGTACTTCCCATAAACTCAGAGAGCTGAAATTTGGTACAGAGTTAGGGTTTAATGGCCACATAAAGGGAAAACTATAAAAACTAGGATAATCGATCTGGGGGCACGGCAGTGCCCCCGCCAAGTCAAGCGCGAAGCAAACACTGCCGTACCATTATTTACGGGAACCATTTCGCCGCATTTTCAGGCCTCTATTTGAGAACCTCTGGATAAGACCAGAACGTCGATCTGGGAGCACGGCAGTGCCCCCGCCAAGTCGAGCGCGAAGCAAACACTGCCGTACCATTATTTACTGGAACCATTTCGCCGCATTTTCAGGCACTTATTTCAGAACCTCTGGATAAGACCAGAACGCAGAAATTTTCGTCATCCAGTAAAGTATAATCACATACTTAAAATCCAAATTTTAAGTCTGTAGGTTTTTAGTTCCGAAGTTAAACGAAAGCAAAGTTTCGCATTTATGACACTCACCCAGTCACTCACTCATGATTATCAGAATAGAATTAGTACTTCCCATAAACTCAGAGAGCTGAAATTTGGTACAGAGGTAGGGTTTAATGGCCACATAAAGGGAAAACTATAAAAACTAGGATAATCGAAGATCTGGAGTACCTGGTGACCCTTATTAGAAAACACAAGAGCCCAACCAAACTATTAGAGATCGACATACTGCCTTTACAAAAAATATTCAACTTGGTGGGCCACTTCATTTTATGTCAAAAATCGAAGGTCTGAAGTATCTGATGAAGAACCCTCAGCTGGTCTCAGCTGATTAGAGATATGGTAATGCCCCCTTCTACTATTGGTACATAAAAAAATCGACTGTCATTGCAAAAATCCAGTGAAATGGGACACATCTTCTAATTTAATCTAGCCCGTAGCGTCCCACTGCTGGGCGAATGCCTCCCCTTCTGCTTTTAATACGCATATAAATAAAATTAAAGGAAAACTCTGGATAAGACTGGACTAGCTTTTATACTTATACTTACAAGTTTACAAGAAGAAATAGTTGAACAATTAACTTTATTCTACTCGAACATTACACAAATTAAAAAACAAATTACACTAAAATCTAGTAAAATAAATCAATATTCCTACGTTCCTACAAAAAGAAGTGAAATCCCACCAAAAACATTCTGTAAAAAACTAGCCAAGTCTCGATGGAGCTGCTTGTTTATCTCTAAAAAGTAATGAAATCTAGACAAAGTCGTGCCAAGTCTAAGGATCCTTACTGCGATTTATTTATTATTATAGTTAATGTTGTGTGACTCGGCCGTTGAAGAGTACACAAGGGTACAAAAGGGGCTCCATGACACCATTGCTCCAATACATGTGTTATACAATCAACAACAGCCTAAAATAAGACACTAGCGTCCAATTACCAATACCAGTATGGGCTATTATCTCGCTTAACAAACATAGGTAGTTACAACAGAATCTGATATAACATTACGTGTAAACAAAATTGACTTGTAACGTATAAAGAATTTTCAACGGCCAAGTCACACAACATTGACATTCTTTATACGTTAGTGGGTACAAGTCAATTTTGTTTACACGTAATGTTATATCTGTTGTAACTACCTATGTTTGTTAAGCGAGATAATAGCCCATACAGGTATTGGTAATTGGACGCTTGTGTCTCATTTTAGGTTGTTGTTGATTGTACAACACTTGTATTGGAGCAATGGGGTCATGGAGTCCCTTTTGTACCCTTCAACGGCCAAGTCACACAACATTAACTAGAATAATAAATAAATCGCAGTAAGTATCCTTAGACTTGGCACGACTTTGTCTAGATTTCATTACTTTTTAGAGATAAACAAGCAGCTCCATCGAGACTTGGCTAGTTTTTTACAGAATGTTTTTGGTGATAATACTTTTAGCAGATTAAATAATAAATAATATGTAATATAAAATAACAATAGTTGAAAACCTCTCCTAGAGTTGTGTATTCACTGCCAAATTATTCAATATTTTTTAAATATCTTTAAAATTACAAAGATAGGTTTGTAGATAAACCTACCTTCTAAAAATATATGATGTACCTACCTACATATTTCTCGGTCATACATATTTCTCACAGTTCATAAGATTGACAAGAAAAAATTATTTGGGTGTAATGTAAATAAGTATAATTTATTTTTCCACGTTTTATATTAATTCCAATTTTGTAAACATTTACTAATCTGTATGATCTTCTCTGCAATCTTTGTTAGGGATTTGTGAGTAATCCAGGTACCGTTGGTAGTGCGAGTCTGCTGAAACGTGGATGAGTCGGTTCAAAGGAAACTGTAGCTGGTAGAACAGGTACGGCGACAGCAACATGTACAGCTGGAAGAGGATCATCTTCCACCCGGTCAGCACGCCGAAGATCTGGTATAGCCAGTGCCCAGTCACAAAGTGAAGTATATGGATCCTGGAATCAACAAAAGTAATAATAAAAACAAATAAATTCGTTTATTTTCCAAAATATACTTCACAAGAGTACAATAGGGTATTTTCCATTTTTTTGGAAACTGCTTATATTAAAAGATTGGGACGAATGATTTAACAGAAAATTATTTAGTCTTTTTTTACCATTAAACCAATTAGAGCCGAATTCATATTAATGGTTTTGAATTTACCGCCAAAACGTTCCGCTCGATGGCGTCTACTGTGTGACGTCTACTTTGTGTGAACAACGAGTGAAATCGAAATAGTAATCCCACCAAAAACATTCTGTAAAAAACTAGCCAAGTCTCGATAGAGCTGCTTGTTTATCTCTAAAAAGTAGTGAAATCTAGACAAAGTCGTGCCAAGTCTCAGGTTCCTTACTGCGATTTCTTTATTATTATAGTTAATGTTGTGTGACTTGGCCGTTGAAGGGTACACAATGGTACAAAAGGGGCTCCATGACACCATTGCTCCAATACATGTGTTCTACAATCAACAACAGCCTAAAATGAGACACTACTCACTAGCGTCCAATTACCAATACCAGTATGGGCTATTATCTCGCTTAACAAACATAGGTAGTTACAACAGATATACATTACGTGTAAACAAAATTGACTTGTACTCACTTGTAACGTATAAAGAATGTTCAACGGCCAAGTCACACAACATTAACTATAATAATAAAGAAATCGCAGTAAGGAACCTTAGACTTGACACGACTTTGTCTAGATTTCACTACTTTTTAGAGATAAACAAGCAGCTCTATCGAGACTTGGCTAGTTTTTTACAGAATGTTTTTGGTGGGATTTCACTTCTTTTTGTAGAAACGTGGGCATATTGATTTATTTTACTAGATTTCAGTGTAATTTTTTTATTTAATTTGTGTAATGATCGAGTACAATAAAGTTAATCGTTCGACTATTTCTTCTTGTAAACTTGTAAATATAAGTATAAAAGCCAGTCTAGTCTTATCCAGAGTTTTCCTTTAATTTTATTTATATGCGTATCAAAAGCAGAAAGGGAGGCATTCGCCCAGCAGTGGAATGATACGGACTAGATTAAATTAGAAGATGTGTCCCACTTCGCTAGGTTTTTGAAATGACAGTCGATTTTTTTATGTACCAATAGTAGAAGGGGGGCATTACCATATCTCTAATCAGCTAAAACCAGCTGAGGATTCTTCATCAGATACTTCAGACTTTCGATTTTTGACATCAAATGAAGCGGCCCACCACCATGTTGAATATTTTTTGTAAAGGCGGTATGTCGATCTCTAATAGTTTGGTTGGGCTCTTGTGTTTTCTAATCAGGGTCACCAGGTACTCCAGATGTTCGATTATCCTAGTTTTTATAGTTTTGCCTTTATGTGGCCATTAAACCCTAACTCTGTACCAAATTTCAGCTCTCTGAGTTCATGAGAAGTACTAGTTCTATTCTGATGATCATGAGTGAGTGACTGAGTGAGTGAGTGTCATAAATTCAAAACTTTGCTTTCGCTTAACTTCGGAACTAAATGACCTACAGACTTAAAATTTTGGATTTTAAGTATGTGATTATAGCTTACTAGATGACGAAAATTTCTGCGTTCTGGTCTTATCCAGAGCTCCTCAAATAGGGGCCTGAAAATGCGGCGAAATGGTTCCAGTAAAGAATGGTACGACAGTGTTTGCTTCGCGCTCGACTTGGCGGGGGCACTGCCGTGCCCCCAGATCGACGTTCTGGTCTTATCCAGAGGTTCTCAAATAGGGGCCTGAAAATGCGGCGAAATGGTTCCAGTAAATAATGGTACGGCAGTGTTTGCTTCGCGCTCGACTTGGCGGGGGCACTGCAGTGCCCCCAGATCGACGTTCTGGTCTTATCCAGAGGTTCTCAAATAGGGGCCTGAAAATGCGGCGAAATGGTTCCAGTAAAGAATGGTACGGCAGTGTTTGCTTCGCGCTCGACTTGGCGGGGGCACTGCCGTGCCCCCAGATCGACGTTCTGGTCTTATCCAGAGGTTCTCAAATAGGGGCCTGAAAATGCGGAGAAATGGTTCCAGTAAAGAATGGTACGGCAGTGTTTGCTTCGCGCTCGACTTGGCGGGGGCACTGCCGTGCCCCCAGATCGATTATCCTAGTTTTTATAGTTTTCCCTTTATGTGGCCATTAAACCCTAACTCTGTACCAAATTTCAGCTTTTTTATGGGAAGAGTTTATGGGAAGTACTAGTTCTATTTTGATGATCATGAGTGAGTGTATAAGTGAGTGAGTGAGTGAGTGAGTGAGTGAGTGAGTGTCATAAATGCGAAACTTTGCTTTTGCTTAACTTCGGAACAAAATGACCTACAGACTTGAAATTTTGGATTTTAAGTATGTGATTATAGCTTACTGGATGACGAAAATTTCTGCGTTCTGGTCTTATCCAGAGGTTCTCAAATAGGGGCCTGAAAATGCGGCGAAATGGTTCCAGTAAAGGATGGTATGGCAGTGTTTGCTTCGCGCTCGACTTGGCGGGGGCACTGCCGTGCCCCCAGATATAGTACAGAACAGTGTGAACGCGTCCATAACAATGTATGGTGCGCGATATTGTTGTGCTATGAGATATAATATACTATATGCTATTAGATTCTAGCGTAGTCTGAAAGCCGCTTAAGAGTGACTTAATATTAATTAAAATCTGTCAAAGGACAAAATTGGGCGTTGTGCCTGCAAAATCAGTCACGTTAGTAGCAGACGAAAAATATTCTGAATATTTATTGGGACAGTATTATTTTTGGTTGTCACTTTGCCAGCCCCAAGGCTGCTTCAGGACAGGAATAATCTTTATTGAACAATCCAAACTACCTCAGTATTTCGAATTAACAAGTCAAGTTTATGGAAACCTATGCCATATAAAGGTTAGCTCACGACTTACATAACAGCATAGACGATGGTGATGGTCCAATGAAGAGCCTCCTCGTATTTGCGGTTGGTGGTGTAAAGCCGTGGATGTATCAGCGTCTCTATAGCCACCATGACGGCGACGTTGGTATGTATGCAGTGGTTGAAAAACCAAGGTAGGGCTTCGTCGAACACGCGCGGGAACACCAGCTCGCGATTGATGAAGTAGATCACCCAGAAGGTAATCGTCACAAACTGTACACAAAAAATATATTAAGGACCGTATTCGGAGACGCGCCGCGCGAAGTTTAGGTTTTTATTGCTACTCTCACAACGATCGAGCCTCGCGCTACAGTATAAAGAACAGTAAACCATCTACATACAAACGTGCCGCGTTTCGGTATCCGCAATTCCGCACGCATGCACACAGCTCATATAATAATTTTCAAGAACATCAGCCAGCGGGCTTAGCATGGCGAAGAAATAAATTTAAGGAAGAAATATTCTATCCAAATAGTGAGTTGCAAAATAGTTCTTAATCCATGGCGACAAGGTTGTCAATAGAAATCAACATTTCTAAACAGATATATGTATTTTTAAAATGGCTGTCGGGAAATCTTCTGTGAGAAAAGAAAGAGAAAATTCGGGAAGAAAAGAAAGATTGTTTCTCAACGACAATGCATCGACCTTACTGCCTTACAATAAGACCTATTTTGCTACAAATGTTATTAATGTTTCTTCAATCTCTCATTTTGTCGACTCTTCGGTGTTTCCACGATGCGCATGCTAAGCCTGTTGCTCCTTAGCAGAACCGGTAAACCTTCAGGTACCATCGACGAAGTGTCCCAACACCATAAATTTTTTGACCCCACCAATAGTCGTCACCAATACCCCAAAGACTTCGAGAGTCAAATTTCAAAATGGTCCCAAAAATCTCAAAAAGGGGGACCATTTAACTGGAGACACTTTTTTGTATATAGTGTTTTCACCATAAGTCATATTTCAAAATGGCCCCAAAAATCGCAAAAGTGGGGCCATTTAACTGGAGACACTTTTTTTTTCTATGGTGTTTTCACCATACGTTAAATTTCAAAATGGCCCCAAAAACCTCAAAAGTGGTTCGCGGAAATTGAACGAACGATACATGCTTAGTGCACAACGCCGCCCGCTTTTTAAAGGCCCTTACGAATTTTCCTGTCCTGTTCTGTCCTGTTGACCTGTCGCGCTTAAACTCGCGACAGGTCACTAGTCCTGATCGAAACCCGTCCCAGAAGTCCAAAAACAATTTTCGAAAGGTTTCGTGAGAAGACTATTGGAGGGGTCAAAAAAAATTTAAGGGGGGAGAGGGGGTCTTGAGGTTTTTGATGTATAGCCCGGGTCCCGTTGGGAATTTAGGGCATCTGGTGGAGCCAAATTATAGGGCTCGTTCTCCCGATTCCAATGATACCTCACTCGAGGGGTCTAGGGGTCTAGACAACTGAGATATGCCTCGAGGGGATATTGGGGGAGGGGGGAGGGGGAAGGGGGGGGAGTTTCATGAGAAGGCTATTGGAGGGGTCAAAATTTTTTGAGACGGGAAGGGGGTCTTGAGGTTTTTGAGGTATATTCCGGGTCCCGTTGGGAATTTAGGGGATCTGGTGGAGCCAAATTATAGGGCTCGTTCTCCCGATTCCAATGATACCTCACTCGAGGGGTCTAGGGGTCCAGACGACTGAGATATGCCTCGAGGGGATTTTGGGGGAGGGGGAAGGGGGAGGGGGAGGTTTCATGAGAAGGCTATTGGAGGGGTCAAATTTTTTTGAGACGGGAGGGGGGTCTTGAGGTTTTTGAGGTATATTCCGGGTCCCGTTGGGAATTTAGGGGATCCGGTGGAGCCAAATTATAGGGCTCGTTCTCCCGATTCCAATGATACCTCACTCGAGGGGTCTAGGGGTCCAGACGACTGAGATATGCCTCGAGGGGATTTTGGGGGAGCGGGGAGCGGGAAGGGGGAGGGGGAGGTTTCATGAGAAGGCTATTGGAGGGGTCAAAATTTTTTGAGGGGGGAGGGGGGTCTTGAGGTTTTTGAGTTATATTCCGGGTCCCGTTGGGAATTCAGGGGATCTGGTGGAGCCAAATTATAGGGCTCGTTCTCCCGATTCCAATGATACCTCACCGAGGGGTCTAGGGGTCCAGACGACTGAGATGCCTCGAGTGGATTTTGGGGGGAGGCTATTGGTGAGGTCAAAAAATTTTAGAGGGGGAAGACTTTGTATAGAGGGTGGGTGGTGGTTTTGGGGTGGAGGGTTGTTGGGTTTGGTTGATTGATGAGAGAGAGAGAGAGAGAGAGAAACAAGCCGCACGTGTCATATGACTGTGCACATAGCAAAAAGTGTCGTTACAACTTTTGGTCTTAACTTTTTCCGTCTAATCCCCTTTCGCAACGCGCGATAAGGAACTTCGTTCCAAAAGAAATATACTTGCTCAACAGAACACTTCTACCTACTATTATTTATACTGTGGTTTGATCGCGATCTGTGGATGCGGCGTAAAGAGACGTGCTCTCTCTTCGGAGTTGCGTGGCGTACTGACCGCCGCGAGCGCTCGCACACGTATTTGTGGAAACTCGCCAGTTTATAGTAATTTGTATGAAGAATTTGAGCGAAAAAATTGAGCAAGTTTGTGATTTCTTAACACAAAATAAGAATATATTTACTAAAAAATGAAAATTTCATCTACTTCTTTATAGTTCTAACTTTATTATTTGATAAAATTAGTTTAATAATTCTTGATAATTACGACTCAGTTGTTATAATACGGGAGTGCGATTTACACGTTTTCAGTGATATTCATATTTTTTTTTACACTTATCCATAAATTTTATCTTAAATTCGAATGTTCCAGCGGCTAGTAACATTCATTGACTAGCCGTGTGATTTTTTTCAAGGTTGTGGAGTATCTTTTTCTGTATAATTCTCTTATATTCCCGACCCTCGATTGCCGTAATGGGCCCTTAAGTGATAGCACAAACACGGATGTAACTTCAATATTTTAAATTAGAAATACATAAAATTATAAATAAAATTGACAACACACACTACCGTAGATTATGAACTCACACTACCAACTTTGATAAAAATTTTTACACGTTGATGTTTGTCAATCTATAGTCTATACTAATATCATAAATGCGAAAGTGTGTCTGTCTGTCTGTTACCCCTTCACGCTTTAACCGCTGAACCGATTTTTATGAAATTTGGTATAAACATACTTTGAGTCCGGGGATATTTTATTATCACAGGATACTTTTTATCCCGAAAACACACACACGCGGGCGAAGCTGCGGGAAAAAGCTAGTATCTTATATTTAAATTTTTTTTCTACCTAAGAGCCAAAAGAACATAAGACACAAACTTAAAAATTTAAATAGGCAAGCGGACTGATTTTTTTTTATTGCATAAATGAATAGTACTCTTAAATATGAGTAACTTCTCAGAAGAAACCGTATATCAAAAGTCAATATTTTCAAAGGTACAGCGATTTGTATACAAAATTTCGCGAGTCTTTATACCAAAAAAAAATATATTTTTTTTTGCGAAATTGGTAAACAAAACCTACATCATTAGTTTACTCACATCATATACAAAAACATTCATTATGGTAAGTATGAACTTAAACGCACAAATATCGGAGATATTTACAAATATATTCCTGCGGCCATATACTTCATATACTACTTCATATACTATAACCTACAAGTGACGTCATTTGTAGGTCGACTTTAGTATGGAGCGTTTTTAGGAGGCTCGCGAAATTTTTTATAAAAATCGCTGTACCTTTGAAAATATTGACTTTTGATTTACGGTTTCTTCTGAGAAGTTACTCATATTTAAGAGTACTATTCATTTATGCAATAAAAAAATAATTGTCCGATTGCCTATTACCTAATTATCTCTCTCTTTGTAATCGTGCTACTCGTGGTCGTGGTTGCTGACCCCTTGATTAACAAAACAACCGCCATTTGCCTTTTGACCCACTACCGCCCCCGTGGAAAGCCTCCGGATTCCGGATTATATAGTCTCAGCACTCGCACAGTTCAGGCTGGCCTAAAACAACTCACCACAGCGTAGGGCGCAACGAGGCCGCAGTAAACCACGTCACGGACTCGCTCCACCTGCTTCAGCTGCTCGCCGAGTTTGTGGCTGCGCCCAGCCCACTCCAGGTAGTCCGCCCACACGGCTAACACCAGAAATGTCATCTGGAACGCCTAAAAAAAGGTTGCCATATCTAAAATTTGAATAGGAAAAACGCTTGAAAACCCCGAATTGTGAACAAATAACCAGGTTTTTTCGAGTACATATTAAAAAGGAAACCGACTTGCAAAGTAAAAATGCACAAAAAAGTATGCACTATAGGTGTACCAGAATCTCATGGCAAATAAGAAATAAAATTTTGTAGTGTGCAATACTGGGGAAACAGGATTAAACGATCTTGATACTGGTTAATTTTTCATAATGTCTTTAGTATTATTGAATATAAAATATAATACTGTATGAAGAATATTCTTATACATCGGGTTAATAATAAAAAAAGAAAACTAGCATTAATTACCCGCGTCTTCGCCCGCATTAAATTAGTTTTTAAAGTTTCATCCCCTATCTTACCCACCTATAGTCTGAATATTAGAAAACGCTGAAATATCATGCAAATATGTCCAAGAAATAAAAAGTTTAATACAAACTTTTACCCCTTTTATCCCTTTTTTTACCCCCTTGGAGGTTGAATTTTGAAGAATCCTTCCTTAGTGGATGCCTACATCCTATAAGGAATACGTATGCAAAATTTAAATTTCTAGTATAAGGGGTTAGCCTGTGCGTTGATACATCAGTCAATCAGATTTGCCTTTTATTATAATATATAGATTTAAGACGTCATATCATGAAAAATAATACAATCGTAAATTACTTTATATACTTATTTATTACAAATAACATACAATTAAATTTGCAACAGTTTATTTACTGTTGGAATTTCCTTTCGAACTGTATAGAACTCGTTTTTTTATTCCTAAATAACTGTAAATCGAAACTGTCTGAGTTGATTTTCTTCTTCCCTCTTCTCCTCCTACCAGGCATGGAAAACAAACCATCATTCGATGTGCAGTCAGCTACGATTCACCGTATATTAGTACTGGAAACACCTATAAAGAAGTCACAATAAGTACCTAAGAAAAATATAAAAAACTAAAAGTATCAAAACAACTCACTCTAACTTACCGGTCAACTCTACCACGAACTTTAAATTTTAAGCTTGAGTTCGATGTACACTTTCTTCAATCTTTATTTTTCGATAGACATTGAAAACATTATTTCTCGCTTGAGATCGAATTGGCTTTTTCGACATTTTCACAAAAACAACAAATTCTAAGAACATATGAATCACAAAATTTTAGCAGCGGTTGACAGATCACGTACTTTGATTTGACGGGTCACATTTGACATTGCCATATGAAAATCACACTATTTAATTATTTAAATGCCATGAGATTCTGGTACACCTATACCTATGAAATAAATCTTATTTTCTAAACAATTTTCCTTTTGATTGCAGCTAAAATTTTAACTATTTCTCTACAAATTTTTATTATTTTGAAGCAGGTATCAGCTCAAACAATATCCTGAATCCTGATAAAACAATATTTTATAGAACTCACGTTCAAGTTGGCTGGTAGTTGGTACCTATATTTAATGGACTCATCATTTATCATCGTTTCAAACGTAACAAAAACAGATTCTTATTAGTTTGTTACGTTTTTTTGCCGTTTTACCTGATAAACCCTTATCTAAAAGAATTCACATCTATACATCTATACTCTATACATATAAATAAAATTGAAGTGTCTGTTTGTAACTTCAAATAAACAGCTTTTCACATAGTGAATCTGAAAGTATATTCGGTACTTACAATAAAATACCAATTTTTAGAATGTTTGTCTGTCCGTCTGTCTGTCTGTCTGTCGGTCAGTCTGTCTGTTTGTTCCGGCTAATCTCTGAAACGGCTGGACCAATTTTCACGGGATTTTCACTGGCAGATAGCTGATGTAATAAGGTCTAACATAGGCTACTTTTATTTTAGGGTTCCGTTTAAAAAAATAGGGTTCCGCTTCCGTTAGTTCTGCGCAAACGAAGTTGCGGGCATCAGCTAGTTATAAATAAAACAGATGCTCTTTGTATAAAGAGCGAGCAAACAGAGCGAGCGGGAAATTTTTGAGATCATCTTATAATCAAATCAAATAATAGAGTCGAAATGATAGATATGCATGGCGAAAGAAAAAACACATAATAGATATACTTAGCTTACAAATGTGCAGTTTCCCACGGATAAGACTACCTAGATCGATTTTTTTCTCCCACAAAACTACCTGCATACTCAATTTCATGGTAACACTTGTAGCCGTTTTCGAGATCACTATCTATATTATAAAGCTGAAGAGTTTGTTTGTTGAACGCGCTAATCTCAGGAACTACTAGTTCGAATTGAAAAATTATTTTTGTGTTGGATAGTCCATTTATCGAGGAAGGCTTTAGGCTATATAATATCACGCTGCGACCAATAGGAGCGAAGAATCAGTGGAACTTGTGGAAAAAGGGGGAATATTATTCATCTTTGAGGGCTTCCGTTGTTTATTTGAACGCGCTGATCTCAGGAACTAATAGATCGAATTGAATAATTATTTTTGTGTTAAATAGGCCATTTGTCGAGAAAGGCTTTAAGCTTTAACATTACGCTGCGACCAATTGGAGCGAAGCATCAGTGCAAAATGTTGCAAAAAACGGGGAAAATTATTCATATTGGACAGATTTTAATGAATTTTTTTGTGTGTGTTCAAGTGGATTCGAGAATGGTTTAGATTTGCAATTGGACCTGGTAGGTGGCGCTGCTGTCAGTACGTCAACAAATTTAATTCTAAGGCGGTACGAAGTTCGCCGGGCCAGCTAGTACCTACTTGTAATATATATTATGTCACCGTAAAATTGTAAAAACCGTTAGATTGCAATATTACTAGAGATATTATAATATGCTGACAGATTGTCAAATACAAATTTCTCCATACAATTGTACGCATTATACCTATTTCGTTATAATTATTATAATAAAAAAGCAAACAAATATGGCGGCGCGGGGCACATACCGTATAACCAATCGGCACGGTAAATCTATATACATATAAAATCCTTTGTCCTGAATGACTGACGGTTCAACGCACAGCCTAAACCGCTGATCGTAGAGACCTGAAACTTGCAGTAATGCGTAGGCATCCGATAAGACGAGATTTTTCGAAATTCGACTCCTAAAGGGGTTTAAAGGGAGGAAAAAGTTTGTATGGGGCAACGTGATTCCTTGGTCCAATCTACTTCATATTTTGTACAAACATTATATTATAACAGAATTGATGGAATTCGTGTATCATAGTTTATTGAAATTCATCCCCTAACAGGGTTAAAAAAGGGAAAGAAGTTGTTCGGGAGCGATTTGCTTTAAAGTTGATATTAATACTCCTTAGTGCTTTTGATTTATAGCTCCCACTCACAAGCGATTGATTGATTTAGTATTTACAATTTAAACATTTAGGTACTGGATTCGTAGTCGAAATCGGTTTAGATAAAAATTGAATATACCATGAGATCCTAAGCCCACCTTACTACACTTTTTATATGAAACTCATATGAGTTTATATATAAAACTCATATACGTGTAAATTTTGGCGTTCCCACTTTTGGCGCCCACCGCAAAAACAAGCTGGTAGATCTTACACTAATCATTTTGTGTAATAGTTTGTCGTTAGCAATTTACTTTCAAATACTAATTAATTTCCAATTTGATCAAGGCAATCGATAGGTCGTGAGTGGAGAGCTTTATTTTTATTTTGACATATTATATTGTCATCATGTTGAAAAATAAATGTTAACAAGAATTCGAAAGTTAAATTTGATGAAAATCTTACTCTGAAAAACTAGGCACTTACATATTTGCGATTGCTGCATTTAATAATTTATATTCATAATACGTACATATAATATTATATATATACTATTTCAGTAGAATATTTTGAGTGTATAATTAAATTTCTTTGTCTTTTGTTGTTATATGTAATATTGAATTTATTTGTTCTTGATTTATCAGTGTTTAAAATATAGGTTTTAGTTTTTAACCCAAAACAATAACTTTTAAGATTTTTTTGTTTATAGGGCCGCAATAGACCAAGCGCTCTGTCTCACTCGCACTAGTTACTGTATACGCTCCTTGCTCTCCCAACTTCTGCTCACTTTGAATGCGTCTGGCAAGATGATAGAGCCGTCGAAACTGTCCGGCTATTATGTAAACATGGTTTAATAGGCCCCCAAAAAATTATATATAAAATTTAGGTTTTATAATATAACGTAAGTATAACTATAAATTATAATAGTTTAGGGGTGTCCGGCAGAGGGTTGTAACCATACTAACTGTCTGGCAATGAGCAACGCGAGTTTTGATATCATTATGAATCAAATATAAAAAAAATAAGTTTTATTTTATGACAAATTTGAGATCGAATTTTATACACCTTTGTTACCTGTTACCTGCCAAAGCCACCGCTGCCTCAGCTTCATAGGTGGGGATAATTCTTACCTGTACTAGGGACACACATAGAGAAACTTTCAGCTTTTATGAAAATCCGAAGGTCTAGCACTCACGGGCTCTTGGACTATTACCAATGGTGGTCGTACTGCTAACTCACCTCTCTCTCAAACTCAGCCTTGGTCCCAACTAGGATGGGTGATCACAATCCAAATTACTTTCATTAAGTTCAAAGTCCACGCTCCTACTGCCAATTGCCAACTAACGTTTTCCCATTCAAAAGATTTTTGTTCGTCGTTAAAATATTAATTATCAGCTACAAAAAAATCCTTACTTAATATTATACATATAAGCGAAAGTTTGTATGTACATAATATTATTGTTTAGTTTTTCATGCAATAACTACGTAACTAATTTTGATGAAATTTGGTATGGTAGTAGTTTATCTAGAATTAAAACAGAATACTTTTTGCAGCTTATTAAATTTTATTTATGGTAGAGTTCCCGGTAGATTTCTTGCAAATTTGTCGCAGGAATCATTCAAATAAAATGCCTACACCATAATGTATTCAATTTTGGTACTTATTGGTATTTTTCCGAACAAGCTTTCCCTCTGACTTAAACCCAAAATCACGCGGGCGAAGCTGCGGGCAAAAGCTAGTATTACAATATAACGAAAAATAATGCGTACAATAAAGTTCCAAGTTTTTTAAAAGTATGTCAAATTGTTCCTAATACCAAAATACATTAGCAGTTTGAACCATTCTTTGTGAATTTCTTTCTTTTCCTTGCAAATTAGCCTAAAAGTTTAAATTAATATTATAGGCGCGAAAACGCTATAATGAATTGTCATGACGTCATATTCTTGTAACATTGTAACTGTCAAGGGTCAAGTGTCAAATTACACTGAAAATACCAAATCCCAGAATACCTACTATTTACGTTTTTAAATAAATGTTTTAAGCCTATTAAAAATGCCTTATAAATGATGCGTAGTGCCAAAATGCACTAATTATACGTCTATAAAAACACCGGGGAAAATCTTTGTGACCATACGCCGCATACCAAAGAAAACTGAAATGCGGAAAAAGTGGCTATTACTCGCTGACGCATGACGTTAATGATTCGATGCTGGCTATTCTTTATAGAAATCGGGAAGACATTAATAAAAAAAGAAGAAGTACAAGAATATGACGTCACATCCCAATCTCGTGCGTTTTTAGTCACGTGGTCAAACGTGAAAAATTCATAATTATATTTTTGATATTTTATAAAAATCATACATATTTTTGTGTAAAAAGTTGGTTAAATTGGTTTAAATTAATGTTTAGCGATAAAATATCAACAATCTGATGTATATTTTCATCATAGGATAATACCCTATTGTATGGAGAATTTTTGTATTAGACAATCTGTCAGCATAATATAATATCTCTAGTTATATTACAATCTAACGGTTTTTACAATTTTACGGTGACATATACAAGATTCAAGATTGTCTCGTTTAAATTAGGTATAGGCACACTTGTACTCACTCTTTCACACCTGTGTGTCAAACCTAATAAATTATATACTATTATTGACACCAGTGTGTCGAATAATTATTACATAATATTATATACGTTGTTATATATTATGCTAAAAGCTCTAAAAGATAAATACTGGAATATTGTTCTGTTCTTATACTTTAAACGAGATCTTATATTCTAATATATAAAATTTCCATGTCACAATGTTAGTTACCGTACTCCTCCGAAACGGCTTTACCGATTTTTACCAAATTTTATATGCGTATTCAGTAGGTCTGAGAATCGGCTACTATCTATTTTCTATACCCCTAAGTGATAAGGGTTGTTCACCCTTACAATTTTTTTTTTAATTTTTGGACGAAATTTTTGTTTTTATTTTTTTATAATGTGGCATTTGAAAATACATACCTACAACCCAAAATTTTTACTTTTTTATCACCAACCCCTATTTTTTTATAGCCATTTTAGTAATTTAATCATTTTTCATCCCGCTCGATAACTGATCAATTATAGTGTTTTTAACTTTTTATAAGGCAAAACAACGTTTGCCGGGTCAGCTAGTATATCTATATATTATCGTAATCTCGGCAACGGCTACAAGTACTTACCTACATGAAATTTAGTATGCAGGGAGTTTTGGAGGAGAAAAATCAGTCTAGCTCAGGTTCTATCCTTTCGAAACTGCGCATTTTTAAGTTATATAATATGTTTATTACTTTATTCTTTCGTCGTGCAACAATATATCAATATTTTCGACTCTTTAATGTCAGTTCGATTGGAAGGAAGAAGAAGAATCAGCACATGTTTGCCCGGGCATCTTATGAACAAATAGTTAGCCGGGCAGTTAATGCTACTTATTGCCCTAACACAACTTTAGTTATATTAGTCGGGAGAAGAGGAAAGATAAACAAAAAACAGATGACAGATTATATTGATATTTTGAGTAACAAAGAAAATATTACTAAACTTATATTGTTTACCTTTCCTTATATAAAAAAACTGCCACACGAGAGTAACGAAAATTATATTAGATTTAAGTTGAACAGCCTACTGTGTAGTGCTACTAACCAAAATTGTATAGTTTTAACCACATATAGATGTGGTTGACATTAATAATATTATAAGTTTTAGATTTAATAATCTAACATGTGATAAGTATTTCTTATCACAGTTTTTTACCAGACGCATAGCTAGATGGCTATTTCATTTTTTAGTTTTAAGACAAGCCAAAGAATTGGCTATACCGACCACTGCTTTTATTGAGCAGAGTTTTTATTCTGACAACTATAAAGTCAGCAGCTTGGAATATGTTCCAAATAATTTAAATTAGTTTCTAAGACAACAGAGGCTCACTCTAGCAATGTGATAATCAATAATATAAATTATTTAAATGAATTACCTATCTTACCTACCAAAAATGTTAACAAAAAATGTAATTTCAATGTAAACCTGGTGCACCAAAATTTGCAAGGAATGGTAGGTAAAGAATTAGAAATTGAGTTGTTTGTTAATGAATATAACATTGATATTATGTGTATATCAGAACATTGGTTTAGAAAACATGAATTAATATTTAACTTTTGTGGTCACCAGGTAGCTAGTTCCTTCAGTCGAGAGAATGCCATTAGAGGTGGTTCTTTAATATTAATTAATAAAAAAATAAAATTTAAAGAACGTAAAGATATTATAAGACTCTCTACTGAACGAATAATTGAGGAAGCCTGTATTGAGTTGAGCCATCTTATTATTGTAAGCGTATACAGGCCTCCATCAGGTTTATATGATTCCTTTGAATCATGTTAGATGCACATATTTTTGTCAACATTTCTTCAAATCATGGAAGAAATGTTGACAAAAATATGTGCATCTAACAAGAAGATTATTGTATGTGGTGATTTCAACATTAATTTATTAGACTCAAACTCCACCACTGTTAGATTCACATCATTGTTAAAATCGTATAACCTCAGTAATTTATTTTATGAACCGACAAGAATATGTGATACAGCAGCTACTTGTATTGATAATTTTTTCACAAATATTACTCCTTATAAAAAAGAAATAATTAATGCGCTTAGCTCTGATCACTGTGGACAATTTGCTTCATTTAATATTAATTGTGAAAATAAACCTCAAGAAAAGCTTGTTTATATTCCTGTGAATACAAAACGTATTGAGAAATTTAGAGGTAAATTAGTTTCAAATATTCAACAGTTAGATGGGTTTAATAGCTCAGATGAAGCGTTTCATAAACTATTTAAAATAATAAGAACCCAGTATAACTCTGTATTTACTTCTAAAACGGTCAATTTAAATAATAGAAAAAGTAATTTTAAAACCTGGGCAACTGCAGGAATTATAATAAGTAAACAGAGATTATATAATTTGTATAACGAAAAGACATTTAATAGGAGTGAATCTTTTAAACTGTATGTCAAGCAATATTCAAAAATTTTTAAAAAAGTATGTCAAGCAGCGAAGGCACTTCACATAAAAGAAAAAATAATGAACGCTAAAAATAAAGTGAAAACCACTTGGAAGATAATTGCAGGTGAGACTGGAAGAGGTAAAGGCAGTCGTAACTCTAAATTTGAACTTTGTATTAATAATAAAAAGGTAAATTCTGACCTAGAGGTTGCGACAATCTTCGAAAAATTTTTTGCTGACATTCCGGTCTCAACTACAAAAAATTTAAATTCTTCACCTGCAGTTGCTGAAAAAATACTCAGAGAAAATGTCAAGGAATGTGATGTCAATTTTAATTTTAAAGAAATTGACTCCAGAGATATTATTAACACCTTCAAATTACTCAATATTAAAAATACTACCGATCTCTGGGGTATGTCTATAAAAGTGCTCATACGTGGTAGAGCCATGCTTCGGCACGAATGGGCCGGCTCGACCGGAGAAATACCACGGGCTCACAGAAAACCGGCGTGAAACAGCGTTTGCGCTGTGTTTCGCCGAGTGAGTGAGTTTACCGGAGGCCCAATCCCCTACCCTTATTCCCTTCCCTACCCTCCCCTATTACCCTATTCCCTCTTAAAAGGCCGGCAACGCACTTGCAGCTCTTCTGATGCTGCGAGTGTCCATGGGCGACGGAAGTTGCTTTCCATCAGGTGACCCGTTTGCTCGTTTGCCCCTATATTTCATAAAAAAAAAAAAAAGTTATAAAATCAATAATTGACATCATTGCCCCCTATCTAGCCTTAGTTTTCAATAATTGTATAAATAATGGTGTATTCCCTGACCTAATGAAACATAGCAAGGTGATGCCTATTTTTAAGGCTGGGAATAAGTCTGACCCAGCAAATTATAGACCAATATCTATACTACCGACTTTCAGTAAAATTTTCGAGAAAATAATCTTAAATCAATTGCTAGCCCACTTTAACATAAATAATTTATTACATAGTAACCAATTCGGGTTTACTAAAGATCGGTCCACAACAGATGCAGGCATCAGTCTTCTATGCAGCATATTTGGGGCATGGGAGGGATCGCATGATGCACTTGGTGTCTTTTGTGATCTATCCAAGGCTTTCGACTGTGTCGAGCATGCTACGTTGGTCAAAAAATTATACCATTATGGTATAAGGGACACGGCACTTAAACTTTTAGATTCTTATCTTAAAAATAGAACGCAGAGAGTAGAAGTTAATTCTACAAGGTCTACTGGGACCAAAATAGAATTAGGTGTGCCAAAAGGGTCAATTTTAGGCCCGTTTCTTTTTCTCATCTATATAAATGACCTTCCTTATCTAGTTAAAGATAAGCATGAGATAGTACTCTTTGCCGATGACACTTCACTAATTTTTAATGTGAAGCGACGACAGTCAAATTATGACGAGGTAAATAGTGCTCTCTCAAAAATGGTACATTGGTTTAATGTTAATAATTTACTTTTAAATTCAAATAAAACGAAATGTTTAAAGTTTAGCCTCCCAAATGTTAGGCAGGCACAAACCAATATACTATTAAATTATGAGAAAATGAACTTAGTGGACACCACTGTATTTCTAGGAATAACACTAGATTGTAAATTACAGTGGGGTCCCCATATTGCAAATCTGGCAGATAAGCTCAGTTCTGCAGCATATGCAGTCAAAAAAATTAGAGAAATTACCGATGAGGATACAGCGCGGCTAGTTTATTTTAGTTATTTTCATAGTATAATGTCATATGGCATTCTTCTTTGGGGAAACGCTGCGGACATTAATATAATATTTGCGCTACAGAAGCGAGCTATACGTTCTATTTATAAGATGTCATGTTTTGAATCTCTGAGAGAAAAAATTAAAGAAATAGGTACCTATTCTGACCGTTGCTTCTCAATACATTTTGGACAATGTGCTGTATGTCAGAAAGAATTGAACGAATTTTAAAAAGAAAAGTGACACACATTGTAGGAATACTAGAAATAGGAACAAGTTAGAAATACCAGTGATCAGACTTAGTAAAGTAAGTAAATCTTTTAAAGGTCAATGTATACGCCTTTACAATAGAATCCCAGAAAACGTTCAAAATCTTTCCATTAATCAATTTAAAAAAGCTGTTAAAGAACGTTTGTGTGCTAAAGCTTATTATAAAGTCAGTGATTTCACTAACGATTGCACACCTTGGGAATAAGATGGCCCCATGCAAGGCTGCTTTTATGTACTTAAGTATGTTTATATAGATTAAGTTACAACATTGTAAAATATCTTTTGAAAAGAACAATTTTCCCATCTTTTTGCTAAAAGGTGGCCCCGTGCGAGTTTCTTACGCCGCCGGTTCTTCTCGCCGGGCTAGTTTCCGAACCGGTGGTAGGCATCATGTAGGACAATTCTATAAGTGTTATATTATAACCTACATGGAAATAAAAATTTTGAGTTTGAGTTTTGAGTTTGAAAACAGTACAGGGCCTCTAGTCAAGATGCATCCGATAATTACGACGGCGAAGTTCGAAAACAAAATGTATGGGATTTGACATAACGCATCGCAAGCGACATGTCACTTGACGATGACGTATATATATATTCCGTAGTGCTAGCTTCTGTAATTATGAATATAAATGGATGAAATTTGGTGAAGTTAATGACTGTGTATAGATCTCGGTTTTGGCATCATAAAATAATAATAATTTTACATATAATATGACTCTCCATACATGTGAAGTGGAGATGAAAAATATGTTTTTATTCTACTCCATATATCTACTCAATAGGTGTTTTAAAATAAAGACAAAGTTTCATACAATAAATGATTTTCTTACAAAGTCAACCATTTTCGAGTAATCGGACTCCAAAGTGGTTATAAGTAATAAAATACTCATTAGGAAAATTATTTTGAACGAAATCGGACAGTACCTACCTAAAATTTGAAGTAATTTGAAAAACCTATAACGCGTTTATAGTTACGGAACCCTCCTTAGACTTATCCTAACATGCCCTTGGTTAGGTTATTTTTAATCCTTTTAATTTAGCACTAATTAGTACCTAATTACTGAACTTTTTGCATTTTTCGGTATATAATATTTATGTTGCCTTTCGGAAAATATAAGAATTTTGCTAATTTAAAACAAATGTATTTTCTCAATTAGTCTCTTTATTTGTCTTTGGGAGACCTACAATGAGAAAACATCTAATGAATACTTACCATATTCCAATTACTGAGGAAGAATGGCGCGTTATCCCGCATGTCTAGCAGCCGTTCGCTGACTCCAGGCTCGCTGGTTTTCTTCACCATCACCAGCACAGTATGTATTAGAGTCACAGCATTAGACAGGAGGTATACCAGGTGAAAGACAGTCCGGAGCAGCAGCAGCCGCCAGTACAGCGTATTCTTCGCCATGACTGCGCAGCTTATCAGAATCGCAAATCGAGGTCTATAGTTTCTGCCATATAAGGGAGACCAACGTGAGCAATGAGTATTTGTATATTAGATATGTATTGCGCTACTCCAATGCCTTTTAAATACTATAGAGAGGGCGCCCAAATCTTCAATTATATACATGAAAATTAATTCACAAGGTAAAAAAATATGCAAAATCACATGGTAAAACTTAATAAGGTAAAATTTATGCGGGTCAATAAAGACGCCGCAGCGTGTCGACTTAATTTTTTTGTGTATTTGATTATAGAGAACATTTTATTAAACAATCTAGACCTTATTTTCGTATATAATCTTAAAAAATAACGAGGATACAAATAATTTAAAGAAGAAGGGGCATTTTTGTATGAAGCCCGTCCCCACTTGTAGCACTACAAGACATACGATAATATATCAAATGAAAGGGCTTCAAAAGTGTGACATTTTATTGTATGACGAAAAATCTGTAAACCATGGGGGAAAAAAGTTAAAGGTTAAGGAAAAGTAAAAAAATCGCCTTGAGTCATTTCATAGTGTTGATAAACTGCCTCACTATGTATTTTGAAGAAATGTATGGAAGAATAATAAAAGTTAAAATAAGCTATTTCATCAATTCTTCCGCACATAATTTTACTTTCTGGAAATTGTTTCTTACTTGCGATATTATCGAATGATGCAATATACAGAATGTTTTCTTTTTCACAATCTGTGGGTTCGAATCCTCGCTAGGAAAATTGAGTTATCAAAAATCTTATGATGCCGTTTAAGTTTTTCGTTGGACTCGACATTCCGTAGGGCTAAATTGCTATTCCTAATTTGTTTTAGACTTCTCTCACAACGCACAGAAGAATAATTCACTATGTACCTACTATGTCTTTTTTACTTTTTTCTGTACATAATCGTTTTAAAATGTTTTTGCTATTTAATTATATACTATTTTAATGTAATTGTTTTATCTTACACACCAATTGTTTTATCTTACACACCAATGATAAAAACGTCCTACTTACAGAATTTACTTCTTCGGTAACGTCAAACGTGTACTACAGAGCAGCGCGCGGCGTAGGGAGTTGCGTCGCGATGCTCACTGCGAGTGTTACAGAGCCAAAGAATATAATTATATATTATATATATTACTAACGTAAATAATCGTCATACATCTATACTAATATAATAAAGAGGAAAAGTTTGTTTGTTTGCATTGAATAGGCTCCGAAACTACTGGACTGATTTTGATGAAATTTGGCACAGATGTAGAGTAAACCACGGGGAAGGACATATGCTACTTTTTATTGCAAAAAAATGTACGGTTTCTGCGAAATTAACTTTTGCGCGCACGAAGTCTCGGGCAACATCTAGTATATTATATACTTACATGATTGACAGCTCGAGCGGGGCGTGAGTTTTTTCCAGTCAGGATTTTTGTTCATGGGGCTGGCCGTTGGTCGTTTCGTGCTTTGACCTAATTGACAATATAATTTCTTAATATTTATGATAGAATTATCTGACGCGACGTTTAAAATTATTTCGATGTTACGCTTACGTCAACATAGCTGTAATTCGTCGGTACTCGAGCTGTCATTTGTAGAGTATCGCCCATGTGACAGAGCTACAAAGATTAAATTGTTGTATGTGTCCAATTTACCATTAACTAAAGTACAGTGCGACCAACTTATCAGTAAACAAAATTGGAACTACAGCTGCCATTTTGTGAAATATCATTCGCTGTCAGTTTTGAAGGTGCGAGTGCTCTGTGTGTTTTAAGTCTTATTTTATATTGTTAAAAGTATCATTATCATGCCGAAACCACTAAAAAGTTATGCGCGATTTAGCAACACTAAACGCGACACTACCGATCTCGGCTACTGAACAGAAAAGTTGGTGGCACTGTAAAGGGTTTACTTTGTTTGACGTTTGTTATTTCACTGTATTTCTAAGTCTTTAGTGTTTCTTATATATTAAAATTGACATTTTGAAAATTGAGTTCTTTTTACGGTTTGTTATTTTTGGATTTTTAATTATCATAATATGAGGAAAATTTAGCAAATACTTGTATACGTCAAAATTTGTTTACTGCTTGGGGAAGTTTGAGCAAAATTATCACTATTTAATTGGTTTTAAAATTATAATTATCTATTGTTGTTGTATGTAAATTTTAACACTTTAAATTATTTTTTGTAATAATGCTTAAAATATTCCATTATAATATTATAATTGTTAAAGTATCAATAACTTATCACAATGACCTATATTTACCACGTTTGTATGTTTATATATTTACCTCTGTTAAAGTATGGTAGTAAGTCGGATCTATCTAACTTGCAACCTATATCAATATTGGACATTTAGAGTATCATAGTAGCCCGGATATGTCGTTTTGTAATCTATTTAAATTAATTAAACATAAACTTGACACTATTTTTACCTCTAAGACAGTGAGAACAAACAATAAAAGTAAATTTAGTGAATGGGCAACAGCAGGTATTTTTAAAAGTAGATTAAAATTGTATGAACTTTGTAAGGAAAGAACAATGAATCAAAGTGAAGAATTAAAAAATTATGTAAGATTATAATTATTCAAAACTATTTAAGCAAGTTTGTTCTGCAGCAAAATCTCTTCACATTAGAAGTAGAATAAAGAATTCGAAAAATAAGATAAAAACAACTTGGCAAATTATTGCAAATGAAACTGGGAGAGTCACCAGTCGCAACACAGATTTTAAATTGAATATAGATTAAATTAATTAAATCCGACAATAAAGTTGCAACTGATTTTGAGAAATACTTTGCTGACATTCTAGTTTCAACCACCAAAAATTTGGATGCCTCTCCTGCTGATGCTGAATTACTTGTCAAAGAAAATCTAAGAGAGTGTGAAATCGAATTTAGATTTAAAGAAATAGGACCCTAAGATATTATTAAAAAAATTAAATTATTATATATGTATTAGGGTTGTAACGGAGGCCATTTTAGCGGAGGCGGAGGCGGATGCGGAGGAGAAGAGGCTCACCTCCGCGGATGCGGAGGTTAGCGGAGGTGGAGGCGGAGGTGAAATTTGAAGTGGAATAAATTAAATAAATTCATGATTTATTAAAGTCAGAAACATTTCATTAGGGACCGTCCATTAATCACGTGATGTTTTTAACAACTTTTTAGACCCCTCCCCTCCCCCTGGTGATACGTGGTGAGGTTTTATACTACCCCCCCTCCCCCACCTAAGATCACGTGGTTTTTTTTTACATAGTAAGCAGGTCATGTATGAAGAAAAACTTTAACTTAAAAAACAATTTAATCGAATAATTTAAGCAATTAAAACTATACGAGTCATTTGTTTTGTAAGTATTTAAACAACACTACGAATATACAACCAATAATAATTTCGGTATGCATAGACTAGATTCGAAAATTAATACACGTGATGTCTCCTTATACCCCTCCCCCCCCTTGGTGATACTTGGTGATTTTTTTTGGGACCCCCCCTCCCCCTTTAGGCATCACGTGATTAATGGACGACCCCTTATGCACTTAATCACTTAAAACAATCACGGCTCAATTACAACTTCGCGGTACCGAACGATTCGACAAGTTGATTCCTGTTCAGTGTGGCCATATGTGGCAGGATCCTGCCATTTTGGTCATAATTTTAGCCTCTGGCAGTATTTGTTGACGTTTAAGTAATTTGGCAGGATGTGGCACTATTGCAATATTAGCTGGTAGATTTGGCAGTAAAATGATTCAAAGATTCAGAAGTTTATTTATAGTATTGAAATAGTATCGATAAAAAAATGTGTTAATTTAAATAACTTTTTGGACAATAAATATTTGTATTTGTATTTGTATATCAGTAGGTAATTATGGCAACTCTCTTTGGGGGTAGAGAATCCCCGTAAAATATCTTGTCAATCTGGAACTCAACTTGCGAGTTTTTTTTTTATTATGATGTTGATTCTCGCAAATCAAGATCATAATAAACAAAAAACGAAAACCGACTTCCAAAGTAGAAATGCACAAAAAAGTATGAAATAAAACTATTTTTTTTAATAAGTAATGGGAATTATTTTCTTTCAAATTTTAACTGTTTCTCTACTCAATCTTCATAATTTTGAAGTTGGTACTTACATGTAGCTACTTAGATTTTACATGTAAAACAAGGCATCAGTGAATATAATGATTGCATTTTATTCCAACCAACAAAATAAATGATGCAGTAAAATACAAAAGCGATGTTTAAAGAAGTCGATGAAGAAATTAATGATGCAAATACAACTAATGTATAATGGTAATTTAATTTTTAAACTTTTAACTACACTGCATTAAACGAAACTAACCAAAAATCTGTATTTTAAATTTACGAATTATTTTGGCTTCTGCATTAAATGAAACTACCAAAAATCTGTATTTTAAATTTCGGCATTATTTTGGCATTTTTTTAAGAGTATGGCAGGTTTTGTCAGTTTTTTAAACTCAGTAGGGCAGGATAACAGATTTGAAGTTGGTCACACTGTCATTCGTTAACGCACGAAGTATAGATACCATGAGTCCGAACGGTATAGGCTTTTCCATAATATTCATGATACAATAATAAATCCAGATATTAGTTCTCTTTTAGCCAGTGGCAGGGCTGCGCTGGAATTTTGGACGTACCGATGCTATTGTGGCGGACCAATCAGCGCACAGTCCTGAATCGCGCTTGGTAGTTCTTAAAATATGGCGCGCTCTACCGGCAAAAAATCTGTCCCACAAATTGAGACCATTATTTTAACATTACGTTCGGACTCCTGGCATCTATAGTTCGTGCATTCACGTCCCCACCACCACTCGCCCGTGTTCCCGCGGCACAAGCAAAATCTTGACCATTTCACGCGCAAACACGCACCCGGGCCTCTAGTTAAGAATCAAGATGTATTCGATAATTTCGACGGCGAAGCTCGAAAACAAAATTTATGGGATTTGACTTATGGCATCGCAAACGACATGTAACTTAACGATGACTTATGTCAAATACCATACATTTTTGATATCGAAGTTTGCCATCGAAATTATCGAACGCATTTTGACTAGAGGCACAGAGCGGCGTAAATAAACCTCCGTTAAAACTCCGCATCAATTTTGCGGAGGCGGATGCGGAGGTGAAATTTTTTGCGGAGGCTCCGCAGTAACGGAGGCGGAGGCGGAGCTCCGTTACAACCCTAATATGTATTAATACTGTAGATTTATGGGGCCTATCTATGAAAGTTATGAAATCTATAATCGATATTATCGCACCTTACTTAGCAACTATTTTTAATGATTGTTAAAAAGTGGCGTATTTCCTGATCTAATGAAACATAGTAAAATTTTACCTCTGTTTAAGTCTGGTAGTAGGTCGGATCCATTTGACTTTCGACCTATATCTATTTTACCAACAATAAGTAAAATATATGAAAAAATAATACTTATTCAGTTACTAGCACACTTTAATATAAATAGCATTTTACATGATAAACAATTTGGTTTTACGAAGGGTCGCTCTACAACAGATGCAAGCGTTGATCTAATTACTTATATTTTTGATACTTGGGAGGGGTCGCAGGATGCTTTAGGAGTCTTTTGCGATCTCTCTAAGGCATTTGATTGCGTGCAGCATACAACGTTGATCAGGAAACTATGCCACTACGGAGTAAGGGGACCAGCACTCGTCCTATTAAAATCTTATTTATCAAATAGGACTCAGAGGGTTGAGATAAATGGAAAAAGATCCACAGGTACCAAAATTGAGATGGGGGGAAAGGTCCTAAAATGGATCCTTGTGGGAACAAGGATCCATTTTAGGACCCTTCCTTTTTCTGGTCTATATAAATGACCTACCATACCTTATTAATGGAAAAAAACGGGATAGTCTTATTTGCTGATGACACGTCACTTACTTTTAATATTAATCGCCAAAACGCAGGCTATGACGAAGTAAATAATACTCTCTCAAAAATAGTACACTGGTTTAGTGTTAATAATCTTTTGTTAAATAGCAAAAACACTAAATGTATAAAGGTCACGTTGCCGAATGTAAGGCAAACTGAAACCAATGTACTATTGAATGGGAAAAGTAAGGAATTAGTACATACAGCTGTCTTTTTAGGTATAACATTAGACGCAAAACTTCAGTGGGGCCCTCATATTGCTGGGTTGGCCGACAGACTCAGTTCAGCAGCATTTGTACTAAGTAAGATAAGAAAATTTACAGATGAAAACACAGCAAGGCTTGTATACTTTAGTTACTTCCACATTATAATGTCCTATGGCATTCTACTGTGGGGAAATGCTGCAGATATAAATACTATATTTGTGCTGCAGAAGCGAGCTGTTCGGGCAATCTACAAGCTGGCCCCCAACACTTCATTAAGAGAGAAGTTCAAAGAAACTGGAATCTTAACTGTAGCTTCTCAGTATGTTCTAGCAAATGTATTATATGTTAAAAAAAATTAAGCCAATTCAAAAAGAAAAGTGACAACCACAATAGAAATACTCGAAATAAGCATAAGCTTGATATACCAGTGACTAGACTTAGTAAAGTAAAGAATTCGTAAGGCCTATTCGTAAGGCATTGGCCTTACGAATTGTATAGGCGTATACATTGGTATACGCCTATACAATAAGATCCCAGAACGCGTTCAATTTTTTTCAATCAATAAATTTAAAAAAGTAGTTAAAGAACGTTTATGTGCTAAAGCCTATTATAAAGTTAATGATTTTATGAATGATAACACACCTTGGGAATGAGGTGGCCTTCTGCAAGGCTACTTCTAAATTACATATACTACTGTACTCTTGTTATGTAGTTTTAGGCGTAACATTGTTATATACCATTTTTATTTTAAAAGAACAATTTTTTCTCACGCCGGTTTTTCTCGCCGGGCTAGTTTCCGAACCGGTGGTAGGCATCATGTAGGACAATTCTATAAGTGTTATATTAAAACCTATATAGAAATTAAAAAAATTGAGTTTGAGTTTATCTATTTTACCAACAATAAGTAAAATATATGATAAAAATAATACTTAGGTCCTCTTTTTAATATAATATATCTATGACTTAGGCACTCAGTTGATAGCACACTTTATTATTTTTCAGTTTTATGAAGGGACGCTCTACAACAGGCAATTCTGCTAAATAAAACCTGTTTTAATACAATTACAATCAAGTCCCGATACGATAAAACTGTCAAAGGGTGTTTTTATGAACGTTATATACCAACGTGAAACGCGCTCTGACTGGCATACTGTAATAAAATCCGTTAATTGTAACATGTCGCTTCACTTTTAATCCAATCCAAGTAAAATGAAAGTTTACTTGAGAGAATTGAGGTTTGCTTGAGAGAATTGAGATGCTTGGGAGGGGTTGCAGGATGCTCTAGGAGTCTTTTCTCTAAGGGTCACTTCATACTGCAATGCAGCGCGACGCGACACGACTTAGATACTTGAAGATACCAGTGACTGTCTGGTGCGCAGTGCATTTGACAGCAGTGTTTTTAGTGCGAGTTTTGTCACTACTCGTCGTGAAGAAGTTAACTACAATTTGTATGGCATCGAATTAGTTACCATTACCACTAGGGGCGTTGTTTCGATGCCATACAAATTGTCAACGAGTAGTGACAAAAACTCGCACTCGGCACCATAGATTATACAGATATATATAGGTCGCGCAACGAATTAAGATCTTTCGAGAAAAGTAGAGGGGGTATGCGCAGAAGTCAGTTTTAGGGTGTATTTGGCGATAGCGGGCTCGGGTGGGAAGGTGTGGTGCGCCGAACGCATGCCGAACGTCGCTGCCGACACGCTATTGGTACGTAAGTAATATATATTCTTTGCTATTGGTCACATGCGCGAACGGCCCTCTCCACTTTCACTGAGCGCTCATAAACCGTTGCGCGACCTGTACTAGTACTCGGGTCTCGGCACAGTACGCCGCGGCCCGCGTGTATCTATGTGGTGCTGGCGACTAGGATCTGATCTACACCGCTCTACGCCGAGAGGTGCAGCGCTACGTGACGCAATGTATTCTGAATTGTCACAATGAAATATGTATACTTTCGTGTACCTAGTGAAGAATGTTTTTGAGAAAATTAGTAAATGAATTTAATGGACACCACTGTGTTTCTAGATATAATAGTAGATAGTAAATTACAGTGGTGTCCTCATATTGCTAATCTTGCAGATAGGCTCAGTTTTGCAGCATATGCAGTCAGAAAATTAGGGAAATTTCTGACGAAAACACGGCGCCACTACTTTATTTTAGTTAAGTACTTTAATAGTAGAATGTCTTACGGCATCCTTTTACGTGGAAATGCCGCCGACATTAATACAATATTTGTGCTGCAGAAACGAGCAATACGTTCAATTTACAAAATGTCTCCTTTTGAATTTCTGAGAGAAAAGTTAAAAAATACCTACTTATTTTTTTAAACTTTTCTCTCAGAAATTTAAAAGGAGACATTTTGTAAATGACCGTCGCTTCTCAATACATTTTGGGTATATAAATATGTTCGAAAGAATATTAGTAATTTTAAAACTAAAAGCGACAATCACTGTAAAACACTAGAAATAAACACAAGCTAGATATACCGGTGATCATATTAAGTAAAGTAAGCAAATATTTTAAAGGCCTATACAATAGAATCTCAAAAAACTTTAAAAATCTTTCCATTTATAGATTTAAAAAGGTAGTTAAAGAACGTTTGTGTGCTAAAGGGTCAATGATTTTATTTACGATCGCACACTCTAATATAGGAATTATAGGACGGCAAGGCCACTAATAGAGCTAGAGCTCGTCGTCGAAAATGGAGATCATCGAGAACAAGCATTGGACCACTGCAGGTCGCTAGGGGCCTAAAAGTTTGATATAAAACAGCCGGTCTGGCGGTTCTAAACCTGGCAGATTTTTTTTTATTGACCAAAATGTGTGAAGATTTTTTGAGTTAAAAAAGGTCATAAGGAACAAGAAAACTATTTAGATACACGGGTGCGCGCCAACTAGAAACCGACAAAAATGCAAGTCTGGCAGTCCTACTCTTGACCAGTTTCCAGCCAGACCGCCCTAAACGTGTAAGAATTTGGAGTAAAAAAAGGTCATAGAGAACAAGGTCAAATTATACGTCGATCTGTTCGTCTCCTAGTCCTCTTTTGAAAACCGTCGGTCTGGCATGCTCAAACCTGGCCAAAACTCAGCCAGACCGGGATGAAGCTACCTCCTGTGATACTTACTAAGAGGCATATTATGTCGCGGTGCAGGCTCACGCGATCCCGTGGCCCGCCAAGGGTGGTATCGAGTGGAGTACCGCCGAGTTTTTAGTGAGTAGGGGCTGCGCCCATTCACCATCTTTTCGGGCGCAGCAGAGTCTCACATACTCACTGGTAGGACCCCCATCTTCCTGTGTGATGATTAAAAGCATTTTCTCGGCGAAAAAAAAAAAAAAAAAAAAAAAAGAGGAATATTAGGATTAATTTACACTTAATGAAGAGTGATTTGAATAGATTTGTATGTATTCTTTCCAAATTTCAAATTTGCCATCTCATATTACTACTACTCGATCCGCCATCATGAAAAAATGGCGATATCTTTAATATTTTTAACCGACTTCCAAAAAAAGGAGGCGGTTATACGTTCGGCTGTATATATATATATATATATATATATATATATATATATATATATATATATATATATATATATATATATATATATATATATATATATATATATATATATATTTTGTATGTTCGCGGATAACTCCTCCGTCTGTTGGCCGATTTTCAAAATTCTTTTTTTGATGTAAAAGGTATAATTCGAAGTTGGTCCCATTTTCAGAAAATTGGTGACCTGATGATGGGATCCATGAGGAAACGAGGGAACTCCTCAAAATTTATATGGATACATATGGTGATTTCGACTTTTTCTGAAGTAGTCCAAGCATATGCTACAAGAAAGTAAGATTTTGCTCCAAGGTATACCCTGGATCCAAAAGTACGGAACAGAACTCCTGACTCCTTATAGATACATGTTTGGGGATTTTGGCGTTGTTTAAAGAACTGCAAGCATATGCCACTTTGTCAATTAGAGTAATCATCATCATCACCACCACTATCACAGCATACATCATCACATTATGATGATAAAGAAGGCACTTCTTATAGTATTTTACACTAACACGGAGATTTTTGAACATTACTCTGCCGTTTATGGACCTATTTGCAAAATTATTTTGTTGTTGCAAAGGGCTTAATTCGAAATTGGTCCTTTAGTCACTAAAGTGGAAACGTGAAGATGCGATCCATGAGGAATCGAGGGAACTCCTCGAAATTTATATCGACACATATAGTGATTTTGACTTTTACTGAAGTAACACAAGCATATGCTACCAAAGAATAAGACGTTGTACCAAGGTATACCCTGAATCCAAAAGCACTGAACAGAACTCCTCAGTCTTTAAAGATATGCGTTAGGAAATTTCGGAATTGTTTAAAGAACTGCAAGCATATGCCACTTTGTAACTTACAGTAATCATCATCATCATCTTAATAACAATACCTAATGGAAGCTTGGCGCGTATTCAGTTATACATTCGATCGTATATTTTAGACGTTTTAAAGACGTATTAATAATAACTTAACAAAATATATAACTAAAAAGGGTGAAATTATTATTTTTAAACAAAATATTAAACCGACTTCCAAAGTAAAAATACACAAAAAAGTATGAAATAAAACTTATTTTATAAATAATTCCCCTTTTAAACATTGTCTATTTCTCTACTTAATCTTCTTAATTTTGAAGTCGGTACCAGCAAATATGAACGTGAGTTCTATAAAATATTGTAGAATATCGTTTAGGCTGGTAGCGACTTCAAAATTAAGAAGATTAAGTAGAGAAATAGACAAATTTAAAAGGGGAATTATTTATAAAATAAGTTTTATTTCATACTTTTTTGTGTATTTTTGCTTTGGAAGTCGGTTTAATTTTTTTGTTTAAAAATAATGTCAATAACTCTTCAGTGACACATTTTACGAGAAAAGTTTGTTCAGCAAAATTTAACTAGATGCAATTTTCTACAATTTATGTTATGAGTAGTTTTATGTCAAATTAATAGTTTTTGCGCTGCAAAGTCTTAGAAAGAAATTTTATTTGTGTTGTATTTCTACAATATGAGATGGCAAATTTGAAATTTGGAAAGAATACATACAAATCTATTGAAATCACTCTTCATTAAGTGTAAATTAATCATAATATGCCTCTTAGTAAGTATCACAGTAGTAAGTATCTAAATAGTTTTCTTATCACCTTTTTTACTCAAAAAATCTTCACACATTTTGGTCAATAAAAAAAAAATCTGCCAGGTTTAGAACCGCCAGACCGGCGGTTTTATATCAAACTTTTAGGCCCCTAGCGATCTGCAGTGGTCCAATGCTTGTTCTCGATGACCTCCATTTTCGACCACGAGCTCTAGCTCTATAAGTCCTAACACTTCATTAAGAGATAAGTTAAAAAAAACTGGAATCTTAACTGTAGCTTTTCAGTACGTTGAAGTGCCTACTGTATCTAGATATTTTCTGTGAAAGAAGACAACACTCATTTTCTTCCGTGTCTTAAACGGAACTAATTCCACATTGTGCATAAGTAATAATTAAAAAATAGGGTCCACTTGCGCAGAAGTCGGTAAAAGTTACCCTTGGTTAAAATATCATGCCTTCTCTTTCATAACGACGAAGAACGAGAGAAATAACACCACGGTTAACTTTAACCCCGATCTGCGCAAGCGGGCCTAAGACGTGTAACCAATGTGTGGGTCTATATTCCGTAGTTAATTTGCATTCCTTAACATCTATTTTGGAACAAAGTAAGGGACTTACTTTGTTCCAAAATAGATACCTTAAATGTCACCTTTTCAGGAAAATAAACTTACATGACGAAAATAAATTGTCCTGTTTTGCCTTTTGGGACCGATTCTATTTAAAGTTTATGGTGTATTTAAATTTTATTCACTCTGTTAACTGCTCCTGAATGAATTGGAATCGAAAATTAAATTTTCCCTCCGTTTTTAGGGTTCCGTAGTACTGTAGTTTCACTCTGTCCGTCCGTCCATCTGTCCTCCCTTCGTAACTTCGGTAACTATGAATATAAATAAACAAAATTTTGTATAGTAATTGATTGCATAATATACCTACTTTATTTTTGGCATCAAAATAATATAGTCTACCTTGAGCCTTTTCATAGTCTCTTGAAATGCTCTGATGTTTGCTGTGATTTTAGAATATGTTGCCAATTGTTGTTTAGCTTAGTATTAGATTCAAATCAATTTATTCATACACACAAAATAGATATAAAACAAATATTATACATAATTATATAATATATCACATGCTAATCCGATCCCGCTAAGTTGAACTTGAGTTACGGGTATCAGACAACGGATATATATTTTATACTATACACAGTATAAAATCTTATTTTATATATTAGTCGCATTCACTCTTACACACATACTGTAGTTTATCACGCATTGTCTTTTGTCGGCGACGTGATGCGCGCTTCGTTGGGGAGCCTTCCCCGAAACCTCCGGTAGACTACGTCCGTCGGCCAGAACTCCTCCACCTCGAAGGCCGGTAGAAGATGCGTCACCAGGTACTCTCACCACAAAGGAACTGAAGTCGACCTTGTGGCGAGACTCCAGACGCTCGCTCATTAAGGTGAAAGACGTTTTCTTTCGGATGTAGTCCACGACGTCCTTGACCTTCGTGGACCAGTGCACGTAAATGGGATTTAATTTAATTTCTACTCCTCTTACATATTTCTTCTGATTAATTTAATTGATGGTCAAAAACAGCTTTAGTATCTTCGAGCCCTCCTGAGAGAGTCTTTGTTAACGTAACCATCAACACCATTGATGACTTTAGTTGCAGTTAAGAAATGTGTGATGAGCATTGGCTCGCTATTTTTATTTATTTACGGACGGATTTACGATATTTTTTTACAGACATTGATCCGTACAAAATGGCTAAAAACCAAAAGTCCATCAAATATTGTGAAAACAACTAACAATAAAAAAAAACTTTTCTAATGGATCTTTACGTCACAGACAAACCTTGCTTGCGATAAACTTTCTTTATTGAAATAACGTAGATTTTAGAGCACCTTCAGGAGTTAAATTGCAATCTGAATATTGACTCGGGGGAAATCAGGTTTTACATTTTACAGTGGTGTCGCAATCACAGATGCTGTAAGAGTTGTTACAGGATTGTTTGTGTACGTAGGCGGTGGTGAGCTTTAATACGATACTAATTGTTGCCCGCGACTTCGTCCGCGTCAACTGATGGCTAAATAATGCATTAGTTTCGACCAAATTTGCAACGGAAGCCCTCAAAGATGAATAATTTTCCCCGTTTTTTCCTCATTTTCTACTGATTCTTCGCTTGTATTGGTCGCAGCGTGATGTTATATAGCCTCAATCCTTCCTCGATAAATGGACTATCCAACACAAAAATCTTTTTTCAATTTGAACCTGAGATTCAAACAAAGTAGTTCAAACAAACAAACAACTCTTCAGCTTTATAATATTATAAGTATAGATGAGGAAACAGTGATTGCATTTAAGAAGCAAAAGAAGCGAACACACAAAAGCGCCATCTAGCGTCAACCAATGAAACCACTTGGTATAAACAGGGACAGCGTGAGGTCTCCTACTCAGTACTAGATAGCGCTACTGTGCGAACACTCCAGAATAAACCCAACTCGGTCACGCGAGTCGGGAACCTCCTGGAATGGTCTGGGACTCGTGACGACCGATATAAATACGCCGGGAGAATGCGAGTGAGTTGAATTCACTTTGAGCTTCCTGCGAAGCGAAACAGGCGATACAAGTGAAAACTAGTGATCGGGAGTTCGATTTGAATAGCGAAACAGGCGATATCGATGTGAATACTAGTGTTCAATAATATACCTACAACTCCATCTGGCGGCGGGGTGCGTAAACCTGCGCCGGCGTGAACACAGCAAAATATGAGGTGTGGCGCCATTTTGACAGCGGTGACAAGTGATATTTTTTTTGAAAGCAACTCACTCACTTCCGATTCTTTGTGGTTAAAAAGAATAAATTCTAGTTCATATTTACGTTTTTTTTTTTTTGATGGAACATTTAAGGTCAAATATTTTGAGAGATTTATTATAAGTAACACAATAAAGTAGTAGATTCTCAACATTCTGGTCCAAACGATCCGGATAACAAAGAGCCACGCGGCAACGTGGAGCGTCACATCAGAAGGCATTGGAGAAGAGGATTGTCTAGGATTGTCTGCAAGTCGCATCCGGTCAGGTCACAAAACCCCTTTCCCTAATCCATGTCCAAAAATTTGCGTTAATATCGTTAATTTTCGTCTTAGTTTTCGTGTTGTGCAGCGTTGCCGAGCGGGAAACTGTAAGTACTCTTGCCTTCTATTACCTTTCAAAATGAGTGATGATGAGTTTCTGCAGTCAGTGTCTTATCAGGATTCTGCTAAAATAAGCGAAAGGGCTAAATCTCCTCGTTTAGGTGTTAGCACAATGTCAAATAAACGTCTCGTTGATTTGAAAAAGCAGCGAGGCACACTGAAAGGCAGGCTCACGTTATTTGAAAAGTATATTTCTAAATTAGACAAATCAAAATTAAATTCGAGTAATAAAACTGAATTAGATTTACGAATTCAGTCAGCTTGCACTATTTTCCAAAGTTTTAATGATATTCAAGGTGAAATCGAGCAATTAATTGATGAGCCCGATTTATCCAGTCAATTAGAATATCGCGAATCATTTGAACAGCAGTACTTCTCCGTCATGGCTGACGCGAAGTGCTTAGTAAATCCTAATAGTAGTGAACAAACCCAATCTGTTTCTTATCAAGTGTATAATCCTGTGTCTATTAAGTTGCCAGTAATAAAACTACCTGCGTTTGATGGTGCGTATGATCAGTGGTTGGAGTATAGAAACTCATATCTCACCATGATACACAATCGTGAAGACCTCAACGATATACAGAAGTTTCATTATTTAAAATCGTCCCTTAATGGTACTGCCTCTCAAGTTATATCTGCTTTGGAATTTACTGCGGAAAACTACTCACACGCATGGGATTTATTAGAAAATAGGTTTCACAACAATCGTTTATTAGTACAAAATCATGTAAAAGCGTTATTTACTGTTCAGTCACTTCAAAGCGAATCGTATGTTCAAATTAGAAAATTAATAGACTCAATATTACGTAATTTGCGAGCACTTAAATCTCTGAACGAGCCAACCGATGCTTGGGATACTTTAATTGTTTATCTTATTGTTTCTAAACTCGATCAGTCCACCGAACGCGAGTGGGAAACTCATAAAGGTACTCTTGTGTCTAAAAATAATTTAAACAACATCAAATTAACTGATCTTCTAGAATTTTTGAGAAACCGTGCGGATATGTTAGAAATGATTAAGTCAAATAATAATAAAAGTTCTTCTACGTTTAGCACAATATTAATGATACTATTAAGTCAAATTCCAATCAAAACAAAAGATATGCCAGTAAATCAAACAATATAAATTCACAACCTGTCACACATTCATACTTAACTAATTCAAGTCATAATAAACATAACTCGGAAAATAATAAGCTAAGACGTACTTGTGTTGACTGCGGCGGAGACCATTATTTGTATTCTTGTCCAATTTTTTTAAATTTGCCCGTGCAAGATAGATGGATAATTGTGAAAAATAAAGGCCTTTGTCAAAATTGTATTCGTTCTAATAATCACTTGCCGAGCGAATGCTCATATATGGTCCATGTAAATTATGTACAAATAATCATAATACATTGCTTCATAATAATATTACTTCTAGCGAAAGAATAGGTAAGGCCGTATCCACGTCTATTTCGCATCCGGCGTCGAGTGTAAACAAATCAGCTGATACGCAGCAGATACACTCCGAGCGCAATGTACTTACGTGCAGTGCTGCGATACAACATGTTCTATTGTCGACGGCACTCATCGATGTACCTGACTCAAGTAATTGCTATCACACGGTTAAAGCACTCCTTGACAACGGGAGTCAAAATTGTTTTATCACAGAATCGTTATGTAATCGTTTACAATTACCTATTACACAGTCCACAATCCATATTTCGGGTGTAGGACAAAGCGTTTCAAAAGTTCCTACACTTGCAAAATAAACATTCGTTCTAAAGTCAATGACTTTAATAGAACAATTCAATGTTGGGTTCTGCCTCGTATTACATCGAAGTTACCTTCGTTAGACGTTCAATGTCAATATATACAGATACCTAAACATATTTCGCTCGCGGACCCGACGTTTAGTGTTCCGTCGGACATTGATATACTTTTAGGGGCGGATATATTTTGGGATCTATTAAATAATAATAAGATTAAACTCAGCAGTGGTCCATATCTGTACGATTCCAAAATAGGATGGATCATCTCTGGCCCTCTTTGTAGTAATGATTCGTTTAAACCTGAGGGAGTTCAATGTAATTTCGCTCAAATTAATACACAATTACAAAAATTCTGGGAGTTAGAAGAATTGTCTGACTTACCAAATATCATGTCGAAAGATGATCGTTATTGTGAAAAATTATTTACAGAGACTACAAAACGCGATGAACATGGTAGATTCTCTATTCGTATTCCTTTAAAGGAGTCACCCGAGTTGTTAGGTGATTCATACACTATGGCAAAAAATCGTTTTTTATGTCTTGAAAGAAAGTTAGATCGTTTACCTAACTATAAAAAGCTATATTTGGAATTTATTCGGGAATATGAGGCACTCGATCACATGACCCCAGTGGCATCAAAAGATGTCCCTGATATATTGAGTAAGCCGCATTACATCCTACCTCATCACGGTGTTTACCGAGAGGATAGTGTCACTACAAAATTGCGCTTTGTATTTGACGCGAGCGCGAGTACGTCGAACAATAAATCGTTGAATAATATACAACATATAGGACCGCCATTACAAAATGATATTTTGTCTATTTTACTTAGATTCAGGCAGTATAAATACGTAGTGTGTGCGGACATTCAGAAACATTTTAGACAGATTTTAATTCAACCAGATCAACGTAACCTACAATTAATATTATGGCGGGAAAGTTGAGACTTACCTTTGCAACTGTATAAGTTAAATACAGTGCCGTATGGTACTGCGTCGGCTCCTTATCTTAGCATGCGATGCTTAAAACAATTAGCTTTAGAAAGTGATGATGATTTGGTTGCTAAGACCATTAATGACAGCTTTTATGTGGATGACCTTATAACTGGAGGGGATGACCTTGACTCGTTAATGCAGTTGTGTAATAAAATATCCGTGTTACTAAAAAAGGGTTGTTTTCCGTTACATAAGTGGACGTTTAGTCATGACGTGTCTCTTGATAGTTGTAAGGACCTAAATATCGGTGAAAATCGATTGTCTAAAACGTTGGGGTTAGGATGGTGTACGAAAAATGATGACTTTTATTTTACAACTAAGGTCACACACAGTGACACAGTAGTAACGAAACGTACAATATTATCCACGATCGCACAAGTGTACGATCCTTTAGGTTTGCTAGCGCCTGCGGTAATTACAGCTAAATCATTGTTACAAAATTTATGGTTGCATAAATTAGATTGGGATGACGAAGTTCCTAAAAATATTACGACTACATGGCATAAGTTTCTTTCTGATTTACAACATTTAGGTGATATTAAAATACCTCGCTATGCGATTCGCGGAAATTACATAGAACTTCATATTCTTACTGTTGCGTCTCAAAATGCCTACGGAGCGTGCGCGTACGTTAGATCGTGTCATAATGATTGTGAAAATACTAATTTCAGTGCATTTATTATGCGCTAAAAGTAAATTGGCGCCGATAAAGTCAGTTAGCATTCCTCGGCTTGAACTATGCGGAGCGTTAGTAGGTGCAAAATTGTATTATAAAATAAAGAAGTCTTTGTACCTAAATTTTAATAAAGTTTATTTCTGGACTGACTCAACAATAGTACAGGGGTGGCTTCGTCTGTCACCGCATCTGCTCAAAACTTTTGTACAAAATCGTGTCGTTGAAATAAACGAATAGGGAATATGCATGTATTTTTTTATTCTTTTAAACGTTTCTACTGGTTATAACATTTCAAAATATATATATAACACATCTAAAATATTATTTATTATCCTGGAAAAAATGTTTTAAAATCACAATCATTTTTGGGCGACTTAAAAACGCCATTTTCGAGCGCTTGAGTTGTGAACTATGACGTCACAACGTCATCGCACTTGGATAGACAGTTGACAGATAAAATCATTGTTTGACTTTTTTTTTACTATTTATGGCGTCGGCTTATCACAATTTGCCAGTGTCAAGTATATTTTCATCAACGTATTTCTAAATCGTCAAGTCCAAAGTCTAGTCAAAGTCCAAATAAATAGTCACGGTAGTCAATCAGTCAAGTCAGTCGATTCAGTAGTGATAAACGCTTTACTGAAACTTCCTAGGGAGTTTTGGCGGGAAACCCAATTTAGCACGCATTTTGTAATTGTATCACGTTTCCACACTAGTGCACCTCAACGAATAATTAATGGTTAATATTCCACCAATATTACACATTAAAAACCGAAATAACATGAATTTAAAAAAATAATACAAAATTATGATTGAAAACAGAAATTTTCAATGCTCAGAATTTTTTTCGGCCTTCCGGATTCCGGATCATATTAAAGTCCCAGCCTTATATGAAATTTCTGTTTCACTTGACACAATGAAATTTTTTATATTGGTAATGGTTTAATACCTTTCCCTTAAATAAAAAAAAAGTTTTGAAAGTTGACACACGTCCGTGCGGTCTATGACGTCACGTTTTGTTCAGCCAATAATATCCTTTTTTGAAATTTGCGCGGCATTTTCAAAAACAATACTTTTTGATGATTAATTTTCACTATTAATTCACGATAAATTAAAAAAACAATTGTACGGGTATGTTTCTTTAGCGATAAAGATTACAAATAAAAATATTTTATCCATTTTGGTGTCACATGCATATTCCCTATTGACATGTGATACAATTTGGCGGCATGTCAAGGGCACAGAGAACCCTGCCGATATCATAACGCGAGGTGCTACGCTAGACACATTAAGGTACGATAAAAATAATATCTGGTGGTGTGGCCCTACGTTTTTACAAGAACCTAGTCGCAGGTGGCCTATAACTGATATTAAAGAATCGTCACCCGTTGATTTACCCGAAACTAAACCGGACACAATTAATTTACATTCTATTCAAATAATATCATTGTTTGATTTTGAACGCTTTTCTTCATTTATTCGTTTGCAAAGAGTTTGTGGATATTCATTGCGATTTATAAATAACGCACAAGCAAAGTCGCGCGGCGGCATCGGTACGCGTAAAACCGGTTCGTTATCAGTAGATGAGTTGCAACAATTGCTCGATACGTTGACGCGGTTTGTTCAACAAGAATCTTTTACTGAACAATATCATGAATTAAAAAATGAGATACCGTTTAATAGTAAGAAAAATAACAGCAATAAATTGTTGAATAAGAAAATATCAGTTTTAAATATATTTTTAGATAAGTCTAATATAATTCGTATAGGTGGAAGGTTATCTAACGCGGTTGAATTTAACTATGACAAAAAACATCCCGTATTGTTAAGCGCCAAACATCGTTTTTCAAGGTTATTGTGTGAACATGAACACAAACGGCTACTTCATGCCGGTCCTCAACTTTTAGTATATTCAATGCGTGAAAGGTGGTGGATCTTAGGAGCTCGTAACTTGGCTAGACAGGTGGTACATAACTGTCTCATATGCAAACGCATGAGAGGGAGAACATTGACACCTCTGATGGGTAATTTACCTGCTGAACGACTAGAGCCCAGTTTTCCTTTCATGCAATGTGGTGTAGACTATGCGGGACCACTGTTCATATTGGATCGCAAAGGCAGAGGTGCTAAGCTAATCAAAGCATATATTTGTTTATTTATATGTTTCACGACCAGAGCTATACATTTAGAATTGGTAGGTAGCTTGAGCACACAGGATTATATCTTAGCATTAAACCGTTTTATAGCACGTCGTGGAAAGCCATACCAAATCTTTTCAGACAATGGAAAGAATTTTGTCGGTGCTGAAAAGGAGTTAGCAGTAATTTTTAGCAACACTAGTGATATTTTTGATTTTCTTAGTAATAATCAAATTCGTTTAACATTTATACCACCATATAGTCCTCATTTTGGCGGGTTGTGGGAAGCGGGAGTCAAGTCCTGCAAGTACCATTTGCGGCGAGTACTGGGTAATGCCAGGTTAACACGCGAGGAGTTTGAAACAGTATTAACGCAAATTGAAGCTGTTCTGAACTCCCGCCTTTTGTCCCCTCTGTCCTCAGACTCTGACGATTACCTCCCACTGACTCCAGCACACTTCCTGATCGGTCGACCGCTGACGGCGCCCATCTACGAGAACCTCACGACGATCGAGCCTACGAGACTGGGACGCTACGACCGTGTGGAGCAACTTAGACAACATTTTTGGCAACGATGGTCTAAAGAATATGTTTCAGAGCTCCAACAATGAACAAAATGGAAGAGCAACAATGAGGATATTACACCGGACAGCTTAGTTCTTATCAAGGAGGAGAATGTACCACCACTCAAATGGAAATTGGGTCGAGTGGTTAAAGTATTCCCGGGGCCCGATGGAATATCCCGTGTAGCTGAAATCCGTACAGCGCACGGCATTATACGGCGCTCCTTTTCAAAGATCTGCCCATTACATTCACAATAGTCAAGAATTTATGAAGACGAGTACTTGATGATGGAAGACTACATCCTGGTGCTTCCAAGGCGGCCGGTATGTTCAATAATATACCTACAACGCCATCTGGCGGCGGGGTGCGTAAACCTGCGCCGGCGTGAACACAGCAAAATATGAGGTGTGGCGCCATTTTGACAGCGGTGACAAGTGATATTTTTTTTGAAAGCAACTCACTCACTTCCGATTCGTTGTGGTTAAAAAGAATAAATTCTAGTTCATATTTACGTTTTTTTTTTGATGGAACATTTAAGGTCAAATATTTTGAGAGATTTATTATAAGTAACACAATAAAGTAGTAGATTCTCAACAACTAGTGATGTGATGATACCGTGAGTGAAACCCACGACTTGGCTACGACTTAGGACACCGTTAGTGCTTAGTGTTTGGACTTAGTGTTTAATGTTGGACCTAGTGCTTCAGTAGTGTGTGTGCTAGTGAATAAAGTCTTCAAAAGAGTCAGCAGGTCTTTCTCTCCAAATCTTTCGAACCCCAGCACGTAACACTGGTGTCAGAAGTGGGATTTGGAGATACCATTGACTCCGAGAGAAGACTTTAAGGAGGGCGTCGGGACAAGGGTACAACGAGCTGCGGAGGCCACACCCACTGGGGACCAAGCTCCGCCCACTGGCCCGCCTACCATGCCCCGCCCACTAACCACGCCCCTCAACCCCGCCCACTGGTCCTGCCCACTGACCACGCACCTCAGGCTCCGCCCACTTTGACCCAAGCCACTCACGCTGGCGCCGCCTACCGGGTCACGCCCACTCAGGCCACGCCTACTGGCCCCGCCCACCGGGCCCCGCCTGCTCAAGTCCTTTGGGTCTCTGGGAGAATGATGCCATGAGGGAGGCTCAAGAAAGAAATGACAACCTTCGGCACATCATCACGTGGAAGAAACGGGGTGACGTGGAACCAATCTGGAGTGAGGTTGCACCCACTGGCGCTGTCACTAAGGCGTACTGGGCGCAATGGGACAGTCTGATACTTCAAAGCGGAATACCCTACCGGAAATGGGAGAAGACTAACGGCAGAGAGTTCCGTCTTCAGATAATTGTCCTAAGAACGAGAGTACCAGATGTTCTCCGTGAAATACATGATGGCGTATCAGAGGGTCATCTGGGTGTCAAGAGGGACATTCAAAGTGGTACATATGAACCGTCTAGCGCGGTACCACGGCAGTGGCAGCGAGCCACTAAGAGAGGAGTAGTGTTACGAACACACAAAAGCGCCATCTAGCGTCAACCAATGAAACCACTTGGTATGAACAGGGACAGCGTGAGGTCTCCTACTCAGTACTAGATGGCGCTACTGTGCGAACACTCCAGAATAAATCCAACTCGGTCACGCGAGTCGGGAATCTCCTGGAATGGTCTGGGACTCGTGACGACCGATATAAATACGCCGGGAGAATGCGAGCGAGTTGAGTTCACTTTGAGCTTCCTGCGAAGCGAAACAGGCGATACAAGTGAAAACTAGTGATCGGGAGTTCGATTTGAATAGCGAAACGGGCGATATCGATGTGAATACTAGTGATGTGATGATACCGTGAGTGAAACCCACGACTTGGCTACGACTTAGGACACCGTTAGTGCTTAGTGTTTGGACTTAGTGTTTAATGTTGGACCTAGTGCTTCAGTAGTGTGTGTGCTAGTGAATAAAGTCTTCAAAAGAGTCAGCAGGTCTTTCTCTCCAAATCATTCGAACCCCAGCACGTAACAATAGTAAGATTATTATTTGTAATATACAAATAATACATCTGAATTATAATAGCCATATTCGGGTCTCGCGATCATCAGTATTAAATAAAATATTTACTTTAAGGACCAACATTAAATTATATGGCAGGTAATAGATATTCATTCTTTGCCTATGAGTACAATTATACCGACTAACTTAATTGTGGTTTGCAAATTAATATAGACACCGAAATGTGAACCCTATTAAGGTAAGCCGGGTGGGAATTAAAGTGGGCTTAAAATAAGCTTTTAGTAAATTGTACCTAAAAATAATATCGTTAATACTTTAGGTACCTGAGGGAGGTTGTTGTTTATGAAGCTTTCTGGAGGTCTCATGTTCTATGCCCCTGGGGAGACGGCGAGACGAATACTTAGGTAACCTTACTTCCAGCTAAACTCCAGGGGTTACAAGTTTAAATTGTTTATTAAAAATAAACTAATTTGTACCTCGACTTATAATATCTATTTACAATACCCACAAACTCAACTATGAACGTGCTAAAACAAGTAAGTATTTTACTTTTCAAAAATATCTAAAAATGTAGTTTGTATACCCTTATCACTGAATTGCAGTAAACCCGGATGCTATGATTACAGAATCCACTTTCACTTATTAAAGGATCTCGATTTCGTAAAATATCCAAAACGAAAATATGTCTGCTATGTTGGGAAATATTTCGGAACGTGACATTCTTTGAATTTACCTTACAATGCAATTTTAGGCATTCATCGAGCCAAATTTAAAGAAAATAGAATAATTAATTTTAGCAGTTATCTACAGGTAAATGAAACGAAATAATCGTTACAGATTATGATTAAAAGTAAAATGAAAAGTTGATATATTGACACACTCTGTTTAGTGTATAATATTATTAAAATACTGATAACAAATGCAAATAATATTTAAATATTAAATGAAAAAGCAAATTTCCATAGCAAAAAGATTTAATTTAAGAAACAAGATAGTCCATATAATATGTAATTAGTTACCTACTAATTAAAATATTGTGACTGTGTGTAGATAATTTGTTTTTTATAATTTATTATATTATAAGTGCGTTCCCGATCCTAAGAACCACCAATCCCCATTAGGCTACTGGTACCTTCCTACCAGAGAAACACAAAGCATTTTACCCTTTACATGTAGCTACTATCATAACCCTGAACCCTTTGAACTTTCTATGTCTTCTAGACGTATGCTTTAAATTATGCTGACAATGAGTATCTCCATACAAATCGTATATATCTAACAAAATTGCGTTTTTGCTACTAAATATCTCGTAAACTAAGTATTACATTTGATTTTTATAAAATTTTAAAAGCTTGAGTCGCGACTGACTCTTCCACGACAAAAAATAAGACTACTATAAGTAGTAATCTGATTTATTTATTAAAAATGAAAATATGAGGGCATGATAATGCTTTATCAGCGAAATGCTTTGGAAAAAGATAGTAGGTACAGCCGCTTTATATAGAATACTAAAAGTTAAGTGCAAATATTTTGTTCATTCAAACATTTCAAATGACAATTGCAGGTTGGGAAATGTGGTTAACGTGTCTGTTCCGCTACCGCTTATGTAGTAACGAAACGACCAAGACACAGGTTTTGTAGAGTCAGAAGCTCGGCTCTAGATAAAATCTGATAATTTTTTGACAGTGCAAGTCATTTGGTCTCGTCTTGGCATTTATTATAAATGAAAATATGTTTTGTAAGATTTAGGTATTACATACCTATTTGGTCTAGCTCCATAATCGAAGAATATATAATAATTATATAACTAACGTATTATTTAGCTTCTACGAGGCACTTGCAAATGCTTTGACGTAACACTAACTTGGCGGTAGCGCAGATTCGAAAGCTTCTCCTACCAAAAAATAATTTGACTGCCCAGAAAAATATTTTCCATAGAAAAATATATAGAAAAAGTATATATTATAGTATATTCACTTCAGCAAGAAAATAATTCATTTGCTGAAAGCTTTAGGTATAAATGTTAATTTTGTTAAATCACAGTATCCTCTAAAATTATGTATGTTTAGATATTCTTTATACTTCTACTATATCTATGAGTATTCGCTCCGTGCACGACTTCAGCGCCACCTAGCGTTCGCAACTTTGTTGGCTCTGACCGTTCTGGCGTTTTTAAATTTTTTGGCGGCATTGTGATAAAATATTAAAACAATAATTTTCCTAAAGAGTTTTTAGCATGATCTATCAGCATGGAAATTTGCAAGTTTCTATCTCCTATAGTTTAAAAATGCTAGGGGGGGACCAACTTACAAACTATTTTGGAGGCCGATTACTCGAAAATAGTCAACTTTAAAAAAAAAAGTAACGTATGAAACCTTGCCTTTATTTTAAAAGACCTATTCTACGACACCCCATACGATGGGGTAGAGTGAAAAAATATTTTTCATCCCCACTTCACATGTATGGAAGGCCAACCCTAAAATATGAAATTATTATTTTTTTATGATCCCGAAACCGTGATCTATACACAATCTATAACTGTACCAAATTTCATCAATTTATATTCATAATTACAGGAGCTAGAGGCGTGGACAGACAGACAGACAGACAGACAGACGGTCAGAGCGAAACTATAGGGGTTCCTTAAGTATTACGGAACCCTAAAAATACTATTGTGTTATTAATGTAAACTTCAAAATTACTGTGATTTGGGTGGACAGTGTTGTGTAATCATACGGGAACCGTACATTTTCCCGCGATAAGTAGTATCCTATGTCCTTTTCCTGGTTCTAAGCTACCTCCCTACCAATTTTCAGCCAAATCGGTTCAGTCGTTCTTGAGTTATAAATAGTGTAACTAACACGACTTTCTTTTATATAATAATACTAGCTGTCCCGACACACGTTGTTCTGTCTTAAATATGAACAGGAATGAATAAATGACTACATCTACAATGCAACCTACGCCCTAAGCCTACACCGACAACCTACACCTTTTCCAATATTTCTCACTGTTTCAATCTTTAGCTAAATCGGCCCAACCGTTCTCAAGTTTTGAGTCCCTCGGGAATAGGATAAAAAGTATCCTATGTCCTTCTCCTGGTTCTAAACTACCTCCCCACCAATTTTCAGCCGAATAGGTTCAGCCGTTCTTGAGTTATAAATAGTGTAACTAACACGATTTTCTTTTATATATTTAGATATATAGATTAAATATTGTTTTCAGATCAAAATGAGTATTATTTTAAAGACCGGGTTTGTGAGTATCACTCAATATAAAATTTCAACCACAAACCGTTTGTAAAGGAAAATTGATGGTATCTGCTGGACATGTCCGAGATGTAGCGGAATTATTAAGAACAAAACAAGGACAGAGTTCTATACTTCAAGCCCGCATTATCAGACAAACATCTGGTTCTTTGATACATAGATATATAATATTAAAACTTTGATACCTTATAAAACGCTTTTAGAATTTTAGAAAATTAAAGATTGCTTCGGCATTGACAGATGACAAAGCCAACATTATTTCTACTTTTTGCCACCATGAGCGCTGCGATCGATTTTGATACCCCCACCTAGTACTTCGCACCCAGCGAATAGTCAGTATAGAATAAGCTACATCTCAATTTTACAAAAGTTCCACGTAAAATCTCCTTAAAAGGATTGTGTCCAAGAATTTACATGGTTAATAAAGCTTCGCTGGAACAAAGAAAAAGTATTTTCATTAATTTAATATTTGAATACCTTAAAACTCCCCGGGATCCCATTATGCAAATGTAGTTAATAAATTAGAAGTTGAAAAGTAATTCGAAGTTGGATTTGGTTTGCAGGTGTCGGAAACCACCTCAGTGTCGACTACGTTATGAATTTATCGATGCAGAGAACATGCCATCGTTACTTACAATGACGATCTTTGAAATTGAAAATATATATGGGATTGACTGGATTGACAACAAAAGTGCTAACACACGTACGGATTCGGTACGGAGCGAACCACGGATTTGGTCCGCTCCGTACCAAATCCGACCGTGTGAAGAGTTATAGTCCGGCGATCATAATTATGGAACATAGATATGGACTATGGTTTGCTCCGTACCAAATCCGTACGTATGTAGTCAGGCGATTGGGCCGGACAACGATCTCAAACACTGAGATGCCAACTTAGGAATTTTCCCCCCAAAATTAGGGAAAAATCTACGGGGGTTACTAGGTGGCAGAATTTTTAGACTTTACTCCATAAAAATAAATTTTTGTGTGTATATAATTATAGACCGGGTGTGAAAATGTATAGGGAGTGAAATCAGATTAAGTGACACCTTAGTTTTATGTCATTTATGCGTAAGTTTTTATGTATATCACCATGAAGTATAGATAACAAGGAGTCCGAACGTAATGTTAAAATAATGGTCTCAATTACGGGGACAGATTTTTGCCGGTAGAGCGCGCGACGGTCCGACATGCACTCGTTTGAAATTACGCGGGAAGTTTAAAGTTGCTATTGACAGCTCTGGAAAGATTGAAATCTTATTATATAAAAGTTTTAGGAAATTCTTAGAAACTGTTCTCGAAAAATAGATACCGTAGAACACGGTAATTGCCTAACGGTAATTTAAAAATAATTGTAATAAATAATAGTATTGGCAACACGCGGTACTCGTCGGTCTCGCACGCCTAGCGGCAGAAAAGAGAACTAAGATCTGGTCCTATTATTGTGTACATAATTATTATTAAAAAGCCTATACCGTTCGGACTCCTGGTATCTATGCTTCATGTATATCACATAGAGTTTTTACATAGCTTATTATCTTTTATGCCGAGATTAAAGCTAATATTGGACTATAATTGGGTTATCCCAAATTATAGTCCATAAAATTAGCGTGAATATAGTTCTAATATATAATTTATAGTATAACTAACCAAGGTCGAATGAAGGGTTAAGTTTGGATAGTAATATTTTTGAAAGTTGGTATAACTACACGATTTTAATGAATTGTGAGAATCATCGTCGTCGTCGAAAAACAGCACTATAAATAGAACTCTGCGCTAATACAATAGAGCTGAAAATCGAACACAAGAGTGTCGAGTGTCTGATTCGGATTCGATCCGACACCGGATTCGGTATGCGAATATGGTTTGCGGACCAAGTTCGAGTGTCTGTTAGCACTTTAACGTTCGCTAAGTAACATACGTCATAGCATCGTTTTTGATTTGTAACTTTGATATTGTAAGTAACGATGGCATGCTGGCTAAGCCCTCGTGTGTTGCAAACCATCTTGCTGCGAAAGTGTTATAAATATTAGCCATAAGGTAATTTTCAGAAGGACCCCAGAGATAGTTGATATAAATCAGTTTATTACCAGCAAATCAAAGTTAGTAAACCACTATAATATGAATATTACATAATAATAATAATAATAATACAACAGTACTCACACTTCAAATATTTTCTGTTTGAAAAGTTCTTTTAGGTATATTCGAATTTTGAGTAGTATTATTTGTTTGTATTAATTAAACATTAACTTGTAAGTACGATGAACGATATATCTTTGCTGCATTTAATTAAAAGTTGCCAATACAATCTATTAACTTGAGTGGTTAGAGCGTTGCTTCAAACGAGCTCTGATTAAAATTATTGCAAGCCACACATTCGTCGATTGCATTTTATTCTTTAACTAGCATTAATTGCTCGCGGCTTCGCCCGCGTGAAATTAGGTTTACACTTTCATCCCCTATTTTACTCCCTTGGGGGTTGAATTATGAAAAATACTTTCTTCGTGGATGCCTACGTCATATGAGAAATACGTGTGCAAAATTTCTAGCCTTAAAGATTTGGCCTGTAATCCCTTGTTGATACATCAGTAAATCAGCTTTGCCTTTTATTTAAATAGCTGATAGATGTGTTGATTAGATTTTATACAAATAAAGTACATAAATGTTATATATATACAGAAGTTCTGTCACTGCTTACTCTATATAGTAGCGACAGAGACAAAACATTCATGGTTAAAAAATCTAAATATATAAAAGGCAAACCTGACTGACTCATCTATCAACGTACAGCCGAAACTGCTGAACGGATTTTGCTGAAATTTGGCATACAGATAGTTGTAATGATGAAAGCATCCGCTAAAAAAGGATTTTTGAAAACTCGCCAAGGGATTAAATTTTGTAAGGAAACCGAACTCCACGCGGACGAAGTTGCGGGCAAAAGCTAGTATATTATAAAATTGAAGGCAATACAATATGCAGCATGGATGCAAACGCCTATTTCCACTAAACGTTATTACGTATGCGGGAACATTTTATATTTTAGAGAAATGGCTTACGTAATCCTCGGCTTCGCGGATTTCTGAATCGAATTTATTTTACCATACGATGATCCTGGATAAATATAATAGTACAATTTCCCACTGCATGTTATAAGCAAATTTTCTTATATTAAATGTAAAATATAGCTTCAACAATATTAAATGAATATAAACCTATATATTATAAACGGCTGTATCTTTGATTTTGATTCCTGTGATAAAGGATCTTGACAGACAGATGGACGAACAACAAAGTGATCCTATAAGAGTTCCGTTTTTTCCTTTCGAGGTTTGGAACCCTAACAACCGCCATCTTGATCTTAGAAGATTTGTCAATTATACGCGCACTGATTACTCAACTGCTGAAAGCAACAATATTTCAACATGACAAATGTCAAACCCCAAACAACCCCAAAAGTGGGGCAGTTTAAGTGTAGACACAATTTTTTCCTCTTGATTCCCGGAGTTAGCATCACTGACTTATGTGGAATCGACGAAATTATAGTACTGAAATGTGAAAATGTGTTATAATTAATAACAACAAAATTTTCTTGAAGACAACACAAAGAAATAAAAATTGAAATCCAAAGCGAGGCGAACACAAATCTCCGCCGGTCTTGTAACTCCGCACTTTTCTTAAATTGCAATGGCGTTACAGAAACCCGCGTCTGTTATATCATTTCAGTAGACGGCCAGCTTTAAGAAATAAGTTATCATCACAATCATATCACAGTAATGGAAATGTTTAGCCTTGACTAATGTACCTAGGCTTTACATACATATATTTATTTAAAAATAAGTAGTTAGGTAAATACAATTAATATAAAAACTTACTATCTAAATACAATACGGTGTGGATTTAATAAAATAAAACAATGGAATAATACACTATAGTCTATACCTACCTACTAGTACCTACGAAGCTAACCTCAGGAGAAAAGCCCACCCCGCAGCATACCGGGCTCAAATGTTCCCATGACGCTAGCCGCATTGCCGCGCTGAATGGCCAGGGAAACATGTTGAACCAGGTACGCCCCGGAGCGGGGGTCGTTGCCGCAATCCCGCAGCCGTCGGCCCAGCTCACGGATCAGACCCTTCGCTTCGTCGCACCAGGGACCACCTGTTTCGACTGCGAAAGGCACGAACAGGTACTGCCGCTCCAGTTCCGCGTACTTAGAGCGCTTATGCCTGGCCGCAGACTCTGCAGCAGAGCCAGCTGTGCGTATGGTGCTGGGAGTGTGTGAGGCGGCGAAGGTGCTCACACACGTGGCATCCCAAAGGAGGCAGCGGCCTTTCCTCCACGGAACCAAAGTGAGACCATCTGGGCGCTTGCCGTCAGTTCGGCTCAAACCAGGGGGCTCAAGCGCACATGGTACGTTCGCCGACACCAATGCTCGACGGAGAATATCGTTTAGGGCATGGTGTCTGGCGAAACGTCCGGCAGCCTTAATGCAGCTGAGCCCGTGGTAGCCGTAGGGGTCAACAATTTAGGGGGCCAGGGGCCTAGGCTTTTATTAATTTCTATTTTCTACCTAATACTCGTAATATGTTAAGACTGTATATAAAGCCATAGTCATATTGGCACTCTGGTCCAAATGACTAATTAAAAAGGTTACTGAATTACAGAACCTGCTATATCAAGTGCCACAAATTATTCAGAAAGATCTCAAAGCATATTAAAGAGATTGTACTATTTTTCAAAATTTAGGTACCATTTTGTATTTTAGTTAAGAGTTTTAAAACAAACTTACAATGCTTTTGTAAAATGCATATAATTTATCTTTGAAATTACTCATAATGTCATTTACAATAAATTATACTTATCATGTTATTTTTTGATCATTCATAAGAAAATTATAATTCTATCTCTGAGGGATATAATTCGTTTTATTATTTAAGAAAATACTCAACTCAACCCTATTTTGTTGAAAAAATACATTTATTTATAACCGAATTGACTTGATATTCGATTGGATATAATATAATATTATACAGTATAGAGTCCATGCCAATGAACGACCATACACATTACACAGTCAGTTCTAACCAATCCAATCGAACTGATCAAGTCGATTGGACGATATACCGTATGGTCTTAATAGCTCTCAATATTTTTTAACACTGAAGTTACTAGAAATCTCTAGTAACTTCAGTGAGATTCAGGGCTCTACTTAATCAAGTAGAGCCCAGATTCTCACTGGTATATAATGAAAAATGCAAATGAAATTTTTTATTTCCAAATGAAACTCAACAAGCTTTTTTCGGAAAGGCCACAGAAAAAGCTAACCCTAACTCGCTGAGAAGAACCGACGTAAGAAACTTGTACGGGCCGTTTTGCATTATCCGATCCGATATCATATCGGACCGATAATGAGGAAGACAGTAATATAAAATGTATGAAACATATACCTATCTTTCACATTCCCGGTCCGATTACGGATATTGGATCGAATAATGAAAAAACGCTCCGATACAAATATAGTACTAAATTAATAACATATTTGTAGCATATTTTCTCACTAGTGTGGCACTCAAACTAATTAAGATGTTTATATTGCTGAAGTGATAGTTTTTCTATTGGATTTCACGAAAATAGTAATATTTTCCTTGCAATGCAAACCCTAGGAATCTATTTATTAAACGTTATTTTAGATATTAGAACAACTTAATATAACAACGTAACGTAATACCTACTCTATAACGTTGTTCTGAGATCTAAAATAACATTTAATGAATAGCAATAGGCTAAAAGGTAATTGCGAGACTTGCGAGACTCTTGCGAGACTCTTGCTGCAAGACCAAGACCAAGACTGATTTGGGCAACACTAGCCGTATCACGATAAAACATCGTACATTGCATAATGGAGACGTATTGATATAACAGAGTATTAGGTTATTGAATTTCGACTTTTTAAGCAATTATAATAACATAGGTAATACATAGTCATAGTTAGTTCTATGACAACAGTCAACCTGCTTATGAATTAGATTAGAAGAATGGTAGTAAGTACATTATACGTATATTATAATATGATAAGTAGGTAGTTAAGGTAAGAGTTGTGTAGTGAGTTAAAGTACCATTTATAAAAAAAATCACAGATTTCGTGCCTCACACGACTATCGAGCACATTGGAAATGAATCTACGGAATTCGAAAAAATATTGTCGCTGAGTGACTAGAAAGTCGGGATAATAGGAAAATGTTACAATAAAACTACAAAGTTAAATGATAATTATTTTATACCTAGACTAGCTTTTGGCCGCGACTTCGTACGCGTATATATATTGAGGTGATTAATTTTCCTATTATTTTTAGAAAGAGACCTTAATTATTATGCTAAAAATAAATTAAATTAAATAGTAAATTAGTCATCAAGAATAGGAATTATTTTACGCAATGAATAGCTATATTTACATATACTGTACGTAGGGCCCAGGCCTCATACATTTCTTGAACATCTCTTTTAAAAGGGGGATTGTGACACGTATTTTATAATAACATCCATGTATTATCCCGATCCCGATCCCAATCCCAATCGCAATCCCAATCCCAATCCCAATCCCAATCCCAATCCCAATCCTAATTATTCTAATTCTAATTCTTTAGCAATTAAGTTTTATTTCATACTTTTTTGTACATTTTTACTATGGAAGTCGGTTTTGTTGAAAAATAATATTTCTTCTCTTTTTGTTTTTGTTGAAAAATAATATTAGTTATATTTATTATTTTATTATTTAAAATATTTTAAGAAACTTATAAATACAGAAACGCCCCCGCTATTCTCACTCTCTTGGCAAAACGAACTCAAGCGTTTATTTTATGCCACGTTTCTGAGAGGTATTTCCCCAAATAAACATTTCATAACTGTGGACCTTAATATAAAATCACCTGTGATGATAATCATTAGGCACTATAATATTAAATAATTATTATTATCTATTGTAGTAGTCGGTGGAAAAAAAAGGAAGTAGCAATAAGCATTAATTAATATAATGTTATAGTGATGATTATGATGATCACGAATATAATTTTATCGAAGTTTGAATAATCGTCGATGTGGCGCATAAGTATAAAGCACCTAGGAGCCCGAGCTTTGCTCGGTGTTTTTTAGAACAATAAAATAAGAAAAATAAATAATAAAATCTTTTTAATATTATACATCTATGTATAAAAACAAATAGGTATAAAAGAAAAAGAAACAATGAGAATGACAAAAATATTTTCTTACCGTGATTCGAACCCATCACATTCTGAATTTCCAAACAATGCAAAAGTTACACGTAGGCACGTATACCAAGCTGCCAACGAGACTGACGTAAGAAAGTCGAAATTATTGATATATTGTTGCACGTCAAAATAAAAAAACATATATTGCTTAAAAATGCGCAGTCTCTAAGGGATAAGACCTGGCTAGATCGATTTTTCACACCCAAAACTCACCGTGTACTAAATTTATGTAAATACTTGTAACCGTTGTCGAGATTCTGAATATAAACATACAAGATGGTCTCGCTTAAAGCATAAAATATTATTTTATTTTGTTTCAAAAAGGTTAGGCTATAGGGCAAACCCTTAACCCGATCATATTTGTTTTAGGCTCAAATTGTAGCTGACTTAACTGTCCAGAGGAGTTTTTCTCAAATTTTTGATATCATTCTTCGTTTCGAAAATATCGAGCACCAAAATCAAAAATTCGGAAAAAATTGAATTTTTTTTCACTATTTCGGCCTTAACTTTTTTAGTTTTTGACTTTCTCGAAAAATTCTTTTTGCACTTTATAGATCTCGTGAATACGCATCTTTTAATAATAATTTTTAGTATCATATCTTTACAACTCTCCAAGATATAACGGGATCGCACTTTTTCGTGAAATCAGCCCCTATACTGAAACGATCGAAAAGACATTTCCAATGTCAAAATCCACTGTGTATAATCCGTTCCGTTTCATGTAGGTACCGAATCTAAATGTAAACAAAGCTCTTTCAAAATGGACGGCTTTAATGCTACCGATAAAGAACTACAATGACATAATATTATTTTGGTATTTTTTTTTTTCATTTACATTACGTCGAATCAGAACGGACTACATTATCAAGGTTCGCTTTGTAGGAGTTTCAGCCTTCAGGTTCGATGAACATTATGACGACCAAAGTAAGTAGCAAGTTCAAGGTGAAATTCTTTACTCTTTTGTTTATCTCATCTTTTCAAGAAAAAAACGATCACTTCTGACTTCTCTAGGCTAAAGTTTGTTTTCGTCCGAAAAGTCTTGAGTTATTGCTTTCAGAGACAAATATGTATATATTTTTAGGACGTAACTATAACGTTGTTTTACGTTTTAAATCGATGATATATTCAGTAGAGCTCAACGCCCAGGGGGTCTGGTGCAATATTGCTTTAACTGCAGGTTCAAGAAACAGGATTAGATATGGCGAATGGACAATGTTGGAGTATTTCAGTTATTTTTAGCGATTGAAGTACATGTTGGTAACAGTGGCGTAGCTATCGTAGGGCTAGGTGGTGCAGTGCACCAAGGCCCCGGAGCTCAAGGGGCCCTCTAGCCTCAGCTTTGAAAAGAGAGGAGCATATAAGAAAAAAGGAAAAAAATCTTGTAAGCAGGCTCGAGACTCGAATTTTTTTTCTTTTTTTTTTTTAATGTTGTTAAATGAACACCAACAATTACAAGACTTCTGATTTAAGATTTTCAACACATGCGCTAAGCGTCCTCGATGAGCATGTGCTGTTTTTATCGTTATTTCAGTTATTTGGTATTTGATAGTTGTGATGATTACGCCCGTAGCACATTAGATCAGCGATAAGCTCACGTGCTTGACGGTCGTGAGATCAATTCGACAATTCCATACTCCACCCATATTAACTTTTTCGTCAAGTTTTCATTCCCTCTTTCCTTGAATCAGTTCTCATTTATGATATTCATTGCAATGTTTTCAACTTTCTGGGGTCTGGATGCATTATAATAGTTGACGCTAGGTCGACTAGGTGTGTCACTGACCGTTGCAATTCGTTTTCCCTACTACCAGCACCAGCCTTATTTCATCTTTCATCAAGTATCGCCACTAATGCAAATGCTACTATTTCTATTCCGCTCATTCATCCATCTGGCACCATATTCTGCTAGAACTCATTTTCGCTAAAAAAAATCCGATGACAAAACATGTATGATACAGGATGCAGGTTGCAGCACAACGGTATTCGTATAATCTATAATAACCTTTGAGTATCCATATAGTTGGATACTCAAAGATAATAACTCTCAAACTTTTAACTTGATCGACAACGAAAAATAAAAAAGGTTTTTCTAAACTCAAGTTCAAATTGAAGAATGAGCTACTATCTCAGACCAAATAAAAAGTATAGACGGACTTCTACGAACAGTCATCTGTCTAATAAATATTCTATATGGTCATGTATGTGCGTCGTTGTTTATTTATTCCCATTTTCCTCCATTTAACACATAGAGATTCTACCCCTCATCCATACGTCGTCTCACGTATGGATTTAACCTACTGTTTCCTATTCTTATTCCTATGACTAATTTTAAAGGTTAATATAAGTTCAAGCTACGCGGAAAGATGGGATGAGGGACATGAGGGCCCGATTCTTCCCTTATGCACCGGGGCCCTTGTCCACCTAGCAACGCCACGTAACGGCAATATCATGATAAATGTTGTTATTATCCATCAGTATTCAGTACGTCTATGTTAAATCAAATATATTTCCGTAAAATAAAATAAGCACAATTAAAAATTACAAGAAATTAAATTCGCAATTCAAAGAATTGCCTTAAAGAAAAGTCATGCCATATCTATTTTTCTATATATCACAGTCTGTGGATAAAGTTTGCAGTGGCCGGAGTCCAATAATATTAACAATTCAAATCGCTCAAAAACGAGTAAAACAGTCCGTCCGTCCGTATCTTTTATTTATTCGTGTTACCCGGGGTTCAGTTGTAGTTTAGTTCTCTATACAATAGGTGTCCAGGGAGATTAAGGTAGGTCAGACTCTGAGAAAAACCTGACGGTCTTTGTTTACTACCGCATACAAATTGATATATATTTTTTAAGTAACTCCTGAATCAGTTAGCGAGCTGATGATGATGAATTATAGCTAAGAACATTCTCGATCATGTCAGCTTTCAAATAAAAGATAGATTCATCAGTTTGGGAGCTACGATGCCACGGATAGGCACACAGACACACAAACACACAGACACACAGATATACACGTAACACTTATAACACCCCTCTGTTGATCATTGACTCTACATTTATAATTAAAATACAATCGTATTTTTTCCGAAGGAAAATTAAAAATACAATTGAAAACAGCAATATTTTGTTGCAGTTTTATATTTATAGTTTTGTTATATCGCTATAAGTCGATGAAATATTAGCATTTGGCGCAAGTCTGGTATTGGTTAATAAGCTCGGTACTAGTTTGTTTAAGCGATGAATTTATGACAAATTCCCGTTGCAGACCAAGTGCAGATAAACGCAATTTAGTACCGCTATGAAATTTCAATACCAGCCTTGAAAATGTAACATAATATTGCAAACAGCCTATTCCCTGCGCAGCTTAGGTATATCGAATTCCGCTAGCGTAATTTTGTTGGCGCAGAATATAGATAGTATAAACAACACATAGGTATTGCTTTATTACTAACATAACACCTATAGTTCAGTATGCTAATCTATACTAATATTATAAGGCTGAAGAGTTTGTTTGTTTGTTTGAACGCGCTAATCTCAGGTACTGGTTCGAATTGAAAAAATATTTTTGTGTTGGATAGTCCATTTATCGAGGAACGCTTTAGGATAGCCTAATATTTATATAACATCATGCTAAGCTCAATACGAGCGGAGCACCAATCAAGAATGTTTCAAAATCGGGTTTTTTTTTCCTTTTGAGAGCTTTCGCTGCATACGCTGCGGAAACGGTTAAAGTTTCGCTAAAATGATGTATGACAGAATTGTTTCTCATTTTTAGGGTTCCGTAATATTTAAGGAACCCTTATAGTTTCGCTCTGTCCGTCTGTCTGTCTGTCTGTCCGCGCCTCTAGCTCCTGTAATTATGAATATAAATTGATGAAATTTGGTGCAGTTATAGATTATGTATAGATCACGGTTTTGGGATCTTAAAAAAATAATAATTTTATATTTTAGGGGTGGCTCTCCATACATGTGAAGTGGGGATGAAAAATATTTTTTCACTCTACCCCATCGTGTGGGGTATCGTAGAATAGGTCTTTTAAAATAAAGGCAAAGTTTCATACGTTACTTTTTTATAAAGTTGACCATTTTCGAGTAATCGGCCTCCAAAGTAGTTTGTAAGTTGGTCCCCCCCCCTAGCATTTTTAAACTATAGGAGATAGAAACTTGCAAATTTCCATGCTGATAGATCATGCTAAAAACTCTTTAGGAAAATTATTGTGAACCAAATCGGACAGTAACTTTTGGAGTAATTAAAAAAAAAGCATATTACGCGTTTATAGTTACGGAACCCTCCTTAGACATGTCCTGACATGCCCTTGGTTAGGTTATATTTTTTTAATGAAACTTTTGTTCTAAAAAAAGTCCGCGACTGTATATGTCTATCTTTTAAGGTTGGCTCACGATAGCCTCTTTATGCTTACCAAATTTGTTCTAAAATTAAGCATTATTAAGCATATAAGGTGTTTTCATAAAGATGATATTAATCCTTATCCAAGTAAATACGTTATTCATTACAAGCATTTAATCTAGAAGAAATTTGCCGTTTATATCATTTGATTTCAATGAGTATTTTAAAAGATATCGCAGTAATAAAATAATCATGCGTGTGTTAGAATATTGGTATTTTTATAGTAATATACCTTTAAAATAAATTTCATTCAAAAGCTAAATGTATCATTTTTATACTTTGACAGTTATGTCACAATATCATTTTATTATTTCCTGTTTTACAATCTACAGTTTAAAATTTAATAATAGTTAAATAATTGATCTAAATTATCAAGTAATTTAATAACCATTAGAAACATTTTTTGTATGACAATTTTAGTAAATTCTTACTAAACTTCCGGTGTGGATTACCGCTAATTATTTCCTATAAATTGTTGGTCCGCCATTTTGGGCGGCAGTCTTGGCGAAGCTGTGAGATTGATCGTTCAATATATTAAAGATAAGTAAACCTATTTTATAAGTAGTGGCTAAATTATTATGTATATATGTCTTATGTCTTATTTGATTTTGATGATTTTTATTATTATAATGTTAAAATGTTAATGATGCTAGTTAATACTTATTTTTAGTAATTTAATTGAATAATTACTTTGTTTTGAATATTTAGAATTCTATTCTGGAATTACATTATAAATAAGTTTATCGAAGTGTTGGTATTTAATGTAAATGGTTTAATTTGCTATACTTATCTCGTACAGATATAAAATATCAACTTATCAAAGAATATTATCTACACTAATATTATAAAGAGGAAAACTTTGTTTGTATGTTTGTTTGTTTGTTTGTTTGTTTGTTTGTAATGAATAGGCTCAAAAAGTACTGGACCGATTTCAAAAATTCTTTCACCATTCGGAAGCTACATTATCCACGAGTAACATAGGCTAAATTTTATTTTGGAAAAAAATAGGGTTCCGTAAGATATTTGGGTTTTTCGGACACAAGGTTTTAAAAATCAACCAGAAAAGTAACTTATTTTGCGTACGCTGCCTAAACTATAAAAGATAGAACCATAAAATGTTCTAATTTAATTGTAGATCTTATAAATATCTACAAAAAAGTCCGCGACACACTATACCTATCTATGTCGAGTGAGGCACAACAACCATTTTTTTATTTAGAAATCTTGAATTTTTTTTGGACTATATTTAAACGTGTTTATTTTACTCATGCTATTAATCCTTATCAAAATAAATTATTTCATCACTAAGTACAGTTTATGTAGATAATATTTGGTCTTTGAATGATTAAAATTGGATGTTTGGTTTTGAAGTTATGGCGAAATTAAAATATTACGATTTCTACTGCACGGCCCGTTGCGAAGTGGGTGTCACCAAGGCGGGTGCGCGTGCGGAGTTTAGATTACTGGGTAATTTTTTTTGTTTTGTGTTCATTGTAACTATGATGGATAGTTACTTGAATACCTATTTATTTAGTGTTTGTTGTATTGTTAGTCCTGAAGAGTATAGGTATTTCATACGATAAAAGTATATCCACCTACTTATTTCATTGAGTTTTAGTAGGTACCTATATTAATTTGTTTCTGTTTGTTTTGAACTTTTGACTAAATTTCGCCCGTTTGGTAGAGGTTTAAAGACATTCTGTAGTATAAGTATCAGTAATGTACCCGTGTGAAGCCGGAGCGGGTCGCTAGTAAGGCATATATTTAAACTTGCGACAAAACAATTAAATTTTGGATGTGAAAATACCCAATATTGAATACTAAATTACCAAGTCGGCGAAAGAATGTAAGGAACAAAAAAATTACTAATCTGGTGACTAAATAATATCACTGAATTTTCCAAACTGGCAGACAGATTATGTTTTAGCGAATAAATAACCATCTTGGTGACAATTTGTGAGTACACATTTAATTTAAAAATAGGCACATATATTTTCCCTGATGTAGGTAACTCAAAAAACATACAAGCAGCAAAACGAGCGCACACAAAAAAAAAAACATAAAGGAGCGTACAAAATTCCCAATTTTTAATTTTTCTCGGTTTTTATTAGGGGGGTGTAAATTATTGTGTAGATTAATTTTGAAATTTAAAAATGGTGGATATTATTTTTCGTAAAATTGATATGGGTGTCGTTTACCAGGTTTTGGGAGTGCTGAATACAAAAATGACATTCATTTTGAAATTCCAATATGGCGGACATACTTAATTTTATAAAAATAATATGGGTGTCCTTTTATTGGTTTCTGGGGGTGCTGATTACAAAAAAGTCATCCATTTTAAATTTCCTTAGTAACCCCACAACCTCATATTTTCTTCATGATGGGAGAAAAAGAAATTTGAAAATCCTGAATTTTCCAACATTTCTATAGCTTTATACATTCCTAGTATCTCAATGTAGAGCATTTACTATGTTTTTATAAAGTTGATTCTATCTCGGAAACGGTACATCCTATTGAAAAAATAATGAAAATTTCGTCCCCCTTAGGAACCTCGCAACATCATATTTTCTTCATGATGGGAGAAAAAAAATTTCGAAAATCCTGAATTTTGCAACATTTCTTTAGCTATAAACATCCGTCGTATCTCAATGTACAGCATTTACTTCTTTTTTTATAAAATTGATTCTATCTCGGAAACGGTGCATCCTATTGAAAAAATAATGAAAATTTCGCCCCCTTAGAAACTCCGCAACATCATATTTTCTTCATGATGAGAGAAAAAATTTTTCGAAAATCCTGAATTTTCCAACATTTCTATAGCTATAAACATCCGTCGTATCTCAACGTACAGCATTTACTTCTTTTTTTATAAAATTGATTCTATCTCGGAAACGGTGCATCCTATTGAAAAAATAATGAAAATTTCGCCCCCTTAGGAACCCCGCAACATCATATTTTCTTCATGATGGGGGAAAAAAAATTCGAAAATTCAGAATTTTACAACATTTCTATAGCTATAAACATCCGTCGTATCTCAATGTACAGCATTAACTTCTTTTTTTATAAAATTGATTCTATCTCGGAAACGGTGCATCCTATTGAAAAAATAATGAAAATTTCGTCCCCCTTAGGAATTCCGCAACATCATATTTTCTTCATGATGGGAGAAAAAAATTCGAAAATCCTGAATTTTCCAACATTTCTATAGCTATAAACATCCGTTGTATCTCAATGTACAGTATTTACTTCTTTTTTTATAAAATTGATTCTATCTCGGAAACGGTGCATCCTATTGAAAAAATAATGAAAATTCCGCCCCCCTTAGGAACCCGCAACATCATATTTTCTTCATGATGGGAGAAAAAAATTCGAAAATCCTGAATTTTCCAACATTTCTATAGCTATAAACATCCGTTGTATCTCAATGTACAGTATTTACTTCTTTTTTTATAAAATTGATTCTATCTCGGAAACGGTGCATCCTACTGCAAAAATAATGAAAATTTGCTCCCCCTTATTAACCTAGAAATCGCATACTTTCTTCATGAATGGCAGAAAAATTCATGAATCCTGAATTTTGAAAAATTTCTATACATAGCTGGTACCTTGAACTACATAACATACTGTAATAATAATCATCAATCCTACTTAGCATCCCCAAGATCTTTTAATTTAGTATTCATATTCATTTTCCGAAGATTGAATATTCTTCATTTTGGAAAATGAAATTGGAAGACAATTTTGTAATCAGAACCCCCAGAAACCGGGAAAAGGACAACCTTGTTAATTTTAATAACAAAAATTTACGCCATTGTGGAATTACGAAACAGATTTTATTTTCATATTATTCTGCACCCCCAGAAACCTAGAAAATGACACCCATGACAAAGAAAAACATACTCCAACAGTATCCAAAAATAGAATTTTCCGTAGCCTGCAAATTGAATTTTTAGCAGCCATTAATTTATCAACCAAATCTGGTTTTATAGCTGCTTATATGGTATAATGGTCACCAACTCGGAAATTAAGTCACCAACTTATAAATGTCGGTGCTAATTTGGATTAAATTTCGCCTCTTTCTATCTGCCGACTTTTGAATTTTTTGTCACCCGGGTGTTTTCGCCAGTTTAGTAATTTAGTCACCAACGTATTAATTCGCTGCCAAATTCAGTAATACAGTATGCTCATGTGCAGCCGCCAACTTATTTTTTGTTCGCTCGATTAATTATATCCCATATTATAATAAGTATTTCTCATTGTGATTAGATTTGTTATAACACGTACAGTAATTAAAATACCAATTAGTTATTATAGACTATGATAATCAGTATTTCTTTATTTGTATCTTTATTTGCCTATTACCTACATTTGGTTACAGTTTTTGATAAAAGGTAATTTTAGTTGATAAATTAGGTTGTGATTTGAAACTATCAATGTTTACTATTATAATAAGGAAAGCTTTTGTACAATAAAACTATTTAGCAATGCTAAATAGTATCCTTTTGATAGTAGCTATTTTGGTCATTCCGACTCATCCTTTTTAGTTTTTATTTTCTTATTTTGATTATATTTGACACGCGCAATAATAATGTACGGCGCGCGGCGGGCAGTCGTGAAGGGATGCGCTTCTCCTTCTACATAAATGAAGTCGCGGGTAAATTTTAGTGATATCCCAAAGTACCTATAGATCCACGCGGACGAAAGAGAGTCGCGGGCAAAAGCTAGTCGTGATATAAAAATAATTGCAACAGTAGAAAAATTAAAGCATCGATGTAAGTAGAGTACGAGTACGAGTATGTATGCCTACTGTATGTAAATAAAATAAACCTCGCGGTCGTCCGAAGACTTTGGTCGGCAATGACGAATTAAAGGCGTTTGTGGAAGCTAATAATCTACGGCTGAATTAGCAGCAGCTTTCGACGTTAGCGTCAAAATAATATTGGTACATTTGCGTCAAATTGGCAAGGTAAAAAAGCTTGACAAATGGGTGCCTCACGAACTCAATGATCGCCAGCGCGAAGTACGCGTCGTAACGTGCCTTCATAGACGTATATTATAGACGAGGCATGTTGAGGCAAAAAGTATATCCAGGAAATTGGCCCCAATTTTTAAATTTTTGGGGCCATTTTGAAATTCGAAGTATGGTGAAAACAAGATGGCTGACATTTGAGTTATGGTGAAAACCAAGATGGCGTAACTTTTTCTTGTATGAATTTTTTTTCTGCTAAATGTACGTGATAGCCTATTTTGAGTTGAAATCTTTGCATGCCTTGCACTGCTCAACAGACACACAAATGAAGGAATTTTGAACCGCATTGTTACCTGCGATGAAAAATGGATTCTGTTTGATAACCGCTAGCGCTTAGCAAGTTGGTTGGATCCTGGTTCAGCACCTAAACAATGCCCTAAACGAAAACTTACCCCTAGAAAAGCGATGGTCACTGTTTGGTGGTCTAGCGCCGGTGTGATTCATCACAGCTTCTTACCAAACGGGGTGAGCATTACTGCAGATGTGTACTATGAAGAAATGAACACAATGATGGAGAAGCTGGCACATCTCCAACCAGCATTGGTCAATCGCTCGTCTCCGCTGCTCTTGCACGACAACGCGCCACCTCATACTGCACAGCGGACGGTCTCCAAGTTGCAAGAACTGGGGTTGGAAGTTCTCCGTCATCCGCCCTACTCAACATACCTTGCGCCTACAGACTACTACTTTTTCCAGAATTTGGATAACTTCTTGGCGGGAAAAAAATTCAATACCCGAGAGGCAGTACAAAATGCCTTTGAAGAATTTGTTGCCTCCCGTCCAGCTAATTTCTTTAAGAAGGGCATCAATAAACTGCCACTGCGTTGGCAAAGATGCATTGATTGCATGGGTGATTACTTCGATTAATACGAATAAAAAATACATGAAAAAAATTCGTTTAAGTAAATTTGTTCATACAAAACGGCAATTTCATAGGTAAAGACCTAATATTAAACTTGAGTAACGGAATAACGGACGTTGATTTTGTTTTTTTTTTCATATGGCTTACTTCAAACACAATAGTTTTGTGAACAATTTATTAGTTAATGCTACTAAACTTTTATATTGTTGGCGTATAATGTAAAAAAATGTAGGAATAAGTAAATATTTAGGTGTACAGTGTACACTTTAGTCTTTAGGAGTTACTTTTCATGCAAATAAGAATACATTCTAAGATAGTTACTGAAAAAAAAGATCACGAGAATTTACAGAACTTGATTAACCCAAAATTGTTACTCAGTCTTGACATTCCCTTTGAAAATTGACGACTTGTATAATTTTTAGGGCGAGCGCTCTGCGCGAGAGTCTTAAGATAGTTTTGTCTCACATAATATGACATAGACAAGCCAAGTGTTACCACTAAAACACCCACAGTTTTAAGACAGTTGTGACTCGTGTAGTCTATGAAACGTTTTGTTAGTGTGCGCATCATCATAATATACTTATTTTTTAATGCGGTAGACTATGGGTAGACTGTCTTAAGACTGTTGGTGTCGAGTCTCAAATAGGCGCTCGCTCTTAAAAAGTAAAACTACATTTTCTTATTATGTTGAAGAAACCGTGTACCTATTCTACCTATATATGCGATAGTTAAGAAATTATTAATTTACATTTTTGATATGCATCAATTATGATTTATGGGTCTATCTCCCCTTGTGATACTTGGTGTTTTTTTTTCGGAACACCCCTCCCCCTTTAGGCATCACGTGATTAATGGACGACCCCTTATATGATGAGTTTACCGTTAAATAACAAAAAATATAAAAAAATAAATAATTAAAAATAAAAATATAGTGCCAAATTTTACGCACAATATAAAAATTAAATGTCCGGACACTATGCTATGATGTCGCATAATATTATAATTTTTTTAGTTTTTTGTGCCCAACATAGGCCATTTTGCATAAGATTACTGTCTGTTGTTAGGCTGTTTTCCACTTAAAAAAATGTTAACAACTAAATTCCTTCTAAAGAAGGAAAATATTATAAATTTAGTGGTTAAACTGGTGGTAGGTAAATTGGAAACACTAAGTAAATTTCTCCCGGCCAGTAATCGCTACTTACTGTTAGGTTGGGACTATAAATGATCCGGAATACGGAAGGCCGTAGAAAATTCTGAGCATTGAAAACATAACTCTGTACTGACTGCTAATACAATAGAGTTGAAAATCGAACACATGAGTCGAGTCAAATGTCAATGTCATGTACATGACAGCTCGACACTCATTTATTTATTGCGTTCGATTTTCAACTCTATTGTAACAGAGCAGAGTTCTATTTTCAATATTCAGAATTTTCTACGGCCTTCCGGATTCCGAATCATATTGTCCCAGCTTAACATAATTGTGGATTTTCTGTAGTGTGGACCTACAATTTTTGACGTGGCGTAGATGGCTAGATGCTTCGTTGCTTAGGCATGAAATGATGAGAAGCCACCTCGGCCGAAGTGATACCAAAAGCCTCTCAGTAAACATTTGAAATAGGGCACTGTTTCGCCTTTAAATTGCTTCCGGCCAGTAATCGATACTAACATTTAGATTTAGGGGAACTGTTTTTAATTTCCCTTGTAAAAAGGATGAGTTTTTTTTGAAATCATTATGAAAAATACTCATTTAATAATCGTAACGACATCACTCAGCGCAAACTTTATTTTCCGCTCGTCTTCGTGTTTGACTGTGACTAACTCAAGTTCACAAACTCGCTAAAAGTTGAAAACTTCCTCCTCAAAACTTTACATCAAAATATGAGATGCTATATTGACAATCTTAATAAATTAATGAATTTAAGGCTGTGCTAGTTGGTTTTTTCCATACAAACGCTGTTGGTGATTTACTCTAAGTCAAACATTGTTTAGCGTAATAAAGCCAAATTTTAGCGTAATATCGATTTTTATTACACTTATCTAGGTCGGTATGTGCTTATATTTCTAAAATTTAAATTAGTTTAGAGGATTTGCGTAATTTGAGGACGCTTTTTCTAATATTCTTTACAAAGCGGTATAAACGTGTGCAATTGTTCTAGCTTCTCTGTTTTTTTTAATAAGTTTGAATTTTTTGGTAAAAATGACAAAAAATATAATATCATGATCAAGATGTTAGATGCCTGCCATTAACTTATGGCCTCACGCCACTGTTTTTATCTAGCTAACATAGTTGCAGACTGTAGTCTACGTCTTAATAATAATATATCTATGGACGCTTTCACACCACGTCGATCTGGTCTGGTGTTACAGGTACAACGGAAAAATATATTTAATACTTTTATACCATACATATATTTAAGATTTTTTAAATATATAATACACATATTTAATACACATCCATGACCCAGGAATGCAGAATTTTTTTTTTCCATGGCGGGATTTGAACCTGCGACCACCGGTTTAAGCGCCAAGGCGCTTACCACTGAGCTACAGAGCTCGTCAACTACGATGAAACTACCTACCTAAATTGCCACCAGCTATAATACTTTTAGCATTGAAACTACAGAGTAAATAATAAATAATATGTAATATAAAATAACAATAGTTGAAACCCTCTCTAGAGTTGTGTATTCACTGCCAAATTATTAAATATTTTTTAAATATCTTTAAAATTACAAAGATAGGTTTGTAGATAAACCTACCTTCTAAAAATATATGATGTACCTACCTACATATTTCTCGGTCATACATATTTCTCACAGTTCATAAGATTGACAAGAAAAAATTATTTGGGTGTAATGTAAATAAGTATAATTTATTTTTCCACGTTTTATATTAATTCCAATTTTGTAAACATTTACTAATCTGTATGCTCTTCTCTGCAATCTTTGTTAGGGGTTTGTGAGTAATCCAGGTACCGTCGGTAGTGCGAGTCTGCTGAAACGTGGATGAGTCGGTTCAAAGGAAACTGTAGCTGGTAGAACAGGTACGGCGACAGCAACATGTACAGCTGGAAGAGGATCATCTTCCACCCAGTCAGCACGCCGAAGATCTGGTATAGCCAGTGCCCAGTCACAAAGTGCAGTATATGGATCCTGGAATCAACAAAAGTAATAATCAAATCAAATAAATTCGTTTATTTTCCAAAATATTCTTCACAAGAGTACAATAGGGTATTTTCCATTTTTTTGGAAACTGCTTATATTTAAAGATTGGGACGAATGATTTAACAGAAAATTATTTAATGTCTTTTTTTACCATTAAACTAATTAGAGCCGAATTCATATTAATGGTTTTGAATTTACCGCCAAAACGTTCCGCTCGATGGCGTCTACTGTGTGACGTTAACTTTGTGTGAACAAAGAGTGAAATCGAAATAGTAATTTACACAAAGTTGACGTCACACAGTAGACGCTATGAAGCGGAACGTTTTGGCAGTAAATTCAGAACCATTTAAATGAATTCGACTTTAACTGGTTTAATGGTAAAAAAAATACATTAATAATTAATTTATTTTTATTTTTTTGTTTTACCATTCGTCCCAATCTTTAAATATAATAAGATAACAAAAAAAAAATATGAAAATACCCTATTGTTTCAATCTATCAATTTATACTTAGAGCTACAGGTAAGGTACTACCGAACGGATTTTTATTAAATTTGGTATGGTAGTAGCTTGAGCTCTGGATTAAAACATAGGCTACTTTTTATCCCGAAAAATTACATTGTTCCTGTAGGATATTTACGCGAGTGGAGCCGAGGTCAACAGCTAGTAGTATAATATAGTAAGCTTAGTTGACTGCGACCTTTGATGAGTGTGCGCAGTTGCACAGCACGCATCACGATCGACACCTTGGAGTTAATACTAGATAGTCTTGAGAGCTCATCGAGCGATGAATAAAATGCGGAATTTGGTACTATCTTGTCATGAATCCTATGAAAGAAGAAATTGCCAGACCCTGAATCTACAATAGAGAAACAGTCATTTGGCGCCAGCGCAAATCCGTCTCAGGCATAGGATCGTATCCAGACGTGTTGTGTCACTCGTTTCGCTTGCGGGACGGCCGGGGGTGAGGGAGGAGGAAGAGGGCGGCGCGCGATATAGCACAGCAATCAGCGCATCGCATCATTTTATAGCGTATAGTAAGCCAATAATATAATATAGTACAGAACAGTGTGAACGCGTCCATAAAAATGTATGGTGCGCGATATTATTGTACTATGAGCTATAATATACTATATGCTATTAGATTCTAGCGTAGTCTGAAAGCCGCTTAAGAGTGACTTAATATTAATTAAAATCTGTCACAGGACAAAATTGGGCGTTGTGCCTGCAAAATCAGTCACGTTAGTAGCAGACGAAAAATATTCTGAATATTTATTGGGACAGTATTCTTTTTGGTTGTCACTTTGCCAGCCCCAAGGCTGCTTCAGGACAGGTATAATCTTTATTGAACAATCCAAACTACCTCAGTATTTCGAATTAACAAGTCAAGTTTATGGAAACCTATTCCATATAAAGGTTAGCTCACGACTTACATAACAGCATAGACGATGGTGATGGTCCAATGAAGAGCCTCCTCGTATTTGCGGTTGGTGGTGTAAAGCCGTGGATGTATCAGCGTCTCTATAGCCACCATGACGGCGACGTTGGTGTGTACGCAGTGGTTGAACCACCAAGGTAGGGCTTCGTCAAACACGCGCGGGAACAACAGCTCGCGATTGATGAAGTAGATCACCCAGAAGGTAATCGTCACAAACTGTACACAAAAAATATATTAAGTGATAGCACAAACACGGATGTAACTTCAATATTTTAAATTAGAAATACATAAAATTATAAATAAAATTGACAACACACACTACCGTAGATTATGAACTCACACTACCAACTTTGATAAAAAATTTTACACGTTGATGTTTGTCAATCTATATTCTATACTAATATCATAAATGCGAAAGTGTGTCTGTCTGTCTGTTACCCCTTCACGCTTTAACCGCTGAACCGATTTTTATGAAATTTGGTATAAACATACGTTGAGTCCTGGGATATTTTATCATCACAGGATACTTTTTATCCCGAAAACACACACACGCTTCATCTTATATTTAATTTTTTTTTACCTAAGAGGCAAAAGAACATAAGACACAAACTTAAAAATTGAAATTACCTAATTATCTCTCTGTTTGTAATCGTGCTACTCGTGGTCGTGGTTGGTGACCCCCTGACTAACAAAACAACCGCCATTTGCCTTTTGACCCACTACCGCCCCCGTGAAAGCCTCCGGATTCCGGATTATATAGTCTCAGCACTCGCACAGTTCAGGCTGGCCTAAAACAACTCACCACAGCGTAGGGCGCAACGAGGCCGCAGTAAACCACGTCACGGACTCGCTCCACCTGCTTCAGCTGCTCGCCGAGTTTGTGGCTGCGCCCAGCCCACTCCAGGTAGTCCGCCCACACGGCTAACACCAGAAATGTCATCTGGAACGCCTAAAAAAAGGTTGCCATATCTAAAATTTGAATAGGACAAGACGCTTGAAAACCCCGAATTGTGGACAAATAACCAGGTTTTTTCGAGAACATATTAAAAAGGAAACCGACTTGCATAGTAAAAATGCACAAAAAAGTATGTACTTACTACCTATGAAATAAATCTTATTTTCTAAACAATTTCCCTTTTGATTGCAGCTAAAATTTTAACTATTTCTCTACAAATTTTTATTATCTTGAAGCAGGTATCAGCTCAAACAATATCCTGAATCCTGATAAAACAATATTTTATAGAACTCACGTTCAATTTGGCTGGTAGTTGGTACCTATATTAATTAATGGACTCATCATTTATCATCGTTTCAAACGTAACAAAAACAGATTCTTATTAGTTTGTTACATTTTTTTGCCGTTTTACCTGATAAACCCTTATCTAAAAGAATTCACATTATAAATAAAACAGATGCTCTTTGTATAAAGAGCGAGCAAACAGAGCGAGCGAGAAATTTTTGAGATCATCTAATAATCAAATCAAATAGTAGAGTCGAAATTATAGATATGCATGGCGAAAGAAAAAATACACCTACACTAATATTATAAAGAGGAAAACTTTGTTTGTATGTTTGTTTGTTTGTTTGGTTGTAATGAATAGGCTCAAAAAGTACTGGACCGATTTCAAAAATTCTTTCACCATTCGAAAGCTACATTATCCACGAGTAACATAGGCTAAATTTTATTTTGGAAAAAAATAGGGTTCCGTAAGATAATTGGGGTTTTCGGACACAAGATGTAAAAAATCAACCAGAAAAGTTACTTATTTTGCGTACGCTGCCTAAACTATAAAAGATAGAACCATAAAATGTTCTAATTAATTGTAGACCTTTAAACTGTCGACAGTCTAAATGACGTAATAGACTCATCTGTCATTCTAGATTTCGGCCTAGGTCTAGACGACATGCGAGCAGGTGTCGGATTTCTGTTGCGTAGTTTAGATACATTCGATACATACAATATAATCGAAGATATATATTTTAAATACTATATTTACGTATTTATTTACATGTAAAATTGATTTAGCTCTTAATTAGTATTTTTTTGATGCATTACAATTTTTTTATTCAGGGGAAAAAGCGCGGAAAATGGCAGCCGATGTTTTATAAAATTATGAATATAAAGTTATTTAAACTTAGTTTTATGAAGTTATGAATTTTATATTGTTTGTTACTTTCCAGTTTATGATGAACACATAATTTTATTACAAATAATTAAAGAAAAACACATAAAACACAAACATAAAAACAATCGAGTCGTTTTGACACACGCTCACAGTCGCTTGCGCGGCAAACGCTGGGCCATAGATAAATTATAGGCGATATATTGTGTATCGCCTGATGTTTTTTTCCATCCTTGTCGTATTTCCCGTACGTTGTGCAAGTATGAGCAGGATAGATATCTTCAATTTTAATTCATGACGATAAAATACGGCGGGAAAAGTTTTATCATCTGTCAGACACCTTTTAAAGGTGTCTGACAGATGCGCGTTTTTTTGACAACACCTTTTAAAGGTGTCTCGACAGTCAAGTATCTACAAAAAAGTCCGCGACACACTATACCTATCTATGTCGAGTGAGGCACAACAACAATTTTTTTATTTAGAAATCTTGATTTTTTTTTGGACTACATTTAAACGCGTTTATTTTACTTATGCTATTAATCCTTATCAAAATAAATTATTTGATCACTAAGTACAGTTTATGTAGATAATATTTGGTCTTTGAATGATTAAAATTGAACGTTTGGTTTTGAAGTTATGGCGAAATTAAAATATTACGATTTCTGCTCCACGGCCCGTTGCGAAGTAGGCGTCACCAAGGCGGGGGTGTGCGTGCGGGAGGGGAGTTTAGATCTATGAGGTAGCCGCAGTATTAGTATCAGTATTGTACCCATAGGTTATACAGATATATACATTGTACCCGTGCGAAGCCGGGGCGGGTCGCTAGTAATAGATATAGCTTACAAATGTGCAGTTTCCCACGAATAAGACTACCTAGATCGATTTTTTTCTCCCACAAAACTAGCTGCATACTTAATTTCATGGTAACACTTGTAGCCGTTTTCGAGATCACTATCTATGAAGAGTTTGTTTGTTTGTTTGAACGCGCTAATCTCAGGAACTACTAGTTCGAATCGAAAAATTATTTTTATGTTGGATAGTCTATTTATCGAGGAAGGCTTTAGGCTATATTAAATCACGCTGCGACCAATAGGAGCGAAGAATCAGTGGAAAATGTGGAAAAAGGGGGAAAATTATTCATCTTTGAGGGCTTCCGTTGTTTATTTGCTGCGGGTCTAAAAAGGCCACTTACAGTCACACCAATCATCGCAATATTGCTATTTGACACTAAAGCAATTCTGCTTGTAAATCTGTCAAATGAATGCATTTCAGCCAATTTCTGCATATGAATTGTATCCAAACCTTAATATGAATTGCAATTCAAGTGGCCATTTTACGATCGCTTCAGTAATTCATAACAAGAATTGAAAATGAATTGCCAAAACGGCCTTTTTAGACCTGCTGATCTCAGGAACTAATAGATCGAATTGAATAATTATTTTTGTGTTAGATAGTCCATTTGTCGAGAAAGGCTTTAAGTTTTAACATTACGCTGCGACCAATAGGAGCGAAGCATCAGTGAAAAATGTTGCAAAAACGGGCAAAATATTGAATTCGACAGATTTTAATGAATTTTTTTGTGTGTTCAAGTGGATTCGAGAATGGTTTACATTTGCAATTGGACCCGGTAGGTAGCGCTGCTGTCAGTACGTCAACAAATTTAATTCTAAGGTACGAAGTTCGCTGGGACAGCTAGTACTCGTAATATATTATATGACACCGTAAAATTGTAAAAACCGTTAGATTGCAATATTACTAGAGATATTATAATATGCTGACAGATTGACAAATACAAATTTCTCCATACAATTGTACGCATTATACCTATTTCGTTATAATTATTATTATGAAAAAGGAAAAAGCAAACAAATATGGCGGCGCGGGACACATACCGTTTAACCAATCGGCACGGTAAATCTATCTATATACATATAAAATCCTTTGTCCTGAATGACTGACGGATCTTGGCACAGCCTAAACCGCTGATCGTAGAGACCTGAAACTTGCAGGGCTTACTCATTGTAATGCGTAGGCATCCGATAAGACGGCATTTTTCGAAATTCGACTCCTAAAGGGGTTAAAAGGGAGTAAAAAGTTTGTATGGGGCAACTTGATTCCTTGGTCCAATCTACTTCATATTTTGTACAAACATTATATAGCAGAATTGATGGAATTCGTGTATCATAGTTTATTGAAATTCATCCCCTAACGGGGTGAAAAAAGGGAAAGTTAAACACTGAATAATGGTGCGCTTCGAAAAAATATCATAAAATGAACTGGCTAAAACAGAACATCGCTACTAAATAATATAATATGTTCCTTATGTTAAACGCGAGCGAGCGAAGCGAGCAAGCAAAATTTTTTTCCTATTTAATAGGTTAAATCTGTTTTCACTTCAAATTTTAAACCCTAAAACCCTCACAGTTTAAAATTTGAAGTGAAAATAGGATAATTTTATAATTTAAATTAAAGTAAAATTAGTGTCACTTCTGATGTTGCAAAATAGATGACAAATAACTTATTATGTTAGGTTTGTCATATACCTACGTATTTCACACTTTTTTCGTAGTACATAATTACAAAATTTTGTGATCAGTGACGTGCCTAAAATATTGTGTCGCATGCTATACGTTCGAGGATTCGATGGCACGCGTGCCATAGGTTCGCGAACCCTGTTTTAGGCTATTGATTTTATTGTTTTTTTTAAAGTACAACATTCTTTCAGGGCTTTAAAAGTATAAAAGATTTTAACAGGTTAAAGCGTAAAAACATTCGCTCGCATTCTCAGTTTGAACGAATTTAACATAAACACATACATATAGATAAAGTTAGCATTAAGACGACTACAGAGGGCGTTATGCGGTTACACATCGTCTCCGTAATTAAAAATCAATATTAGTGAGAAAAGTGACTCTATAAGTGTGAACTAAGTTGTGTCGTGATCAAAAACTTACAGATATATAGTGACAGTGTTATCCACGATAAACACTAGTTAATTTAAAAGATATTCATAAAAAAATTTCAAGACTATCAAAGTGTTAAAACCGAATGAAATCAGTCTATATTATATACTTTAACTCTTGTGTTATGCAATTATGTGGCAATAAACTACAGAACATGATTCATAAAATGACTTCATAAGGATAAACAGGCGAGTTCACAAAAATATCTAAAGAACAAAAGAAATTCAAATGAAATAAAAAACGGTTACTATGAAAGTTGCATGCTACTGAATGAAAGATGTCGCCAAGTAGAAAAACTATATAGTAAATCACATAAGAGTTTCCACAAATGATCATAGATGTCGCTTTTGAATTGTTGAATTTCCACAAATGATCATAGATGTCGCTTTTAAATTATTGACTTCGAGTTTCATCTACTCATCAAAAGAGGTCGCTCTATTGACTCCTTATTTTATTAAATGAGTACTTGCAATAATTGTATTAACATAATAAAATACAAAGTTAAAAATGTATATCTCACACTTAAATAAAAGAAACACACTGCGATGGACACTGAATACATTACTCTACGGAAAAATAAATCGAAATCCTATGCAGATCTGTCGATTATAGTTGAAAATACCAACAATATGGAAAGCTGCTTTGACCTATCATCTCAAAGTCTACCAAACACATCTGTATATGAGGAAGATATTACAAAGGAACTAAGAGATCAAGTACCTATATAACCAGAAAATACAGTTAGATTCAGCTCACGACGAGATAGCAAAATTATCCTTAGAAAACACGGAATTGACACGAACTATAACACAACAGGAAAAATCATTAAACCTTCTTAAAAAACTTGGCATCACTGAAACATCACTCCACAGTATGTCAAACCTATTATCAAAAAAATAAAAAGTACTGTAAATAAAAGTCCAGCACCCACGCCACATACAAAAAATACAACTCAAAACTTAAACAATTATAAAGAAAAAATCGCATATTTAGAACATGAATTATCAAGACCAAAAGAGCAAATAAAAAATTTACAAGACATTATTGAGTCCAGTTCCCATCTAATAATAAATAAAAGAATCAACTCTAATTTTGAAAAACCTAAGAACCCTGAAAAATTGGAGAAAAATTGTAAATCCCACGTGAATAAAAGAAAAATCGTTATTATTTGTGACCAACTTGGAAAAGGAGTTCGGCAACACCTTCAAAAACTTGTAGGAGAAGATTTCTTAGCTACCTCTCTATGTAAACCAGGTGCTAAACTAAATAATTTACTTTTATCCGAAAAAGTGGAACTATCTAAATTATCAAGAGAAGACTACGTAATACTCATTGCAGGTGCTAACGAAAAAAATCCTTTCGATCTCAAATTTTGTTTAGAATCATGGATCAACCTACTTAAACACACTAATATATTAGTATGTAAAATTCCAACACAGCAGTATCATAATGAGAAGAAACTAAATTATGAATTACAATATATATGTATATATTATTTTTTGACCGACTTGAGAAAATTTTAAATTACATTTGTGCTAAAACCAGTAAAAAAATAATTATTTGCGGTGATTTCAATATAAACCTAGGTAAAAATTATAAATATTCGAGACAATTTGTACAAACAGTAGATAGTTTTAATTTAAAATTAGAATTTAATAAACCAACTAGATTAAGTAGTAAATCATGCATTGACAATATCTTACATAATCTACATAAAAGAGAAAGCCATAATTTAGACCTTGGCCTCTCCGATCATAATGCTCAAATAATCTCTTTCCCTGTAAAAATGACATGCTCTTTTAAATACTGGTTTAAATTCAAACGCGACTTCTCAGAAGAAAACTTAAATAAATTTAAATATTATTTGGAGAAATTAAAATTTACAGAAGTATATACGAGCACGACTGGCAATAAAGCCTTTGATAACTTTTTTAAGGAATTTAAACTATTTTATGATCTCTGTTTTCCTATTGTGCGGCTAAAATCTCAACTATTAAGAATCATAAATGGATCACAAAGGGGATCAAATTGTGCTGTAAACATAAACGTAAATTTTTGTGGACATACCGAAAAGATCCCAACACTCATAACAAAGTTATATTTCAAAGCTACACAAAGAAACTTAAAAAAAATATTAAATTAACACAAAAAGCACAAAATCTTCATTATATTAGTATAGCAAAAAATAAATCAAAAGCAACTTGGGATATTATTAATAGGCATAAAAATAATTTACTCAAGGAACAAATAAGGCTAATAAAAACTGACAATGGGCTTATATCGCACCCTGAAACCATAGCTCAGACATTTAATGACTATTTTATTGACCAGGTAAAGATATTAAATAACAATGACGATTTAAACTATGAAAAAACCTTGACATGTAATCAATATAATTCTTTATTTTTTAAATATGTGAGATACATATTGATGACATTAAATCAGTAATAAATTCATTAAAAAATACTAAGAGTGTTGGTTTAGATGATATATCTACACCAGTCACAAAACATGTGGCAGAAGTAATAGCATCACGACTTAGTTATATAATTAATCTTTGTATTGAAGATGGCATATTCCCAAACAAACTCAAAACCTCTGTAATAAAACCACTATTTAAAAAGGGCGAAAAAGAAAATTTGTCGTGCTATCGTCCAATTGCTATGGTTTCTGTCTTTTCCAAAATTATTGAAAAAAATATTTATAAAGCGTTATATTCTTATTTTGAAAAATATAGATTGTTTGCTGAAGAACAAAAAGGCTTCAGAAAGAATTTGACTATAAATTTAGCGATCTACAATTTTTTAAAAGAAATCATTTCAAATATTGATAAAACAGTACCAGTTACAGCTCTCTATATGGATATATCTAAAGCATTTGACTATGTAAGACACGACATACTTTTAGACAAGTTAAATAAATACGGTGTAAGAGGAAATGTCCTAAATCTAATAAAAACATTTTTATCCAATAGGACTCAAATCACCCAAATCACAAGAATATGTACACATACAAAAACAGAACGAGTATGTAACTCGTCAAATCCCCGGAAAACACTCATTGGTATACCACAGGGTAGTGTTTTAGGGCCACTCCTGTTTTTGATATATATAAATGACTTGCCGCGTAGCTTAAATTATCCTATGACATTATGTGCCGACGACAGTACTGTAGTGTTTACTTGTGACGACATAAAAAATTATGAAAATGACATAAATAAAAGTTTAAGTGACATTATTAAATGGTTAAAATCTAATAATCTATTGATAAATCTAAAGAAAACACAAATAATGAAATTTCAACAAAGAAAGCCGTTAATAAACTCATTAGACATTAGTTAAAATGGAGAAAAAATTGAAATAATCGAAGTTACAAAGTTTCTAGGTATATATATAGAAAAGGACCTTAATTGGAAAGCACACTCGGAACACATAATTAAAAAAATGAATCAGTTTTCATATGCTCTATTTGCTACCTCTAAAGTAGTCAACGAAAAAGCGTTGCTTACGGCTTACCATGGATTTGTGGTTTCTACTCTCCGATATGGTATAATATTTTGGGGTAATTCCACAATGCGTGAGGACATATTTAAGGCACAAAAAAAAATGTATTAGAGTTATAGCAAATATACGTTGCCAACCTTATTTTAAAAAGTATAAATTACTTACATTTCCCTGTTTATACATATACTAGCTTTTGCCCGCGACTTCGTCCGCATGGAACAATACTTTGGGATATCGCTGAAATTTACCCGCGACTTTATTTATGACTAACGAAAGCGGAATCCTATTTTTTTAAACGGAACCCTAAAATAAAAGTAGCCTATGTACCCTATAACATCAGCTATCTGCTAGTGAAAGTCCCGTGAAAATCGGTCCAGCCGTTTCAGAGATTAGTCGGAACAAACAGACAGACAGACCGACTTACAGACAGACAGACGGACAGACAAAAATTAAAAAAAAAAAGTATTTTATTGTAAGTACCGAATATACTTTCAGATTCATTATGTAAAAAGCTGTTAATTTGAAGTTACAAACAGACACTTAAATTGTATTTAACTGTATAGATGTATAGATATTATAATGTATTATATTTTAAGATATTATCAATTTGATGTTTATAAAATAACTAAACTATTTAACTAAACTAAACTAAACATTAACCCGCACGCGCACCCCGCCTTGGTGACGCCCACTTCGCAACGGGCCGTGCAGCAGAAGTCGTAATATTTTAATTTCGCCATAACTTCAAAACCAAACGTCCAATTTTAATCATTCAAAGACCAAATATTATCTACATAAACTGTACTTAGTGATGAAATAATTTATTTTGATAAGGATTAATAACATGAGTAAAATAAACGCGTTTAAATGTAGTCCAAAAAAAATTCAAGATTTCTAAATAAAAAAATGGTTGTTGTGCCTCACTCGACATAGATAGGTATAGTGTGTCGCGGACTTTTTTGTAGATATTTATAAGATCTACAATTAATTAGAACATTGTATGGTTCTATCTTTTATAGTTTAGGCAGCGTACGCAAAATAAGTAACTTTTCTGGTTGATTTTTTACACCTTGTGTCCGAAAAACCCAAATATCTTACGGAACCCTATTTTTTTACAAAATAAAATTTAGCCTATGTTACTCGTGGATAATGTAGCTTTCGAATGGTGAAAGAATTTTTGAAATCGGTCCAGTACTTTTTGAGCCTATTCATTACAAACAAACAAACAAACAAACATACAAACAAAGTTTTCCTCTTTATAATATTAGTGTAGATGAAGTAGCTTTATTCGTACGAACAAACCTCATATTATTCAAGCGATTTAATACTAAAAGGCTAGATTATAAATTGTGTTGTGTTAAATTTAAAACTACTCTAGTTAGAAAGAGTATTTTTGGCATGACAACTAAAATATATAATAAATTACCACGGTATCTCAAAGAAATACACAGCATTCAAAATTTTAAAATTGAGTTAAAAAAATATCTAATAGAAAATTGCTTTTACAGTGTCGATGATCTCTTTCGTGAATAATTAACTGTTTAATTTTTTATTATTATTTATAGACAAAACTTTTGTAATTTTAATTTATTAACATAATTAAGTATTTATTAATTTAGTAAGGAGATCATGATATTACAAATATGACTTTGCACGCCACTCGAATGGCAGAATGTACAGAAAGTGTTATATTATGTTTAAGATCTTTTGTAACTACATTCATGCAAATAAATAAATTGAATTGAATTGAATTAAAGTTCTGTTTTAGGCTGTTGATTTTTTTTTCTAAAATAACTTTAAAAAATCATCTTTCAGATAGGGTTATTGGGGCGGCAAAATATTTTAATTGGCCACGGGCGCAAAATTTCTAAATATGCCTCTGTATATGGGTTATCCACATGGACCAGCCGGCCCATTTCGGGGGGGGGGGGGGGGGGTTGAACCCCCTAAACCCCCCCTGGCTACGCCCATGGATAGTAGGATCAATATAATTCAATGTTTAAAGATGATTTCATGCAAATGTTGGCCGCGGCTCCGCTTTAGATGGTCCATGCGCAAGGTCCAATTTTGGCACACTCTCTCCAACATATCGACCGGTATTTCACGAATAAATGCTTCAATGTTGGCTACCAGTGCGTCAATCGTTGCTGGTGTATCCCTGTAGACATGAGCCTTAACATAGCCCCACAAGGAATAGTCCAAAGGCATCCTTTCGCAAAATTTTCCACGTAGTGGAGTAACAGAGGCCCAATTGCTGCGAACGGCGGCGGATCGACATTTCACGGTCATCACTAACACTGGCGGATACAGCCGCAATATTTTCTTCGGTCCTCACTCTACGTATGCGTGTTGGTGGTTTAATGTCCAATAATGTAAACTTGGTTGTCACAAGCTTCCGAATAGCTCCCTCAGTAGGCCGACCAAACTGCCCATAAATTGGAAGAAGTGCGCGATGCACTCTTTTGACCGAGCATGAATTTTGATAGTAAAATGCAATAATTTGTAAGCGTTGTTCGTTCGTAAGTCGATTCATGATTAAATTATAGACCAAACTGAACAAGTTTGACAATGACACAAGACACGATTCACGCGTCATCTGTCAAAAACAGTGTCGCCAAAAAGATACCAGCAAAAAAATCACCAATTACTTCAAACGAGATCTTATATATCTATATATTATCGTAATCTCGGCAACGGCTACAAGTACTTACCTACATGAAATTTAGTAGGCTTGGAGTTTTGGGGGAAAAAATTCAGTCTAGCTAGGTTTTATCCCTTAGAAACTGCGCATTTTTAAGTTATATAATATGTTTATTACTTTATTCTTTCGTCGTGAAACAATGTATTATCAATATTTTCGACTCTATAATGTCAGTTCGATTGGAAGTTTCGTTATTTTTTTGTATTCGGAAATTAGAAATGTTGTGGGTTCGAAAGTCGGTAAAATATTTTTGTAATTCTTGTTTTTTAAATCTACTAGAGCTCCAAGCAAAGCTTGGTTACGCAGGTACTACTATTTATATGATGAGCTACTGAGCTTATCATATAAACAGTACTCATAAACAGTAGGTACGGCGATAACAGGCCCACTAACAGCCCTCCTCAGGTGTTTGCTGCCGGGTACATACTGTTTCTACACAATTTAATATGTATAAAAAAATGTGTAGTATTAAAATTTCAAAACATTTTTACTTTAACGCAAAACATATTGTTACCCGCACTACTCTACATTCTACAGCGCAGTTCAAAGGTCACATTATGTGCAATTAGGAGAAGGTCGGTTTAATTTTTTGTTTAAAAATAATTATTTTACCCTTTTTAGTAATATTTGTTAAATTAATATTAAATAATTTTAAGAACGTTTAAAACAAACGATTGAATCATCGAATGTACTTATAATTGAATACGTGCCAAGCTTCCATTAGGTATTGTTAATTCAAACTCAAACTCAAAATTTTTATTTCCATGTAGGTTATAATATAACGCTTATAGAATTGTCCTACATGATGCCTACCACCGGTTCGGAAACTAGCCCGGCGAGAAGAACCGTCGTAAGAAACTCGCACGGGGCCACCTTTTAGCAAAAAGATGGGAAAATTGTTCTTTTCAAAAAATATTTTTACAATGTTGTAACTTAATCTATATAACATTAGTTATAAGTACATAAAACATACTTAAGTACATAAAAGCAGCCTCGCATGGGGCCATCTTATTCCCAAGGTGTGCAATCGTTAATGAAATCACTGACTTTATAATAACCTTTAGCACACAAACGTTCTTTAACTACTTTTTTAAATTTATTAATAGACAGACTTTGAACGTTTTCTGGGATTCTATTGTATAGGCGTATACATTGACCTTTAAAAGATTTACTAACTTTACTTAGTCTGATCACCGGAATGTCTAATTTGTGTTTATTTCTAGTGTTCATGCAATGATTATTACTTTTCGTATTGAACATATTTAAATTTTTTCTAACATACAACACATTGTCTAAAATGTATTGAGAAGCGACTGTCAGAATTCCTATTTCTTTAAACTTTTCTCTCAGAGATTCAAAGCAGGACATTTTGTAAATAGAACGTATTGCTCGCTTCTGCAGCACAAATATTGTATTGATGTCGGCAGCATTTCCCCATAAAAGAATGCCGTAAGACATTCTACTGTGAAAATAACTAAAATAAACAAGTCGCGCCGTTTCTTCGTCAGAAATTTCCCTAATTTTTCTGACTGCATATGCTGCAGAACTGAGTCTATCTGCAAGATTCGCAACATGAGGACCCCACTGTAATTTACTATCTAGTGTTATACCTAAAAATACAGTGGTGTCCACTAAGTTCATTTTCTCGTCATTTAATAGTATATTGGTTTGAACTTGCCTAACATTGGGCAAAGTAAACTTTAAACATTTTGTTTTATTTGAATTTAAAAGTAAATTATTAACATTAAACCAATGTACTATTTTAGAGAGAGCACTATTTACCTCGTCATAATTTGACTGTTGTCGCTTCACATTAAAAATGAGTGAAGTGTCATCGGCAAAAAGTACTATCTCATTATCATTATCTTTAATTAGATAAGGTAAGTCATTTATATAGACGAGAAAAAGAAATGGGCCTAAAATGGATCCCTGTGGGACACCTAATTCTATTTTGGTCCCAGTAGACCTTTTACTATTTATTTCTACCCTTTGAGTTCTATTTTTAAGGTAAGAACTCAAAAGGTCGAGTGAAGAGTCCCGTATACCATAGTGGTGCAATTTTCTGATCAATGTAGCATGCTCAACACAATCAAATGCCTTGGAAAGATCGCAAAATACACCTAATGCATCCTGCGACCCCTCCCAAGCTTCAAAGATTCTACAAAGAAGACCCATACCAGCATCCGTAGTGGATCGACCCTTGGTAAAACCGTATTGATTATTGTGTAATAAATTATTCGAATTAAAATGTATTAGTAACTGTCTTAAAATTATTCTTTCAAAAATTTTACTAAAAGTCGGTAGGATCGATATAGGCCTGTAATTTGTCGGATCAGATTTATTTCCAGCTTTGAATAAAGGTATAACCTTGCTATGCTTCATTAAGTCAGGGAAAACACCACTTTTTATACAATCATTGAAAACCATCGCTAGATAAGGAGCTACGATGTCAATTATTGATTTAATAATTTTTGTAGACATTCCCCAGAGATCAGCAGTGTTTTTAATATTCAACAACTTAAATGTGTTAATAATGTCTCTGGAGTCAATTTCTTTAAACTTAAAATTGACATCACATTCCTTTACATTGTCTCTGAGTAGTTTTTCAGCAACTGCAGGTGATGAATTTAAATTTTTTGTAGTTGAGACCGGAATGTCAGCAAAAAAATTTTCGAAGACCGTCGCAACTTCTAGGTCAGTGGTTATCTTTTTATTTTCAAAAAAAAGTTCAAAATCGGAGCTACGACAGGTGACGTTTCCAGTCTCACTAGCTATCACCTTCCATGTAGTTTTAATTTTATTGTTAGAATTTTTAATCTTATTCTTTATATAAAAAGCCTTAGCGGCTTTACATACTCTTTTAAAAGGTTTTGAATAATTTCTAACATATGTTTTAAAGGTTTCACTATTGTTAATATGTTTCTGTTCATATAATTCATATAATCTTTGCCTGCTTATTATAATTCCTGCAGTTGTCCATTTAATAAAGTTGCTTTTTCTATTTTTAAAACTAACAGTTTTAGAAGTAAATATCGAATCAAATTGGGTTCTTATTATCTTAAATAATTTGTTAAAAGCTTCATCTGTGCTATTTGACCCATCTAACAATTGAATCTTTGAATTTAAGTTACTTCTAAATTTCTCAATACGTTTTGTATTCACAGGAACAAACACATGCTTGTCCTTGATGTTACTGTCACAAATGACATTAAAAGAAGCTAACTGTCCTCGGTGATCAGAGCTGAGCTTATTAATTATTTCCTTTTTACTTGGAGTAATATTAGTAAATATATTATCAATACAAGTGGCCGTTGTATCACATACTCTTGTCGGTTCATGAAACAGATTAAAAAGATTATACGATTTTAACAAAGATGTGAATCTAATGGTAGTGGAGTTCAAGTCTAATAAATTAATGTTAAAATCACCACATACTATAACCTTTTTATTAGATGCACATATTTTTGTCAATACTTGTTCCAAAGTTTGTTCAAAGGAATCGTATAACCCTGATGGAGGCCTGTATACGCTTACAATAATAAGTTGACTCAACTCTATGCAGGCTACTTCAATTATTCGTTCGGTGGAGAGACTCACAACATCTTTACGTTCTTTGAATTTCAATTTATTATTAATTATTATTAATGATCCGCCCCTAATGGCATTTTCTCTACTGAACGAACTTGCTATCTGGTGCTCATTGAAATTGAAAACGAGTTCATGTTGTCTGAACAAATGTTCAGATATACAAATAATATCAATGTCAAATTCCTTTAAAAATAACTCAATTTCAAGTTCTTTACCTACCATTCCTTGTAAATTCTGATGCACCAGATTAATTACATATGATTTATTATGTAATACAATGGGATTTTTTACATTATTGGTAGGATTTTGTATTTTACATTTAAAACTTAAATTATTTCTGCAAGAGACATTCTCTATTGTCTTATTATCTAATTTAAAGAAATATTTGGAACATATTCCAATTCGTTAATACTATATTTAGTATTCTGCTCAATAAAAGCAGTAGTCGAAGAAGCCAAATTCTTGGCTTGGGAATAAAATAAAAAGTTATATAGCATACTAGCTACATGTCTTTTACAGAAATTAGATAAGAAATACTTATCTTTGTACATATTGCTTAATTTAAAACTTAAGTTATTTATGTCCACAACCTGACATTTTTGTGGTTGTGGGTCGCTTATGACTATACAATTATTGTTCACAGCACTATACAATAGGCTGTTCAACTCATGTCTATATAAATTTTCTTTTACATTACTCAGATGACTTATTATTATAATAATATAACACAACTTTTTATACACACTTTTCCACTTTATTTAGATTTTTACAATAATTAAATATAAACACGACCGGTTTCGATTAACTCATCATCAGGTGTAAATTGAAGGTAGATTCAATATAAAGTAGGTAGTTAAAAAATAATTCAAAAAATTGTGCAGATTAATGTTGCCCGTTTTTTTGAATTATTTTTTAACTACCTACTTTATATTGAATCTACCTTCAATTTACACCTGATGATGAGTTAATCGAAACCGGTCGTGTTTATATTTAATTATTGTAAAAATCTAAATAAAGTGAAAAAGTGTGTATAAAAAGTTGTGTTATATTATTATGAACATGAATTTCCACCAAGAACACCACTTGTGTTTTCAGACACAAGGTGTAAAAAATCAATCAGAAAAGTTACTTATTTTGCGTACGCTGCCTAAACTATAAAAGATAGAACCATAAAATGTTCTAATTAATTGTAGATCTTATAAATATCTACAAAAAAGTCCGCGACACACTATACCTATCTATGTCGAGTGACGCACAACAACAATTTATTTATTTAGAAATCTTGATTTTTTTTTGGACTACATTTAAACGCGTTTATTTTACTCATGCTATTAATCCTTATCAAAATAAATTATTTTATCACTAATTACAGTTTATGTAGATAATATTTGGTCTTTTAATGATTAAAATTGGACGTTTGGTTTTGAAGTTATGGCGAAATTAAAATATTACGATTTCTGCTCCAAGGCCCGTTGCGAAGTAGGCGTCACCAAAGCGGGGGTGTGCGTGCGGGAGGGGAGTTTAGATCTATGAGGTAGCCGCAGTATTAGTATCAGTATTGTACCCATAGATTATACAGATATATACATTGTACCCGTGCGAAGCCGGGGCGGGTCGCTAGTTATGAATATAAATGGATGAAATTTGGTAAAGTTAAAGACTGTGTATAGATCTCGGTTTTGGTATCATAAAATAATAATAATTTTACATATAATATGAGTCTCCATACATGTGAAGTGGGGATGAAAAATATGTTTTCATTCTACTCCATCGTTTGGGGTATCGTTGAATAGGTGTTTTAAAATAAAGACAAAGTTTCATACAATAAATGATTTTCTTACAAAGTCAACCATTTTCGAGTAATCTGACCCCAAAGTGGTTATAAGTAATAAAATACCTACTCATTAGGAAAATTATTTTGAACGAAATCGGACAGTACCTACCTACCTAAAATTTGAAGTAATTTGAAAAAACCTATAACGCGTTTATAGTTACGGAACCCTCCTTAGACTTATCCTAACATGCCCTTGGTTAGGTTATTTTTAATCCTTTTAATTTAGCACTAACTAGCTGCGAAACCCGGCGTTGCACGGGTTAAAATATACACCGTATGTTTAATGGTGTAAAAAATACATGAAGATACATTTTTGATGTAGATATTATAGATTCCTATCGTAGATATTAAGACTTATTCCACCATTAAACTTACGGTGGATATAGAGTACATCTTATAGACTAATAATTAGCAAATCGAAATAATGTAAAGAAAGAATTTAGTAAATATAAAATTTTTCATTTTATTTATATAATTGTCTATACATCATATTATTCATACACAGATTACATAAAACGTTATACACTAATACTATTACATATTTACATTTGTTATTTTAGTTTTATTTTTTGTTTTAAATTTATCTTTATAATATTTGCTTGTACACTACATTTATGGTTCTGTTGTTTGGACTGTAAATAAACAAATGTTGAGGTGATCCAACTCGTGAGCATGCGACATATAGTTGGCCATGTGCAAAGCATGGTACCTTTAAGTCAACGCCACAGTACTGAAATGTTTGACCTTGTGCTTTATTCACTGTCATACTGTAAGCCAACTTTACCGGGAATTGTAATCGTTTAAAAGTAAAGGGCAATCCATTTGATATCAAAGGTATCCGTGGTATAAATACTGTCTGTCCTTTCTCTTTACCAGTCATTATACTGGCTTCGATAATGTTATTGTGTAATTGTTTGATACAAAGTCTCGTACCATTACAGTAGTGTATTTAGTGTAATGGCATTCCTGGAACATCTAATGAATTCAAAAATTCAGTAGGAAAATTAACGCTTTCTACCTCATCAGTCATTGTAATTATTGACGTGTAAATTTTCTCTTCTCCCGGAATCATTCCCTGGATGATGTTGTTGATGTCGTTGACAATGTCGTTCTTTGTGGCTAAAATAATTCGTTCACGTAACCATTCTGAATGAGTATAATTTTCAGCAATATTTGGATATACTTCATTTATTAGTTTTTCAGGTGTTTCAACGACATTACATAACTCCTTAGTCGGCTTCATCAGTCGGCGTCGATTTGGGAATAACAGGCAGAGTTTGACGAAAATCGCCTGACAGTATTAACAGCACACCTCCCATTATATTATTATTGTTGCATAAATCTTGAAGTGTTGTATTGAGCGCTTCTAGAGATTTTTTATGGGCCATTGTACTTTCGTCCCATACAATGGCTTTGCACTGTTTCAATAATCGTCCACGCGCTGATGATTTTGAGATGTCACATACCGGAAATTCACAGTCAGCTACATTTAATGGTAATTTTAAACCAGAATGTGCTGTTCGTCCACCATCCATAAGAGTAGCCGCTATCCCCGATGACGCCAGGGCGAGAACGATATCTTTATTTGCACGAATTTCAGCTAGAATTAAATTGATTAGAAATGTTTTTCCGGTGTCACCAGGTGCATCTATAAATATTATGCCACCTTGCTGTTTTCTATAATAGTCCATTATTATATCATATGCTTGTTTTTGACTTTGAATTAATAGGGATTTGTTGTGTTGGATGTAATGTTTCAATTCTTCTATATTATAATTTGTTTCTCTTAAAAATTCACTATTCATAGCATCTAAATGACTTCGTTGAGGAGATTGAACACCTAGTTGTTCTAATGTTTGGTTAGATATTGCTAAACATTTGTCTTCTATCAATATCAAAGCTTTGTTAAAAATTTCTTCATTAAAAGTTATTTCTAAGTCCGGATTTTGTCGTCGTAGTTCAGCCAAAATGTCATCGCTCATATATTCTCGATATTTTAGCCATAGTCGATTTGGATTAGAAGGGTTACATGTAGTTATTATAATTGCAAATAGCTCACGAATTTGAGTCGCTGTTGCTGTTTGGGCTGCTTCGTTCATAGCTAACTCCCAATAATTATCGTTTTCTAATAGACCTAGTCTTTGACATGCCTCACGATATGTTTCACAAATGAAACCATTGACACTTCTGAGGTCTTCAAAACACGTTGGGCCACGAATATTGTGTAGTAATAAACGCAGATAAAAACATTCTGCGTTTTTTGGGTGCACTGTATAGACTCGTCCTATTGCGTTACTTTTAAATATTCCATCATGTCCCTCTACTGGTATTCCACGTTTTCGAGGATTAAATTATTTACTTGTTGCATTCCACGTATAATAATATGGTACCTCTGAATAAAATAAAGTCTTAGCAAATGAATCTTTCTGGCATAATTCAAAAAATGCTGTTAAAGTTGTACTTGCTGGTGGTTCTGTCGCAACTTTCTGTGCTGTTTCTGTAGTAAAAAACACACGTTGTCCATTTTCTAAGTGCACGGATAAATGGAGAACTGGCGGATCTCGATCGTGAATTGGGAAACTTAAAATTCGCCAAACCACTTCATTAGTATTAATGTAACGACCCATTTGATATTGAACTATTTCATCATGCTGATTTTCATTGGTCACCGTAAAAACAGCCATATCACTGCCTTTGTTAATATACTTGCATACATATTTAATTGATTTGACAGAACTGCAGTATTCGACATTGATATGGGCATTAAACATTTTGGATAAAAGTGGATTGTATGGAACTACCCATTGATTGTTAATTAGAATTTCTTGATTGCCTCGTATTTTAATTTTAGCTGTAAACCCACCTTGTTCTGGTGATCGACGCCTGTATTTCGGATATCCATCTTCACCCGTAATTGTTTCATTCAAAAATGGCTTTGGATAACGTTTTGTACATGTTTCATCTTTCAAATCAAATCAAATCAAAATCAAAAAAGTTTTATTTCCATATGGGTTACAAAGTAACGCTTAAAGAATTGTCCCTACTTGATGCCTACCACCGGTTCGGGAACTAACCCGGCGAGAAGAACCGGCGTAAGAAACTCGCACGGGGTTGTTTCATATTCATATTCATTTATTTGCATCAAAAGTGGTACATATTATGTTGTTACAGTTATTTTCATTCTCAAGATCTAACACTCTTCACTATTATTATAGCATGCAAACAGATATAATTGTCATGGTTATACATACTTTAAAAATTTAGACAGCATTACATTCAATTATTACATTAAATTCAATTATACAATTAATAAAATTGATCATACATTCATCACATAACATTTAGGCATAATAATTAGAAATTCAAATTTTAATTATAAGTAGTTAAATAGGTATTTTATAGTCATTATTTCTTACAAATCATTGGCACAATCTAACAATTTCATTTTATTAATATTTTGATATCTATCATGTGAATTTATTAATTCACAATAATCACTCTTTATGGTAATACATTATAATATGTTTCGTACATTTATAAATTCTTCAATAGAATAATAATTTTTAGACATAAGCCATTTCATTAATTCCTTTTTGAATTTTATATAAGGTAATGATTTTATGGCTGTCGGAATTGCATTGTAAGCCTTAATACACATTGCATAATATTCTTTTTGATACATATTAGTTCTCGGTATTATGTCTAAAACTAGTCGTTTGGGATTTCTTTTATTTCTTGGGTACATTTCATTTGCCTCTTTAAAATAACTGTAGTGAATTGTTACAAAGTTCACTAATTCGTAAATATAAAGGCAAGGTAGCGTCATAATATTTAACTTTTTAAATAGTGGCTTACATGACTCATAGGAGGGCTTACCACATATTGCTCTTACACACTTTTTTGTGCTATAAACGCTTTATTAATATCTGTAGAGTTACCCCATAGTAATAATCCGTATCTTAGTATCGAGGCTACATAACCGTGGTATGCCGAAAGTACAGTTGGAAGAGTAGATATTTGTCTTAGTCTATGTAGGACATACACATAGCTATTTAATTTATTACAAACATATTCAACGTGCGCCTTCCAGTTAAGGTTTTCATCGATATGAATTCCTTAGAACTTAGTACACTGAACTCTTTGAATACATTCATTTCTGTAATTAATATTTAGATTGTTAAGTTTAGCACCATAGTTATGAAATTGTATATAGTTAGTCTTACTAAGATTTATTTTTAAATTATTATTATCAAGCCACTCTAGTACCCTTGTAATTGTATTATTAATTTCAATGTCAATGTTTTCATTATAATTTATTATTATCGATATGTCATCTACAAATAGGATACATTTATTATTTGTTATGTCAGGGAGATCATTTATATTATAAAATAAAAAAAGCAGTGGGCCAAGTACACTGCCTTGAGGAACTCCCGTATTGTTAACTCTACATTGAGATTTAAATGATTTTAAGATATTTTTATTATCAATAGATCTTATTTCTACATATTATGTTCTATTAGAGAGGTAAGATTTTAGCCAATTTAGCGTTGGACCTCTTATCCCCAAATTATCAAGTTTACTTAGTAGGATCTTGTGTGATACAAAATCAAATGCCCTAGTCATATCAAAGAAAATACCCACTACAGATTTCTTTTTATTTAAGTTGTAAGCTACATTATGCACTAAAGATGACGCTGCTAAAATTGTGCCCTTATCGCTCTGGAATCCAAACTGATCCTCTTTAATTATATCCATTTTTTTTATGAAAGTCATTAGTCGCTTGTACATAACCTTTTCAAAAATTTTCCCCATTATTGGTACTAAAGTTATGGGACGATAATTCTCAATTTTTAATTTATCGCCTTTTTTGTATAACGGCTTGACAATGGATGTCTTTAATAAATCTGGAAAACAACCAGTTTCAAATGATATGTTTATAAGATGCGAAAGAATTGGTACTAACTCTTTTTTGCAGTATTTAACAATTTTCGTAGATACCCCATCATATCCCTCCGCATTAGTATTTTTTAATGATCTGATTACACTATCAACTTCAGAAAAGCTACATGGAGATAGAAAGATAGTGCTTACAATACGAGTACTATTTGTGTTCGGTAATACCACGTCATTACAATAATTATTAGTCAAATTAATCAGGTAGTTATTAAATTCGTTTGCGATGTCAATTGGGTCAGTCATTATAATATTTTGTTCATTCTTTATTTCATTTATAATGTCGTGGTTAATTTTGTAATTTTTTTGATTTTTTATTAATTTCCAGGAAGCTTTACATTTGTTTTTCGCGGTATGTAAATAATTATCATTAAATATCCTTTGAGAAACATATAGACACTTGCGCAATATTTTTGTATATATTTTATATTTATTTTTATTTGTCTTATGTTTGTAAAACATGTAGCGAAGTTTTCTTTTAGTTCTACTGCTTGTTTTTATTCCCTTAGTTATCCACTTTAGTCTTTTATATTCATTTGTCATTTTAATTCTCTTTAATGGAAAACACATTTTGTAAAATAATATAAAGTCATCGTAAAATGAACGCACTGCATGATTTATATCTGTTTTTGTATATACATCACTAAACGACAGCTGACTGAGACAGTATCGGAATTTTTCTAAGTTTTCTTGACTATAGTCTTTTTTATAAGTAAAGTATGTCATTGTAGCATAAGGCATTACTTTTACAGGTATGTGTAACATTTGAGCTGTATTATGATCCGAAAGCGCAACTACAACATATACTACAACTAACATACAAGGAGAACTTTTATTTAGTACACCACACGGGCCATGAATCATATTTCTCACGATTATATTATACAGGTCAGGATCTTCGTCCGGGTTTGGAAATTCAGCCTTGATAATATTATCTATTTGATCCGGATGTATTTTATTTTGAAGCCAAATTAAGTTGTGAGAATGTGGCAGTCCTCGTTTCTGCTATTCGATTGAATACATCCAGCAGATAACAGCACCAAATATTTGATTTTTTACGATGGCATCAATAAACTTAATTTGTTTTTGGCGAAAAACTCGGGCAATAATATCATGTCGATCGCTGGCCGTTTGCTTATATTGTAATTCATCTTTGATTTCCACCCATGAAGAATTACATGTAAATGTTATGAATAAATCTGGTCGGCCGTGTTTTCTGCATGTAACGTGGACTTCCAGTAAACGTAGAAGGCAAGATGACCAATTTTCCCATGTTATCAACGTTTCCATCATTTATCATTGCATCTCTCAAATGAATGTATTCATCAGAACGCAACTTTCGTTGATTATGGCGAATAAATTGTAATCTTTCTGTCTCTATTTTAGCATACATATCCACGATAAACTGCTGAAATAACTGACGACAATTTAAAATATGGTTATATTCATTATTTCTAGTCATAATTCGATAAGCATAAAATTGCATAGCTGACAATTTTTTATTAGTTTCTACACCTGTAGCCGGATTGATCTGTTGAATGTTAAAGTGATAACCATCTTCACCTTGCCAAAAAATTAACGGGTATTGTCGTGCATCATAACTGCGATGTGTTTCAGCAAACGTATTGCTATTGATTACTTCTACGTTGAATAATAATATCACGATGGCTATATTCATTATCAACAATTACTACAGCAACTTCTTCCGTTTGAGGAGCATTAAACCTTCGTTCATGTTGACCGGCTGGTCTTTTATCGGCTCGAATGACGATCTTGTAATTGTCTGCAACCATTTTATCTAATGAAGTTTTAAATACATTGATTAGTTGATTATTATCGTGAAGTAGACACTGTAATTTTTGAATGATGTCTCGTTGTAGCCCCTGAATATGAGAACAACGTTGATCTATTTCAAGCTCTTCGTTACCAATAAAATATACTTGAAGAAACTTTGGAGTTCCATCTGACATCGGCATCAGAGATCCTATCCGATGGTAAATTTGGCCTTGAACCTTGAAAACTGAACTGAAATTTTCTTCCTGACATATTAAAGTCGCTCCAAATGAAGTCATTTGAAAACAACAGTTATATCGTCGTATATTTTGTAGAAAATGAATGGAATCTGGTGTTTCTCCTTTCATATATGCGAGTAATTCTGATGGCGGTGTATTCAATGGTGGTAAATTTACTTTACCACTTGAGCAACACATACCGGGAGTTTCTCCTGGAAATTTGCGTGCATTACAATACTTGCATATCGTATCCATTTTTCCAATAATTATATTCGGATGTTCACTATATTGCTTTTTACAATCACAATGGAACGCCTGAAGTTCTAAGCTTTGTCGTAATCGATTTCGAATTGCTTGTACTCGGGACTGGGTTTCTTCGTTAGTGCGAACTCTTACTTCGGCGGTTTGATTTTCTCTGAGTTTCTTTATACGTTCACGATTATTCGAAAGTCGTTTTTCCGTTTGTTGTTCTGTTTCATTTTGACGTGCTTCTTTCATTTTTTTTTCTCTCACTTGAGGTTTTGTAAATACTTTTTTACGCTTTGGCATTGTGTATATGTAATGTAATAAAATTACACAAAGTCGATCTCTCGCTTATAACGATGATAACACTAACAAACTCACAAAATTTTGGTATATAAATAATCGAACATGAAAATTTCTAGATTTGGAACACTCTAGAACCATCCAAAAGTTTGTTCTGTTTTATTTGTCAAAATCACGTGAATCGTTTTAAGTACTGGTCACTTTTAATTCTCACTGATCTTCACTGACTACAGACACGATTGAACTAACGATTTCGGGTTTATATACCGTCAGATATTGAAATTTCTAGATTTGGAACACTCTAGAACCGTCCAAAAGTTTGTTTTGTTTTATTTGTCAAAATCACGTAAATCGTTTTAAGTACTGGTCACTTTTAATTCCAACTGATCTTCACTCGACTGCAGACACGATTAAACTAACGAAAAGCTACTGATTTCGGGTTTATATACTGTCAGATATAGAAATTTCTAGATTTGGAAGACTCTAGAACCTTCCAAAAATTTATTCTATTTTTAGAACTTTCTGAAACGTTCCAGAATGATAATAACCGATATTATTAAAGAAATTTTCAGAACTTTCCTAAAGTTCTAATGAGTTAGAAAAGGACAGATTATTAATTTCAGTACTTTCTAAATCATTCTAGAAAATATTAGAACTTTCCGGAACATTCTATATCAACTACATTCAGTTTTATACATTTTGGAACGTTCTAGATCATTATAGAAAATATTAGAACTTTCCAGAACTTTCTATATCAACTACATTCAGTTTTATACATTTTGGAACGTTCTAGATCATTCTAGAAAATATTAGAACTTTCCAGAACATTCTATATCAACTACATTCAGTTTTATACATTTTGGAACGTTCTAGATCATTCTAGAAAATATTAGAACTTTCCAGAACATTCTATATCAACTACATTCAGTTTTATACATTTTGGAACGTTCTAGATCATTATAGAAAATATTAGAACTTTCCAGAACATTCTATATCATCTACATTCCGTTTTGCACATTTAGGAACGTTCTATATCATTCTAGAAAATATTAGAACTTTCCAGAACATTCTATATCAACTACATTTAGTTTTATACATTTTGGAACGTTCTAGAACATTCCAGAAAATATTAGAACTTTCCAGAACATTGTTTATCAACTACATTCCGTTTTGCACATTTTGGAACATTCTAGATCATTCTAGAAAATATCAGAACTTTCCAGAACATTCTATATCAACTACATTCAGTTTTGCACATTTTGGAACGATGTAGATTATTTTAGAAAATATTAGAACTTTCCAGATGTTTTTAGAACTTTCTAGAACATTCCAGATCGATTGAAACATTTCCACACATTCTGGACTTTTCTAGATCATTCCACAAATTTTCAGAACTTTTCTAAAGTTCTCATGTGTTAAAGAAGGACAGATATATATTTTTCACATTTTCGCCACCCACAGCCACCCACTTCCACCCACCGCGCCCAAACTCCCTTACTTTTTTCTAGGACCCAAGGGGTGTCTACCACCACAATGGGGTGTTGATTGGAATTGGTGGTGATATAGAAAACCGGTCACATACATTTTCACTCAAGCATTTTATAATATATATTAGATTAGATATTAGATTAGATTAGTACCTAATTACTGAACTTTTTGCATTTTTCGGTACATAATATTTATGTTGCCTTTCGGAAAATATAAGAATTTTGCTAATTTAAAACAAATGTATTTTCTCGATTAGTCTCTTTATTTGTCTTTGGGAGACCTACAATGAGAAAACATCTAATGAATACTTACCATATTCCAATTACTGAGGAAGAATGGCGCGTTATCCCGCATGTCTAGCAGCCGTTCGCTGACTCCAGGCTCGCTGGTTTTCTTCACCATCACCAGCACAGTATGTATTAGAGTCACAGCATTAGACAGGAGGTATACCAGGTGAAAGACAGTCCGGAGCAGCAGCAGCCGCGGGTACAGCGTATTCTTCGCCATGACTGCGCAGCTTATCAGAATCGCAAATCGAGGTCTATAGTTTCTGCCATATAAGGGAGACCAACGTGAGCAATGAGTATTTGTATATTAGATATGTATTGCGCTCGTGCTGCTCCAATGCCTTTTAAATACTATAGAGAGGGCGCCCAAACCTTCCATTATATAGGTACATGAAAATTAATTCACGAGGTAAAAAAATATGCAAAATCACATGGTAAAACTTAATAAGGTAAAATTTATGCGGGTCAATAAAGACGCCGCAGCGTGTCGGCTTAATTTTTTTGTGTATTTAATGTTAGAGAACATTTTATTAAACAATCTAGACCTTATTTTCGTATATAATCTTAAAAAATAACCAGGATACAAATAATTTAAAAAAGAAGGGACATTTTTGTATGAAGCCACGAAATTAACTTTTGCGCTCACGAAGTCGCGGGAAACATCTAGTATATTATACTTATTATACTTACAAGATTGACAGCTCGCAGCTTTGTATGCCGGGGTTGCGCGCGGCGAGCGGGGCGTGAGTTTATCCTAGCCAGGATTTTTTTTCACGGGGCTGGCCGTTTCGTGCTTTGACATAATTGACAATAATTAATTTCATAATATTTATGATAGACTAGCTTTTGCCCGCGGCTCCGCCCGCGTAAATACATTATTCCGCGGGAACACTACCTTTTAGGGATAAAAAAAATCCTATGTCCTTTCCCGGGACCCAAAGTATGTCTATACTCTATACCAAATTTCATAAAAATCGGTTCAGCGGTTAAAGCGTGAAGAGGTAACAGACAGACAGACACACTTTCGCATTTATAATATTAGTCTAAAAGTATATTAATAGTAGTATATTAGTATAGAAGTATAGATTTGGAATAAAAAGTAGACTACGCGTTTGTCCAAAGAATTAACCACTACCATACCAACTTTCATTCAAATCAGTTCAGCCTTTTAGCAGTGAAAAACAGTCAAATATCCACAAAATAATACATTATCCCTCGGTAACACTGTATTTTTTTGGGAAAAAAGTGGACTGCGCGTTTGTCCAAAGCATAAACCATTACCATACCAACTTTCATTCAAATCGGATCAACCTTTTAGCAGTGAAAGACAGTCAAATATACACAGAATAATACGTTATCCCTCAGAAACACCGTACTTTTTCGGCATAAAAAGTAATAGGATACTTTTATCAAAATTTTATTTGTGCCACTTTGTGTTCATTACTGAAAAAACTCTTTCAATAAATGCTGAGGTGCCGGGAGCAGAAAGTATGAGACAATTTTAGTAACATTTATAAATTCTTCTGGGGTGTTAACTAATAAATGGCTCCATTATAATTGTCTAGTACTCATTTCAACAAAATCTTTGTCTTCTGATAATTGATGCTGAAAACAGTATTTTGTATACTTTATTTTTGTTCAACAGTAAAAAGTATAATATAGTGAAAAACAGTATAATACTGTTTTTAACAGTATAGTTGGTAACCCTAAGACAGACAGACCTGAGACAGACATTTTTTTCAAAAACGTTATTTTTAGGTTCTGTGGCCTTTATAGACCCCCCATTTTGATTTTCACTTAGATATCTTTAATGTACAGACATGACCCCTCTACAGATTTATTATATGTATAGATTTGTCTAACGCGACGATTAAAATTATTTCGATGTTAAGCTTACGTCAACATGGCTGATATTCGCCGGTGCTCGAGGTGTCATTTGTAGAGTATCGCCCCTGTGACAAAGCTACAAAGATGTAATTAAATTGTTGTATGTGTCACAGTAAAATTGTAATTTGTAAATACCGCTAGGTTGTAAAATTACTAACGAGATTGTAAAAATATGTCGAAATATTCATTATACTAGGTATATGTTTATAATCTAACAAAAAGTTATGTGTTAAATTATAGACAAAATATTCGCGTTGGAAGTCTATAATCATTTTACAATTTCACTAGTTATATTACAATCTAAGGGGTTTAAAAATTTTACGGTGAAATTTATAACAATTTAATTAACCATCGACTAAAGTAAAGGGTTTAGTTTGTTTGACGTTTGTTTGTTACTTACTAGCGTTTGCCCGCAGCTTCGCTCGCGTGAAATTGAGAAATCTGAAAATTGAAAAAAATTAATCTACCGGGAACTGTACCATAAATAAAATTTAATAAGCTGCAAAAAGTAATCTGTGTTAATTCTGCATAACCTACTACCATACCTGATTTCATCAAAATTCTTTACGTGTATTGCATGAAAATCTAAACATATTATTATGTACATACAAACTTTCGCGTTTAGGTATAATATTAGGTAAATATTTCTTTGTAGCCGATAATTAAAATACTAATTATCGGCTACAAAGAAATCTTTACTTGCCACGAACACTTGAACACGAACTTGCCCAGCATTCATGCCCCCCTCTCTACCTCGATTGGCCTTTCCCGCAGGAGCAACAGTAGTCACTACGTGTGGTGCCAATCGGGCTGCATGAACCGATTGAATTGAAATACCTACACAAACTTATAAGCAGAACCATCCTAATTCCTATCCGCGTGGAACCCGTAGGTAGTTAGGTACCCAAAAAATTTCCGCGATAAAAAGCGAGTCCTATGTGTTTATCAAAGGGCTAAACTACTACGGTAACAAATTTTATAAAAATCCGTTACGTAGTTTCTGAGATTAGCGCGCAAAAACGTACAGATCAAAAATATTTTAAGAAAATCTTAAAAGTCGTTGTTTTGGGCTTAAAACTAAAAACCTATGTATTAAACACTGATAAATCAAGCACAAATAAATTAAATATTACATAAGGGAAAGAAATTTAATTATACCTACACTTAAAATATTCTACTGAAATACTTAGTATGTAATATAATAAGTATTATGAATATAATTTTAATGCAGCAATCGCAAATATTTAGGTGCCTAGTTTTTCAAAGACATTTTCATCAATATATTATGTCAAAATAAAAATAAAGCTCCCCACTCACGGGCTATCGATTGCTTCGATCAAATTGGAAATGAATTCGTATTTGAAAGTAAATTGCTAACGACAAACTATTATACAAAATGATTAGTGTAAGATCTACCAGCTAGTTTTTGCGGTGGGGGTCAAAAGTTGGAACAAAATTTACGCGTATATATACGAGTTTCATATAAAAAATATAGTAAGGTGGTTCTAGGATCTCAGACTATATTCAATTTTTATCTTAACCGATTTACTTGCAACTACGAATCCAGTAAATGTTTAAATTGTAAAGACTAAATCGATCGATCGCTTGTGAGTGCGAGCTTTAAATCAAAAGCACTAAGGAGTATTTATATATACTTTAAAGCAAATCGCTCCCAAACAACATTTTTTCCCTTTTTATTCCCGTTAGGGGACGAATTTCAATTAACTATGATACACGAATTCCATCAATTCTATTACATAATGTTTGTGCAAAATATGATGTAGATTGGACCAAGGAATCACGTTGCCCCATACAAACTGTTTTCCCCCTTGTCAACCCCATAGGAGTCGAATTTCGAAAAATCCCTTCTTATTGGATTCCTACGCATTACAAAGAGCAAGCCCTGCAAGTTTCAGGTCTCTACGATCAGCGGTTTAGGCTGTGCGTTGATCCGTCAGTCATTCAGGACAAAGGATTTTATATGTATAGAATAAATATTAACATTTTGTAAAATTGAGTACATTGCACGTTTAGTTATTTTTGGATTTTCATTTTTAATTATCATAATATGAGGAAAATTTAGCAGTTACTTGTATACGTCAAAATTTGTTTACTGCTTGGGGAAGTTGGAGCAAAATTATCACTGTTTAATTGGCAATCGGACTAATTTTTTTTATTGCATAAATGAATAGTACTCTTAAATATGAGTAATTTCTCAGAAGAAACCGTATATCAAAAGTCAATATTTTCAAAGGTACAGCGATTTGTATAAAAAATTTCGCGAGCCTCCTAAAAACGCTCTGTACTAAAGTCGACCTAAAAATGACGTCACTTGTATATGAAGTAGTATGAAGTAGTATATGAAGTATATGGCCGCAGGAATATATTTGTAAATATCTCCGATATTTGTGCGTTTAAGTTCATACTTACCATAATGAATGTTTTTGTATATGATGTGAGTAAACTAATGATGTAGGTTTTGTTTACCAATTTCGCAAAAAAAAAATTTTTTTTGGTATAAAGACTCGCGAAATTTTGTATACAAATCGCTGTACCTTTGAAAATATTGACTTTTGATATACGGTTTCTTCTGAGAAGTTACTCATATTTAAGAGTACTATTCATTTATGCAATAAAAAAAAAAATCAGTCCGCTTGCCTATTGGTTTTAAAATTATAATTATCTATTGTTGTTTTATGTAAACTTTAACACTTTAAATTATTTTTTTTGTAATAATGTTTAAAATATTACAATATATTATTATAATTGTTAAAGTATAATTAACTTGTTACAATGACCTATATTTACCACGTTTGTATTGTTACGTGTTAGGGTTCGAAGGATTTTTGAGCTTGAATTTCCTTAGGTGGAGGGTATACTTGCCGACGGATGTTTAAGTTCAGGGCGGTTTTTGTTGCGCATTCAGTGTGCGAATTTTTTGGTGTAGGTTTTGCTCCAAAATTCCAAAGGGTTTTGGAGTTATTAAGATTTTTCGTTCCTGTACTAATATAGTATAGGAGCGGTCTAAGGAGTTACCCTTGTAGAACACCTCTGGTGACGAGTTTGTGCCGGTGTTGTTTTGCGGGGGTAACCCCTGCGGGGGAAATATTAATTATATATATTTACTTAGGTTAGGTTAATACTTTGGTGTGGTTTTTGTTAATTTTTGGTGTTGGGTTTCTATTTTATTATTATTATAAGTTAGGATTTAGGGTATAGGCAATCTGCCTATACATTTTTTCGGTGCCTACCAGTGTCTCTCTGGTAGGTAACCGACTGGTGTCTTGGCAATATGCCGAAGGATGCTAAGGAAGTTGGGGGGAATGGGGACGAGAATGAAGGGGCGGGAGAGATGAGAGAAAGTAGGCGATCCGGACCGGAACTTAGGCTCAGAGATGCCTTGAGTAGGAAAGAGCAGACTGGAGGCAGTCGTCGGCTGGGTTATTCCCGAGTCGGATTGACGCTGGAGGAAGTTCTCGGTGACTGGTCGATGCAGTCGAACTCTGAGTCGGAGGCCTGTCGGGGCAAACGTTTGTTCCCGTTCGAAGGGGAGGCTTCTGGCTCGGACATGGAGGACGTCGCTGAGGGCTACGCAGCGGGGCGAAAGAACGTTGCCAAGCGCGGAAGGGCTCGTGGGACTGCCACTAGTGCCCGTCCGGCGCTAAGAAGCCGGACGAAGGAAACCCGAGAGGCCGAGTTCGTCGCTGCACTCGACAAGAGGGAGTATTTAAAGTCAGTTTCGGACCCAGGAGAGCAGCAGATCCCTCCTGGCCCCTTGGGCCTGGATGTTGACAGGCTGGGGGCACAGGATTTGATGCAGGCAGCAGAAGCAAACCTGCAGGTAATTCTAAATTTGACTGGCAAATCCACCAATTTGAAGGGGGGATATGCCAGCAAAATTCGGCGGGCAACGGGCATTGTCAAAACGGTGCTCGAGACTTTGATCGCACGTACTGAGGCGGAGGAGACACGCCGCCTCCGTGCAGACAATGGGAGACTGCAACGGGGGGTGGCAAATCCCCGGGAAGAGGTGCGCACCTATAGCCGTGAATTTGAGGAGGCGAAGAAGGCGGCTAAAAAGCCGTCGGCAGAGTCGCCAAGTCCGATGTCAAACGAGCAGCTTGGCATCCTGCAAAATAACATTGCCAGGTTGGTGGGCAACCTGGTGGATGGTCGCTTGGCGGCTCTGGAGGATCGACTGCCGCCTCCTCGTGTGGTTCGCCCGCCTTTGGCCGCGGATAAGAAAAAGGCTGCCCACGAAGCTCAGTCTGATGCTGCTGCTGCTGTTCGCGAGGTACCACCGGAGCGAGAAGGGTCGCCAGTATTAGGAGCTTCTCGGTATCAAATGGTCCCTAGAAAGGCTCCGGGAAGGAGCCTGGAGGAATTTCCGGCGATGCCGGTGCGCCCTGCGATGAGGCCGACGCCTAATTCTGGGGCGTCTAAAGCCTCGAAGGGGGTTGGATGGACTAGCTTTGGACCCTCCAAGTCCAATGCGCCCAAGACGGCGGCAGCGGCCCCAGCTCCTGCACCTACTTCTGCTCCGGCTCCTCCGGCTTCGGAAGCCTGGACTGAGGTGGTGAGGCGCAAGGTGCCAAAAAAGAAGGCGCAGGGGGCAAAAGCCCCCCCTGCGCCCAAGAAAAAGAAGGGCACCAAGCTGGTGGTCCCTAGCTCCTCCGCCGTAATCATTAAGTTACGGCCGGAGGCAGCTCAACAGGGGGCAACATATGGCTCGGTGCTGATGAGGGCCCAACAGGGTTGTGGAGGAACTCGGCATCGGGCCATTAAGAGTGCGCATGGCGGCGACCGGGTGCCGCCTCATAGAGGTGCCAGGGCGGAATAGCGCAGAGCAAGCGGATGCCCTGGCTCAAAAGATGAGGGAGCTGCTGTGCGGGGTAGCGGATGTGGTGAGGCCCGTCAAAACTACGTGTTTCCGTATGACGGGCCTCGACGAGACCGCAACGGTTGACCGACTCAGGTCGGCCGTCGCTGCAGAGGGGAGCTGTACTATGGAGCAAGTGTGGGTCGGAGATATTCACTTCGGCTCACGCGGTGTAGGTTTTGCCCGGATGTCGTGCCCAATGGTAGCAGCTAAAAAACTGATCCAGTTGGGTGCGATCAGGGTAGGCTGGAGTAAAGTACAGCTCCATCATGAAGGGGTTCGCACCTGGCACTGCTATAGGTTCCTAGGGAAAGGACACACAGCGGGGCTGTGCAGCTGTGAAAAAGACCGCAGCGGCCTGTGCTACCGCTGCGGGCAGCCGGGACACAAGATCTGGTACAACAACTGGTATCGTTAAAACTGGAACATCGTCATAATTCTGTAAGAGGCAAGACGTATTCACAAGCCCCTTAGCTCGCTTACGTTGCGCTGCCGACATCTGCAAAATAATAATATTACATAATATTATGTTTTACCAATAAATTTATTTTGGTACAGGGATTTTTGCTAAAATATTTTTTTAAAATGTTTCAAATAAGTATGGAAGTTGACTTAAAGTTTCTAAGAATTATTCACTTTTATTATTTTGCAACACTGTGTTAAGGAATTTAACGTTGACAACTACTAGGAGTATATTCAGTTTTAACATTTTGCAATAACATGTCAAGTGATATTTACACAAAAAAGACCAAAATTTGGAAATATTTCAGTATAAATTAGTTTTCATTGTAGAATTTATGGCGTTTTAATGAAGATTTTAAGGATTCTCCTTAAGTCAACACCAATTCCATATTTTATAGACAAATACAATTATGAATGTAAACCTAAAAACCAAATAACCGAAAATTATAAACAATTAACATACTTACCTTGCTTCTAAAACACTTATTACAAGCTCATTACATTTCAATAATTTATTTTCATAAAAATAATAACACTTACCTCGATAAATTCTTTTTTTAATTGTGTTTTTTAACACCGGCACAATAACATTCAAAAATATAACGACCACTACACCACATTTTGCAAGAATGTTTTTGTAAAACGTTCTTACGGGGATCGTCAATGCTGCTGTATAAATAACTCATTTTTTTAATTTTGTGGGTTGACACACTATTGCAAAATTGCGTCCAACTATGAACGTGCATTAACAAGTAGGTATTTACTTTTCTAAAATATCGAAAAATGTTGTTTGTATACCCTTATCAGTTATCACTGAATTACAGTAAACACGGTTGCTATGATTACAGAATCCACTTTCACTTATTAAAGGATCTCGATTTCGTAAAATCATCCAAAACGAAAATATGTCTGCTATGTTGGTAAATATTTCGGAACGTGGCATTCTTTGAATTTACCTTACAATTTCAGGCATTTATCGAGCCAAAGTTAAAGAAAATGGAATAATTAATTTTAGCAGTTCTCTACAGGTAAATGAAACGAAATCTGGGGGCACGGTAGTGCCCCCATGCCAAGACGTCAAGCGAATCGCAAGGGCACTACCAAACCACCTTTTCTCGAAGCGTTTCGTCGATATTTTGAACTCTCATAACTTGAGTTTGGATTGTACCAGATAAAGGAAACTTTCAGGATTTGTTCCTATCAGCGGTCTCATTAAATATGTAAAGTTTCGATTACCTACGTCTTATACTTTAGATTTTATTGATATCTAAAAACCCCTGATTCCGTCACTGACTCACTGATGATCAACAAAATTATATGGTACTTCCGGATGTTCTCGAAAGCTGAAATTTCTTACGTAAGATTGTATTAGTACACAACTAACATAAAAAATCTCAAAATTGGAACTTGCATCTTCCAACCCCTTAAACAAAGGAGTTAAAGTTAATTATCTGTGAAAGCGCCATCTATCGCGTTATTATGAACTATATAAGTTATGTCGTCGTTCATCGCTAGGCTTGTAAACTAATTGACTAATATTGATTGAAATAATTATTTCCCGAATATTCTGAATTTGAACTGAAAATTTAACATATTTTTTTTTTTTTTTTTTTTTTATGAAATAAGGGGGCAAACGAGCAAACGGGTCACCTGATGGAAAGCAACTTCCGTCGCCCATGGACACTCGCAGCATCAGAAGAGCTGCAAGTGCGTTGCCGGCCTTTTAAGAGGGAATAGGGTAATAGGGGAGGGTAGGGAAGGGAATAGGGTAGGGGATTGGGCCTCCGGCCTATATGCAACATTCATTTAATTATGTTAAGAATTATTAAGGTAAGAAGTCTCATATAACCATAACCATGTACCTATCCCTTTATTAACAACAAAAAACACAATATTTTTTTTAAATCTTTATCAACATAATATTTTATTGCACTTGTTAATGTTACCCGTATGTATTTTCCGTTTAAATTACTAAAGAATACTCGAGAAATAATTAGGTATTTAAATATTACGTCAATTAGATTCCAATTCAAGCGACCGAATCCAATTCAAGTGAACGAACACATAACTAACATAATTCATAATGTACGAGATAGATGTCACTTTTACACAAAACTATAAAAATATTATGATTTATCATTAAAACGATTAATAATAATTAACTGAAGGGAATGAAATAATAAAAAAAACTATGTATCAAATTACAGTTACATACTTTTTAGTATCATCAAAATATTAACAGTATCCGAGTAACTTAGAATAAATAAAATCTAGTAAAAGCGCCACCTAGCATAGCTTATAAACAATAATCAATTATAAATGGGCATTCAAGTAGTACTTACTGCTACCGACAGATGTCAGTGCTTCGACTCCTAAACGTTATTGTCCGATTAGTTCAAATAATTTTCCGAAAGAATAAGTAACGACCACTGTGGCGCAGTGGTGAGCGCGTTTGCACTCAAGCCGGAGGTCGCGGGTTCGAATCCCGCCAGGGAACAAAAAAGTCTTATTATTTAGTATGATGCAAAGGGAGGGGAGGGGATGGGGTGACTTGTAAACCACTTTGGATGCCAGTTACTCCAAATTGTTGACTTTGGAAAAAAGTAATGTATGAAACCTTGCCTTTATTTTAAAAGACCTATTCAACGATACCCCTCACATTAATGGCTTACAATGAAAAAATATTTTTCATCCCCACTTCACATGTATGAAGTCCCTGAAATATAAAATAAGTATTTTATGATGCCAAAACTGACATTTAAGTTACATATTACATAACTGTTCCAAACTTCATCAATTTATATTCATAACTAGCTGTTGCCCGTATCCCACTTTATCAGAATAAAAAATTGCCTATGTTCTAATCCAGAGCCTAAACTACTACCGTATCAAATTTTATCGAAATCCGTTCAGTAGTTTTTCGTGAAAGAGTTACAAACATCCATCCATTCTCACAAACATTCACATTTGTAATATTAGTAGGATAACAGAAGCGGTAACAACGGACAGACAGACAGACGGTGACGGACGGACGGACACAGTAAATTTATATGGTTTCTTCGAGTATTACGAAACCCTATTACATAGAATAATAAAAAATATAGAATTAAAAAAATATAGTCTGACTGGGATTCGAACCCGCGATCAATTTGCCATTAACGCAAAAGTCTGTCGCTTAGTAGCTGAAATACTAAAAGCCGTTTCCGAGAATCACAATTCATATTTACAAGATTTGCTTGTTTGAAGTACTATCAGAAAATGAAAATTTGTATTGTAATTTGTATTACGTACGTTGCAATATATTAAAGTTATATTATTACTAGCTGACCCGGTAAACGTTGTGGCCTTATTAAAAGTTAAAAACCTAACCAAGAGCATGTCAGGACATGTCTAAGGAGGGTTCCGTAACTATAAACGCGTAATATGCTTTTTTTTAATTGCTCCAAAAGTAACTGCCCGATTTGGTTCACAATAATTTTCCTAAAGAGTTTTTAGCGTGATCTATCAGCATGGAAATTTGCAAGTTTCTATCTCCTATAGTTTAAAAATGCTAGGGGGGGGACCAACTTACAAACTACTTTGGAGGCTGATTACTCGAAAATGGTCAACTTTATAAAAAAGTAACGTACAAAACCTTGCCTTTATTTTAAAAGACCTATTCTACGATACCCCACACGATGGGGTAGAGTGAAAAAATATTTTTCATCCCCACTTCACATGTATGGAGAGCCACCCTTAAAATATAACATTATTATTTTTTTATGATCCCAAAACCGTGATCTATACACAATCTATAACTGCACCAAATTTCATTAATTTATATTCATAATTACAGGAGCTAGAGGCGTGGACAGACAGACAGACATACAGATGGACAGAGCGAAACTATAAGGGTTCCTTAAGTACTACGGAACCCTAAAAAAGGCAAAGAGAGGGTGGGCAGAAAAAAGCGCCTCTGTTGTGAAAGAAATACACCAAAAAAAAAAAGAAAAAGAAAATAACAATTCTGTTATAACAACTTACAAAAAGAAGTGAAATCCCACCAAAAACATGTTCATGTAAAAAAATTATGCCAAGACGATACCATATGAATAGCATTATCAAAAAGTTATGAAATCTCATGTAAAACCAAGCTTCTTACCCTACACGCCTTAACTCTGCAAGCGTAACTTCACAAATTCTACACCTTAGTCATTTTATGTGGCTTGGCCATTTCGTTATTATAAGAGAGTATAATAGAAAAAGAGTCGATTATAAATTTTTCTCCTTACGGTCGTGAATTTAGCGAAATGGCCTGGCCACATAAAATGACTAAGGTGTAGAGTTTGTGAAGTTACGCTTGCAGAGTTAAGGCGTGTAGGGTAAGAACCTTGGTTTTACATGAGATTTCATAACTTTTTGACAATGCTATTCATATGGTATCGTCTTGGCTTAATTTTTTTACATGAACATGTTTTTGGTGGGATAATCGTTACATATTATGATTAAAAGTAAAATGAAAATTTGATATATTGACACACTCTGTTTAGTGTATAATATTATTAAAATACTGATAACAAATGCAAATAATATTCAAATATTAAATGAAAAAGTCAAGTCTTTCCATAGCAAAAAAAAAAAAAAAAATTAAGAAACAAGATAGTCCATATAATATGTTATTAGTTACCTACTAATTAAAATTATGTGACTCTGTGTGGATAATTTGTTTTATATAATTTATTATATTATAAGTGCGTTCCCGATCCTTAGAACCACCAATCCGCATTGGGCTACTGGTACCTTCCTACTAGCGAAACACAAAGTGTTTTACCCTTTACATGTAGCTATTATCCTAACCCTGACACCAAATTTGAAATTTCTGTCTTCAAGACGTATGCTTTAAATTATGCTGACAATGAGTATCTCCACACAATCGTACATACCTAATAAAATCGTATTTTTGCCGCTAAATATCTCGTAAACTAAGTGTATACGTTTGATTTTTATAAAATTTAAAACATTAGCTTAAGTCGCTTACGAGTACTATAAGTAGTAATCTGATTTATTTATTAAAAATGAAAATATGGCTGCATGATAAAGCAGCAAAATGCTTCGGAAAAAGATAGTAGGTACAGCCGCTATAGATAGAGTACTAAAAGTTACGTGCAAATATTTTGTTCATTCAAACATTTTGCGAGTAGATGACAATTGCAGGTTGGGAAATGTGAAACAGTTTTAACGTTACCTGTGTTTACGTGTCTGTTCCACTACTGTTTATGTAGTAACGAAACGACCAAAACACATATTTTGACTTTGTAGAGTTAGGTCGCATAGAGTCAGTAGCTTGGCTCTAGATAAGAACCTCAATTCTCGTATTTAAAGTAGATTTTTATTTTACTTTGATTGTATTATAAGTGATGTGACTTGTTATCATAAACTGACTTTGTGAAGTTTGGACCAATCAGAGCGCGTTTCACGTTGGTTTATCGTTTACTAGAATACCATTTGGCAGTTTTAGCGTATCGGCACTTGATTGTAATTGTATTATTGCAGGTTTTATTTAGCAGAATTGACCCTAAGATCTGATATCTTTTTGACAGTGCAAGTCATTTGGTCTAGTCTTGGCATTATTACCAAATATTATATACTTACATGAAAATATTTTTTGTGAGATTTAGGTATTACATACCTATTTGGTCTGGCTCCAAAATCAAAGAATATACAATATATAACTAATGTATTACGAGTATATTATAGCTTTTACGAGGCACTTGCAAATGCTATGACGTAACACTTGGCGGTAGCGCAGATTCGAAAGCTACCTACCAAAAAAAGAATTAAAATACTTTTTCTGGGCAGTCACTCAGAAAAATATATAGAAAAAGTATATATTATAGTATATTCATTTGAACAAGAAAATAATTAATTTTCTGAAAACTTTAGGTACAGGTAAATGTTACAGTATTCTCTAAAATTATAAAATTATGTATGTTTAGATATTCTTTATTCTCTACTATATCTATCTACAGTCAGACTCATGTACAGTCAGTGTAGAATAAGCTACATCTCACTTTTGCAAAAGTTCCACGTTAAAATCTCCTTAAAAGGATTGTGTCCAAGAATTTACATAGTTAATAAAGCTTCGGTGGAACAAAGAAAAAGTATTTTCATTAATTTAATATTCGAATAGCTTAAAACTCCCCGGGATCCCATTATGCAAATGTAGTTAATAAATTAGAAGTTGAAAAGTAATTCGAAGTTGGATTTGGTTTGCAGGTGTCGGCAACCACCTCTGTGTCGACTACGTTATGAATTAATTGATGCAGAGAGCCAACATGCCATCGTTAATTAGTAATTACTATGACGATCTTATAAATTGAAAATAATATTATATATGGGATTGACAGGATTGACTATAAAAGTGTTAATACACGTACGGATTCGGTACGGAGCGGACCACGGATTTGGTTCGCTCCGTACCAAATCCGACCGTGTGAAGAGTAGTCCGGCGAACATAATTATTATTAATTGAGTCCGCCATGGTCCGCATCGGATATGGACTATGGTTTGCTCCGTACCAAATCCGTACGTATGTAGAGTAGTCAGGCGATTGGGCCGGACAACGATCTCAGTGTGGCCAACTTAGGGATTTTCCGCCTCTCCTGCTGCTGCTGAATTGTTACTTAAAGAAAACGTAAAAGAGTGTGAAATCGAATTTTGATTTAAAGAAATAGGACCTCAAGACATTATTAAACATTTTAATTTGTTATATATCAAGAATACTGCAGATTTATGGGGCCTATCTATGAAAGTTATTAAATCTATAATCGATATTATTGCACCTTACTTAGCAACTATCTTTAATGATTGTATAAAACGTGGCGTCTTTCCTGATCTAATGAAACACAGTAAAGTTTTACCTCTCTTTAAGTCTGGTAGTAAGTCGGATCCATCTAACTTCCGACCTATATCTATTTTACCAACACTAAGTAAAATTTATGAAAAAATAATACTTAATCAGTTGCTAGCACACTTCAATATAAATAAAATTTTACATAACAAACAATTTGGTTTTACAAAGGGACGCTCTACAACAGATGTAGGCGTCAATCTAATTAGTTATATTTTTGATGCTTGGGAGAGATCGCATGATGCTCTGGGAGTCTTTTGCGATCTCTCTAAGGCATTTGATTGTGTGCAACACTCAACATTGATCAGGAAATTGTGCCACTATGGAGTAAGGGGTCCAGCACTCGTTCTCCTAAAATCTTATTTATCAAATAGGATTCAGAGAGTTGAGATAAATGGAAAAAGATCCACAGGTACTAAAATTGAGATGGGGGTCCCACAAGGGTCAATTTTAGGACCCTTTCTTTTTCTGATTTATATAAATGACCTACCATACCTTATTAATGAAAAAAACGGAATAGTATTATTTGCCGATGATACGTCACTTACTTTTAATATTAATCGCCAAAACTCGTGTTATGACGAAGTAAATAATGCTCTTCTAAAAATAGTACACTGGTTTAGTGTCAATAATCTTTTGTTAAATAGCAAAAAAACTAAATGTATAAAGTTCACGTTGCCGAATGTAAGGCAAACTAAAACCAATGTGCTATTAAATGGGGAAGGTATGGAACTAGTAGATACAGCCGTCTTTTTAGGTATTACATTAGACGCGAAACTTCAGTGGGGCCCTCATATTGCTGGATTGGCCGACAGACTTAGTTCAGCAGCATTTGCAGTAAGTAAAATAAGATATTTTTCAGACGAAAACACAGCAAGGCTTGTGTATTTTAGTTACTTCCACAGTATAATGTCCTATGGCATTCTGCTATGGGGCAATGCTGCAGATATAAATACGACCTCTGTGGCTCAGTTGGTTGAGCGTGTTGGCGCTCAAGCCGGGGGTCGCGGGTTCAAATCCCGCCGAAGGAACAAAAAGTTTTCTGTGTTCCTGGGTCATGGATGTGTATTAAATATGTGTATAATATAATAAAAATCTTAAATATATGTATAGTATAAAAGTATTAAATATATTTCCGTTGTCTGGTACCCGTAACACAAGTTCTTCGAGAGCTTACCACGGGATCAGATTGACGTGGTGTGAAGCGTCCATAGATATTATATTATCTTTGTGCTGCAGAAGCGAGGTGTTCGGGCAATCTACAAGCTGGCCCCCAACACTTCATTAACCTCTCGAGCGTCCGGCCGCAAATAAGCAAATGGCGCAAGCGTCCGGGGTATGTCACGTGTCCCCGCGCGTGAGCGCGTGAAAATGCCCGCCTTTTATTTTTTATGGATTATATTGATAAATTGTTGCTAAAACCTATGCATGTTATATATATTTAGAAACTAGAGTAAATTCTCTATAAGATCATGTAACTGGAATAAAAAAGAAACTGAAGGAATAAAAGCAATCTCGATGTGAACACAAAATACTTGTATGTAATTTTTGGAGGTTTTGAAGCAAAATTATGACGAAAATCTAACACACACACCAAATTTATTATTTAATAAGTTAAATATATGTTTTAATAACGATTTATATAAAAAGTTTCGAGATCTGTATATAAAATATCACTTACCGCCAGTCGGCATGCGACCCTTGAGAGGATTGCAAATGACAACTAATTAGTCCTAGATTAGAAGCTTTTTTTTTTTCAATTTTTCGAATGTACATCCCAAAAGTAAAACTGCAGAAGCCAGGGCTTAAGTCAGTAGAAAATAAATTGCCACCCGTCGGCACGCAATGCTTGAGAGAATTTAAAATAAACAACAGACAACGTCACCCTAATTCGCGTGCGGTCACACCGTCTTGGACACTTGCGCGATAACTGTCAAGTCGGTCACACCGCGCGGGACGCTCAAGAGGTTAAGAGATAAGTTTAAGGAAACTGGGATCTTAACTGTAGCTTCTCAGTATATTCTATCAAATGTACTATATGTTAAAAAAAATGTAAGCCTATTCAAAAAGAAAAGTGACAACCACAATAGAAATACTCGAAATAAGAATAAGCTTGATGTACCAGTGACTAGACTTAGTAAAGTAAAGAATTCGTTTAAAGGCCAATGTATACGCATATACAATAGGATCCCAGAAAACGTTCAACATTTTTCAATCAATAAATTTAAAAAAGTAATCAAAGAACGTTTGTGTAGTAAAGCTTATTATAAACTTAATGATTTCATGAAGGATAGCACACCTTGGGAATGAGGTGGCCCCCTGCAAGGCTACTTCCATATACTATTGTACTCTAGTTATATAGTTTTAGTCATAACATTGTTATACATTTTTTTATTTTAAAAGAACAATTCGACAGCGACTACGCATAAAGTCGGAACTCGTTTTTTGGCCAAATTAGTTTTTTTGTACAATTGAAATCTTCGCACCGAGAACTACATGACCATAAAATCCAAATTTTAAAATATTATTTAATTAATGAGATATTTAATGGACAGTATTAAACGTTCCCGCGCACAACGCGGTATCGACAAATACGACGATAGGCTTGGATCTGTAGCACCGCTGCCAACCAATGAGTCCGCAGTAACGACGTCGCAACTTACGGTTGAAGCTAGCAATTTTGTTTTAAAGTGTAAAGTATTTTTTTATAGTATTTGTATTATATTTGATATTTTTTAATTTGTATTATATTATACACTAAAACATGAGCAACGCACGTTTATCGCAGATTTTAAAATTAGTATTAGGAAATAATAATAGTTAAGTTTATTCTGCTTCAACTTATGAGATTTTAGGTAAGTTTTACAGTTTTATTTTTACATTAGTATTTAAAAGAGTTATAAAGTAATCAGATTTTGTCATTCGAATATTAATTTAAGCATTTGATAGTAATTGATAGCATCTAAGAAAAAATATTGAATTCCGAAGCATAACGTCGAAATGCCTATGTTACGACTACATGCGCCGGTTTCAATCACTTGGTGCGATCGGTTAAGACTTTTTACGTTACAAATATATTTTTTTCAGGAGTCGTAACTGCTACTTACTATGTGCTTGGTTATAATATAAATTTAACTAAATGTATAAAGACGTATCATAGGCATACGACTATATGCTTAGTTATAAAGTAAAGATACGACTGTCTGCTTTTTTGTTATGGCTAAAATATGTCTTAATATAAAATAATATTACTCGTTTTATATTCTATTTCAGATTTGTAACTAATTGAAGTATAAATTTTTCAAAATCACCTTTACCACCTGATGCTGAACACCAATGGGAAGAATATAAGATAATGTATGGGCACTTATCCCAACTTACCTGTCTGGTAGTAGTATAGGTACGGATATGCGACCCCGGCTTTCCTAGCTATTACTGTCCTATCCCTTACCCTCCTGGGCGGTAATATCCTACATTTCCTATTTTCCACTCTAACTTACCAATCTTCCTTTCCACACCACCTATCCTTCCCGGTCCCTATTCCTACCCTCTCCGCCAATCCGTGGGAATGCAATGGATAATACATACATACATATAATCACGCCTCTTTCCCGTAGGGGTAGGCAGATACCGCCTCTTTCCCATAGGGGTAGGCAGAGACCACTTCTTTCCACTTGCTACGATCCTTACACACTTGTTTCGCTTCGTCCTCTTTCATTCTTACCATCCAGTCCTCCTCTTACATTCAACGTAGCGAAGCGGCTCTCCATGGGCCACTTTAACTTCTGGATAATCAAAAAAAAAAAAAATTTTCCAAAATAGCGGTGATGTGGTTCGCCACCCATCACGTTTCGTTCTTGCGGAGGCGAAAAGTGGCCCTTGGAGAGCCGCTTCGCTACGTTGAATGTTAAAGGAGGAATGGATGGTAAGAATGAAAGTGGACGAAGCGAAACGAGTATGTAAGGATCGTAGCAAGTGGATAGAAGTGGTCTCTGACTACCCCTACGGGAAAGAGGCGTGATTATATGCTTGTATGTATAAATGTATGGGCACTCTTTTAATATTCGGTTCGGAAGTCGGTTTTCATCTCCTGAGCGACGTGGTAGTACTCGAACTTTTGTCATGGACGAGGAAATGACATAAATTATTTTAACATATTATGTAAAAATATTTCAGCCTGTTGATGTTTTATGTGCGTAAAAATAATTATAAAATATGTACTTAGATAGTGACCTTTCATTCCGAAAAATGTTTTCATTGTACAATAAATTTTAGAATTATTTTTAAGCACATAATGAAATTCAACAGGCTGAAATGTTTTTACATGACGTGTTAAATTCTTTGTGTCTATGACAATAGTTTGGGTACCACCACGTCAATCAGGAGGTATGGTGAATGGTCCCACCGCCTGAAGGCATTTTCGCTAACTTCTTTAATTAAAATATTTTTTGTCCAATTTCTATTAAGTTGGCAACTTAATAAAATAAATTGGGCAAAAAAACACTAGTAATCAAAAAATTCCATGAAACAAAGTTAAATGAATTGAAGTTAAGTCTTCTGACCTATACACCATAAACTATCGTTACATTTTGAAGAAGAAAATAATATGCGTATTTATAACTAACGAAAAAATATACTTTTCAAGAAGAAGGAATAATAATGATAATATACTAGATACAAATAATATTATTTTAGAATTATGTCAAACTACTCATTTAACCATAACGTCTGCGATATTCAATGACTTATTAAGCCTTTGCGGAGCTCGTATAATATCTGAAGAATACCATATTTTTTACGAAAACCTTATGCACACTTCAAATATTTCACATAATATGATAGCGATTCTTCCGAATAATTTATATTTTTAATTTTAATGCAAAAACCTTTATACCTATTTTGTTAAAAATTATAAATTTTATTATATAAAAAAGATTTTTTTTATATAATAAAAAGAAAAAAATTTGTTTTAGACCTTGATATATCTTATTTGTTTCAATTTATGTACACGATTTAATATTATGTTTTGTGGTTAAGAAGTATTACCAAATTTAGCTTGAATAGGAAAAATAATTTCTTACATTTTTTATTGTCAGTTAAGCAAAAAAATTTACTTTTGAAATGCTGTTTTTATATTTAATACGTTATATATAATATAATGTTCGGTCAAATTAATAAGACTGAATTATGTTTATATAGTTATATGAATATTAATACTTTAAATAAACTTGATCGAAGCTTAATTTTCTGAATTTTTTCATTTATGAAATGCCTTCATACGACCATTTTTTTTTGTAATTTTCATAATATGAAAAAAGCTTAAAGTCGTAACTTCCACTTACGACTTATCTAAAACATATCGATTAAAAGTAAATAGTCGTAACAGTAAGATACGACTTTTGTCTACTAAGTATATGGTCGTATGTAACTATAATGCTAAATTTTACAAAAAATGTTATTTATTATAACCAACAGCTTATCGAACTATGTATATATAGCTAAAAACTATCGCTTAGTGCAAAAACAACGAATGTGAATGCTAAAGAAACTTAATAATTAACTATAGAAAACAAAATTCGCTCTCCTGTAAAATTGCATTTTTGGCGTTCCGACCTTTTGCGTAGTTGCTGTCGAATTTTCTATATTTTTGGTAAAAGATGGCCCCGCGCGAGTTTCTTACGCCGGTTCTTCTCGCCGGGCTAGTTCCTGAACCGGTGGTAGGCATCATGTATACCGACGTTCAATAAGTGTATAAAAATACCAACATTGAATAAAAATTTTTGACTTTGACTTTGACTTTGACTCCTCCTAAACATAGGGAAAAAATCTACGGGGGTTTACTAGGGTACAGGATTTTTAGACTTTACTCCTTCAGAATCAATTTTTAAGCCCGGGGTATGAAAATATATATGAAGTGAAATCAGATTAAGTGACACGTAAGTTTTATGTCATTTACGCATAAGTTTTTATGTAAATAAACACGTTTTTAGAGTTTCTATCTTATTATCTTTTATACCGAGATTAAAGCTAATATTGGACTATAATTGGATTATGCGAATTATAGTCCAAAAAATTAGCGTAAATATAGTATATAATTTATAGTATAACTAATCAAGGTCGAATTAAGGGCTAACTTTGGGAAGAAATCGTGAGTTGTCGAAAAACAGCACTGTAAATAGAACTCTGCGCTAATACAATAGAGCTGAAAATCGAACACGAACAAAGGGTCGAGTTTACAACTCGGTCGGCCGGACCAAATCCGTGCGTCTGCAGCGACACCGGATCCGGTATGCGGATATGGTAGCGCTTTAACGTTCGTTAACATACATTTTTGATTTCTAACTACGTCGTTGTAATTAACGATGGCATGTTGGCTAAGCCCTCGGGTGTTACAAACCATCTTGCTGCGAAAGTGTTATAAATAGCCATAGGGTTATCTTCAGAAGCACTCCAGAGATAGTTGATTTAAATCAGTTTATTACCAGCAAATCAAAGTCAGTAAACCACTTTATGAATATTAACCCGTTTGTTTTAACAACAGTATGAGCACTTCAGATATTTTCTGTTTTAAAAGTTCTTTTATATTCGAATTTTGAGTATTGTTATTTGTTTGTATTGATTAAACACTAACTTGTAAGTACGATGAACGATATATCTTTGCTGCATTTAATTAAAAGTTGCCAATACAATCTATTAGCTTGAGTGGTTAGAGCGTTGCTTCAAACGAGCTCTGATTAAAATTATTGCAACTTGCAAGCTACATATTCGATGACAGCATTTTATTCTTTAACTAGCATTAATTGCCCGCGGCTTCGGTGAAATTAGATTTTAAACTTTCATCCCCTATTGTCCCCCTTGAGGGGTTGAATTTTGAAAAATCCTTACTTAGTGGATGCCTACGTCATATGAGGAATACGTATGCAGGCCTGTGATCCCTTGTTGACACATCAGTCAATCAACTTCTGTACAAATAAAGTACATAAATGTCGGATAGCGTAGATATTATTCAGAAGTTCTGTCACTGCTTACTCTATACTTATAATAATAATAATAATAATAATAATATCTATAGACGCTTCACACCTCGTCCATCTGGCCCCGTGCTAAGTATCCGAAGAACTTGTGTTCCGGGTACCAGACAACGGGAAGTATATTTAATACTTTTATACTATACATACATTATACCTACTAGGTAATAGTAGCGAAAGAGGCAAAACATGCAAATAACTTATCTGACACTTATCAGTAGATTGTTAATCAGGTCCCAAACTATTTAAAAATACAGTATCCAATTATAAAGCTGAAGAGTTTGTTTGTTTGTTTGAACGCGCTAATCTCAGGAACTACTGGTTCGAATTGAAAAATTCTTTTTGTGTTGGATAGTCCATTTACCGAGGAAGGCTTTAGGCTATATATCATCACGCTAAGCTCAATACGAGCGGAGCACCAATCAAGAGTGTTTCAAAATCGGGGGTATTTTTTTCCTTTTGAGAGCTTTCGCTGCGTACGCTGCGGAAACGGTTAAAGTTTCGCTAAAATGATGTATGACAGAACTGTTCCCCTTTAAAAGTTCTACAAAAAAGTCCGCGACAGTATATGTCTATCTTTTAAGGTTGGCTCACTATAACCTTTTTATTGTAACCAAATTTGTTCTAAAATTAAGCATTATTTGTGAGGGTGTTTTCATAAACATGATACATTAATTACTCTTAATTCCAGACGTACATATCTTGAATTAATGCTATTGTATGATCTATGTCATAACAGATATGACTGCATCGCATTGAACAGTAAATTATGTTATAAAATACCTACTAGAACCCACTGTCGTAATCCACATCAATTATTTGCTACTACATTGTGTCGAACCAATGCTGGCAGACGGTCACCTTTTCATAGACTTGCTGACACTTATAACAAGCATTTTGTATCTGTCGATATTATGTCTACCAGACCTGCTAGGTTTAGAAAAGAAATTCTAAACTTACTACAACATAGTAATTAAACTAAGATTATTTACTGCCCAAATATGTATTTGTGTATCATGTATGTGTGTATGTATGGATGTATGTATGAATGTATATATACTTACATGTGTAAGTATGTGTATATATGTACAAGTGTGTGTATAATAATTAAAAATTAATTAGTGTAAGCAGATAGATGAATGTATAAGTATTTTTAGCTTACTATGATATGTATTTTGAGTTTAGTAGTACCCCTCGCAACTGATGATCACATTAATATTTTCTATTGTTTGTTAATCTGGAGTTAACGGTGTTGGTTACACAATCACATATATTTTTGTCTCCTTGTGAATTTTATTGTAAGCTTTTATTGTGTTTACTGTTTGTTGACTCAAATAAATAAATAAATAAAAAATAAAAATAAATATGATATTAATCCTTATCCAAATAAACACGTTATTCATTGCAAGCATTTAATTTAGAAGAAATTTGCCGTTTACATCATTTGATTTCAATGAGTACCTATTTTAGAAGATATGGCAGTAATAAAATAATCAGCGCGCAAAAATGATGTGCAGCGCGCTGCGGGCAGTCGTGAGTTGGAAGCTCTTCTTCTTCTACGTAAATGAAGTCGCGGGTAAATTTTAGGGATATCCCAAAATAAATGTTCCACGCGGACGAAGTCGCGGGCAAAAGCTAGTATATTATAAAATTGAAGGCAATACAATATGCAGCATGGATGCAAACGCCTATTTCCACTAAACGTTATTACGTATGCGGGAACATTTTATATTTTAGAGAAATGGCTTACGTAATCCTCGGCTTCGCGGATTTCTGAATCGAATTTATTTTGCCATACGATGATCCTGGATAAATATAATAGTACAATTTTCCACTGCATGTTATAAGCAGATTTTCTTATATTAAATGTAAAATATAGCTTCAACATTATTAAATGAATATAAACGACGGTTTCGTTTGATTGCGTTGGCTTAAAAGTTTGATTTTTTCACAGCACCAAGGGACAGTTATAGACCTGAGTATTTGATATAAATTCCAGCTTAATACCTCCACGCGTTACTGAAAAAAAGGGTCTTGACAGACAGACGGACGAACAACAAAGATCCTATAAGGGTTCCGTTTTTTCCTTTTTTTTTTTTTTTTTTTTTATGAAATATGGGGGCAAACGAGCAAACGGGTCACCTGATGGAAAGCAACTTCCGTCGCCCATGGACACTCGCAGCATCAGAAGAGCTGCAAGTGCGTTGCCGGCCTTTTAAGAGGGAATAGGGTAATAGGGGAGGGTAGGGAAGGGAATAGGGAAGGGGATTGGGCCTCCGGTAAACTCACTCACTCGACGAAACACAGCGCAAACGCTGTTTCACGCCGGTTTTCTGTGAGCCCGTGGTATTTCTCCGGTCGAGCCGGCCCATTCGTGCCGAAGCATGGCTCTACCACGTATAGCATGGCTCTACCACGTCCTTTCCTAAAAACCGCCATCTCGATCTTAGAATATTTGTCAATTATATACGCACTGATTACTAAACTGCTGAAAGCAACAATATTTGAACATGACAAATGTCAAATCCCAAACAACCCCAAAAGTGGGGCAGTTTAAGTGTAGACTCTTTTTGCCTCTTGATTACCGGAGTTAGCGTCACTGACTTATGTGGAATCGACGAAATTATAGTACTGAAATGTGAAAATGTGTTATAATTAATAACAACAGTATTTTCTTGAAGACAACACAAAGAGATAAGAATTGAAATCCAAAGCGAGGCGAACACAAATCTCCGTCGGTCTTGTCTTGTAACTCAGCACTTTTGCTAAATTGCAATGGCATTACAGAAAGCCGCGTCTGTTATATATTTTCAGTAGACGGCCAGCTTTAAAAAATAAGTTATTATCACAATCATATCACAGTAATGGAAATGTTTAGCCTTGACTAATGTACCCACGCTTTAATAATTTGTATTTTCTACCTTTTTCTATATCTGTATATCGTCATATTGGGACTCTGGCTCTGATGACTAATTAAAAATGTTACTGAATTACAGAACCTGCAACAACCAAAGTATATTATAGAGATTGTACCACATAATTTCAAGGTAATAATATATTACTTTTCAAAATGTATGTACCATTTTATATTTTAGATAAGAGTTTCAAAACAAACTTACTTTTTTGTAAAATGAATATATTTTATCTTTGAAATTACTCATAATGTCATTTACAATAAATTATACTTATCATGTTATTTTATGATCATTCATAAGAAAACTATAATTCTATCTCTGAGGGATATAATTCGTTTTATTATTTAAGAAAATACTCAACTCAACCCTATTTTGTTGAAAAAATATATTTCTTTGTAACCGAATTGACTTGATATTCGATTGGATATAATATAATATTACACAGTATAGAGTCCATGCCAATGAACGACCATACACATTACACAGTCAGTTCTAAGTTCTAACCAATCCAATCGAACTGATCAAGTCGATTGGACGATATACCGAATGGTCTTAATAGTTCTCAGTACTTTTTATCACTGAAGTTACTAGAGATTAAGTAGAGCCCCGAATCTCACTGGTATATAATAAAAATGCAAATGATTTTTTTTCCAAATGAAACTTAACAAGCTTTTTTCGGAAAGGCCACAGAAAAAGCTACCACTGGTTAAACCCTAACTCGCTGAGAAGAACCGATATCTGAGGGCCTAGTCAAGATGCATTCGATAATTACGACGGCGAAGATCGAAAACAAAATGTATGGGATTTGACGTAAGGTATCGCGAGCGGCATGTCACTTAGCGATAGCTTATGTCAAATTCCATACATTTTGGATTGACAGATATCGGACCGATAATGAGGAAGACAGTAATATAAAATGTATGAAACATATACCTATTGATCTAAGATTAAGAACCTCTAGATACGCAACACTTGTAACCACTAGAGTGCATCTCGCTCACCCACTATGTGTTGCTATGTACAAACATAGCCTTCAATAGGCAATCGGACTATTTTTTTTTTATTGCATAAATGAATAGTACTCTTAAATATGAGTAACTTCTCAGAAGAAACCGTATATCAAAAGTCAATATTTTAAAAGGTACAGCGATTTGTATAAAAAATTTCGCGAGCCTCCTAAAAACGCTTCATACTAAAGTCGACCTACAAATGACGTCACTTGTAGGTTATAGTATATGAAGTATATGGCCGCAGGAATATATTTGTAAATATCTCCGATATTTGTGCGTTTAAGTTCATACTTACCGTAATGAATGTTTTTGTATATGATGTGAGTAAACTAATGATGTAGGTTTTGTTTACCAATTTCGCAAAAAAAAAAAAATTTTTTTTTTGGTATAAAGACTCGCGAAATTTTGTATACAAATCGCTGTACCTTTGAAAATATTGGCTTTTGGTTTCTTCTGAGAAGTTACTCATATTTAAGAGTACTATTCATTTATGCAATAAAAAAAAAATCAGTCCGCTTGCCTATTGTGGTATTTTTGTCTTGATCTTAGGATGCACAGTTTAGTTTTCTCGTCATAGTCAGTAATAAACAAGAACCGTAGAACGAGTTTTCCCTTACACCACTCATTATTAAAATAAGTAAATTTCAATATTTTAATACTGGCGATTAAATTTTTCTAGTAATTTTTTAATGAGTCAGAGGTTTTAAGAAAACATGCGATTAAAGTACGATCGTACCTGGATTTTCAGTCTCGATTAGAAGTCTTTGGTCTCGATCGACACCTATTATTAAGTAAACTCTAGGCCAAGACCGAGAGTAATAGATACATTAAAAAAATATTATGAACGTGGTAAAAATATTTTTAATACATGAACGGCTGAACCGATTTGACCGAAAATTGGTGGGGTATCTTGAAGCCAGGAGAAGGACATAGGATACTTTTTATCCCGTTCACAAGGGATTAAAAACTCGAGAACGGCTGGATCGATTTGACACATTTTATTTTGTTTTGAAATAATTGCGGAAGTTCAGGCAAGGCATGAACAGTGAGAAATAACGAAAAAGGTTGTAGGTGTAGGACTAGGACGCAGGATGCATTATAAGTGTAGTCATTTATTCATTTCAGTTCATGTTTAAGACAGAACAACGTGTGTCGAGACAGCTAGTTATATATTATTATTAGGGGTTATAATAAAAAGAAAAAATTAAAAAGGCCTTTACCATAGTTACTGAGCCTCTCATACAATTTGTATGGTTAAATGGCTTCAAATACCTAGTAATTTTGTTAAAATATGATAATTTCGCTGTCTGTGGACCAATTTTCATTTTTTTTTAATGTAAAGGGTTCCTATGGGTGTAAAAAGTGGTGACCTGATGATGGGATCTATGAGGAATCGAGGGAACTCGTCGAAACTTATATGGTGATTTTGACTTTTTTTGAAGTAGTCCAAGCATAAACCACCAAAAAGTCTTACTATTAATACTGTTAGGTAGGGTAGGTATTTCTCTTAATATAAAAATTAAACAATAAAATGAAATAATATTAAAAATTAAACAATATCAAAAAAGTAAATAGTTTTTTATTTAAATAGATGTTTCAAACATTCTTCATTCGCTTCAACACATTTAAAAAATTAAACCGTTAAAATACATATAGAAACTAGCCCGTCGAGAAGAACCGGCGTAAGAAACTCGCACGGGGCCACTTTTTAACAAAAAGATGGAAAAGTTGTTATTTCCAAAAAATATTTTTACAATGTAGTAACTTAATCTATATGTCACCGTGTTTAAGTTTGTTTCATAGTTTAAGTGCCGTGTCCCTTTATAATTTTCTGACCAAGGTAGCGTGCTCGAAACATTCGAAAGCCTTGGATAGATCACAAAAGACACCAAGTGCATCATGTGATCCCTCTCAGGCCCCAAATATACTGCATAGAAGACCTGCGTCTGTTGTGGACCGACCTAAAAGTAAAACCGAATTGATTACTATATTATAATAGATTATTTAAGTAAAAGTGAACGAGCAATTAATTTAAGATTATTTTCTCGAAAATTTTACTGAAAGTCGGTAGTATAGATATTGGACTATAATTTGCTGGGTCAGACTTATTCCCAGCCTTGAAAAGAGGCATCACCTTGGTATGTTTCATTAGGTCAGGAAACACACGATTCTTTATACAATTATTGAAAACTAAGTTTAGATAGGGGGCAATGATGTCAATTATTGATTTTATAACTTTTATAACTTTTTTTTTCTTTTGTAAGAAATCTTTACCCTTAGGAATAAGCAAACAATTTTTTATACGGGGCCCCGTCAAGGCACGCTACGCTTCTGAGTACGGGTCTTTACATCAGGTCAATTTGAATTGATATAAATTTATGTTTAGTGAAGTTTGTGGAGGTAAGGGTTAGCTGTCGCCTTATTACTCCCAACCACCCAACTAAAAACTTCAACCACTAATATCTCAGTAACTGTGGGTTTCCTGATGGGGAGAGTGGGGGTTCAACCTTCCCCCTCCCCTCCCCTCTTAACCCCCTCCTCCCCAAATCGTGGGATCGTGGGATATTATACTAAATTTTTACCGAAAGAACTTTAGTCAGTATATTTTGGTACTAAAATAAATAGCAACACTAAGACAAATATATTTTTAGAATAAGTTACGAATTATGTAAAAAATACAGATTTCATCTCACTTTCTATGGAAAATATGATTGTATTTACGTCCATATATCATCATTATTATGTATTAAGCAATCACAAACTAAAAAAACACGAGCTATAGCTACTTACGAGTGAAAAGTTACGGCAGCACATTTTCCTCCGCTGCGACTTTTGCACCTCAAAATACTGCATCCACCCATTGTTAAAATATTTAAAACTACACGGAGTCTCTATCTCAAAAGAGTATATAACATAAAACACAACCAAAAAACACAAAAGATTTCAAATAATACGAAACCTTGACGAAACCTCACTCTTCACAGATAATTGTTTGGCACAGGATTGTCAAATTGACAGCTCTGAGCCAAAAACCCGGTTACAGCGAAAGGGACAAAACATAACATTTTTGTCTCGTTTCTTCACAAGTATTGACCAATTTACGTTCTCTTTCTAACAAGCTGTGACGTCAGGAGCTATCCTGCCCTGCTATTGATATATATTATTATCTGTGACACCGATGGCCGTTGCCATGGTGTCAACATTGTTAGGTCAGATTATAAATATCTAGCAAATAAATACTACATGTTTTAATTATCTTATTACTTTATAATATTTGGCGACGATGTCGACAACAGAGCCTACGCAAACCAGCGATGGGAATTTGGGACTATTATACGTCGTTTGGGCCGACTGCATTATGAGGTCCGAACGGATGCTGGTATAGTCTGGCGCCGGCACCTAGAGCAGCTTTTGCCTGCGCCAGGCGTTCAATTACAGGAATAGCGGCGGAGAGCTGATATTATATAAATTATTACTATCTGTGACACCGATGGCCGTTGCCATGGTGTCAACATTGTTATGGCAGTTGTAAATATCTAGCACTATCTTTCACATTCCCGGTCCGATTTCGGATATTGGTTTGAATAATGGGAAAACGCTCCGATCATAGATATATAATATTAAATATAGTTATCACTGGCTCCGATACAAATATATTACTGAAATATAGTACATTTATCTTACTAAAACTAATTAATCAGCAACACCTATATTTATCAAACACTGATAATGTGATTGAAATAAACGATTATATTGCTGAAGTGAAAGTATTTTTTCTATTGGCTTTCACGAAAATAGAAATATTGTCCTTGCAATGCAAACCCTAGGATGAATCATTGACGAGCTAGTGTCGTATAGATCCTGTTGATATCCGCCGAGACCGCCGATAATGCTGAAGTTCAGGGACGGTAAACAGAGGTTTTTAATAACGCTAAGAGGTAATGTCTGGCCAAGCCGCCAAGTTCAATATTTGTGGAATCGCGTGCCGCCACTTAGGGCACGGCCGCCCTTGGCAAAGTCAACAACGGCGTAATTTGCCGTATCATATAAAACATCGTACATCGCATAATGGAGACGTATTGATATAACAGAGTACTAGGTTATTGAATTTCGACTTCTTAAGCAATTATAATAACATAATACATAGTCATCGACGACCTCTGTGGCTCAGTTGGTTGAGCGTGTTGCAGGTGCTCAAGCCGGGGGTCGCGGGTTCAAATCCCGCCGAAGGAACAACAAGTTTTTCTGTGTTCCTGGGTCATGGATCTGTATTAAATATGTGTATAATATAATAAAAATCTTAAATATGTGTATAGTATAAAAGTATTAAATATATTTCCGTTGTCTGGTACCCGTAACACAAGTTCTTCGAGAACTTACCACGGGATCAGATTGACGTGGTGTGAAGCATCCATAGATATTATTATTATTATTATAGTTAGTTCTATGACAACAGTCAACCTGCTTATGAATTAGATTAGAAGAATGGTAGTAAGTACATTATACGTATAATATAATATGATAAGTAGGTAGTTAAGTTAAGAGTTGTGTAGTGAGTTAGAGTCCCATTTATAAAAAAATCCACTGTGTAATATAATCCGTTCCGTTTCATGTAGGTACCGAATCTAAATGTAAACAAAGCTCAAATTTCAAAATGGACGGCTTTAATGCTACCGATAAAGAACTACAATGACATAATATTATTTTGGTCGATTTTTTTTTCATTTACATTACGTCGAATCAGAACGGACTACATTATCAAGGTTCGCTTTGTAGGAGTTTCAGCCTTCAGGTTCGATGAACATTATGACGACCAAAGTAAGTAGTAAGTTCAAGGTGAAATTCTTTACTCTTTTGTTTATCTCATCTTGCAGATACTTTTCAAGAAAAAAACGATCACTTCTGACTTCTCTAGGCTAAAATTTGTTTTTGTCCGAAAAGTCTTGAAAGTTGTTGCTTTCAGAGACAAATAAGTATATATTTTTAGGATGTAACTAAAACGTTGTTTGACGTTTTAAATCGATTTATATTCAGTAGAGCTCAACGCCCAGGGTCTGGTGCAATATTGCTTTAACTGCAGGTGCAAGAAACAGGATTAGATATTATGGCGAATGGCGAATGGACAATGTTGGAGTATTTCAGTTATTTTTAGCGATTGAAGTGCATGTTGGTAATGCCAATATAATTTTAAATTTTGTTATTAACCATCAGTATTCAGTACGTCTGTGTTAAATCTAATATATTTTCGTAAAATAAAATAAGCACAATTGAAAATCACAAGAAGTTAAATTCGCAATTCAAAGAATTGACTTAAAGAAAAGTCATACCATATCTATTTTTCTATTTATCACAGTCTGTGGATAAAGTTTGCAGTGGCCGGAGTCCAATAATATTAACAATTCAAATGGTATGGTCGCTCAAAAACGAGTAAAACAGTCCGTCCGTCCGTATCTTTTATTTATTCGTGTTACCCGGGGTTCAGTTGTAGTTTAGTTCTCTATGCAATAGGTGTCCAGGGAGATTAAGGTAGGTCAGACTCTGAGAAAAACCTGACGGTCTTTGTTTTACGGCATACAATTTTTTTTTAAGTAACTCCTGAATCAGTTAGCGAGCTGATGATGATGAATTATAGCTAAGAACATTCTCGATCATGTCAGCTTTCAAATAAAATATACATTCATCCGTTTGGGAGCTACGATGCCACGGATAGGCACACAGACACACAAACACACAGATATGCACGTAACACTTATAACACCCCTCTGTTGATCATTGACTCTACATTCATAATTTAAAACACAATCGTATTTTACCCGAAGGAAAATTAAAAATACTATTGAAAACAGCAATATTTTGCTGCAGTTTTATATTTATAGTTTTATTATATCGCTATAAGTCGATGAAATATTAGCATTTGGCGCAAGTCTGGTATTGGTTAAGCCGCCGTTAAGCTCGGTACTAGTTTGTTTAAGCGATGAATTTATGACAAATTTCCGTTGCGGACCATGTGCAGATAAACGCTATTTAGTGCCGCTATGAAATTTCAATACCAGCCTTGAAAATGTAACATAATATTCCAAACAGCCTATTCCCTGCGCAGCTTAGGTATATCGAATTCCGCTAGCGTAATTTTGTTGGCGCAGAATATAGATAGTATAAACAACACATAGGTATTGCTTTATTACTAACATAACACCTATAGTTCAGTATGCTGATCTATACTAATATTATAAAGCTGAAGCATTTGTTTGTTTGTTTGAACGCGCTAATCTCAGGTAGGTACTGGTTCGAATTGAAAAATTATTTTTGTGTTGGATAGTCCATTTATCGAGGAACGCTTTAGGATAGCTTATATTTATATAACATCATGCTAAGCTCAATACGAGCGGAGCACCAATCAATAATGTTTTAAAATCGGGGTTTTTTTTTTCCTTTTGAGAGCTTTCGCTGCATACGCTGCGTTTCGCTAAAATTATGTATGACAGAATTGTTTCTCGTTTTTTGATGAAACTTTTGTTCTAAAAAAAGTCCGCGACTGCATATGTCTATCTTTTAAGGTTGGCTCACGATAACCTTTTTAATTTAACCTTTGTTCTAAAATTAAGCATTATTAAGCATATAAGGTGTTTTCATTAAGATGATATTAATCCTTATTCAAGTAAATACGTTATTCATTACAAGCATTTAATCTAGAAGAAATTTGCCGTTTACATCATTTGATTTCAATGAGTATTTTAAAAGATATCGCAGTAATAAAATAATCATGCGCGCAATAATAATGTACGGCGCGCGGCGGGCAGTCATGAGGGGGAAGCGCTTCTCCTTCTACATAAATGAAGTCGCGGGTAAATTTTAGTGATATCCCAAAGTACCTATAGATCCACGCGGACGAAAGAGAGTCGCGGGCAAAAGCTAGTCGTGATATAAAAATAATTACAACAGTAGAAAAATTAAAGCATCGATGTAAGTAGAGTACGAGTACGAGTATGTATGCCTCGTATATAAATGAAATCTTCAATGTTAGATTGAGTTAGGTATATCTGATATGACATAGATGACAGAACGTATAAAATTTAGACGCAAATTATTATTCCAAAAGTTTACAATATTCCTAGAATAAGTCTTATTAGATTCAACTGGCGAGCCAATTAGATCGTTCCCGTACCTAATCGAATTATCACGTTTCATCTGGTTTCGGGCTCAATCTCCAACTGTTCTAAATTTAGCTTACAATGAATTAATATGCTTCCAAAGTTTGTTTTCGTAAATGTTATATGCTGTGCTCATCCGATTGAGGTTGTCGAATTATAAAACTTGAGGATTCAGTGGATTCTACAAATGTTTTCCCAGAAAAGAAACATGCATGTACACTTTACGAAATTCATAGTATTATCACAGCCTATGTGGTATTATATTGTGTAGCTAAGTTGTGTAGTGTGTATTATAGTAGTATTTATTTCACGGGCGTAGCAGGGGGTTCATTCTTCTGAAATTCACTGTTATTTAGTTTTTTAGTTTAACGTTGGATCAGATTTTAACCTGTAAAATGGGGAAAAAATGTTGTTCGCTTGCTTCGCTCACTCGTATTTGGTTTAAATAACATATTATAAAATTCAGTACCGACGCGCGACGTTAAAAGCTGATATAGGTAAAAACGACGAATGAGACGAATAAGTTAAAGACTAGTATTTTATGTACTTTCAGCCGTTTTATTTTTTTGAACCCCCCCCCCCCCCCCTCCGAAACTAAAACCTGGCTACGCCCGTTATCTACTTCCACCCTTTTCATAGATTCAGTAGTAGGTAGATAATTAAACGGAGTTGATTTTATAAATTAGTTTCTTCTTAAAATTTTCATTAACACAGTTTTGAATTCAATCTGCCGCCCGCAGCTCCACCCACATAACTACAGTATCCCACGGGAACCTTACATTTAGAAAGTACTACTCTAATTCTGAGTCAAATTTCATGATAATCTGGTATAAAAACTATTTATATGAAAGTGTAAATACTGTATCCCACAGGAAACGTACATTTTGCTGCAATAAAAAGTGGACTACGGGTGTAGTCTACTTTATTTTTGTGCCAAATTTCATGATAATCGGCTAAGTAGTTTTTACGTGAAAGCGTAACAAACAAAGAAATTCACATTCCCATTTATAATATCAGTAAGAGTACAGAGAGCAGATAAAGCAATTTAAAAACCTATATTTAAACATCTTTAAAAGTGAAATTGTATGGTCCAGCAATGTAGTTGATCGTTGAGGGTCTTATCTTAGGCGGCGGTCCAAACCAACCCACTTCGAAATTCTTTATAAGCCTCGCCAGGAAAATCTCGATTTCCAATTCAGCTATTCTACGACCTGCAAATAAAATATATTGCTATGAATGAAAATATTATCAATTTACTTATTTAATAACATATCACTGAATATCTTTGGAATATATAAGCTTCTTGTCTATTAAACAGGCGTTACACACCTACCCCATTACTAATAAACGCTGTATAATGAGCCATTTACACGGGACTGCTTTCGCCGTGCGGCGAGCCGTCTGAGAAATCGCCTCACCTCGCCGAATCGCAAGCCCGTTTACACGGGTGACTAAAGCAGCATGCGGCTTGGTTATTTCCTTCGAAAATGTTGAGCAGAATGGGTGTTCGTGCCGAAATTGAAATAAATAAACCAATCAATAAATCCATAAGCATGGATGCCTTTCATAGCATTCCAAAAACTCGATGGTGTTATTTTTATTCATGGTAGTTAAACAATATACCTACTTCAATCACGATGTGAATTACGTACGAAAAATTTTCTTGTGTCATGTGAGATTGAGAATTGTGATGATGATGATTATGATGTGTACTTGCAACTGATTAATGTTGGTTGTCATGACGAAAAATAACATTTTTTTAATATTCAATCAACATCAAACATTCTTTATTTTCTTTACAATATATTATAATTATACAATATATTGCCTAGCGGCGGCATGAGTCCTGATCGGCTCCGTGATGCTTCACCTCCGCTCCTCCGGGTTGTATGTATAACCACGGGGTTTTAGCAATTGCCTAACTAGGGTGGACCCCTTCCCGCGCTCCACACAACTTTTCATCGGAGTTTATGAATTTTTTATTTTCGTAAAAGCTATGGTATATGAAACTTTGCTCTTAAAAATAGGTCAGGGGCTAATTAAAAATAAAAGAATGCTTATTTCTCCCATTCCTAGTTTGATTGGCATTAGAAAAAAATCCTGAACAAAGAAACTATGACAAAGTATGGTTTAGTATAAAAAACAATTGCGAAACAACTTAGTATCGAAGAAAAAAAATAAAGTTTGAAAAGTGAAAAAAATTAATTGTCTCTAAAAGGACTCAAGTGGAAGAAACGTCATAAAGTATAATAAATGCGCATCTAACTGGTGTATCCAAAGACTTCTAGGTGTATCGAACAAAGTATATAACAAGTTTACAATGCCTCGCAATTGACGTAATAAATTAATTTTATGAATCGATGACTTGAAAAAATGACCATCTTCCAAATTATTTATCTCAAAAACTAAGTAGAATTGGCACACGGGTGTTCTACTCTTATGTTTGGAATACAAGACGCCATCAATCTATGGGCTTAGTTTAGAAATGTCCGAATTCCGATTTTGAGGATTTCTAAAAATGTATTGTTAGATTCTTTTAATCCAATTTTAAGGTCAATAAATCCGCTGTTATTGGGTAAATTTAAACAAAAATAATAATAATATCTATAGACGCTCCACACCACGTCGAACTGGCCCCGTGCTAAGTATGCGAAGAACTTGTGCTACAGATACCAGACAACGGGAAGTATATTTAATAATTTTATACATACATATATTTAAGATTTTTATTATGTTATACAGATATTTAATACACATCTTCATAGATGTGTATTAAATATCCCCAGGAACACAGAAATACTTTTGTTCCTTCGGCAGGATTCGAACTTGCGACCTCCGGCTTGAGCACCAAAGCGCTGAACCACTGAGATAATTTCGGTATGCATAGACTAGATTCGAAAATTAAAACACGTGATGTCTCCTTATACTCCCCCCCCCCCCCCCCGTGGTAATACTTAGTGATTTTTTTTCCGACCCCCCCCCCCCCTCTCCCCCTTTAGGCATCACGTGATTAATAGACGACCCCTAAGGTACAGAAGACCAGAAAAATTATTCTAAACATGACCTCTTTCTGTATCTGAGTATAATAAGTGCTTTATTAAACTATCGGCCCTAAAAATCATATACTTTTGTATGATTTAAAATTTGCAAATGGCATGTGTATGAAAAAATAAAAGAAAACCCGACTGCGTAAAAACGAAAAGAAAAAATCAGTCCAGTAGTCGGGACTTTTGACCTAAATATAATTATATTGAATACCTAACAATGAAAAAGTTTCTAGTATAAAAAATATAAATATATAGAAAGTATACGGTAGTTAGTAAAGAAATGAGCCTACGCGTTTGGTCTAAATAGTGGCCAAAGGTACAATCCACATACATATTATGTAGGTATATACATTCGAAGGCTAATAAGCCCATTACTACTCCTTTGCGTCGCGCAGTCGGGTAACATTAAAATAATATTTAAAATGTCTCATATAATATATAAACAATAATAGACTTGCTTTATTATAATTATTACAGTTTAGTGAATAGACCCCTTGAGTCACACACGTGCTGGTGCAGGTTCGATGCTGGGTTGTGGTGTGTATAAGACTTTCTCAATAACTGTACTAACGCTAGACTTTAATTTACCCTAATCTTCTATGACATCCCTTACAAAATTTGTATCGATTTAGAAGTTTCTATGAAAGCTGTTCCTCTGTACGTATCCTGTACGTTCCTATACATATATTTTTTACTCTTTGCCCGCCGCGTTCCGCCGAGCTGAGCGCCGTGCTGCGAAAGTCGAATGATACCCAACTTTGGAGCTTGCGGCTTTAGTCACTCGCGGCTTCGCCGAATTGGAATTTTCACGGTCGATTTTCACCGTGCTGCGGAAATCGTGCGGCTAGTCACCCGTGTAAACGCTACAAAAGTTGGGGCTTGCTGCTTTAGTCACTTGCGGCCTCGCCGAATTGGCATTTACACGGTCGATTTTCGCCGTGCGGCTGAAATCGTGCGGCTTTAGTCACCCATGTAAATCCCCCATAAGCTTTGAATAGTTACACAGTGTTTTGTCTCCTTCTATCGAATTAAACTTGTCACTTGTGTGATGTGAACAAAACACTGTATAACTATTCAAAGCTTATACAGCGCACGTACGTACGCACATATATATTTTTCACGCATGGGAATGTCCCTTCAAGTATAGATATTATATTTTATATTTTACTCAGTGGTTTCCAAAGCCGATTATTATGAAACCACTATAATTTTTATAAATAACTAACATGACTACGTAATTTATTTTAGTCTGTTACCTTTTGTCTATTATTTAAAATCAAACATACATACATAGATTTACCCTTCCTTTTCGCTTCACCGTAGTCAGATATAAAGGGATAAAAATGACTTTGTGTGTTTATAGCATAAGATCGGCCAACGAGTAAACAGATCGCTTGATGGTAAGCCAATAACGCTGCCACAGAACCCGGCAGCACAAGACGAGCATATGTTTTGTTATAATATAAGAAAAGAAAAGAATCACCATTCTACTGGAAGATCTTCTTTGTACAAGCAATGGAAATATTTTAAAACAATCAGCTATTGTACATTACCTTGGCAACGCATTACATCGCTACATCCATTGGCTACATCAACATGTTTAATGACAGAATAATGTGGATAAAACACTTCTCACCAATGCAACTCCTGACTCCAAACCCGAAGGGACTGTAAGCGAAGGGATGCGCGTTGGCGTAGTGCAGGGGGTCACTTTTATCCGCGGTCCATCGCTCTGGTATAAACTCATTCGGTCGCTTGAAGTGTTCTTCTGAGGCACTAAAGAACTGGTGACCGAATGTTAAATTCATCTAGAAAAGATTATTATTACAGTTTTAAAAAACATTGTACAATTAATCTGTTTTCAGTTATCATATACCGCTTTTTAGCCCCCGACGAAGACAAGCATGTTATAAGTTTGACGCATGGTTTGACATGTTTGTTTGTGTGTCTGTTCGTGGCATCGTAGCTCCCAAATGAGTGAACTGATTTGTATCTAGATTTGTTTGTTTCAAAGCTGACGCGATCGAGAGTGTTCTGAGCTATGTTTCGTCATCATCAGTGTTACTTAAAAAAAATTATTTTGTTTTTCTTATAGCACACATTTCAATTATTCTATATTACCAACACACGCGACTTTTCAATCGGCGAATAGAATATCGCGAAATTCAATTTAGAAGTTTTTTGCAGACATGTAACGTACATCAACTTATTTCCAAACTTGTAAAGTATGGTAATCGTCAAATATGAATTCGGAAAGTTATTAAGAATATTCTATTTAGCATTTTCTTTGAAAGAGTTTTGCAGAAATTATTGAGTATTTATTGAGCAGCTATATGTATTTTGTTACTTACATCTTTCGGTATTTTGTTACTTACATCTTTCGGTATTTTGTATCCCAATAGATTGTATTCTTTAGTTGACTTTCTCAAATTGCCAGACACTACAGGCATCATTCTCAATGTTTCCTTTATGCATGCTTTCGTGTATGCTCGTTTCCCATCATCAGAATTAATTTCCGCACGAAGTTTTTTCTGTTTTTCTGGGTTCTTGGCCAGTAAATATAGAGCTGCGGTGATCGTGGTGGCAGACTAAAAAAGAATAAGTGGCCTTGAATTATACGAAATAAAAAGATATATTAAATCATTTAGGCCCTGTTTCACGATAGCTTAGTAAGTGTCGAATAGTTTATTGGGAAGTTTTGTCGCTGCTTACTTTATACTGAGTGACAGAGACAAAACTTGCCAATACAACATACATTTATTTCACAGTAGATTGTGAAGGTAGGCTCTTAATCAACATTATCATTAACGTTGATGTTGTAGAAATCATTTAGTATTACAAGTTTCCAACAGAATTTGGCCACAGCAACTGAAGCACTTTATTGCAATGGTAAGTTCTAATAAGAAAGCATTATTTACTGACAAGGAAGACATTGCTATTTATTCCATGTTCAATCCCTAGATTTTAAATCTCGTCCTTATTACGACGCTTTGAGTATCCAAATATATGGATACTCAAAGTTACGACGTTATGCAGGGCGGAGAACAGAGATAGAAAAAAAAGGGCTTGAATACAGACTAAAGAAAATCTAGGAGTCGAATACGGAATCAAAACAAATTGCAACATTTTCATCCCGATGCAAGCGTTGATTTCTATGAAGAAAGTGTTTCTCACCGTATCGATGCCAGCAAACAGCATATCGCTGGCCATAGTAACAGCTATATCCTCATCTATTTCCATCAACTTCTCTAGCACACTACGTTCGTCACTTTCTGTATTATTTCTCTCTTTTAATTCTTTCATAGCCTTGTTGATGAAGTAGCTGTTTAGTCTGAAATATTAAAAGAAAGTTCTCAATTCGTCTGATAAGCTTTAATTAGTGCGATCTCAGAATGGTGTACTTTGAAACAATATTTTAAAGGATAAGGCTCATATAAAATATGATAACAATTTATTGATAATCTCAATTTCTCCATGGATCTGTATTAAAATAATTACGGGAAATGAAATGTGAATAAAAATTTTACAATCTAATAGTATTTTGGTTTGTGTCTCTGAGTGTGACCACAAGAGTGTGGTCGCCACTTTCTTAAACAGCCCAAAAATATGTCTTTAATATGGAAGACTTCACCTAGACTCTAGAGTGTTAAGAAATCTCTGGTCAGGACATAAAGATTTTTTTGGAAAATAAGAAACCTATGAATATCGTTTTTCAAAATACATACTCTCTTTGTTCGTTTAGTAGGTTTATTGCCTTCCGGTACATCGGTGTTGAAATGTATCTCCACGGGCTCGGTCGGAAGTCCAGCTTCATAAAGGAATCCATTAGTCCATGAACATTGCTGATCAGTCTTTTCACCGGCGAGTCTTCTGGTAGATTAGAGTTGAAACTGTAGAGTCTGCTACCCAATGCAATCAGAGCTATCGACTCAAAAGACCATAAGTTCATTTCCTCGTCGAAGTTACAATCCAAAATATTATTTTCCTTGCGTTTTGATCTCATCCTGAAATAAATTGACAATTCTCTGTGGCACAATTCTAATTAGGTACCTACTGGTTTCTCAAGTTTGATCCACATTTAGTACATATATTATGGTGCAAAATATGGTAACTTTATTCACTTTTTAGGGTTCCGTAATACTCAAGGAACCCTTATAGTTTCGCTCTGTCCGTCCGTCTGTCTGTCTGTCCGCGCCTCTAGCTTATGTAATTATGAATATAAATGGATCAAATTTGGTATATTTAAAGACTGTATTTAGACCTCGGTTTCGGCATCATAAAATAACAACAATTTTATATTTTAGGGGTGACTATCCATACATGTGAAGTGGGGATGAAAAATATTTTTTGATTCTACCCCATCATGTGGGGTATCGTTGAATAGGTCTCTTAAATTAAAGACAAAGTTTTCGACATTACTTTTTTACAAAGTCATTTTCGAGTAATCGGCCTCTAAAGTGGTTTATAAGGTGGCCCTTGGCAATAATAACTATGAGACTTATAAACTTGCAATTTTGTATGCTGATGCTAAAAATTCTCCAGGAAAATTATTTTGAACGAAGTCAGACAGTAAATTTTGAAGTAATTTGAAAAAAAAAAACCTATAACGCTTTTAAAATTACGGAACCCTCCTTAGGCATGTCCTGATATGTCTTGGTTAGGTTAATTCGTACATGATTGGTATTTTTACTACGGACGTTTCATAAATTGACTTAAAATATATTATGTCATCAGGGGTAGACTCACCTGGTTATCATGTCATCTGCAATTTCTTCAAGAGTAGGAGAGTAAATTTTTATAATTTTGCTGTGCAACAGTATAGGGTTAACAGTTGATCGAAATTTCTTCCAAGGCTCGCCATGGCTAAAAAGACCATTAAAATTTCAGTTATCTTGGATTTCGATGGTAATTTAACCCTGCCATAAACAGGACGCTACAAATTTCTTTTTACGGTACATTTATTATGATCTATCCAAGTGGAAATATTTTTAACACTCCAATTTTTTATTTATTTTTATTTTATTTTTTTTATTTATTTATTTATTATTCAAATTTAATAATACAAAATACAGTTTAGCAATTAATAGACATTTCCACAAGGTAGACTATAAAGGTAACATCGGCAGCCGTACTAGTATTAACTGTGTCACAGCTGCCTGAGTTTTCGGCTCGAGGAACTAGGAAAAAGCCTTAAAATACAAGTACAATATGACTGTTGAACTAATACAGGTAAATAAATACATTCAAACATAATTGAATTAAGTTAACATAACAAAAATATTAGTAAATTCCAAGATGGTACCATGCAATGTGTTGTTTGTGTGTGAATGTGTGTGTGTGTTTATATGTGTGTTGTGTAGTGTGTGTGTATATATTGTATATTCATAGGGATGTTATTATGTATATGGATTTTGTAAACATTTTTCAGTACTATTATAATCTAAAGTAACTAACCAATTTAAAATAACTCGTTTGCATTTGCTCAATGTAAGAGGATACAAAGTACTATGTTTATTCGCTGCATTGTAGAGGTGAGAGGAGATGACGTAGAATTGTCGCCTAGCAAGTGCGGTCCGGTGACGAACTGTCGAACAAATTTTCCATGTACTTCGTTTGCTAGGTTGCACGTAGGGGAGCTCTCTATGCTTACGAAGAATTGCACTCATGATGAACAATTGCCTAACCGTGAGCACCTTAGACTCTTTATATAGAAGATGAGTACTATAGCGACGAGGATACCCATAGATGACCTTTAAGATAGCGCGCTGAGCACGCTCCAGTGGCAGTAAAGTACGGGTTCCACACCCTCCCCATGTGATAATGCAGTATTGTATAAGAGATTGCGCGAGAGCAAAGTATGCACACCTTAACGTATTGATATCTGCTGAGCTCCTTAGTTTGCGAAAGACAGGGATCAGCCTTCTTATGCGGGATGTAAGAGTTTGTATGTGGGAAGACCAACAGAGATTGTTGTCTAGGACAAGTCCTAGATATTTAATATTGGTTACTAACGTTAAGTTGGAACAATGACAGACATTACCAGCACAGGTATGGGCCACAATACAAAAATTCTCTGGTAGTTTAGGATTAGAGCGTGCAGAAAATGGTATATATTTGGTTTTGTCCACGTTCAAGGTTAACAAATTAATATCTAACCACTTCATAATCTCTCTGAGAGCAACCTCTGTATGAAGCTTAACCTCCTCCCAACTACCCCCATGCACAATCAAGGCCGTGTCATCAGCATATGCGAAAATGTCGCAGTTATTTAGCTTGAGAGTACATAAGGTATTTACATATATAAGGAACAGGGTGGGTCCTAAAACACTTCCCTGCGGCACACCGTAAGAGAGCCGAGTGGGACTGCTCAGAAATTCTCCTATCTTTACACACTGAGAGCGTTCCGAAAGGTAGTCCTGAAAAATATCCAAAACAACACCACGCACCCCGACAGATTTTAACTTATTCAATAAAAGTGGCACAGAGACCGTGTCGAAGGCCTTTGATAAGTCCAAAAACACTCCTAAAACTTTGTCACCCTTGTCTAAGCATTTAGCTATCGTTTCGGTGAGGTGTAAAGTAGCATCATCTGTCGATTTACCTTTAGAAAAACCATATTGATTTTCAGCAATAATACGATTCTTGCTTAAGAACCCAATTAGCCTAGTATTTAGAAGCTTTTCCAGGATCTTCGAAACGATAGTTAAAACAGAAATAGGTCTGTAGTTACCTACACAATCCCTGCTACCACCCTTATGAATGGGATGAACGAGTGCACGCTTGAGGATCTCTGGAAAAATACCAGTAGAGAAGCATAAATTAAATAAAAATGTCATAGGGGGTGTCAAGTTTGTCACGGCATTTTTTATAACCAGTGTCGAGATATTATCTACACCTGTTGCACAATCATTTTTTAAATTTTTTATTATGGCTTCCACTTCTGCGTGATCCACATCACTTAGTACCATTGAATCTCTTTGTGAGTATTGTTCGGGATTATTGACTAGATTTGGCGAGTTAGTGTTTCGTTTAAGTAATATCGCATCAGCTAAAGTTTTACCTATTTCTGCAAAATAACTGTTAACATAATTCAGCGAGTCGTGAGAATTCTGGGAAATATTTAATAGGTCGATTGGTGGCGCATTTGTCCTTTTTAAGTATGTTATTTTATTAATAGTACTCCACATACCTTTCGGATTATTTTTAAATTTTTTAAATTCGTTTTGTTCGTATGTAGTTTTAAGTTTTTTTAACAAATTATTACAAAAATTTCTATATCTAGAGTAAGTCATCTGTAAAATAGGATTATTAGGGTTTAATTTGGCTTTTTTATGCAACCTATCACGATTTCTGATGCATCGTACAAGACCTGGTGTAAGCCATGGCTTGATAGGACGCTTTTTATGGGGAACTCGTACTTTTGTAGAGTTAGTAGAGACTGCGTTAGAAACGATTTCAACAAAGGCAGCCGCGGCCAAATTTGCATCGGAGGAGAGATATACCCGACTAAAATCTGCCAATGCAAGATCATTATTTAATTTCTTATAATTTATTTTTGTACGAAAATCGTTTTTTACATTACGTTTGACTCTACTTTCCAAAGCAAATAAAAGTGGTGCATGGTCGGTGATAAACGTGTCCAAGATAAAAGTTTGTGACCTACGATCCGATCTGACCATAACGTGATCAAGGCAGCTGTCAAGGCGTGTGGGCTGAGAGTGCGATGGAAGTAGACCATGAGTAGCTAGAGTGTCCATATATGTATTACTGTTCGTATCGCAGCATCTTATATTTATATTGATGTCACCAACTAAAATCACTGACTTTACTTTACTTAACCTTGACAAGCACGAATCTAGGCTATCACAAAAATTATCTGTATTTTTGTAAGATGGTGAACGATATACTCCTAGAAGTACAGTGTCATTATCATGAAGTTTAATAATAATACTATTTGCGTCGATTAAAGTAATGTCTGTTATGAGATTGTGCTGAATATTAGACTTAACGTAAATAACAACACCATCATTTTGGTTACAAAAATTTGATGTATACGATGTGTAATCCCTTATATCAGGGGTCACTGTCAGTTTACTCAACCAGCACTCAGAGAGGATTATTACATCGCATTGAATATTAATTCGCTCTATCAAAACAAACAATGAGTCTAGGTTACAGCTCAAGCTTCTAATATTCATATGCATTATTTTAAGAGACCCTGATAAGCTTTCAGATTGTAGTTTTAGCATCTCTGGACTACATACAGTTAATTGTGAAACCTCCATAAGGTCAATATCACGCGATATATTTGTTGTGGGATCGAATTTTAACATAGTATACCCTTAGTGGTAGACCGTACGACATGTACAGATATACGACCTGAAAATAGTGTTTACGTATTGTATTATATAGTGTGTGTAGAGTGTATAACATTTTAAAATATATAAGTTCTTTGTGTATGTAATTATGAATGTTTATTTTGTGTAAATGTAAGGTACTTGTTGTAATTATAAACCAAATTAAAAATACTGCTTTCATACATAAAATCCAATGGCAATTTTTGTATATTGAACTTTTATGGTACATCTTAAGAGTTAAAAGTATTCTATATTTGAAACATGCAAACAAATTATATAAATTAAAATTCAACTTTAATAGGAGTAAATTTAAGATATTAATACTTATTGTTATTTTAAACCAAATTAATAGTTTTGCTTTCATACATAAAATCCAATAGTAATTTTTGCATATTAAAATTTTATAGTACATCTTAAAAATTAAATGAAATTTATATTTAAAACATGCAGACACATTACATAAAATTATATTCAACTTTAGCAGGAGATATGAAGTAAGGCAGAACAAAGTATTATTTAGTCAGATATTATCATGTGAGTGGCAAAGTTTGTCTAGACAGTAGAATAGACAGAGGGAATATTGAAAACAGTTAATCGTTATGTATTTTTATCCTGTGATTTATATAACAGCTGCTTCGTTTACGTAAAATCAATTTGAATGTGCAATCGTTATCCAAGCTAAGGTACAGTATATTATTTATACTAATATAATAAAGAGGAAAAGTTTGTCTGTTTGTTTGCATTGAATAGGGTCCGAAACTACTAGACCGATTTTGATGAAATTTGGCACAGATGTAATAGGTTGGGGAAAAAGTCATTAATCAAAAAGTTATCGAACAAAATGGCACCTACATACTTTAGTCACTTGTAAATAAACTTTATAAAAAAACCTTTTGAATTTTTATATAAAATGCGAAGAAACTTTTTCTCCAACCTAATATTATGTAGTAGTAGACCACGGGGAAGGACATAACTACTACTACTTTTCATTGCGGAAAAATGTACGGTTTCTGCCAAATTAACTTTTGCGCCCACGAAGTCGCGGGCAACAACCAGTTTAGTATAAAACTACCTAGTAAACAGGCATAGTTCTGACTAAATCCAAGTACAGTCGCAGACGGACTTTAGAGACTTATTACTTGGCAATAGGATTCAAAAGTACACTGAATAGCCCGGATCTGTCAGCGCTGTACATACGCACATGTTTACGTATTTAATATTTACGTTTAGGAGATGAGAAGAAGAATGTGTAAATCTAAAGGATTGTTGTTGTTGTTTTTGAATCCGGAAGATTGGAGAATCTCAGCGACCGTGACGTGATAAATCCGGATACTGGAATGCTATAAATTGGAAAATCACATTAATTAATCTATACTAGAAATGCGAAAGTTTAAATTATTAATCTATATTATAAATGCGAAAGTGTGTCTGTCTGTCTGTTACCTTTTCACGCTTTAACCGCTGAACCGATTTTGATGAAAATTGGTACATACATACTTTGAGTCCTGAGATAGGACATAGGATACTTTTTATCTCGATAAAGTGGCGTTTCTCAGGGATACTGTATTAACGCGGGTGGAGCCGCGGGCAACAGCTAGTAATTAATAATTAAAAATCTTAAAAATCAACATTATTGCAAACAAGTTACTAGCTTAGTGTTCTTCAAGGATTAAGTATAAGTATTTGTTCACTAAGGTGAGATCATAATATAATATTATTGTTATTTTGAAGCTCAGTGGCAGTGTAACAGTAACATGTTGTGAAATAACAATCAAAATTAATTTCCTCTGACAACCCCTCATATGTCTCGAAACAAGCAGATAATTCTGTTAGGTAAGAGGATCATGTTTCATGTCTCGTACAGCGATTGAAAGCTTTAACCCTTTCAGGACCATAAGGAAAGTGGAGGGTATATAAATATGAAAGTTGTACAAAATAGTTAATTATGCACATAATAAACATAATCTTTAATAAAAATCAAAACAATATTTATAGGTTTTTGGGAAATTGTTGGGAAGCAATTTTCCCTATGGTCCATAACGGTAGCACATTAGCCTTGCAACAGCTACTTTACGTATTCGATATTTTACCAATATTTGAAGTATTTTTTATTTAACTTTATTAATACTGTAAGAAAAGTATTCATTTATATATAAGTACAATATAAAAACTAGATATTACATAGTACCTCACCAAACAGTGTATTTCATTAGCATAACAAAGAAGACTTTACATAGAACAAAATTCCTCTTAGTCTTGTACTTTGCATAGGGAATTTTACCATCAGATGCAGTCGATACTGCAGCTATCATTGAGTGAATACGATAATCTATGTCATAACTCTTTTTGCATCACTAACTTCTGCATTACCTACTAAAGAAATGTAGATTTTAGTGTATCTGTTCAAATCGAATATACGGCATAATGTTGGTCATAAATGGTACTTATATACATACCTATAAGGTTATGTAGACCAAATCTCAAAATGAAACAACCTAATATTTATAAAGTAGAAGTAGAGACTTCCATAGAAAAACTATTTATTTACTTGATAACCGAGCGAATCCGGTGATACCATGGAGCAATTATAATTTGCTTCATGGGTGACGCGCAGACAGCTGTAGATGGTGTTGGTGAACGAGGAACTTCTTGGAAGTCAACTTTAATTACAATACCAGGAACCTCTTGATCATTACCATGCATCAAAATTACTACGGCTTTTTTGAGTTGCATGCGTTTTATTCATCACTTCTCACTACTACCATCGACCAGAATCAGTAGAATTTCATAATTCTTGAGGTTATATATCTCAAATCCTTTACGGAATATAATATTTCGCTACAATATCGATAAAATATCCAGCGTTATTTCAATTCAATACAAGAATATAGAAATAATTTAATATAAATTGTGCATACAATAGAGAAATATAATATGGAGCAATTAGTATCCCTTACCGACCATAAGGAAGCTGATTTCCCTTTTGGTTTATGACGATTTATTTCAATATAAATCATAAATAATGGTTTTGAAGAATATCTCAAATATAAAATTACTTACCAGGGAATAATTTTAGCTCAATAAAAAACAATATAAAGCGCTTTAACGTCACTAAAAACTTTTGTAAAAAATACTGAAAAGGTGCTAAGCAAACTGTTATTTTCCGATTTCAATAAAAAGTATACTGCAAAGCCTACGTTATTTTGACATTAAAAAAATAATTAAGGTAACATTCAACCACTAATAAAAGAAAAGTATTTAGGCATTGGCCTTATAACTTTTGATATTTTTCTAATTATTTGTTAGGGAAGCATATTTCCCCGTGGTCGTCAAAGGGTTAATATAACTAGTTTACTGTGAATAGTCTGTTCAGACGGTCAATTGTGGTAAATAAAACCTGCATTAATACAATTACAATGAAGTCCCGATACACTACAACTATAAAACGGTTTCTCCTAAACGTTAAACCAACGTGAAACGCACTCTGGTCGAAACTTCATCAAATATCAGGTCATGATAACATGTAGCTTCACAAGTACGTAATGTACGTCTGATTGCCATTTTACTTCACAAAGTAAAATGGCAATCAGATCAGCCTCCGTGGTCTAGTGGTTAGAGCATTGGCTCTCGACTCGGAGGTCGTGGGTTCGATTCCCGCATTGGAACAACAAAAATGTTGTTTCCAAGTTTGGTTAGGACAATGCAGGCTGATCACCTGATTGTCTGACACAAAAGATGATCCATGCGTCGGATGGGCATGTAAAAAGTCGGACCTGCGCCTCATCTCTCGTCAGTCGTGTCGGTTATCCGTCCCACTGGATTACGAGAGTACAGGAAGAGAGAGTGCTCTTGTGTACTGCGCACACACTTGGGCACTATAAAATTCAACCGTCACCGAGGTCGGTGTGGGGAGTTATTAAAGTAAAATGAAAGTCTACTTTAAATACGAGGTTTAGATCTTACACAGATCTTATAAAATATAATATATTGGCCCGTAAATTAGTGACATTTAAATTCGTCGTCGAATGCTAACTACGCCTACTTAGCACTTACACTTGTTTTCTATTCCGTGGAACAGAGTATGGTACACATAAATTACGATCGAAAATGTAATATTACTGCCTTCTTATCAATTTCTTCTGTCATGGGATACTCATCCCAACTTACCTGTCCGGTAGTTGTGGTATAGTATACGGGTATGCGACCCCGGCTTCCCTAGCTATTACTATCCTATCCCTTGCCCTCCTGGGCGATAATATCCTACATTTCCTATTTCCCAATCTAACTTACCAATCTTCCATTCAACACCACCTATCCTTCCCTTTACCTATCTCCGCCAATCCGTGGGAACGCAATGGATAATCATAAAAATAATTTAATCATCCAAAATGGCGGCGATGTGGTTCATCACCCATCACGTCTCGTGGAGGCGAAAAGCGTACCATGGAGAGCCGCTTCCCTACGTTGAATGTAAGAGGACAGGAGATGGATGATAAAAATAAAAGTGAACGAAGCGAAAGAAGTATATAGGATCGTAGCAAGTGGAAAGAAGTGATCTCTGCCTACCCCTACGGGAAAAAGGCGTGATTATGTTATGTATGTATGTATCAATGTTTCTTATCAACAAATCACAAAAAGACATTCATTTTAATTATGCACATACAATTTGAGTTTAATATCAACATACTCAGTTAAAAGTCCGGTAAGATCATCGTTGGTTTTTTTCAAAATCTCTCTTCTGTAGTATTCTAAAATTTTGAAGCCAGCACGCACCGGTAGCCAATTTTCGCTGCGTAGGACCTGATGGAAAAAACGTACATATTGCGCGATTATCACCGCATTAACTAGCGTATTACATACAGTAACTGGCCAAAATAATGCACATTGACTTTAGAAACGAGAAAGAAGGGGCAAAACGTCCTCACCCTTCTAGCACTACAAGACATATTATTATGTACGTCCGCGTCAAATAAAAGAGCTTGAAAAATGTGTGATTTTATTGTATGACGAAAAATCTCTAAGCCTTGAAATAAAATGTTAGTGAGGGTTAAAATTTTAAAAATCATCTTGTATTGGTTTAGAGATTTTTTGTCATGCAGTAAAATTACACACTTTTCAAGCCCTTTCAATTGATATATTGTTATGTCTTATAGTGCTAAAGTGGTGGGACCGAGCTCCATACAAAAATGCCCCTTGTTCTTTAGCTAGTGTCAGCTTTGTAGAGCGTTTTCTCTTATGCACAAAACAGAGTTAGGAAAACAATCATGTTTGCGGAAAAGTTAACTCTATTTTTCGTGAGCTAAAGTTCATAATTGAAATGCAGATGGTAAGCAACAGACGAAGGCGACGTTAAGCGGATATCTCTTTTTAGTGGTCGATGTCCATTCTCTTGACTGTAAGTACATAATATTAACTACATACGTAAGCAGAAGTCTCAGCGTCTAGTACGAAAATCAGCGGTTCTGCACCAAGAATGCCGTCCAGCCGCACTATTGGTCCGTACTTATGGTACATTAGACCTCCAATTTCAGGGCCCATGTCGTGAAACTGTCCTGTAAATATTTTTTACAACATGCAACACTTTAGTTCAGTAGCAAATAGCAATACGCACGGATGGGTCGATTATGACGGACATTAGGCTTGGACTATATGATCCGGAATCCGGAAGGCCGGGATAATTCAGAGCAATGAAAATAGAACTCTGCGCTTAAACAATAGAGTTAAAAATCGAATAGGCGATCGTACTTTTTTTAAATTATATAAATGAATAGTACTCTTAAATATGAGTACCTTCTCAGAATAAATAATATATCAAAAGTCAATATTTTCAAAGGTACAGCGATTTGTATACAAAATTTCGCGAGTCTCGCAAAAACGCTCCATACTAAACTCGTGGTACGAGTGACGTCACTTGTAGGTTAAGGTGTATGAAGTATATACGGCCGTAGGAATATATTTGTAAATATATCCGATATTTGTGCGTTTAAGTTCATACCTACCATAATAAATGTTTTTGTATATGATGGAAGTAAACTAATGAATTAGGTTTTGTTTACTAATTTAGCCAAAAAAAAAAATTACTTTTTAAATGTAATTAATTAGTAAACTACACATAAAATATTTAAAATAATATATTTTTTTACATTCACCAAGTATATAGCCTCAATATTTCTGAGTATATTAATGAAACTAAAGATGTAGTCCGATCCCCTATTGTCGAGTGTCGAACTGTCATATGTGACATTGACATTTGACTCGTCACTCGTGTGTTCGATTTTCAATGCTCTGAATTTTTCTCGGTCTTACGGATTCCGGACAATATATTCCCGGTCTTTGATGTAATAAAAAACATAATCTATCCCCAAATTTTAAGTAGCTAAACGTGTTATGCTACGAGAATAAATTGTATACGAAAAACGCGTAGCACCGTTTCTGTACTTTATAATATTATCTTTTTCGCATTACTGTAATCTTTGATTGTTTATGATGATGATAGATATAATATGATTACAATCAACTGCATAATTTAAATGGTGATCGTAAACAAAGCTGGGCATTAACTCGTTAATCCGTTAATCGTTAATTAACGAAGTTAACATTTTGATTAACGGATTAACTTTTAAGTTAACTTTTAAAAATGTTAACGGATACGTTAACTTCCGTTAATATGAACAGAAGTCCGTTAATCGTTAATCCAATGCCTACTATTTACCGCACGGCACCGCGGCGCGGCGCGAAAAACAGGATCAGACGGGCGAATGAAACAAAAAAAAACTAGATAATATATTTTGCCGGCGCGTGGGAGTGAGAAAACTGCGAAGAGATTTATTTCGTTTGATCATTTCATTATTTAGCGCCGGTGCTTAGAGTGACGAGTGTTTTGTTTATTGTTATTATCTAGACTCGCGGCAGCGTGTCAAGCCTAGTTCAAGTAACAGAACTGGCGAGCAGCACCGTGTGTAATGTTACACGAACCATATGGAGCCACATTTGACCCCCTCATAACTCAAAAATTATTTCACATAAACGTGTTAAATTTGGCTCATATATTGAGACTTGCGAGATACATAATATGTGCTCCAAATTTCATAAACACATCTCAAACGGTTATTTAGATATTAACGTCCAAAAATCGACATTTTTATCACTGACTGACCTATAGATCAAAACTCTAACCCAATTCCAGATGACCTAGAAAGATCAAATTTGGCATGCAGATAGGTAATTAGGTGAATACAAAGGAATAAATCAGAAACTGGTATTTTTTTTATCTTATTATAATTTTTCACCTCATTGATTATATTAGGAACACTTAACTTGGGTATAAATTTTGTTATAAATAAGTACCTACGAATAATTTATGAACAAAAAGTAACGATATCCTATTAAAAACATAAATATTTAATCAGAGGCAAGTTCAATAATATGATGTAATATGCCTTGGTTATTGACTCCAACGACAAAAGAAGTGGGATCTAAATGGGTGCCAAGTTCAATAGTCAGTCCTGAAATTTATTTATAACAACATAAAATATCATTTCTTCTTATAAATTAGGAAAATATATTGTAGCCTAAGGTCTGACTTGGCTAGTTTTCATATACAAATTATATTATAGCCTTCGGAAGTTCTTAACGTGTTACTTGTCGTTTCTTATTTTATTATTCCGAAAATTTGGCTTACTGGTAGAAACTAGCCATCGAACACAATAATTCGTATATGAGAATTGAGAACTAGCCAAGTCAGACCTTAGGCTACAATATATTACCTAAGTAATATGAGAAGAAACGATATTTTATGTTGTTATAAATAAATTTCAGGACTGACCATTGAACTTGCATTTAGATCTCACTTCTTTTGTCGTTGGAGTCATCAACCAAGGCATATTATATCATATTATTGAACTTGGCTCTCATTTCACATTTATGTTTTTGATTGGATACATTACTGTCAGTGATCATTTGCGTGTTAATAAAGAAGAGTGCAGTGTACTGTACTGTGCAGTATAGTAATTAAAACTATATCATGGAAGACATGGAATCGGATTCCAGCGGTCCTGATGAGAATCCATAGCCACATTTGACTACAACATGTTAATGTTCATGAAGGGGAATATGCACCTTATGCCTGACGATTAAATATCACATTTGAATTATACAAGTATTTTGTTTTGTTCCTAACCTGTTAACCTAAACCAACAGGTTTTATAATTTTTATTATATTCACTTACTAACACAACGTTATAAAAATGCAATTTTACACATATTAACGGATTAACGATTAACGTTAACTTGCGTTAATTCTTCCGAAATGTAACGCTTTAACGTTTAACGAAGCTAACTTTTTTTGTAGCGGATTAACGATTAACGAAGTTAACTATTTCATTAACGGTGCCCAGCTATGATCGTAAAGTAGATTTGTACGTAAAGAAAGGCAAGCCGTTATTAGTAATTTTCACAGCTGTAAACAGAATAGTAATAATTGTTCATCGTCAATTATTTTTGTTTATCATAAGATAAACTGTGATAAAATATCGCAATGTATGTTTTTGTAATTTTGATTGTTTTTGCTCTGCACCTTATTCGTTTTTTAAAAAAAAACTTTTTTTTTCTTGTAATTAAAAGCGTTAGAAAAATTTATATCTACCTCCCGGAAGAAAGTGGTGCAGTTGCCCAATGATGGGCAAAGATGATGGGCCTGGGATATCCTTCCATGACTTCAGATTTTCAGTCTCTTTCTTGTCTATAGTTGCAGTAACTGACGTAAACCTGTAGGTCAATACCATATTTTATATATACTTAACTAGTTAGGTACCTACTACAAATATAAATCGTCATAAACCTCATTCCTCAATAATAAATAAAAAATAATATTTACCTACATAGACTATGTAATTTTTTTTTATAAGAATGACTTCATTAAAATTGCATAATAATTACTATTAGGGAATCCAATTCATAAGCGATGAGAATATTCTTATTAATTTGTATTAATAATGACACAACACGACATAATATACCAGTTTGATATCATATTATTAACATAATACGAAAAAAATATGAAAACAGTTAACCTGCTTATGAAAAAGATTCCCTGCTAACTTAAGGTTAATCCCTGTTAAGGTTTCATAACCTTAATTAAACGTTGTCCGTAAGATATATTTGGTGTACTTAATCTCTTCTTCAAAACGTATACTTGCTATTTTACAGCACATACACACATCAACTGTATTTGTTGACGGTGTGACGTAGGTACACGGCAACTGTGGGCGTAGTAGTAACATACATTCACTTTTATTAGAGAAATCTAATAATAAAGTTCTCTCTTCTAAGCACCGTATTTTCTTGTATGAAGAATTTTCTTAGCGAATGTTTTGCCTTGTTATGGAATAAATAAACAAAAAAAAAAGAACTCACCGAAAACCCGATTGTTTTTGTGCCAAAACATTGTTGATAACGCGTCTTGCCAGCATTATAATACCTTGTATTCTTCACTTATTATATATCTTTTAATATTTCTTCACATTATCGTTATCTATTTTAATACACCACACAACAATTTATCACACAACGTAAACTAAAGTGTATTAGGTAGTAAATACACTAGTCGTCCGGCGACTATTTGTTGACTACGACTATTGAGCTCTATAAGCGAACGTCCTTGAGCAACGGTTCGTATGATTAGATACAATAGGATGTCTGATGTAGTTTTTATCGTGTGAATTGTGACGTCAGAGAATCACTTATGGTGAAGGTCAAAGGCCAATTACCTGCTTGTAAATAAAGTAAAAAAGTGTCTTATTGTAATATCATAAAAATGTTAAAGATAATTTTATATTTAAATTTTCAACTGAAAATAAGTGTTTTTGTTTAATAATCAAATTTTTAAAATGCTCATTAAAATTATTTTTTACTTTCATAAAGAACCCTATTCAATTAACTTTTGTTAGGTTAGGTTAGGAATTATTCCCCCCGATGGTTGCACGCCTTGTCGTGGCGGTGGGGCTTAGTAACCGTGGATTGGACACCCACGGTGAAGCGAAGAGGCAACCAGGGCCGGCTTGTTTTCCGACGGCTGGCCCGAGGAGGGCGCTCCCAGCGGGCTGGAGGAGTCCGTTGCGGACGCGCTAGGAGGTGGGACCGCAGAAGAAGAGGAGTGCCGGTATTACGGTGCGCCGTACTCCCTATCTTCTGTGGCCGTGGAGGGATCGCAGGGGGAGAGGCGTGGTAGTGTTGTGCCACTCTCCCTACCCCCCTGCGAGCTGGCGGGGCCGTTCCGTACGGTTAACGGCATTGGTGGGGCCGCAGAGGAAGAGGCAAGTTGGTATTACGGTGCGCCGCTTGCCCTATCCTCTGCGGCCGAGCAGTGGTCGGTGGCAGAACCATATACCAGATCTGCCACCGGGTACCGGTTGTGGAGGCTGGTATCCGTGGCCTCCTAGTAGCAGACTCGGGGGGAGTCTGCTACAGTACTGGTGGAGGCCGAGGAGGAAGGCGCACCTTACCATCTGGTGCGCCTGGGGCTTTCGGGCCTTGGATGGAGCCGCTAGTGGGCGGCTGCCGCCGGCGGGGTCGCGGATGTGTTTATCGTTCCCGTGGCCCCGTCACAGGGCGGCGAGGAGGAAGGTGGGGGTGGTTTTTAGTGGGTATACCGTGGGTCTCATTAGCCTATACGGGAGTCCCACATCACCACTCGGGTGCCCCATGCGCCTGGGTGGTATGCGTAATGCATTTTCCCCTCCGGAAACAAAAAAAAGGTTAGGAATTATTGTTTCGCTCTGTCCGTAGTCCGTACCTCATAACTTTGGTAATTGGTAATTTTACACACAGGGTTGACATCTTTGATTAATTATTATATAGATACGTTATATCCTTACAAAACTGACAATATTTCTGTGCCACGACACACATTGAGATGGGACGCGTGTCAATGTGTCAACGTCGCACACTAACACAGAACACGCTATTACTCGCGGAGCACACTTACCAAAATTGGCCAATAGGGAATATGCATAAAATATAAAAATAGCTTAAAACATAATAATATGATACTAGACTGAAAAATAAAGGAAATGGCGAAAAAAGTTTCAATATCTGTTGATAAATGAGCAAGATATGAGTGGTCAAAGTTTGTAATCTATCTCTTTCTAGCAAAACGAAATTTAGTATGAACTTTCTATGAAAGTCGTGTTATGTGACGTCACTATACACGTCCGACGTCCGATTTAAACGTTCATATCTTAGTTATTTTTAATGATATCAAAAAACTGATTTTACCATACGATTTACCAAACAAGATAGATCTATATAAAAAAATAAAAAAATGACGTGCATATTCCCTATTGGAATCTTCATTTTTACGCGTTTATAACATATCTACCTCTTTTTAATATTATATATCTATGGTTGACATAATATTATATACTTAATAGTTTTTATTTTTGTCTCTATACATAAAAATAATTTCATGTCTTCATTCATGTGACATTAGAATTTTTTTCTTCTTCTGTCATGTCATCATCATGTTGGGTACCGTCGGATAGGTTTTTATATAGAGGCAAAGTTTACCGAGTGGTATTTTCGAGTAACCGGCCTCTAAAGTGGTCTACGAGTTGTCGTGTGTGCCAATTAACTTTCTCAATAATATTTTACTGACGCTAGATTTTAATTTAACATAATCTTCTGTGACAACCCTGATAATTTTTGGATCGATTTCCAAACTTCTATGAAAGTTTCTTGGTACGTAATTTTATAAACGTTTTGGACACGTTTGTTGTGTAAAATCTTTATCTATACCTACTAATATAATAAAGAGGAAAAGTTAGTTTGTTTGTTTGCATCAAATAGTCTCCGAAACTATTGGAGCGATTTTAATGAAATTTGGCATAGATGTAGAGTAGACCACAGAAAAGGACATAGACTACTTTTTATCGCGGAAAAATGTACGGTTTCTGCGAAATTAACTTTTGCGCGCACGAAGTCGCGGGCAACATCTAGTCTATAATATATTTCTTCTGTGCGTGTGTATGTCACTGAACTCATCCTAAATAAATGGTTGGACCAATTTTTTTTGTGTTTTCAGGTGGATTCAAGTGAAGTGGGGTATAGACAAGCGTACATACTATAAGACGTTTTTATATATTATTATGTATTAGGTAGGAAGACGGGCATATGAGCAGAATAAATCGTAACTTAAACAAAGACGGTCGTGTTCTTCATTTACACCAGCTCCCCACACCTCATGGCGACCCTGCCATGCCGTGGCGTGGGCGAGTGTCGGGTGACCGGCGAATTTCGCTTACGCGGCGGATTCCTGTGTGCCTCAGTGCACAAAGTTAAACAGTTTTGAATTAGTGAGTTATAAAACATTTGGGAACTTTGTTGAACGAAGACGTGCGTGATACAGTGAACAGTGACCGGTGCAGTATTAAATTTTTGGGTTATAAATTCTGACTATGGGAAAGCCGTATTCAAAAACCGAAGACAAGGAGGTGCTGATAAGTCAAAATGCAGCAGCAGGTTCAAACAAAGCACAAATTTTCGAGGACAATGACGTCCAATCACATATGTTTACCAATAATATTTTACTGACTGTGGCCTTGGTAATTATTATTGCTGCAGTAGTCTACTTCGGATGCAGGAAGTGGAGACAGGGTGAACGAAAGTGGATGGAACGAAAAATGCAGCATCAATTCATCGCGCGCATGCGCCAACGGCTGTCAGGAAGATTTGGCAGACAAGACGAGGGAGCTGACCCTGCCTGAAAATAATAATAAAAGTGCGCGCCCCCTTCCCCAAATATTTTTAACATTTTGTGCCCTCTTGCCCAAGATATTCCCCCAAATTATTTTTATTTCAACATTTTGTGCCCTCTTGCCCATGGAATTCCCCCAATGTTATTTGTGCCCTCTTGCCCCATGATTGCCCCCTCTTTTACTCTTTTCGTATACGTCTACGTGAATGCTACACTGAAGAAAATGAACATTGGAAAATGAACATTATTTTCTAAGTGACTTTATTTTTAAGTGACATAGTTTATGGAACAGAATTTAGAAATTATTCTGAGTAAGTTAAATGATATTCAAATTAATTTAAGAAAGTTGGGTCCTACTAGAAGAGTAAAATATGCATGTAATGTTAATGAAAAAATTTTAGAAGCTGAGAAATTATTTTTAACATATAAAAATATTATTAATATTTTTAAAAATAAGGAAAGTAATTTAGAACTAGCTGAATATGTCTATGAAATATTAAAAGAACGGATAGAATTAATATATAAGAAAATTTTGACTTATAAAATTTGTAGTAGCGCAGAAAGTGCAGTTGCAAATATGGAGAAATTTGATATAAAAACTGCTACTTCCTTGATACCTGTAATGGATAATTCAGAACAAACTATTGAAAAAATTATAGATGGTATTGAAATGTATAATGAATATCTTGCAGATGTTTGTCAGAAAAAAATGTTAATTTCATTTATTTTAAAAACAAGACTATCAAAGTCTGCTAAGCTAAAATTGAAAAGCGAATATAATGATGTAACGAGTCTAATTCAGGATATTAGAAACTTTTTAATAACTAAAAAATCGGCAAATTCCATACTTAGCCAATTAAATAATTTATCGCAAAATAATATGTCCATATGTGAGTATGGTGATAAATTGTCGGATTTATTTGTGGGTCTCACTATTGCGCAGAGTGACGGAAACCCGAAAGCTTGTGAGATACTGAGACCTATAAACGAAAAACTTGCAATTAAAAGGTTTGCAGATGGTTTGCGTAACAGGCGGCTGAGTACCATCATATCAGCCAGGGACTATTCACAGTTGAAGGATGCGGTGCGTGCAGCCGAGGATGAGGAGCTCGGACAGCCTTCGTCATCCAACAACGTCTTCAACGCACAAAGGAGAGGTAACCAATTTAATTACTCTAGGTTCTCACAGAGAAGCCGCCCACCTGCAGTTCGAATGACTAGAGGCAATTTTCGTTCGAATCAAGGACAACGTTACAACACCTATAATATGAGAGGTAGGTACGTAAATAATAATTATAATTGGAGATATAATAGTGCCCGCCCAACGCGAGGTAATTTTCGTGATAATTTTGTGAGTTCGAATCGTAGTCGAGGTTACAATAGTAGAGGTAATAATCGAGCTATTTGTTCAGTACATGTCGAAAGTCCACAACAAGAAACTACTGAACCAAATCAGTTTTTTCGGACCTAAAAATTATATTTTAACATGTGATAACAACGTAAAATACGTATACTTAAACTTAGGTAATCAAAAATGTTCGTGGTTAATAGACACGGGTGCCTCATTATCAGCAATTCGCAGCAATTCTTTATCGGAGCGAATACCGATACATAGAGATCCTATAGTTATAAACGGTATAGGCGGTAAAACGTACTCGGAAGGCTATGTTTATTTAACTTTGCAAGCGCTCGATGGAACATTTTATGAACATAAATTTTATTTGTTTGATAATTTACCTTGTAAATCAGACGGAATAATCGGGTTAGATTTTCTAAATAATTTTAATTCTACTATTGACTTAGAGGAAAATATTTTAATTTTAAATAATGATAAACAGAGCGTGTTAACTTTATATACTTCACCCAAACTTTGTACCGATTACATATCAATACCGGCGCGATGTGAAACTATTCATTATATAAAATTGAATTCAGACAGTATGAAAGAAGACAGTGTGATTGTGCCAAAAGAGTTGCAAGAAAATTTATTTTTAGCTGGATTAATAGTTAAACCTAAAAATGACATAATACCTATCAGATTAATGAATACCAGTGAAAAGGAAATAGTTATTTCAGTTTTTCAGCCTGAATTAGTACCTCTAAATAATTATAATATTTGCTCATTTAATAAATGTACATCTAATTCTACACGTGCAAAAACATTGTTGCAATATTTGAAACTTGATCACTTAGGTATAAGCGAACGGAATAGTATAGAAAGTATTTGTTCGAAGTATGCTGACATATTCCATTTGCCTGGCGATAAGCTCACTACTACGAACTTAGGTGAACAAACAATTCATTTGAAACAGAATGTAAGTCCAATATATGTTAAGCCATATAGATTACCACATAGCTTAAAACCAGAAGTAGACAAACAAATTAAGCAGATGGTAGATGATGACATCATTGAACCTTCACAAAGTGAATGGTCTAGTCCAATATTATTAGTACCTAAAAAATCAGATAACGATAATAATAAAAAATGGCGTTTAGTGGTTGACTATAGGAAGTTAAATGAAGTAATTCAAGATGATAAATTTCCACTACCAAACATTACCGAGATTTTAGATTCATTATCAGGTGCTATTTACTACTCGCATTTAGATCTTAGTCAATCTTATTATCAATGTTCGTTAAATCCAGAGTCCAGACCGATTACATCGTTCACTACCAGTACAGGACAATATCAAATGAAGCGCCTACCAATGGGATTAAAGACGAGTCCCAGTGCCTTCTCTAGAGTTATTTCTGTTGCTATGTCAGGTCTTAACTACAAAAATTGTTTTATGTATTTGGATGATTGTGTTTGTTTTGGCAGAAATTTAGAGACACATAATAAAAACTTAATTGAAATTTTTGAACGTTTACGAACAGTTAATCTTAAATTAAATCCAAGTAAATGTCAATTTTTAAAAACTGAATTATTATATCTAGGTCATACAATATCGTCTGATGGCATTCGTCCTGACCCAGAAAAAATTAAATGTATTCAAAATTATCCCAGACCGACAAATGTTGATGAAGTCAGACGTTTTGTCGCTATGTGTAATTACTACAGAAAATTCATAGAACATTTTTCAGATATAACAAATTGTTTAAATAAGCTATGTAGGAAAAACATTAAATTTGAGTGGACGGAAGAGTGTGAAAACTCATTTGAATTTTTGAAAAAAGCTCTTACTTCACCACCCATTTTACAATATCCAGATTTTTCAAACGAATTTGTATTACAAACTGATGCTTCTGGTACAGCGATAGGTTCAGTACTTTGTAACATTAATATGAAACCAGTGGCTTACGCTAGTAGACCTTTAAATAAAGCAGAATTAAATTATCCAACAATTCAGAAAGAACTTCTTGCCATTGTTTGGAGCGTGAAATATTTCCGACCATATTTATACGGACGTACTTTTACTATAATGACAGATCATAAACCGTTAATATACCTGTTTGGAATGAAAGATCCATCAAGTAGACTTTTAAAATTTCGGTTAGCACTAGAAGAGTATGATTTTAAGATAACATATGTAAAAGGCAAAGAAAATGTATTAGCAGATGCTCTGTCACGAATAAGTGTAACGTCACAGGATTTGAAGGATATGAATGATAGGATAATGGCAGTAACAACAAGAGCGCAAGCTAGGAAAATGAAAGAGATTGAAAGTAAGAATGAAAGTGGAAATGATGGTGTAGGAAACGGTATACCAAGTATTCACCCGAACGATTGGCCTGATCAACCAAAAGTTGTGGAAATACTTAGAATACCGGATGGATCAGTTGAGTTATGTTTTATTAAAGGAGAAGAATTAAAGAAAATGAAAAAGAATAACAGCATAGATGTCGAATCTGAATGTTTCGCATTTATAGCTAATAAAAATATATTATACGTTAATCTCGATTTTAAAGCACACTACACGCGAGACGTATTTGTGGAAAAATTGAGAAAAGTATGTGAAATGTTAGAAATAAAAGAAATTTGTATAATAAAAAGAAATGATAACGCGTTATTCATTAAAAATATGATAGAAAAAATAAGGAGTATAGACAAGTGGTCCGGACCACGCATTTGTATTTTAAGAGGAATAAAAAGAATAGAAAATGAAGAGGAAAAGAATTTTATTATAAATGACTATCATCTGCTACCGACAAGCGGACATGCTGGGGTACGCAGAATGGTCAATAATATAAAACGTAAATTTTACTGGCCAGAAATCGAAAATGACGTCAAGAATTTTGTACAAAAATGTGAAAAGTGTCAAAAAATGAAACACTCTAGGTATATACGAGAACCGATGGTTATTACAACCACGGCAAGTTTTGCTTTTGAAAAAATATTTTTAGATGTAGTAGGCCCGTTAGATATAGATTTAGAACATAATAAGTATATATTAACAATACAGTGCGAGTTAAGCAAGTTTGTCGAGGCATACCCTCTTAGAAATAAGGAAACGGTAAGTATAGCTAGGAGTTTTGTGAACAATTTCATTTTAAGGTTTGGTATTCCCAAAGTCATCACTACAGATCGTGGAACAGAGTTCATGTCGGAGACGATGGAAGAGGTATGTAAATTACTTAACATAGAAAAACTAAATTCTACCGCATACCATCATCAAACTATTGGCTCACTTGAAAATGCACATAAGCATCTAGGTTCATTTTTGCGAATACAATGCGATAACAATCCGGAAACATGGAGTCAATGGCTACCATTTTGGTGCTACACGTATAATAATACAGTTCATTCAAGTACAAAGTATGCCCCATACGAATTAGTTTTTGGTAAACCATGTGAAATACCGAGTAGGATTTCTTCTAATGTAGAACCATTGTATAATCCAGATAACTATAGTTTAGAATTGAAATACAGATTACAAGTAGCTAATAAAGATGCAAGAAAAAATTTGTTAAAGTGTAAAGAAAAAAGAAAAATAAAGTATGACAAAAATGTAAACAAAATCAAGTACAATCCAAACGATTTGTTGTTAGTAAAAAACCAGACAGGAAATAAATTAGAAACATTGTATAACGGCCCATATATTGTAATAGAGGAACAGGAACCAAATGTAAAAATTTTGAAAAATGGAAAAATTGATATTGTTCACAAAGATAGAACAAAACCTTTTATTAAGAACAATTAATGTTATTTTTAAGTAAAGTTAAGTACATTTCTACTTAAAATTTATTATTTTGTAAAAAAAAAATAATTAAATGTACTTATTTTTTTTTTCTTTACCCCGGAGGTGAAGTGGGGTATAGACAAGCGTACATACTATAAGACGTTTTTATATATTATTATGTATTAGGTAGGAAGACGGGCATATGAGCAGAATAAATCGTAACTTAAACAAAGACGGTCGTGTTCTTCATTTACACCAGCTCCCCACACCTCACAAGAATAGATTTGCTATTGGACGCGGTAGGTGGCGCTGCTGTCAGTACGTCAACAAATTTAATTCTAAGGCAGTACGAAGTTTGCCGGGACAGCTAGATATATTATTATAATAACCTAATCAAGAGCATGTCAGGATATGTCTAAGGAGGGTTCCGTAACTATAAACGCGTAATATGTTTTTTTTTCAAATTACTTCCAAATTTACTGTCCGATTTGGTTCAAAATAATATTCCTAAAGAGTTTTTAGCATGATCTATCAGCATAGAAAATTGCAAGTTTCTAAATCTTATAGTTTCGAAATCCCAGGGGGGGACCAACTTATAAATATAATATAATTTGCAGGCCGATTACTCGAAAATGGTTAACTTCATAAAAAAATTATGTACGAAACCTTATCTTTATTTTAAAAGACTTATTCAACGATAATGACTTATTCAACCCGAAGAAAGAAAAAAATATTTTTCATCCCCACTTCATGTACCTATTTATATGGAGAGCCACCCTAAGAATATAAAATTATTGTTATTTTATGATGCCAAATCCGAAACCTATACACAATCTATGACTATACCAAATTTCATCCATTTATATTCATAATTACCGACGCTAGAAGCGCGGACGGACAGACGGACGGACAGAGCGAAACTATAAGGGTTCCTCGAGTATTACGGAACCCTAAAAATGGATTGCAATTCCAATTTGGACGTCGTTAATGCGACAAAATATGCGACCTACTATAAAAAATTGTAACACCTATTGTAACCATATTTTAACCAAATAAACATCATTTTATTTCATTTCAATGTCTCGCTAAAACTCGAGAGCGGCTAATTGGAATGATTTGGATAATTTTGGTCTTGAAACAATAGTGGAAGTTCAGGTAAGGTTTAAACGGTGAGAAATACTGGGAACATTCTGGTTCACAGTTAAAACAGAACAACGTGTTATCGGGACAGCTAGTTGTTTTATAAAAATCTGCTCTTTTATTTATTACAATTTTATTGAAACAGGCTTTTGATAAATGGCTAAATGATTTATTTGCCTTAATCTGGGAGAATGAGTTTTTAATATATTTTTTGTCCTGATATGTATCGGTAAACCTTTAATCATGATATTATGTGGACCTACAATAAAATAAACGTTACACTTGAAAGAGGAATAAAAAAAAATTATATTTTTTTGTAAAATTATTATTATTTATTTGAATAATTTGATATTATATATACGTATTTTGCTAGATATGTTTGTACTTACTAAACAAGCATGTAGCAGTTTAATTACAATTTGCATCTAATGCGTTTCCACATCATAGTTTTAATACTTTTAGTTCGTAGGTATACTGTTGCAGTAGAAAAGACGTTACGTAGGTATAACGCGGTTCAAATGAGAATAGGAACGTCAATGACCTTTATATGTCAAATATCACTTCAAAAGTGCGATTTTCAGAAAAATGTATGTGCATATAAATAATAATAGTTTTGCATCGAATTTAAATAACAACGTTGAATAGTAATCAATTATCTAAACATAAATTTAACTATCATAACACTCTAAATTCGAAACAATATGGCGCCGACTCGATCCTATTCTCATTTGAACCGCACTATACATACACAAAATCGGTGTTACAATTTACAAAACACCGATTTATTTCTTGTATCTTTATCCTACTACTATTGTAAATTTACTGTGGGAGAGCCACGTTTCGACATGAATAGGCCGGCTCGACTGGATAAATACCACGACCTCACAGAAAACCGGCGTGAAATAACGCTTGCGTTGTGTTAGCGGAGGCCCATGGGCACTTTAAGGACCAGGAACACAAGTCGCAACACCAGAGGAGTTACAAGTGTAACTCCTCTGGTGTTGCGAGTGCCCATGGGCGGCGGTAATCGCTTACCATCAGGCGATCCGTCTGCTCGTTTCCTGGTTCATTACATAAAAAAAAAAGTTGTGAAAGTTTGTGAGGATGGATGGATGGATGGATGTTACTCTTTCACGCAAAAAATACTAAACGGATTTCAATGAAATTTGGTATAATAGTAAGCTAGGCTCTAGATTAAAACATAAGCCACTTTTTATACAAAAAAAGTACAGTATTCCCTACTCCCGTGGGATACTACAATTACCCACGGGTAATTTAGTCTTCATAATCTCTAAAAGCTGTTGCTCCTAAACATCTTTAAACGTGAAGTTGTAGGGGCCCATCATGTAGTTGAGCGACTTCTGCTGCACTCGCAGCGGCGCGCCGAACCATTCCACTCGGAAGTTCTGTACCACTTTAGCGAGGAATGTTTGTATCTCCAACTCGGCTATACGACGACCTGGGAAGATATGTAATTTAAGTTATATATTTTCAATCTGTTTACTTATCTATACTAATATAATAAAGAGGAAAAGTTTGTTTGTTTGCATTGAATAGGCTTCAAAACTACTGGACCGATTTTGATGAAATTTGGCACAGATGTACTCACCACGGGGAAGGACATACTTTTTATCGCAGAAAAATATACGGTTTCTGCGAAATTAACTTTTGCGCGCACGAAGCCGCGGGCAACAAATAGTTATTAATACTTTCTAATGACCATAGATAAATGATTGACGACCTCTTTGGCTCAGTTGGTTGAGCGTGTTGGTGCTCCAGCCGGGGGTCGCGGGTTCGAATCCCGCCGAAGGAACATAAGGTTTTATTGTGTTCCTGGGTCATGGATGCGTATTAAATATGTGTATAAAATAATAAAAATCTTAAATATGTGTATAGTATAAAAAGTATTATATATTATATTTCCGTTGTCTGGTACCCGTAACACAAGTTCTCGGGATCAGATTGACGTGGTGTGAAGCGTCCATAGTTATTATTATTATTATATTATTAATTACTTAATAAGTAGGTAACTAAGCCAAGTGACTATTTACTCTTTTAATTTAAACGATCGCTCTAAGTTATGTTTAAGTTATATTTAAAGGTTACAACTTGTTGTTCTCATAGATAGCGATATTGTTTTCCAATATCAACCGATTCATGAGCTCATTTGCGTCGTAGGTATTAAGAGAAATCTAAAGTAATTACTAATTACCAATACAACTTCTAACTCCGAACCCAAAAGGCATGTGCGTGAAGGGATGTGCTTGGCCGTAGTACATCGGGTCAGCTCTATCTGCGGTCCATCTCTCCGGGATGAACTGGGAAGCTTGGGGGAACTGGTCGTCACGACTCGATATTACTTGGTGGCAGAATACTAGATGCGTCTGAAAGTTGTTTAAAAATACATAATTCAATGTATAAACCTACCTAATAAAGAAGTCTATATGAAGTTTTCTCCCTCGTGGCACTTAACCGATGATTTACTAAGAATAAAATTTACACTCTATATTTCTGCTTATTTTTTTAAATTGGCATGTTAGCCCAGAATAGATATTGACAATTGACATCAGATGATGTATTCCTGTACTCATTTGGGTTGCCCTGCCCGGGGGAGTTTTAGATGCCAAAAACGCCTATATTAGGAATACAGCCGTAAAGAATTGATCACACATCGATCTTTAAAAAAATATATTTCGGTTAATATTGTTGAGCGTTTTCTCTTACGCATAAGCACAGAGTAGAAAAAATATATATACTTAAGTACACAAAAACAGCTTTCATAGAAAGATTCAAAACGATTCAAATTTGAAAACTTTGACGTCTCCTTCAACAGCCCCGTGGACACACCGTATGCTTGTAGTAGTGAAATCAAATCAAAAGCTAACTATGTAGCTGCTTATCTCTTCCTCTTTCTTTGATTAAAGAGCTCAAAGTATTCAACACAAAATTCGTATACACATTTTTCGTTTAGGAGCAAGCTTTCTTCATTTCATAGTCACGTACATCTCTACGATATAATATCGAGTACTGTAATAATATTGTTGTAATGCACATCACACACACATTTGAAAGGAATGCACATCGTCCAATGAAAATAGATTTTGGTTAGTGTCGACTGATGTTCTTATCATCTCTGTACTCTGACAAACACTGACAGTAGGAATAAGGTGAACTATCACCACAAATCTGTGGTGATAGATAGAACGCAAAATGTGTATACGAATTTTATGTTGAATACTTCGAGCTTTTCAAACATTTAAGCATCGTTCATATTTGATTGGAGTTTTGATATTTGGCTGTTTGTTTGCTATTTATATTGAGGCAATGTTCAGTCAGTCAGTCAGTTTGTTCAAATTCCGCTAAAAACAGCGCTCCTATTTATTCACCTTCAACATAATCAGGGTTAAATATATTATAATCAATCAATGATATATTAAACATACTCCTTTCGGTATCCTATATCCAAGCAAATTATAGTCTTTTGTAGTTTGTCTGAGGTTAGCAGAAGCGACCGGGAGAATTCTCATGGATTCCTTAAGACATGCTTTTAGGTATGGCTGTCTTTCATCATTCGATAGAATCTCTTCTCGCAACTTGTCTTGCTTGTCCTGATTAGTCGCTAAGAAGTACAGAGTTGCTGTCACTGTGTTTGAGGACTGAAATTAAATGATTATTATTATTATTTCCTAAATGTTGCAAGCGACTTCGTGCGCACAAAAGTTAGCAAAAAGTAGCCCTTGTCCTTTCCCGTAGTCTATTTTATATCCGTGCCAAATTTTATCAAAATTGGTCCACTAATTTCTCAGCTTATTCAATGCAAACAAAAAAATATTTTCTCTTTATAATATTAAGTAAAGATTACTGTATTCGTCAATTTTCAAAGAGATTGCGGTATCATTCCTGCCGGCCTGCTAGTGTCGTTGCAAAGTTATGTAAAAATGTATACATGTAAAAAACCTGCAACAGTCTACGCATAGGTAAAGACTAAGTACTCGTATAAAACCTATTAACAAAATCTGTAAGGCTTTTGTAAAATTATCGCCTACTATATATTGTGTCCATATAAAATATTTCAAAGAGTTCCTTTGATTTCTCATGGATCCCATCATCGGACTTTGGTGTCAAAAGGACTAATTTGGGATTATACCCTTTACAGCAAAAAAAAAAAAAAAGAATTTTCAAAATCGGCACTTACATTTATTGCAAGAGTTCGAATGTCAAGTTGTTCGTGTCACAAATAAATTTATTTGTGACACGAACAACTTGAAATTTTCAAGACAGTTCAAAATTGATATTTATATCAATTTTGAACTGTCTTGAAAATTTTGCGCTGCGTCGCATATCGCTTCATTTCGGTGTGATTTGACTTTAAGATTATTAAATATTGATTTCATTATAGACATTTAATCAATGTTCGATAATGACTTAGAATGTTAATACGTGTAACTAACTTATTGACTTGATTCCCTTCAATTAAATAAGGGTAAGGGATCAATTATCAAATTAGTTTATCCTAGTTGAAGGGAATGTAGTGTAGGTCTAATCTAGGTTTCTATCGAACCTTTTTGTTACAATTAAACATATTATAAATTGTTTTAATAATTATATTTACTATCAGAACAATGTACTTCTAATTATAATTGCTTACTTTAAGCAAGTAGGTAATGAGTGTATTGCACACAGACATTCATTGACTAGATAACGCAAGTCTCACCGTTTGTATAGAATCCAAGCGTGCCATTACATTATTTTTCTACCTGCTGTGATGTCACAAGAGCGATTTAGTGATGATAACTCCCCATCCCCGAGTAAACGATTCAAAGGCCGTCGCCACGTTTTTGAATTGAAAACTCTTTAGGGCGTTGTGCTCTATTCTTGGGATGGATAAAAAATGTTAAACTCGCGTCAGAATACGTGACCTGATTGAAAATTCGTAAGATGCAACTTGCAACTGTTTGCTGTCTTAGTTCCCTTACGCGAGCATAACATGAAACTATTTTAGTTCGTATCTTTTATCCTAGATGGCGGATTTTCCAATTTAATGTTCAAGTTTTCACTTCTGCCGGCACTCCCGGAGTGCAACCTGTTGTTTTTTTTTAAGTTTTTTAGTTTTCGTTTGCCGCTTGGCACCGAGAATATTGAAAAGGAAATGGCGCTGAAGGAAGTATTTTTTACTCTACTTTTATACGCGAAGTTACACGCGAAGTACATACAGTTGCGTAGTAGCTAGTCAATAGATATCTTTGGTATTACATGACCCATATAATAACATGTTTTAAAAGTAATTATGTGTGTTTTAAGAGTTTGAACGTCAAGTTGCACAGTGTTGCACAGCGCATGTGTAGTGAATGACTGATGTCACATGAAACGTGTATCTTTTCATGTGCTAAAAAGTTCAATGTTGAATAGCTATCGTCATTGGCGTAGCTAGGAGGGGGGCAAGGGTGGGTAATGCCCACCCTAGAAACTTCTTTGCCCACCCTAGACCATAGACAGTGTTAATGAATTACTAACATAAATACCCCCCCCCCCCACGCCACGGACGGCTGCCCCCCCTAGACGAAATTCCTAGCTACGCCAATGGCTATCGTTGCGGTATGATATAACCCTTAGTTACCGTATCTATTCCAGCGAACAGCATATCGCTGGCCATGATCTCAGCTATATTCTCGTCGATGTCCAACAGTTTCTCGAGGACGCCCTTTTCATCGCTCATCTTCTGTTTCTGCTTCAATTCCTCTTTCGCTTTGGCGATGAAGTATTTATTTAACCTAGAACGACATTTAAATCAAAGTCAGTGTATTATAAAAAACCGGCCAAGTGCGAGTCGCACTCGCGCACGAAGTATTCTGTACAAAATGCCAAAAAATCACGATTGTATGTAGGTATATTTTATAATTTTTTAGCATTTTATAGTTAAGGCGGCAAAAAAATCCATTATATATTATATGAAAATTTCAACTGTCTAGCTGTCAAGGTTCATGAGATACAGCCTGGTAACAGACAGACAGACAGACGGACGGACAGCAAAACCCCATAGGGTGCCATTTTTATTCTTTGGGTATGGAACCCTAAAAATAATTAACTTGCTAACATGCACGAGGCTAGCGAGTTGGTCAGTTTTAGGTCTCCTGACAGAAGAACTAAAAGAAACCAGATCCTAGCAGCGGGGAGGTAAGTGGACGGTGATGATCATTTACTCAGCCGATAGAAATAATATATTACTACCTAGTATTTAAGCCATATCGTAAACTACAGGTCAATTATCAAGTAACAGCTCTGATTACTGTGACCACTAAAACCGCAATTCCCAAGTAGCTAGCCTCTGAAAACTAAGACGGAGCGTAAGGGAGTGATTAAACTGCCCGTCTCACAGTAAATAACGCTGAATTTCCTGAGGGAAGATTGATGGAGCCACGTACAAAACTCTCGTCATGTAACAAGCTTACAATAGAGAGGGTCAGGTTATTTAAGTTACCTACTTTAAGGTGAAAAATACTCTCGCAGATTTATACAAAGTGCCTACGGAAATTACGAAAAAACGTTTTCATGCGTATAACGCGTTTCAAATGAGAATAGGAACGTCAATATAGTCAATGACCTTTTTCTGACAAATATCACTTGAATAGTGCGAATTTTAGAAAAACTTATGTGCATATAAATATTAATAGTCTTGCATCGAATTTAAATGAAAACGTTAAATAGTAATCAATTATCTAAACATAAATTTAACTATCATAACAGTCTAAATTCGAAACAATATGGCGCCGACTCGATCCTATTCTAATTTGAATTGCACTATAACCACTTCAGGACGCCTTTTTATACGATTTGGGTATTTGCCTACTTGTAAAAAAAATATTTTAAATACTGAAAAATACCGTATTGTTATTTTATTTAATTAAATATTTACTATTATTCTTTTAAAGCTAGCTTACCTGCAGTTTTAAAAAAATGAGAAAGAGGGTATAAAAGTAGTTGACAAATACCTTGTCTGTTTTTCGTAAAGTTGCAAGGCCTGTTTAAACATCGGAGTTGAGAAAAATCTAGAGAAGTTCGGTCGAAAATCCAGTCTACTCGACACGTCAAATATATCATGTACCACTTGTATCATCTGCATAGCTGGAGCGTCTTCTGGAAGGTTGGGATCTAGGCAGCCCAGTCGACCCCCTAGCGCCACTACCCCGATAGACTCAAGCGCCCACAAGTTCATCTCAAAGTCCCATTTGCCGTCGATCATGTTCTTCTCGTTTCGTTTTGATCTCATCCTGAAAAATTTATATTTGGTATTCATATTTTGTGTTTTTAACTGCTAGTTTTTATATTCTCACTTATTATATAATTATTATTGTTCTGTTATTAAAGCAGTGGTGTTGTGTTTAAAAGTTTATTATAGTGTATTTAGCTAATCCCATAAGGAGAGGATATGTCACCGTAAAATTGTAAAAACCGTTAGATTGTAATATTACTAGAGATATTATAAAAAGTCGACAGATTGTCAAATAAACATTTCTCCTTACTATTGTACACATTATTTAGGGAATATGCATAAAATATAGAAATAGCTTAAAACATAATAATATGATACTAGACTGAAAAATAAAGGAAATGGCGAAAAAAATTTCAATATCTGTTGATAAATGAGCAAGATATGAGCGGTCAAAGTTTGTAATCTATCTCTTTCTAGCAAAACGACATTTAGTATGAACTTTCTATGAAAGTCGTGTTATGTGACGTCACGATACACGTCCGATCTCTCTGTCTAATAGACTACTTTAAACGTTAATATCTTAGTTATTTTTAATGATATCAAAAAACTGATTTTACCATACGATTTACCAAACAAGATAGATCTATATAAAATAATAAAAAAATTACGTGCATATTCCCTATTATTATTATGAAAAAGCAAACAAATATGGCGGCCGGGGCACTTCGGTAAATATTACAATATAACGAAAAATAATGCGTTCAATTGTAAGGAGAAATGTTTATTTGACATTATGTCGACTTTTTATAATATCTCTAGTAATATTACAATCTCACGGTTTTACAATTTTACGGTGACACATATATAACATAAAGTAGTATAAGATTACAACTGAGAGGAGCAGAGAAAATAAGTATATTCATAGAATGATCTTTCATTTTTCAACCCATCACATTAGAGTTTATAAAAAATATCTATTATTATTGTCCTACTAATATTATAAATGTGAATGTTTGAGAGGATGGATGGATGCATGTTTGTTACTTATTCAAGCAAAAACTACTTAACGGCGTTTAATAAAATTTGGTATGGTAGGAGTTTAAGTTCTGAGGGGCAATTCTGCTAAATAAAACCTGCATTAATATATAAAATTACAATCAAGTCCCGATACGCTTATACCCCCAAACGGTGTTTTTATGAACGTTAAACCAACGTGAAATGCGCTCTGATTTCACGGTTCACGGTAACATGTCGTTACACTTCCAATCCAAACAAAGTAAAATTGACTCTTTAAATTGTCTACTTTAAATACGGGATATTTAGTATTCACGCGGACGGAGCTGCGGGATAAAGCTAGTTTAATATAATAATATATGATTATCACCTTTGGACCATATCTTCTGCAACCTCACCTAGTATAGTACGGTACAGGCGAATGGTCTTTGGCTGCAGCAGCACCGGATTGACCGTGGATCGGAATTTCCTCCACGCTTCTCCTTGGCTGCAAAAAATGTGAAAGTAATACATTAAACACGTTATTAATGAATAAATTCTGAATATGATAAGTAAAATTTGTCGGTGCGTACAAATATTTATCATTCGTAAACATTTTGGGTCCAAAGTTACTGAGTTCGTGCCCTGAGAATACAAATTTTACACTTTGGAACCAAAGTTGTTTAGGCTTGTGTGCCTACGTGAATAAAACATAATACAAATTAGTTATAATATATCAGCTAAATCCTTATCATGCCTATTTTTAATTATTATTATTAATTTGGAGCTGGTTTTTAACCGACTTCCAAAAAAAGGAGGCGGTTATACGTTCGGCTGTATATATTTTTTTTTTCTTTTTTTTTTTTTGTATGTTCGCGGATAACTCCGCCGTCTGTTGGCCGATTTTCAAAATTCTTTTCTTAATGTTAAAGGTATAATCCGAAGTTGGTCCCATTTTTAGAAAATTTGTGACCTGATGATGGGATCCATGAGGAAACGAGGGAACTCCTCAAAATTTATATGGATACATATGGTGATTTCGACTCTTTCTGAAGTAGTACAAGCATATGCTTCCAAAAAGTAAGATTTTGCTCCAAGGTATACCTTGGATCCAAAAGTACAGAACAGAACTCCTGACTCCTTATAGATACATGTTTGGGGATTATGGCGTTGTTTAAAGAATTGCAAGCATATGCCACTTTGTCAATTAGAGTAATCATCATCATCACCACCACTATCACAGCATACATCATCACATTATGATGATAAAGAAGGTACTTCTCATAGTATTTTACACTAACACGGAGATCTTTGAACATTACTCTGCCGTTTATGGACCAATTTGCAAAATTCTTTTGTTGTTGTCAAGGGTTTAATTCGAAATTGGTCACTAAAGTGGAAACGTGATGATACGATCGAATCGAGGGAACTCCTCGAAATTTATCGACACATATGGCGATTTCGACTCTTTCTAAAGTAGTCCAAGCATATGCTTCCAAAAAGTAAGATTTTGCTCCAAGGTATACCTTGGATCCAAAAGTACAGAACAGGACTCCTGACTCCTTATAGATACATATTTGGGGATTATGGCGTTGTTTAAAGAACTGCAAGCATATGCCACTTTGTCAATTAGAGTAATCATCATCATCACCACCACTATCGCAGCATACATCATCACATTATGATGATAAAGAAGGTACTTCTCATAGTATTTTACACTAACACGGAGATCTTTGAACATTACTCTGCCGTTTATGGACCTATTTGCAAAATTCTTTTGTTGTTGTAAAGGGTTTAATTCGAAATTGGTCACTAAAGTGGAAACGTGATGATACGATCGAATCGAGGGAACTCCTCGAAATTTATATCGACACATATAGTGATTTTGACTTTTACTGAAGTAACACAAGTATATGCTACCAAAGAATAAGACGTTGTACCAAGGTATACCCTGAATCCAAAAGCACTGAACAGAACTCCTCAGTCTTTAAAGATTTGCGTTAGGAAATTTCGGAATTGTTTAAAGAACTGCAAGCATATGCCACTTTGTAACTTACAGTAATCATCATCATCATCTTAATAACAATACCTAATGGAAGCTTGGCGTCTATTCAGTTATACATTCGATCGTTTATTTTAGACGTTTTTAAGAAGTATTAATAATAACTTAACAAGATATATCACTAAAAAGGGTGAAATTATTATTTTTAAATAAAAAATTAAACCGACTTCCAAAGTAAAAATACACAAAAAAGTATGAAATAAAACTTATTTTATAAATAATTCCCCTTTTAAATTTGACTATTTCTCTACTTAATCTTCTTAATTTTGAAGTCGGTACCAGCAAATATGAACGTGAGTTCTATAAAATATTGTAGGATATCGTTTGGGCTGGTAGCGACTTCAAAATAAAGAAGATAAGTAGAGAAATAGCCAAATTTAAAAGGGGAATTATTTATAAAATAAGTTTTATTTCATACTTTTTTTTGTATAGAGTTCGTCGCGGCACCGCCGGCGATGCGGCAAAAAATTACAATATAATAATTATAAGGTTCGGTAAAATCAATTACAGATATTTTGGGCAAATGATCCATTGCTTATGTAAAGACGTATAAGCAGAAAAATAATTGTCATACTAGATTTTTTTTTTCTTTTTTATGGGCGAGTTTGCTTTTTGCGGAGAGTCACCCATACATGAGATGATTTTTTAATTTGAGTATGACAATTATTTCTTTGCCTAAACGTCTTTACATAAGCAGTGGATCACGTGTCCGAAGTATCCGTAATTGATTTTCGGATACATTATATACTCGTATATAATACGTCACCGTAAAATTGTAAAAAAACCGTTACATTGTAATATAACTAGCGTGATTGTAAAAATATGTCCAAAGATTCTTTGCTATATATTTATAATGTACTTAGCGAAAAATAATGGGTTAAACTATATGCAGAATATTCGGGTCCGTAGTCTTTCAACATTTTACAATCTCGCTGGTTATATTATTACAATGTAACGGGTTTTACAATAGGGTATTTTCCAAGTTTTTGAAAATTGTTCCTAATACCAAAATACATTAGCAGTTTGAACCATTCTTTGTGAATTTCTTTATTTTCCTTGCAAATTAGCCTAAAAGTTTAAATTAATATTATAGGCGCGAAAACGCTATAATATGTTGTCATGACGTCACATTCTTGTAACACTGTAACTGTCAAGTGTCAATTGTCAAATTACACTGAAAATGCCTAATCCCAGAATGCCTACTGTTTACGTTTGTAAGTAAATGTTTTAAGCCAATTAAAAATGCCTTATAAATGGTGCGCAGTACCAAAATGCACTAATACGTCTATTAAAACACCGGGAAAAATATCTGTAACTATACAAAAGAACACTGAAATGCGGAAAAAGTGGCTTTTACTCGCTGACGCATGACGTTAATGATTCTGATGCTGGCTAGTGGCTATTCTTTATGGAAATCGGGAGGCCATTAAAAAAAAAAAGAAGAAGTACAAGAATATGACGTCACATTCCAATCTCGTGCGTTTTTAGTCACGTGGTCAAACGTGAAAAAATCATAATTTTATTTTTGATATTTTATAAAAATCATATATATTTTTGTGTAAAAAGTTGGTTAAAGTGGTTTAAATTAATGTTTAGCCATAAAATATCAACAATCTGATGTATATTTTCATCATAGGATAATACCCTATTTTACGGTGACATATACTAATCCTAGTTCGGCAGCGCGTCTCTAAACGTACAAAAAAATTATTTACACGTCACAAAATCAATTTATCTTACTCAGATACTAGTCCAGTGGGATAGTCAGGATTATATTCAGGCTTATGCTTATGTCTAAAGTACACCAGAGACTGGAAACCTGGTCTAATGGGAAGATGATCTTCATTACGAAGCACCTGTAAATAAAAATAATAATTAACAATCATAATAAGTATAGTATTTTATGTAGCACGCACGCACGCACGTACGCACGAACGCACGCACTCACGCACTCACTCAATAACTTTCACACACACCCACACATACCCACCCACACACTAACAGCCTTACCACCACATAAAAATAATTTTAGAATTTATTAGGTTTGTTTTTATAGTAATAAGAAGTACGGTTTAACTTAGTTATATTTTTAAGCTCCTAATTTCCTCCATAGGTCATACCTAGTTTGAGGGACAGAACAAATTTAATGTTTGTAAAAGTACTTTGAAAACAAACGATCCATTTATTTAGTATTTATTTTTGTTTTATTTGTTTTGTTACATTGTGCAAATCAGATTCAAAGTTGATAGCTAATATTGATACTAGGAGCTTATCTATACTATACTCATATGAGAAGACAACTTTGTTTGTTTATTTGTTTGTTTGCATCGAATAGGCTCCGAAAGTACTGGACCGATTTTGATGAAATGTGGCACAGATGGAGAGTAGATCACGGGGAAGGACATAGTATACTTTTTATCGCGGAAAAATGTACGTTTTCCGCGAAATTAGCTTTTGCGCGTACGAAGTCGGGAGCAACATCTACGAGTAGTGTTATACTATAGGATCGAGTAAAAACCATACATAGAAATATTCTTATACTTACGTATTCAATAACGTCAGGATCGTACAGAAATATAAAATTTGGAGACCCAAATGAGCCATCCAGCCTCACTATAGGCCCATATTTTGCGTACAACTCCCCAGCTAGATTAATATCAGCTTTATGAAGATCTCCTGAAAAAAAAAACGAGGTAAACATGCAGTAACAGCATAATATGTAAAGCATATACACGTAACATCTCGTCCAGAGTACTCGCGAAGTAGGCCGAGGTTGGCCGAATAAGACAGTATGGGCACGCACTTCGCTAATCGCTTCGCCATTTCGTACTTCGAGTTACTTCGCGGGTTACTTCGCGAGCAGTCTGAATGGGATATCCATCCATCCTCACAAACGAAAGTTTATAACATTAGTAGGATAATACTAGCCATACACATAATGGTATAGGTACCTGACAGGTTTGCCTGCACAGTTAAACCCGTCAGGTAAGCTTGAGCTGATACTGTTTGGCAACCTGCACAGTTGTGCAACATATATGCTCTGGTTTACCTGTACAGGTTAACCTGTTAGGTATACTATTACGTGTATAGCTAGTAGTATCATGGAAGTATATATTATTAAAGACGAGGTATGTTGAGGCAAAAAGTGTATCCAGTTAAACGGCCCCACTTTTGAAACTTTTGGGGTCATTTTTACATTTGAACTATGGTGAAAACAAGATGGTTGACATTTGAAGTATAGACCAAGATGACGCAACTTTTTATTGTATGAAGATTTGTTCTCTCAAATGTATATGATTTACATAGCCTATTTTGAGTTTTGAAATCTTTGATTCTAATACAATATGTCAATTAAGAAATACTCACAAACGCATCTGTTAAGTTGAAATTTCACAATATCTACTAAATCACTCTGCAACTTTTTAACGCTCAGTCATGGTCGTTAGACCCATAGAGCGGGACCCGTAGCATATTACTAGGCTAATCCGGCACGGCGTACTTTAAGGGAAGTGGGAACCTACGCACACATCAATAAAATAATGTGAACTTAGATATACCTCCAGGTAGAAAATGCAATAGCTGTTTGATTACTGGTAATGACGATGGCCCCGGAATTTCTTTCCATGACTTCAAATCTTCCAGCCTTTCATTTTTAATTCCCACTTGATTTACTGATATTGATCTGAAAATAACGTGAGTATAAATATAATTTAAGCACATGGCAAGAAACTGAAGTGCGTCGTAGGGAGGTAATCCTCAAACACTTTAAGTATATACTTAATGAAATTATTTATTTATAGAATATAACTAACATTATACATAAATTAATATTGTTTTCAAGTTAAGATTTATTTTGATCAACTCTATTAATTTTATTAACAAAAAACGTTTGCCTAAGGTAAATAACAATTAAGAATAACAATATAACATCCTAGCTGCTGTTTACATAGTTTTAAAAACGTATAGAAATATTACAGAATATTCGTTATAATTTAAAAAATATTCACCTGTAAATCAGTTTGTTTGTATTCAAAACTAATATGCGTTTCAACGTATACATATTTACACCTTTATGCAGCGAGTAGCGACTAACACAAGTGCATATAAAACGTCCTTTATCACCAATCAGTATAATCACTAAAGTATATCTTGTTGCAATTGCTATTTGTATGATATTATAGATGTAGTGTTGAGTGTATTCTCTTTGTGCTAAGCAGCCGTATGGCGATGAAATGGAAGATAAGAGCAGAGGTTCCCAAACTTATTCCGTCTAAAGCCCACTTTGAAAATCAGTTATTTTGTAGCGGCCCCCATCTTTTTTTAACCTTCAAACCTTAATAACATATTAGTCTCGCCTGGAGAGTATTTTTTTATAGAATTAGAATATGCTTACATCAGCGCCCCCTCAATTTTTTCTGGGCCCCTTACCTCTAGGCTTCCAGCGCTCACAAGGGGGCCGGGCGTTATCGCCCACTTTGGGAGAGACTGCCTTAGTGTATTATACTGATTAGAATATGACCGCCGCGCAGGAGCGGTCGAATCATTTAGTGTCAATGTATTCTAAAATCGGCATTGTCTGGTACTGATAAAGGATAATAGTGACTTTTTGTCCTTGTAATATTATAGAGAAACCATATTTTATTTAAAATAATGAAACCTACAAAATGTAGGGTGTTTTTTGATAAAATTAAACATATTAACAGTTGATATTAAAATCTGTTAGTCTCGAGACAAAACACGCAGAGTAATTATGCAGCTACACAATATTATGTTTACCATAATTTTCTTGTTAGTTATACTTATAGGTACATTAAACTAATTTGTAATAACTTGTACCTAACAGTAAAGTTTTGTAGGGTGAATAAAATTGCCAGTTATTAATATGCTTCAATTTTAAATAATCTAACCAAGAGCGTGTCAGGATACGGTTTATAGAAGGGTTCAGTACATATTAACGCTGTAATTTTTTTTTGGAATTGATCCAAAAGCTATCATCCGATTTCGCTGAAAATAATTTGCTCAAGAGTATTTAACTTAAACTATTAGAATGAAACTTTACAAGTTTATAACTCTCATAGTTTGGAAATGCCATGAGATGATGAGACGGACGAACTTGTGAACCACTCTGGAGATCGATTACTTGAAAACAGTTCACTTCACTATCATCATGCTTTAATTTAAAAAGACCTATTGGACGATATCTTACACAATGGAGTAGAATGAAAGAAAATAATCATCCCCACTTTTCATGTATGGAGACTGGAGAGCTACTCCTAAAATAAAATATTATTTATTTTTAATTTTGCCTAAAATAAAATATATACGCAATCTGTAACTACCAAATTTCATTTTATAATAATAATTACAGAAGTTCGAAGGGCGGACAGATAGACAGACGGATGTACAGAGCGATACTATAAGGATTACTTGTTGTACAACGGAATCCAATAAAAAGGAAATATAAAGCTTTGGAAGTAACTATGGACTTCAACCGAGACAAATGATCAATTTTAATTTTAGATTCGATATAGGTACCTAACACTATTTAAAGCGAAACTTATCCTACTACCTCCTATGGATGGATGGATGAGTGGATGGTGGATGGATGTGTATCCGCAAAAACTACTGAACGGATGTAGATAATTTTTTATGGTAGTAGCTCTAGATTAAAGTATATTCTATGTTTTATCTCAAAAATAGCTTCCCCTGAGATACTGTATTTATGCAGGCGAAGCCGCGGGCAAAAGCTAGTTCAATATATTATTATCATGCAGGTATAAGGTAAGCCTTACTCAATTAAAGCTGCTGTCCTCTGCCCTGGGGCTAAATTATTCGGCGAATTCACCACAAAACGAGAGGCTATCAAATACCAACCTCAAAACCTTCGTCCGACCCCAATTTTACATTTTGCATAAATTCTATATTAAATAAGTTGGATACCTGCCGGCGAAATTCATAGTTTAAATGTAGGAGCCGTAATAATATGTTACTAAGCCCAAGCAGCATAGCCAAATATTGACATTAAATCAAAATTTGCGAATCTAGATAACACAGTATTAGGTTAGGAGTATGGGAGTGTGGGCCCGAATATATTACAATCTCGGAGAAAATTGAAAGGGATGAGGGGTTGTTAGGACAACGTTATAAAACTTCTGGGATTATACCAGAGGGTAGTTTTAAAAGCTTATAGTTGTTGAATGTAAAGAGGTTTATGTAGTTAAGTAACTCGGTAATATAGAGTTAAACGGCGTAAGGTATTTTTAAACTCGGATGATTTTTTCTTAATTAATTACCTACATTATCACGTCACAAAATATTTAATAATAATATCTACGAACGCTTTACATTACGTCAATCTTGTCCCGTGCTAAGTATCTTCGAACATGTACCTGGTACCTGACCACCTGGTACCTGGTTGGTGCCTCGACAATGGGATGTATATTTCATACAGTAATATTTAAACTAGATACCTATGTTTTAGATTTTATTATAGTAACCAGGAACACAGAAAACATTTAGTTCTTTTACTGGGATTCGAATCCGCGACCTCCGGCTTCAGCGCTAATTGTCAACGCGCTAACCATTGAGCTACATAGATTGTCATATTAAAATGTTTTTTATTATGTAATTAAGAAATGTGTGATTAATGATTATAATAATTATTAGCAAATGCCAACACTTTTAGTGAAAACTATTTCATGAAAAGCTGTTATGAAGATTTCGAATTCCAATCAGAATATACGTCATACTACGATGTTAGCTTACAATATCCAGCTAATATTATAAAAGTTTGTGAGGATGGATGGATATTGTATGGATGGATGAATGTTTGTTACTCTTTCATACATACTACTGAACTGATTTCGATGAAATTTGACACGGTAGTAGTTTGGGCTCTGGATTAAAGCATCGGCTACTTTTTATCCCGAAAAAGTACAATTTTTCTCGCGGAATATTAAATTTACGCTGGCGGAGCTGCGGGCATCATAGTGTTTCCATATTTTCGTTTCTTGCCAGGTTGAAAGTTTCCACAAAAGTCTACCAATGTTGTTGCCCTACTGTATTGCCTCTGAAGTTCCTACTCGTCAGTCGTCTTATTCGTCTTATCAAACACGCAAAACACGACACTGAGTACACAAGTGTTTGTAGTTGACACAAGTGAGGATTACAAACAAACTATCAGCCATGCTACTACTATGTATTATAAATGCGAAAGTTTGTGCGGATGATGGATGTATGGATGGATGAATGGATGTTTGTTACTCTTTCAGCCAAAAACTACCGAGCGTTTGGACTCTGGATTAAAACATAGGCTGCTTTTTATCCCGAAAAAGTACAGTGTTCCCATAGGATAATCGATGAGAGCCACGAGACAAAGCTGGTCATTAATAAAATAGAACACCTTCAAGGTCAATGGACGACCTCTGTGGCACAGTTGGTTGAGCGTGTTGGTGCTCAAGCCGGGGGTCGCGGGTTCAAATCCCGCCGAAGGAACAAAAAGTTTTTCTGTGTTCCTGGGTCATGGATGTGTATTAAATATGTGTATAATATAATAAAAATCTTAAATATGTGTATAGTATAAAAGTATTAAATATATTTCCGTTGTCTGGTACCTGTAACACAAGTTCTTCGGAAACTTAGCACGGGGCCAGATTGACGTGGTGTGAAGCGTCCATAGATATTATTATTATTATTATTATAATTGTCCTTAAGTGATTTATTTTTATTTAAAACCCACGATTCTAATATTAGCGCTGACGGAAAGACAATTCTTCAGCTTCATGTAATCTGCTTATTCACACAAGTAAAGTATGCACTTATACTAACTCGTATTATCACAGTACGCCTAGTAAACATTTAATAGCAATATTATTGATATTTGCTTGCTATTATATTCGTAGCAGTGTTAAATGATGCCAAATAGTATTCCCAGAAGGTCATTGATTCCCACTCTCATTATTCATTAATTATTTTTTTCCTTTTCTCATATTCAAGAAATACTAATAACAGTAATCTTCATTAAAATCAGACCAGTTATTTCGGAGTCTACTCAATGCAAACAAACGTATAAATAAACTTTTCCTCTTTATTAATTAGTTCAGAATAAGTTTACATTACTAATGAATTGCAGCGTATACAATATACATATACATGTATACTGTACTACGTGACGTAATCGAATCCCAATATTATGATAACATATTGTAACAATAGTTAATATTATCTGGAATTTAGTACAATTGATAATAATGACAGTTCAAGCACGAGTGGATGAATAGACAATTTATCGCTCGAGAGCACTCGCAGTTTGTCGAAGATCAAGCTGAGACGTAGATATGTTACGGATATTATATTTCTGTATATTTATAGTACAATCACTATCCGTACCAGCGAAGTTATATTCTGAGGCAAATGACTGTGATATCGGTGGTTTGGCGGAAGAAATTGCTTCCTATAAAGATGTCGTTGAGAGAATATTGGAGTACACCACATCTGGAGCGTTTAAAGGAAAAACCTATGACGAGTAAGTCTATTTTACTGTTACGTTTAACTATCTTTTGTTTAATCTACTCTTATATTATCAAGAGGAAACATTTGTTGTTTGCATGTTTGTTTGTTTATTTGCATTACATAGGCTCCGAAACTACTGAACATATTTTGATAAAATTTTGTACATATATAGAATAGACCACAGGGAAGACCATAGGCTACATTTTGTAGTAAAATGCGGGATTTCATTTTACGCGTGCGAAGTGGGAGGAAACATCTAGGAAGCGAATACATTTGCCTGAAATTAAAATCTTCCTTGTGCGTTTTTCATTTCAATGAGTCTATCAGATTTTACATAGGATAGGTAACATAGGAGTTCGGAGTTTCGCAATAGCCACTATTGTAAAACTACTAGCTGACCTGGCAAACGTTGTTTTGCCATATATAAAAAATAGATTTCGACCGATTCTCAGACCTACCGAATATACCTACAAAGAAAATCATAAGAATCGGCCCAGCCGTTTTGGAGGAGTGTGTCTCCGAATACAAGAATTTCATAATATTATATCATGTATGTAGCTGTTCTATACAATTCGTAGTAAGATATTGTAACCTATATTATTCAGCAGTTGGCAGCTGATATCTAAGGCAGCTAATACTCTCTTAGTATCTAAGAGTACATCTACTTGATATAGTACATCTACTTGATATGGCCATCTATAAAGTAACTAAATAATACTTTTGTCTCTTAATCCTGATTGTATACGAATAACAATGTTTTGACTAAGACTAATATTAGACATGGAAATACTGAATTGGTCTTGTTATATGTGATCTTAATATTTGTTCCTGTAATTCCTTATTCTCAGTATCTTTCTTTACATAGAATCGAATTGAATGGATACTCAAGTTGTATCGTCGTAAACATAGCTACAATACTATTCTTAAAATATTTTAAAACTAAAATATTTTAGCGGCAATTAACCTTAATATTATCGATTAATAGAATATCTACTAAAATAAAATTATGTTGTATTCTGTACAATTGTGTATAATTTTGAATAAGGCTTGCATATAATATAATTCTTAATAATTTGTTCTATGTATACAAATATCATTTAGATGCAAATCATTAACAATTTTTAATAATTTTGAAGAAAAACTCATTGGTTCCATTTTGCTAAACTAGCAGTATGTTGTTGGATTCCTTGTTAATTTATGTTGTCAAGGGGAAAAATAAAACTTTTCTTTGATAAATATCTATCCTTTACTTCTAGCTGGTACCCACTTTGTGCGAGTGGAACTATGGGGTTAATGGAAAACAAAACCAATTTTCCTCATTTCCTCATAACATCGCTATCAGCCAGTGAAATTCCAGTCAAAATCGGTCCTGCCATTTCAGAAATTAGCCGAAACAAACAGACAGGCAGACGGACGGACAGCCAGATAGACTTACTATCTTACTACCTTATTACTGACTTACTATCATGTTATGCGTTTAGTGCAAAGCTGTTAATGACAAATTACAAACAGACACATTAATTTTATTTATTTGTATAGTTAAGCTTATCTTTAGAATTGTTTGAAAATGTTGAAAACAACATAAATGTTTAATTTAATATCAAAAATCTAATTTATACGATTCTAGATCAAAATCCGGTTGATCTGAAAAACCTTCAAAATCTTCCTTCTTTCATCATTTTTGTTAAGTAGCATACTTTTTAAATCTCTCAACTTAGTGTCAGGGACATTTTATCCTGTTGGGCAAAGTGGCTTCATTATAGGTTCTTTTGCGAACAAATTTTTTACATCCACTACCTTAAAATCGTCATTCAAATTAGTTTTTATGTAATTAAGAACATTTTCTCCTTTTTAATCGTAATTCTTTAGTATGAAGTATGAATGATTTATACAGCGTGTCCCGACACCTATATCGGAGCCTTTAGTGGTAAAAAATATGGGGTTTTTTATTGACAAATTCCCCCTTAAATTTTATTTTTCTCTCACGTTTGTGAAATGGCAAGCATTTTATTTTTTGGTAACCAAGACCCGGGCTCTCGTACTAATTCGACCACCACTACTCATCTAAATGTCCTAGGAACATAAAAAAGGTCTCATTTGATAGCTAAATATGTGGACAATGATTCACAGTTAAAATGTTTTAATTTTCTTTGAACAGAAAAACAAAAAAGGATAATTTAAAAAAATATATAGTTTTTTTTTTTTGTGAATGTTTTAAATTATTTGCTTTTTGTGAATAATCTAGGCCATTAACCTGCTTGTTTTTTGTTCTAAAACGATAGAAGAGGACGTTTGCTAAAATAAAATATAAACCCCTTTACTCTCAGTGCAATAGTTTAGAAATTATAACAATTTGTTGGAATCATCTCAGGCAGGGGGCCAGCCAGTCGTCTTTTTCAAATTGTTATAACTACTAAACTATTGCACTGAGAGTAAAGGAGTCTAGTATTTTATTTTAGCAAACGTCCTCTTGTGTCGTTGTAGAACAAATAATAAGTAGTTATAACAATTTGAAAAAGACGATTGGCTGACTGGCTGGCCCCCTGCCTGAGATGATACCAACAAATTATTATAACTTCTAAACTATTGCATTGAGAGTAAAGGGGTTTGTATTTTATTTTAGCAAACGTCGTCTTCTATCGTTTTAGAACAAAAAACAAGCAGGTTAATAGCCTAGATTTTTCACAAAAAGCAAATAATTTAAAAAATTCACCAAAAAAAAACTATATTTTTTTAATAAAACCTGTTTTTTTTTTTTTTGTTCAAAGAAAAATAAAACATTTTAACTGTGAATTATTGTCCATATTTTTAGCTATCAAATGAGACCTTTTTTATGTTCCTAGGACATTTACATGAGTATTGGTGGTCGAATTAGTACGAAAGCCCGGGTCTTGGTTACCAAAAAATAAAATGGCTGCCATTTCACAAACGTGAGAGAAAAATAAAATTTAAGGGGGAATTTGTCGATAAAAAAACCTATATTTTTTACCACTAAAGGTTCCGATATAGGTGTCGGGACACGCTGTATAAACATATATAAATATACATAAACATATAGGATTATGCCTATTTTAATAGAGATTTTAATACGCAAACTAAAACCAAGCCGAATGGTTCTACCTATTTAATTTAAAAAATATATAAAATGCAAAGAACCATGTGGTATAGATCTTATTAAAAACGCAATTTCAATTCTTTTTTTAGGATTTTCGGGTGACCAAGGGGCATGGTTCTTTTTAGTTAATGAATAACTGCAGCTAAGTTGATTGATAACTTTGTCATAAATATGTTTTATTGTGTCAAAATTATCAGATCATTTTAATCTTTACAGGGTCGATAGAAGGCTCATTTTTAAAAACTTCTGTGTCCTTAACTCGATTTTGGCATTAGTGTGGATTGGTTCCTGTTTGCATAAGTAGGTCCAAGTTTAATTTGGTTGGTTATATTCCGTTATTTAATTCTCGAATTTTACTTAACCTTAGTAGGTAGTTATAACAACAGGTATAACAACGATTACGTTGAAAATAATGTAGAAAACTGCGAATTATGATAGCATTAGAAGACAGAAGCCTGTAGGGATTGCATTAAATGGAGGTCTGTAGTCTTCTACGGCTAGGTTGCATAAATAAATTGATGTATTAAAATATTTACATTTTACATGGGATAAAACCTACTAGACCGATTTATCTCCAGCCCCCGAAACGCCCTGTATACTAAATTTCATGAAAATCGTTGGAGCCGTTTCCGAGATTCAGAATATATAAAGTTCGGTAAAATCAACTACGGATATTTTGGGCATATGATCTACTGCTTATGTATAGACGTTAAGACAGAAAAATAATTGTTGTAAAAAATCTTCCTTTATATGGGCGAGTGTGCATTCAGTGGAGATTCACCCATTATGTTAAAATGTTTTTTATTTTGAGTATGATAATATTTTTTTGCCTAAATGTCTTTACCCCAAATATTCGTAATTTATTTTACCAAACATTATATACAAGAATTGCTATTTTAAATATATAAGATTTAAAAATGACTTGCTATAATTTCATACAAAGTTTTAAATTGTCACATTTTTATCGTAAAAATGGTCGCGTCTCAAAAAGATTAAGTATTCTCTCGACTGATAAGATAGGCTAAAGTATCCCGGCTTTATCATAACACAATATTTTCCTAAGAAATATAAAAATGGCGTATCGCCCGAACCCTTGTAAGCCTTTATATTGTCATCATTGTAAGTGACGCGAAAGAATTGCCTACAATATTCAAATATGAAACTTTGAAAATAGATGTGCCGTCTACTTTGTAAGCGTAGAAACTTATTATGATTGCTTCAGAAAGAGGACCTCGATCTCATAAACAAAGTTTAAAACGTTCCAAAAATCCTCAACATTTATTTATATATTTTATACAGCCCTTTTAATTCAACATAGAGGTACGCTTAAACACGCGCCGAATGCTACCGCGATGCCCGCGCCGCGCTTAGAATGTGTCATTACACATTCTAAGCGCGGCGCGGGCATCGCAATGGCTTATGTGCTGCTGTGCCAGTTGTGAATAGCATCCGATAAATCCATACAAAATCTGGCACCGCGAAAGCTACGTGTGTAAATTATCACTTACCTATTTCCCTTATCATAATCTTAAAAACATTTTTCTCAAAATTGATACTACGCCATCATAATTCTTTTTAACTTACTCCAGTTCCTCTTTACTTAGTCGGCATAGTTTGGAATATAATATTTTTTGTTTTCAGATTAGCTAAATTCGTGGATAAATTTGGCGCTCGACCGTCAGGATCCAACAGTCTCGAAGAGTCCATAGATTACATGATCAAACTATCTCGACAAGAACATTTAAATGATATAACTACAGAGGAACTAGAGGTAAATGCATATCAGTGAACTTACATTACACAAAATGTTATCTTTCCGATCTTACAAATTAAATAAATATATTACAGGTACCTCACTGGGTTAGAGGACACGAGAGAATAACAATGATCCGGCCAAGGCTAAAGAATATCGCATTATTGGGACTTGGCACGAGCGTCAGTACCCCACCTGAAGGCATCACAGCAGAAGTGATTGTCGTGTCTAGCTTCAACAAATTAGCAGAAATTCCGGATGACCAAGTCCAAGGAAAAATTGTTCTCTTTGATGCTGCTTATACAACGTACGGTGAAACTGTAGTATATCGTTCCCAAGGAGCTACCAAAGCTGCAGAAAAAGGAGCAGTAGCGTGTTTAGTTAAGTCTATTACCCCCTTCTCCATTAATTCTCCACATACTGGTTCCCAACACTATGATGCTAATGTAACAAAAATACCTACCGCTGCGATTACTCTGGAAGACGCAGACTTATTGAGGCGAATGTTTAATAGGAATGAAAAGATTGTATTGAAAATTAAGATGTCTTCTAGACTCAACACAAAGATATCAAGAAATACTCTTGTTGACCTAAAAGGAACTGATCACCCGGAAAAATTGGTGATAGTATCGGGTCATATAGACAGTTGGGATGTAGGACAAGGCGCTATGGATGATGGTGGCGGATTATTCGTTAGTTGGGCAGCACCAGTAGTGTTGAAGCGACTTAATCTCACCCCAAAGAGAACAATAAGGTCTATATTTTGGACTTCCGAAGAACCTGGTCTCGTTGGTGCATACGATTATGAACGGAGACATAGAAACGAAAGTCACAATATTAACTTTATAATGGAATCAGATGAAGGCACGTTTTCACCACGTGGACTGGCTGTGGCAGGAACGTCGAAAGCGAGATGTATTGTTGCTGAGATTTTAAAACTTTTCACTTCAATCAATGCTTCTACGTTTGTTGAAGAGAGTAGACCTGGTTCTGATATTACTGTGATAATAGCAAATGGTGTTCCAGGAGCAAGCTTGCTCAATGCGAATGAAAATTACTTTTGGTATCACCACTCTGAAGGAGACACTTTAAACGTTGAAAATCCTGATGAGCTCGATCTATGTACTGGATTTTGGACAGCGGTTGCCTATATTATTGCTGATTTATCAAGCGACATTCCGCGTTGAAATTCATTATAATTGTTGATTACTAAAATCAAACGTTCTTTTGTTTTATTTAATAAAACAATGCCAGGACAGTGTCTTAAATAGTTCCTCATTTTATATTGTGAACTTTAACATTGTTTTAACAAGTTATTTAACAAGGAAATTATTCTATAATTTTTAATTTTAAATTAATTTAAAATGCCCTTCTAGCGCCATCTCAAATGTTCACTTGTATTCGTACACCATTATGTGCTATAACTTCTTAGGTGTACCAGATTCCTTATTAACGTCTCGAGGATGGCTGGCGTCGGGCGATAAGAAGACTTCGGCTCACAGTTATTTCATCTCAATAATAATGGAGTAACTCATCGTCAATGCCACCTAATCTGAATCATAATTTATATCAGAAGGTCGATTCTACTAATTAAATCCAACAATAATCCTACTACTAATACTATAATATATGTGAAAATTTGTGAGGACGTATAGATGGATGGGATGTATGGATGGATGAATGGATGTTTGTTACTCTTTCACGGAAAAACTACTGAATGGATTTTGATGGCATCTTAGTAGTTTAGGCTCTGGATTAAAACATAGGCTACTTTTTATCCTGAAAAAATTACAGAGTTCCCGAGGGATACTAGTATAGTTACCAGTTCCGATATGTTAAAACTTCAAAATGGTATTCTCATAAACGTCAAACTAAATGTCAAACCAACGACGAAGTTTGATTGGCCCAAACTTCACAAATGAGTTTATGATATCCGATAATATAACAACGATTTATTTAAATTATTTATTAAATGTAAAATGAAAGTGTAACACTACGTACAATTAGGTCCTACGTTCTGTAATTTGCTATTTTATAATATTGAGTAATGTGCTGAACCTTACGTAGATAATTTAAAGATTTTAGCTATTATATAAGGCATTGTAATTGCTAACGTAATTTACCCAAAATTTGTTTGAGCCAATTGAAGTCTACATATTACGATACGTCAAATGAATATATTCCCATTTTCTTGTTATCAAACCTTTTCTATAAGTACATGCTTTATTCCTATTAGTTTGTGTCATCAGTTTAAGGTTGATGAGCATGATTTTAAAGATCAATCTTATTTGATATTTTGCATAATTATTTTAATTTCCTGCAAAACTCTTATTAAATGGAATTATTATTCTAGTTTCTAAAAATATGGAATATGTTTAAGTTTTACTAACAATTTATCGATATTTTTAAAAACATTTAGCGCGAACGCCTTCCGCGTCAAATCCTTTGGATGGCGATACTAATGGCCGATTCTTATTGTTCTCATTGGTCTCTTTTCTTATTAAATTAAATAAATGATGTATCCACCTATGTAAGCTATGTAATTTAAATTGTATAAAAACATCAATATGGCTTTAGTTTAGGTTTGCAATTGGTAAAACAAACAGTTATTTTAAGTTGACATCAAAAAATTGTAATAACAAAGTTATTCAAGAACACTTTGCTCTAGTAAAGTAAGGCTTATAAGGGATCATATTGATCATAGACGTAGACAATGGACTGAATACTCGAATGAATTGACAATTATTATCCTTCCAAATATACTCGTACCTAAATGCAACGTGCAGAAAGTGTAACTTTTTCAGAGGTGTTGTAAGACATAATATGTAAAGGATAAAACCGAACATATTCTCGGTTGGACGGTTTCGCACTTGGACAAATTCGCAACTGATCATAGTATAGTCGTATTCAGTTGTGTCATTCTTACTAGACTTATGGACCAATTTCATAAGAGTTCTCGGAGAAAGCTCAATCCTCTTTCTATGACTATGTTATCGAAGAAGTCAAATTTCTCGACCTAATATAAGCTATCGAGCAATATCGTTCATTCCAGTTTAGTATGCGCCGGCACGCGGCCGAGCCTCTTACAAACATTACGGGATATGCTCGCTAGATGTGCTCCTAAATTCATAACACGTTCGCGCTTATTTAATGCACGCACAATATTTAACGTTGGCATTATATAGTGTCCTCGGTCCTTTGATGGCAATACAGCAAAAATAATTATGTGACTGTTAAAATTAAATATGCATCTTGTCTGTGTGAACTTCCATCACAAAATCTTCATACACTTTATTACTTTCTAAGCTCAAAATATATATGTATTCTCGGTGACGGTGGCCGGATTCATTGAAACTAGGCCAGTTACGCAGGAGTAATTTTATAGTGCCCAAGTGTGTGCGAAGTACACAAGAGCACGCTCTCTTCCTTTACTCTCATAACTCAGTGGGACGGATAGCCGACACGTCTGGCGAGAGATCAGACGTAGGTCCGACTTTTTACATGCCAATCCGATGCATGGATCATCTTTCTTGTCAGACAATCAGGCGATCAGCCTGCATTGTCCTAACCAAACTTGGAAACAACATTTTTTTTGTTGTTCCAATGCGGGAATCGGATCGGTCACTAGACCACGGAGGCTGTACTAAGCACTCAGCGCAACGAACGTTCTGAACAATTGATGTAACCATTAAACTTCCAGGTGTAGGCCAGTCCAAGCCTCACAGATTTCTCCGCTGTTTCCGCAGTCCAAACTTTACGTATGCAGGGCGCTAATAGTTGTTGTTTCATAGTTTACTTACTATTTGCACAGCAAACGTTTTTGCCAATAGAGAATATGCATTTGTTTTAAATCGGCAAAATTCTTATATTTTCCGAAAGGCAACATAAATATGGCCCAAAAAAGCAAATAATACAGTTATTAGTCTAAATTAAAAAGTTACAGGGTTTAAAAAAACTTTTTTTTTGCTTTACGAAAATTACTGTTCAAATCCTTATGTTGTTTGTGTAATTTTTTGTTATCACAATAATATAATTATTATATTAACGCAGTATTTTAGTTAATAAAATCAATTTTGTATTTATCTTATGGATAGGAGAATGTATGATTTTCGTAGTGACACAATAGCTGTGACGTCAATCGTACTAATTTTTTTGTATAGAGTATAGAGCGTTTTTGATGTTCTCCAACGCTCTCACTTTTTAACCGACTTCAAGAAAGGAGGAGGTTTCTCAATTCGACCGTATAATTATATACTTTTTTGTGATGACTGTATTAATTTCGTAAACGGTTGATCGTATATATGTTACAGCCAAAGTAATAAATCCGGATATTATATATACTATCCAGCCATTATTTATAATGTCTACTCAATTTAGACAAAGTGATAAATGACACAGAATTAATCACATTGACTGGCAATTTTATATAATATCTTCGAAGAATTGGATAAAGTAATAAAAAAGTAGGTACAGGTATAGATTATAAAATTGTATTTCAATCTGTCTTTATATAATAATAATTATAATGTTTATTATAATTATTATAATAACATTGTCATAGATACAATTTTATTGTGACCTATATAAAGTAATTTAACTTTATAAAATATTTTTTTTATAATAATTTTACCCTTTTTAGGGTTCCGTAATACTTAAGTAACCCTTATAGTTTCGCTCTGTCCGTCTGTCTGTCTGTCCGCGCCTCTAGCTCCTGTAATTATGAATATAAATTGATGAAATTTTGTGCAGTTATAGATTGTGTATATATCACAGTTTCGGGATCATAAAAAAATAATAATTTTATATTTTAGGGGTGGCTCTCCATACATGTGAAGTGGGGATGAAAAATATTTTTTCACTCTACCCCATCGTGTGGGGTGTCGTAGAATAGGTCTTTTAAAATAAAGGCAAGGTTTCATACGTTACTTTTTTATAAAGTTGACCATTTTCGAGTAATCGGCCTCCAAACTAGTTTGTAAGTTGGTCCCCCCCCCTAGCATTTTTAAACTATAGGAGATAGAAACTTGCAAATTTTCATGCTGATAGATCATGCTAAAAACTCTTTAGGAAAATTATTGTGATCCAAATCGGACACTAACTTTTGGAGTAATTAAAAAAAAAGCATATTACGCATTTATAGTTACGGAACCCTCCTTACACACGTCCTGACATGCTCTTGGTAAGGTTTTAGTGATATATGTTAAATTATTAACTAACGTTTTAAATAAACAATCGAATATATAATTATTGAATACGCGCCAAGCTTCCATTAGGTATTGTATAGTTGTAAAAATAAGATGACGATGATGATTACTGTAAGTTACATAGTGGCATATTATGCTTGCAGTTCTTAAGTTTGAGTTTGAGTTTGAATGCCGAAATTTTCAAACGCGTATATTTAAAGACTGAGGAGTTCTGATCAAAGCTTATGTGATCATCAGGTCACCACTTTAGTGAAAACGGGACCAACCTCGGATTATAATCCGAGGTTGGTCCCGTTTTCCCGAAACGAAAGTGAAAAGACATGCAGAACTTCCGCGGAAGCGGAAGCAGAAGCAGAGTTCTGTTGCATCACTAAGTTGAATCGTGTTTATTACTTTAGCTAACTTTGGCCCGCTATTATGAATAATATCCGGACAAAGTGATTAATTTATCACATTATCTAGACAATATAGTTATTATATATAATGACCAGTCATTATGTATAATAGCTATTTAATCACATTGACTGTAACATATATGCCATTGCACAGATAATATTTCCTGGCTTATGTACTTTTCGAAAATTCAATAAAAGAAACTATGCATGTTCTTCATTACTGTTTGAGCCATTAAACAGCGATGAAAATTAAAATCGTGTTTTGCATTCAGTGCATGCAGGTTACCACTAGAAATAGTTTTTACTGTGAATACTGCAATAAAATCACGAGCCATTCATATGGACTCGCGCAACAATAGCTGATATTAACTTTGGAGAGTACCGAAGTACGAGTACAGTTAGCAATAAAACTGTTAAACAAAATTTTGATCTTATTACTATGGCAATAAGGTTCATAAGTGGTAAATTGGGCTCGTCGGCGACCGAACGTTGCTTTTATTTGAGTTCATTTCAGCTTCTGTTGAATATTCTACGGCAGACATTTTAGTATGTGTGTTGTACATTTTCTAAACTGCTACTATTGTGTAAATTGTAACTAGTTATGTCTATACAATAGTTAAAATTTATCGACATATTAAAGTTTTTTTGTGTATATCATCATAATATGTTGCTTTTTGCAATTTGGATTGAATTAAGTGAATTGCTTGCTCATACAAAAGTTTGTACCTTTTATTTCTGCGCGCTGTATTAAAGTTGGCAAATATTGTATTGTATGACGATGAAAAAATTTAAAATGTTATCTATACAAATCTTCTAAATATATAAAAAGCGAACCTGACTGACTCATCTATCAACGCACAGCCGAAACTACTCAACAGATTTTGCTGAAATTTGACATACAGATAGTTGTAATTACGTAAGCATCCGCTAAGAAAGGATTTTTGAAAATTCGACTCCTAAGTAAATAGTTTTAAATACATAATTCTGTTTTTTTATGTGTCGCTCGTTATCTCCTACGTCTCGTGTACAAGTCTTGTGTGAGTCAAAGTGGGATAAGTGATAAGTGATAACACAGGTCAAGAGTTTAATCAACGGCATTTGAGATAGGTACTGTACAGTGTGCACAGTCGTAAATATAATAAAAAAAGTAACTCCCGACAGTGAAGCTCACTTGCGCATATCTGGGTTAAAGTTAACCCTGGGTTAAATATCATGTTATCTCTTTCGTTCTTTGTATTTATGAAAGAGAAATATGATATTTTAACCCGGGTTAACTTTAATCACTGATCTGCGCATGTGGGGTTAAGTGTTTTGTTACGCATTATAGGTATAGGATCAGGGAGTAAGCTGATGATGCAAGTTCTACTAAAAACCATTTCGATTATATCAGTTAAAAAATTCACATCAAATTCAGTCTGCCTGTTTAGATGCCAGAGACAGACACGTCAAACACCCCTTTTTAGCGTCAGGGATTGAATAATAAAAAACAAAAGATAAATCATTCGATTGAGGAATTCTATCATTTAAGCTGTATATCGTTAACTTATGTAATTGCACTGTACATTACACATAATGTGCTTGGGCAACCGCACGACATTTAAAACTGACTGTCCCAGGCACTACAGTATTTCAAGAGTGGTTACTTTGCTCGGAAAATCCTACTAATCCTAATAATATTATAAATGTGAAAGTTTGTCAGGATGGATAGATGTATGGATGAATGGATGTTTGTTATTCTTTCACGCAAAAACTATAGAACGGATTTTGATGAAATTCGGTATGGTAGTAGTTTAGGCTTTCGATTAAAACATAGGCGACTTTTTATCCCGGTAAAGTACAGTATTTCCGTGGGATACCCGTTAGTATATTTTCGCGGGCGGAGCCGCGGGAAACGGCTAGTACTGTATAAAAATAAAAATAAGGGATGAAAAGGCCTGAGTAGTAGTGTATCGTTTACGTTCTACTCGAGCCTACGCTCGGGAATGTATACTAACTTAGATTTTGCAAAAATAAAAAAATTGTGACCTAATGTGTACAAGCCTTAATTATGAAACTCATTAGGAGGTGTTATTAAATATCACCCTTCACTTTGTGGTGATTAATTTGAAATAATTAGGTTGAAATTAATATTGTGTTTGAAGGGACTGGATTGGATAGACTATAATTTTAATACGCAAGCTCTTTTTCAGTATTTTTTTTATACCAATGGTTTTGTAATAAAAAACCTATATCACCATTAGTTTATATACACAAACGAAAATATTTTGCTATTTATACACAATATATTTAACTAATAAAAGAAAAATAGAAATACTAAACTGGCTATTATTTTTCGTGATATATGACCAACGCATAATGTCCAATTTTGTGTAGAGCTGTCCAATTTTGTGTAAAGATAAAAAATCAATATTTTAACGAGGTGAAAATAACAACTGTTGAAATGGGTCAAAATTACTGTTATAATGAAAAATATTATTATTGGTCCGTTAATTATTAAAATATTTATAAATTCTTTGTTTGACACAATTTCAATCTATCTTTCACATTCCTATATTAGAGCCAAAAGAACCCTAAAATTTTTAACTTAAAAAAAAATGACCTAAAGTTATTTTTATTTGCACAAGTAAATCCTAGATATTTTATTAACGATATACTTCTCTTAAATATAAAAATGGATTGCAGTTTCAATGTCTCGCTAAAACTCGAGAATGGCTGGACCGATTTGGCTAATTTGATCTAGAAATAATTGTGGGAGTTCAGGGAAAGTTTAAACGGCGAAATTGCAGTTCATAGTTAAAGCAGAACAACGTCGATTTTGATTATATTTATGCACATATGTAGAGTAGACCACGGAGAAGGACATAGGCTGCTTTATTTTCCGGAAAAATGTACGATTTCGGCGAAATTAATTTTTGTGCGCACGAAGTCGCGGGAAACATGTAGTATGATATAAATAATATATGTATTTAAAATTAGAAACGAAAGTTAGTTCCAATGCACACAAACGCCATATGCCAAAGTTACAATTTGCGCGCCCACATGGTTTGGGGAAGAGAAAATCAGTCCGTAGAAATTACGCCCTGAAACTAACTTCGTTTTTGGGTGCGATAGAGAGCCTTCGTAAAGGATAGTTCATAGAAAAAAGTGTATGTTTAGTGTAAATCTATACTAATATAATAAAGATGAAAAGTTTGCATTGAATAAGCTCCGAAACTACTGGACTGATTTTGATGAAACTTGGCACAGATGTAGAGTAGACCACGGGGAAGGTCATAGGCTACTTTTTATTGCGGAAAAATATACAGTCTCTATTGTATAAATATAGACCGTACATTTAATAATATTTGTAAACTAGCTGATGCCCGCAACTTCGTTTGCATAACTTCATTACCCGCAACTAACGAAAACGGACCCCTATTTTTTATACGGGACCCTAAAATAAAAGTACCTTATAACATCAGCTATCTGCCAGTGAAAGTCCCGAAAAAATCGGTCCAGCCGTTTCAGAGATTAGCCGGAACAAACAGACAAACATACAGAAAGACGGACAGACAAAAATTTAAAAAAATGATAGTTTATTGTTAGTATTGAATATACTTTCATATGCATCAAATGATAAGCTATTAATTTGACATTACAAACAGACACTTCAATTATATTTATCTGTATAGAGTATAGATTAACTTTTGCGCGCACGAAGTCGCGGGCGACATCTAGTAATATTATAAAGTGATAATAAAAGTGTAAGTGTCAGTGTAATAATATAAAAATCGAAAAGTGTATGAAGTGTTTAAACGTGAAATGAAGAAGTTTAATTGAAAGTGTTATTTGTAAATGTGGTAGTTGAAATTGAAGTGTATGTGGTGTTTATAAACAAGATTCTTCCTTCCTTCCTTTACACTCAGAACCCAGTAGGACGGATAACCGACACGACTGGCAATTGATCAGGCACAAGACCTGATTTTTACATGCCCATCCAATGCATGGATTATCTTTCTTGTCAGAAAATCAGGTGATAAACCTGCATTGTTCTAACCAGCCTTGAAACAACATCTTTAGTTCTTCCAACGCAGAAATTGAACCCATGGTCTCGAGAAGTAAGTGAATCGAGAACTAAGCTCTACAACACTGGACCACGAAGGCGTCTTTATTTCTTACATAAAGTAAGTATGTATATATTATGTATACTTTCAGAAAACTTGTGTAAATGATTTTAAATTAAGCAACTGGGCGGTTGAACTGTCTAAGTTCTGCTAAAACAATCGATTCGTTTAGAAAGCAATCAGAAAACTACATAAAAGTTTGAAAAACTTTTCTTGAAACGCGGTAAAGCTTTCGCATTGAAGCTTTTGTACTTACAAAGCTCAGTTATTGGCCGTCAGTCGCGTCGAAAGCACGCCGCGCGGAGCTTACGACAAGCGCGAAACACGAACATAATATTGTGTGTAAATAACTGAAATGCTATGTGTTTCAAGAGAAAATAGTGATAAAACTTTCGCTCAAAGGTAAAATAACAAGATGTAAAGCAACGAAAAATATTATGAAGTTTTAAAAAGTAAAACTTTTTAAAATTCTTCAAAATATTTTTCGCAAAACAAATTTAAATTCAATAGGTATTTACTCGGTAAAAAAAAACTGTAGCAATTTTGTATTGAATTACTTTAGAAATGTTCAATAAGGTATTTTGAATGTATTGCTATTTGACATCTGAAACAATCATTAAATTAATTAATCATAGAAATAGGAGCTACTTATAAGTATTTAACAAATTAAAAACATATTTTTCTTTGATGCTATGATACGATAAATGAGTATGTTGTTTATTCCTACCCGGGTAGACCTAGGTACCCACCTAGACCGTTTTATTCGCATTCGAGAGAGTGCAGGTTCGAATCCCAGGTTGTGGCGTGTACCAATGAGACTTTTTCAAATCTCAAATACATTATATGGACGCTTTAACGGTGAAGGAAAACATCGCATATTTATTTCTAATTTGTTTTACTCAATAATCTTATAGAATTTTGTGTAAAAAAAAAATCTGTTAAACAACCGTTCGACTCTACCCCATACTAAAACCAGCAGAAAGATTTTGTTTTACAATGGGCTACTAAATATGTAACAGAATGCGGTTGGGGACAGTTTCCAAAGGTCATACAGACACATAAATATTTAATGACCTTTTTATGCTACCTACTGACCTTTACAGGATACAGTATAGGTTTTTTAAATAGAAAAGTCAATATTAGATCTAATAACAATAGCAGTACATTATTCTGTAGCCATTTTAATGTTTCTTAACACAAATACCTATTGACTTTTCTATTTAAAAAACCTATACTGTATCCTGTATTAAGGTCAGTAATATCTATATTGGTATGAGCAGTATCATAATACCTATTACTAATGAAAATATTTACACAACGGATAAGCATTTAATGTCTTTGTCTGTCAAGTGATTTTTCTAACGTATCGGACAAAGACAGCAGCCTTGAATAGTTCATCAGTTATCAATATAATATTTTTATCGGTAATGCGGTAATTATTTTATTACTTCATTATATTATAAACCTTTTCAGCCTTAATTCAAAGTTTATTTAGATGTATCATGTATCTGTTTATTTCAGTAAAGTAGTATTAAGAGTTTTGAAATTACAAAATGTTAGCATAGTCTTTAAATTGTCACGCTTATGATATTTGGCAAATATAAGTTCTACTGAGAGCTACTATACGTTTACGCTACCTCACTGAAAACAGAAGCTGCGGGTAACATGTACATTGGTAATGTAATTGCTTTTGTCAATACAGTATTCCTCAAAAACACTATACTTTTGGGAAAAAAAATTAGCCTACGTTTTAATCCAGAGCCTCCAACTACTTCAATGCCAAATTTCACCATACACCGTTTAGTAGTTTTTGTGAAAGGGTCAGAAACTTCAAGCCATCCTCACAAACTTTTACATTAATAATTGTAGCACGATTTATTATAGTACTAGGATGTGTACTCTCGGTAAGACAAAGATAACACGTTCAGTTGCTGTCATAAACAGATTACCTCGATTTTTGCAATGCTGAGATGCAATATTTTTAAAATATCTCAATGTTGGCTATGGGGAGAGTATACATATCCATGAGGTAAGCAGTAAGATAACTAGGCAAGTGTATCCACACACATTTGCTACATTAAGTAACGACGTAACGAAACGATTACAAATTACAAACATTTAGCTACTTTATTCTAAGTTCATCGAAAAGTTGTATTTCCCCGGTGTTCTGCTCTGTATTTACCTGCCAAAAAAGATGAAATTCAAAACATTATCCTCAGCAAGCTTTGTCCATGTTAGCCCAGTGCCCAGAGCCCTTCGAAAAAGTAACAGTATAAAAAAAAAGTGATGACGGACATATTTTATCTCTAAGTAGTGGTTAGTCCCATACATTTTATTTTATCAACTTAAACTAACTTCAATATTTTTTTTTATAATACTGTGAGTAACCCAAAAACAACATTTGCAAAAAAATAAAGTATTTTTTTATTATTATTTCGGACATTGTAAGTAAGCGAGCTGATCATAATGAATTATACCTAGGAACCATATCAATCACATCAGCTTTCAAATTTAAAAATCCGCATAAAATTCGAACGTTTCGTTTAGGAGCTGCACTGCGAACGAACTACGAACAGACACACACACTGAACGATACGACTTTTTACGAAGTAGGTAACAATTCAGTAATCTGTGGTACGTGGTTAATAATAATAATGATAATTCTTCCCACACCAATTTCGGTGACGGTTCACGGTGGCCGGTTTCATTGAAATCAGGCCAGCTACGCGGGATTGATCGAGATATGTGTGCGCAATACACAAGAGCACTCTTTGTTACTCTGAATTCATAATCTGAATTCATATTATTAATTCAGAAAGACCGGAATACCATACAATATCAGTATGCTCCACACACATTCTGATTTTTTCAGATTTTGAATTTCTCAGATTGATCTGTAAGAATGATACTGACGAGCGTTCTGAATTCCGGATCGGAATATTTAAGATTATGATTTCATAACGCACGTATTCCTTTATTCTGTTCACATTTAAAGGATGAACCCAGTATTTGCGTTTGCATTTCTTTTTTTATTATATAGAGCCAAAAGCAATGCGATTAGTATTAATTCTTCTTCCATAAAGACGTTTATATGTGCCGGGAATCACGAGACTACTGATCAATCTGAATTTTTAAGATATGTGTGAGGCAAGGTGCCGAAATTTAGATTATGAATTTCCGATTATGAATTCAGAGAGACATTCCGGCTGTGTGAGGCCAGCTTAAAACTTTAAAGAATGTCAAAATAAGAATGTCTGTGGCTAGGCTCAGCATGTGTGTGAGGTGGTGTCTGAATATTGTCTATGGATTAAGATTCTTAAATTCAGGAAGGAATTCAGCACTTCTGTGGCCAGGCTAATAATAAATTCCTATTGACAGATGAAGGCGTGGTCGGCGCACGAGCAGGACACGGCGCTGTCGTGCTGTCGCACGCTGCACGTCAAACACGCCGCGTACGCCAGCGCGCTCTATACTCTGGTAAGTCAACGGCTGTGTTCCGCGGAAAATAGCGCTAACAAAAAAACGTAAGCAAAATGGCGACCGCTGGCGTTAAATATGCAAAATGGAGGATTATGTTAGCAGTATTGAAATTAGCAAACGTGTCCTGGCTGATTATCCATTTTTATTTTCTTAAGCGCTAACAAGCGATTTTATTTCGCGGAACTTTATCGACAGCTAGCCTAGGCATAAGATCGTAAAGCAAGAAACATATTTTTCAGGTAAATGTGCGAAACTGCATTATGTATTTGGCTCGACCAGATAAATACCACGGCCTCACAGAAAACCGGCGTGAAATAACGCTTACGTTGTGTTTCGCTGAGAGAGTGATGTTTCTGGAGGCTCAAGGGTGGATTGGGGATTTTAAAAACCATACCAGAAGTCGCAACACCAGAGGAGTTACTTGAAGTATTCCTCGGCGGCGGTAATCGCTTACCATCAGGCGACCCGTGTGCTCGTTATCTGGTTATTTACATAAAAAAAGTATTGGATTGCAGTTTCAAAGACTACCTACTTTTTTTTGAACCGTGTAATAAATCATTATATTTTAACTACTTTATAAACCTAAATACAATTATGTAAATGTTGCCCGCGACTTCATGTGCGCAAAAGAAAATCCTGCGGGAACTGTACATTTTGCTGCGATAAATTTGTGCCAAATTTCATCAAAATTAGTCCAGTAATTTCGCAGCCTATTCAATAAAAACAAACAAATATCTCCTGCTTATTATAATATTAGTAATACTTAAATATTATTTTATAATGAAAAAGATGACGTCACACACTTTGACTAAAGGCCTGTATTCACTTTGATTAGTGCGAGTGCGAGTGCGTAGTGCGAGTGCTTAGTGATTAGTAGAAAACACGTGTGGACAGCGACTGCGAGTGCGAGTGCGAGTGCGAGTGTTTAGTGCGAGTGATTAGAAGCGTGTTCTATTTTTTTGCGAGTAGACTGCGAGTGAGGGGGAAGGGGCGCGCGCGGGGTGGGCCCGCGCGCCCCGCTTCCCCCTCACTCGCCGCGTGCCTCCTACTAAACACGTCTGGACATGGTTTCAAATGAATTTACTAAACAGAGCCACTAAACAGTATTGGACACTACTCGCACTACACACCTGCACTAAACACTAATCACTCGCACTCGCACTAATCAAAGTGAATACAGGCCATAAGAAGCACTAGTTTCTTAGTACTAAATAGCCAGAAATAGAGATGGAAATGAAACTGACAGGACATAAAGACTGGAAACACTTAAAACTCGCAAGTACTACAAAGTTCAAGTGCCCAGAATCCATCCAGAACCTAAGTTTTAAGTTTAAAAGTACCTATGTGCTAAAGCTTTAACAGTTATTCTTAGCCTTAAAAACGAATTTGTTTTGAAGATGTTCACTCAGGCCACAAGTTTTAATAAATATATAAGCAATTAATTTTGCAGAAATTTATCAAAGGCATCGTTAGATGTAGCCCATGGCAGATTATAAAGCTACGAAATGATGAAGTTGGTGCGCTTTGTACGAATTTGTGGGTTTATTTCCAAACATATTTTCCTTCACAAACCAGAATTCTTTGTAGACATTGCGATCGTTAAAACTTTTGTTTTATTTTTTGATATAAAATTTCTCAGCTTTATTATTATCTTGTTCTAGATTCATTATTGCGTTGCTACAGTTTTTATCTGAAGACTTATAATGACTTTCGCCTAGTTAGGAGATTTTTCCTCAAAAAAACGACACTAATACCATCCGCCCTTTGCCAAGGAATTCTATTTTGCTACAAGGAATGCCATATATTTTTGTACGAATTATAATTTGCAAATGGGTTCCGCCTGCTTCCAAACACGTCAATCTCATTGTGTGACTATTTTCCTCAATCTTGTTTCGGTCTTTTTAGTGCGTTACTCAGGTATCTGTCTTTTTTGCAGTCCGGTTTTTTACTTTTTTAATTATTTAGTACTATCAATGAACTACCTATGAGATGGCAAAAGTGCATAGATAGCAATGGTATATATACTTTAAGACTTTCATTAAATAAATATATTATTATGTTTAAAAAAATGGACTTTATATTCCTCCTTTACAAAACGCCAATTTCATATGTAATTACCTAATATTACCAGAGGTCGCCCTAAGGTTAGAATTAGAACATAATCATTCATATAATTTTTTAATTTGAACTTTATAATAGTTATTTTTTGCATCTTAATTCTTATAAGGAAAATGTTGTCAGATGAAATGTCAAATGTTTTTAAACAGCTGTCAAATGTTTTTAAACAGCTGACCCGATGTTTGTACTAAAATTCGATTTTTAGCGAAAATCTCAGTTAATTTTTAAGTTATTTACAAAAGTCCGTTTTCATTTTTTCACGAATAAATTAAACTACTTTTATCATCTGAAATTAATATACATTTTTCGATAGAGGTATTTTACGCGAAAAATGTTGTGAAAAATAATCTCATTAATAACTTGAAATAGTTCGAATATAAAAATTTTAAAAGCAATTTATTGAATTAAGGTTTAACGAATTTTCAAAGTTTATTGACTCGTGTTATTTGACAGACTTTATCGATAACAACGTTACTCATGTGTAAATGAAGTCTCATTTTTGGGTACAGCCATATAAAATTGATGTTGAGCAGTTTGATTGTCTCGCATCGCTAATTTGGTCGTACTGTGACGGGGTGTCATCATTAATTACTAACTTTCGGAAATAGATACTAATTTATTATAGAAGTATTAATTTGCTGAATATTCAATTTATTGACATAAATCATGGTGATGTTATCTTGTGAGTTTGATACTTCCCTTCTGTTTAGATATTTAATGTTAGTCACACCAAGACGCAAAGCGACGCGCGCTTTTTAAGCCCGGCCACAGACGTTTTTAATTTCCTTAAGAACGTCAAATTCAGGTCGAAGGCAAAGTTTCCATATAAAACACGCATAGCCCACAAACGTGCTTAATCTTTCAGTTTCTTAAATTTCAGTTCGAACTTTAAGAATGTCAAATTAAGAACGTCTGTGGCCAGGCTCAGCGTGTGTGTGACATTGTGTCTGAATATTGTCTATGGATTAAGATTCTTAAATTCAGGAAGGAATTCAGCACGTCTGTGGCCAGGCTAAGTCTACGCCCGCCGTGAATATGACGGTCGTCGACTTTGCGTAATATATAAATTGCTACTACGTTCTTACATGTGTGTGTGAGTGTGAGTGACAAGCGCGTGAAGGAACGGCCGGCAGGCAGGCAAAAGGGCTTACCCCAAAAGTTTTGGAATTGTTTTGTTATATTTACGACTACAAACATACCGGCCAAGGTTTAGTAGTAAATTACAATACAATTATTTACAAATATCTTTATTTAACAAACAATGCATAGTTTTTAAATTGTAATTTGATATTATACCACATGTAACAATAAGGATACCCTTATTGTTACATGTGGTATAATATCAAATGTAGAGTATTATCACTGGGTTTCGGATGCATATACATGCATCCGAAACCCAGTGATAATACTCAACACTTTTCAACACAAACAACTTTTTCCAAGGAACATAGGTCGAAATATGAAAAAAATATTGGACCTAAGGGAAAGATCTGATAAGGGAAAGTTGATCAGTTTTGTGGGTGAGTGGAAACTGGATATATTTTACTGAGTGAATTTAGACATGAAACTTAACAACTTTTCCTAAGGTATGAAGTTAAAGATGTGAAAAAATATTGGATCTCTCATACTCGCGGTGATAATGAATGTCACTCAGCAGGGCAATAGTTTCATAGGGCAATCGCCGGAGTTTTGGTCAGTGCTTGTGGATCCAGGGTATACCTTGTTGCAAAATCTTATTTTTTGGTAGCTTATGCTTGTGTTTCTTCAGAAAAAAATCATTATACGTATTGAACTTTAATTAATACACAAAAATGACGCATGAATTGACGCTCAGTATCCAAATAGAAGGGAAGTATCAAGCACTAAGTGATTTTTAAGATAGCGATTCAAAATTGAACTTTATTTAATACACAAAAAGATGCAAGTTTCATTGCAAAAGTTTGAAATGTGAGCTGTACACAGCTGCGCAACGCGCTCTTTCAATAAAGCGTGTTAAATCTATTTGTGTAACAGGTTTCATTTTGAATCGTATCTTAAAAAGTGTGCGCCGCGTCGCATATTGGTGTGAGCTGACCCTAAGAACGTCGACGCAGCGCTGTCGCTCCGTCGCGTCGTTTTACATACTAAAAACTGTACCGTTCACACGGTGCGCTGCCTCGACGAAACGCGGCTGTGACGACGCACGAACAACGGACAGCATCCCCCGAGACGAAGCGGGAGGGGTAACCACGTTACGTTTACGTCGCAACAACGCTGCGTTACCGCAGCACCCGTGTGGCCGGCATTGCGTTAACATGTTTACGCTGCGTCGACGCAACGCGCAGTGTGGACTGGCCCGTCGTTTTCTAGCAGATAGTGAGTTTTGACGTATATTATTGATTACCTCTGCTGTGTTATATCACTCAACTTCATTCCTGAACGGTGAAGAGTAACTGATGTATTGCTTTCCTACATTTCTTTGTATTCTTTGATATAACGATTACAGTTATTCACAACAAATAAGGCTAAGGCCCCATTAGTGCGTTGCGTCGCGTTGTTGTACAATGCAAAAACAAATGTCGAATACGAACATATAAATTTTGACAGGTCTGTAGTCTTAAAAATTTCATTGTATTTTTTTTGTATTTTTCTCGTTAACTTTCCAATATCTTGCATCGTTTAAGCCTTCCCTGAACTCCCACAAGTATTTCAAGATTAAAATTAGCCAAATCGGTCCAGCCGTTCTCGTGTTTTAGCGAGACAACAAAAAAAATAAGATTTTGACTTTGCTTCATACGCGCTCAATTAATATTGGAAGTACTTCCAATATTAAACTTTTTTCTTTGGCGTTATCCGAATCCGCGACCTCCGACTTGATGAGCATCGACGCGATCAACCACAGAGATTGTAAACTTTTTTTATAAGTTGAAAATCGATATAATGTACTATACTCTCATGTAGTGTTAAATCTACACAGCAAAACAACAGGATCATAATATTAAACCTATCCCTGCCAGTAGAGTAAAGCGAAACAAAATATTATGAGTTTATTTTTACCCCAAAGTTTTGCCGCGGGGGATTCTCTTACTCAGATCCCTCAAAGGTTTTTGACAGAGGTTTTTGACATGAAAATAGGAATTTACTTTCGAAGAGTTTCGTTGCAATCAAAGTCCTGTGACACGCAAATTTTATTTTACTTCGAAATTTACCACATAACATTTTAAAATCTGTTTTTTTTTCTTCAAATTGAACTTTTGACATACATAATAAATAAGTACCTAGTAATAGGTATGTGGTTTACACTTAGGATTTAAGTGATTTACAATTAGTGTATACCTCTTTCGAATTTAATACATCTAAGGTTGTATTGATGTAGTCTGATCTTACATATTATATTTAATATTATCTTATGGGTGAATATACAAAAATTGGGTAACTCAATGTCATCAGCCAATATATATAAAGTCTTATTATATTTTATTGAAATTACAATTTATTTTAAAACAATGAAAAGTCCTTTATTTGGTCACCCAATTTCACTTCTTCAATTTGAATACAACTTAATAAAAAAACAAAATTAGTACTTAAAAAGTCAGTCCTTTGGCATGTCACAATCCCGAAAACTAACCATCAAGTGACTATCCATTAAACATTATCATTTATTTAAGAAAACTTTATAATTTACTACAATCTGTGATGTACATAGTATTATATACTACAACTTTCATAATGCAATGTTCTCCACTTTATTTAAAAAAAAAATAAGAAACTTTGTGTTTGTTTCTTTTTGTCAGTCCGTTGTGTCTTCTTTAAGTTTGAAATTCTCGCCAAATATCTCCGACTCAAGGTCCAATCCCTGTCTGAGTTTTATTGTTGGTAATGAAGTTAGTTGTGGACCGCACAATTTGACGGCCGCCATAACTGTACCAGTTCTTGGGTTGTGTTTGTCGTCTATACACGCGCTGAGTCAGTCAAAATTTCAGTCCTGTGGTGAGTCGTTATTTTCTTGTTAATCTGAGGTTTATTTCCATTTATACATAGTTAACTATGATTTATTAAAATGTAGTTTTCTGATATTCGAAATTACCGAAAAAAAAATTAGTTCTGATTATAACTTAAAATGTATGCCTTTTTCGTCAGTCCATTGGCGTCAGTCCTTTGTCAGGCATCGCGCCAGAGGACTGATGTGTTTCCATAGTACTGATGATTTTTTTGTTTTAGAGCACTTTTATCTTAATTGCTACCGTATATACGCATTTCTATTTTATATTTCAGATAAACCTCATGCGGCACGCTAAAAGCATAGGGAAAAAATATTTAAAAAAAGAGAGAAGCCGAAAAGGCTCGCTTGGTTTAAAAGTGACCCCATTCAATTAGCGGAATACAAATAAAAACAAAAATAACTAGAAAAAATGAATTGAAAATTATTTATTAAATTACAGGCAAAGAAAACAGCTATTATTTGAAACAAACACATACATATAATCATGCCTCTTCCCCGTAGGGGTAGGCAGAGACCACTTCTTTCTACTTGCTACAATCCTTACATACTTGTTTCGCTTCGTCTACTTTCATTCTTACCATCTATTCCTTCTCTTACATTCAACGAAGCGGCTCTCCATGGGCCACTTTTCACCTTCGCGAGAAACGAGACGTGATGGGTGACGAGCCACGTCGCCGCCATTTTGGATAATTAAATTATTTTTATGATTATCCATTGCGTTCCCACGGATTGGCGGAGAGAGTAGGAATAGGAAAAGGGAAGGATAGGTGGTGTGGGAAGGAAGATTGGTAAGTTAGAGTGGGAAATAGGAAATGTAGGATATTACAGCCCAGGAGGGCAAGGGATAGGACAGTCACAGCTAGAGAAGCCGGGGTCGCATACCCGTATACTATACTACAACTACCGGACAAGTAAGTTGGGATCCCATGACTAGTTTGAAACAAACCACTAATAATTTTGTACGCCAGAATACTCCTCCACCAACTGACGACGAAATACGACCCATGGTTAATGAAGCAATTAGACCTATTATTAACGAAGACCAAATAGCAAAATAAGCTTAAAGGAGAAGTGAAAGACAGAGAAAATCTAGAAAACAGGGAAATGAAAAAAGACGAAAACTATAGTTTCAAAACTTAAAACTAAACTAAATACTCAGCGTCAAAAAATAAATGAGTCAAAAAACAGTAAAAAAAAAGTATTAAATCTGTTGAATAAACGCGAAAGTCCAGAATTAAAGACTAGAGTGAAGATATAACTAAAAAGAAAGAATTAGTGAAGAAAGAAAGAATTTTTAAATAAAAATTTAAGTAATATATATCAAAAGGCTGTTATGAAGACTGAGATAGTTGACTTTCATAGTATTAATTATTGTCATTGTTCTTAATTTCATAATTAGTGGTTTTAATATTAAATATTGTTAGATTTTTGTTTCTATTGTTTGTTGAGTACTTAGAAATATTAAGTAAAACTAAGTCAAAGTAGTAAAAGCTAAGTGAATAACGTTACGTTAAATGTCAAAAGGCTGAATTAAAAATTGGGATAGTATTTTCTTCCAATATTACATTTATATTAATAATTAATTATTTTTAATTGTTAATAAGTGATTTTAATACTTAAAAGACATGTGCCATTATTAAAACTAAGATATTTGTACTAATTTATATTAAATTTCATTATAATTCTTACAAAATTGTGTATTTTATCAGTACTATGTTACCCTCGTCAGTCCCCTGGCAGTCAAATTCAGAAAAATTTAAATATCTCACAATCTACTTAAAAAAGTGACTGGCCCGATTTGGAACAATATATTCATTAGGTTAGCCATCATATACACCCGAATTTGTAATAATTTGATTAACTATATATAGTAAACAATATATCCTCAAAAGTTACCCAACTTTTGTATAATCACCCTTATATAGATATGAACTTCCGTATTTCACATTCAAATATTTTACATTCTGAAATGTCATATTGGACATGACGATTTTATTTCATATGGCCAAATAATTGAACATGTAAGAGCATTTTCACATTTTGCAATACGATATATTTTAACGCGCCGATAATAATTACCAAAGAAATGAGAAAGACGGGTACAATACAAAACATACACCTGTCTTTGTCATTATAGACACCTATAATGACAAAGACAGGTGTATATATATCGAATATAGGATTAGATAAAAGGAATACGCACCTATGCTGACGACTTAAGACTATGTCCAGAAAGCGCAAAATCATCTGCATATAAGGCCGACTCGCGAGTCTAACGAGGCCCCTATACATTGCATCCAGAAGCTACGTGCGTATTTTTATATTAACGCGCGTATCATACTAGATTGGATGACATTTTGTCTAGAAGCTATACGCATTACACACGTAGGTTTACGCGCGTGATTTGCCTTTCTGACAATATCTTAAAACGTTTCCGATCCGCTAAGCGATACCGCTATCGCGTTATGTAAAGACGCCCTAAGACGGATGTTGTAAAACTATAAAAACAACCTGTTATAAATTTTCTCTTAATTCGTATCGAAACTAAATTAAAACTTTTCTTGTTTATCCGGTACACACTTACCTTTATAATTTCTTATTCAGTATTCCTTAAAACTTATTCCCTAAAGAGAAAGGTTGCATAAACTTTATGTTGAGCGGGAACAACGGAATCAAGGCTTAACTTGTTACTTTAGTTCGTAAACCGGTGAGATTTCAGCTCTACAGGAAGGATTATTTATTTAATCTTCTACTATTTTAATTCAACTTCTACTATTTACTTTTATTTTGATCTTTTTGACTCCGTTTTTCATTTGATTTATTTCCAATTACTAAATTGTTATTTTATTGACTTTAGAATCAGCTACTCAATTCTCGTACTTGAAGTAGACTTTTATTTTACTTTGATTGAATAAAAAATTATGAAGCAATAATACACTGATTTTGTGAAGTTTAGACCAATCATAGCGCGTTTCACGTTGGTTTAACGTTTACGAGAATACCGTTTGGCAGTTGTATCGTATCGGGACTTGATTGTTATTGTATTATTGCAGGTTTTATTTAGCAGAATTGACCCTCTCTATATTAGTGGTCAATGGTCATATTTTTATGATTTACCTGTGTATTAGTCCTTCGTATTCTGTCCTTAGCTGTACTTGTTAAATGTTGATAAATGCTGACCATTAGCCATGTTTACAAAATTGCACCTACATTTATCACCCACCTTCGGTCTTGTCAGTTCAGTCAGTTCAGCGTCAGTTCAAACTTGCTGTGCTGGGTTGCAATGACACGTGTAACTTTTTGTGAGTTGAATAAAGTTCAATTTTGAATCAGTATCTTAAAAATGCCGCTCTGCGTGCGTGAGGGTGTGAGCTGTCCCTTATTGTTTATACTTAAGGAAATGAGAAAGATAGCAACAAGAATTGCTAAGCAAACTCATAAGAATGAATTTTTAAAGCGGAAATCAAACTTGACACCCATCATAGCAATCCAAACTGCTAATAAATCGTAGTATTCTGGGCGTCTAGTCAAGATGAATTCGATAATTTCGACGGCGAAGTTCGAAAACAGAATGTATGGGATTTGACATAACGCATCGCAAGCGACATGTCACTTAACGATAACTTATGCCAAATCCCATACATTTTTGATTTCGAAGTTTTCCGTCGAAATTATCGAATGCACCTTGACTAGAGGCCGTGACTCTTCACCATAAAAACCACTTATGTAAGCACCTAAATTACTATTATTATTATTTTTTTTTTATGAAATAAGGGGGCAAACGAGCAAACGGGTCACCTGATGGAAAGCAACTTCCGTCGCCCATGGACACTCGCAGCATCAGAAGAGCTGCAAGTGCGTTGCCGGCCTTTTAAGAGGGAATAGGGTAATAGGGGAGGGTAGGGAAGGGAATAGGGTAGGGGATTGGGCCTCCGGTAAACTCACTCACTCGGCGAAACACAGCGCAAACGCTGTTTCACGCCGGTTTTCTGTGAGCCCGTGGTATTTCTCCGGTCGAGCCGGCCCATTCGTGCCGAAGCATGGCTCTACCACGTAAACAGCCAAATTGACAATTTGTTATCTTTTGTTACAGAATATATCAATACTAGTAGTACTTCTGTATAGCTGGAGAATCGGCGTCAATGCGAAGCGTTTTAAGGAGCTTGATGATGTTTATTATGGTAAGACTTATTAGTATTGTTGTTATAGAAATATAACGTGTCTGTTATAATATATTGTAGGGGAAACTGGGGACACTTGATTTATTAGGGTTCCGTACCTTGAAAGGAAAAAACGAAACCCTTATAGGATCACTAATAAAGAGGTCTATAATACCTTTAAGCTGTAACAAAATCACTACTACAGGTTTGTACGGAACCCTCGGTGCGCGAGTCCGACTCGCACTTGGCCGGTTTTTAACCCTTATATTCTAAATAATATAGGTCCTATTTAAATAAATAGACACTGGAACACGTAAAGATTACCTACTAGTATATTATATTAAATTACCTATAGTGATTAAAATACTAATGACCTACGAAAACCAAAGACAGTGAATTGTACAGTCTCATATTTATGGGAAACTTGATCTATCAAGTGTCCCATATGTTTTTAAAATACGTTGATTTATCCTCAATTTATCTAAATAGGTACCTATATAAAAGTTTGCCTTTTATATATGACTGACTGACTCATCTATCAACGCATGGCCGAAACTACTGAATGGATTTTGGTGAAGTTTGGCATACAGATAATTGTAATAACGTAGACATCAGCTAAGAAAGGATTTTTGAAAATTCTCCCCGTAAGAGGGTGAAAAAGGGGTTAAAATTTTGTATGGGAATCGAACTCCACGCGGATGAAGTCGCGAGCAAAAGCTAGTTACTAATAAGACCACTGAAAGCTTAAATTACTATTTATGTAGTCGCATACGGTGTTTGTCATAACATTTGGTACTATTGCTTGTAAAGCTTTTCTTACTTACTAGAGACTATGGAAATATTTAACCATTGATCAATAATTAAAAATATTTAAGGGGCACTTAATCCAGGGGTGAACGAGTCTTCCCGAATAAAGTATGTACCATTTGCACCTACCCGGGAGTATGTTATAAACAATATGAGTTACGCTATAAACAAATTAAACAAGTCGCTTAAGATTAATACTTTTTTAATTAAACAAAAGTCGTATAGATAAGGATTCGTTTTAGACATGTAAAATAAAGTTTCTAAGTAAATGTTTAATCATATTAAAAACTTCCAAAATAAAAGTTGCTAGCAACAGAAATCGTATTTGAAGTGTGGCCATTTAGAAAAGTGCCAGATCTGACAGTTTACTCACTTAGAAAAGTTTGCTGGTATCGTATAATACCGATATAGCTACCGTAAAAGTAGATATAGATACAGGCTCTGTAAATTGAGTGTACCTAAACTTCCATAAGTATTAACTGTCCCTTTCCTCCTGTACCTAATTATTTTATATCAGTCTGATTCAAAATGTTATTATTAATTTTTAATTTCGTAAAGTGTTGTACCCTTACTAATAAACGCTGTATAAGCTTTGAACAGTTATACAGTGTTTTGTTCACGTCACACAAGTGACATTTTTAATTCGATTGAAGAAGACAAAACACTATTTAAAGCTTATACAGCGTTTTATTAGTAAGGGGGATAGGATATAACGAACTCTTCTTATACCTCGCCGGAAGCCTGTTTAACACGCACTTAATAATACCATAATGAAAAAAACCCGCAACACATTTAAACGTTTTAAAAACACCGTTTCTCATATTATGTTACACATAAAAACAGAGTAACACAAACATTAATTTGGGACTTTTATATTAATATTTACAACGCATTTCACGAAATAAATGAAGTCTGGCCTTAGTTTCACGATGAGGTTTCCTCGGTTATTTCGTAATTTACCTTGGCTCGTCCTTACTAAAATTAATTTCGTACTAGTTGTAATATATTTTTGTATAATGTTAATTATATAATGTAAAGGTACATGTTATTTTCATCATTTTCTTGAACATTTTATTTGGTTAACAATAGTAATTTCTACTGATTAGTAAATTATACTATTTATGTAACTTTCTATCCAAATTAAATTTTTCAAATTGTGTAAATAAATTAAATAACGAATTACGTGTAAGTCAAGTATCTCTTGTTATCAGTAAGGCTTTAAATGATTAGGATTAATATATGCCGTAAAAGATTGATGAGTTAGAACAATCCTTAGCGTGTTCAATACATCAAACCGTGTACTTGGATTAAAATTGAGATGGATTTCATTGAATCATCAACGAACATTTTTGTATGATGTTTTTGGGTTGTAATATTATGCACCCCAAATCCAAGTTAATGGGTGACCTTTAAATTGGTAGTATTGTGTAATGATGTATCAAAAACATCAGCTCTGTATGTAATTTTTGAAAAATTAACTTTCATTTCAATTCGTTTTATTTAAAAAAGGTTTTAACCTGTCATCTGAACAAAGCAGACAAAAAATTAAACACAAAACCCCCTTATTAATAAACTATGATTAGCGACAGAACAACTTTACTCCAAGACATACGCAAAGATTAGGCAATAATGGTATTAATAAACTAGGAGTAAGGACGGAGTTAACTAATCAGAATTTACTCCCGGAGTAAAAGTTACTCCGCGGAGCCACATGGTTTAACGCTTGAGTAAGCATAGATTTGTATTGTTTTTCCAACTTCTATTAAGATATATTATATTATACTAAACATAACCTAAATATATTTTCATATATATTTGGTGTTCGTTCAAGTAATTACTAGTGTCTGATTTTGTAATTATTATGGATTAAAATGAATAGAGATTATTTCATTGACGATTTGAGAATGATAGAAGGAATTGAAGAAACATTACCATTAATAAGGCATGAGAAATTGTATAAACCTCGCAATAACCCTTTTTATATAAATATAACATTTTATATAAAATAGCACAAATTCTAAAACCACTATTTTGATTTCAACATGAGAAATACAGAATTTACATATGTTCGCTTGTCATAGTTATGATTGTCAAATAAAAGTGTCAAATTTCAAAATTTAGCTCTGTCAGTGTCTTTTTAAACGATATTTCATTCATTTTAGTTCATTTTGTTCATTCTTTTCATGTGTGTTGCCATAACATACACCTTAATCTCAGTGTAAGAATTGTATTGTTACTCCGAACGTACTTCGTATTTATTACTACCGTTATTAACACGTAGCTATTCTGTGACTAATCTAGAATTAACTACTCCCGGTTTAACTTTGGAGTAAGAGAAGAATAAGCAATTTTTATTAATAAGACTGTCAGTGTTCGGTACATTTAAAATGAAATTAATATCATTAAAACTGACATGTTATTGACAAATTGTCTTGTGACTAGAGATGGGCGATGGGTAAATACCCAATCTACCCGTTTGGGTATATACCGGGTAGATTGGGTAAATACCGGGTATATTGGGTAAATACCCAAAAGTGGTGGGTATATAAAATTTAGTATTTGTTTCAACTCCCGGTTTTTTTAAAACTTCCCTAATATAATGCATATTTACTAACGAATTCATATTAGTTAAAATACGCACCGTAAACCAATATAGTTTTGAAAAATATAATGTTTCTCTATGGAAATACATATTATAAAAAATAAAATATTAATGTTCAGGGCCATACTCAATACTTTCTCATAGTCCAGCGTCGCAGGTCCAGTAGCCCGTAAATAGTAAGCTGTTATTAATTGGTAAATATAGTTTTAAAAAATTATCGACACTAATGATGCTAATGATAGTCGTAATAATTCGTAAAAAAAACCTACGGCGTATAACTTCTATGCACAGATTATAGAGGAACAGATAAACAGCTACATAGTTATCTTTCGATTTGATTGAACAACTGCAAGCATATATACCATGATTATGTGAAAAAGTCGTGGGCCGTTAAAGGGAACATCAAATTTGTCAATTTTTGGACGTTCTATGAAAGCTATATTTTCTAAGAATATATTAATATCGATACCTTGGGGTAAAAAGGTCGTATAAACCATTTTACCCAAAATGAGTTATGAATGCAGTCTTATTTAAAATTTTCTCTATTGATTGGTGCATGTTCGTTCGTTTTAAGCTGGTGACGTCCACTGCAGGACATAGGTCTCCCCCATAAATTTCCAGTGCAACCGGTCGCTCGCGGCCTGTATCCACCGACTCCCTGCGACTTTTCTCAGGTCATCTGTCCACCTGGTAGAAGCGGCCTTCCGCGTGCCGCGTGCCGCGATGGTTGCGGATTGTGGGCTTCCTCTTCTTTCTTTTCTCCACCAGAATGAAGCCTCATCGCACCTCCTGCTCTTGTCCTCGACCGGTCGAAGAGATTCAACCTTGCGGCCCTCCTTGACCCTCTAAATGTAGCGTGTACTTTATTCCAGAGCCTGAACTATTAACATACAAAATTTCATCAAACATAATGCTTGTGCTATACACGATACGACACAGCCGGGTACGATATTTTTCAAACTGGACGTCGAATCGTAGGACGGCTCCTACGCTTCGACGTCCAGTTCGTGGTCTCCACTCAAGAACCTTTAAGCCCCGGTTCATCGATTTTACGGGCTATATGTCCAGCCTATTGCCACTTTAACTTGCTAATGCGCTGGGCTATAGTAACTTTAGTTCTGCTACGGATTTCCTCATTTCTGATCTATCACATAGAGAGACTTCGAGCATAGCCCTCTCCATAGCTCTTTGAGCGACACGAAGCTTTTGTATAAGTCCCGTCGTGAGTAACCACGTTTCGGCTCCATATGTCATCACCGTTAACACACACTGCTTGAAAACTTTTGTCTTCAGACACTGAGGGATTTTTGATGAGAAGATGCTTCTGAGTCTCCCGAACGCTACCGAGCCGAGCTGGATTCGACAGTTGACCTCTTTTTTGAAGTTGGACCTACCTAACTGGACTTTGCCCCCAGGTATATATAGTCGTGCGGCGTGCTCCAGGTATATATATTTGTCAACAACGAGCGTAGAATTTCCAACGGTCACTTGGGTACAACATGGGCACTAAACATAATTTTTGTCTTATCCTTGTTCATACAGTCCAGTTGTGAAACTCTACAGAGGTTTTCTAACATAGTGTTAAGGTCTTCAGAGTTTCTGCCATAACCACGATGTCATCGGCAAATCGAAGATGAGTAGTCGCCATTTATATTGATCCCAAGTCCTTGCCAGTCTAGGAGTTTGAACGCATCCTCCAATGCAGCGGAAAACAGTTTCAGAGAAATGACGTCTCCCTGTCTGACGCCGCGCTGCGGTGGGATCGCATTTGTGCTATGCTCCTGTACTCGCACCGACATGGTGACTTTACTATATAAACACTTCAACACTTCGATGTACTGGTTACTACCGATACATCGAAGTGTTGAAGTGTTGATCCGGCATCTCTGAAGAGATTGTAACACCTCCCAGGTTTCAATCAAATCAAAGGCTTTCTCATAGTCTACAAACGCCAAGCACAGTGGCAGATTATACTCTTCGGTTTTCTGTATAACTAGGTTTTATGTATGTGGTCTATGGTACTAAAAACTCTTCGGAAACCGGCTTGGCTGGAAGTCATCAAGCTTCCGTTCGAGACGATTCGTTATGAATCTCAAAAATAGCTTATAGATATGGCTCAGCAGCGTAATGGGTCTGTAATTCTTTAGCAAAGTCTTATCTCCTTTTTTGAAGATCAAGACTGCCACGCCCTTGCTCCATGCCTCTGCGTTTTGCCCTCGAACAAGGCGGAATTAAAGTCTCTGAGCATTTTGAGTGTTGGTGTTCCACCAGACCTCTAGCAGCTCCGAGGTGATCCCATCCTTGCCCGGCGCCTTGTTGTTTTAAGCTGTTTAAGGACCATACTAATCTCGTATAGGCTGATGTCCGGGATATCTTCCGTGTGATGTCGATTTAGTCTAGCTCTAGGATCTTCAGTCAGATTAATGACAGGTTCGGCAACTGAGGTGTAAAGTTGCTCATAGAATCTCTCGACCTCTGCGAGCAACTCAGGCCTGGCTGACACAACTTTCCCATCCTCTGACTTCAGCTTTAAAGAATAAGAGTGTGTCGCCTGGCCATGAGTGTAAACGTGTGGTCGGAGATATTCTGTGGCTTACCTCTAAGGCGGGTCTCACAGTACTTTGACCCAACCGCATGGATAGTCTCTGCGAACCTGTCATAGATTTCGTCCACTGAAGCGTAGTTATCCACGCCAGCAAAGCGGTTTTGTAGCTCGAGTTGAAAGCTTTCGGTGTTTCTAATTCCGGTTTGAGACGGTCGGAGCGTAGATTACCAGCGAGCTCTTTCGAGTTTGATATTTAAGTAATATGTGCCTCGCACCATTCGGTGATCGCTGCCGATTTTCACTCGGTGTATCACGGAAACATCCTTAAATATCTGTCTCTGGGTGCTCATGATGAAATCTATCTCATTTTTTTGTCTATCCGTCAGGGCTCATCCAGGTCCATTTCCTGTGAGGTGACTTCTGGAAGAAGGAATTCATCATAAAGAGTTCTTCCTTTTCCATAAAATCAGCCAGCCTTTGGCCCCTGGGATTCCACTGACCAAAACCAAATTTTCCCACTTTCAGCTCGTTTTCACCTCGCTTGCCTAACTATGCGTTGAAATCTCCCATAACAACATTGAAGTGAGTTTTCGAGTTATGTATGGCCTTAGATATGTCCTCATACATATAACCTCTACTTCTTCATCTGGTTGAGACGAGATAGGCGCGTAAACTTGTATGACCTTCAACGAATATCTTTAAGATATTCTGAGTATAAGGTACACATCCTTACTCGACACACTTTTGATGGCCACGACGTTGTTGACGAGAGACTTTAACAAATGCACTTGGTTGTAAAAACCAAAGTTCAGTACGATTTTGATTACCAACATAACAAATGCGCTTGGTTGTAAAAACCAAAGTTCAGTACGGTTTTGTTTTATCATTATATTATTATGTTTACTAAAGATTATTATTATGATTTATAGATTAAATTCCAAAAGAATGTATGAAGAATAAAAAATAAAAAAAGAAAAAAAAGCCTTTTTCCTCTATAAATATATGATTAAAAAGCTATAGAAGTGGAATATTAGTGATTAATATCTAATACGACATTAATCAGAGGTAGTTATATGCTCAAAAATTGTTACAAAATGTTGAATTTTATCTACCCAGCATTTTGGGTAGATATGGGTATTTACCGGGTACGTATGGGTATTTACCCGGTAGGTGGATAAATACCTGGGTACGTGCCCATCTATACTTGTGACTGCATACCGTCATTATAATACAAATAAATTTTTAGACCTCTCTGCCTGCTTATGATTTAGATTCTCTAATAGTCATGTAAATAAATTCATGGCTATCAAAATTTGTTCTTATCAAACAAATGTTCACAAATTTTAATATTAACAGATTTACCAAAATTACAATAATGTTTTTGTTTGCCTTTGTAACTTGAAGGTATTGACTATTGAATGATCAAAGACAGTGAATTTTCTTTTATGTAAACCACAAAATTCCATTCCAACAGAGGAGTTAAATTCCCAAATTATAAATATTTTGTAATACCAACGAAATATAAATATTTTGTTAACACGTTGTTTTACTTTGATCGAGGTACATACAGTAACAACTGAGGGGCAATTCTGCTAAATAAAACCTGCATTAATACAAATAAAATCAAGTCCCGATACGCTTATACTCCCAAACAGTGTTTTTATGAACGTTAAATCAACGTGAAACGTGCTCTGATTGGTCGAAACGTCATAAATTCCGTTCACGGTAACATGACGCTACACTTGCAATCCAAACAAAGTAAAATTGACTCTTTAAATTGTCTACTTTAAATACGAGAATTGAGGTTCTGGAGTTTTCTCTGTGGTTATCGTACAGCTGTTTTTTTGTTGTCTGTCTTTTCTGTGAGCTAAAAAGTGCAGTAAACTGCACTCCACAAGATAAGCCTTTGATGGCACTCCAGCCGTCGGCGAAAATTGGGTCACAACTCACGACATAGCTCATAAGCAAATTGTGTGTTACGAAACACTTTAGGTAGGGTAAATACGCCAAACGTCGGCCCCCCTCCAATCCTCGGCCGTCTGCTCATTTTCAGCTTGCATTCATTCAAAAGGTAATTAAGTCGTAATTTTGCCACTGAAATTGCAAGCTTAGTTCATACTCTTTAAGTGCAAACCATTACAATCCGATTACGTCACTTGCTCTTCGCACACTGAGCGTTAGTAGCGATAGTGCCGTTGAAGCATTGAAGTTCGTAGTTAAAGCAGCTTACTTGCTGTGAATATCCACGATTCGGGGATTGCTATTACAACGGTAAGACATTTCTTTTTTTGGATTTTAGCTTTGCTATCACTAAAAAAGTATTTTTACTATATTTTGAGATAGATTTTTCAACGTTTTGCGTATTGGTTTTAGGGGAAAATAGGGGGCCGCCATTAGAATACCAGTTTCGACTGAAAATCGGAATCTCGGCCGGGGCCGACTTAAGGTAAATGCAGTCTGTTTTATAAAGTCCAATACTACAAATTCCATTGTCTTAATAGTAAAATTTGTAACGCTTTTATGTTAATAAATCTATCTTACGTTTAATCGCCAAATACCGGCCGGGGTGGTATTAGCTGAATCTCGAGAAATAAGCTATACGAAACAGGGGCCGACTTTGGAAATATTATAGATCGTAATGTCAGCCAGCCTAAAAATCGAGTGCTACTGTACAGGCTGATCACTTTTGTATTTTTCATTGTCTGTGTAGGTACTGGGTAGTCATTTTTCAATTTATTTATCAAACTTGCTGTCTCAAAATTGAATTATGTATTATTATAATTTATTAATATTATAAAAGGTTACACCCTATGCCCGGCCGACATTTGGAAAAAACGCGACCGATCATTGGGCCGTGAACGGCCGACTTTAAGGTTTTTTCGTTTTCGACGCATTTAAACCGTAATACTTTTTCCGTTTAGAAGAAAAGTCAACCATATGCCTATAAATATAAAATAGATTTATCAACCTGTCTAAAACCGTATAACATGCTATTCTTTCGTTGCAAACTGATGGATCCGGAGCGATCTAAAGTTAGAAAATCCGTAAGTGGCTGACATTTAGCGTATTTACCCTACTTCGTTTCTTACGCTATGCAGTAGGGACATTAAAGAATATAATGTATATTATAAGGTATAATACCTCCATCCTCCCATTTTGTTCGCGCAGAAGGAAAAAGCTGTATCCTGCGGGACCGTACATTTTTCTTGGATAAAAGTAGCCAATGTTTCAAGTGTCGTGCTTAATTTAGTTCATAAATATATCCTGAGGATTAAGCGTGACATTACACATATAATATTCATTTTCACCTTCACGATATGGGGTTATTTAAAAAAATACTATACTACAGATATATTTATGGAAGGTCAAAGCGATTAATAAATTGTTTTAAAGAAAATTTGTTAAATATTTACAAAAATAAGTTTTTCTTACTAATTATGCTTTCGCTGCCTGGAGACGGGCCACTTAGGAGTGAACTACAAGTCCGAGGTGGACCGCATCCGGCTTTTCTTCCGGTGCGGCCAACCAAACCATAAGGCGTCGGAATGCAAGGCGACCGCAAGTTGTCCGGTATGAAAATCGGACGACAAGGAGAGCGCCCATGTATTTGAGAGCAGCAATTGCCCAGCAGCAAAAAGCCGCTCCCCAATAGGAAGAAGAAGGCACCGACCAAAAAACCCCTATCGGGGGACCGCCGCCCACCAAAAGGGGCCCGAGAGTAGTGCTCCCCTATGCCCGGGAAGCCCTCGGAGGTGGAAAGCGGTGGCTTGCGGCATCGCATGGAGAAGAGCCTGTTGAGGCAAGCACCGGTGAGTCGTGGACGTATGCTTAAGCGATTCCCGTGACCCCGTGAAGGAGGGCATCATGCGGTTTTTAGTGGGTAAACCCGTTAGTAAAGCCGCCGCGCCGCCGCCGTACAGCCAGTCACAGACGCTGGGGAGTCCCACATAACACTGCGATGTTCCCTGGCATCGTAGGGTATTCGTAAATAATTTTCCACACGTAAAAAAGGCCAGTGCAAGGAAAAATTTTAGTTTGCAACAATTTATTTACCTAATGAATGGTAAACCGCCTAATGCATAACTTTAATGCAAGTTGATATTAAGTAGCTGCCGTCGGAACTAACTCACATTCACGTCACGTGGCGTGTTGTGAGTTTGGCATGTTCGTTATAAACTTTAATTCTTGGCTCCGATATCACTGACTTAACAAAATAAATGTGAAGGTGCCAAATTTTGTTTTTCGCTAGCGAAAGTAGTGTTATCCGCGTATTATGTTATGCAGCTGAAATATATTATTATAACATTTTAAATAAAGTAATAAGATGCTGACATCAATTTACTAGTACTTAATTCCTACAATTGCGTTCGACACTTTAGTAATAACTGTAAAACTATGACGTCAGAAATATAAATATAAATAGTTTGACGACCTCTGTGGCTCAGTGGTTCAGCGCTTTGGTGCTCAAGCCGGAGGTCGCAGGTTCGAATCCTGCCGACGGAACAAAAAGTTTTTCTGTGTTCCTGGGTCATGGATGTGTATTAAATATGTGTATAATATAATAAAAATCTTAAATATATGTATAGTATAAAAGTATTAAATATACTTCCCGTTGTCTGGTACCTGTAACACAAGTTCTTCGGATACTTAGCACGGGGCCAGATTGACGTGGTGTGAAGCGTCCATAGATATTATTATTATTATTATTAGTTTTGATTATGCAAATAAACTTGATAAGTTTCACATGGTTATAAATAAATGAAATAAATAAATAATGCTTTATTAATAAAGCCCATATATTTTATTATTAAGATTAGTAATAATAAGTAATTAGTAAAAATAAACTCCTTAATCGTTATATTAGTGTGTTAGTAGATCTTTAACAATATAATTATTTATGGTACATATTTTATTTTTATTTTAGAAAACATAATTAATAACTCATACAATAGAGGATCATGTTATGGGCGCATGTTATAGGCTCATGTAGATCGATCCAGTGATAGATTTACAATATATTAGTAATTTAAATATACGAGTGTATTCTTTGGTAATACAGAGTTATTAAAATTTTTACATAAAGACATACACGCGGTCTCTACAAAGTTTTGCTGGAGGACTGCTCGGCAAGTCCTTAAACGGCAGTACTTTAAATCGAGTCAAAGGAGCAAACGCATAGATTCGTACTGCAGTGCACGTTTAGAAACAAGTGTGTTAGAAAAAACAGAGTATGAGTTACATTGCTCGTAGTTTTTTAGGAAAATGATAATTCCTCGTTGTAAATATGTATTGTTATTTTTTCGCACGTAAACAATTAAATATGTTTGAATTAAATCTGATAAATGGATAGTTTTTGTCCTGGATGAACCCAAAGTCATCCAGGAGTACTTTGTCTTGAAAAAATATAGGATTTCCACGGAATAGACGAACCTATTTTCTCGAAAGAAGAAACTTTGATTGTTTGTCACAATAAATCGTTTATCGTAGCTTCCCATTAATATTAATTACTGTGAGTTATAGTCCCGCGAACGATGATATATTACTGAACTGCTTCAGACATAGCAAGCCCTGCAGACTCCTGATAGTAATTTATTGCTGACTAGATGTTACCCACGACTTCGTGCGCGCAAAAGGAAATCCCGCGGGAACCGTATGTTTTGTCTCAATAAAAAGTATAGTCCTTCCTCGTAGTCCACTCTAGGTATATTCTATGCCAAATTTCATAAAATTGGTCTGGACTAATTTTACTGGATAGGATTGGAAAATACTGGTAGTTTCGAAGCCTATTCAATGCAAACAAACAAACTTTTCCTCTTTATTATAGTATTAGTATAGAAGTATAGATAAGCATAACATTTGTTGTTTTATTAGTTTACAAGACCGCGACTTCACTCGCAAATTGTTAATTTTTAAGCTCTTAGAAGGCAATTTTAGAAAAATTTAACTAACTACATTTTCATTATTTACACCGAGACTCGTAGTGACTAAACCAAAAAAATGTCTATAAATTGTTCAGATCGCAGTCATGACATTTTTACAAGCTACTTACGCCCACACACCCATATTATAATAAAGTGTACAATTTATTTGTATGAAACAAATCAAAGATGTGGAATGTTGCAATGTCAATTTAGTCCTTGAAACGTAGAAGTCGGCACGTACGGAGTGCGGCCTGCGAACTGACACAATGAGGTGAAGCCATTAGATTCACTCCACTCAATAAGAACCTGCTTCGGTTTATAAGCAGGACTGGAATTTTATTATTCATTATTTATATACAATCAAAGGTAAAATAACTATGGGTACTACGCTTTAAAATTAATAATAATACATACCTAATACTTATACTCGTATAATATCAATCTTTATATTTAAGAAACCAAAATTGAAAAACTATTATTTTAGTTAATTTTATTAAATTAAATACAATTTACCATTCTAATCTATTTTGGTTTAGCAGCCAATTTAATAATAAGAGATAGCAATCAATCCTAACGCAAATTGAATTGAATTAGGAAAGTATGTAGGGTGACACACCCAATTGCTAGCACTGTACGAAATTATCGCGATCCGAACAAATAGTAGAATTATAAGTTTCTCACTAATTAATTTTTGTTTCCACTTAATAAAAACAAAAATTTAATGTTTCTGGAATATACTGTCAGCGACACTATACTTAAACTATAAAGTATTTTCTTCTATAATAATCGAGGTTAAAATTAGACCATCTCTTAAAGTGCTGATAATGCTCTGCTCTCACCCTATATAAATTATAGATTGATTTTTCACGACCTGAAATGATTTTGACGAAATTAAAACAAAAATAATTCTTGATTTACGCGAATGAAACGCCTATCAATTGACAGTGACACCATGTTATGAGTCACGATTATGTCATGTTTATGATGTTTGACAACGGAACGGTAAACAAGTGGAAATGGTATATTGTTACCTTTGAGTATCCAACCATTTGGATACTCAAAGATTGTAACCTATTGTAACACAATTAAAGACATTAGTATGAAAGTTATTGACGCCAAACACACATCCATCAATAATAATCATACATCGCACTGCACACAAAGAATTCGTTCGAATGTTCGGTTTCAGTAAAAACTAGCATGTTTTGTCAAATATAATAATAAAGTAAAATTTTAACTACTTCTCTACCAACCGGCCAACTTGAGCGTGAGTTCTATAAAATATTGTTTAATTGTTTATATAATACTAATGTATATTGTTTAGGCTTATACCGACTTCAAAATTATGAAGATAGATAGAGAAATATTAAAATTTTAGTCCAATTTAAAAGGGGAATTATTTAGAAAATAAGATTTATTTCATACTTTTTGTGCCTTTTTACTTTGGAAGTCGATTTTTTTAAATAACAATGTATTTAAAACGTATATTACAATGCTTTTTATTCTTAGTGAAATGAGATTTGATGAATCCTGAATGAAAGTAAGTAGGTACGCGTAAGAACGCATGCGAACCACACTAACTTCGACCTTCCACCTGTTTTCTGTTCCGAGATGATATAACTCCCCACACCGATTTCGGTGTTGGTGGCATGTTTCACTGAAACCAGGCCAGTTACGCAGTAGTAATTTTATAGTGCCCAAATGTGTGCGCAGTACACAAGAGCATTTTGTATTCCTTTACTGTCATTTACTCTCATAACTCACTCCCACTGGGATGAATAACCGACACGACTGGCGAGAGATCATGCGCAGGACCGACTTTTTACATGCCCATCCGATGCATGGATCGTCTTCTCAGACAATCAGGTGGTCAGCCTGCATTATCCTAACCAAACTTGGAAACAACATTTTTTGTTGTTCCAATGCAGGAATCGAACCCACGACCTTTGAGTCGAGAGTCAAGCTCTAACCACTAGACCACGGAGGCTTGATGATTATATTATATTTAGCGTGTAATGAGATGGAAATGGTAAGACGTGTCTTATCCCTGGCATAATTGAAATAAACTCCAAAGCTCGCCAATCCAATTTAGATTATCGAAGATTTTATTAAATGATAACTTATAATTATTATGTTGACAAATATTTACTTCTAATTATCTGTTTGTTAATTGAATCGAAATTCAAAATTAGTTCTAACTTCGTTTAACTTAATTAAGGTTGAAATATATTGAATAGAGCTTGAGATAATTGTATTAAAGCTCCAGATAAGTAATTTATAATTTAGAAAATAATTTTAAGTATATGAAAAACACGCACATAATGATTATTTCTTCTTTCTTTTTCTTCTTTTCTTATATCTTATTATCTTCTATAAATAAATTCTTCTGATTACTTTGCACATACGGCGACTAACTCAGTGGCTCAGTGGTTAGCTAGTTGACGCTCAAGTCGAGGTCGCTGGTTCGAATTCCGCCGAAGGAATAAAAAGGTTCAATGTTTCTGGGTCATGACTCATGTATGTATATCAAACATGTTTATAGTATAATTTTTAAAAATCCTCAATATATATTGTATGGTATTTAATTATTAAAAATACCTTTCCGTTGTCTGGTCCCCATACCACATGTTATATATATATTGTATAGTATTTAATTATTAAAAAATCCCGTTCTCTGGTCCTCATAATACATGTTCTTCGGATACTTACCGCAGGCCAGATTGACGTGGTCTGAAGTGTCCATAGGCATCATTATTATATAAGCTTGAATAAGCTTTAGCCAATGTTTTTCCGCAGTAGTTTACAGGTACTAGTAATAAGATGTCTTAACTGTTAGTTAAAATAATTATCATTAACTGTACTATACTGGATTTAGTAAACAACATTTATTTAGTTTTCAAGATAATTTAAAACAACTACAATACTGACTACTAGTATTCAAGATAATTAAAAAAACTATAATACTTACTATAAGTATTTAAGATTATTATAACAACATTTGTAATTTTTCGTAAATTTATTCTGTTTGCTAAAACTGTGCTTTAAAACTTACTCGCAAACGGTTCATCACTACTCGCCATGTAAAAAATAAACAGCTACTTTAAGGTTATACTCAAGATTACTGCAATACCATTAAGTGGAAGGATTTTGTATATATACCCTAATACTTTTATCGGAATTCTTTTATAGAGTCTTAGGAGGCGAGGATTTTATTCTAAGGGAGTGTGTTGCCATTTAAATCACACGCAATATAAAATAAGGACAAATAAATGACACAATTGTGGAAGTAAATGACGTCTTTACGCGGTACATTCGTTTCAGTAGACTGTGCCCTAGCAGGGTTGCCAAATATATTGGCTTTATATTTTAGTGAAATGTTTTGGCTCATTTTGTTTTAATACTGAAGTTTATGAAGAGTTTATGAAGAGCTGTTGCCCGCGGCTCCACCCGCGTGAATACAGTATCCCAAAGGAACACTGTACTTTTTCGGGACAAAAAGTAGCCTATGCTTTAACCCAGAGCCTAAATTACAGATACTAAAATCTTCGTTAAAATCCGTTAAAAGTAAGAAAACAACAAAGCGATGCACATCAATAGCGTAACGTACTAGTAACTAATAAACAAACTCATATATAGAACAAAGAAAAGACGTGCGTGGCGTCACCTATTCTCTCCTCTAATGAGTCTAACTCATTAAATGATATTATTAATGTGTTCTTCTTCTTTGCATTTCTCCTTACAGTTTTAAAAAAAATCCTTGTATTCTGGTTAGTTTCTAAGTTTAGTAAGCATCTTACACTTCAACGTACAATTTTTAAGTAAACATCTGGGTAATTTCAATGTAACGAGTGTTTTTGTTCGCTAACTAAAGAAAAACATTCAAAATATGTTCTCTGTGCACTTAAAATAGCAAAAAAAAATGTTTGACGTAGTTTTATAGCAACTATTTTACTATTTCGAAAACTACATAAAATGAGCAACTTTTTAAAGTAGCAACCCAGGTTAGTGTGGTGTATTTTTAGTCCAGTATGGATAGCGAAATTTAGGAGAAAAAGTTTTTGAAATCACGATTAGGGAAAAGTTTTTTTTTCTACAAAGTTCATACTCTATTAGCATTGTTTATAACCGTGGTCAATAGCAGAATTGGTCAGGATTCCGCAATACAAATTTGTATCCCATAATATGGGAAATTGTAGTTGCGGCAGTCTAAAAACTGACATGAGGTGTAATTTTTAAGAAATTATAAAAAGTGCCAATATCTCGAAAACTAAAGAATTTTTACTAAGGTCATATTACGATATTCTGGTGAGTCATGAGGTGGTCTATCAGCCTTCGAAAGGACGACGTCAACTTCTGGGACATCCTGTATTTACAACATTTACATTTTATTGTGTATCTAAGGGGTAATGCCACTGTTAATTTAAAAAAAATCTTATTTTAAATTTAGGTACTTTAAATACCTATATTATTGTTTTTTTATAGTTTTAATCTTCACATTTGATTGGCAACCCTGGATCCTTAATAAGTTTCGGGATCACAGTGTTACAAGTGCTTAAGTGTACTAATGAAATCTGTTATCGCTTATATTATAAAACATTAAACAGTTTGGTTTTGCCACGGATCTTATAAAACCCCTTTGTTTTCGTCGCAGTTAATAAATAAATTTATAAAGCCAGAACCTCAATTCTCGTATATAAAGTAGACTTTCATTTTACTTTGGTTGTATTATAAGTGAAGTGATCATAAACTTATTTCGTTAAGTTTGGATCAATCAGAACGCGTTTCACGCTGCTATAATGTTTACGAGAATATCGGTTTGGCAGTTTTAGCGTATCGGAACTTAATTGTATTATTGCGGGTTTTACTTATTACAGTTAACCCTCAGGTGTCCTGTAATTACATTTTTATAATATTTTGACTCCTCTTGTGCTAGTGCACAGTGCGACAAATCGCACGACACAATATACGAGGCCATTATAAATAACTAGAAGTTGCCCGCGACTTCGTGCGCGCAAAAGTTAATTTCGCAGAAACCGTACATTTTTCCGCATTAAGAAGTAGCCTTTGTCCTTCCCCGTGGTCTACACTACATCTGTGCCAAATTTCATCAAAGTCAGTCCAGTAGTTTCGGAGCCTACTCAATGCAAACAAACAAACTTTTCATATTTATTATATTATAGTATAGTTATTAACCTATTCTTTCGTTTCAGGTGTACAGATAGCGTACTTCGCTATAATAGGAACACAAATGTTCATGGTTGTACTCAGCATCTTCCTCTTCTATGGAATTTATAAAGTGAGTTTGATGTATTTTTAAGCGATTTAATTTACTTACTTTTACCCAAGTATTAATTTTTTTTAATTATAGAAATATTAATATGCCTACTTGAAACTGAATAACAAATTATGTTATTAAGTTTTGAGTAAAGAAAATTCCATAAAACTGAAATTATCACTTGTAGTGACCACCAAAGTCTGCACTGTAGCCTATTGTATTGCTTTATTAATAGACGTTGAAAGTACCTTAAAAGGATATAAATATTCTAAAGCTCATGTACTTTGCACATAAAGTGTTGTGCGTGACTTAAACTCTATTCCCAAAAAGAAAGAAAAGTATCTGAAAAATCACGGTAAAAATTTAGCAATGGTTAATCTACACTAATATTATAAAGAGGAAAACTTTGTTTGTATGTTTGTTTGTTTGTTTGTTTGTAATGAATAGGCTCAAGAAGTACTGGACCGATTTCAAAAATTATTTCACCATTCGAAAGCTACATTATCCACGAGTAACATAGGCTAAATTTTATTTTGGAAAAAAATAGGGTTCCGTAAGATATTTGGGTTTTTCGGACACAAGGTGTAAAAAATCAACCAGAAAAGTTACTTATTTTGCGTACGCTGCCTAAACTATAAAAGATAGAACCATAAAATGTTCTAATTAATTGTAGATCTTATAAATATCTACAAAAAAGTCCGCGACACACTATACCTATCTATGTCGAGTGAGGCACAACAACCATTTTTTTATTTAGAAATCTTGAATTTTTTTTGGACTATATTTAAACGCGTTTATTTTACTCACGCTATTAATCCTTATCAAAATAAATTATTTCATCACTAAGTACAGTTTATGTAGATAATATTTAGTCTTTGAATGATTAAAATTGGATGTTTGGTTTTGAAGTTATGGCGAAATTAAAATATTACGATTTCTGCTGCACGGCCCGTTGCGAAGTGGGCGTCACCAAGGCGGGGCACTATGTGGACACTCCTAAGAAAGCCGTGCCATAAATGCTTTTTCCAAAAGTGGCAGAGGTACATGTATTATACCTCAAATTGTAGACAAAGGTCCAATCTACCTAAATACAAACGATAAACACTTCTGTTTATCCCTATTTTTGAAAAAAATACGCTCAAAATTGCTGAATGGAAATTTGTTGAAAAGTATTCTTGTAATGTAGAAATTTAACTTTGATTTTATAGTAGCTTTCCTCTATGGAATATACAAGTGTTATACCATTTTGGAAACCTTAAAATATGTTCTTTATTATAAACTAATTAAATATTGGGTTTTTGCATATATGACACCACTAGAGACGTACATCTCGTAGTATGCCATTTTTTCTTATGTTTCATTTTCGATTAGAGTTTTGACAGTTATCGAAATTTGCCGAAGTTCTGTAATTACACTTATTTTATATCAAATTTAATGTAGATTTACATGGTGAATTTTTTTGTTGCGGCATCGGTGCGCAACATGTGTTAATATGTAAAAATGTGAAGGTATGTTTTCCTTCTTTATAGGGTGCAAATGATGAGTTTTTGTTTATCGTCTAATTAATTGAAGAGAATCATATAAGTATATACTATTTTAGAATGCTTGAAATATGTTATTTACGGTAGATAGGATCAATATCTTTTTCTTCAGTAAATTACACCTCTAGAGACGTAGGTACTGTATCGTTTTGTCTTCTCTTCAATTTTCGACTTGACATTTAATGAAATTTGCTAAAGTTCTGATAATAGTCTTATTTTGTAGTAAATGTAATGCAGATTTACAGAATACAATAGTTTTTGCAGTTTCAGTGCGTAAACTATAATATTATACATTAAAATGTGAATGTATGTATGAAAAAATATCAGTCCTACCAAATTTTGGCCATTACGCATTAGAAATAACACAATTGTATACTTATTATGTTTATAAATGGTAAATAACCTTCTTCTATGTATAAAGTCTTAATTCACGACGAAAGTGTAATACCTAATTTTGCTGTGTTGCCCTTTGGGAAACTCTCTGAAGGCGCCCAGGGAGTTACGGAAAAAAGATTAAAATAGGTCTAAACTAAAGTCTGAGACTTTACCACATAAGAAAATGCAAGAAATAAGCCACTAACGAAATCGTTTTACACATACTTTACTATACTTCGTATATTTATACATCGAGTTTAAAGAATCATATTTAGTTTATTAGACTCAGAGTTCAAGATGAAGTTGTAGAACTTTTAGATAAATTTTGAGCGACTATTTTGTTATATTTATTTCTTAGAATATCATATAAAATTTAAATAATTTCATATTTACTAGGAATTATTGTATTAAACTCGAAAAACATAGCACAACAGACTGTATGTTTTTTCATGTTTTCATGATTGTTTTCAAAATAGTATAAATTTTTTGTCACTTCATACCTAAAGTACCTTTTAAAATTTCATTTTTATATATTTTTTTTGTAAAATTATCTAAAATAAGCTTAAAATAAGTATGAGATTATTCAAATTTTCACTTTATTATTTTGGCGTATTATTTAACGGATTTAATAAAAAAATTATATGATTAAAGTGAACGTCATTTGAAAGTGTATGTATTTAAGAGTAAAATAAAAAAATAATCATGTAAATATCTTGAAAAACAAAAAAGTTACAGATTTATGACACGAAAATGGCCTAAAGTCCACATAGTGCGGGGGTGCGCGTGCGAAATTTAGATTATTGGGTAATTTTTTTGTTTTGTGTTCGTTGTAACTGTAAACTATGATGGATAGTTACTTGAATACCTATTTAGTGTTTGTTGTATTGTTAGTCCTGTAGAGTATAGGTATTTCATACGATAAAAGTATACCCACCTACTTATTTCATTGAGTTTTAGTAGGTACCTATATTAATTTGTTTCTGTTTGTTTTGAACTTTTGACTAAATCTCGCCCGTTTGGTAGAAGTTTAAAAACATTATGTAGTATTAGTATCAGTATTGTACCCGTGCGAAGCCGGGGCGGGTCGCTAGTTAATAATAATTTGTGTATACGTTCGTGCTACGGCGTAGGGATATCTCTACGCCGTAGCACACGCTACGACGAATCGAACCTAATGCTAGTAATGCGGGATTTACACGGGTGACAGGTACAAGTTAGAGGCCGACTACATGAAGTTGCAGCAGACGACGTGTCGTTGCGACACGTCATTTCTATGTATTTCTATGAATGTGTTGCTAGCTTCGTGTCGCTAGCTGCGCAGGGTATTTCATAGAAATACATACAAACCAGTAATGTCGCGACGACACGTCGTCTGCGGTTGCTTCATGTGGTCCGCTCCAATCGGCACCTTAAAGTTGCACGATTCTTGCTGCACATCGACCGTGTAAATGGCAGTTGGACTGACATTGCTCAAAATTTCCATGACATTCTCAAAATTGCCAATTAGGCGATTGATTTTCGCCATGCGGTTTCAGTCACCCACATGGGTGACCGACATTAAATTTACACAAATCCCGCATTATCATGGTTCAATTTGATTCGGCGTAGCGTGCGCTACGGCATAGAGTTATGTCGGCCGCGTAGCGTGTACTACGGCGTAGATATATCTCCAAAAGATTGCCAAAGAATATATTATATTAGTACTTAACATAATATTTTTTTTTTTATATAAAATAAGGGGGCAATCGAGCAAACGGGTCACCTGATGGAAAGCAACTACCGTCGCCCATGGACACTCGCAACATCAGAAGAGCTGCAGGTGCGTTGCCGGCCTTTTAAGAGGGAATACGCTCTCTTCTTGAAGGTTTGTAGGTCGTATAGGTCCGGAAATACTGCTGGTGACAGTTCGTTCCAGAGTTTTATAGTGCGCGGCAGAAAGTTACGCGAGAAACGCACGGTGGAAGACTGCCACTCATCAAGGTGATGAGGATGGAATATTTTTCGCGTGGGACGATGGCGAAAAGTTGCAGGTGGTATGATTCCGAACAATTCCTCAGAGCACTCCCCGTGATACAACCGATAGAGGATGCAGAGTGAAGCTACATCTCGGCGTAATTCCAAAGGGTCCAAGCTGTTTGAAACACAATGACAGTCAACAATTCGAGCGGCCCTTCGTTGGATACGATCCAGAGGGAGCAGTTGGTATTTTGGTGCTCCTGCCCAGAGATGAGAACAATATTCCATATGAGGCCGAATCTGCGCCTCTGTTGAGAACACCAAGCTTCTTCGAGGCTAACTTGGCCTTACCCTCTAGATGATATCGGAATTGGACTTCGCTCGATATGCTAACGCCGAGTATTTCAATGCTAGGGGAGATGGTTAAAGATGTGCCCTCAAAACGAGGATGTACGACCATAGGTGACTTTTTAGCGGTGAACGCGCAGACTTGTGTCTTGGCGGGGTTAAATTGGACTAAGTTACATCTACCCCATTCAGAGACTTTCTCCAATGAATTCTCTATTTTAAACACAAGTTCGTTTCGACTCTCGATGACATTTAGCCGAGAAATATTAGGGGAGCCGGTATATACAGCATCACCTGTACTATCATCCGCATAACAATGAATGCCGTTGGTCTGTAACATGTCATTGATATGCAGTATGAATAGGGTAGGCGATAGCACACAGCCCTGAGGGACACCAGTATCAACTGACTGAGTTTCCGAGCATTCGCCGTCAACTACGACCTTTATGCTTCTGTCTGCTAAGAAACTTGTGACCCACTTGCATAATTTCTCGGGCAGCCCGTATGATGGAAGCTTTGAAAGCAGCGCTTTATGCCAAACCCGATCAAAGGCCTTCGCAATGTCCAAACTAACAGCCAATGCTTCTCCCTTCGACTCAATTGCCTGAGCCCAACGATGAGTTAGGTACGCCAAGAGATCACCAGCCGAGCGACCCTTACGGAACCCGTATTGTTTGTCGCTTAGTAATCCCTGGCCGTCCAAGTATCGAAGAAGCTGGCCATTGATAATGGATTCCATTATCTTTGAGAAGAGAGAGATTATGGCGATTGGTCTATAGTTGGAAGGATTTGAGCGATCACCTTTTTTGGGGATCGGGTGCACCAAGGCTGTCTTCCAAGAAGCCGGGACGATGCCAGAGGAATAGGAAAGCCGAAAAAGGCGCGTCAAGACCGGAGCCAACTCTGGAGCACACTTTCTCAACATAATAGGAGGGATTCCGTCAGGCCCACTCGACTTTTGGATATCAAGGGAACGGAGGGCTTTTCGCACTGAGCGCTGATGAAACCGAATATCCGACATGAAGCTCGTGCATTGCGGTATGGTCGGCGGTTTCTGCCCCCCGTCATCTAGGGTCGAGTTAGACGCAAAGAGCTTGCCCAGAAGATCGGCTTTGTCTTTTGCGTCCTGGGCTAACGATCCATTTCCTACGTGTAGGGATGGTAGGGTTGGCTTGCAGAAATTTCCCTCAATAGCTTTGGCCAGAGACCAGAATGCACGGGTTCCCGAGGGGAGGCGCTCGAGTCTCTTGCCAATTCTATTGACGTGCTGTTTCTTTGCCCAAATGATCTCTTTCTTGAGGGACCTAGAGGCATGGTTGTACTCCATTTTATATGTGCTGGTATTTAAATCCCGAGTAGACACTGCATTGGCCCAGGATTGGTAAGCCTCCTGCTTCCGGCGAGAAGCTTTTTTGGAGGATGAACCAAACCAGAGACGAAATCTGCCGCCAGTTGGCACTACAGAGGACGAACCGAAAAGTTCCATCCTCTGCACTACCACATCGGCAACAGAGTTGGCAGTGTTGTCGGGATCATCCGGCGAGAAGCACACGTGCCCCCAGGGATAGGATGCAAAAAACGACCGAATCCCATCCCAGTCTGCTAACTTGTAGTGCCACACACGACGGTATTTAAGAGCACGCTGTCGTAACACCGTCGTGAGTGGCACAGAACTCCTGACAAGGCAATGATCCGATGAACCAAGTGGAGCGGTTACGGATATTTGGTAGCCATCAGGATTTGAAGTCAGCAGAAGGTCCAACAAGGAAGGATTCTGACCGTCCACATCTGGGATTCGCGTAGGCGTAGTAACCAGTTGTGTTAGGTCGTAGGCAAAGTCGCATACAGATCTCCCAGCATGATCAGATTTACTGGAATTGAGCCAGTCGGCGTGGTGGGCATTAAAGTCGCCAAGTATTATGATCTCTGCGGATGGGATCTGCCACTGTACAAAATCTGAAGCAGCTTGCAGGTGTTCCAAGAGTCGGTCCGTCTCGGTGTCACCACTATGGGACCTATATAAGCACGCATAGACGCGAGGGTGGTCGTCGCATTCTATGCGGAGCCATAATGTTGACAGGTCCCTGTCCTCAAGATTGCTGAGGCGGCGAGAGCTGATATCATCTCTGATATACACACACACTCCAGCTTTGGGCAGAAAGGAGTGCTCGAGATAATACCCTGGGTGGGAAAAGTATGGTGTGTCACTTCTCCGAGATATCTGCGTCTCGGTTAAAAAAAGCAAAGCCGGCTTTGCCGTCTCAAGGTGGTAATGGACGGCATTAAGTCGAATAGTAGTTAAGCACAACGAAAAAGCCGTATGGATTGAATAACCTCATCTAAAAGGGTTACCCCTTCATAAGCGCTAACCAAGTAACCTCTTCGAGCGACTTTAGATTGTAATTCTTTACGAATAGGGTCAATTATTGTATGCGTTAGCGTACGCTACCGGCTGGCGCATGCGCACTGCGTGAGCTGGGTTCAACTCGATCACTACTTGCACGCAACAATGTATCTTAAGATGTAGGACGAACGGCTATATTATGGTAGAACAGAAATTGCGCTCACGCACGCCTTCTTCTCCCCGTTAATTTGTTAACTGTTTTTACTTGCACTTTGCTTGTTTATTCACGTCTTATTTCGTTCTTGGTTAATATTTTCTAACCAAACGAAACTACGTTTGTATGGGATTTCGACGCTCCGTCTAAACGTAAAATTCGTTAATACAACTATAAGGGTTAAACGTCTAAACGTTTAACCTTCCAAGCCGTTTAGCTGGGCCTTGATTATTAATCATGTTAACCGAAAGAGCATGGCATCGACTGAGCGAAGCGAGCGACAGCCATGCTAGCGACGAGAAGCGCGCGAGCCCTGAATAATGCGCGGGCAGAAAGGGGACGTTGACAAACGAAACACCAACGTGTACAAACTAGATATGAGCGCCGCACCGGCGGCGCCGACGATTTTGCCGCGCCGCCGCCGCCGCGAAAATCTATCGGCGTGCCGAGTGACAGATTTCAGTTAGTGACTATGAGCATTCATATTACCCAAGTCATTTATTATACCCATATAAACCCTACTTCTTTCATGCTTTAAACGAGAAGAAGGTGTTTAACCTCCACGTTCATCAAAAGGGAAATGAGCATCAAATTCTTTATTCTTTATTAAACACACAAAATAACATACAATAGAATAAACATGTAATATACATCACATAAATCTAATCCCATGCTAAGTTAAGACTTGTGTTGCGTGACTATCAAAGGCAACAATATGCTTACTAGAAAAGCAGATCTACTGATACGGCGATAATGGAGCTAGTAGATCGCATTAATATAGCTATTGAGGAGTTTGCGCTGAGTGCATTTCTAGATATTGAAGGTCAACCTCAACCCTTATAGCCTGGCTTCTAGAAATGTAGATTCAGCTACAGTAGAGTGGATAGATTATGGGATTGACACTTTGACCCAAGGCTTTGGCAGTTTGACCCAAGGATGCACACAGAAAAGGGTGGGGTCACCGCTGGAGTAGTCCGTGGTAGTGAATGGGCTGCTAACTGAAGATCTAATAATAATAATAGCTACCAACAACCATTTCGGTGACGGTGGCCGGTTTATTTTTATAGTGCCCTGGTATGTGCGCAGTACACAATAGCACTCTCTCTTCCTCTACTCTCACAGCCAGTAACCCAGTTGGACGAATAACCGACACGACTGAAGAGAATGATCTCTCGACCTCTCATGCCCATTCGACGCATGGATCATCTTTCTTGTCAGACAATCAGGTGATTAGCCTTTTTTTCGTGGGGAAATGCTTTATGCATCCCCGGCGGACTGCGGACGCCAGCCGGGGTATGTGGGACTCACCCGGGTGCGAGGCGAGGAGCGCACCCGGATTTGCCACTAAAACCCCATGGTGCCTTCTTCCCCGCTGTAGTGCTAGACCGCCGGACCCACAAAAGCGATAACAGCTGCGGCCTACCAAGCGGCTTTTGCATGATATCGCAGAGCCTTCGCATGGCAGTTTGTTCTGCCAACACTTCGGGAGAGCAGTCCAGGCACTGGACGCTCTGCTACCGGGAGGACTCGTGCATTGGGCGACGGATTCCCCAATCCGTCACCCAAGTCCTTTAGGCAGGTAACTGGCGCTCATATATAGCGCGCCTGCGCCCTTGTCTTCGCCTACGAACAGGGTCTGCGACTACATCCGCCTCTCTCTCCCGTTCTGTGGCCTCCTTTTGCGAAATCACGGTTTCGCAAAAGGTGGCCACCGCCTTAAAGGCCTCTCTGGAACGAACCATCCCTTCAAGGATGGCCGGGAGACTTAGCTTTGCTCCAATTACGGCGCATAGCATTGCTCGCTGCTCGTCCCAGGCGAGGCAAGACTCGAGCGTATGCTGCGCCGTGTCGTCACTGTCCAGGCAGTGGTAGCGCTGGGGCAACGGTTCTCTCTGGGCCGTGTAGTGCAGGTAATGGCCGAAACACCCGTGCCCAGACAGCATCTGCACCATCCGGTATGAGAGGGTGCCCTGTCTATGCGCCACCCACTCCCGTAAAACCGATCTGATTGCGGCCACTATTCTGTGGCCAGCAGTTGGAGACACCATTCTGTCTTGCGCGCTTGACGACAATGCGCGGGCGGGCGGGCTGTCAATTCGGGAGATACCCTTTCTCCGCGCTGTTTAAACTCCGACGTGCGGCGGTAGATCTCCGCTAGCACGCGAGCCTCCAGATTCCATGGAGGGGTTCCAGCGAGAGCAAGAGCTGCTTCGTTTGATACTGTGCGGTACCCGCTTATCATTCTCAGCGCCATGGCTCGTTGTGTTCGCCGCAGAAGTACTCTATTTGCAGCACTCAGGTCATCCGCCCTCGGGCGCTCCATACGGGGCCATTGACTGTAGGACCCCCGTGTAGAGTCTCCGACAGCTGCAGGCCACTTGCGCAATATCATCGCAATATTGCTAAAATTCATTCATTCGCAGAATACCTTGCAATTCTGCTTAATGTTGCTAATTCACCACTTTGGGATTTTTTGGGGAGATTTTGAAATTTGAGGTAATTTTAACCGACTTACAAATAAGGACGCGGTTATACGTTCGGCTGTGTATATAGTATGTGTGTTTTTTTGTATGATCAACGATTACTCCGCCGTCTGTGTGCCGATTTTCAATTTTTATATATTTATATAATTTTCTTTTGATTTCAAAGTGGTGACCTGATGATGGGATCCACAAGAAATCGAGGGAACTCCTCGAAATTTATATACACATATTATAGTGATTTTGACGTTTTTTGAAGTAGTCCAAGCATAAGCATATGCTACCAAAAAGTAATATTTTGCTCCAAGGGCTCCAAGGTATACCCTGGATCCAAAAGTACTGAACAGAATTCCTGACTAAGGAGTTATAAATACATGTTTGGGGATTTCGGCGATTGAGGATTATTTATATTTAGGTAAGGTAATCAATGAAGTACAAAAATTTCGTGATAAATTCTTATTCTTCGACTGGCAACTCGTTAGACGTCACGGCGAGTTTCGTTTGACGTATGGACTATGGAGATAGTTTGACGTTTCACCGTTCACGTTTGTTTATAAACAATGCGGCCCTCGAAACCAAATCGCTTTTATGGTCAATTTCACTAACTAAATGGTTATTTTTCACTAACACGGCTCACACTAACTAAAATGCAAAAGTTAAGACACTTAAGCAATTCTGCTTGTAAATCTGTCAAATGCAAGCATTTCAGCCAATTTCAGCATATGAATTGTATCCAAATCATATTATGAATTGCAATTCAAGTGGCCATTTTACGATCGCTGTCATCTTTCATACAATAATTATAACAAGAATTGAAAATGAATTGCTAAAATGGCCTTTTTAGACCTGCTGGACTCCGGTCTTCCAAAGTTGGGCAGGAGGCGCCCGAGAACCGCAGCCGTTCTCTTCAACTTGGGCGCCAAATCCATTAAAACCAGACCAGCTACGCAGGAGTTATTTTATAGTGGCCAAGTGTGTACGCAGTACACAAGAGCACTTTCTGTTCCTTTACTCCCGAAAACTAGTGGGACAGATAACCTAAACGACTGGCGAGAGATCAGATGCAGGGCCGAATTTTCACATGTCCAGCCGTCGCATGGATCATCTCTCTTGTCAGATATTCAGGTGATCAGCCTGCATTGTCCTAACCAAACTTGAAAACAACATTTTTTTCGTTGTTAATTTGCGGAAATCGATCCCACGACCTTCGAGTCGAGAGCTCTAAATATCACTAGGTTGTCAGCCTCCGTCGTCCAGGCTGACAACCTAGCGATACTAGTGGTGAGCAAATGCGCATCAGTAGTCGCTGGGTTAATGTAATCAGCACTGCAGAAAATCGACGAAAATTGGTGCAAAAGGGTCAAACTAACAGTCAACGCTAATAAGACAGTCTTGATACCTTACACCAAGAAGAGGAAGTTGGAGGGACTAAAACCCCCAACACTCTTCAGGAGAACTACCACGTTTGCGAGCGAGGTCAAATATCTTGATAAGTATTACTTGGAATAAGTACATCGAAGACATTATGAAAAAAGCAAGATGTGCTCTGGGGTTCTACCCGAGACTTGTCAGCTATAATGAGGCCTTCGGTAGAAGGCAATGTTATGCATGGCTATACACAGCTATAGTGAGACCGATAGTCACATATTGCGAAGTGTGGTATGCCACACTATGCAGCTAAAAAAGTTGTACATATCAACTGCATCAAAACATTAAATAGTGTACAGAGGCTGGCCTGTCTCAAATCACGGGTGCGCTCTCTTCGGCACATTCACATGAAGCCCTGATAAACCTGACCACTGCTTGTTCATATGGAGGCTAAGGTGGTTCTCAGGGCCATGACGGCAGGTAGAATGTAACAGGCCTAAAAGCATAGCTTCTAAAAGCTATACCTGCTTTTCAAAACTTCTGGGGAGGACGGGGAAGGATAGGTCCCAATTAATTTTCATCCTAGTAACATAATTTGGTTCACAGACAGATCCAGGAAAGACAACCGGGTGGGCGCTAGACTATGGGGAAGGAACCACCTATAGGCAGATATGCTTGTTTTGGGTTATGCACCGTGTTTCAGGCTGAGATCTTAGCTATTATTGGTTGTTCACTAGAGAGAGCCTTATTTAGGCTCTCTCTAGTGAACAAAGTCAGTTATACAAAGGGCTTCAACGTCAGTTCCTGAAAAAAAGGGCGTTGATAAAACGAAAATAGAAAAAGATTACAGTGATTATACTCTCTGGAATCAACGCACAGTTAATTTTTTTATAATATAATAATAATAACGTTTATTTCATCTCCACAAATTACAGTTGATCTTATTTTAATCATAAACAGTTTACACAAAAAATTGTAACTTGTGGGAGATCTGGAGTCTAAACTAAGCCAGGCCTGTAATATAGATCTCCAGGCCCCCCATACATATTGCTAGTATGCAAGCACACACACACACACACACACATACACATACACACACAAATCCCATTTTTCACACACAATCGTTTCTTCATCGCTTCAGTTCAGAAACACACTTGCATACTGTACAATTTGATAAGAACAATTTTTTATTTAATTTATTATACAGAATGCCTCCTACATATGGAACAAACCTCTGTGCAAATGAGGTGTTTACAGCTTTAGGCTCACAAACCGCATAACTTCGTCTCGATTGGGCGACGTGTGTTCTTCTGTCTTCTGAAGGAAAAATATTATTATGTGTATGTAGTATAGTATGCATTAAATAAAGTTGCCGAACGGTAGGAACTTGAGCATCCTCGTAAAGTTTAGTTGTAGGGTAAAAATAGGGCTTAGCAAGGCTAACTTTTAGTATCATTCTCTGGGCTCTTTCAAGAGTTAGCAATTTAGTTTTAGAGGCTCCGCCCCAGGTGGTGATACAGTAAACTATTATGGATTGCACCAATGCTTCATAGACTGACTTTACAATCTGCTTATCTGCTACATCCCGTAGTGTTTTAAATATGTAAAATAGTTTTCGAATTCTGTTACTTAAAGAATTTATATGATTTTCAAAAGTTAAATTAGAATCTATTTCCACGCCAATATATTTTATATTATTAACACGAGAGATTATAGAACAGTTACATGTTGAATAAGGGGGAAAATTGCATTTGTGAGCATAAATTTTGTTTATATCATTAACTATTTCCCTACGGTTTTGGGTGGAGAACACAATGTATTTAGTTTTATCTTCATTTAAGGTAAGGGAGTGGAACATTAACCAGTGGCAGATTTTGTTAAATCCCTCTTGAGCAAAATTAAAAACTTCTTTAATTGAGTCTCCATAAAAGGTAAGAGCTGTGTCGTCTGCATACGCAGAGATACGGCAGTTTTTAATGTTAAGTGCACAGAGCTCGTTTACGTAGCAGAGAAAAAGTGTTGGGCCTAGTATGCTACCCTGTGGCACTCCAAATGTAATCGGCAATTCATCACTAACTTTGTCACCAATTTTCACGCACTGAGTTCTATTACGGAGATAATCAGATAACAATGCCAGTGAGGTTCCTCTGATACAGTGAGCTTCTAGTTTATCCACAAGACAGGGGACAGAAACAGTGTCAAAGGCTTTAGCGAGGTCGAGAAATATGGTTACGCATTTCTTTTTACTGTCCAAGTTATGAACTATAAAGTTAACAAGATCTAGTACTGCATTATTTGTTGAACGGCCTGGTCTAAAACCATATTGTGAGTTTGAAAGAAGATTGTTTTCTTCTAAGTATTTAACAAGTCTAGTATTAATGAGGCGTTCAAATAATTTTGAAATAGTAGTTAAAATTGCAATCGGTATATAGTTGTTGACACTGCTCCTATCACCCGCCTTGTAAATCGGATGTACTACAGCTCTTTTAAGTTCATCAGGGAAGATACCAGCAGCAAAGCAGCCATTAATTAAATCAGTGAGAATTGGCGTTACTGACGGAGATATTTTTTTGAGGATATCGGCACTTATTTGATCTATACCTGGTGCGCAGTCGCTTTTTAGCGATTGTATTGTTCTCATAACTTCATCGTTGTCGGTAGGTAAGAGGACAAAAGATTTTGTTGGTGGGATAATAGCTTTTTGGCTATTATCCCACCAACAAATGGCTGGAACAGCAAAGTGCCGAAATTTATCTGCTGATTGTTTTCCAATATTATAAAAGTATTTGTTTATTTGATTAATTGCATCTACAGGGTCTTTTTTTTCTCTCTCTTCTCTTCTTAATTTTGAAAGCGGTACCAGCCGGGCCCAAACAATATTCTACAATATTTTATAGAACTTACGTTCATATTTGCTGGTACCGACTTCAAAATTAATAAGATTGAGTAGATAAATAGTAAAAATTTTAGCCGAATTTGAAAGGGGAATTATTTAGAGATTAAGTTTTATTTCATACTTTTTTGTGTATTTTTACTTTGGAAGTCTGTTTATTTTTTTGTTTAAAAATAATAATTTCACCCTTTTTAGAGATGTATTTTCTTAAGTTATTATTAATACGTCTTAAGAACGTCTAAACTAAACGATCGAATGTATAATTGAATACGCGCCAAGCTAGCATAAGGTGCTATTAAGATGATGATGATGATTACTGTAAGTAGTGTTGCCCAAATCAGTCTTGTTATTGGTCTAAAATAACGTTTAATGAATAGCAATAGGCTAAAAGGTAATTGCGAGACTTGCGAGACTCTTGCGAGACTCTTGCTGCAAGACCAAGACCAAGACTGATTTGGGCAACACTAACTGTAAGTTATAAAGTGGCATATGCTTGCAGTTCATTAAACAATGCCGAAATTTCCAAACGCATATCTTTAAAGACTGAGGAGTTCTATACAGTGCTTTTCGATCCAGGGTATACCTTGGTACAATATCTTATTTTTTGGTAGCATATGCTTGTGTTACTTCAGTAAAAGTCAAAATCACTATATGTGTGGATATAAATTTCGAGGAGTTCCCTCGATTCCTCATGGATCGCATCATCAGGTTCCCACTTTAGTGACTAAAGGACCAATTTCGAACTAAACCCTTTACAACAACAAAATAATTTTGCAAATAGGTCCATAAACGGCAGAGTAATGTTCAAAGATATCCGTGTTAGTGTAAAATACTATGAGAAATACCTTTTATGTCATCATAATCTGATGATCTATGGTGTGATAGTGGTGATGTTGATGATGATTACTCTAACTGACAGGGTGGCATATGCTTGCAGTTCTTTAAACAACGCCGAAATCCCCAAACATGTATCTATAAGGAGCCAGGAGTTCTGTTCTGTACTTTTGGATCCAGGGTATACCTTGGAGCAAAATCTTACTTTTTGGTAGCATATACTTGAACTACTTCAGAAAAAGTCAAAATCACCATATGTGTCCATATAAATTTCGAGGAGTTCCCTCGATTCCTCATGGATCCCATCATCAGGTCACTACTTTGATATCAAAAGGACCAATTTGGGATTACACCCTATACATCACAGAAAAAATTTTGAAAATCGGTCCACAGGCGGCGGAGTAATCGTTGAACATACAAAAAAAAAATATATATATATATACAGCCGAACGTATAACCGCCTCCTTTTTTGGGAAGACGGTTAAAAAACCTTTTCAAGGTCACGCCGCCGACGCCGCAGCCGCCGACCCAAAAAAGTCGGCGTGCCGCCGCCGAGCCGATCTACCTCCCATCGGCGCTCATATCTAGTACAAACTAATTAAGTTGATATTCAGGGGGTAGGTACTTATTAAAAATCATACAATATTAAACTTCATATAAATATGTATATACTTAATCGCCTACTTAACACCTATATTTTTCTTAATTATTTAGATTTTCTAATGTGATTAGGTTAGGTTATTTAAGTAGGTACATTAGAATTATTATCTATGGTTACATTGGCGAAATCTAATAACCTGATACATAAGAAGGTATATGTATGATCGCTTCACGGCTTACTGCAGGAAACGAAATTATTAAAAGATGGCCCCGTCCCTCCTGCAAAAAATCTTAGATAATAATATAAAATACCAATCAAAAGTCAGAACCAAGAAATCGGACGTGTGTGGGGATAAAACCTCTTCAATAGCGGAAACCCAAACCAGGAAGCGCTTTCCCTTTCAAACCCCCGGTAAGCGCTTACGTTTTCGTTAGTGTTTCCCAATTCATAGGGTAAGCCTTATTTTGGGTTACCCAATCAATAGGGTTTCCCAAATGGTTATGGTTACCAAATGACCTGGGTTTCCTTTTATAAGGGTTTTGAAATTAAACGGGTTTTCCGGTCCCTGCTTGGGACACGTCAGCCGGGGTTGACGCTTTTTAATTTGATTGTTTTAAGTGGTCTGCGACAGTGTTTCGTTTGAGTTCTATGTAGGTACTTATTTACAATGGTCAATTATATGACCAGCTAAAGAAGATTAATTTTAATACAAAACCATGCGCCTGTTTCCCGTCAGAATTTTTAGTAAAATTGTATCTACGTATGAGAATTTACTAACTACATCGTCAAATTCAACAATCGCAATCTAAAAACTAGTAAATCCAAATGTCGAAAATACCTTTCAGTTTCGCATTTGTAGCTTTTGCAGGGTTCGTAAATATCCGATATTTATAATAAATATCAAAATATCAGATATCTTTGATTATATATATCCGATATTTATGATTTTTTGATATTTTCAAAATTACATACAAATCTCATAGGTACTCTGATATGTTTTTTCGTAATAGTTGAATCGAAATAATTTGTATGTCTGATAATTTGAAGATAGGGAAGTAAAATTAAACTCATTTATTTATTATTATATATTATATTAAATATTATATTAAAAGTTTTCAAATCAATTAAAAATCAACGATAGATACTTTTGAGTATCAATTTAAATAAACCATAAAACCATAAAATGACTTGTTTATAACCAGAAGAAAAAAAAGTGTATTAATTTTATCAGTCGAATTAATTTGACACATGGTATAAATGGTATAACAATAGTATAATAACAAACAAGGAATTTTCTTCCGAAAAACAGGGGGTCACGTGGGTGTCATATGCCGTTACAAGCCGCGTCGACGGCTATGATTAGTTAATGTCGTGTCAAATTGCAAGTTTTTGATGACCTAGGCTTGTGAAACTCTCGGAAAATAAGACCTGTGTTGATGTAAGATTTAAAACATTCTTTTACATTTTTAAATATAAATATCAATTTTGATATAATATATCAAGCATAAATATCAATTGATATATATCATGATATATATACGATATATATCAATTGATATATATCATGCTAACCCTGAGCTTTTGTATACGCATTTGTATTTTTATAATAAAACTCTTCATTAATACTTCTATATATATTTTTTTTTGTTTTATTCCTAGTACTCTACATACACATACTACGAATACCTACACAAAATGTAGAACAGATTATAATAAAACACATTATTGTGACAACCCTGCAGCAATGACGAATACCTACACAAAAGCGGCATTTCGCGCGACTTCAAACGCGTTGGACCACTGTATCTCTTTATTACACTGTGGTATAAGCGTGTATAAGGCAATACAGTAGGCTATAAAGTGACCACATGCTGCGAAGTGATAATGTCGGTTTTATGGAGCCTCCTTTACTTAATTTCGTATAAATTACGCTACAGCCTTCTGTTGAGCCAGTAAAATAATATTAACTTCTTCGCTGTAATAGAAAGTTTTTAAGGACTACTTTATTTAATTGCCGTTTAATTAAACGTTTATAAAGCTTAAGTGTTTAAAGTGGGGTTTTGATTAACCTGCGTTTATTATGACATAAATATTGTTCATTTTAATTTATCAGCACCACACACTAGACAATGCGTATCACGTAATAGTAAGCGTTTACCGTCACTAATAGATACCTACCACCGACATTAGAGGAGCGATACAAATGCATTGCTGGTATTTCGATGTATAGCACTCTCACGATAAACTTCGCGTTGCTTATATTATGTCTCCATTATCATTTTACTATGGTTTATTTAATTAATTAAGGCACTTTTGCCAAACACATTATAAGGCTTTGCCGTCAACGCTCATGTAAACTGGGGCGATTGTAGCGTGGAAGTCATGGGACTGCCTTTCAGTGGCGAAGGCTGGTTCCTTCATAGGGAAGCCTGTATAATAGGTAGGGATTTGGATGAAGGTCTTCAAAAGGTAAGCGGTAAGGGAAGCCGATAGGAATGGAGTTATAGGAACCCCTCGCCTCTGCTGCCTTTTCAGACTAATATTATTGGATGATTGATTGAATGTTTGGGTATGACTGTCTATCATGTTGAAAATTTTAACAAACGGATAGTTCGTAGTATTAATAGATAGGCTACTTTTATCCTAGAAAAAATATATGATTCCCGCGTGAAAGATATGTTTGATCTTGCGTGAATCGCGGGCAACAGCTAATAAAAAATATGTCAGTTATGCAGCTGCAGCGCTGCTGCCGCTTAGATGTGAGGATAATCTAGCAAATGGGTATTGTTCCAGGAGAACGTGGCGTTCTTGGTGCCGTGGGTGGTGGGCTGCATGACGTGCATGGCGCTGGAGGCGATGGCCATGGTCTACTCCAATATACTGAGGGACCACGTTAATAAGGTGTGTTTATTGTTGTATGTTAATATTTGTCTACACTAATGTTAAAAAAGAGGAATGTTTTTTTGCATTGATTCGGCTCCGAAACTACTGGATCAATTTGGATGGCAGTAGAGTTTACCACAGGGAAGGAATTACGAGTAGAAGCTAATTTTTATTTGCGGTAAAATGTAAAATTTCCTTTTGCGCGTGTGAAGTAGTGGGAAATATCTAATAAACTGTAAAGTTTCGATTGTTTAAAGTAGAATTTCAACTAAACTTTAAGTTAGGATGTATAATGTACCACGAACAATTTTTAATGCCAAAAAAAAAAAACACACGATGCATAAATAAAATAAATACTAGACACTGCGTTACGACGACGCGTCGCACAAACGACGTCGTACAATTTTTGAAAATTGTATCATGATGCGACGTCGCTTTTGGCAATGCGTCATCGTAACGCAGTGTTGTAGCCTCGCCCTTATGTACAATTTAAAAACAAACATCCTCTTACTTATTATTTCCACGCTAAGATTTTATCATCTGTTTAGTATTCTGTGGTCGGACAGGCATTTTCATCAACATTAATTACTTATACAAGGAGAAGGCACTCCTGTTTTATGTCACTGTAAATTAAAATATTACATAATGTTTATACAGTACGTTGTACACGTTTTTCATAACTGTAGGTTTTTTTTAATAATCTGAAATATCATACTTCTTAATTAAGAGGATACTATATAGAAGACTATCCATGCTACGTTAAGTTTTGACCCCAGATCTCAAAGTGGCGGCAATTTGATAAATAAAATAATATAGTCTCCTGTGTAAAGGCTGTAATACACGTACGGATCTGATCCGGAACAAAACCAACTTGGTGCTTTCTCTCTAAAATTAGGGAAATCCTGTAAGAGTGCGGTTTGTGAGGAAAATAACATCTAAAAATATATTTTAGAGGTTTGTATTTTCTTGTTTTTGACTAAATAATTAAGCTATTGGACTTAATCGACAAGCGGTTCGAAAAGTAAACATGTAGAAAATAAGAATTGGAAAGTATATTTTAATATTTTAAGGAAAGAATAATATAACAGAACAATATTTTATTATTATTTGTTTATAAGTTTATTGAAGTTTGGGGAGAAATATTTTTGAGAGTCGGAACACTGCACAAAAATCGGAATGCAATGTATAAACAGAACTTTGTGCTAATCCTATAGATCTGAAAATCAAGGACATGGGTGTCATGATGGCATAATTGATAGACCATGTAGACCAAATCGGTACGTTTGTAAGTATTCTTATACCTATTGCATTATTAAAATGACCAAACAATATCAAAAGTTAACATTACTGCTTAGTATTGATGACAAAACGTAAATTGTGCTGAATGATTGTAATAGTTATAACACTGGATAGAGAGGCCTTAACCGTACCTTATTACGTGTAACCAGGTGAGTGTCATTGCCAATATCGATCACGCCCGCCCTTGATAACTCCCTTTGTCCTCGATATAATACTATTTTTACCGCACAATGTCATAATCGTAATTTTCCACTATTCGCCCCATTAGGTTTTATGACGTAAGCAGAGATTTAAATCTTTAGACAAGCCCTTCCCGTTACCACGCCGTAATATTTTTCATCGTCACTTTAAAACGAGTGAGCTAAAGCTCATTTAATTTTGTATTAGATGATTGATGACGGAATCCACTATATTTTAATTACCTGCTGCAATACAAATTGAGATAGCTATACATTTTGGTGGGAAACGGTATCCGTTGGTATGTACACAGTACCTATAGAGAGAACAGTAGGACGTCTAAGGCCACTCGTCGAGTAATTTACCTACTTTTCTGTTCGCGCAAGGGCTGCACGTTTATTATTGGTAATAATTTTTTGTATGTAATATCAGCATAATTAGGTTATTATTCATTTAATAAAGGAAATAAAAAAAAAATATGAAGTCTTTATTATAAACATAATCGTCGGCAGTCGCAAGTCGTAACTCGTACTGAAGTACTGAACGTGGTACTCGGTTCACGGGTTAAAATACGCGTGAACCGAGTACCGCGTTCAGTCACACTCACGGCACAGCCCATAAATAATACAGATATATATTAGTAGCACAGCCCGTACTGAAAGAATACTTAAAAATACTTATACGAGGCGTGTGCGTGCGTATAGGCGCTCGGCGCGGCACGCACACATTTAAACCGATCACGGCACGTTTGTATACAGAAATTTAACTGTTCTTTAAACTGTGATACGTACCTCTATGAGCGTTTTTTGGGCAACAGGGCATATCTAAGTATCTTCAATGCTTACACCCGTGTTACGACCGCCGCGGCGCCGCTGCAATACGATTTATATGGATTTTAGCTCGCTCATTAACGAACTCAAACCTAAAGCGACAAAGTTTTAAACGATAGTCATTTACATTTTGGTTTCATAATATTCATTAATTGTCCATAACAATTGATGATAGTAAAAGTAGTAGTTGATAGTAAACATAATATCACTAATGATTCCTCATTAGTGACCGATCTAGCATAATATAATATGTTGTATATATAAGTCAAATACCATCGATATAATTCTAGATACACAGTACACACGCTATCTATATCTTAATTCACTATGGACTTAATGGGATAACTACATCAATACCATCCCTATTAATCTGTAGCGATGAGAGAATTCCATTCTATTAGATGCTAAGATTGAGGGCTTACTGTAACATTATTATTTGTAACACCTAGTTTCAGGCGCTGTTTTAGTTCTACTCGTAATGGATTAAATATTAAAATACAGAGATAGACACGTTTCGTTTAAGTTTCGTCAAATGTAATCAGTTATTTTCTATCGTTATAAACTTCTATGTAGAGGTACCACATAGAAGTTTATAACGAGGGAAAATAACTATTACACTTGACTATTAAAACTGTTAATTTATTAAATTTAATTAAAAAGTTAATTTCGCAGAAATCGTATATTTTCCACGATAAAATATGCTTGCCTATGTTTGGCACAGATGTAGAGTAGACCACGGGACCTTTCTCGTGGTCTACTCTACATCTGTGCCAAATTTCATCAAAATCGGTCCCGTAGATTTGGAGCCTATTTAATGCAAACAAACAAATAAATAATCTTTTCCTCTTTATTAGTTGTGTAATTGCTATGTAACTTTACAGAACTAGACACTGAAATTATAAATTAATCATCTACCATCGCCACATTTTACGGCATTACATATTACTGTAGCCCAATAATAGGGTATTATCCTATGATGAAAATATACATCAGATTGTTGATATTTTATCGCTAAACATTAATTTAAACCAATTTAACCAACTTTTTACACAAAAATATGTATGATTTTTATAAAATATCAAAAATAAAATTATGAATTTTTCATGTTTGACCACGTGACTAAAAAATTCCATAAAGAATAGCCAGCATCAGAATCATTAAAGTCATGCGTCAGTGAGTAATAGCCACTTTTTCCGCATTTCAGTGTTCTTTGGTATGGTCACAAAGATTTTCTCCTGTGTTTTAATAGACGTATTAGTGCATTTTGGCACTACGCACCATTTATAAGGCATTTTTAATAGGCTTAAAACATTTATTTAAAAACTTAAATAGTAGGTATTCTGGGATTTGGCATTGTCAGTGTAATTTGACACATGACAGTTACAATGTTACAAGATACTCTATGGTTACAAGAATGTGACGTCATGACAACTCGTTATAGCGTTTTCGCGCCTATAATATTAATTTAAACTTTTAGGCTAATTTGCAAGGAAAAGAAAGAAATTCACAAAGAATGGTTCAAACTTCTAATGTATTTTGATATTAGGAACAATTTGACATACTTTTCAAAAACTTGGAAAATACCCTATTATATAGGTAGTCAGAATTTACTTTAGTCTTAAAACTTAGTACCGAACCGCTTTTTGTTTCTGTCACAGCTGTGAGCAATTTGCTTGTCCTCGAAACAAAATATTATATTGTCGTTATGCTGTGTCGGAGAAACTAAACTTCCACAAAAATGTTCTTGATGAAAATGAAAAGTTTATAATAAAGTAGTTTGACTTGTTCCTATAATCAACTACAGTAGGCTTTTTCAATTGTTTTACAATTAACTAAGTATATAGTCCGTTTTTCTAAAATATTTGTTAAATCCTGTAATTTTATTTTCAGCAATTCGACGCGATGTGCAAAGCAGAGATATCATTTTTAATACCAAGGATTATTATGAATGTGAGTATTGTTTATAACATTTTATTAGTAGTTAAAGTATTAATATATTCTAGTAATTTTTTGATACATACTCAAAATCGTAATATTGTATACCTACATTATAAAAATATATTAATATAATATATACCCACTTACTAATAAAAAAAATTACACAACGGATAAAATACGACCTTGATGTCTTTATCTGATACGTTGGATAAGTCACTTTGTATAAGTTAGCCGTTGTGTAAATATTTGTGTAACTAAAGGGGTTACGATACAGAGTATAACAACATAATATTTATGTTGTTATACTTTTAGAGCATGCATCATTACGAGTAGGTACGTCATATCGCCGAGGGCTAACTCGTGCCAACGTAGTACTGTTACGAAACCTGTAGAAAGTTGAAGAAGGCGTGTAGCATTGTCTATATTCACATTTTCTGTGCTTTTCAGCGACTTTTCTTAGGCCCTTAACTGAATAACAGACCTATAATCGACGAAGTTGTCTCTAAGTGTAGCCCTAAGCCATTATTTTTGTTACAGTGTTTATGTATATATTGCGTGCTGCGACTCTACCACCTGCTGAGGGCGGGTGTGACGTGGAAAGGCTCTGCTGCTATTGAGCTGTGACTAATGGAAAAGGAACCAGGAGACCCCAAGCTCCCTTGCGAGACCAGTCTGCTGCTGGGCGGCGCTGAAAGCGACACAGACGCCAGTCTTCATTCCCTATGACGAATTAAGGACTATATTATATCCTATTCTAAGCGTAGTGAGTGTTATTTTCATCGTCTTAACTGTCGTAAGCGTTGAGTTTGTTGACTTTAGACTCTTTAAAGTACTGACTTGATAATAGTACATACTTATTCAAGTATGCCTACCTACTAGATCTAATAATTTGAGCCCCTAAGCTAAATTATTGTGTTCTGAAATCTGAAAGTAATTGTAATTGTAAATAATATCTCTACGTTTCGCATGTTATTTATTCGTACAAATTCTTACCCAGATCTGACACTATAAAATGTAACTTAAGCTCAGATATATGTGTGCTGATGTGTGTGTGTAATAGAGAAGAAAATATATAAGAGAGAAACGGAGAATAACATAATTTAAAACTTCATATTATTATCATAGATAGTATATTGTGATGAATGTAAGAAAAAAAAAATGTATATAAATATGAAAAATGTACATAACATAATATATCAGTGTTGAAAATAAATTAGTGGAATAATTTTATATTAAAGTTGTATGTACAGAGAGCATTTTGTGACATATTATTTGCTTGTACCTATAGTTAGACGAAAATACGTTGTCAATGTACTTTAAAACTACAATAAATTATTGAATGTTTATAAGTTTTTTTTTCTATCATTTAATTATATAAGTAACATGATTTTTTTTCATTTTGTAAGTTTGTAAAACTCATATTATCCTACAGATTATAAAATCAAAGCAGAGTATTAACTTACTCTCTTTAAAACATGTGTTTCTAGTTTTGATACTACGTCATATAAAAATATGCCAGCATCCACAAGTAGGTACACGTAAGTACAAGCATTTTCTACAAAACTTTCCGACAGAAACCCATTAGTAAAACAAAGTCATTACCAGATATCAGATATAGCGCTATATCTTATTTCCTTTCAGCTCAAAAGTATAAGAATATCTTATTTCTTTTTCAGCTTAAAGTAAAACGGGAATTCAATACTTGTGCCCACTCTCCGCAAATATTGACCGTTGCAAGAGGTCCGAAGTAGCGGCCACTCGAGACAATCTGTCTCTTTGTTTGGCGTTAATGGAGAAAAATCTTCTAGTTCACTCTTTATTAATTGTCTTCAATTTGATTTTAGGATTTCATTCGTTGATTTACTCTAGTTCTTATACTGCGCTTACATAATATAAATCGGTAAAAAGTTAGATACAAGTTGAAAAACTTTAGTATTAAGATCATGGTCAGAATTATGTTATTAATTATGACTACATAGTCTCATAGTAGACGAGCGTCATAGCGAGATAGGTACATACCTATCTCCTTTATTAGACGTCGAAACTGTAAAAAAAATTAGACTTCACACTACCTTTTATAAGCATAAATTTATTTTATCTTGTCTCTGAATTATTTTTAATTCAAACTGTAGGTAAGCACTAAAGTACTAATTTATCAAACAAAAGGCTTGTAATTCCAAGAAAAGATTATCTAAATCGACACAAAGCCTTATTTCACAATAAACTCGATCAAAAATCAATTTGTAAGAGAAACACGACGAGCTTTCTAGCACCTTACATTTTACTCACAACCTACAAACGCTTTATTGGATTCAGAGAGTGTAATAGCTTTTGACATCGTAATAGAAAATAACGGTGATATATAAATCAAGTTGGTAAACTAATTTGTGTACGACATTTAGAGGAAATATCACTCACGCCGATACAAAATGAATTCTCTGAAGTCTTCACTATGATAATATCATATCTATGAATGCTTGCACACCACGTCAATTAGTTTCCGTGGTAAAGTCTCGAAGAACTTGTATTAAGGGTACCAGACAACTTATTATCCCACCAAAAACATTCTGTAAAAAACTAGCCAAGTCTCGATGGAGCTGCTTATTTATCTCTAAAAAGTAATGAAATCTAGACAAAATCGTGCCAAGTCTAAGGTTCCTTACTGCGATTTCTTTATTATTATAGTTAATGTTGAGTAACTTGGCCGTTGAACATTCTTTATACTTTAGTGGGTACAAGTCAATTTTGTTTACATTTGTAACTACCTATGTTTGTTAAGCGAGATAATAGCCCATACTGGTATTGGTAATTGGACGCTAGTGTCTCATTTTAGGCTGTTGTTGATTGTACAACACACGTATTGGAGCAATGGTGTCATGGAGCCCCTTTTGTACCCTTGTGTGCCCTTCAACGGCCAAGTCACACAACATTAACTATAATAATAAAGAAACCGCAGTAAGGAACCTTAGACTTGGCACGATTTTGTCTAGATTTCATTACTTTTTAGAGATAAATAAGCAGCTCTATCGAGACTTGGCTAGTTTTTTACAGAATGTTTTTGGTGGGATTTCACTTCTTTTTGTAGAAACGTGGGCATATTGATTTATTTTCGTAGATTTTAGTGTAATTTGTTTATTTAATTTGTGTTATGTTCGAGTAGAATAAAGGGGCCTGAAAATGCGGCAAAATGGTTCTAGTAAAGAATGGTACGGCAGTGTTTGCTTCGCGCTCGACTTGGCGGCGGCACTGCCGTGCCCCCAGATCGACGTTCTGGTCTCATCTAGAGGTTCTTAAATAGGGGCCTGAAAATGCGGCGAAATGGTTCCAGTAAAGAATGGTACGGCAGTGTTTGCTTCGCGCTCGACTTGGCAGGGGCACTGCCGTGCCCCCAGATCGATTATCCTAGTTTTTATAGTTTTCCCTTTATGTGGCCATTAAACCCCAACTCTGTACCAAATTTCAGCTCTCTAAGTTTATGGGAAGTACTAGTTCTATTTTGATGATCATGAGTGAGTGAGTGAGTGAGTGTCGAAAATGCGAAACTGCTTTCGCTTAACTTTGGAACTAAATGACCTACAGACTTGAAATTTTGGATTTTAAGTACGTGATTATAGCTTATTGGATGACGAAAATTTCTGCGTTCTGGTCTTATCCAGAGGTTCTCAAATAGAGGCCTGAAAATGCGGCGAAATGGTTCCAGTAAAGGATGGTACGGCAGTGTTTGCTTCGCGCTCTACTTGGCGGGGGCACTGCCGTGCCGCCAGATAATACATATCCATGACCTAGAGATATAGAAAACTTTTCTGTTCCTTTAGCCGTATTTAAACCCGCGACCTCCAGATGACATGCTCAAACACTGAGCTACAATGGTCTTCGCTGTGTTCCGAGGAAAATAGCGCTAACAAAAAACGTAAGTAAAATGGCAACCGCTAGCGTTAAATAAGCAAAATGGCGGATTATGTTAGCGGTATTGAAGTTAGCAAACGTGTCCTGGCCGATTATAATCTGTTTTTTATTCTTTACCGCTAGCAAGCGCTAACAAGCGCTATTTTACGCGGAACACAGCCATTATATTTAAATACGTGAAGAAAAAAATTCAAATACGGTTATACGAGAATTGTGCGTACGTATCAGTGTGAAATTTGGCACATTTCAAGTTTAAGTGGAAGAAGGTCTGCTAAAAGCTAATATATTTAAAAATAACATTTTAGAAATACATTAAATTTTATAAAAATAACAACAACACATACTACCTCACTCATACTAGCATTATTGTTTATAGCACCCCACACCGATTTCGTTAACGTTGGCCAGTTTTCATTGAAGCCAAGCCAGCTGCGTAGTTATTTTATAGTGCACAGGTGTGTGCGTGTGCACAGTACACAAGAGCACTCTCTCTTACTTTACTCTCGTAAACCAGTGGAACGGATGACCGACACGACTGGCGAGAGATGGCGCAGGACCGACTTTAAACATGCTCATCCGACGCATGGATCATCTTTTTTGACAGACAATCAGATGATCAGTCTGCATTGTCCTAACCAAACTTGGAAACAAAATTTTTTGTTGTTTCCAAGTTTGGAATTTTATATATTTTTAATTTATATATTTTTTAATGCGTATCTAAGAGGCAAAAGAAACCTAAAAAAGTTGGAACTTTAAAATTAAAACGAATTATGGTCGAATTTCGGCCACAGGGCCCCAAGTATTTAATTATACAGTGGCAAATTGGGCCGTTCCAAGGCGCTTGACACATGTGAAATGTAGAAAATGATTACTAACAATTGACAAATTATTCTGTTTTCAACATAATATATGCTAGGGTCACCATCAGATCGATATATTAGGAAACTCCGAGTGCCATTTGACTAGCGTTTACTAGTAGCGGCTTGTCTAATTCAGTCATAAAAATACATTCGGTCTTAACATGCGGCCAAAAACTAGTTGGCAGGCAAGATTTAATGAGGACTACCACTAAAGATGTCTATACTAATATAATAAAGAGAAAAAGTTTATTTGTTTGTTTGCATCGAATAGGCTCTGAAACTTACTGGACCGATTTTGATGAAATTTGGCACAGATATAGAATAGACCACGGGGAAGGACATGGGCTACCTTTAATTGTGGCAAAATGTACGGTTCCACGAGATTTCCTTTTGTCGCGCACGAAGTAGCGCGCAACATCCAGTATTATATTAAAAGAACTATACTTGCCCCGATGTTTCAAATCCCAAACGGAATAAGTATTATATAAGCCTTTGAAGGTCAAACCTTATCAGAGCCGTTCTTTGTCGCTTAGCAATTGGAAGCCGCAAATCCGCATGTATCAGCTCACGATTGGCTGACTTTCCCCGGACAAACTATAAATTGTATTGTACCCTCACAATACGTTCCCGCAAAAGATTGGATTCTAAAAGCTTTATCAATACTTGATATGGATTTGTAGGACTTCTACAATTTCAGAGAAACGTCATCGGAATGAATAAGTCTCAGATTAAGATTGAGCTATTGTCATTATTCTGAGTATAAAGGTCCGGACGCACTAGGCGGAACTGCACTTCGGCGGAACTGAGCGACACGTCCGCGTCGCGTCAAAATATTCTTTATATGAAATTATATGAGATAACACGCACTAAGCGGTAACGGAACTACACTGCAGCGAACTGCGCGACAAACTTGATCAACTGACCAAAAGTGTCGCGAACTGCAGTTCGGTTTGGCCAACTTCATTTTTAACCCCCGACACAAAAAGAGGGGTGTTATAAGTTTGACGTGTCTGTCTGTCTGTCTGTGGATGTGTCTGTCTGTCTGTCTGTCTGTGGCATCATAGCTCCCGAACGGATGAAGCGATTTCAATTTAGTTTCTTTTGTATTAAAGGTGACTTACATGCGAGTGTTCTTAGACATGTTTGATGAAAATCGGTTGAGTCGTTTAAAAGTTGTGGGGGGTGAAAGCGGGGAAGAAAATCCGAATGTGCAAATATACTCGAGTAAGGTCTCAAATGAAAGCGCACTGAAAGAGAATATTGATGACTTAATCGACAGTGTTCGTAGCTTCGTTTGATGAGAAAATTGGTGGTGGGAAGATCAGCCGTTTGAAGATGATCAGCTCTTTTCTAGTTGATGAGGGGATCTGACTAACTTTCCAATGTCCGATCGATTCAAAATTTGGTACTGTGTTACTTAAACGATATATATTCAAAGAACATGCTAATGTAACCATGACCTGCTCAGCAGTTTGAAGATGATCAGCTCTTTTCTAGTTGATGAGGGGATCTGACTAACTTTCTTATGTCCGATCGATTCGAAATTTGGTACCGTGTTACTTCAACGATATTCAAAGAACATGCTAATGTAACCATGACCTGATCAGCCGTTTGAAGATGATCAGCTCTTTTCTAGTTGATGAGGGGATTTGACTAACTTTCTTATGTCCGATCGATTCGAAATTTGGTACCGTGTTACTTCAACGATATTTAAAGAACATGGTAAGGTAACCATGACCTGATTAGCCGTTTGAAGATCATCTTTTCTTTATTAGTTGATGAGGGGTCGTCCACATGTCCTATCGATTCGAAATTTGGTACCATGTTACTTCAATAATGTTGAAAGTATGTATATGGTAAGGTAATCATTATTTATACCTACTTTAAAAAGGATAAAATAAAAGTAAAATTAAAAATTTTAAAAACCCCCGACACAAAAAATAAACTCTAAAAAATAATAAATAATATTTTAAACCTATTATAATTATATTATCACATATAATATTAAGTAAGTTGAAATAATTTTATTTTCCAATCGTCGTCTCGTCGGGGGACCGCTATGTGAAAAAAACACGTGTAGTCGCAGAATGAACAAAAGAATTTACTCCGAAAAAAATTTGCTCATACCTACTTAAATGTAATAATTAATTAGCTGTTGTTGTAAAAATACTTTATAAACTTTAGCGGTCCCCCGACGAGGCGACGATTGGAAAATAAAATTATTTCAACTTACTTAATATTATATGTGATAATATAATTATAATAGGTTTAAAATATTATTTATTATTTTTTAGAGTTTATTTTTTGTGTCGGGGGTTTTTAAAATTTTTAATTTTTCATAGTCAGTCAACCGAGATACATGGGAGCGCGATAATCGTTCGTCAAAAATTTCGATAGATGAATAAAATTTATTGTACTCGTGGGCCAGTATCCGGAGACATAATAATATTATGACGTCCAGCATAAAAAGTACATGAACACTTCTATGAAAAAAAAAAAAAAAAACTTTGGAACTTTGGAAAAAAACGACCTCTGTGGCTCAATGGTTAGCGCGTCGGCGCTGAAGCTGGAGGACGCGGGTTCGAATCCCACCGGGAGACAAAAAGTTTTTTATGTTCTTGGGTCACGGATGTGCAATAAATGTGTATTATATAATAAAAATCTTAAATATATGTATAGTATAAAAAGTATTAAATATATTTCTGTTGTCTGGTACCCGTATCACAAGTTCTTCGAGAACTTACCACAGGACCAGATTGACGTGGTGTAAAAGCGTCCATATCCACCTCGAGTCCAGGCACTAGTCAACTATCTATCTGTAAATGCATACACAGGGAAAGAATAGATCAGAGTCTTTATACTGACTATATTCACTGACTGAATTACAATTCGTGTTCGCGTGTAGCTGCCCTGTAGCCGTGCAACTGACTAACCGTGGTTCCAACCGACACCACTTCGCCTCACAAAGATTACAAAGTCAGCATTGCATGAAATAAGTAAGTATGTAAGTATGTCCCAACAACGTGTAATCTAATTTTTTAAAGACTAAGTAAATTAGTAAAGTAAGCAAATCATTTAAAGGTCAATGTAATACGCCTATACAATAGAATCCCAGAAAACGTTCAAAATATTTCCATTAGTAAATTTAAAAAAGTAGTTAAAGAACGTTTGTGTGCAAAAGCCTATTTATTATAAGGTCAATGATTTTATTGACGATCGTACACCTTGGGAATAGGATGGCCACCTACAAGGCTGCTTCTATATACTATATGTATCTGACTTTTGTCAATATTATATAGACCTAAGTTTACACACTGTAAACAACTTCATTTTTTTAAAAAGAACAATTTTCCATCTTTTATTTTTTTTTAAAGAACAATTTTTCATCTTCAAGCTAAAAGATGGCCCCGTGCGAGTTTCTTACGCCGGTTCTTCTCGCCGGGTTAGTTCCCGAACCGGTGGTAGGTATCAAGTAGGGACAATTCTTTAAGCCAGCCATACTCAAAGTGTGTTCCGCGGAACCCTGGGGTTCCGCGAAGCCCCTGTAGGGGTTCCGCGAGAATTTAGAAAAAAAAAAACAACAAAACACCTCTCTCTGGTAGAACGTTTTTACGCGTCGTATCTTAAGGCGCAGCCGAACTTAGTCACAAATCACAACAGTTTACAGCCGATCGGGCGATGAAGCGACGATCGGGCCTCGACACCACTCCGCGAGTAATAAGTGTTCTGTGCTCGACACTCAGTCAGTCAACGATTAGCGTTTGGAGTGATGAGTGCTTACGTACAAGCTACCTAGCGAATTGAGAACTTTAAACGAAGTATTTATTGTTCTACTGCTGCATTCTGATTGTATCAGTTTTGTACATTCATTCTTCTTTCTTCAACTCTTTTACGCAGTAACGATCGTGCGTTATTTTAAAGGCGTTAAACGTATTGCAACAACGTCTTCTAACGATGCCGAATGTTGCTGTTTTGTTTAAAGTTTGAACATATCTAACCTATTAAATAGGAAAAAAATTTTGCTCGCTCGCTTCGCTCGCTCGCGATGACCATAAACAACATATATTATTTAGTACTGATAGCTGGTTGATTTTATGGTATTTTTCCGAAGTTTACCGTTATTCAGTGTTTTAGTTTAACGTCGACTGTAAAATGGGAAAAATTTTGCTCGCTCGCTCCGCTCACTCGTATTTGGCTTAAAAAACACATTATTAATTTTTATGTTTCCGAATTACAGTTTAAATTCAAGGTATAAAGCAGAAATAAACAGGTAAAAAAGAAAAAAATTGGGGCCCATAATTTGCCCAGAGCTTCTAATAAGTTAAAGACCAGTATTTAATGTACTTTTAGTCATTTTATTTTCTTTTACTTGTTATGTAGTAACTTACTATTAGTATGTAATAAGTTGTAACTGTTACATTGTATTTTTATTATGCTTATTTATAAAGAATACATGTATAAAATAATTGTTTTATAGTAGGGTTCCGTCAAGTATTTCGCCTTCCAAAAGGGTTCCGTCACCAAAAAAGTTTGAGAACCGCTGCTTTAAGCGTTACTTTGTAACCCATATGGAAATAAAACTTTTTTGATTTGATTTGATTTTGGTTTTAATAATATTTCTTCGTATGTATATACAATAATAACTATAACTTTTTATGAAAAACTAATATAACTCCCGTTACGTACTACCCGAAACTATATAATTATATTATATAGACTAGACTACATTCATTAAAATGCGATCAGTAGTTTAGGCGCTACAGTGGGACAAACATACAATATACATACGTATATAAACGACTACAAACATAGACTGCCAAAATCATTAGACTTCCGTTTGGCTTCGCCGTAGTCGAGTAAAAATAACTAGCGGGTACAAAATTGAAATAATGTTTCATAATCACCTTTGTATAAGAAAATCTTATCTAGTTAGTCTTATCGACAAAATCCTGTATATTTAAGTTAGAAGACCGCTATTAAATAAATTTTGTCGTTATGCTTTATTTCATGTGGGATTTTGAATAAATAATGTGAAGTAAAACAGAAAGTTTATTTACGGATTGTACCCGAATTCAAAGTTTTATACCAGCGAATAGGGGCAAAGGGATCGCGTTAGTATATAGATCTGTAGTTTATGCCTACATCTATGTACAGTCTCCAGTTCGGTTTCAGTATCTAAAGATATCATTTCTTTCGAAAAAAGTTGACGGTTGGTAAATGACCACTATTGAAGTATTGAGGACATCGCTACCTATTACGTAATATAACTTTTGACAACAAGTTAAATGGTTGTGATGCTTCACAGACTTCACTCAGCGTAATGAATTCTTTGTCCATCCAGTAATTTAGCTGAATTTTAAAAAAGGCAATATAGCGTTTTCAAATATAACTGTTTCATATGCGATATCGAAGCGAGTGAATACATACATGATCCCCTATTTCTTTAATATATTTTCGCAATATAGACTAATCGATAAGATTAAACGATCAAGCCCAACGGATATTAATATTCGCGCTCCGTATCACCCATCCGTCGACAAAGGGAGCTCTCATGTCAATGAACCAATTTATTTCTTTGAAATTTTATAATAATGTACACAGTTTCATCATTATATTACGAATTTTTATTGAGTTATTTTAAAGTCAATTTTAAAACCAATTCATGAAACTTCGATATGAGCTAGGAAAAATTAATGTTATGCAGTTTAATTGTCCTACAACTCATAATATTAATAACGCTCACGCTGGTTTCCCACGCGGAAAGATCACAATCGAATTCTCGCCGGTTTCAAGTGCTCCTGACATGACAGTAACCTAACTAATTATTACAGAAGTATGTCAATCTGTAGTCTCCTGACATGACATTAAGGCCCTAGTCATAGAAAGCGCCCGAGGCGCGCGCACGATACGCTGCGTTTCGGACGCTCTTTAAAATTGTATGAAGTTCTATGCAACGGACGCGGACGCTTAATGTAATCCGTTGCATAGAACTTCATACAATTTTAAAGAGCGTCCGAAACGCAGCGTATTGTGCGGGCGCTTTCTATGACTAGGGCCTTACATAACTAATTATTACAGAATTATGTAAATCTGTTGTCTCCCGACATGACTGCAACCTAAGCTAATGATAACAAAAGTGTGTCAATCTGTTGTCTCCTGACATGACATTATTATAACTAATTATTACATAATTATGTAAATCTGTTGTCTCGCGACATGACTGCAACCTAAACTAATGATAACAAAAGTGTTTCAATCTATTGTCTCCTGACATGACAGCAACATGACTAATTATTACAGAAGTATGTCAATCTGTTTTCTCCGGACATGACAGTAACATAACTAATTATTACAGAAGTATGTCAATCTGTTGTCTCTCTTATCCCTGGGAAACTGCGTATCTTAAAGCTGTATATGTTTTTTCTCTCCTAGCAAATCCAGTTACCCAGGTACTGTATTTATATAAACCGTACTTTTGAGGTAAATTTTGTAAAATACAGATGATATTTGAAGTCCAGGTTATATTTTAATGTAGGCTTGTTTCGAATAGTTCGAACCTTAACGGACGCTTATCACCCATGCTCGTTGTACGGGCGCGGGCGGGCTAATGTCGGTCAGTTGTTGGGAGCCGTCACGAGATGGTGATTGATGGCACTATCAACTCAACATTCCGAACTCGAACGAATCCATCATTGTATACCATTGACGTACCATATGAAAGGATATTGCACTTCAGTTGATATTGAATAAGGCCATCAGAGGTGCAGATAGTGCGGTAATAATCGACTACGGCGTACTGAACTACCGAAACCTACGGACGCTCGCAAAACTTTCGGAGTTACAACTATTTAGAAATTAACATACTGTGTGCTATATTATGCCGATATACAATGTCCCGTTCAAGCCCACGCATAACCAAGCGTGACTCCCATGGTACATTGTAAACTACAAATAACGTGATGCTTCAATTCATAATATGCTTGTTCGAGGGTAATAGGACTTTTCCTGTATAATATTGGCTATTGAGGTGGATTTATTTCGTATAAGAGTAGGTACGACGTATCTGAGTTATAAAACATCAATGTTCGGAACTTCGGCGTTTGTAAAACTTTCAGCGGGAAATTAAACGCTTTGTTATTGTTACGAAAGTATCATTATAGAGAATTATGTAATCTTAATACTACCAATTCATATTCTTCCACTGCATGACTCATTACATACCATAGTATATAATGAGCCATGCAATTAAAGAATATGATATTTGGCCTAATGTAATATTTTGATGAATTTATATTCCACAGAAACCGTAAAAAAGTAGCCTCGATAAAAATTGCCCTCGACAAATTTTAATTCTTCTATGGGAATAATAGATTTATATGGAACGACGAATGCCGAAAGACATATTATAATAATACACTAGATCCAAAAAAATCTCAATTAACGTTTATAAACCGACCTACTATAAACTTATGTTCTTCCATCGTGCAGTAAGTCGTGCATCATAGTAGCAAATATCTTCTTTACAAGTTGAAAATTTTCTCGAGTATTTTATACGGGCGTAGTATGCAACTACGTTCAAAACGTTAAACGTAGTTGTTGGCATGTTCCACATATTTTATGCGCATCAAGCGAGAAGCAGTGCATAGTTTTGTAGATGAAACGAAGGTTGTAAACTAAAGTGACTAAAGTTAGATGGGGCAAGAGTAGTAACTTTATTCATTTCACAGGGTCGATAACTAAAAATTCAAAAAAAATATTTCACACCACGTCAATCTGGCCCTGTGCTAAGTATCTGAAGAACTTGTACGGGGTCCAGACAACGGGAAGAATATTTTTCATTCATTCATATACTCACGCCTCTTTCCCATAGGGGTAGGCAGAGACCGCCTCTTTCCCGTAGGGGTAGGCAGAGACCACTTCTTTCCACTTGCTACGATCCTTACATACTTGTTTCGCTTCGTCCACTTTCATTCATACCATCCATTCCTCCTCTTACATTCAACGTAGCGAAGCGGCTCTCCATGGGCCACTTTTCGCCTCCGCGAGAACGAGACGTGATGGGTGGCGAACCGCATCGCCGCCATTTTGGATAATTAAATTATTTTAATGATTATCCATTGCGTTCCCACGGATTGGTGGAGAGGGGTAGGAATAGGGAAAGGGAAGGATAGGTGGTGTGGAAAGGAAGATTGGTAAGTTAGAGTGGGAAATAGGAATGTAGGATATTACCGCCCAGGAGGGCACGAGATAGGACGGTAATAGCTAGGGAGCCGGGGTCGCATACCCGTATACTATACTACAACTACCGGACAGGTAAGTTGGGATGAGTATCCCTGACATTATTTAATACTCTAAAACTATGTATGCATATATTTTTACTATTTTATAGACATATTCAATACACATCCACGAATCAGGAACATTAAAAACTTCGAGCCCGCGACCCTTGGGCTGAGCGCCGAGCCGCTAACCGCTGAGCCACAGAGGTTGTCGAAATTCAAAATATTGTATTTTTTTCAAATGACTGTGATAAACAAAAGTAGAACTTACATATTTGTAAACTGTTTTTTTTTTGTAATAGTATAAGAAAATGATATACTAAGTATATCTAAAACCTAATATACCTGATATATCTGTCTCACAATGGAATAAAAACTTAACCAAGAGCTTCTCAGGACATGTCTAAGGAGGGTTCTCTTAATCATCAAATATTAAATGAAACCTTTTACGCATTGATGGTTTATTAAATTCCTTCAAAAGTTACAGTTTGATTTCGTTTAAAATATATTTTAATGAGCATTTGGTATGATCTATCAGCGTAGAAAATTATTGCAAGTTTCTAAGTCACATATTTGCAAGGCTGCTGGGTTAACTTTGGGGTTAACTGTATAAATAAAACTCGGTGTTACATTGCACGTACATATTGCACGAGAGACAACTTTTACAAGGCAGGCCATAGACTACTGAATCATAATCATCAACACTATCTAATTCTAGAGAACAGCTAATATAACTAATTCTAGAGAATGGAATAAAACACAAATTAAAATTTTAAAATGTCATAATTAGACATTATAACTTTTTAAATTGTGTTTTAAAAAGTTCAAACGTTAAAATGAAGACCATTCCCAGTTGTCAGTTGAAGTCCATAATATTAGGTAATAGGGCAGCAGATTATAATTTAAGGATGGAATTTAAAAAAAATGTTTTTGCCACTTCACATGTATGGAGAATGAATAAAATATAAAATTATTATTATTTTATGATGTTAAAACCGAGATCTATACACAACCTACTGAATGTCATACGTTTATATACATAACTAGCTTTTGCCCGCGGCTCCGCCCGCGTAAATACATTATCCCGCGGGAACACTGTACTTTTTCGGGATAGTAAATATCCTATGTCCTTTCCCGGGACCCAAAGTATGTCTATACCAAATTTCATAAAAATCGGTTTAGCGGTTAAAGCGTGAAGAGGTAACAGACAGACAGACAGACACTTTCGCATTTATAATTCGATGTTCGATGAGCAGACAGACGGACGAATGGACAGGGCGAAACTATAAGGGTTCCTTCAGTACTATGGAACCCTGAAAACTAATTAAGTAGAACTTAATGACTAGGTTACTAAAACTATTTGAGGATAGTCATACATAAGTAGAGCTGAGACTGATGAACGTATAAGAGGACAGCAAGCTGGGAAAAACTAATCTCTCAGTGCGATTGTGCGAAGTTATCTGTCGCAAATAATTATTTTTATTCAAACATTGACTATTTCTTACACTAATGAAGACAGACGTGACTTTTAAGAAAAAGCCAAGCGTATATTTTATTCAGATTTCAGTCCAGAGTTCAGTTCTTTGATTACATTCAAAGTTGTAGAAGGACATTATGTTTACATCGACCGTTTAAATACTTGATTTTGTCATTTGACCAGCTTGTAACATTTCTTTTTTATCTTCCCATTTGTAGGTAGAGCATACCTAATACTTATGTACTATTTCTTCGCCCAAATGTCTTTTTTGGTTATGAAGAACAAAGATGTTGGAAATGCGAATATCGCATTAGGTACCACATTTTATTATTTTACAAATGTAAAACTTTGTGAGGATGAATGCATCGATGGATAGATGAATGTATGGATGGATCGATATTTGTACTTTGTAACTCTTTCACGCAAAAATACTGAACGGATTTCGATGAAATTTGTTATGGTAGTAGCTTAAGCTATGGATTAACACATAGGCAAAGAATATATATATTACTAACGTAAAGAACCGTCACTCCACCGATTTACACGACTCACCGCTCGCAGCTATGTGTGCGTGTCTGGGCGAATGCGGGGGCGGGTGGGGAGTAACTTTTTCCCAGCCTGGACTATGGTTCACGGGGCTGGCAGTTTCGCCGACGCGACAGTGTAATTTCATAAGAAAGATTTGGCTGACGCGACGTTCATAAAAATATATTTTGTTTTTTGTTTCACTAGTGATGTAGTCATGCAATAGTTTGATTTTATCGATATTTTTAACGAAATATGCTTGGGTTGGATAAAGTTTGTAGGAGGTTAACCTCGAACGTATATCAAATTTTTATTAAAACCCGTTCAATAGTAATTGCGATTAAGAGAAACAAACGTGTGGTGTGCCATTTAAGATTCATCCGTCCATCCATTCACCCATCCATACATCCTCACAAACTTTCATATTTATAATAGTAGTAAAATATTAGTAAGGATTTCCGCATCAAATTTAAGATTAAATATTACATGTATAAATATTAAATATTAATCGCATTTAAATCTGTCGATACCTATCGATATTGTGCGACGATCTTAGTTGTGTTACAACACTTATTGAGTGGTAATAAAAATTTAAAATTGCATTGATATAATTCAAATAGTCTTTATACTACTTAAGAATTAAGTGCAAATTAAACCCAATTGCTAAGGACACAAGGTATATTTTTCCCATTTATGGGCCCAATGGCTGAGTACATTTTTGATTAAAAAAATATGGCAATAAGACGTTTGCATGGAGACTATTTTGAATTTTCGTTGTAAATATCAGTATTGTTCAAAAGTTCAAATCGCACGCACCGTGTACCTAAAATATTAGAAATTTCCTGATCGGTATTAAAATGAGTGGGCTTAATAATTGTAGTTGTATATGGTCGCCGGCCGTATTAACCAAGAAAAAAATTATGACAAAAGTTCCTTCCGCTTAACCTACCTCGATAATTAATACTTATTTTTTCTAAACTAACCCTTGTTTTCGTCACACGCAGTAGGTACAATAAATAACTGAGACGTGGATTAAAGTAGGTAGGTATGATTTCCCTTTCTATATTAAGTATCTAGCTGTTGCCTGCGGCTTCGCCCGCGTAAAAATATTATATTTACGCAGACGTAAAAAAATATTTTAAATTAATTCGATGTCAACCCTAGGCTTAAGTCAACATAACTGACATTTGTCGGTGCTCGAACTGTCATTTGTAGAGAGTGTCGCCCCTGTGACATAGGCGACTTTTATCCCGAAAAGTACTGTACTGATACTGTACTTACGCGGGCAGAGCCGCGGACAAAAGTTACTTCTAAATAGTAATTAATCTGTTTTTTTTTTGTAATATAACCATTTAAATAAAATAAAATCACTTTTAATACTAACATAATACCTATTTACTTACTATAGTGATCAAGATGTAAGGTCATCACATCTTTATATTTTTTGTGCGTGTGTATGTCACTGAACTCCTCCTAAATGACTGGACCGATTTTAATGATTTTTTTGTGTGTGTTCAAGTAGATTCGAGAATGGTTTAGATTTGCAATTGGTCCCGGTAGGTGGTGCTGCTGTCAGTATTTCAACAAATTTAATTTTAAAGCGGTACGAAGTTTGCCGGGACAACTAGTAAACATGTAAATACAGAAGCTAGCTAGGGCAGACAGAGCGTAAACTATAAGAATTCCTAGTAGGACTATGGAACGTTAAAACAGACTTGTAATAAACAAAGTGGTCTACACGAGAAATGATGTCAAAACTCATTTCATTTATCTGAAATTCAAATAAAGAACACGATAACGACAAAAATGTTGTTCATCTCAGAATTTTTCACATTTCTCTTTCCTGATGGCAATTATCTGTGTAATTAAACAACAGATTTGTTACGGAACTTTTTTAATGAACAAAACTTTATAGCGCTAAAATTCGGAGCAAGAAAAATTGTTACAAAAATGTAAAAGTTTACAACAAACTAATTAGTCTTCGCCGAATTTATATCTGCGCGACTCAGGCTACTTGTCCACCGCCAACGTCAACGGGACGTCAACGAGAACGAGACTATCTGCAAACTTAGCATGCACACCCTAGGAACACCGAAGAATCGGCAAAATGACATATTGAAGAAACATTCATAGCATTCGGTCATATTGTAAGGCAGCAAGGTCGATGCCGATGCATCGATTGATCGATGATTGTTTCTTATCGTCGTTATGAAAAACAACATTTCTTTTCCTGAGCATGAGCTCACAAAGCCTCTTTTGACAGCTAAAGTTGAAAGTTTCTTTTTTTTCAATGTCATATATTCTTATAATAATGTCGACTACTCCACATCATGGTACCCCTAGACAAATATTTTCTTTACGTTCAGTCCTTTACTTGAATATTTATTAGATTTTGACAGAAGATTTCAATTTTAAAAATATATCTCTTTAGAAATATTTACTTCTATTGACGACCTTGTTAATATGGATAAATAAGAACTATTTTGCAACTATTTGGATAGAATATTACTTCTTTAAATTTATTTAATCGGATCGCCATGCTAAGCCTACTGGCCGAGATTAAATTGACCACACGCTCGTCCCGTTAATCTCGTCTCGACCAGAAATAATCTCGTTCTCGCTAACGTCCCGTTGACGGTGGCAGTGGACAAACAGCGTAAGAGTTTCAACTTACAGCTTGACTATCGTGGTGTTCATAATTGGGACGATCAACATTTTTTTGAACCGAGTTCTCTGGTGTGGTTCAGAAGGAATCTAGTAATTTAAAATGGTCATCCGTTGGCTATCCATTTATCGGTATATTTTGTCTCATTCGCACGCGCACGATTTGATGCGTATTTGATACGATTTGATTTGACGCGATTTGAATACGACCGCTTTACTTGCAAGTTGCAACTGAAACCATACTGCCAATCGTACCTTTTTAATTATGAGACTTGGTCCTCTTGGCCCTTACAAATAGTATGAATAGTACGACCACGATGTCAATAGTCTAGTATCGATGGTCATACACTGTCTGTCACCTCTATAGAAAAACGAATTAGCTATTAGCAACATTTAGCAAACTATTAGCAAATTGGTTTTACTGTATGGAGGTATGCACATTACGGGCTGCGTGGAGTATCATTCATTCGTCCACACGCGTTCTCCTGCCTTATAAGAGTGTATATTATAAGTTGATAGCTAGACTTTTAAGAATCCATATTTTTTGTTTTTAAGTGTGACATATTTTAATATCTTTCATACACAATTCATATATTTTAGTTCAATATTATCAACCCAGTGAAGTTATTACATTCCTTTCGAAACTCAGTCATGCCGTACAATAATTTCAACTTGAAATGACTTCTAAAAGAAATTTGATCTTCTCAACATTAGTATAATAACTTTTCCTTGGGCTCATTATTTTCATTGTACATAATAAATAATAATGGATTGCGAAGAACATAACTTTTAACGTGTAAGCACATTCAAATTAGTTATTTTATTTTCATTTCGGGTTTATTAAAATATGACTTAGCCTCTCATTTACTTTTTTTATTATTTCATATTCTTGTATTCTATTATTGAACTGTCGTACTTATATTTACAAAAAAAAAAAATAGATTTACTTGAAAATATAATTATTGACTTGAGACATAATTCTAATAATTTTTAAAAATATTATAATTTAAGTATATTTAACATAGTGTACTAGCTGCTGTTGCCTGCGGCTTCGTCCGCGTAAATATAATGTCCCTCGGGAATATTGTACTTTTTCGGGATAAAATGTAGCCATTTGTTTTAAATTTTTGCCAAAGTTTGTTAAATTTAAAAAGTAGTTTAGTAATTAGATACCTACATCTAAAAAGTACAAAAAAAAAAGATTTTTTTTTGGAAAGTTAGTAAACAAAACCTACTTATATCCATTACAAAAACATTAATTACGATAAGTATGAACTTAAACGCAAAAACATCGGAGATATTTACAAATATGTTCCTGCAGCCGTCTACTTCATACACTTTAACCTAAGATTGACATCACTCGACTTTAGTATGGAGCGTTTTTACGAGACTTGCGAAATTTTGTATACAAATCGCTGTAACTTTGAAAATATTTACTTTTGATATACTGTTTCTTCTGAGAAGTTACTCATATTTAAGAGTACTATTCATTTATGCAATAAAAAAAAACAGTCCGCTTGCCTATTGTCTAGCAGTGAGCGAGATGATGGTGATGAATTATAGCTAAGGATACTTTGATCACGTCAGCGACGAATTAAGATACCAGGAGTCCGAACGGTATAGGCTTTTCCATAGTATTTATGTACACAATAATAGACCCAGATCTTAGTTCTCTTTTCTGCCACTGGCTGCGACGAGTGATGGCTGTGAGAATGTGGCAAGCTCTACCGGCAAAATTATTTTTAAATTACCGTTAGTCAATTACCGTGTTCTACGGTATCTATACTTCGTGAGCAGTTTCTAAGAATTTCTCAAACTTTTATTTAATTAGATTTAAATCCACGTTTCTCATAATATTTTTTTCCAGAGCTTCTCATAATATTTTTGTCAATAGCAACATAACTTCCCGCGTAATTTCAAACGAGTGCTTCTTTTAATGTGGCGCGCTTTACCAGCAAAAAATCTGTCCCCTAAATTGAGACCATTATTTTAACATTACGTTCAGACTTCTGGTATCTATACTTCGTGACGTCAGCTTTCAAACAAAAAAATAATGTTAACGAAAAGCATGTCAAGACATGGCTAAGAGAGTTCCTAACTATCAACGCGTAATAGACTTTTTTTGAATTACTTTAAAAGTTATACTATGCTATTTCGATCTAGATAAATAAATAAATAATTATGATAAAGAGTTTTTAGTATGATTATTTAATTGGGGGGGGGGGGGGGGGGCAACTTATAAACAACTTATACACAATTTTTTAGGGTTCCGTAATACTTAAGGAACCCTTATAGTTTCGCTCTGTCCGTCTGTCTGTCTGTCTGTCTGTCTGTCCGCGCCTCTAGCTCCTGTAATTATGAATATAAATTGATGAAATTTGGTTCAGTTATAGATTGTATATAGATCACTATTTCGGGATCATAAAAAAATAATATTTTTTTATTTTAGGGGTGGCTCTTCATACATGTGAAGTGGGGATGAAAAATATTTTTTAACTCTACCCCATCGTATGGGGTATCGTAGAATAGGTCTTTTAAAATAAAGGCAAGGTTTCATACGTAACTTTTTTATAAAGTTGACCATTTTCGAGAAATCGGCCTCCAAAGTAGTTTGTAAGTTGGTCCCCCCCCTAGCATTTTTAAACTATAGGAGATAGAAATTTGCAAATTTCCATGCTGATAGTTCATGCTAAAAACTCTTTAGGAAAATTATTATGAACCAAATCGGACAGTAACTTTTGGAGTATTAAAAAAAAAGCATATTACGCGTTTATAGTTACGGAACCCTCCTTAGACATGTCCTGACATGCTCTTGATTAGGTTATCTATTGAACGATACGCCACGATGAGGATGAATGAAAAATTTGTCATAGTCACTTTACATACCTTTAAGTTTACCAAATTTTATTAATTTAAATTCTTACAGAAGCTAGACGGGCTGATAAATAGACAGACGTACCGAGCATTCACAAACTTCCGTTTTCGATTTACGTAGTTATTACCGTACCCTAAAACGCATATCAATCGGTCCTCTCGCTTAGGACCTACAATGCCACGGACAGACACACAGACATGTCAATCTTATAACACCCCTCTTTTTGCGTCGGGAATTTAAAAATAAATCTTATCTGCATTTCTATTGCAACCTCGACGTATAGATCATTAGAAAACTCGCGAGCAAATTGCATGAGATGTAGCAAAGCGGCGCCCTGAATTCGCTTCATTAAGACCTAAAGCAACCTAAGGCGAGCACAAAATTTAAATCAGCTAGTTTAAATTAAGACAAGCTTGAATCAATGTTGCTTTGTACGTTAAGTTGTTCTGATGAAACCGAAATTAGGTACTTTGAGATTATGGTACTTGATTGTAATTTTTTTGTAACTTACGTTATCGTGTTATTACAAATAAGTTGTGTTATTTATTTAATAACCCCAATGTTTCTGAATGAAACCCAATTATTGTGTTTTCTAATAGCTGAGTCTTATTGAAGGAATTTTTCAAACGTTTATTGTAAGCATATTATAGAATTAATCGTAAGGTGTCATAAGTTATTCTAATGATTTCATTATAATGTTAAATCTTATGTTTATTTCTCACTGTTATAAATATATTTTAATTGCAAAATGTGAAAATATTGTCAAATAGTTTTGATTTCCTGAAGGTTGATTTTAGTGATAAAATTGATTAAAAGTGAGCCCATATCCGTTGTAGTGGGGTGAGTAAGTGGGGAGAGTAGGGGTAAGAGCCCGGCATAACGGAGGAAAAGCAGTTGGAAATCAACCTTCAAGAAATACACCAGTCATAAAGTGTTGTGAAGTGTATAAATTATAAAATAATAAAGTGTTAAAAGTGAGTGTTGAATTATTTCCAATATCTTCAGCAAGTGGGATTCACTACGACGCCCTTAGCACGGAAAACGTAAGTAAATCTTATTTTAATGCAATTTGATTCCCTATTTTTTTTTCTTTCTTCTTCTCTGTATGTTTTTGGTTTTTAGATGATCTGAGTACAGTGATTAATAATATGATGATTCCTTAAACTTAAAACTTTAACAACTTTAAAAATATTTAATATTTCAAAATACTAGGATATAGAAATTAGTATTAAAATTATTCTATTATTTCAATATATTCTATATCCAATCCAATAGCTTTTTCATTTTTAAATGACGTCATTAGTCATTTTATCTATTATAATGGCTTGAATACGATGTTTTATTAAGTTTTTAGACGACAAAAAAAATATATTACAATTATAATGTTGTTTATAGTTTTTCCCAAGATAGATAAAGTATATTATTGAAAAAAAAACATTGTAGGGATTTTTGAACTGTTGTTTTGTTGTTTGGATTTCTATTTTTATTTCTATTGGTAAACGCATGACTAAGGAATTTTCATTTCATAATGTAGCGATTATTACTTATCCATTTTGAACATAATATGAATTTTTATATTTAGTTTATTTGCTATTAAAGAATAATATAAAATATTATAATTTTAGATCATTTACTACAGTAAAAGTAATTCAATTTAATAATATTGAGAACTATCAAAATGTTGTGCAGTTGATCTATAATTATTTTACCACAGAAGTATTATGTGGTAGTGTAGGTACCTATAACTTTACATGTTATAAGTTAATTAATGAACTTTAATTACAGAATAATCTAAGTGACACTGGTGATATTTACTTGTTTAGCTTTATTTATTTTTGGATTTGAAACAAATCAAATATTATAAACAAAATATACTTTTCATTTAATTCTGTTTTTTGCATGTAACAACGAATAAGTTGTATTAATTATATTTTTTTAAAGACAATAGATATAAATATATTTGACCTAACACAAATAATTACAAGTTTCAGATGGATCATGATGAGCCTGGCTGCAGTTCGCGGCGAGTGTCCGCATCAAGGACGAGAGAGGCGAGTGCGCGTTCCCGAGAGCGGTCGAGGAGTCCAAGTGTTGCGCTGCCTTGCCCTTGGGAACACAGACCACGTGCTTCTGGCGCACCAAAAGAAGCTCGACGCACTCGTGATCGTGAGTCTAACCGAAGGTCTTTACGTACACCCACCCCTAATGACGATGAGCTTGAGCAACGTCTTAGGGACAATTTGATTAGGGATGTGAGACGTAGAGGTAGAGTTTCGGACGGTGAGCTTGAGCGACGACCGATCTCTACACCTACTACGAGATATCATCACCCGAACGATGAGCTTGAGCGACGTTCGAGGAATGACTATCGCGACCGATCGCAACTGGGACGTAATGAATATAGAGATCGTGAGCTGGTGATTCGACCTGTCAGTTCTAATTCAAGAACACCGAGTTGCCGACTAACCGAGCACCGAGCTTCGATTTCTCGACACAATATACCGGACCGCGGGGGTGATATAGTACCAGATAATAGACAATCTAATGATATGTTTAGTCAGTTTTTAGATGCTTTAAAATGTCTTAGTAAGGGTGGAAATAAACTTAGTTCTGTCAATAACGTAATCCCGGAATTTGACCCTATGAATAAAACTCAGACCATGACTGACTGGATAGGGAAGGTAGACGAATGCTCTGAAATTTATGAATGGAGCGAACGCGAAACTATACATTATGCTATACCAAAACTAGTGGGTTTAGCAAAGTCATGGTATGAGAGTCTTCCTAGTGTCAAGTTCTCTTGGATTGAATGGAAAATTAAGCTTACTGAGTCATTTCCAAGTAGTGATAATTATGCAGAATTGTTGACAGAAATGCTAGCCTTAAGAGTTAAGTACGGCGAACCTTTAGAGCAGTATTACTTTTCAAAGCTGAACTTCCTTAACCGATGTCAGATAACTGGGAAGAAAGCAGTAGACTGTATTTTGCATGGTATTGAGGATAGAGCTATAAAAGTAGGAGCTCAAGCTGTTCAATTCAAGACACCAGAAGAAGTTTTAAAGTACTTTAAATCGGTTAAGGTGGGTCAGTTAAAAAGTACAACTAGTACTACTTCTAGAACAAGAAATGACAGACGACCACAGACGACTTACTCTAATAAAGCTAACCAATTGAATACTGACAAGCCCCCTATAAAATGTTTTAACTGTAACGTAGAAGGACACGTTAGTTTTAAATGTCCGAAACCATTAATTAAGTGTAACAACTGCCATAAATTGGGTCACCATGTTGTAACTTGTCCAAGTTTGTCTAAAAGCCAAAATACACTACAAGATAAGCCCAGTGTTGAGAAAACGGTACTAAAATTAGATTTATGTAATCAATATAAGGAAAATTACACTAAATCCGCAAAAACTAAAGAAAATAATACCTACACTGAAATTACTAAGACTGATCCACCTCATGACAAATATATTGTAACAATTAAATTAAACAATAATCCATTAAAGTGTTATGTAGATCTTGGTAGCGAGTGTTCCCTAATACGACGTTCTAATGCTGAATTATTAAACTTGCCAGTTACTTTTGATAACTTGCCACTAATGAGAGGGTTAGGTGGCAATTTAGTTGCGCCAATAGGAAAAACTAATGCTATAATTGAAGTACAAGGAATAGCCGTTCCTTCTATTGAGATTTTTTTAGTTGACGACGATGTACTAAAATACCCCGTTTTACTTGGACACTCCTTTACTGAGCAGCCCGGTATCTTTATTACAAAAACATCAACCCGTTTAATTTTTGAGAGTATAAAAGAAGATACAAAGTTATTCCTTACACTTCAATCTGAAATTTGCGTTGAACCTTTAAGTATTAGGGCAATACCTGTTAATACAGATCGGAATTTTAATGGCAATATTTATGTCAACGGTTCTGTTAGAGGGCGTGTAGCAAGTCAATATTATTTGCTTCCTGGAGTGTATTTGATTGCAGATGGAGCTGGTAATGTTCTTGTTCAAAATCTTACAACAAATCAATTAAGATTAGATAAAGATTCGTTATTAACTCGAGCAATCCCCTTTAACAGGACTTTTGACGTAAACAGAATTACTACGATTCATGATCCAGTAGATACTTACGAAATTAGACATGGTGACGACATTACTCCCACACAAAAAATAAAGTTAGAGAATTTGCTAGAAGAATTTAAATATTGTTTTTCTACAAGTCTTAAAGACCTCGGTTTTACGACGATAACTGAAATGGAGATTAAACTGAAGGACTCTGATCCAGTAGTGTATAGACCCTATCGTTTGTCATTGGCTGAACGAAATCAGGTTCAAGGTATGATTCAGGAAATGCTCGATGCTAAAATCATACAGGAATCTACGTCGCCTTATGCAAGTCCTATTGTCTTGGTACAAAAGAAAACTGGGGACAAACGATTATGTGTCGACTATAGAGCCCTAAACAGGAAAACCGTCAAAGAACATTACCCAATTCCACGAGTAGAAGATCAACTTGATCTCCTTGCAGGTCATGAGTATTTTATATCATTAGATCTTGCGTCAGGGTATTACCAAATACCAATCGCGGAAGAGTCGCGGAACAAAACGGCTTTTGTCACACCCGAAGGACAATTCGAGTACCTTCGAATGCCGTTTGGTTTAGTTAACGCCCCATCGGTTTTCCAGCGTACAATCAATAAAATATTGTCAGAAGCAAAAATTAAATACGCGGTCGTATATATGGACGATATTCTTATTCCAGCGCATAACTTTGAAGAAGGAATTGTAAGATTGAGGGAGGTACTCGAATTGCTCAAAAAGGGTGGTTTGACGCTTAAACTAAGTAAATGCAATTTCTTCTTTAAAACCATAGATTTTCTGGGGTTTGAGGTAAGCTCTGCGGGCATTCGTCCCGGCAGTAGAAAAACTGATGCAGTAGAAAAATTCCCAATCCCCAAGAACCAACACGAGGTGCGACAGTTCATGGGTCTTGCTAGTTTTTTTAGAAGGTTCGTTAAAGATTTTGCTATTATCGCTAGGCCTTTAACGGATCTTCTGCGTAAGAACTGTGATTGGAAATGGACAGAGTCACAAGCTACCGCTTTTAATTCTATTAAAGAAAAGTTAACAGAGCGTCCAGTTATAGCTCTTTATGATCCACACGCAGTAACCGAACTGCATACCGATGCAAGTAAGTTAGGTGTAGCTGGGATACTGTTACAAAAAAACAAAGACGGCATTTTACGTCCCGTATCATACTATAGTCGAAAAACTACCATAGACGAACAGAAAATGCACTCCTACGAGTTAGAAACGCTAGCCGTTATAGCTTCGCTGAATAGGTTTCGGGTGTATCTTTTAGGAATATCATTTAAAATTTACACAGACTGTAACGCCTTACGAGCTACTCTTATAAAACGAGATCTTGTCCCTAGAATAGCACGCTGGTGGATTCAGTTACAGGAATTTGACTGCGAGATAGAGTATAGACCCGGCGATAAAATGGCTCACGTCGACGCGCTTAGTAGACATCCTATTAGCTCGGAAGTAATAGAAACGCATGTTTTAGACGTATTAAATATAGAGTCCGATAGTAATTGGTTAAGCACAGTCCAGTCAGTAGATGAAGAAGTTCAATCAATTAAAAATATTTTAAGTAATCCAGATAGCAAAAATGTTATAGAAATATTAAATAATTACGAAATTAAAAATGGCATGGTTTATCGGAAAACTGAGTCTGGTCTTAAATGGTTAGTTCCAAAACCTATGCGGTGGCAAATTCTTAAGAAAAATCATGACGACATAGGTCACTTCGGATTTGACAAAACTTTAGCTCGAGTAAAGGATTCTTTTTGGTTTGCAAAAATGCGTCGATTCGTAAAAAAATATGTAGGTGCATGCTTAGAGTGTGCCCACCACAAAACATCAGGAGGACCTCGTGAAGGATTTCTTCACCCCATACCCAAAATCGACAAACCCTTTCACACCGTTCACGCTGACTATCTAGGCCCCTTTATAAAAAGCAAACGTGGTAACTGCTATCTTTTGGTTATAGTAGACAGTTTCACTAAATATGTTAATATAAAGCCCGTAAAAAATGTAAAAACCTCTACAACCATTCGAGTTATCAAAGATCATATAAGTTATTTTGGAGTCCCAATTAGGTTAATTACTGACAGAGGCTCTTCTTTTACGAGTAACTCTTTTAAAGCATTTATAAAAGAAACCGGGATTAAACATATTCTTAATGCTGTCGCTACACCTCGTGCAAATGGACAAGTCGAGCGTTTCAATAGGACGATTTTAGATGCCTTGTCAACAAAAACTCATGGGAAAAGTGACAGATCTTGGGACGAATTTGTACAGGATATACAAATTGGTCTTAATACATCAATACATAAAACGACACAAAAAAGTCCTTCTGAACTGTTATTTGGCTTTAGAGCAGTTAGTACTACAGAAGGAATGCTACATGACGTTATTAATGAAACGATTAAAGTAACCCCCTCTGAAAAATTAAGTGAAATGAGAGATAAGGCGGGAGAACTTATTAGACTGCAGCAAGAAAAAGATAGTGAAAGGTTTAACCGAAAAAGAAAAATGGGTAGTGTTTATAAAGTCGGTGATCTCATACGAGTTGAGCGTGAAATTGGTACTAACGATGGCAAATCAAAAAAACTTTTACCTAAATTTCAAGGACCTTACCGTATTATAAAACTTTTACCTAATGATAGATTTTTGATAGAAGATACGCCTTTAACACAGAAAACTAAACGACGTTATGAATCGATAGTGGCTATCGATAAAATACGCCCTTGGCTTAATCTAACAACTGACTTAAATAGCTCTACGGACAATGATGATGACAGTGACGACGACAAATGAATTTAGGTACCTAAAACATATTATACCTAGTTGTTCGACAATATGTATTAAGATCTAGGTATATAAATCATTCTAATAATAAGTAATTAGTAAATAAATATATATTTTTTTGCAGATTGATTTTAATATTTTAATTGAATTTAATATAGTCGTTAGAATGAAATCGATGTCTTGTTTTGAAAAAATTTATAGAAGTTCCTACAAACTATAAAAAAAATACTTATTTTTATTTTTTAAAGTTCTAAGAAAAGATTATGATGTGTTTAAGTTAATATAATGTTTTTGAGTTGAATATTATGATGTTTTTGAGTTTTAAGTTTTTTTTTATTTTTGCTTAAATAATTTCATATTGCTAGGCACGGGGACGTTCCCTTCACCAGATGGCCGAGTTGTAAGCATATTATAGAATTAATCGTAAGGTGTCATAAGTTATTCTAATGATTTCATTATAATGTTAAATCTTATGTTTATTTCTCACTGTTATAAATATATTTTAATTGCAAAATGTGAAAATATTGTCAAATAGTTTTGATTTCCTGAAGGTTGATTTTAGTGATAAAATTGATTAAAAGTGAGCCCATATCCGTTGTAGTGGGGTGAGTAAGTGGGGAGAGTAGGGGTAAGAGCCCGGCATAACGGAGGAAAAGCAGTTGGAAATCAACCTTCAAGAAATACACCAGTCATAAAGTGTTGTGAAGTGTATAAATTATAAAATAATAAAGTGTTAAAAGTGAGTGTTGAATTATTTCCAATATTATGAAAACTCATAAGTATCTTGTAGGTGTACTAAGAATACAATATAGATGGAATTTAATTAAAAATTTATGATATTAGCACTTAAACACACTTCTAATTATTATTGTTACTTTCTTGTAGCAGTCACGAGATGAAGCAGCTTACAAATTTCGTAGCCTTTTGTAGCGGGCTACGATCATCGTAGCAGATTACATTTATCATGCCATTAATCATTATTACATATTAATTTTTTGTTAATTTGATTTGAAGGAAGTATTCGTTTTAGTCGAAATAATATAGCATGGGGAAAAGAATACCTACTAGAAGATCTTAACCCAACAGCCGGCCACGGAAACCGTAAACTGATACGTTATAACGTTTCATAACGGGACATAATGAAAATATTATTGTAACATTTATTGGACTATTATCATTCAGAGTATTTGCTTTTCCTAAATAGTTTGCGAAGATTGTGCTTGTTCAAGTGTAGAAAACTTGGGCCAGAGCCAAGCATCGAAATTAAATTTGTTCAACTCAAGTTGGAAAATTCAGTCCTCGGTATTGAAAATATCTAAGGCTGATTTGATTACGGTTTTAATATTGCTCACTCAAGTGGAGTTTTGCAAGCTTAAGAGCATTGATCGGCGCGAGACTCAGATTTCACGAAAAACGCTACTTTTCAAATGCGTCTATATCTAACAAAAACTGGTTATTCTGATTTTTACATGTAAAAAAACACTAGAAAATATTGTATTCTAATTTCTCACTTATCATTTATTTTAAAATAATTTCAAACTTTTGAATAAAACTGACAAAACTAACCAGAAGTTTTTACAACTTTAGGTTCAGGGGAAATTTCAAAACATATAATAGCTAAAACCGCTTACATTTTTTAAAAACAAAAAATCTTTACAAACTTGTTGGATCCTCTTCTAGATTATCTCTTTGTCAGATTATTTTTATATACGTTTCTATCTCATAAAAATAAAATTTAAAGAATGCGAAATTATCAGGAATTATAGTTATTTAAAATGATGATATTTATGTATTTTACTCGCTACTTTTGTTTCTTACTTACATAATCTATGAGAAGAACCTTTTATCTTTAATATGCTATTTAAATTTTTAACTAAATTAGTTTGACGAATTTTATATGAATTTTTAAAACTACTAAATAAATCGAGGCGCACGAGCGTTTACAAATACTGTTGTAAACGCTCGTGCGCCTCGATAAATACAGTAGTTTTAAAAATTCATATAAAATTCGTCAAACTAATTTAGTTAGAAATTTAAATAGCATATTAAAGATAAAAGGTTCTTCTCATAGATTATGTAAGTAAGAAACAAAAGTAGCGAGTAAAATACATAAATATCATCATTTTAAATAACTATAATTCCTGATAATTTCGCATTCTTTAAATTTTATTTTTATGAGATAGAAACGTATATAAAAATAATCTGACAAAGAGATAATCTAGAAGAGGATCCAACAAGTTTGTAAAGATTTTTTGTTTTTAAAAAATGTAAGCGGTTTAAGCTATTATATGTTTTGAAATTGCCCCTGAACCTAAAGTTGTAAAAACTTCTGGTTAGTTTTGTCAGTTTTATTCAAAAGTTTGAAATTATTTTAAATTAAATGATAAGTGAAAAATTAGAATATAATATTTTCTAGTGTTTTTACATGTAAAAATCAGAATAACCAGTTTTTGTTAGATATAGACGCATTTGAAAAGTAGCGTTTTTCGTGAAATCTGAGTCTCGCGCCGATCAATGCTCTTATGGGTTTTCAAAACTTTCTATACGATTATATTTTATTTGTTTTGTTACATTATTATTATCGTGTCTATTCTTCTTCTTATATATAAAAATGGATTGAAATCCCAATGTCCAGGTAAAGCTTGAGAACGGCTGAACCGATTTGGCCAATTTTGGTATTTAAATATTTGGTATGTCAATTTTGTGGTGGTAATAAATGGTTTAGTGATTAAACACGTGTTGTTTTTCATACTGCTTTGGCAAAATACAGTTTTTCCGATATCAGACCGTTTGAATTGGTTAATTCTTGCTAAAGCAAACAGTTATGTTTTCATGTTGTATGAAGTTATATAAAGGTTAAGTTGTAATACGGTTTACTTATTTTTATAGCTACTTGAAACGTGCTTGGAAGCCTTGTGATTTGAACAGCAATACACATCGCTCTAGTAAAGTTCTGAAGTCGGACTCGACTTAAATACTACAACCTAACTTCAACTAAGTAAGAGAAAAAGTTTACTTTGCTAATTCACCTCAAACGTGATTTAACAATGCAATTTCATAAGATAAATATAAAATTACATAGCTTAATGTGTATCTTAATAATTCATATTTTAAATTATAAGATTTAACACATAGATATATTCTATTAAAAAGAGGAGGTGTACAGATAGGCACGCCTCTTCAATACGCAATAAAAATTTGCAAATATTGTCTATGGCAAGTGGAAAGAAGATTGACAATGTGTCAAACCAACAAATACTGTTTAAACCATAGATATATAATATTAAAAAGAGGTAGATATGTTATAAACGCGTAAAAATGAAGACTCGAATTGGCCCGAGTCGGTCCAATTTTGGTTAGTGTGCTCCGCGAGTAATAGCGTGTTTTGTGTTACTATGCGACGTTGACACATTGACACGCGTCCCATGTCAATGTGTGTCGTGGCACAGAAATATTGTCCGTTTTGTAAGGATATAACGTATATATTATGTATTAATTAATCAAAGGTTTAAACCCGTGATATTATGAGTAATTAATATAAGGCAATGGCTGTGTTCAGCGGAAAAAAGCAATTCTTGATAGCGCTAAAAAACAAACAGATTATTATCGGTCAGGAGTCAGGACACGTTTACTAACTTCAATACCGCTAACATAAACATTTTGCTTATTTAACGCTAAGCTATCGCAATTTTGCTTACGCTTTTTTGTTAGCGCTTTTTTCCGCCGAACACAGCCAATGTGTGTAACTTTATTTTTATAAATTTTAAGTATTTCTAATCAATTTATCCATCCGTCGAGAATAAATGCTAGTAGGTAGGTGCCTAGTAACTGAATGGTTTTCACATAGATAATAAAATTTTAATAGTAATGATTAAACAGCACAAGTAACGTGTTTTTTTTTCATAATTTCTACCTTTAAGCTAAATAAAAGTTTTTCATTTTATTATGAAACGCATTAGCACGTTATTTGATATTAAAATAAGACTAATAATTAATATTAATATTTTTAATTAATTTCCATTCATATATTCTTAGATGATAAAAATATATTAGACATTTAATGTTTTATTCAAACAAAAGTGCTTATTGTGTAGTTTTAGTAAAAGCGGATATATTAGTTGTTACAACTCTATTTTTAAGTTGAACGACTGATTTATAATAGTGGCCATGTTTGGAGCCCTGTTCCTTGCAAGGCCATTTGGAAGACCTTAATAAAACTTAGGTTTAATAAATAGTCCTTAAAGCTAGGTTAAAAAATGATTTATATGGTATTACGGTATTACAAGACGAGTAAAACAAAGTATTTGTTAATCATGTATTTCTTTCATTTATCCCGCAAATAAACGAATAAAACGCGTTTACTCGCCACTCTAGCCTTCCATGGTCCACCCATCTTAATACACATAAGTTTTGCTTGAGACAACCACCGCTGCTCACAGCCGCCAAGGTCGCTAGGGGCCGCTTGATTTTTCTCAGACGATCATATGTGTTATGACTATGAAAATAAAAGCTAGAATTATATGACCGTGATAAGCTGTTTGCCGCTTAGCTGCCATTTTGGTGTAATTTGACCCTTATTATGGCCCTAAAAATTATTATGGAACAAAAATCAGGTATGTTTAAGTTTGTTCCGGAAGTTGTGGCACGTGATCTCGTTACCTGAGCTGACCAACAACTTCGGACATTCTTTACGAGTCTGTCGTTTATTGATTGTCAGCCGCGAGTTAAACGCGAGTAGGAAATAAAAACAACATACAAATCTCTTACCCCCTTACTAATAATCGCTGTATAAGCTTTGAATAGTTAAATCAGTTGTAGTATCTATTTACTTTTATATCATAGAAGTCGCGGTGTTCATTCCTTCCGTTCTTCTTGAATAAACCACCGATCTTGTACGTTCTATGCTCCATCTTCTATTGAATACTAGCTTTTGTTCGCGGCTCCGCCCGCGTAAATGCAGTATCCTACAGGAACGCTGTACTTTTGCGGGATGAAAAGTAGAACAGCGCCCCTGAGGCCGCTGCCCTCGAATTTTGCGGGCAGCGGGGCAGCAGCGTTGGCGGCGTGGGCGCGGTGAGATCATATTCGTATAATCAAATGGAACGGTTATCGAAAATAATGGTGCGTCAGCGGTGCGTGCGCGGGCAACGAGCGGTGAGCTCCAGTCAAGCGGCGATCGCCCGCGCGTCTGCATTCCAGTGTGGTGCAATTTATTTTTGTGTTTATGTATTTCTATTGTTGTATATTGCAATTCATAATACCTATCTATAAAACTCGCCTTTTATTTTCCTTGCCCTATAGTAGGGATTCACTTCTTCTTTGGCCCACAATAAATCTAGCGTTAGGAATAAATTTGAATAAAAAGATGTTGTCGACGTTGTTCAGATATATAAATATCTCGACGACACAACCACAAACACAACACTACGCCGCTATAGTGCCCCGCGATCTGTCCGCTGGTTTCGAGAACGAGTCTGCGTTGCCCGCGCTGCCGCCGCCGCCGCCGCGCTGCTGCCCGCAAAATACGGATACCTACTATAATTACGCGGGCGGAGCCGCGGGCTACAGCTAGTATATTCCTAAAAGAATTTATGATGACCCCTGAGGACGGTGGTATGTTGCGCAGTATCCTCTACTGGGGGTTACATGAGTACCCACATCCCTCCCTAGAGGAGGTGTGTGGGTACCCTGCTTTGAAACAACGGGCCACATTTCACAGAATTTAGCATAAAACATTCACGGTGAAATTTTCTTTGTAATATTTTTTGTGATTTGACAACTGAAAATAATTAATCTTATAAGAATAACGCGTGCCTCTTCACGAGACTACTGGATAGAACATGAGAAACCTGTAATAGGCAATCGGACAAATTTTTTTTATTGCATAAATGAATAGTACTCTTAAATATGAGTAACTTCTCAGAAGAAACCGTATATCAAAAGTCAATATTTTCAAAGGTACAGCGATTTGTATAAAAAATTTCGCGAGCCTCTTAAAAACGCTCCATACTATAGTCGACCTACAAATGACGTCACTTGTAGGTTATAGTATATGAAATATATGGCCGCCGGAATATATTTGTAAATATCTCCCATATTTGTGCGTTTAAGTTCATACTTACCATAATGAATGTTTTTGTATATGATGTGAGTAAACTAATGATGTAGGTTTTGTTTACCAATTTCGCAAAAAAAAAATATTTTTTGGTACTTTTTAAATGTATTTTATTAGTAAACTACACATAAAATAATATATTTTTTTACATTTACCAAGTAGTAATGCCTCAATATTTCTGAATATATTAATGAAACTAAATATTTCAGATGTAGTCCGATCCCCTATTTTGTAATATTAAATGTGAGTTTATTTTTGTTTTCACGTACATGGTATAACACATTTCGTTTAATGGGCATACTGGCAGTGCAAAGTTAAACACGAATCTATGTAATACTTAGTTTATTTTTCCAAATATTTTTAGTATTGATATGAACAAAGTTACTGGCAACAGCCGATGAGCCATTGGCGCTTTTACTCACGCGCCGCAGCTAAGACTCTGTCCAGAAAGTGCGTAAGCCTGCGTAAACCTACGCACGTAGAGATTCTTATCTTATCGTTTCTTTTTTACGAAATTTTGTACGATACGCGCATAGCTAAAATAATACGCACGTAGCTTCTGGACGCAATGTATGGGGCCCTAGTACCTCGACTACGTGCGTAGACCTTACGTGCGTAAGAATACGCAGTTTCTGGACATAGTCTTAGGCGAAGCCGGACTTACGATGGATTTTAGTGCAGCGGTGTCGCGGTAGATGCGGCGCTATACACAATACAAAAATTTGACAACCTCTATGGCCAGTGGTTGAGCGTGTTGGTGCTCAAGCCGGGGGTCGCAGGTTCGAATCCCGCCGAAGGAACAAAAAGTTAAAGAACATGGGTCATGGATGTGTATTAAATATTTGTATAGTATAATAAAAATCTTAAATATGTGTTTAATATATAATTATTAAATATATATCCGTTGTCTGATACCCGTAATACAAGTTCTTCGAGGACTTACCACGGGACCAGATTGACGTGGTGTGAAGCGTCCATAGGTAAAAAAAATACACATAAATTCCGTATCGCAAAAACGATGTCGCATTACGCGATTCACAATGGCGTATTCTTTTATTGTAGCTTTCTTGAGCTTGTTTTAATATTTTTATGTACCGTTTTCTTTTACATTCTTGGCCTATGCTTTGCAATACACAAATGTGGGCCACGATCACTTGATGTTTACACAATGGCGCAGCGCACGTGGTAGAGCCATGCTTCGGCACGAATGGGCCGGCTCGACCGGAGAAATACCACGGGCTCACAGAAAACCGGCGTGAAACAGCGTTTGCGCTGTGTTTCGCCGAGTGAGTGAGTTTACCGGAGGCCCAATCCCCTACCCTATTCCCTTCCCTACCCTCCCCTATTACCCTATTCCCTCTTAAAAGGCCGGCAACGCACTTGCAGCTCTTCTGATGCTGCGAGTGTCCATGGGCGACGGAAGTTGCTTTCCATCAGGTGACCCGTTTGCTCGTTTGCCCCCTTATTTCATAAAAAAAAAAAAATGGTTCATTGCTGTCCGGTGTATTTCGCATAAAGCGATGGTGGATTCGTATGTCATCTAGTGATTTCGAATAATATATTTAGCAAAAAAAATCACCAATCGACCTAAACAATGGGTTATTGTATGAACACCAATGGCCCCGATACGCCACGATTCCTTTGAAGTGCCAAAAAACCGACAACATGGCCATTGTGTACTGGCTACTTAATACTTTAGATACAATATTGTATGTGTATAATCGTAATCTCGGCAAAGGCTGCATGTATTTACATGAAATACTGGGAAAAATCAATCTAGCTAGGTTTTATCTCTGGGAAAATGCGCATTTTAAATTAAATATGTTTTTATTTCGTTGTGCAATATCAATAATTTCGATTCTATAAGTCCGATTGGCAGTTTGTTTAATTTTTGTGTTGTTCGGAAATTCAAAATGTGGTGGGTTTCAGACCCCGGTAAATTTTTCTTAATCCACTAGAGCTCCGAGCAAAGCTCGTTTACCCAGGTACTGAATTCAAAGATTTCAAAACTAAAGATAGGCTATAACGTAGGTACATTTGACAGAACAAATCTTCATACAAGAAAAAGTAACGCCATCACGGTTTTCACCATATCTCAAATGTTAGCCGTCTTGTTTTCACCGTACTTGAAATGTCAGAATGGCCCCAAAAATTACAAAAAGAGTGGCCATTTAAGTGGAGACAGTTTTTGCCTCAAAATGCCTCGTCAATTATTATATACACGCCTAAGACTGAAATGTGATACACTGTGGCTGAGCTACATTATTATTGCGATGCAAAGTTGCATCAATGTTTCTGCTTACCCTTTAGGCTTGCCTGGTAATGATGATGAATGAAGCGCTTGAAGCCTGTCGAAATTAACAACATTATGTTCATTTCATGCGAGCTTTTCGAGGTATATTTACGATAAGACAAGAATTGAACATAATATGTTTGAAATATAATATGTATCAGAGAAAATTAATAAGCTTCGCAATTACGCTCCTCCGATGTTAAATAAACACATTTTACGTTTATTATTGCAAATTGTACATTTATTAAATGAAATTTGAAAAAGCGGGCGAAGAGCTTTCTGCGACCTTCAGGTTTTAAATCGAAGCTTAAGGATTATCTAGGATTTAAATACATTTTAAAAGTGCTCAAGACTTAAGTGAAACACCTTAGTAATTTTCATAAATGTTTTAAAAGATGACATTTTTATTTTTATTCTCGAAGTGCGGTACAGTACAAAAGATAATAATAAGAGCATCTTTTTCGGTTATATTTATAAAAATATTATTTATATTCAACAATCAACATACATAATAATATACAATAGAATAAAAAATATATTTAAACTAGATCAAATAACCTAAAACTAAAAACCTTAAAAAATAAAATATAATAACTAAAATATATTATTAAAAAGAGTCCCTTTAGGCAAGGTTCCGAAGATACTGGATAATAATTGTTGTTGGATATTAATTTGATATTAAGCCATCGATCGATCGGTCCTAAACTTCGACGATGATTTTAGTTGACCATAATAATACCTAATTACCCTCTACTTTCTTACTTAATGACCATAATTCGACTGCAGCATTGTTCAAAGGTCTCCATAAGAGACCTATGAATATACGGCACCTACTACTTTTTTCTATGGGCAGACCGCGTTCCACTTTTGCGTAAGCTCTCTTTTATATATTTTTACTTGACTACGGCAAAGCCAAATTACGGAAGGGTAATGATTTTGGCAGTCTACATCATATTGTGTATGTATGTATGTATGTTCCACTGTAGCAAGCGCAACAGTAACGGTACAGTTTTAAACTTAGGTGTCAATAGAATAGTAACATAGATGTATTATATTAAAAAGAGGATTCGTAATAATAGTCCAGGTAACATAGGCTATACAATTTACGTCGAGTTATAGTTTATAAAAAAAACTATAGTCATTTAAAAACTTTTCCTTAATATTTCCAGAACAAGATATTATAACATTCAAGTAGTTATTTAGAAAAACAGAATACTTTCTACACCCGACGGCTTGAGTTTGTTCAAAACTTAGTGTAATAAATTAAGAACTCATTATGATGAGGTTCTGAAAAGGAAAAAAGAATAAAAAGTTTTAACGCCTATGTTGAATGAAGAAAATACGATTTTTTTCATTACTTTTAGCTCACTTAGTTTTAGCTTTGAATAAGTCTTAGGACCTGTTTCACAGTTTGCTAATAATTTGTGTCATCTGACACTAATAATATTAATAATTAATAATGTCATCTGACACTAATTATTATTATTATTATAACACAAAATGTTTTGTCGTTGCTAACTTTATATCGAGAGGCAGAAACAAAATATACAAAATATTTAAATTATTGTATTTTCTTTAGTGTAGTGACGAAAATACCGAAAGGCAGTTATACTGCAATCAAATTAATTTTAAGCACCATATTATCTCTTAGAGATTAATTTGTTACACTACATTGTAGCGAGTCGACTGTGAAAATATAAAAAGATAATTTTGTCCCTTTATTGTTGAACCGTCCATATTGTGGTTCCTTGATACAAAATAATATTGCGGTCAGTGTACGGTTTTATGCAAAGCCAGACGATTCACTTTGATTAAACTTTGTATTTATGTTAAAGAGTAGCGATAATATTTGTACTTTATTTTATAAAGAACGGTCCTTTGGGACTTTTTAAATTGCTGTTACGAGACATTAAGTAGATTTATTACACTACGCTTTATTTTGCATGATATATTTAATTGTTATCTATTTATATTGTCACCGTAAAATTATCGAAACCGTTAGATTGTAAAGTAACTAACGAGATTGTAAAAATATGTCGAAGGATTATAATGTGTTAAATTATAGGTATAAATTCGCGTCAGAAGTCTATCAACATTTTACAATTTCACTAGTTATATACAATCTATCGGTTTTTACAATTTTACGGTGACATATATAAGGTTCAGTAAAATCAACTACAGATTTTTATGTGTAATTGATTGTAATGTCGGTTCTTGGTGGAAATTCATGTTGAACACTAATAAAACACAATTTTTCGTGCACTTTTTCCACTATATTAAGATATAATTATCAATTTTAATAAATTACACGACCGGTTTCGAAATACACCTGATGATGATTTATTTCGAAACCGATCGTGTAATTTATTAAAATTGATAATTATATCTTAATATAGTGGAAAAAGTGCACGAAAAATTGTGTTTTATTAGTGTTCTACAGATTTTTAGGCATATTATGATCTACTGATTTTACCAAACCTTATATTATACAAATAAATATAAAAGGCAAAGCTGATGTATCAACGCACAGGCTAAGGATAGAAATTTGAAATTTTGCACACGTATTCTTCATAATATGACGTAGGCATCCACTGGAGAAAGGTTTTTCAAAATTCAACCCCTAAGGGGATAAAATAGAGTAAGAAAATTGAAAACCTTATTTCACGTGGGCGAAGATGCACGCAATTAATGCTACTTAAATAATATTATTATTTATTACAATTCAGTAATATAAGTTCGTTACAAGAATGTAGAAACTTTTTTACTTAGTACTAGTGGGTGTAGTAAGTATTTTAGTAGCACAAAATTCTTCGATAATTTTACAAGTTACAACTAATTTTAATATCAAAGACATCGTAATTTTTATACCTGCATTACATTCGAACACTTGAAGTCTAGACAGTGTCTAATAAAATATGTAATAAAAAATATTCTATCCAAAAGTTATATTTAGTAAGTTTTTACCTAAAATACTTATTAGGTAAGTTTCCAGTCCAAAAAAGACCTAAGCTTCACATTTGACTTCTAGTCGTGAGATATACCAGCGATTAGCCACTAACTTGCCGGCTAAACTTGTTAAATTAGCCAATTATTCTTCTAGAAAAGGGTACGCCAGCTGAGAGAATAAAATTTATTGGCAATTAGCCACTATCCCGGGAGTTTTAATATCACCGTGTAAATTTACTCCCCGATATGGAAAGTTTTAATAAGGGTTTATTAGTTTGTTTTAAGCTCGGCTAAGCCACGTGTGATTTAAATTTTATGTAAATAATTTCTGAACACTATGATAAGTGTTCCAATATCCCGCTAATATTATAAATGTGAAAGTTTGGGAGGATGGATGGATGAATTATGATTGTTACTCTTTTACACAAAAACTACTGAACGGATTTTGATGAAATTTGTTATGGTAGTAGTTTAGGCTCTGGATTAAAATATATGTTTCTTTTATCATTTTATTAAAATATATGTTTCTTTTCTATTTTCATTTTATCCCGAAAATTGACAGTGTTTCTGTGGAATACTCTATTTACGCGGGCGGAGCCGCTGGCATAAGCTTGTTAATAATAATCTTGTAAAACAAAATAAGCTTGTAGTATTTAGTTTTCGATCACATTGAGTTGTATCGAAAACTAATAGTTTGTACCTATAGTTTGTACCCGTTTTCTCGCGTTCTCTTATTTAATACCTTCTCTGTGGAAAATTTTACATTTGTTTTATGATTCGGTATAAAAATACATAAAACCCCTATAAGTTTCACTCCTCTAACAACAATCCCCAGCGATATTAGTAGTATAATCTTGACAGCTAGAGTCTAGCTCTTTCACACATCACCTGTAGGTGTAGGTTTTAGTGGTAGGTAGTAGGGGTTGGTAGTAGGTAGTTGGGTGTAGGTGTATGTTGTAGGTGTAATAGGGGATCGGACTACATCTGAAATATTTAGTTTCGATAATATATTTAGAAATATTGAGGAATTACTACTTGGTATATGTAAAAAAATATATTATTTTATGTGTAGTTTACTAATTAAATACGTTTAAAAAGTACCAAATTTTTTTTTTGCGAAATTAGTAAACAAAACCTACATCATTAGTTTACTTAGGTACATCATATTATACAAAAGCATGAATTTAGGTAAGTATGAACGCACAAATATCGGAGATATTTACAAATATGTTCCTGAGCCGTAGACTTCATACCTACTTAATCATACATTTTAACCCAAGAGTAACGTCACTTGTAACCCGACTTTAGTATGGAGCGTTTTTACGAGACTTGCGAAATTTTGTATACAAATCGCTGTACCTTTGAAAATATCGACTTTTGATATACGGTTTCTTCTGAGAAGTTACTTATATTTAAGAGTACTATTCATTTATGCGAAAAAAAAATCAGTCCGCTTGCCTATTGTTGGTAGTCATTTATTTATGCCACTTCATAGTAAAGACAGAACAACGTCTATAGGGGACAGCTAATAATATTATATGACGTCATATTAAATCGCTATTTACTTTGTATATTTACCACAACAAAATGTAACGTATTGAATTTTTCACAATCGCTTAGTATATAAATCGCGTGCTGACATGATGCCACATCTCCTGCCTCTGTATCAGCTTATGCAATATCTAGAGCATACATCCACAGCAAACTGAACAGCCGCGTGTTCGCGTATAAAATATCCAGCGTCATAAGCCGTGACGTAAACGAAACTTGAGATCAAAAAGAGATTATTGATTTTGGGCCAGTTCTATGTACACTAAATAGGTAAATAAAAAAATATATGGGAATATCATAAAAATACGAAAAAAATAATTTGAACAAGGGCACATGCGTACAAAAATGATTATTTGAAGAGTTTTTTATTGCGAGAACACTATTTTTAGGGCGGCCATGACAATTGTTTTGACTTGACTTTTGACGTAGTAGACAGTTTTACGAAGAGACGTCGTCTTGAATGTCATACGTCTTTCTTTGTCAACTATCTGTATGCCAAATCAGCAAAATCCATTCAGTAGTTTCGGCTGTTCGTTGATAGATAAGTCAGTCAGGTTTGCCTTTTATATATATTTAGATAACAATAGAATGCCACGTTTTTAATTACTCCATGAAATTCATTTTAGCTAATAATAAAGTTACATTTTCGGGCCATTTCTAAACGAATTTCACGTTAGACATTCAGAAAGTCGGAAAAGTTATAACAAGCTCTACTAGGACAGTCATTTCCAAAGTTGATTGCTAAAGTTACATTTTTTAACGGGAACATTCGTGTTGCGTTTCTAGTGTATTGTTGTTGAAGTTTGAAGTTGTGATAACTTTAACAGAAGTACTATATTATACACTACTAGATGTTGACCGTGACTTCGTACGTGCGAAAAGAAATCCCGCGGGAACTTCATTAAAATCAGTTCATTAGTTATTTCGTGCAAAAGTAACAAACATCCACACATACATAGAGATAGATCCATATATAATTACAAATTTTGGTGTTTATAGTTTAGAGTCTGCACACGACCAACTTTTTGTAGGTCGCTAATTTCCATAGTGTGTTTTGCACTAATTAATGTTTTCAGTAAGTGCAGTAAGTTCCATTCGCCTACATAAAATACGACACACACATATATTTTTCTTTAATTTATTTATTGATAAAAGACAAAGTACAATATTATACTTTGTTATATACAAAGCACTAACAAAAACCCATGTATGCTTAAGATCTATATATAAGTTATTTTATCGTTCATGTTTTTATATACTAAGCCCTTTTATACTTTTCCTTTTAATATAATATTATGTTCCATATTATATATTTTAGCACAAAAGCTGTAGTATGAAAGTTGCGTGCACGTAAAAGTCACAGTATCAATCAGGGAGCACCTTATCTTACACGTACAAAGTAGACACTTCCGCTTGTGCGACGTCCGTACATTTGTCTTAGTAGTATATACAATACTAGCTGTTGCTCGCGGCTCCATCCGCGTAAATACAGTATCCCAAAGGAACGCGGTACTTTTTCGGGATACGGAGTAGCCTATATTAAAAACCCAGAGTCTAAACTACTACCAAAAGAGATGTTCAAGAAATGTATGAGGCCTGGGCCAGCCCTATGTACAGTATATGTAAATATAGCTACATAATATAGTAACCGTTTCCTATTCTTTATTTTGTTTAATTTCACTTCGTTTCCATGTACATTTAAATTAACTTCGTCAAGGAGAGCAACACAAAGTAAAATAAAACATGGCGGCTCAGATCAGAATTAACTAAAGAATGTAATTTTGTCAATGACATGATTATTGACAAAGAAAGACGTATGACATTCAAGACGATGTATCTTCGTAAAACTGTCTACTATGTCAAAAGTCAAGTCAAAACAACTATCATGGCCGCCCTAAATATAGTGTTCTCGCAATAAAAAACTCTTCAAATAATTATTTTTGTACGCATGTACCCTTCTTCAAATTAATTTTACGTATTTTTATGATATTCCCATATTTTTTTCCTATTTACTTATGTAGTGTACATAGAACTGGCCCAAAATCAAACATCTCTTTTCATCAAAATCCGTTCAGTACTTTATTCGTGAAAGAGTGTTCATACATCCATTCATCCATTTATCCCTCCATCCATACATCTATCCATCCATCCCTCCAACCTCACAAACTTTCACATTTATAATATTGAGCTTGGTATCAGTGAGACAAAAGAAACGAGCATAAGGGCCAGTTCACACCGCGACGATACGCGGCGCTGTATTTTTAAGATAACTACTCAAAATTGAACTTCTGTACATACTAACGTTAAACGTACTCGTTACTTTTACCTCCAAATATTGCCATCCATAATTACCTATAGATACCCATAATTTGGATCAAGTTAAAGGAACATGTTAGGTTCCATAATAATTTATATAATAGAGTATCCAAACGTAGATTCATATTTAGCTGTAATAATTTAGTGTATCCAAATATGTATGGTAGTGCAGCGACCCCATCGGATGTTGCGTCATTGTCTCTCCCTCACAAAGAAAATAGAATAGGCAAGCGGACTGATTTTTTTTATTGCATAAATGAATAGTACTATTAAATATGAGTAACTTCTCAGAAGAAACCGTATATCAAAAGTCAATATTTTCAACTGTACAGCGATTTGTATACAAAATTTCGCGATACTTTATACCAAAAATTTTTTTTTTCTTTTTTTGCGAAATTGGTAAACAAAACCTACATCATTAGTTTACTCACATCATATACAAAAACATTACATTACACAACTTAAACGCACAAATATGGGAGATATTTACAAATATATTCCGGCGGCCATATACTTCATATACTATAACCTACAAGTGACGTCACTTTAGTGTGGAGCGTTTTTAGGAGGCTCGCGAAATTTTTTATACAAATCGCTGTACCTTTGAAAATATTGACTTTTGATATACGGTTTCTTCTGAGAAGTTACTCATATTTAAGAGTACTATTCATTTATGCAATAAAAAAAATTTAGTCCGATTGCCTATTGTCGGCCATTACAACTTACATACGCTCTGTCTCAATACGATGTAAATTATTACTACTAACACTATTGTGATACTTAAATAAAACTATGATTATTGAAGCATTTATTTGATCTGTTTACATACATAACAGAACAAATTATATAATTTACTTTGAATAAAATATCGAAATCAAGTAAGTTGAATCCATTTGTATATAATTTTCTATCCATAAAACAAATTGGTTAACATCACGCAAAGAAAAAAAAAGTTCACAACTGACATTGAGCCAGAAATAGAACTGGAAATAATAGTCCTTGTTTGACTAGAATTAAGAGTTAAATCAATATTAGATAGTTTAACCAGTATTAAAACTTAATGGATCATCCACGTAATGATCAATTTGGTATGATCTATTAAATTGTAATGTTCATCGCAAATTGCAAGTGACTGATTTAAATGTCTTTGTAAGTATTAAATAGTATTGTCAGGCGTTTAATCAAGGACTAGCCGCACTCGTGCAATATTATTGACACAATAAATTTGTCAATACTAGTAAACACATGCTTAAAAAAACGACAATATAGCCCGCACACAAGGAATATTATTATCAATAAGAGGATTATTGCCAATAATAAATTGTGTGTGCGGCTAGCCTATGACCACAGAACACACAATATTACTCGCGGAGCCTATGACACGCATTAAATTTACCTACCGCTCGCGCGTCTCGCTTACGAAACAAAATACCTTTTTTTTTTTTTTTTTTTTTATGAAATAAGGGGGCAAACGAGCAAACGGGTCACCTGATGGAAAGCAACTTCCGTCGCCCATGGACACTCGCAGCATCAGAAGAGCTGCAAGTGCGTTGCCGGCCTTTTAAGAGGGAATAGGGTAATAGGGGAGGGTAGGGAAGGGAATAGGGTAGGGATTGGGCCTCCGGTAAACTCACTCACTCGGCGAAACACAGCGCAAACGCTGTTTCACGCCGGTTTTCTGTGAGCCCGTGGTATTTCTCCGGTTGAGCCGGCCCATTCGTGCCGAAGCATGGCTCTACCACGTATACCTATATAAAGTCTATATACCTATATAAAGTCTATATACCTATATAAAGTCTGATTCACATGATCCATTTTAGTGAATGTCTATACAAGGGCACCGAAAATTTTGATCTAGAGCTCATTCGATTCGGAATGACCTCTAGAAACTTTTTGAAAATTTTCAGGAGGGGTTCGAAAAACATTGCAAAAGTTATAAATAATTTAGTAAAAACAGGGGGTATGGTTTTTTGAAAATATTTCAGAAACTATTAAAGATATCCAAATTTTGGAAAGAAAAGTCCTACCTCCCGGAACTCTATCACCAATATTTATAATTTTAATTTAGAGGTAAAAATAGCGCTAAAAGCGGGTGATGCGCTGCGGCGCGCGGGTCCGTACATAATATATCAACTGCGTTACAAATGAAAAAAAAAATTGAGTACCCGCTTTGAAATGTCATGTTTTCTTATGAATACTTATAGTTTATTAAAAATACATACAAAATTTCCATTCATCACGTCTCATTTTTCTTCCATAAGAATGTGCCAAATTTTACTAAAAATTTAAATGCTAAAACATATTTTAAAGAAAATTAGTTAAATCAACCAGATTTTTTCACATTAACCAAGTTTAATTTTATCATTAAGGTTAAAAAAAACAAAAAAAAAACATTATAAAAAGTTTTAACACAAAAGATCGCAAAACTTTAACTTTTTCTTTTGTGCTTTGAATGATCTTCTCGTTTTAAACGCCAGCAGTAATCGCCTAGCATAGTTGTGTCCCAACGCCCTTGAAATCGTTCTTCAAGCTTCTTTACATCCTGGTGGAACCTCTCACCTTGCTCATCACTGACTGCACCAAGATTAGATGGGAAAAAAGAAAAGTGAGAATGAAGGAAGTGAATTTTTAACGACTTTCTGCAACCCAACTTTTTATATGCTTCTAACATGTCGTCAACTAGCTTATATATCGACGTTATCGAATAAAAATGACTACTTAACAAAACAAAATAATAAAAAAGTACAACACATCAAAAATGGTAACTATTTCGTTTACGCCTAAAGTGAGGGTAATAGAAAAAATAATTTGGCATGTACCTCGAAAACTAGACGTGATAGATACCACATATGTTTGGAACATTTAATCTGTGACTCATTAGCTATTCATTCCAGCTAACACTTACGTGAGTACCAAAATCGTGTAACGCAGTAATTGGTCAGCGCGCGCGGGACGCGCATCACCCGCTTTTAGTGCTTAGAGAAAGATCATCCATGCGTCGGATGGGCATGTAAAAAGTCGGACCTGCGCCTGATATCTCGCCAGTCGTGTTGGTTCTCCATCCTACTGGGATAAGAGAGTAAAGGAAATGAGATCACTCTGATATACTGCGCACACACTTGGGCACTATAAAATTACTCCTGCGTAACTGGCCTGGTTTCAATGAAACTGGCCACCGTCACCGAAATCGGTGTGGGGAGATGATCATGCTTCTTTAATACGGCTCCAGCGCAAAACCCCATAGTAGCAAATCGGCATATTCTCTAAAGGACGTATTTTCAAAACGACCGACGTATTCTCAAAAGGACAGAAGTACAGTCATAAAAATAAAGCTTATTTACAGCCATTGCATATTGCAGTTCTCAATTCAGGGCGGCGATTTGCATGGCAAATGTCACCCCAATTGCTTTTGACCATTATACGATTAGTGAATTTCAATGTACCTACCAAGTGGCAGTAGCGTCGAATAATAAATTAAATAGTTAAAATCTCTTTAATATTAAGAACAATTTGACTAAACAGAATCAGTATAAGGAAATATAGGCAATAGAGATGACGACAAGATGGAACTAATAAAGGAAACTAGCAATACCATACGAATAACAGTGCGCTGATAGTTCCACATTAACTTGGTGGGTTTCTGTGAGTGTGGTGGGTTTCTGGTATCTATCCGTCAAGCAGCCTATTCTACCGAGTTATGGATTTACCTACGTAATATTATGGAAAGGATTTTGTAATGACTCACACTTTCGTCGTTTATTCTTACGTCTATATCCAGCTATAATCACCACTAAAAATAACAGTAAATATTTGACATTAGTGTTATTAGTTCGCGTGTTTATTACACACATAAACAGTGTTAAATATCGAGGTGAAAACGTATTATAATATTATTTACTACATTTGTATTTAGGTGTATTGTATTTGAACACGCAAGCCTCAAAAAAATAACTAAATTGTATTTTGGGTACATGTTAAAGCACACCACACTGACGCGGCATAAAACTTTTTGAACTTTTTGAACCCCCACCCCTTCGTCACGCTTTTTAGTATCCCTGTACCTGTATTTAACATGTACTGTCACACTTAGTATGACCCCTCCCCTCCCTCATCAGGTGTGACGTAATATGTGGATGGACCCCAATGGTCAAGCTGTGGATAGGTCAGTGAATAGTGTTGCTACGACTTCCTGCGGTTGCATTGTGGTACCGCCAAAATGTCGCTGTTTGTTATGAATTTACCGTTATAAATAATTGGTGTTGCTTATGGTTTTGATGTGGTTCCTATGTGGTATTACGTATCACACACGTAAAATATGGTACAAGCTTAGCTTTATAATAATTATAGTAATATGTTTATTTTATAATGTATGTTAGTATGTAAGGTATTTATAATATGGGCCTATGCAGCCCGAAATAAATGATATTTAATTTAATTATTTGGCATAGTGTTTGGTAGTGTACAATTGATCTTTCTCGATAGATGAGTATTTCAATACTAAATGATTTTTAAATTATAATAATCAGTAATACCTGAGATTAGCGCGTTATAAGGGCCAATTTTTATTTTAACTCGTACAGCCTTTGTATACGAAATCAGGTTATCAAGTACCATGATTAGGCGTAGCTCATATACTACGTAGTATATGATCTAAGGGTACAAGTGAATAGCACTATTCTCAATACAAATATATTTCTGAAGTTCTGAATATGTGGTGTAGTTGTGGTGTGTGAATGTAAATAAATATTTTGTCGAAATAAAAGTATCTTTATAGTATCAGCCTCCGTGGTATAGTGGTTCGAGCATCGGCTCTCGACTCGGCGATCGTGGGTTCGATTCCCGCATTGGAACAGCAAAAAATGTTGTTTACAAGTTTGGTTAGGATAATGCAGGCTGATCACCTGATTGTCTGACAAGAAAGATGATCCATGCGTCGTCGGATGGGCAAATGGGCATGTAAAAAGTCGGACTTGCGCCTGATCTCTCACCAGTCGTGTCGTTTATCCGTGCCACTGGATTATGAGAGTAAAGGAAAAGAGAGTCCTCTTGTGTACTGCGCACACACTTGGATACAATAAAAATTACTCCTGCGTAACTATCCTGGTTTCAATGAAACCGGCCACCGTCACCGAAATCGGTGTGGGAGTTATTATTATTGTCTTATAGTAACAGGCTATAAACATAATATAATGCACAGTACATAGCGGAACTTAGCCATATCCATGAAATTTTCACCTACGATTGAGCGTGGCCGAGCGAAGCGCAAGGGCTGGTACGTCTATAAAGAATACGTAGGTAGTTAGTGCGCTAGCTCTACGGCACAATTTATGTAGTAACTATTTAGTAATCTGTGGCAAAACTAACTTAAACTCATTAGTAGTTTAATGCTGCGACAAACCTTCGCGCGCGGCGCGGCGTGACACTCCATGCTTTTACTATTTGAGGTTCCTTTAGCGGGCGTGTAAATGACGCGTATGTGTGCGTGCGCCAATTCAGGCAGTCTAGTATGACGATGGACATCTATAAAATAAATAAATTTTAATAAATAAAGTCCCGAAAAAGGACATAGGATATTTTTTATCCCGAATAAGTAGCGTTCCCGCGAGATAATATTGTATTTACGCGGGCGGAGCCGCGGGCAAAAGCTAGTTATTTATATTTTGCTTTTAACTAGCTATCAGTATCGGTACCTCAGCAGTTTACACGTTCAATGGATTACAAATAAAGTAACATTCATATTCATAAAGAATTGGATTGCAATTTTTCTAACAATGACAATATTATGAACAAAGAAATAATTGAAGAATTTGTCTCGTCTAACTTTTCACCTAGTTTGCTTCAAACAAATAATGTAGGTACAAAGAGTAGTGTTATGTTATTTTATTTTCGGAATCGTTTTTATTTTATATAAAAACTAGCTGACCCGGCAAACTTTGTTCTACCTTAGAGGCAATAAATGAGCAGATTTTGAATTTCATTAAGTGCAATTTTTCATTAGGATAAAAGATATAATTAAAAAGAAATCAATTATTTTAATGATTGTTAAAATGGACCATGTATTTTGGTGCATGGGTTGCAATCTTCAGTAAAGCATCTTGTAATAGACGACATTTTTCGTTTTATTATAAGGCGCAAGAATAAATAACGCAGATGATCTTCCGATCCGTGAATATGCCACATAACATAATTGACCAGGTGAAAAACATGGATTTTGTAGATTCAGACCACAAACTTTCAAGGATTGGCCTTGTGACTTATTAATGGTCATGGCGAATGCAAGACGGATCGGAAATTGAAGTCGTTTGAACTCAAACGGCATATAGTATCCTATGTCCTTCTCCTGGTTCTAAAAAACATATATTTTTATTTTTTCATTTTTTCCCCAAACATATTTTTCTGCTATAAATAGTAGCCTATGCTATTCCTCGTAGTCTACTGTGTCAATTTTTATGATGATCGTTTAAGTTGTTTTACGTAAAAGTGTAAATACAGTTGTCCACAGGCACCGTACATTTCCTGCGATGAAAAGTAGCCTTTGTCCTTCCCAGTGGTCTACTTTATATCTGTGCCAAATTTCATGATGATCGGTTAAGTAGTTTTTTACGTAAAAGCGTAAATACAGTATTCCACGGGAACCGTACATTTTCTGCAATAAAAAGTAGCCTATGTCCTTTCCCGTGCTCTACTTTATATCTGTGCAAAATTTCATGATGATCGGGTAAGTAGTTACGTAAAAGCGTAAATACAGTATTCCACGGGAACCGTACATTTTTATGCAATATAGAGTAACCTATGCTCTTCCTCGTAGTCTACTCTATGTCAGTGCCAATTTTCATGATGATCGTTTAAGTAGTTTTACGTAAAAGTGTAAATACAGTTGTCCACAGGAACCGTACATTTCCCGCGATAAAAAGTAGCCTATGTCCTTCCCAGTGGTCTACTTTATATCTGTGCCAAATTTCATGATGATGGGTTAAGTAGTTTTTACGTAAAAGCGTAAATACAGTATTCCACGGGAACCGTACATTTTCAGCAATAAAAAGTAGCCTATGTCCTTTCCCGTGCTCTACTTTATATCTGTGCAAAATTTCATGATGATCGGTTAAGTAGTTTTTACGTAAAAGCGTAAATACAATATTCCACGGGAACCGTACATTTTCTACAATAAAAAGTAGCCTATGGCCTTTCCCGTGCTCTACTTTATATCTGTGCCAAATTTCATGATGATCGGTTAAGTAGTTTTTACGTAAAAGTGTAAATACAGTATTCCACGGGAACCGTACATTTTTATGCAATAAAGAGTAATCTATGTTCTTTCTCGTAGTCTACTTTATATCTGTGCCAAATTTCATGATGATCGGTTAAGTAGTTTTTACGTAAAAGCGTAAATACAGTATTCCACGGGAACCGTACATTTTCTACAATAAAAAGTAGCCTATGGCCTTTCCCGTGCTCTACTTTATATCTGTGCCAAATTTCATGATGATCGGTTAAGTAGTTTTTACGTAAAAGTGTAAATACAGTATTCCACGGGAACCGTACATTTTTATGCAATAAAGAGTAATCTATGTTCTTTCTCGTAGTCTACTTTATATCTGTGCCAAATTTCATGATGATCGGTTAAGTAGTTTTTACGTAAAAGCGTAAATACAGTATTCCACGGGAACCGTACATTTTACCGCGATAAATAGTATCCTATGTCCTTTTCCTGGTTGTAAGCTACCTCCCTACCAATTTTCAGCCAAATCGGTTCAGCCGTTCTTGAGTTATAAATGGTGTAACTAACACGACTTTCTTTTATATATATAGATGACAGTATTTCTTTACGATTTCCTGTGATGTTTACATTGCTCAATGATAATTATTTTTCAAAACTTTGTAAGTATATAAGTATATTTACTTTTTTTTTCAAAATGTTTTATTGTAAATGACTTCTGTTTTAATAAGATAATGAGAATGAAACAAAATACTGTAAAATATTAAAATTGTAACCCTCGTTTAATTTTATTAACCCTTATTAAGTAAATGAATTGTCTTTTACAAACCTTTTGAATATGATTACACAACATGTGGACACCCTAATTACATTTGATACACTTCTACTAATTTAACTAAAAATATGCGTATTATTTAAGGAGACAAACCTAGTCCAATTTTATAAATAACGTAAACGCAGTATCAATTTTAGCTATTTATAAAAAAGTTCGTATCATGAAAAAAATAATTAGTGTGTTTTATTCAGCTTTATGCATAGATATATAATATTAAAAAGAGGTAGATGTGTTATAAACGTGTAAAAATGAAGACTCGAATTGGCCCGAGTCGGGCCAATTTTGGTTAGTGTGCACCGCGAGTAATAGCGTGTTTTGTGTTACTATGCGACGTTGACATATTGACACGCGTCCTATGTCAATGTGTGTCGTGGCACAGAAATATTGTCAGTTTTGTAAGGTTAAAACATATCTATGTAATAATTAATCAAAGGCATTATCATTAAATTGATTTTGAAAAAATTGTGAAAATAAATGAACATTTTCCATAAGTTTGCCGTATGCCATTACTTTCTTTAATTTGTTTCTTGTTAGCAATACTATCGAATGTTCTAATAACACAGATGTCTATTTTTTTTAAAGGTTTAGTTTTTATCAAAATTTTATTTGCAACTCCTTGTAGTTTGGGATTTTGCCCATATATGCCCACTTAAAAAATTACAACAATCGACGTCATATAAGTCCCTGCTATAATTGCAAAGAGTATCTGAAGAAATTAACGCTTTTCCTATCAACGTTAGACTTGTAATGAAACTCAAACACTCTGAGCAAATATAATTACGTATATGTGTACTTAATCTCATTAGAATTAACGATGTTTGTTTACGAGTCCTGAGATATACTTATTCAATTGTAACGGGTTTTCTCTGTAGGAACGGGGAAAGATTATAATTGTGCGAGAGAGACGCAGAGAAAGGAAAGTGCCAAGGTTCAAAAGTAATAATATACTTAATATGTCGGCAACTATACCGGCATATAAAAATTTGTCCGGCCAGAGCCTATTCCTTTTTCACACTTTTTCTTTCTCTAGCTTTGCATGGGGAGGAAACCAGCAATTTTCTATTCTCCTCCTACCTTTCTTAGTTTCTTTCTACAAATCGTATTTCTATTTCTAATTAGGTCTGTTTCACAATCTGTCACAATTTGCATGTTTTGTATCTGTCACCGTAAAATTGTAAAAACCGTTAAAACTTAGGCCTTTTCATCCTTATTGGATGATTTATACAGTATTCTCCGAGCGAAGTAACCACTCTTGAAATACTGCAGTGCCTGGGACAGTCGGTTTTTAAATGTCGTATGTTTGCCCAAGCACATACGGCATTCTCACAACATTGTCAATTAGTCAGCCTAGTTCAGGGGAATGACTGGACAATTCGTCTGGGGCCAACCATGTGCGGGTTTCCTCACGATGTTTTCCTTCACCGTTAAAGCGTCCTTATAATGTACTTGAAATCTGAAAAGTCTCATTGGTACACGCCACAACCTGGGATTCAAACCTACGCCCTTAGACGGGTCGCGCTAGTCGTATTCGAGGTGGTAAGTGGAAAAAATTCTAAAGTCGCTGAATTTTTGTGTGTTGATAAAGTAGTCCCTGGGGAGCTTATCATTAAGTTTTGTGCCATTTCTGCCCACTGCGTTTTCAGCAATTCCATTATTTGTGGTTGATTTTTTTATATGGCGATAAAAGTGGCAATATTGATTTAAAGTTTAAAATATTAATGGTATCTTAACTGGGACAGCTTCCAGAGTATGGAGACTTAATTTGCGTCGTTTTCGTCCAGTAAAAAATGACTTAGGGTCATTTTTTGAAAACAGTACCGGCAAAAATTCTAAAGTGTGATAAACGACTATTTTCTGTTTAAGACCACTAAAATAGGCCTAATTCCAAATTTTGTGCCACATTAAGCGACTGCGATTCGAGAAATTAAGTTTTTTAGTTTCCCTAAGCTAAAAGCGCTCCAAAAACACATAATCGTTAAATAAAGTCCACGTATTCAATATTATTAAGTCATAAAGAATCTATATTCCAAGTTTGTGCCTTTTTCATGGAGGGTTTAAATAATAAAATGCAAAAATAATATTATTATAATATGCGGTCGAAGTATTGTGGAATATTCGCACTACAACATACACATCTACACTAATATTATAAAGAGGAAAACTTTGTTTGTATGTTTGTTTGTTTGTTTGTTTGTTTGTTTGTTTGTTTGTTTGTAATGAATAGGCTCAAAAAGTACTGGACCGATTTCAAAAATTCTTTCACCATTCGAAAGCTACATTATCCACGAGTAACATAGGCTAAATTTTATTTTGGAAAAAAATAGGGTTCCGTAAGATATTTGGGTTTTTCGGACACAAGGTGTAAAAAATCAACCAGAAAAGTTACTTATTTTGCGTACGCTGCCTAAACTATAAAAGATAGAACCATAAAATGTTCTAATTAATTGTAGATCTTATAAATATCTACAAAAAAGTCCGCGACACACTATACCTATCTATGTCGAGTGAGGCACAACAACCATTTTTTTATTTAGAAATCTTGAATTTTTTTTGGACTACATTTAAACGCGTTTATTTTACTCATGTTATCTACACTAATATTATAAAGAGGAAAACTTTGTTTGTATGTTTGTTTGTTTGTTTGTTTGTTTGTTTGTTTGTTTGTAATGAATAGGCTCAAAAAGTACTGGACCGATTTCAAAAATTCTTTCACCATTCGAAAGCTACATTATCCACGAGTAACATAGGCTAAATTTTATTTTGGAAAAAAATAGGGTTCCGTAAGATATTTGGGTTTTTCGGACACAAGGTGTAAAAAATCAACCAGAAAAGTTACTTATTTTGCGTACGCTGCCTAAACTATAAAAGATAGAACCATAAAATGTTCTAATTAATTGTAGATCTTATAAATATCTACAAAAAAGTCCGCGACACACTATACCTATCTATGTCGAGTGAGGCACAACAACCATTTTTTTATTTAGAAATCTTGAATTTTTTTTGGACTACATTTAAACGCGTTTATTTTACTCATGTTATTAATCCTTATCAAAATAAATTATTTTATCACTAAGTACAGTTTATGTAGATAATATTTGGTTTTTGAATGATTAAAATTGGACGTTTGGTTTTGAAGTTATGGCGAAATTAAAATATTACGACTTCTGCTGCACGGCCCGTTGCGAAGTGGGCGTCACCAAGGCGGGGTGCGCGTGCGGGTTAATGTTTAGTTTAGTTTAGTTAAATAGTTTAGTTATTTTATAAACATCAAATTGATAATATCTTAAAATATAATACATTATAATATCTATACATCTATACAGTTAAATACAATTTAAGTGTCTGTTTGTAACTTCAAATTAACAGCTTTTTACATAATGAATCTGAAAGTATATTCGGTACTTACAATAAAATACATTTTTAATTTTTGTCTGTCCGTCTGTCTGTCTGTAAGTCGGTCTGTCTGTCTGTTTGTTCCGACTAATCTCTGAAACGGCTGGACCGATTTTCACGGGACTTTCACTAGCAGATAGCTGATGATATAGGGTACATAGGCTACTTTTATTTTAGGGTTCCGTTTAAAAAAATAGGATTCCGCTTTCGTTAGTCATAAATAAAGTCGCGGGTAAATTTCAGCGATATCCCAAAGTATTGTTCCACGCGGACGAAGTCGCGGGCAAAAGCTAGTTACACATATATACGTAAATGTGTGTGATAAAATGTCATTCATTCGACTACATTTCAAAATTTTTATATTTCGCATTTTACAGCGATTACAAAATTTAAACTTGCTTTTGCCCGCAACTTTGTTTGCGTAGCACGAATGACGAAGCTGAATGTAATTGTCGCCTGATTTTATACAATACATAAATGCACAATAAAATTTGATATCCGATAGGCTTCCACATGAAACTTCGGTTATCTAACACCAAAAAAATTACAATTTCAAATACCTAATTTTAGTTCTTGAAATTAGTCGTTTAACCGATTAGTCTCTTCAGCTACATCATATTTATTGTATATATAGTATTATTTAATAAAAAATAAATAAATTATTTCCACGCTTGAATTTTATACGTAGGTTTCTGAATACATGCTTCTAATACTCGTGGTTAAGGACTTATTTATTAGGTTATTAATTGATTGTAATAATTTATATAATTAAATACATTTTACAAACCAACAAAATAATATTTGTATATATTGTTATTCATCCCGTTGACAATTTTATATCTAGGGGCACGGCAGGGCCCCGCCAAGTCGAGCCTAGTGATACATCAGAGCACTACGTACGAATGTGGACCGATCCTTGTACTGCTTTTCGATATATGTTTACTATGTTTAGCATTATTTTATAATAATGTTAGTCTTATAAAATAATTGATTTATAATACCTAACGTTAGTCTTAATTTAATTTGTAATTTTATTATAATTTTTAATTAGTACTAGCTTTTGCCCGCGACTTCGTCCGCGTGGAACAATACTTTGGGATATCGCTGAAATTTACCCGCGACTTTATTTATGACTAACGAAAGCGGAATCCTATTTTTTTAAACGGAACCCTAAAATAAAAGTAGCCTATGTTAGACCCTATAACATCAGCTATCTGCTAGTGAAAGTCCCGTGAAAATCCGTCCAGCCGTTTCAGAGATTAGTCGGAACAAACAGACAGACAGACCGACTGACAGACAGACAGACGGACAGACAAAAATTAAAAAAAATGTATTTTATTGTAAGTACCCAGTGACGGATTAAGACTACTTGATGCCCTAAGCAATCCACGCCTGTGGGCCCCCGTATGTCAACTTTGAATAAGTCTTTAAAAAGTACCATGGGCGTAGCCAGGTTTTAGTTTTGGGGGGGCGGGGGTTTCAAGAAAATAAAACAACTACAAGTATATTAAATAACCAGGGCTGTCTTTAACTTATTAGAGGCCCTAAACATATAATAATAAGCTTTAAACCCTGAAAGACTAAACGTCAGTACTAAATTAGATAATACGTTCTTAAAGCGAAAAACGAGCGAGCGAAGCGAGCGAGCAAATTTTTTTCCCTATTTTACAAGTTCAAACGTTCAACTCTGTTCAAATGTTAAACTAAAATATAAACTTCGGTAATAAATAATGTAATGGCCTTTATGTTAACCGCGAGCGAACGACCAAATTTTTTTTCTTAATTAATAGGTTAAATCTGTTCAAACTTTAAACCCTAAAAGACTGGAAATAGGATCATTTTATAATATACATTAGAATAATGGGCGCCCATTTTTTTCGTTTTTACCTGTTTAAGCTATAAAACACAGTCTTTCAGGGTTTCCCCTTAAACACTGAATAACGGTGAACTTCGGAAAAATATCATAAAATGAACCGAATAAAACAGAACATCGCTACTAAATATTATAATATGTTTTTATGTCAAACGCGAGCGAGCGAAGCGAGCGAGCAAATTTTTTTCCTATTTAGTAGGTTAAATCTGCTCAAATTTTAAACCCTAAAAGACTGTTACCCTGAAAGTCTGTGTAATTCGAAAAATACAAATATCAAAAGCCTAAAATTGAACGTAGGTACTAAATTTTATAGTAATATGTTCTGTAAGCCAAAAACGAGTGAGTGAAGCGAGCAAGCAAAATTTTTTCCCATTCTATAAGTTAAAATATATTCAATCGTTAAACTTAAAACTTAAATAATGGTGAACTTCGGAAAAATATCATGAAATAAACCGGCTAAAACAGAACATCGCTACTAAATAATATTATATGTTTTTTATGTTAAACGCGAGCGAGCGTAGCGAGCGAGCAAAATTTTTTCCTATTTAATAGGTTAAATCTGCTCAAATTTTAAACCCTAAAATACTGTGAAAATAATAGGTTGGGGAAAAAGTCTTTTCGCATTATAGTATGAATGAAATTGTCATAAAATATCTTGGGCTATACCAATTGTATCTGGCTGATTTTGGTATCATTAAAAAGTTTTAATTTTACAGAAGACAATTCCAAATTCAAATTAGGTAAATTTGAGATTTTCATTTGTTTTTCTTATTGTTAAAATGAGTGATTCTTATGAAGAATTTCGATACATTTTAAAATTTTATTACAAAAAAGGTAAAAATGCAATACAAGCCGCGAAAAAAATTTGTGATGTTTATGGACCTAATGCAGTATCTGTGAGAGTAGCGCAAATTTGGTTTAAGCGTTTTCAATCCGGAAATTTTGATATCAAAGATGCACGTCGCTCTGGTCGCCCTGTTACGGACAAAACTGTTGCCATTTTTTAAAAAGTGGAGCAAGATCGGCATATTAGTAGTTACGATGTAGCTGAAGAACTGGGGATTGACCACAAAACGGTTTTGGCGCATTTGAAAAAAGCTGGGTACACAAAAAAGCTCGATATTTGGGTGCCTCATGAGCTCACTGAAAGAAACCTAATGAACCGTGTACTCATTTGTGATTCTTTATTAGGACGTAATGAAACCGAACCATTTTTGAAGAAGCTGATAACTGGTGATGAAAAGTGGATCACGTACGACAAGAACGTGCGAAAAAGATCGTGGTCAAAGGCCGGTCAGGCTTCACAGACTGTGGCGAAACCCGAGTTAACTCGCAACAAGGTGATGCTGTGTGTGTGGTGGGATTGGAAGGGCATTATTCATTATGAGCTGTTACCGCCAGGCAGGACCATCAATTCTGAACTGTACTGCGAACAACTGATGAAATTAAAGCAAGAAGTTGAGAGAAAGCGGCCGGAATTAATCAACAGAAGGGGTGTGGTTTTTCACCATGATAACGCTAGACCTCACACATCTTTAGCCACTCAGAAAAAATTACGGGAGTTTGGCTGGGAGGTGTTAATGCATCCGCCGTATAGTCCTGACCTTGCACCTTCAGATTTCCACCTGTTTCGGTCGCTGCAGAATTCCTTAGGCAGTGTCAGGTTGACATCACAAGAGGACTGCCAAAACCACTTGTCGCAGTTTTTTCATCAGAAGCCCCAAAAATTTTATAGCAATGGGATCATGTACCTACCAACAAGATGGCAAAAAGTTATCGAACAAAATGGCACCTATATACTTTAGTCACTTGTAAATAAACTTTATAAAAAAAACCTTTTGAATTTTTATATAAAATGCGAAGAAACTTTTTCCCCAACCTAATATTTATAATTGGACCCGGTAGGTAGCGCTGCTTTCAGTGCGTCAACAAATTTAATTCTAACTTCCAAGGCGGTACGAAGTTTGCCGGGACAGCTAGTTCGGCATAAAAAGTTAACAACATTAACCCGCACGCGCACCCCGCCTTGGTGACGCCCACTTCGCAACGGGCCGTGCTGCAGAAATCGTAATATTTTAATTTCACCATAACTTCAAAACCAAACGTCCAATTTTAATCATTCAAAGACCAAATATTATCTACATAAACTGTACTTAGTGATGAAATAATTTATTTTGATAAGGATTAATAACATGAGTAAAATAAACGCGTTTAAATGTAGTCCAAAAAAAATTCAAGATTTCTAAATAAAAAAATGGTTGTTGTGCCTCACTCGACATAGATAGGTATAGTGTGTCGCGGACTTTTTTGTAGATATTTATAAGATCTACAATTAATTAGAACATTTTATGGTTATATCTTTTATAGTTTAGGCAGCGTACGCAAAATAAGTAACTTTTCTGGTTGATTTTTTACACCTTGTGTCCGAAAAACCCAAATATCTTACGGAACCCTATTTTTTTCCAAAATAAAATTTAGCCTATGTTACTCGTGGATAATGTAGCTTTCGAATGGTGAAAGAATTTTTGAAATCGGTCCAGTACTTTTTGAGCCTATTCATTACAAACAAACAAACAAACAAACATACAAACAAAGTTTTCCTCTTTATAATATTAGTGTAGATTATAAAAAGCATTAATTTGTGAAACTGGAAATAAAAGGTTTTTTATTTTTGAATTTTTATTTATTTATTATTGCTTGTTAGTTTAATGTTAAAACTAGCTGGTGCCCGCAGCTCCGCCCGCGTAGGTACAGTAAGTAGTATTAGAAGCTATGATTTTTTTATCTTTAAGTTATTTTGTTTTTTGTATAACTGACCTTTGAATTACATCAATTTTAAACTTTGCTTGCCTTTTTGGGAACACTCCTTAACTTTTTATTTTTTTAAAGTCTCACGTTACGCAGCCACGGAAAAATTAACTACAAATAATCGAATTGCTGAAAAGGCAATAGGCAGACATGGCACAAAACTTAATTATTAACTCCCTAGGGACTACTCTATCAACTACATATAGGTACAGAAAAAATTCATCAACATTAGAATTTTTCCACTTCCCACTAAAAAACAGCTAGCGCGATCCGTCTAATGAGTCAAAATGCATAGCTTGAGCGTTTCATTACTTCATGAGCTTTTGTATAAGGCACACCCCACACTAGCAATATTCGAGCGTCGTCGTTGTGCCAGAACATTGTGTTCTCTAACAGAAAAGCTATGAACAGTGACTAAAATATTTTTTATCTTAAGCCTATTTTCTACTTTACGAGTTTGTAAATTCAAGCTTTATAGAGTTAGAGAACGTAGAGTGGAGTCAGAAGGTTCTAGACGAGATCTGAAGACATTTTTTATTGGCGAGTCATAATATTATGGTCTCGTCTTGGCATCATTAAACATGAAATAAATTTAAAATTGAAATTATAAATTTCGCATTTAGAACATTATTACTTGTCAAGTTGTCACATAATTGTCATTTCATTTTGTCGTATTAATATGAAACTTGGGCCCCTCCCCGCGTGGCGAGAGGCCCGCACCCCGTATTCGCCATTGATACATGATAAAAGTTGGTTTTTTACATTCTAATAAAAAATCCCGCGGATAAACATGATTAAACTTATAGAAAGTGTTTTGTAACACCATAATCATCATATAGATATGAACTCTACTAACTAAAAGTTTCATTAGTAGTTTTTATAGCGAGTTTGAGGAAAAAAAATGGAATATCTTTATACGAAATTGCCGAATGTGGCACAACTTTCTTACAGACTCAGATATTAACACTCTGAACAGTTTTTTAAGATTTGTCAGACATTAGAATAGTTGTGGGCCTGGTGGGACCATGTTTTATATAGTAGCCGAATACCAGAAAAACCCTGGTTGGATACGACTCAAACTGCATATGTGCATCGGTTACTCTTTCCTTAATATCGGGAAAGTAAAATTTTTAGCTATAATTTACTTTTGGGCCAATATCCATGAAAGACACAAAAACCTAAATTGCTACAAACGCAGCCATCCAAAATGGCACAAAATCAAATTTTAGACTAAGAAGAAGGTCCGGAAACTATATGCAAAAAATAAAAGACTTTAGAATTTTTGCACCCTCAAAACTTATCCAGACCCGTCTACCTGTCGAGTGCGAATCAAACGGTCTACCCAGTAGGCCAAGGATTTCATAAAAAACCGTTAGATTGTATTAAACTAGTGAAATCGTAAAATGTTTATAGACTTCCGACGCGAAAATTCTGCCTATAATTTAACACAATATTTTTCGTTAGATTATAAATATTATATAGTTATGAACCTTTTGACATATTTTAACTATCTAACGGTTTTTACAATTTTACGGTGACATATATATCGCTCGATATAAAGTAAGCAGCGACACAACCAAATAAGCTATCCGACATGAAGTGTAGATAAGTCTTATCGGTAGATAAACAGGGCCTAATTGTAATTTTAATCCAATTTAAAAACGTGACCAACATCCAAACAAAAATAAATAAAGTCATTGAAATAAAAATGTCTCTGCGAGGTGATATAACATGGTTCTACTTGTCGTGATGAACATTTTCCAGGAGACCGGACAGTGATGCTCTGCTCAGCGGACTGGACGAGGGGATGTCAAGGCTCTTGCGGCCACTGCATATGACATTTATAACTCTGCTCACTGTTTAGCTAAAGTATCTGGGTAATCGAGCGTTGCTCGGAACTGTGATGAATTTTAAAAAATCAAAATATTCACAAAAATATTAATCTCACCGAGATTTGAAACCACCATAAAAATAGGACGCTGACTTCGACGTACCATTTTTTACCGCATTTTATTTTTCAAGCATGCCAGCGGTGTCTTGTTAAGCGCCGCGACCAATCATTTATTTTATTATGATCACTGTCTATCCCCCTTACTAATAAACGCTGTATAAGCTTTGAATAGTTATACACTGTTTTGTTCACATCACACAAGTGACATGTTTAATTCGATAGAAGGAGACAAAACACTGTGTAACTATTCAAAGCTTATACAGCGTTTGTTAGTAAGGGGGTAAGAGAATAAAATATACATAACAAGATCGTGCCTGCGACTTAGTTTGCGTAAAAGCAGTAACCCCCTTACTAATAAACGACGTATAAGCTTTGAATAGTTATACAGTGTTTTGTCTCCTTCTATCGAATTAAAAATGTCACTTGTGTGACGTGAACAAAACACTGTATAACTATTCAAAGCTTATACAGCGTTTATTAGTAAGGGGGTAGAAGTCTATCTAAAATCAGCTGTCCTGCCCTGGATACTACATTCCGGTGTAAAAAGAAACCTTTGTATTAAGCCTACCTAACAATAAAGGTTATCAGGGAATCTTATTCATAAGCAGTTTGACCGTTGTCATAATTTGTTCATATTATATTATTAGCTTTTGCCCGCGATTTCGTCCGCGTGGAGTTCTGTTTCCGATACAAAATTTTAAGCCCTTTTTCACCCTCTTAGGGGCTGAATTTTCAAAAATCCTTTCTTAGCGGATGCCTACGTCATTCTACATATATCTGTATGCCAAATTTAAGCGAAATCCGTTCAGTAGTTTCGGCTGTGCGTTGATAGATGAGTCAGTCAGGTTTGCCTTTTATTTACCTAAGTATTTAGATGATGAAATCAAACTGACATATTTTCATTTACAATTAATGTATCGTGACTACATAGTATCAGCATTATATAATTTAAATAAATTACGAGAAAGCTCCACCTGCATAATTAAGGGAGGTGAATTATAAAAATATTTTTCAAGGCAAGATGCACCTGCTTCTGTATTATGACCTTTATTATCGAGCTGCTTAGCTTCAGTTCGACGGCCTCTGCAGCGACCTTGTGCGCTGCTGCTATCGATTGTAATTCTGCCAGGGGCCAGGGTCGTACTTATTATTTCCAAGCTTAAATAATATAATCATCATAATCATAATTGTTTATTTGCATTGAATGTAGGGTAATAAAGCTGCCATCAGACGCAATGCATCGATATATTCAACTGCATGCAGTCGGATCTGACTTTTGCGCAGTTGACGCCATGTATCTGACCCAGGAGCTCATTCACAGATTAAAAGAGAAACAGATAAACAGCTACAACTTAGACCAGCCTTCGATTTAAAGGTGGCTCTAGAGTGAAAAAATCCTGTAATCGACGTCCAAATTTTTTCTTTGGTGTTTCCTAAGGGAGTTTTTGATTTAAATTTGTGAAAGGCAAAGAGGAAATGTTTCAAAACTAAATCTAATAAATAAAATACTCGTGTCACAGTATCGGTAAAGAAAATCCTGCGTAACGGCTTGACCGATATTTATGAAATTTTAACCGTAAACTATTTTTATAACATCTGGTTATAAATTAGATGTAACAAAGTTTTCCTGGGTTACCTATTAAATAATAATAATCGCAAGGAGAATGCACTTAAAGGAAAATATAGTAAAACTTTCCAGTACGTTCTGTTAAAAAATAAAAATGTCGTGTGCATGATATTAAATTCACATTAAAAGGATTGTTCAATGCTCATTTCTCACTTTTTATCGTTTGACATTTTGCTCTTGTTTCGAATATTTTCGTGTGGCTGCCTTCATTGCTATTATTTATTGCTTATGATCGCCATAAAGAATGAAAACGTCGATAGGAATTGTGCGAATGAGTTATTATGATTGGGCGAGCGTGTATCGACTACAGACTGCCAAATTAATTATTGTGGTGTCATAATTCCAATCTTTTTGATAAAATCTTCATGATAGACTTATCATTTTTAGAGTTTCGTAGTTTAAGTTTCGGAACCCTTACCCCCTTACTAATAATCGCTGCATAAGCTTGGTATAACTAATACAGTGTTTTGTCTCCTTCTATCGATTTAAAAATGTCACTTGTGTGACGTGAACAAAACACTGTATTAGTTATACCAAGCTTATACAGCGTTTATTAGTAAGGGGTATATAGTCTTGTCATATCCGTCCGTCCGAACGGTCAGTGCTAGAGCCTAGAAAAATTAAACTTTGCATGAATATTTACCAAGTAAAAAAAAAATTTGGGTAGGTGCCTTCCTGTGTGGAATGTTTTTTCTCGTATCTACCCCATAGTGCGGGATATGATTATCTAATAATATACCCATCTAGGTCTTTTACAAGTATTGAGAAGTTGCTAAGAGGATTTTATGATTTAGTTAGGCACATCCGTTTGCGAAATGCGAAAAAATATGACGTACCTCTCCCTCTAAAAGCTAAACGACTAGCTCGAAAAATGCAAAAAAATCATGATGCTATGGACTGCCATTGTATTATTCTATGTGATGAACTTTGAATGAAAACTATAACTGTTTTTATAACTTTGTTCGTCCAGGAGTTATAGAGACATCTTGTAAAATGCGCTTACTTGGAAAACTTCGTACAAAAGTAATTAAATAATAAGTATTAAACATGTAAAATATTGGTACAATAGTAGCGCTACGTGCACGAGTCGAACTCGCACTTGGCCGGGTTTTGTTGATAATGATTCAAATCTAAACAGACACAAATTTAAACAACATATACTACACACCACACACACACACACACTAGAAAACACCACACATCAAACTGGAATCCGCGCTCAGGTATCCAACTACATAATATTATGTATCCTATAACTTAGGTATGAAACTTTAGGTCTATTATTAACTTTATATTTGCATATATATATAATATTTAAGAAAATGCTGTATCACGTTCTGAATAAATAAATAAAAATATTTCTTGATTTTTTTCATCAAAATCGGCCTAGTAGTTTCGGAGTCTATTCAATGCAAACAAACAGACAAACCTTTCCTATTTATAATATTAGTATAGATTAAGCAGACATTACCATAGCATTATTCGGCAATATGTAGCTAACGAGTTGTGAACGATCACACTATGTTAACGCGGGTAGCTATGCAGGGCCGTGCCGCCCCTGTGTGCGATGTGTGCGGCGCACACAGGCGCCAAGACGATGGGGGCGCCGCGGGCCGCCACCGAAATTATTTATGTTACACTTTAACACTTACACAACAACATATTGTTTGTAGTGGAGTATCGATAACAAATAGGTACAATAGGCGCAACATATGCCTTGTAAATAACAAAACATATAATACATTTACTTTACATTAATTACTCAACGAATCAAAATAACCGCCCGCGGCGCTGCGCCGTGAGTATTTTTGAGTGTGTTCATGAACGCAACCCGAATCCCGATGCGATGCGTGCGACGCAAGCGCGGTGGCACGGGCGCGCGGGCGTTGGGATCGCGGGGTTTCCCCGATTTTAACGTAGGAGAGAGTCAAAACAATTGAACAATCATATTTTATTCATTGTAAAATAATATAATTAAAAATATGTCGAAAGATTCATTAGATACTAATTAATAAATATTTATAATGTACCGAAAAATAAACTGTTAAATTATAGGCAGAATATTCGCGTCGGAAGTCTATGAGCATTTTAAAATTTCACTAGTTATATTACAATATAACAGTTTTTCAGTTGAGAACTCAATCCCCCCGGGGGTTTGAGTTCTCAACGCGGATTCGAATCCCGCCGAAGGAACAAAAAGTTTTTCCGTGTTCCTGGGTCATGGATGATGAAAATAAGTGTATAATATAAAAATAATAAATATATTAAGTACCGTTGCCGTAACACAAGTTCTTCGAGAACTTACCACAGAACCAGATTGACTTGATGTGAGGCGTCCATAGATATTAAAAAAAATAGGAAAACAGTTGACCTAAAGGCCATCAGTGCAGCTTCCCGCTAAGCCTATCGAGCTAAAAGGGCTTCTAAAAATTGTCTGATGAAAGTTTAATAAAACACTCTTTTTTTAAATTTTAAACTGTCATAATGTTATTCCGAAAAAAAAACACTTTTTTCGGTTTTCTTTCCTTCACGATATCTCTCGAAAGAATCAACCGATTTTGACTGGATTAGTGGCGATCGACGTGGTTTTTCAAGGTTAAGAGCGGATTAGTTTTTGGAGTTTAATAAAACAATATTTTTTGAAATTTCAAACTGTCATACCTTTGGAATGAATCAACCGATTTTCACGCGATTAGGAGCAATCGATGTAGATTTTTATGTCCTTTGAAAGAATCGACAACAAAAAATTTTTTGGATGAAAAATTTCGGAGTTATTCCGAAAAAACACTTTTTCGGTTTTACTTTCCTTCACGATATCTCTCGAAAGAACCAACCGATTTCGACCGGATTAGCAGTGATCGACGTGGTTTTTCAAGGTTAAGATCTGATTAGTTTTTGGAGTTGATCGATAAAGCCGTTTAAAAGTTATTCCAAAAAAATTATTTTAAAACAAAATTAGGAAAACAGTTGACCTAAAGGCCATCCGTGCAATTTCCCGCTTACCACTTAAATTATATCTAATGCGTCATTTTTGAGATTATCGAGCTCAAAAAAAGTGCTTCTAAAAATTTTCACTGAAAATTTTATTTCGTCAGCCTTGGAAAGTTAAATAAAACGTCCAAAGTTATGACAGTTTGAAATTTCAAAAAATAGTTTTTGAAATTTCAAACTGTCATAACTTTGGAATGAATTAACCAATTTTCACGTAATTGGCGGCAATCGATGAAGTTTTCTATGTCCTTTGAAAGAATCGACAACAAATTTTTTTAGATGAAAAATTTCGGAGTTATTCCGAAAAAACACTTTTTTCGGTTTTCTTTCCTGCACGATATCTCTCGAACGAACCGACCGATTTTGACGAATTAGCGGTTATCCACGTGGTTATTAAAAGTTGTTCCAAAAAAACCACTTAATTTTTTTTTACAGATTTTTGAGATTTTTGAAATCTATCCGAATCGGTCCAAATTGTATTCAAAATCTAAGTTTGTCCAAGTCCTTTCGAATGGCGCCAGCCGCAATAAAATCGGTCAAACCGTTCAAAAGTTATAAGAGTTTTACATACTTACACATACATACACACTAAGTATGTAACAATTTAATTTGCGCTTTATTTTTCGTATTTTAAGAAAATTTTGATAATATATAAACTAGTATATTAAACTGAAGAACATTTTTCTTTCAGTCAAAATTAACAAATAATAAATAAGGACGTTAAAACAGGAAGATTCGTAAAAATAAGAGGCGCCTCATGGGTTTCGCACACAGGCGCTGCCGGGGGTCGGCTCGGCCCTGTAGCTATGGAAAATACTCAACAAGCCGTGACGCTCAAGGTTTTGCATATAAGCCGGAGGAGATACGCTACATTACAGTTACTGTTCTTAATGTTATTTAACTTTAGTAGGTAGGTATATAATAAATAAAATAGCACACAGATTTATCCGGTGCCCGGTTTCATTGAAAGCAAACCAGCTACGAAGGAGTTCTTTTAAAGTGTTCAAGTATGTGCGCAATATACACAAGAGCACTCTCTTCCTTTACTATAGTAATCCATTGGGATGGGTGAGCGATACGACTGGTGAGGGATTACGGGCAGGACCGACTTTTTACATGCCTATTCGACGCATGGATCATCTTTCTTGTCAATCTGTGCTCATTCTGTATAATTGTCCTAACCATACTTGAAAACTACATTTTTATTGTTTTAATGATAATCGAACTCATGACATCTGATATCTCGTCTCATCCATGTTTTACCCACAAATAGAGCAATACTCCAAATATATGTATTTACGAAATGCTTGCCAATATATATTTTTTTAACTAAAAGAATTTCTAATATTATTAAGCAGTAAGCAAGTTGATGATGAAAAGTTATAGCTAAGAACTATCTCGTCAGCATTGTTTAAAATACCGCATCAAACGATTTTAATCGGGCGGGATTTTCGTTTATGAGTTACGATGCCACGTCAAGCTTATTACACCCCTTTTTGTCGGTGGTTAAAACAGTCTTTGATAGCTAGCATACCATCAAAAGAAACTGGAGTTTTAAAAACATTTAATGTATAAATTATAATAATTCAAAGCTGAAAAGATTAATTTGAAGATAAAACTCCCAGCATCTATTTATCATATTATCGGCCCGTCATCTAGATATGAAAATGTATTGCTCATTATTATTTATTGGCTCCAGTGACACTTGCATTATGTTGTGAAACGAATATTGTGTAAAGGTAATGCGACAGGGGAAAATGTCGCCGTTTTAATGGATATGAATGTGCAATAACGTGTCATACGCCCCACTGATACACGAGTCTTGAAATAATAGACGTATGAACTTATATAAACGCTAAGTTCGCTTTAATTATGTTAGTCACACTAATATTATTTAAAATGTGAAAGATAGATGGATGGATGGATGGAGGGATGTTTACTCTACTCTTTCACGCAAAAACTACTTGTCGGAAAAGTTTGTTTGTTTGCATTGACTAGGCTCCGAAACTACTCGACCGATTTTGATGAAATTTGGCACAGATGTAGAGTAGACCACGGGGAAGGACACAAGCTACATTTTATTGCGGCTAAATGTACCGATTCGGCGGGATTTCCTTTAGCGCGCACGAAGTCGTGAGCAACATTTAGTAAAATATATTTTGCTTAATGGTGTTCGGCTAATCCAGGGTGATTAGCCGAACACCATTAAGCAAAATATATTTTACTAAATGTTGCTCACGACTTCGTACGACAATAGAAATAAGCAACACCAATCTTCGAATTAAATAAAAATACAAATATATTTCATAAGAAAACATTTGATTTACATTAAATCATTTGATTTTTTTAAATTAAATTAACTTAATTTTATCTTACCAGCCAGAAGAGACTTCTCACCACAAACCCATAGGACTTGGTCCTTAGCGTTTGAAAATTATGGCCACCTAATTAAAAGGGTAATAAAGGGTAATTTGGTCACAATAGATAAGAGCATCACCCTACTTCATTTACCCTACCCATTATTCCAAATTATAAAGTAAACAAAGATTTTCATGAATAAATTAAAGCTAAAAGTTATTTTGTTCTCGTGAAATTCGTTTAAATTGCGCATAAACTTACCAAGAGCATTTCAGGGCATGTAATATGGTTCCGAAACTATCAACGAGCAAAGGTATTTTTTAACTCGAAAAACGCCGGGTATAGAAGTTATGAGCAAGAATAATATCAGTTTCTCTGTCGAATTTCGAAATGACAGATGTGAGACGATGTATGAAAATGTACGATTTTCGAAAGACATTAAAAATGTTGTTGGTCGGTATATGTAGAAAATTCAATTAATGTTTTTAGTAGTTTGTAAATATTTTAAATAGATTTTAGTTCATTTTAGCATTTCAATCTTTGTTTCTTGTTGGTGTATCTATTAAATAACTCAGTATTTTCCCCGTAATTGTTCCAATATCTCTCACCGTTCAAACATGTCCCGACCACGTTATTCTGTCTTATTATAAACTGGAATACATAAATAACTATACCTACAAATTATACACCTACTCCTACACTTTTTCTAAATCAAGCCAAATCGGTCCAGCCGTTCTCGTGTTTAAGCGAGACATTGGAATTTAGATATTATACATCTATGTTGGAATTGCATTCTTTTTTTGAAGTAAAACTTCCTTAGGCGCGACTAGGTAGTAACTCAGATATTTTTTCTGACGTAGGTAAGTAACGCTATTAGGTATTCTATAGTCTGATGACAAAATATGTCACCAGTTGTTAATTGCATTATTTGATAATTGTGTTATAAGTTATTGACAGATTTCAAATATTTTTTGTATAAATAAATAATTATTTAAACATATAGGTATTTAACTAATTAAATTAAAAACTTTGGTATGTGTGTGGTGGTATTATATACGTAAACTTTGCATGTTAAACGTTATATTTCTTGATTTTAATGTGTAGAATGTTATTCTAGTTTCCAAAAATACCTCTATAGTTTTACATCAGTCGCGCGTAAAGGTTACAAGCCTTTGATTAATTATTACATAGATACGTTATATCCTTACAAAACTGACAATATTTCTGTGCCACGACACACATCGACATGGGTCGCGTGTCAATGTGTCAACGTAGCATAGTACCGCAAAACACGCTATTACTCGCGGAGCACACTAACCAAAATTGGCTCGACTCGGGCCAATTCGAGTCTTCATTTTTACGCGTTTATAACATATCTACCTCTTTTTAATATTATATATCTATGTTACAAGCACACACTTTTTTATATATAAGAAGAAGAAGATAATACCTGTAATAATTAATCAAAGATAATACCTTAATATTTCACAATATACAAATTAAACCAAATATTTCACAGACCAATATTCTATAATTAGGAGGAGCTTGTTATGAAACTCTGCAGGTACCGAGAGATTTAACAGTTTTGCTCTAACGAACTTCAACTGTGCATCCCAAGTTTAGTTTAGTCAGGATGATTTATTAAAGTTTAGTTACTTAAATGCTTATCTAAATTAACGAAATACATAAACGATAAATATAGGTAAATACAATAAGTGAAAAGTTTATACAAGTGCTATGTTTACTCCTCTATAAGTACCTAATTACTCACTTTTATGGCTTGGTCCATAGATCTAAATTATAATATTACTAGCATTCATTACCCAAGGTTTCGCCCGCGTGAAATTAAGTTTGAGACTTTTATCCCCTATTTTACTTACATAGGGGCTGAATTTCAGAAAAGGCTGAAATACGTAACTCATTATTTATTCCGAACTCATTTCATAAAAACTCAAACCCAAATTTTTTTATTTCCATGTAGATTATAAAATAACGCTTATAGAATTGTCCTACATGATGCCTACCACCGGTTCGGAAACTAGCCCGGCGAGAAGAACCGGCGTAAGAAACTCGCACGGGGCCACCTTTTAGCAAAAAGATGGGAAAATTGTTCTTTTCAAAAAATATTTTACAATGTTGTAACTTAATCTATATAACATATTTAGTCATAAGTACATAGAACATACTTAAGTACATAAAAGCAGCCTCGCATGGGGCCATTTTATTCCCAAGGTGTGCAATCGTTAATGAAATCACTGACTTTATAATAAGCTTTAGCACACCAACGTTCTTTAACAGCTTTTTTAAATTTATAAATGGAAAGATTTTGAACGTTTTCTGGGATTCTATTGTAAAGGCGTATACATTGACCTTTAAAAGATTTACTTACTTTACTAAGTCTGATCACTGGTATTTCTAACTTGTTCCTATTTCTAGTATTCCTACAATGTGTGTCACTTTTCTTTTTAAAATTCGTTAAATTCTTTCTGACATACAACTCATTGTCCAAAATGCATTGAGAAGCAACGGTCAGAATACCTATTTCTTTACATTTATTACATACGATTACATACGAAATATCATGCAAAAATGACTAAGGAATAAAAAGTTTCATAGAAATTTAATCACCTATTTTATCCTTTTGGGGTCGAATTTTGAAAAATCCTACCTTAGTGGATTTATTAAAGCAAAATTTATGTTTTACCTTACAAACATGTAATTTATTATTTATATATAGCATGCAAAAACTACAGCTTGTAGTTCTGAAATTATTTTCCCTGCTGTATTCGCAGCGGAACGGAATTAGTGTAGTATTTTACACAAATTACCTTAGAGCTACACAGAACTTCGAATTATTATTAGCGCCAACTAAATGTTTGTGAATAAACCTATTCAAAATTTTATCATCATCATCAGCTTAGACTGTTGAAAACTGCCGCATCCTAGTAGTCCTACTAGTATTATAAAAAAGAAAGTTTGTGAGGATGTGAGGATGGATGGATGGAAATTTACTGAAAGGATTTGGGTGAAATTTGGTATGGTAGTAGTTTAACCTCTGGAATAACACATAAGGCACCTTTTATCTCAAAAAGTAGTTTTAACGCGTATGGAGCTGCGAGAAAATGCTAGTTACACTTTAAGTACAGGCATTAATAACGCTAATAACGTCTTAGGCAACTCCAAGAGCCATTATAACTTATCACCTGCTCCCGTAACTACTTCTATCAATAAAACTACTTCGCTACAAGTTGCGAACTATCCGGCACTATCCGGCACTATCCGGCACTTGTGCGCAGCTCCAAATCTCGTTAAACAACGATTATAGTAACGGTGGCTTGTTTGAACTGTACACCAATTTGTAGATGGTTCAATTTTCAAGCTTTCATTTGTAAGTGACGTACGTCTTGTTAGCATAGACTTTATATTCAAACTAGCTGTTGCCCGCGTTCCGCCTGCGTAAGTACAGTATCCCTCGAGAACACTGTGTTTTTCGGGATAAAAAGTAGCCTATGTTTTAATCCAAAGCCTAAACTACTAAGGTACCAAATTTCATCAAAATCCGTTCAGTAGTTTTTGCGTGTAAAGGTAACAAAATCCATCCATCCATACATCCTCACAAACTTTCACATTTATTATAATATTATTAGTAGGATGTATATATTATTTATGTATAACTATGATCATAAATAATATTTTATTTTACAAAGACAGATTGAACTTAGTACCTATAATACATTATGTAGGTATTAGATACATGCTTATAAAAATAAGAGTGGTTAAATCTAAGAATATTAAATAACCATTGAACTGAGAGTCTACAACCCGATGTTTTTTTGAATATGGAGTAGAAATACAGAGGGAAAGACATTTGAAAATACAATTTAAGTGCACTTCAAATACCGACGGAATACTGAAGCAACTTACCAGACTGAAATATTAAATTGCTTTTCCAGTGAAGAAATGAGTTTTTGTAATAGTTTTATGCTGAGAATTCGATGAATTTTAGCTTTTTATGCAAAATCTAGTTTAAAAACTTGGATTTGAGATTCGATTAATTTTAGCATTTTATGCAGAATCTAGTTTAAAATGTAAACGAATGAGCATATTATCTTTACATTAAAATTGTAGTGTAATCTTTTTTATAAGTTAAAATTACAGACAGTTAAAATGATTATCATATAACGGCCGCATCAAAAGTCTATTTAAATTAAGAGGCTCTCATATGACAAGCTGTTTTGCTTTATCCCAAGCACACATAGTGGTCTGTGGTACACCAAAACTAAGGGTCAATATCGAAACTAAACGATACGCGAGATGGCGCTGCAATTTTAAGATAGATATCTTAAAATTGCAGTGCCATTAATCTATGATGAAAATATATGTGTCATACATATAATGTATGAGATTTGACATTAAGGCATCGCAAACAACATGTCACTTAACGATGACGTATGTCAAATCCCATACTTCCCACTTATACATCCCCAAAAAAATGCTATTTTATTTTCGATATTTATATAGTGATAAAATATCAATAGTTTGATATATATTTTCATCATAGATTAACTGCCTAATATAAAGCAGACAATTCACAAAGCAAACTATTTGTAAAATTTAATTCTAAATTTTTACCGTAGAAATATCAGGACCCAATCGAATACTTAATGAATTCGAATACAAACAATGACTATAGTCAAACAGAAAGTTATTTTCATTATCTCTGAACAAACCTTTACAGACGAACTTAAATTAACTCTAATAACGATTATATTGAACGCCATTTTCATCGAAAAGCTTTTAACTTTAATACTTAGCAGATATATACAAAAATCATTATAATATATAAATATTGGTAGGCTTAAGAGAAAAGTTATTTTTTGTTAAAATGCGCTCCAAGAATCTTTATTTTCATAAGGAATTTACATCCCAAGGTAGAGTGAAATTCATTTCCGAACCAACTACCACAACTTAATTCAGGTACCATAACATTTTCCAGGCAAAAGTTTTTAGTTGGAAGGTACATAAGTTTATTTAGTAGTTTTGCGTTCAACCTTATTGCGGTCTTCAAAATATTCCTCTAAATTTTAGGTTGACTCTCTAATGTACGAGAGAAGGTTTTGTAACTTATGCTTTGCGAAATTCAAGATGTATTTTATTATTTAAAAGTCGTTGACGCGGAAAAAGATTTCTACCTTAAAATATTATATTACTAGATACATCTTTTATGACTTTGGAAGAAACTAAACTAGAAAGAATGAATTTTTTCGTTTCATGTATAGAACATTCCAGTATGTTACGGTATTTCTATTTGTGGAATGTTCTAGAAGCTTTTTTTTTAAATCTTTATTTTTAAGAGGCTTTTGCCATACAAGACATGCCAGCCCCATCATAACTCATATGTGAAGCTTGTAGTATGGAAAGTACTAGAACATTCTCTCTCGAACCAACACTGTCTCATCAAAGATTTCAACTCAAGATAGGCTATCACGTACATTTAGCAGAAAAAAAATTCATACAAGAAAAAGTTACGCCATCTTGGTTTTCACCATAACTCAAATGTCAGCCATCTTGTTTTCACCATACTTCGAATTTCAAAATGGCCCCAAAATTAAAAAATTGGGGCCATTTTACTGGAGACACTTTTTGCCTCAACATGCCTCGTCTATAATATACGTCTATGCTGTCCCATTCTCAACCCGACTCGAAAGATCTAAATTTTTCTATGTGGAAAGATCTAGAAAGTTTCTAGTATAAAAAGGGACCGGCGCCGACCGCAGTCAGATCAGATTTTTTCAATTGGCAATGATATGCGAAATCCGAAAGCTTTCCCGGAGACCATTCGAGACCGAACCAGGAAAATGTTTGATTTAAAAAATTGGTTTATTAAAATTGTAAAAATGCAGTTTTAGTTTTCATAAGCCCCCTTACTAATAAACGCTGTATAAGCTTTGAATAGTTACACAGTGTTATGTCCTCTTCTATCGAATTAAAAATGTCACTTGTGTGACGGGAACAAAACACTGTATATTCACAGCTTAAACAGCGTTTATTAGTAAGAGGGTAAAAGTGTGCTCAAAACTCCTTTTAGCATTTTTAAGATATTCATTATAGTTCCGAATTTGAACTACCGTGCTATCTGAATAGTTCTGTATATTAATTATTATTAATATACATAAATAAGTAAAGCAAAAACTTTGTAATCAGTTTTACGAAAATTTTGCAAATTTGGCACAGTCAAATTTTATATTGAGGAGAAAAAAACGGCACTAATATGTTGTAAAATAATGCTTAAAATACATAAAATTAATAAAAAATGTTTTTGGCAGTTTGTTTTTAGAATTTCACACTACTAATTTTAAATTACCAGAGTAAAATAGTAGCTTACTAAAATCTGTATTTCAGTATGAGAAACATTTGGGTTCGATATTCCGTAAACGTAAGTTATCGCACGCCCGCAAAGGAAATCGAACCGGGAAACCTTATCAGTGAGTCCGGGAAAGCCCAGGCAGAGCTTGAACGGTTTTACGAAGAAAGCTTGTATTTATATGTGGATAACTTTTATTTACATGTGGCATAACTCTTAAGTAGGTAAGTATATTAATACTAGATTTAAAGTCACCATTAAAATGTGACTTAACAGGTAGCTTAACAATCCTACCATCATACCAATATTATAAAATATGTGAAAGTTTGTGAGGATATATGGATGTATGGATGGATGTTTGTTCCTCTTTCATGCAAAAACTACTGAACGGATTTTGATTTTTTTTAATTTTTTTTTATTTATTCGTCCCCCTAACATTATCAGGGCTGTTTATTTTCTTTTTAATTCTTTTTCTTTTCTTTTCTTTCTATTTTTCTTTTTTAATGATTTCTTACAGTATTTACATCATTACTATTTCTATACATTCGTTTCTTTTCCTTATTATATTTATATTCAACATTTCAGTTTTTCATATAAACAATTTAGTAATTTCTAATACAATTTAAAATTTTAATAAAATACAATAAAATAATAATGCAATACAATAGTCATTTCGATTAATAGTCATGTCAATAAGATACAATACAATACAATACAATACAATACAATACAAAAACACTTTATTGCACGCCAAGAACATACAAAAATACAACAATATCGCTAATATTAATAAATGATGTACAAAAGGCGAACTTATTGCTACCAAGCAATCTCTACCAGTCAACCTTTTGTTGATGAGATGGACAATAGGAATTAAAGATGATCGTGTAGGTGCTCAAACTAACAAAAACTCTAAAAATGGTTAGGAACTCAAACGGAAATTTTGACTAACAACAATAACAATTTATAATGATGATTTGACGACTAAAAAACAAAATACCTAAGTAATAATAATTATTGTAATAATGACAAAAACCAATTTAAGTTTAAAACATATCAGAAATGTTCGTATACTTACTTATTAAGAAAATACAATTTTAACTTGTGTTTAAAAGAAATTATTGATTCCGCACGGCGAATTTCTAGAGGCAGTGAGTTCCAAAGAGTTGCTGCACGCACAGTAAAAGATTTGGAATATAAGGAAGAAGAGTGCAAGGGGATCTCAAGGGAAAGATTGTTTGAGGAGCGTAACGTTAATTGGTGGGTATCATGTAGAAATTTAAAACGATTTTTGAGATAGGAAGGAGAGGGCGGAAGAAACAAGATGTTATATAGGAGTGACAGGGTGTGAGTATCACGACGGGACCGGATCGGAAGCCAGCGAAGTTTCTTCCGGAATTCTGAAACGTGGTCAAATTTCCGCAGTCCGTAGATAAATCTGATGCAAATGTTTTGCAGTCTCTCTAGTTTATCCAGTAGCTCTTCCGTAATATCTATGTAACAAACATCAGCGTAGTCTAGAATAGGCAAAAGAATTGTATGTGCCAGTGCGATCTTCGTGGAAATTGGAAGAAAATTTCCAAAGCCACGAAGAGAAGCACTTGCTCGAAAAAGTTTGCTACTGACTGCATTAATGTGAGGTCTCCAGGAGAGCTGACCAAAGACTTCTAAAGACGGAGTCATAGTTTTTGAAAGTTGGTACTATGTTTTTCTGTTGCTCTGTCTTACTAACGATGTGTCAATACGAGTGAAAGAAAGAGCTTATATCGGTGTATAAACGCGTGTTTCGTGTCATGTTATGACCAGCTCAGTAGGCCATTGCAGAGCAGTAGCTCTGTGAATTTTTGGTGTTTTATCAATGAAAATAAATGTGTAAAGGTCATATTAATTTTAAAACATCTAATATGTGTTACTCCGCTGCATATTGTGCCTCAAAAATGACGACAGAAGGTGTCAAATACTTGGAATTATCATTTTACACGTAATGTTTTAACAATGTATTGTGAACTAAATAATGAGTATTTTTATAATATAAACAGATAATCATTAAATTTAACGAACCCTTTTTCGTACTATATCACGCTTTAATGATGAATATCACGTAATGAGTAATAATTTGTGCAAAATAAAAGCTTTGTTTTTCTGCGTATTTTGAGTGATGTACCCTACTGACACAAGAGTTTATCGATAAAGATAATAAACTTTTACTAAACGGTTTTATTAGGTCTCGGAAATGCTCCGGAAGAAGAGGCGAATAGATTGAAGCAGTTAGATGCGAAAATTAGAAGAGTGTGTCCCACCAGTGAGACAGCTTGGTGTGACGGTATTGATACGGGGAAGATATTTCTGTTTTACCGGACAGTTAAGAAGACTTACGATAATATATACTTTCTTACACATATTTTTTTTATTTAGTTTCCAATAAAAATGCACAAAGAGCATTTTTCCATTATCCGATCCGGATCGAATACGATATCGGTATCGAATGCCGATACAGTAATCGATATTCAATAGCCATGCAAGGGCAAGTAAAATATATGAAACACATAGGTCTTTCACATTATCGGTTTGATATCGGATAGAAAAGCACTTTTATTCCTGTAAATATGGGCCTAGCAGGAACAATTGACAGGTACGTAAATGTAATGTTATCGAATGTCAATTGTATGAGCGCTGTCATAATTTTTATACAAATCTCTTTCGATAACGTAACGTTTACGTAATTGACAATTGTTTCTGCTAGGCCCCCAAGCAAGTGAGTAATCTGACTGATTCAGCTAATCTCTTAATGTATTTACTATTTAGATGCTAATCAAAATTAAAATGCAAATACAATACAAAGAGAGGAAATCGAACGCTAAATTTTTGTGTTGTCAGATTTGACATGAGACTCGTGTGTTCGATTTTCAGTTTTATTGTATCAGTCCAGAGTTATATTTTCAATGCTCTGAATTTTCCCCGGCCTTCCAGATTCCTGATCGTCCGACCCGATAATATATCCGTCGGGATATATTATCGGGTCGGTATTACTAAGGCTTACTAATAAAGAGAAGGTTCTGTGTTCGGCTGTATATATGTTACCATACAATTATACTAGATGTTGCCCGCGCCTTCGTGCGCGCTAAAAGAAATACCGTGCCGCAAAACCTATGTGGTATTTTCTATATATGTGCAAAATTTCATCAAAATCGGTCAAGTACTTTCGGAGCCCATGCAAACAAACAAACCTAATAAGAACACAGTATTTTTTACACATAGATCTAATAAAATCTTGTTAATTTCAAATACCTATATCTTAAATTAAAAAGGTACTTAATGAGTTTTACACATTATAAACTGATGACATAAAACTTAAAATGTGTTTATAAAATAAAAATTCAGAATTATAAAAATATCTACAAATGTCGATAGGTACCACACAAAAGTCGAGTAGTTTATCGATATTATATCGATATACGTTACATCCCTGCACGTACACTAATACAATGCACACAAGCAGAAAAAGGACACGCGTTTGCTGGCTAAAACTCTCTCTAGTGGTTATATACTCAAAGGAGCTGACTATCAAAAATGACACCCAGATTTTTGACACTGTCAACAAAAGGGATCGGAGAGCCATTAAAACTGAGCGATGGGAGTTCCTGCCACGCTACTCTGGATAGAAGCTTAGTGCTGCCGATAATAATGGCTTGACTCTTACTGGGATTAACACTAATACCGAATGACTTGCACCAGTTTTCCAAGACGAGGAGATCAACATTGACACGTTCTATTGCTTCCTTCAGATGCTCGATGTCGGAGTGCGTATAAATCTGCATATCGTCAGCATATTGATGATAGTGAGACATCAAGCGGCTACTAATGGAATTAACATAAATTGCAAAAAGTAAGGGCGACAGTACACCTCCCTGTGGAACACCCGCTAAGAGGTCGTGCCACACGGAGAAGCCGTTATCGCTCCGGATTCGCTGCCTGCGACCCCTTAGATAGCTATCAAACCAGTTAGTAACGCTAGGGGCAGCATTGAGCAATCTCAAAGTAGCAAGCAATATGTCAAAATCAACTGTTCCAAAAGCATTAGTGAAATCCAGTAGGGTCAGAATGGTTAAACGACGATTATCCATATGGTAGCGGATATCTTCTGTGATGTTAACGAGGGCCGTTGTTGTGCTATGACCTGAGCGAAAGCCTGATTGGTAGGGATTAAGGAGATTGTTGGTGTGCAAGAAATGATTAAGTTGCAGATATATTAGGCGCTCGAATACTTTGGAAAGGAAGGGGAGAATGGATATGGGGCGAAAATCGGAACAAAGAGAAGGATTGGATTTTTTTGGAAGAAGGATAATGTCTGCGTCTTTCCACAGAGTAGGAAAGTTACAAGTTCGGATAGAGGTATTAAAGATCCAGGTAATAGGCAGAGATAGTATATCGACAATTGGAACAATCATATTTCGTCCAATGCTGTCACAACCAGCGGAATCGGAATCAATGGACGTAATAGCACGCTTAGTGTCTTCGACCGTGACTTCTTCAAAAGAGAATAAAGGGGCATCGCAGACCGCGGTAGAAGACAATGACGAGAGCGTAGCATTTTTAGTTACGGTATCAAAAAAGGAGGGCGATGAAAAATGGCTAATAGTGGCATCAAGACTGATGTTATTAAGTGGAGAGCTAAAGTTATTCTTGCCAATCCCCTGCGACCTCAAAAATCGCCATACACGTGCTGGGTCCCTTTCCTCTAAGATGGCCTTATGGTAATAGCGTCTCCGTGAGTCCCTACATGTCTTATTACAACGGTTGCGTGCGTGACGGTATGCCTCTCTATTTGCATCAGTGGGTTCCAGCCGAAATTTATGTCTGGTCTTATTTTTTTTCATTTGCAAAATTCTAATCTCATCAGTAAGCCATGGAGCTGGTCGATGACGAATACGAATAGGTTGGATTGGAGCATGAGCGTCGTAAAGCCTGGTTATTGCCGTATTTAATAAAGTGACTTGCTCATCGACAGACTGAGTGGCTTGAATTGCAGACCAATCCTCGAGTCGTGCATCTTCAAGGAGCTTTGTCAAATTAATTTTTGAAAAATTGCGTTGCATAACAATTTTTGTTTTGCGCTTAGGTGGGCAGATGCAAAGGGAAGCATACACAAGATCATGATAAGAGAAGTCTACTGCACTGCATTGTCCATATTTCTCGACCTGGCAAGATTGAGACAACAGTATCAGGTCAAGCAACGAGGGTTCACAATTTGGAAAAAAGTGTGTAGCGGTCAGCGGTAAAATTAGCAAGTTTGCAGCAGCGGAAATTGATCTAAGCCGTGTCGACCGCCAATCGTCCTTGATGAGGCATGTGTTAAAATCCCCCATTATCAGCACTTTGTCATAGATAGGGAATAATTTGTCCGTAATATTTTCGAAGTCCGTAAAGTAATTAATATGAAGAGAAGGACTGTAAAACACGCCAAGAAGAAATTTTGTGTGAGCAAGAGTGAGCTCAATAAATAAATACTCAGCTCCCAGTTGTGACGAGGTGAGAATGATATTAAATGGTATGTCCGACTGCAGGTAGATGGCAACACCGCCGCCACTTTTGCAAGAGCGATCGTGACGTATTAAGGTATACCCCGGCAGTGCGTAAGATTCAGAATTATGACACGGTTTGAACCACGTTTCAGACACCAAAATCGCGTGAATATTTTGGTTAGCGAAAGAAGAGACAAGTTCGTTATAGTGTCCTGGAATGCTTTGAGCATTAATGTGAGTCACGTTAAATTTTTTTGAGAGATTTGTAAAAATCGAGGAAAGAGTTTCGCTAAGCGATGGGATACTGTGAAAACTGCCGTTGCTAGATTGGGACTCTGCCGAGCTCAATACTGATACAAAGCTATCGTTTAGTTCATCGTTGGTTTCTGTCATTATGAAGTAAGTACATAAACAAAAATTTGTAAAGTCAAATATAAATAGTACCTAATAATTACTAAAACTAGATCTTAGATACGACTTAAGTATGCGATGATAACCTACACATTACCACCACCGACAAAAAAATTTACTTAAATAAGTATTAAAATAACACTACTTAGTTAAAACAAAGATTAATTAAAAGCAATAAATAGCACCACAGCATAAGTACTGAACAGGATTAAAAACATGTATATAAAAGCATTTTAATACTACTTATTATTGATTACCGCAAATGTTACATAGGTATTTAGGTGGATTCCGATGCATCCAACCTACCTCGCATCTCGTCCAGCTCTGCCTTCATACTGTCAAAGTTCCGTTCCGTCCTGTCAGGTTCCGTAATTCGTCGGAACACTAGTTTCGTCATGTGACATGTCCGTCTGTCCGTCTGTCAGTCCGTCGGTCTTCCGCTTACCGTCCAAACGGTAAGTGCTACAAAGATGATTTTTTGCATAAATACAATATGTCGAGATCGTTTCTTCGTTTCTGCCATCGATTTATGTTTATAAATATATTTAATGTGTGAGTATATATTCCACAAAATATACAAATTATTAAAAAGACTACGAAATGATTTTTTTTTTAACTTTAATCAATATTTTTACAAAACTCCATCTATCCTGACTTGTGCCAGCTTTAATTTCACAACCTATAAAATCAACGTCGATGAAATGATAAACCTAATATGCCACCAGCTCCATAGCTAGTAGCATGGGCGTAGCCAGGTTTTAGTTTCGGGGGGGGTTAAAGAAAATAAAACGACTACAAGTACAATAAATAACCAGGGCCGTCTTTAACTTATTATTAGAGGCCCTGGGCACATTAGAATATTATTTTTTTTTCGTTTTTACCTGTTTAAGCTTTAAACCCTGAGAGACTATGTAATTCGAAAAAATAGAAATAGGTACCTATATACTAAAACTAAACGTCAGTACTAACTTTTATAATACGTTTTTTAAGCCAAAAACGAGCGAGCGAAGCGAGCGAGCAAATTTTTTTTTCTTATTTTATAGGTTCAAACGTTCAAATCTGTTCAATTAATGTTTAACTAAAATATGGACACTGAATAACGATAAACTTCGGAAAAATACCATAAAATCAACCGGCTAAAACAGAACATCAGTAATAAATAATATAATGCCCTTTATGTTAATCGCGAGCGAGCAAATTTTTTCCTATTTAATAGGTTAAATCTGTTCAAACTTTAAACCCTACAAGACTGTGGAAATAGTATTATTTTATAATATAATGTATACCTATTGAGCGCGTACAATAATGGGCGCCCAGTTTTTTTTCGTTTTTACCTGTTTCAGGGTTTATTTTGAAAGACTGTGTAATTCGAAAAATACAAATATCAAAAGCCTAAAACTGAACGTCGGTACTTAATTTTATAGTAATATGTTCTGTATGCTAAACACGAGTGAGCGAAGCGAGCGAGCAAAATTGTTTTCCCATTCTATAGGTTAAAATCTATTCAATCGTTAAACTTAAACACTGAATAATGGTGAACTTCGAAAAAATATCATAAAATGAACTGGCTAAAACAGAACATCGCTACTAAATAATATGTTCCTTATGTTAAACGCGAGCGAGCGAAGCGAGCGAGCAAAATTTTTTTCCTATTTAATAGGTTAAATCTGTTTTCACTTCAAATTTTAAACCCTAAATAAATTTTAAACCTCAATTTTCACTTCAAATTTTAAACCCTAAAACCCTGTGAGGGTTTTAGGGTTTAAAATTTGAAGTGAAAATAGGATAATTTTATAATTGAAATTAAAATTAAATTAGTGTCATTTCTGATGTTGCAAAATAGATGACAAATAACTTATTATGTTAGGTTTGTCATATACCTAATACGTATTTCACACTTTTTTCGTAGCAAGTACATAATTACAAAATTTTGTGATCAGTGACGTGTCTAAAATATTGTGTCGCATGCTATACGTTCGAGAATTCGATGGCACGCGTGCCATAGGTTCGCGAACCCTGTTTTAGGCTATTGATTTTATTGTTTTTTTAAAGTACAACATTATTTCAGGGCCTTAAAAGTATAAAAGATTTTAACAGGTTAAAGCGTAAAAACATTCGCTCGCTTTCTCAGTTTGAAGTCACTTTGAACGCATTTAACATAAACACATACATATAGATAAAGTTAGCATTAAAGTTCTGTTTTAGGCTGTTGATTTTTTTTTTTCTAAAATAATTTTAAACAATCATCTTTCAGATAGGGTTATTGGGGCGGCAAAATATTTTAATTGGCCTCGGGCGCAAAATTTCTAAATACGCCTCTGTATATGGGTTATCTACATGGACCAGCCGGCCCATTTCGGGGGGGGTTTGAACCCCCTAAATACCCCCCCCCCCTGGCTACGCCCATGGCTAGTAGGTATGTTTGAACTCACAAACGCTGCATTTTTTGGCGTGGTAGTAAAAGAAAACAACATCACAGGAGACCGAAGAGCTGGCAGCTATCTCGAACAAAGAATTAGTCTAGCTATTCAAAGGGGGAACGCTGCCAGTATCTTGGGAACCTTGCCTAAAGGGACTCCTTTTAATAATATATTTTAGTTAGGTGTTACATTATATTTTTTAAGGATTTTGGTTTTAGGTTCTTTGTTCTAGTTTAAATATATTTTTTAAAAATTACTAAATAGTTGTTACTAATACTATCACATTAGTCTTTGAAAATATTATAGTTAAGTTATTATTAATAATGCCAAAAATATTTAGGTTACAATGTACCTAGGCATATAGATTTCTAAAATTATTTTAACCGACTTCCAAAAAATGAGGCGGTTATACGTTAAAATTATTTAGAAAATTAGTTTTATTTAATACTTTTTTGTACATTTTTACTGAAGTCGGTTTTCATTTACTGTTGTGGTGCCCGTTGTTTTCGGTTCGATGAATTTTTGGGTCGGAAAAATTCGTTTGACATTTTGTTCTCATTATGGCATTAATTGCTGACTCACCCGACCTCAGAGATAGACCCCATCCTGTCCCATTGTATGAAAAACACTGCGGAATTTGTGAAATCATTATGTCATTATAATTAAAGGAATAATCCCCTATGGACTTAGATTCGAGGCCCGCCTAAGTCTCCTTATATTCTTACTTATAAAATGCATCTCATATTGTAATATTAATGTTTACAATAAAATATGCACTCATACATAGTGGGGAGGGCCAGTGGCTATGTGAACAAGAAAGTCGTAAAAAACGACACGCAATATTAGTAATAAGTTACCACTCGTCACGTAGGTTACTATGCACAATGGTGAGCACATTATGATCCCTGCATCTAAATAATTATAAATATAAAAAACAAAGCTCATTAACTGATGAAACCCAACAAGAAATTTGAAATTTTGCACCCGTATTCTTCACATGACGTAAGCATCCACTTGGAAAGGATTTTTCAAATTTCAACCTCCAAACGGGTTGAATAGGCAATAGAAACCGTAGGCAACTAATGCTATAAAGCAAAAAAAATAAATTTCCACAACACTTACTTATCTTCCATCTACTTTTGGCTTAAAAATCTGCATAGAATAAAATTATCTACAAACAGAACAGTTTGGTTGTAGCTGAAAACTGAAATCACAACCTACAGATTTAACTTTAAATACAATTTTGCAATTGAAAATGTAAACATTCATACAAAACTTTCATTTTCATCTTTTAGTCCTTTATTATTCGTTACTGTCCGAAAACTACGTAAAACGTTTATGCAATTTACAATTTCAAAAACATAATACTGCAAAATGGCCGAACCAAACAAGACATGTTTGATTTACACCAGCGAGAGCGAAATGTTGTTTGTCGCAAACTCATTCACAGAATATTTTTTGTTATATAATGTTTATGAAAAATGCTATTACTTAATTCTTATGCTATTGAACTATTAGTTACAAAACTTCTCTGATTTATTTGTAAATTAGAATTAATTCTGAAAAGAATAACTTTCATGAAAAAGAATGCAGCCGTTTCCGTTAGTTAACAAAAGTTCTATAACATTAAATATGTATTTTTTGCACATCGAATCTAAATGAAACTTCAAAAATACGAAGCATATTAAAAGTTGAGTTTCGTGTTACGCTTTCTACCTATGTACATAAAGTTACCATATATGTAAAAATATGTAAAAATATGTAAAAAATATCATTTCCTCCCCTTAAGCGTCCGACGTAATATCTCGGATATAGTCTATCTAAAGAAAATTATGAATAATCTCATAGATGCTCCTGATTTGCACAATATAATTAAAATTAATGTACCCACTAGGTTCTTTCGCACTTTTGTTCCATTCTATGTTCCAACATACAGTACTAATTATCGTCGAAATTCATTTATTTGTAGATCAACTGCACAATTTAACGACCTTCTACGCGCTCATTATGATGCTGATCCTTTCTTAATCAAACCTTCTTCTATCAGGCGGCTCATAACTACGGAATACTTCTCATTTGATAGTTAGATTATTTAATACTAATTGTTTGTATGGTTCTACGATCCAGCGGTTCTCTTCTCTCTTTCTCTTCTCTCTTTTTTTTTCTTTCTTTTATTTGCTTGTTTCGTATTGGTTTATTATTATTATTGTTTATTTTTTTCTCATGTCATTAAGATAAGGTAATTGCTAAATCTACACTCACTTTAATTGTTACAAATCTGTAAAAACTTATAAAAGGCTTTTTGTTTCTATTTTGTTATGATATTGTTATATGTATAGCTGTAAGTTTTTCTGTATAAATAAAATAAAAATAAAAAATATATCTGTAGGTTCAGCAGGAATTGACAGCAACATAATATTCGTAATTTATTATTCTATAAAACTTTTTGACGCCGCGCTGTTATGATTTTCATACAATTCTCATTTATCTTCTATCTATATCTATAAAAGGCAAAGCTGATTGACTGATAATGGCCACAGGCCAAACCCTTAAGGCTAGAAATTTTCAATTTTGCACACGTAAGTATTTATCATAATTTAACATAGGCATCCACTAAGGAAGTATTTTACAAAATTCAACCCTCAAGAAGGTAAAAAAGGGATGAAAGTTTAACCTAATTTCACGCGGGTTAAGCCACGGGCTACTAATGCTAGTTCTATATAAAAATACGTTGTTGTCAATTGTTTTTTCTAAACCCACTGAAGTCTCAACTCTTTTTCTTGAATTTAGTCTTTCCAGAATTTATTCTTGAACGGACAAATTGAAAACGATAAACGCTACAGACTTCCTTTAATATAAAATTCGAATAATCCCAGCTATTAGAGGAATAAACGACGCCGTGATCTCGAGAGACGTGAGCCTGTATACCTACTTACTTAGATGTATACCTGTATACTTACTTCGTTATATACCTGTACTTACGGATGGCCCGTTATTCTTTCACGGTGTGTTGGCTGCGAACTTTACGGAGCCTTAAATAACGTTCGTGCTTGTACCGAAATACACTTTTATTTTCGTTCACACAATATCAAGAGACGTTAAAACAGGGTCTTCGTAATCTTTTTCTAAATTGCCAAGATCTTCAAGAGTAGGTGTCAATTAAATTACTCATTACACTTTTCATAAAACAGTAATTTCAGACACAGTCTAAAAAATAGTATGTGGTTGTAACTACTGTTGCTTATTCTAGATACCCACGCCGATTTTTAGTTTTCTAGGTAGTCACGAAAAGACAGCTATTTCTAATTAAATGGTACGAATGAATATATACAGTTTGAAGACTCCACCGAATACAGAAAACACACAATTGCTGTGTTCCGCGGAAAAAGCGCTTGTTAGCGCTTGAAATAAATAAAAAACAGATTATCGGCCAGGACACGTTTACTAATTTTAATGCCCCTAAAATAATCCGCCATTTTGATAATTTAACGTTAGCGGTCGCCATTTTACTTACGCTTTTTTGTCAGCCCTTTTTTCCGCTGAACACAGCCAATGGTTCACTCAATTATAAAGCTTGGATAACTTAGAGTACAGAACGTTTGGAGAATACTCGTATACATTAAATTATAGATAGAAAACTTTTTATTCGCACACACATTATTATAGTAAATTAGACAACAATGGTTTGTACATAATTATCTCTAATTACTGTAAAAAAATACTTTGGCTAACAAAAATTACGATTTGGCCTAAATCGCGATATAGATACAACATCTAGAATACTTCATAGTGGGTACTTCGTAGCCTCACTAAGCATACCACCCGCTCGGTCGGAGTTCTCCCTATGGGGCTTACACTATTCCCATAAGAATGTTTTACTGCTTACAGTAGTTTCTTTCTGACTACCTAAAGATATCCCTTTGTTAAGAATTAACGTGCCTCTTACGAATAGGTTTCAACGGGACCTTATCAGCTAGCCCTTAGCTGTAGTCTAATAATGCGTGATAGAGATGTCGGTAAAGGTTATAGAGGTTTACCTTGACAATATCTGAGCTAAAATAATCTAACACGGTTCGTCGCTCGCGAAAAACAATAAAAGGAGCTGAAAATAAATCGTTTCATGAACTTTATGCTAGGAAATTGTTTCTCGTGTTCGGAACGAGTTTTCTGATGCGTAAAAAGGAATTATAAAAAGAAAATAAAACGTTTCTTTGAATAAAAACGTCAAATGAATTGTAAGACCAATAATACCTGAACACGTACTAAGGAAAATGACGAGCAATGAGCCGTTAAGGCTGTTATTTATAAAATATTACTGTTTACACTTTACTCTCAAAAAGTCGTGATTTCGAATGGATTGGATGGAGAAATACCATAGCCTTACAGTAAACAGGCGATAAAAATGTTTTAATCTAGATATAGAGCTCTACAGCTTAAACTAACAGTTACAACTCTATGAAATTTGTTAACAACACTACAAAATTTCATAGAAATCCGTATAGTATTTTTTGTATGAAAGAGTAACAAACATTCATCCATCCTTACGAATTGTCACATTTATGATATTATTAGGATTATCAGAAAAATTTTGACAATTCAGATGCTTATTTTCCGAACTGATTCATTAAAAAGTGACATATTTTTTTACTACATAATTAACAGATGATAGAAATAAGCTCATACATCGGGAAATGTCTAGTACAAGAATCACAAAGAAAATTCTAGAGTTAGTTGTTATTCAAACTCGCAAACCGAACAGCCGGTTCAATTGTAAAGTTTTGTATTCCACTTGTGTTCGATCCCGCAACTTAGGCTCTGACAGTTGGTTAAGTTTCTAGTTTGAAAAATTGTAGCTAGTTATTTTCCAATACACTTTTGTTTCACCAGGATAAGTAAATGCTTCTCCTTCTTCCAGTAAAGGTTTTAGGGTTCGAGCACCACATGTTACCAGATAGAGAAAATGTAATGAAATCGAAAAGAATTTTAGTAGAATTTAACAAGAAACTTTTTACAGAAAAAGTCATCTACTATTTACTTTTAGTACTTATTTCAAACTCATTTCCATGTAGGTTATAATATAACGCGTATAGAATTGTCGTACATGATGCCTACCACCGGTTCGGAAACTAGCCCGGCGAGAAGAACCGGCGTAAGAAACTCGCACGGGGCCACCTTTTGGCAAAAAGATGGGAAAAAAGTAGTGTGTGTATATTAAAACGATTCGATTAATTACGAGAATTGGGGTTCTGTTAAAAGTCTAGCGGTATAGGCTGAACAAATATAACTAGATCCATATTCTATTCGTCTTACCAACTTTTTCATTACTTAGCAAGTTTATCTAGATTGTAATCGCTTGAAATATAGTTTTTATTACTGTCCAACATATGTTACAGTAAATCGTTGGTCAATATGTCGAAATTCAATATCTGGTGTGTTTTTTCATTCATTTCGGCCATCGCTCATCGCTATCGCCAAATGAACGAAATTCCCGCCTATTGACGGACCATTTACATTCATCGTTCCACTGTTGTTTGTGTATTTGCCTTTGTAATTTTTTTTGCATGAAAATTTTATTTTTACTGGTATGTTACACGAAGAGGAGGATTAAAGACCAAACTAAATCAACATACATTCAGTTGATTAAGTTATGTAGACTTTATCATTACCTAATGACCAGGCTTATGATTCAGCATAGATAAATGATTGGTCTCGGCGCTCGACTAGATAAAGAAGTCTTTGGCTGGTGTACTTAAAAATGCGACACTTACGCCAAAGTGTATGCCCTAGCCCGTCACATTGAAATATTTGTGTCAGATGTAGTTACGTACTGAATTCACGCACACAAGTAATTGACTTAAATACAACCATATTATAAACCCAGAATATTGAGTTGCCGCATTCATGGAGCTGTTGTTGTTAGATAGCGCGGCATCTAGTCGAGCGCCGAGACCAATAATAAAGTATTTGTGATTTGTTCTTTTACGCAGTATTATCGCCGGTAAATACATAATTATTCCACGTATTTTCATAATCAAAACAATGTATGGTTTTCCCTTTAGTCTGATCGCTATATTACCGTTAGTAGGTACCTACTGTCGTTTTCATAACATTATGTACTATGAAAAAAGGACTTAAAATGTATATGTCACCGTAAAATTGTAAAAACCGTTAGATTGTAATATTACTAGAGATATTGAATATGTTGACAGATTTTAAAATAAAAATTTCTCCATACAATTGTACGCATTACTTTTCGTTATATTTATTATTATGAAAAAGCAAACAAATTTGGGAGCGCGGGGCACTTGCCGTTTTTGGTAAATATTACAATATAACGAAAAATAACGTGTAAATTGTAAGAAGAAATTTTTATTTCACAATCTGTCGACATTTTATAATATCTCTAGTAATATTACAATCTAACAGTATTTACAATTTTACGGTGACATATACAACATGATTCGGCGACGTTCTTTGTACGTTGACGTGGGTTGAAGATTACGCTACGATGACACCTCACGTCGTAATGGTCCATATTAAAAACCTTAATTTTAGATAATACATTTTTGTAATTTGTTTTAAGCATTATGATTTGGTTTTTTAATATTATGTTATTTTCAATTATTATTATTTGTAGTCTCAGCCTCCGTGGTGTAGTGGTTCGAGCATTGGCTCTCGACTCGGAGGTCGTGGGTTCGATTCCTACAAGGGAACAACAAAAAATGTTGTTTCCAAGTTTGGTTAGGACAATGCAGGCTGATCACCTGACTGTCTGACAAGAAAGATGATCCATGCGTCGGATGGGCATGTAAAAAGTCGGTCCTGCGCCTGATCTCTCGCCAGTCGTGTCGGTCATCCGTCCCACTGGGTTACGAGAGTAAAAGGAAGAAAGGGTGCGCTTGTGTACTGCGCACACACTTGGGCACTATAAAATCACTCCTGCGTAACTGGCTTGGTTTCAATGAAACCGGCCACCGTCACCGAGATCGGTGTGGGAGTATTATTATTTGTATTTTTAACTTCCCGCTAAGAAAATACAAGATTTTTAAAAATTAGGAAAGTTATTGGTTTTACCCGTTTTGCAAAAATCAAATTCTCATCAGATCTCGACGTTCTGAGGTCACAGGAAGCTTCCCTGACTACCCCCGCGAGGGTGTCACTATGTATGTATGTATGTATGTATGTATGTATGTATGTATGTATGTATGTATGTATGTATGTATGTATGTGTGTGTATGTGTGTGTGTGTGCGTGTTCGTGTGCGTGTGCGTGTGCGTGTGCGTGTGCGTGTGCGTGTGCGTGTGCATGTGTGCGTGTGTGTGTGTGTGTGTGTGTGAGTATGTAAACCTGTTATAAGTTTGACCGATTTTATTGCAGCTGGCGCCATTCGAAAGGACTTAGCGAAACAAAGATTTTGAATACAATTTGGACCGATTCGAACAGATAGATTTCAAGAAATCTTAAAAAAAATGTTTTTTGTAAGTGGTTTTTTTAAATAACTTTAAAAACGGCTTTGTCGATCAACTCCAAAAACTAATCAGCTCTTAACATTAAAAAACCACATCGATCGATGCTGATCCGGTCCTAATCGGTTGATTTGTTTGAGAGATATCGTGAAGGAAAGAAAACCGAAAAAAGTGTTTTTCGGAATTACTCCGAAACTCTTCATGCAAAAATTTTTTGCTGTCGATTTTTTTCAAAGGACACAAGAAACTGCATCGATGCCGATAATTGCGTGAAAATTGGTTGATTCGTTCCAAAGTTATGGTAGTTTGAAATTTTTGAAATTTCTTAGCGGGAAGTTGCACGGATGGCCTTCAATGTTTTTTTTTCAATTTCAATGGATGGTCAACTGTTTTCCTAATTTTTTATCTAGTATCCTACTAGGTACTATTATAAATGTGAAAGTTTGTGGGAACGGATGTATGGATGGATGTTTGTTACTCTTTCACGCAAAAACTACTCAACAGATTTTGACGAAATTTGGAATAGTAGTAGGGCTCTGGATAAAAACATAGGCTACTTTTTATCTCGAGAAAGTCTATTATTTTCGTGGGATACCCAATAATATATTTACGCGTGCTGAGCTGCGGGAAAAAGCTAGTACACAAAATATATAGCGAGAAAAGACATAACACAATAATACCTTCATTAAATCATTCTATCACTAATAAGATTTTCATGTTTAAATTCAAAACTTACTGTAAAAACACGTAAAAATTAAATCCACAATATAATAATATTGCAATCAAAAACGCTACTAAAACCATTAAAAAGTAAACATGTTTTACTTTTTAATGGTCTACTTTTTAAAAATCTACATTTTCAAGTTTCAAAATAGGTACTAACAAAAATTAAATTCCAACAGAGACCCAATTTCCTCCAATGAATTATAAATAACACAAGTCTAGCAACTGAATGTTTTTCACCACAGCGGCTTAGTTTGCTGCCATAAATTGCTGTGAATGTTAATCACAGACATAGAGAAAGAACTGAACGTTCATTTTACAAAATGTTTTGAATTAAAAATATATAATAAATTAAAGTATTTGCTTAAAACAAGAAGTCATGTTTGAAAGGATGCTTACAAGGTGAAGCTGAATAATTATTGAAAAATGTATCAACCTCAGAAGATTATTACGAGGAAGGGTGGAAAATTCTCACAAAACATTTTATGAATAAAAAACAAAATAGCAACGAGATACTTAAAAGTTAATTATTTATTAGAGACATCAGCTGGAATAAAAAAATTGTTAGACACGACAACCGCATGTTTAAAATCACCTCAAAATGTATAAATTATGCCGCAAATTGTGATGTCTTTATTAATTATATAGTCACCACTAAACTTGATAGAGAATCAAAAAGAATATGGGAGATGAGTGTTAGTGGATCTGAAGAGATTCCAACACGGAAAGGTTTACAGAATTCTTTGAATCAAGATTCAGGATGGTTGAAAACTTAGAAGGAGCTGTAAGTTATCCAATATTTACAAACAATAAAATAGATTTAGAACACATTTTCACAATAGATCATTTCACATAAATAGCGTAAATAACAGAAGGAAAATCGAATAGTCATATTAATAGTATTATTATATTATTTGTAAAATTTGTAAACAAAAATTCAGAGAATCGCAAACTTGAGATCAAAATATAGATAAAATAGTAACGTTAGTTCATTTTATGTTCCACATTATTGTATTTCTTTTTCGAATGACATGAAGGTATCTTGGAGTTAATAAGAACATAACATAGCAAAAGTTCATTGTTTATTAAATTTTAATTCGTTTTATGGTTTTAAGTATTGAGAGAGTTGAAGTTGTTGTGCGCCTAACAGAATTAGTAGCATATTAATTGGGTTGTTTAAATCGAGAATTAATTATTATAAATACACTGATACCAACTTACTTCTTAGTTACGCCTAGTCTTTAAGAATAATTATAGTTAACTTTTTTTTCTAATACTATTCTGTAGCATATTATGAATTATTATATTATCTACTCTAAAATTCCATTTGCCGAATTATGAACACAAATAGATGCGATTGATCAGTCTATTTTCTTTTATATCTTTGGTTTTTCGTAACTGAAAACTATTTAAAGCTTAGACCATGACATCTAAAATGCGGGCTCCATAAATCTTTTGACAGCTGGGAAGCAAAGGTATATTTTGCGGACTTTGCCGGTGATGAAGTGAGCTCTCTGCTAGTTAAGATATTACTTAACTAGTATTTAAAGCAACTTGAAATTAATCAAATTGTAGTTATTTCATCAGCATATTATTGTTAATCACATACAAATTAAGTTATAGAATTATTGTACACTAGTGCTGGGTAAAATTAAGAATTCTCTCCACACCGATTTCGGTGACGGTGGCCGGTTTCACTGAAACGCAGGATTAATTTTTTTTGTGCCCAAGTGTGTGCGCAGTACACAAGAGCACTCTCTATTCCTTTACTCTCATAATCCAGTGGGACGGATCACCGACACGACTGACGAGAGATCAGGCGCAGGTCCAACTTTTTGCATACCCATCCGACGCATGGATCATCTTTCTTGTCAGACAATCAGGTGATCAACCTTGATTGTCCTAACCAAACTAGGAAACAACATTTTGTATTGTTCCAATGCGGCAATCGAACCCACGACCTTCGAGCCGAGAGCCAATGCTCTAACCACTAGACCACGCTGTTTTTGAAGAATTGTTTATTGTACTCTTCAATACAGTGTATGAGTAGTGCATGACGCATGTGTATCTTTTTTGTGTAGTAAGTCCATTTTAATGTCTTATGTCTGTCTTATAAATGCAGCACCGCGTATCGTTGCGGTGTGAACCGACCCAAACTTGCAAGGTGCCGGAAGACCACTATAATAAAGCATTTATTGACATTCGTATAGCTGACTTTTCTCTGCTGTACTACTGCTAAACAGCTATTTTTCAGCATTTATGTAGAGGCATTATAATTCTATAAACATTCGTCGGCATAAATTGTCCGAATTTCGTGACGCAGCCTGTGTTCAACAATCACGTCGCGTTGGTTTGATTTACAACTGTAGAAATGAACAGAATTTTTTAGTTTCGCGACGTGCCACACAGAATTTCCATTTCGACAAGTATCGACAAGTCGTAGAAATTCGATTCCACTTGTCGTTCGCTGTCAACGTCAAATCTCAACTCGACTTTAATTTACAAATCGCGCAACATTGTATGCGTTTATTTAAATAACTAGATGTTGCGCACGACTTCGTGCGCGACAAAAAGGAATTCTCGTGGAACCGTACATTTTGTAGCAATAAAAATTAGCCTATGTCCTTCCCCGTGGTATATTCTATATCTGTGCCAAATTTCATCAAAATTGGTCTAGTAGTTTCGGAGCCTATATTGGCAAACAAACAAACAAACTTTACCTCTTTATTATATTAAGTATTATAGATAACAGTCTTATTTGTAACTAGCTCTTGTACGCGACTCCGCCCGCGTAGATACTGTACCCCACAGGAACACTGGACTTTTTCGGGATAAAAAGTAGCCTATATCAATCCAAAGCTTAAACTATTACCAAACTAAATTTCATCAAATTTTTTAAGTGGTTTTTGGGTGAAAGCCGAAACATCGATCCATCCTCACAAATTTCTATACATCGACGAATGGATGTGTGTTACACAAAATTTCTGACCAATTTTCAATGAAATTTGGTATGGTAGTAATGTATATGCTGTGGACAAAAACAGGGGCTACTTTATATATATCAGAATTCCCGTTGGATAATCGATCCCATACTTTCGAGGGTGGAGCCCCAAGAAAAAGCTAATAGCATATAATTTGTAGGGAACCCTTATTGTTTTATCAAACTTAAAAATATTAATTTAATTTCACAACCTCATAATTTTAATTTCTGAAAGTTAAAATTTCGAATTTACTTTTTCTAAGTACCGAAATTAGCGGGACGTTAGCTGGTGAGTGGTTCATCTACTTAAGATTTCATTTCCCCATTCTAGTGCCAGTTATCTCTATCTTGGGTTATTATATGCAAATTCTACGTGAATATTTCATCAAAATTGCTTAAAGCGACGCAAACTTTAAAAGATTTATCATAACTTTTCTATTCAGAAAGTTCTAGTTTTTAATATTAGGAAGTCTTTTCATAACATTGTAGAGTATGAATTATTTTAGTGATCATATATCAGACTGCTAAGTTTTTCACCTTATATTCACTTAATTATTTTTATACAAAATCCGTCAAAAATATATCATAAGGTTGATAAATATGTAGGTAGGTAGGTGAGTGGGGCGAAGTGCGCCATCCTTTTTTTATAGATGACTTCTATGCAAAATAAACTTTTGTAAGAGTTCACCAATAATTATAAATTTAATTATTTAAGAATCTGTGATGTTTTGAGATTACGGTCCATGTCATGTCAATGAAATCCAGCAATAAAATAATGAAATTTTTGCACGAAATCACAAACATGTACGATAGGCGCACTTTCCCGCAAAAACGGGGAAGTGAGCCTGGTGGAGTTAAAACGTATTTTCAAAGCATTAGATTAAAAAATAACACATTTTATAGAAGAGCATAAACAATAACACGCAGAAGTTTTTGTTTTTCTTTTATTGTCTCATCCTTATAGTATCTATAGAAAAAAAAACGAATTTCGGGAAAGTGCGCCATATATTTGTAAATCAGGAGTTGTAAACATTTTTTTCTGCTTAACTTTATCCACGCTATGATAAGTATGACAATAACAATAGGCTTTAAGCAAATCTAAGGCAAGAAACTAACTTTTGAAGAGCTTTCTAAGGAATAGCAATAAAAAGAAGTACGTCACGTTTTTTATTTATACGAAAGTACATTAGTGTTCTTTTATAGTATTTTATTTTTTAATACATATTTGTTTGGCAAAGTTAAGTCAGTTAACTTCAATACTAATAAGTGAGGACGCCACGTCCTTTATAAGGACATTGTTAAGAGCTTGGTGACTTTACTACCCACATGAGAGAAATAAACATTAACAAGCAATATATTAGGAATTTCAGTTATTATTTATAGAATGGCACTAGAACTTAACTTACTTATGTGTGCTTATACGTCGTATAGTTAGGCATACTAGGTATACTTTGCATATTAACTTAATTATTTTACAAACATAACCTTCTCAAAGAGATTTAAAAATGCCACGTTTTAAAATGTTTACAACCTCTATATTTCGGGGAAGTGCGCCATATACCCAATGATAGGGCGCACTTAGCCGACTTGCCAAATTTGAGGTTATAAATTTTTATCTGCTATAATTTTATAAAGTTGACTAGTTACAGCTGAAATAAAGTCAAAACCTAAAAATAAAATGTTTTAATTATTTTATTACTATATTTTCTTGTTGGAAAACATTTAGCTTCTTGAAATTTTTAACGATCACTTTCACGAGGTCAACTCTGCTTACCACTTTCAAAAACAGAAAAAAAAGTTGGCGCATATTTCGAGTTTACAATTATAAAGCCATCTGTGGCTACTATGTTTTAGTTTCCTACATCGATGTAAGATGTCGTTACTAGTATATTGTCAGCAGTTTACGATATATTAAAAGTAGGCGCACTTTTCCGGTAGGCGCACTTCGCCCCCTTCACCTTATTTAACTTTTACTATCTAAATATCGTGAATAGTTATGGTATTTAGAAATTGCTAAAAATCGTGTAGTAACTGGAGCCCGGCAATAGAGTTACTTACCTTGAAAATATAACTGATTATTGTTTAGGGCTATTTTTTGAAAAAAAAAAACATGTTTTTGGTACACAATTAAAATATTCGTCAGTACGTTATTTGTTTTTCACTGAAACAAAATGGCCGACACATTCTTCAGTACATCGTATAGTGGACATAATTACAATATATTTTATACTACGTCGCAAAATTACTAATAAATCAAACCGTTCGTGAAACATTATTCTTTCTTTATAACCGACTTCCAAAAAAGAGGCGGTTTTACGTTCGGCTGTACATATATGATTTTTTTTTTTATGTTCAACGATAATTCCACCGTCAATGGAATTCCAATTTTGGACGGCCAAAATTCTTTTTTGATTTTTTTTTTTTTTATCTTAATTTTTAAGAGGCTTTTGCCATACAAGGCATGACAGCCCCATCATAACTCATACAAATATTATTAATATAGAATTTTATATAAACATTTTGCTGCTTCACTCGCAGGTGAAGCAAGAATGCACATATACAAACCTAAATCACAATTATTTAATTTAAATTTATCTAACAACTCCTTTCTTTCATCAGCACCTTTCACACATTCCATTATCAAGTGGTGAATATCCTCCACCACACCACACTCATCACAGTTAGGTGAATCAGATATTTTAATCATATAGCCATAGTACTTACAAGGATAATGACCCGATCTTAAACGAAATGCCAAAACAGTATCCCTTCTTGACATATTGCAATTTAAAAACCAAGGTATCCGAGGAGGCTGACTCTGAATAACTTTGTACCAGATCCCTTTCTCCTGACTTCTTTTATCAAAATATTCACGAAACATATCACGGCATAGTCTCTTAATATTAGGTAAGTGTTCTGAAAAATATGGCTTAATAATGTACGGCATTCCCTCTACACTTGCCAATTTAACTAATCTGTCAGCCTCCTCGTTATTCTTTTTTTAATGTAAATGGTATATCCGAAGTTGGTCCCACTGTCACCAAAATGGTGACCTGATGATGGGATCCATGAGCAATCGGGGGAACTCCTCGAAATTTATATGGACACATATCGTAATTTTAACTTTTTCTGAAGTAACTCAAGCATATGCTACCAAAAAGTAATATTATGCACAGAACTCCTTATACTTGTAGACACATGTTAGGGAATTTCGACGTTGTTTAAAAAACTCCAAACTATATTGTGAATTACAGTGGTAATCATCATTACATTACAAATTAAGTTTAGATATCAATCAAGTAGGTACAATGTATCTTATATTTATAGCATGCTACTACAGGGAATATTATTTGCATTTATACGGGCTGATGCTGTTTCTTCTAGTCTAGATACGATCTTATTCGTGGAATCGTACATTTTATTCTGCTTCGTCATTACCCGTGATTGCTCGCGAGTTAGGGCTCACGTGTTAAGGTTCGTTAGGCTTTTACAAAGGGGATGTAGGCGTTTTCCAATTACTTGTTAAATTGGAATTTAGCAGATGGAACATTGAAGTCTTATACTTGGACAGTTAAGTTTGTTACTTATAAAAAAAATATTTACTGAATTTCCATCAATTAAACGTTCATTTATATAATAGCTCAGAAAAAATAAAAGTCAATTCAATATAATATTTTAATTTTAATTGTTAAAAAAATATCCTACAATCCATGTTTATGTGCGTAATGTCCAAAGAAAGCAGCGACAAATATTAAAGAAGTTCGCTTTCATTTCGTCTCATAACTTGGAGATTTATGTCCAATAGGCCAATTCGATTTGAGGGCCCTCAGCCTTCAGACGTCGGCCGAAGTTTGCGTTATTATAATTGATTGAGGGCTCCAGTAATTGGACATGAAATACCTTCTATGCTTCATGAGGTATTTTCATTTTTCCAATGACAGTATTGGGATCTGTTTCATTAAATACGTTGTTTCGTTTAATAAGTTTTGGTTTTAATCGACTTTCACAAAAAGGACGCGGTTATACATACGGCTGTATAAGTATATGTGTGTGTGTGTTTTTCTTTTTTTTTTGTATGTTCAACGATAATTCCGCCCGTCTGTAGACCGATTTTTAATTTCTGTTTTTATGTAAAGGGTATAATCCCAACTTGGTCCCGTTTTCAAAAATATGGTGAGCTAATGATGGGATATAATTATGAGGAATCGAGAGAACTCCTCGAAATTTATATGGACACATATTATAGTGATTTTGACTTTTTCTGAAGTAGTCCAAGCATATATGCTACCAAACAGTAAGAATTGCACCAAGGTATAGTGGATCCAAAAGTACAGAACAGAACTTCGGGGATTTCGGCGTTGTGTTAAGAACTGGTACTTCAAAGTTAAGAAGACTGAGTAGAGAAATAGTTAAAATTTTAGCCAAATAAAGGGGAATACGAAAATAAGTTTTATTTCATACTTCTTTGTGTATTTTTTATTTCGAAGTCGGTTTAATTTTTTGTTTAAAAATAATTAAAAAAAATTTTTCGTTGAACAATGTGCAATAAGATGGTATGTTAAGAAGCTATAGAGAATTTTTTTAACACTCGCAATAGCATAAAGGTTCTTTTGTAAAATGAGAGGAGAAAATTGGCTACAGAAACATTTTATATGCAGCTTCAGCATCTGGTATTTTTAACCGACTTCAAATAAAAACGAGGCGGTTATACGTTCGGTTGTATACATAATATATTTTATTTGTCTGATAACACAATACTCTAAAATCAAAAAGTTTACCTACCAATGTTATTTGTAATAACGAAAAGCATAAAACTTTATTCTTGCATTATGCTATATCATTTTCACGTATGAGGACTGATGTGTAAACGTAAAGAAACGTCTCGTAAAATCTTACGAGTATTATCTTCGACGCTCTCGAATGTCATTTCGATAAAAATTGTTATCTGTTTGTCTTCTTATCATATTTTATGTTAAATCTCCGTTATAAAACTGATATCCACTTTTTGTGAATCCTTTGAATAATTGAGTTATATTTATTATAGGATTATAAGTATTACGGCTTAAATGCACAATGAGGAGCCCTTTCATAGCCTTTTTTTTTTTCATAAACAACTTTACATAATCACACGCACTTTTTAGGAAATGTTTCATAGCCAAGTGTGAATAATGTTACGTAAAAGACAGGTAATTTTGTTTAAAAATAAAACAAAATGATGTATAGTAAAACCATGTTCCTAAAGGAAGGCCTTTAGGAACATGGTTTTACTCGGCAATCATCTTTTGTCTATGGAAATGACAGCTACGATGTTATGAAAAACGTCGATAATTCTGAAAAGACTAGTTTGTGGGTCGTGCACGTACTGTAATCTGTACTAATATTATAAATGCGAAAGTATGTCTGTCTATCTGTCTGTTACCTCAGGCTTTAACAGCTGAACCGATTTTTATAAAATTTGGTAGACAGGTTTGGTTAGACATACTTTGGGTCCCGGGAAAGGATATAGGATATTTTTTATCCCGAAAAGGTAGTGTTCCCACGGGATAATATATTTATGCGGGCGGAGCCGCGAGCAATAGCTAGTACTTTATAAATATTACTTGGAAATTTGGCGTGCTCCTATGTTAGTTCCATGTGTAAAATAAAAGATTGACCGTAAAATACAGTACCACACTGAATGAAACCGTACATTAAAGTCCGACTACAGAAGTGGACTTTATAAAGCCGCTGAACATTTTCTCTCCGCGAGTCGGCAAAGGATTTTCCTTTGACAGGAAGCTCGCTGAAATTTGGAAATTTTTGGACTTGCCTGCGAAAGACAAGCGCGCGCGTGGTAATAGTTTGTAGCTATTTCTGTGGCTCTATTCTTAGTGAAGCCACAGTCTATGGAACTTACCTACAGTCGTCCAACGGACACGTTTAGACAGAGCAATCGTGCGGGGCGTGCGGGGTGAGAGAGGGGCGGTAGCGAGCCCAAGCTGCCATACGAGTAATAAGTTGTGTGCCATACACTCGCTTGGGACACGTCAGCCCGGGTTGACGCTTTTTAATTTGATTGTTTTAAGTGGTTTGCAACAGTGTTTCGTTTGAGTTATATGTAGGTACTTATTTGCAATGGTCAATTATATGAACAGCTAAAGAAGATTAATTTTAATACGAATTTTTAATAATTTTATTAAAAATTCGAACAGGCGCATGGCCTGTTTCCCGTACGAATTTTTAATAAAATTGTATCTACGTATGAGAATTTACTACATCGTCAAATTCAACAATCGCAATCTTAGACTCTGTCCAGAAAGTGCGTAAATCTGCGTAAACCTACGCACGTAGAGTTTCTTATCTTATCACAACAAAATGTCTGCCGGTCTATCTGTGATGCCAACTTGGGACTTTTTCCCTAAATTTAGGGAAAAAAGGTATCTGAAGGGGTTATTAGGGGGTTTTTATGCTTGTTTTATTTAAATTTGCAATTGATTTGCTTGACGATAAGTAATATATTATATTACTTATCGTCAAGCAAATCAATTGCAACTTATTACTATTATTATTTAATTACAACTGACCTATCACTTATTGGTATAAAAAATGTATTGTATATAAACCAAAATTCTTATTGCAAGCGTCTACCTGTTGCCAACTTGCCATTAAAGAAGCACGCCAAAAACGTCAAAAAATTTCACGTTTGTTGTGTCTAAGGAGGGTTCCGTTACTATCAACGCGTAAAAGGTTTTTCAAATTACTTCAAAAGTCACAGTCCGGTTTGGTTCAAAATAATTTTCCCTGAGTTTTAAACATCATATATCAGCATGGAAACTTACAAGTATAACCTATAATTTAGAAATCTACTCTACAACTACTCGAAAATTTTGAATTTTTCATGTATGAAATCTTGACTCTATTTTAAAGCGCTAATTAACGATATCCTGTTGAGTGTCACTTGCCGTGCCACGGCAAGTGACACCTATAGACGCAAGTGTCACTTGCCGTACCACGGCAAGCTCAAGGTCAATCTTCCCGCGTCGTATGATTTAAAGACTATATGGTATAAAGTCTCTGATTTTTTTTTATTATTTTGCTACAGACATTAAAGAAGGCATTGTAGCTTTTTGTTTTTGCCTGAATACGTTCGAATAAAAAAGAAAAAACTTCAAACTATGAGTAGAGAAATCTAATGACAAATGGCATCAGTTGTCATCTGCATTAATTGATATTTATGATAAAAATTATTTACATATTTCAAATTTTTTTGTATAAATAGTTATTTAAACATATATTTAACTAATTTAATACAAACTTAGGTATGTGTGTCGTAGTATTTCGCCATAATTTAGCTTCAAAAACCGAAACCAAAAATGTGAAATTATGTTTGATATTTTGCATGTTAAACGTTATATTTCTTGATATTTATTTAATAAAATGTGTAGTATGTTTATTCTAGTTTCCAAAAATATATAACATGCCAAGGTTTTACTAATGATTAATTAATAAAAATCGAAAAACAAACGCGGATGACGTTTGGCGTGGACAGCCATTCGACACGCAAGGGTTTTTTGTATAAACATTGCGTTCACATCAAGATTACTTGTATTCATTCAGTATTTTTAAAATTCCAGTTTCGTAGTCATGTAGAGAATTTATTCTAGTTTTTAAATATATGTCATATGCACAGGTCTTAGCAGCAATTTATCAATATAATCTTAATAATATATAAAAAGCGGGAAACCCGCCGCACCCCTCGCCGCCCCCCGGCGACACGTAATCTGTTACAAAATTTTAAAGCGCGACACCTTAGAGGTTATGCAACACAATGGGGTACAATGAAAAAAAAATTTTTCATCCCCACTTCTTATGTATGGAGAGCCACCCTCAAAATATAAAATTATTATTATTTTACGACGCTAAATCCGAGATAATATAATATACAAAAAAACTATACCAAATTTCATCCATTTATATTCATAATTACAGAAGCTAGAGGCGTGGACAGACAGACAGACGGAGGGACAGAGCAAAGCTATAAGGGTTCCTTTTTATTACAAAATCGACTATTTTTAGTAAAGGTTATGTAAAAATTTTAACTGTCTAGCTATCAAGGATCATGATCTCATGAGACATAGCCTGGTGATAGACATATAGTTTTAACCCTTTAGATACCTACGAAATAACTTATAGTCTGTAAGTGTTAAAAAAGCAGTGAATCATGAATACAAATGTCAAAATTGACGCATTAGCTGTGATTACATTAAATTAAGCCATTTTGACATAGTATGTATGCATGATTCACTGCCTTCATAACGCGAATAGGCTAAAGTATAGACTTTATATAACACGAATAGGACGCGACCGCGTCATTCAATGTTCTGCGTACAGTGCAACTAATTTGTTAATGCCCTCGGCAATCATTGTTTTTTTCTACGGAAATGACGGATGTTGGAAAGCATGTGTGGGACTTCCGAAAGATATTAGCAAAGTAGTTTTACTGTATAAAGTATCTTTATAGGTATGTTTTTATAAATAAGTAATACTTAAATATTTGGTATGTAACTTTTTGATTTTTAACGGTACCTATATATTTTATCGTATTATGTAACTTTATGAAGTTTCGATGTGGCATAAGTACTTTAATAATTATATTTGAGAGTCTTCGCATGCTAGGTAAAATCCACGGGAACCGTACTATTTGTTTTAGGGAGAAATATTTTTTGAAACATGGCAACTCGATCTTACTACGCTTTCATTGCACTCCAAAATACAGCGGATGACACTTTCGACTATTTCAAATCGATATCAATTGTGTGTTGAAGGTTTTGATATAAGTTGTCTTCAGAAAAAATTGGTTTTGATAAAACATTGACAGCACAACATCTCGGAACACTCTGTAAAGTAACATTTCACTAGTGTGAGTACTGTGAATATGCCAAAATTACCAAATTTCAACAGTGTCAACCGATCTGAATGCTGTGTAACAAATGAACTAAATACTTCTGTCTCACTCAGACTCATACAATCGGAGCGAGAAAAACATTTTTCTTTCACTTCGTGTCTCGCGCGTACTCGAGGTAGCTGCGTATTACTGCGTAATTGCTGCACCTATTTGAGTCAGGAGCGGAGCACCTATACGTGTAGTATGGGCATACCCACAACTCCAACAGCCTTGTGAGTGCATACTTTCAAGGTCCAATAATTTATAACCAAAATAGGTTCAGTGGGTAGTAAGTATTGGTATTGTTAGCCTTTTGAGTCTTACCTGGTGCTTTTTACCTGCTGGTCATACTTATATTATTGTTAAAATACATATTTATAGTAGTGGATTTAGTGTTAAGTGGACCTTTGGTCAGGTAGATTGAAGAAAGCGCAAAATTTGTCACCTCTCCATAAATTTTCGGCCCTTTTTATTTACTAACCAACAGATTTAAGAAAAAATAATACTTTGTTTGAACCGATAGGAATTACTCCTGCCGATGTTATATAATCTATAATTTGTGTATGTTTCTATACTATATATGCATATAATTTTTATTTAATTGATTTATAATCTTAGTTGATGTTAATTTGTTTTAAGGTACCTATATTGAAAGCTAATTTTTTTTTACCAAATATAAAATAATTTTTTTGCTAAATAAGCGAAAAACTTTCTCGCTCACTCCGCGCGTTAGCTTTTTATTAACATAATATTATAAAGAAAATAATACAATTATTTTTTTAAATTCAAATAGGTAACCATGTTATGAAGGAAATAATAAAATCAAAATTTTCGGGCCATATCTTCTTTTGAGAGCTGGATCCGTGCCTGAATCAACCAATGCGGTTTAATAGGTCAATTTTGTACGATACGCGCATAGCTTAAATAATACGCACGTAGCTTCTGGACGCAATGTATGGGGCCCTAGTACCTCGACTACGTGCGTAGACCTTACGTGCGTAAGAATACGCAGTTTCTGGACATGGTCTAAAAACTAGTAAATCCAAATGTCGAAAATACCTTTCAGTTTCGCATTTGTAGCTTTTGCAGGGATCGTAAATATACGATATTTATAATAAATATCAAAATATCAGATATCTTTGATATATATCCGATATTTTTGATTTTTTGATATTTTCAAAATTACATACAAATTTCATACTCTGATATGTTTTTTCTTAATAGTTGAATCGAAATAATTTGTATCTCCAATAATTTGAAGATAGGGAAGTAAAATTAAACTCATTTATTTATTATTGATATTCAAAGTTTTCAAATAAATTAAAAATCAACGATAGATACTTTTGAGTATCAATTTAAGTCTTAAATCCATAAAATGACTTTTCTTTCTAACGAGAAGAAAAAAAAAATGTATTAATTTAATCAGTCGAATTAATTTAACACATGGTATACTTAAATGGTATAACAATAGTATAATAACAAACAAGGAATTTTCTTTCGAAAAACAGGGGGTCACGTCACACGTGGGTGTCATAAGCCTAATGATTAGTTAATGTCGTGTCAAATAGCAAGTTTTTGATGACCTAGGCTTGTGAAACTCTCGGAAAATAAGACCTGTGTATTTAGACTATGACTTGATGTAAGATTTTTTACGTTTAAAACATTATTTTACATTTTTAAATATAAATATCAATTTTGATATAATATATCAAGCATAAATATCAATTGATATATATCATGCGAACCCTGAGCTTTTGTATACGCATTTGTATTTTTTATAATAAAACTCTTCATTAATACTTCTATATATATTTTTTTGTTTTATTCTTAGTACTCTACATACACATACTACGAATACACAAAATGTAGAACAGATTATAATAAAACACATTATTGTGACAACCCTGCAGCAATGACGAATACCTACACAAAAGCGGCATTTCACGCGACTTCAAACGCGTTGGGCCACTGTATGAATCTTTATTACGCTGTGGTGAGGCTCTATTTTTGACATTTCAATGAATTCCGTTAAGATTTTAGCTCTTTATTTTACCAACTCTAGTATCGTTACATATAAACCAAATATTTTTAACCATAGAGCAGTAGGAAAAGAATAGCACCAACAATAAGTTATTATAGCGGAACACAATAAGATATTTATACTAATATAATAAAGAGGAAAAGTTTGTTTGTTTGCATTGAATAGGCTCCGAAACTACTGGACTGAATTTGTTGAAATTTGGTACAGATATATAATAGACCACGGGAAAGGACATAGACAACTTTTTATAGTGGTAAAATATACGGTTACCGCGAGATTTCCTTTTGCGCTCAAGTCATGGGCAACATCTAGTAATCTATAAATACATAAATAGAGTAAAATAAAATTGTATGTTTGTAATTTTAAAGTAACGCTTTAAATTAACACTAAATACATAATAAGATAGTACATACGTTACCTAGACCAAAAAATCAATTTTTAAAAACTTTGTCTGTCTGCCTCTTTATTTCGGCTAATCTCTGAGATGTCTGGACCGATTTTTACCGGACTTTCACTAGCTGATAGCTAAAGTTATAAGGAGTAACTTAGGCTACTTTTATATTATGGTTCCGTTTAAAACAAATCTGGTTTTTACTTCCATTAATAGTTACAAAGAAATAAAGTTGCGGTTACCATCTAGTTACAATATAAAGATAATGGTCACAATATAGAAAAATCTTCGTTTATTAGCAAAAAGGCGATTTATCTTCATCTCGGTGTGGCAACCCACGACGTAAAGATTGACAGCCTTAATTGTACATAATGAACGTAGTACATTGTGCAATTCTTCGAGAAGTTCGCTCAGTATATTTTCTTTCAAGGGAATCCCTAAAATAAATGTCTAAAACTTCCAAGACTGACGGCTTCGTTAAAGACCGTAGCAAAGTTTTTCTAGTTAAGCGTCGTTTGAAGGACGAAAAGATTATCTAATCTATTGTTAAAAGTTTGTGAAACTCCGAGTCAAGAATGGATTGGGTTGGTTAAAACTTATTAAGATATATGAGTTGCAATTCTTAAAACAAAACACAGTAATGGAGATAAACAAAGTCTCTCAAAGCTGCCTAAAGCTCATCACACATTTCACAAAACCGTAACCACGCTAATAATGTAATTTTTATCTCTTATTTAAAATTCTCGTGTCACAGTGTTTGTTGGACAACTTCTCCGAAAGGCTTTTATGAAATTGTGCTAGTGTATTTGGTACGAGAATAGAGGGTCAGTTCTGCTAAAGACGTGCAATGTGCCAAACCGTATTCTCGTAAACGTTAAATCTTCACAAAATTAGTTTAAGATGTTGCTTCACTAATACAAAGTAAAATGAAAGTATACTTTAAATACAAGAATTGAGGTTTAGGTTGTAAGCTTTATAGCTTAAAACTTATGTTTTTCATACCCCTAAGTGATAAAGTGGCCTAACTCAATATTTTTTTTGTAATTTTTTATATTTTATTATTTTACATTTTATATAGATTCTCTATATTATATTATATATATATTATGCGAGGAAAAGTTAACTAGAACCAATGCCTTTTATTTGTTGAAGAGCCATTGTGATTACCCATTACAATGTGTGATCCAAATCTGAGATTACCACCGACAATGAGATCCCGACCATAAAGTAGCGGAACCAAAGGGTGTCGCTAACATGCTTTTCAAAGTTTGAACTTCTTGTCGAGAATGTGATCAAGCCACGCCTAATCGTGGTACTTGATAACCTGATTTCGTATACGAGTTAATATAAAAATTGGCCCTTATAACGCGCTAATTTCCGGTATTAGTGATTATTATAATAATTTTAAAATCTTTTAGTATCGAAATGCTCATCTACCGAGAAAGATCAATAATTATATACTACCAAACACTACGCCAAGTAATTAAATTAAATTTAAAATATAAAATAAATATCATTTATTTCGGGGTGCATAGGCCCCATATTATAAATACCTTACATACTAACATAATTATAATAAACTAACTAATTACGGCCCATTTCAATAATTTAATATAAAGCCGGCAAATGAGTGAATGATGACGTTTTTAACAAATAGTTATTGGTAGATAGATTAATTATTGAAACGGGCCGTAAGTCGTGTGTAACAGTTATCTGTTAAACTGTACTGTTAGTATTAAATCCGTGGCCTAGTGGGTAGACCGTTTGGTTCGCACTCTAGAGAGTGTAGGTTCGAATCCCAGGTTGTGGCGTGTACCAATGAGACTTTTTCAGATCTCAAGTACATTATACGGACGCTCTAACGGTGAAGGAAAACATCGTGAGGAAACCCGCACATAGTTGGCCCCAGACGTATTGACCAGTCATTTCTCTGGACTAGGCTGACTATGTTGTGAGAATGCCGTATGTTCTTGGGCAACCACACGACATTTAAAAACCAACTGTCCCAGGCACTACAGTATTTCAAGAGTGGTTACTTCGCTCGGAGAATACTGTATAAATCATCCATTAACGGATGCAAAGGCCTAAGTTAGTATTAAATCCGTACCGTAGTAACAAAAGGTATTTTATTGATTTAATTTAAAGTGTAATGAAAGACTCCGGATCAACAGCAATTATGAATATTGTTTACGCCTGAATGAGTTAATGGAAAAGCTCTTTGGCGTCGCTCCAAGCCGATGGTCAGAAAATGCTGGCGAATTTGATACAAATTTTAAAAGCTTTGATAAATTTTCATACTAAAATAATATGAAAAAATATATATAATTAAGCGCTTCGGTTGAACCTTTTAAATATTTTATAATTTTGATATTTTTTATGTCTGGAGTACAAAGCCCCGTAATTCATAATATTATAATTCACATTTACTTAGAATAAGGCGTATACAATTTTAATGACAGTGACTAAAAAGTTGAATGTTCGGATCACATTAAATTAAATTTCTAAATCTTTACTTTTGGGTGTGCAATAGAGAATAATTATTAATTATTTGCTGTCCCGACATACGTTTTTCTGTCTTACCTATGAATTGGAATAAATAAATAACTACACCTACACCTCCAGTATGTCTGACCGTTTGAACCTTCCCTGAACTTTTACAATAATTTCAACACCAAAATTATCAAAATTAGTCCAGCCGTTCTCGAGTTTTAGCGAGACATTTGAATTGTAAATCTATTTTTATGTACGTAAAAAGAAGAAGATAATATGTAATCATGTTTGTATGCCTAAATGACATACGAGTAATTTACTTAATAGTAAAGAGTTATGGATAATGTCCAGTCGCAAGTTCAAGGCTAAGTATGTTTACTTCAGCTAATACTTCAAAGTGAAGGTCGGCAATTATTCAGAAGCACCTTTCTTCGGCCCGATCGGAATAACATCTGCAATTCAGATTGCTAGCCGCCATTTCATTATCTCCGTGGCAAGGTTGGACTATAGACCTAAGGAAGGAATACAAGTTTTTAGTATTAGAAAGGAAAGAAGGAAAGTTGCAAAGAGAATGTAGGCTTGCGCTTGAAACAAACAGAAAGTGCTATAAAAGTTCTCACCCTAAGGATCAAACTTTTACACCACAAACTAAGGTTTTAAAGAACACGGTTAGCCTGATTTAGAAATATATAGATTTATTTTATTTGTATACCGGTATGAAAGAGCTCCGAGGCCTAGTGGGTAGACCGTTTGGTTCGCACTCGAGAGAGTGCAGGTTCGAATTCCAGGTTGTAGCGTGTACCAATGAGACTTTTTCAGATTTCAAGTACATTAAACGGACGCTCTAACGGTGAAAGAAAGCATCGCGAGGAAACCCGCACATGGTTGACCCCAGACGTATTGACCAGTCATTCCTTTGGAATAGGCTGACTATGTTGTGAGAATGCCGTATGTGCTTGGGAAACCAAACGACATGTAAAAAACCGACTGTCCCGGGCACTACAGTATTTCAAGAGTGGTTGCTTCACTCGGAGTATACTGTATAAATCATCCATAAACGGATGAAAAGTTTAAGTAATTTTATACCAGGTATACCTTTTAAAAAAGACGAAAAACTTCAAATCACCTTCAAAAATGCTCAAGGCATTTCGAAGGAGTTCTGCTACAAACACTGTGGCACTAGAATTTTGTAAACATTATATTTCAAAAAGAAAATACCAAATGTCCTATCTTTTTACTACGAGATGGCTGCGCGTGAGTTGCTTCGCGCCATCGCGCGCCCGGTTTTAGCAGGGTTAGTTCCCAAATTGATAGTAGCCGTCATTTAGGACAATTCTATAAGTGTAATGGATTAACGTTTATAGAAATAAAAATTTAAGTTTTTTTGTTAGTGTCGATACTTAAATGCATATTAGGTATGTGTCTTAGCCATAATTTACTCTTTCTTTTCGTTTCTTAACTCTACAATTGCCAATAACGCTACGGGCATGTGGTCTATTTACGAATTCCTCATCATTAGACTGTTTTTTTTTTCTACTTGAGATTATGGCTTTACCACAATAATTTCATTCGCCATAGTAGGTACATTTTATGGAAAATTTAGAGCAATTATAAAAAATTTAAAGTATTAACACTAAGGTAAGTATAAAACAATAAATTATTCTTGTCTCGTTAAATCTGTATCTAGAACTATCTAACTAATTAATTTGATCAAATTATGTTTTTTGACCCAAATTTAATGAATTAGGTTAGTCATAATAAATGGTAGTCGACTTTTAATTACATAAACTCGCTTTTCGCTAATAAGTTGAGTGTAAAAATCTCTTAATTAATACTGCCATTCTTAATTAACCTCGTCTGGCTTACATTTTTTTATAAAAAACTTTTATGGGATTCTTGGAAGTAAGGAATATAAAATTGAACCTAATTTTTAACGAAAAAAGTTATAAAAGAGGCTCTATTTTTAACACTTTTCTTTAGTTTATCTTTCTGTTTCCCATTTTTTTTATATAATATCTATGGACGCTTCACAATACGTCAATCTGGTCCCGTGGTTTCTCGAAGAACTTGTGTTACGGGTACCAGACAACGGAAATATATTTAATATTTTTTTATACCTATATTTTATACATATTTAAGATTTTTATTATATTATATATGTGTAAAAGTTTTCCTGTATTCCTGGGTCATGGATGTGTCTTAAATGTGTCCTAGGAACACAGGAAAACGTTTTGTTCCTTCGGCGGAATTCAAACCCGCGACCCCGGCTTGAGCACCAACACGCTCAACCACAGAGGTTATCGAATTTTAGGTCACGAAAATCTCAGAAAACTCTTAATTTTTTGAGTGAAACTTATATTCAAATTTAAGAAATTAGTTAAGATTTGATAATTTTGACGATCTTACAGCTCTACTGATAATTTTCATTAATCAGATAGCCAAATAGAGTGTTTGTTTGAAATAAACCTGAATGAAACTGCTCGAGTTTGTGTAAAAATTCACGTGATTTCTGTCGGTCTGCAATCCTACTTAACAATGTTATCTAAAGCAAACACACTTGAGGGGAATTGCTTGCGAATTTTTCTTACCGTCTAGATTGCACTTGTGAGAAGTTCTTCGAAATAGAAAGCTTGCTATATTATATTATGATCAGTGTTCTTTGTAAGTACTCGTATATAACTAATTATTATAATTATAGTTTTGCAAAGATAACTAATCCTAGATATACTAATAAAAAGTAATCATCTATACCAATAATATAAAGAGGAAAGATTTGTTTGTGTATTCCCAGTGTACAGTGATCATAACTTTATAATATTACAAGATGTTGCGCTCGACTTCGTGTGCGTAAAAGGATGAACCACGGGAATAGTATATTTTACCAGCGATAAAAAGTACTTCTCCGTCACTTGGTCCGTCACCATATTTCATCAAAATTGATCCAGTAGTTAGGGAACCTATTCAATGCAAACATTGAATAACCGTTTAGATGTATAAATATTTTTATAAGTATAGAGGGCTTAGTCAAAGTGATTAAATGACGATCGATTGAGGAGCAAATAGGTACACACCTTATACCTACTGTCTTTTCTGTTTCCTTTGTAACTTCACACACAATATAATTCCCATCATGTAACTTAACAATCGGCTTACGCAAAGCCGCTAGAACCTCTATTTGCACTCAGCTGAAGCACAGACTTAATAACGTATACAAAAGAACATTATCCCCATTGAAAGGATATGGGGTTTTGGTCCTTCTTTGTTGTAGAAATTCCTTGTAAATAAACTTTTATTTAATGAACGGAAAATCTGGTACATGTAAAGTTGATGGTGGATTGATGGAAAAGATTTGTTTTTTTATAGGCTTTAAAGCTACAATATCGATTTGGTACAGACAGATTAGACGACGGGGATGGACATATAATACTTTAGTATAAAAATGTACAGTTCCAGCGAGATTTTTTGCATGCATGAAGTCACGGACAACATCTAGTTTCTAATAATATGCCAATAAGGATGACTACAACTTTTATTGGTTTAAATTATGCAAAACTAGCTTAGCCACGTACACTATACTATTTCGGAGTAAAAAGTAGCCTGTGTTTTATTCCAGATAATAACTACTACTATACCAAATTTCATCAAAATTAGGTCAGTAGTTTCGGAACCTTTTCAATGCAAACAAGCAAACACACTAATAAATCTTTCATTTTTATAATATTGGTATAGATGATTACTTTTTTATAGTATCTCTAGGATTAGTTTTCTTTGCAAAAATAAAAATGCGTAAAAGAGTAACAAACATCCATCCATCCATACTTCCATCCATCCTCACAAACTTTCAAATTTATATTAGTAGTGGGATGTAGGTTTTTATGCCCATAAAAATAATATTAGGAACAAAATATATAGCCTCGAAGAATAAATCGAGTAAATTATTTCAGAGAAAAATTGTCTTATTAATTGATTGAAATGTGAAGAAACTATTTGCCGATTGTGCTATTTATAACTATTTGCCGAGGAGTTCTGGGCAACCTCCAAGCCTGCCGGGGACGCTCCTGCAAGTCACCTAGCACTACAAGTTTAGAACACAGATAATAATATGTTATTTACTTATTAAGGTAAGTCATCTTCGCGTTCACAACTTCAGGTACCATAAACACATAATAAACTAAACGTTACTTCGCAATAACATTTTATATCACCATAAACGAAAGCTTTTAAATAGATTTAACACTAGAGTATTTGTCCAGGTTAAATGAAATTAATGAATAAATATTCAGCAGGCATAAAAATACGACCGTAATATTATTATGTACGTTGAAACGTTATGATTTGCATATGACGCCGTCATGAAATTATGGGAGTTATGACATTTTACCCTGTACGCAAAATATTATTCATGTGAGTCTTTTTTATCATATTAAGATGCGTCCACACTTGCAACATTTTACCGAACATTATCCCGTAACTGTATCAGAAACACGTGTCATTACCGATAGTGTGGACGTATTTTGTTAAGATGCGTCCACACTTGTAACATTTTACCGAACATTATCCCGTAACTGTATCAGAAACGCGTGTCAGTACATCGCAGTGTGGACGTATTTTGTTAAGGTGCGTTCACACTTGTAACATTTTAGCGAAAATTATCCCGTAACTGTATCAGAAACACGTGTCATTACCGATAGTGTGGACGTATTTTGTTAAGATGCGTCCACACTTGTAACATTTTACCGAACATTATCCCGTAACTGTATCAGAAACGCGTGTCAGTACATCGCAGTGTGGACGTATTTTGTTAAGGTGCGTTCACACTTGTAACATTTTAGCGAACATTATCCCGTAACTGTATCAGAAACACGTGTCATTACCGATAGTGTGCACGTATTTTGTTAAGGTGCGTCCACACTTGTAACATTTTAGCGAACATTATCCCGTAACTGTATCAGAAACACGTGTCATTGCCGATAGTGTGCACGTATTTTGTTAAGGTGCGTCCACACTTGTAACATTTTACCGAACATTATCCCGTAACTGTATCAGAAACACGTGTCATTACCGATAGTGTACACTTATTTTGTTAAGGTGCGTCCACACTTGTAACATTTTACCGAACGTTATCCCGTAACTGAGTTACGATCTGTTAGCCGGGCCCAGTGTGGACGCTGGTCCGTGTACTGTCGCGCACCTAAGTCACGTGTTACGAGCCGATCCATCGATAGTCGGTTTTTTCAAAGCATTTTCGCTATTGTCCGCGTGACCCGGAGACGTCCACACTTGTATTTATGACACGCGTCGAAGTACGCCCGATGACACAGACACAGACACGGGGTAGGAGTGGATCACGGCGTGACGTGTCCCGGTCGGTACGTCCCCCAACCCGCACCATGCCGCCTCGCTGTTCACTCATTCTCGCACCGATGCCATGCGTTTACACTTGTAACATTTCATCGTACATGGTTTGTGACCGTGTCAGCACTACCTAGACCGTCCACATTTGTATGCTACGTAGTCCGGTCCGTCATCATGTCCCAAGTGTGGCCGCACCTTTACATATTAGTATAATAAATAAGATTTTGTGTATTTACTTCGAGTATGTAAAATGTTTCACAAAAGTGGATTTTGTAGGCTTAACGAACTGTTCTTCTGCAACATTGCAACACAATAATGTTTGTTTATATTATATACTAGCTTTTGCCCGCGACTTCGTCCGCGTGGAACAATACTTTGGGATATCGCTGAAATTTACCCGCGACTTTATTTATGACTAACGAAAGCCGAATCCTATTTTTTTAAACGGAACCCTAAAATAAAAGTAGCCTATGTACCCTATAACATCAGCTATCTGCTAGTGAAAGTCCCGTGAAAATCGGTCCAGCCGTTTCAGAGATTAGTCGGAACAAACAGACAGATAGACCGACTTACAGACAAACAGACGGACAGACAAAAATTAAAAAAAAATGTATTTTATTGTAAGTACCGAATATACTTTCAGATTCATTATGTAAAAAGTGTTAATTTGAAGTTACAAACAGACACTTAAATTGTATTTAACTGTATAGATGTATAGATATTATAATGTATTATATTTTAAGATATTATCAATTTGATGTTTATAAAATAACTAAACTATTTAACTAAACTAAACTAAACATTAACCCGCACGCGCACCCCGCCTTGGTGACGCCCACTTCGCAACGGGCCGTGCAGCAGAAGTCGTAATATTTTAATTTCGCCATAACTTCAAAACCAAACGTCCAATTTTAATCATTCAAAGACCAAATATTATCTACATAAACTGTACTTAGTGATGAAATAATTTATTTTGATAAGGATTAATAAAATGAGTAAAATAAACGCGTTTAAATGTAGTCCAAAAAAAATCAAGATATCTAAATAAAAAAATGGTTGTTGTGCCTCACTCGACATAGATAGGTATAGTGTGTCGCGGACTTTTTTGTAGATATTTATAAGATCTACAATTAATTAGAACATTTTATGGTTCTATCTTTTATAGTTTAGGCAGCGTACGCAAAATAAGTAACTTTTCTGGTTAATTTTTTACACCTTGTGTCCGAAAAACCCAAATATCTTACGGAACCCTATTTTTTTCCAAAATAAAATATAGCCTATGTTACTCTTGGATAATGTAGCTTTCGAATGGTGAAAGAATTTTTGAAATCGGTCCAGTACTTTTTGAGCCTATTCATTACAAACAAACAAACAAACAAACAAACATACAAACAAAGTTTTCCTCTTTATAATATTCCGAAAAACCCAAATATCTTACGGAACCCTATTTTTTTCCAAAATAAAATATAGCCTATGTTACTCTTGGATAATGTAGCTTTCGAATGGTGAAAGAATTTTTGAAATCGGTCCAGTACTTTTTGAGCCTATTCATTACAAACAAACAAACAAACAAACAAACAAACATACAAACAAAGTTTTCCTCTTTATAATATTAGTGTAGATTATATAATATTAACTTTAGCAAAATAAGCTATATATATACAAATTATATAATATTTGTAACTAATTTTTAAAGTTATAGGTACCATTGTTAGCACCTTATCATTGTAGTCAAAATAATTATGATATTACTTAATCTTATATCTCTATTGACCTTTGCCCTACAACAAGTGATAGGACAGTCATACGTATTCCACACCCGGACATAAACGCTTGTAGAATTAGTTTTGTACCGATAAGTGGTGTGAATTGTAATATTGGTTAAACGCTGTTGTTAAGTATGAAAGGTAAGATTATTAGATTGTCAATAAGTAACCTAGTTATTCTCTAAATATAAATAAACTGTTTTATTTAGATGTATCAAGAAGTGTTTAATGTTTTATATAAGTAATTAAATAATTGATATGCGAATTACCATAACGATTTGCCGAACACAAGATCGATAAAATTGCACAGTTCGGTTTACACAGTTAAATCGTTACTATAAAACGGTATGTAGCGGATTAGACATATTTATGCTTTCAAACAGTAATAAAACTTACAAAATTATCCAAAGAGTTACTAGGAATATCATTCGTGAAAAAAGCAACTTATATTATAATACTAGCTGCCCCGACACACGTTTTTCTGTCTAAACTATGAATCACAATTTTTCCAATATTTCTTACCGTTTAAACCTTGCCTGAACTGATACGATTATTTTAAGATCAAAATTAGTCAAATCGGTCCAGCCGTTCTCGAGTTTTAGCGAGACTAACGAACAGCAATTAATTTTTATATATAAGAAGATATAAGAAAGAAGAATAAGATATTGAATATGTATTCATTGTAGCTAGCAGCATCTATATATTCACGGAGAAAATATTGCTGTAGAATAGACCTCATTTCCTATGAAACTAGATTTATGCTTTTGCACCGTCAGCGTATTGAATATTGGATACATAACTCACAGGTATATTGATAGAGGGTGAAATAGTAGACTCATTTACACAAATTGATATTCAGCAATGTCCTATCTAACCATAGGGAAGCCATTCGGCTCAAATGGATAAATACAACGACCTAAGCTTATGGCCTTTAGTAAGAGATCTGTATGCTTGACCACCGTTTTATTTATTAGTATCCTACTTAAAATAGTACTGAAGGTACAAAAATTGTATCTCAATTGACGATCCTTGTTATCCACAATACCTAATCATATTGTTAGTTAAATTTAAAATATTGAGAAACAATAGTCATTTACAATAACATATTCAGCAACTGTTAAGGAAATTGTGTGTTCATTTACAGTAATGCATATTCAGCAACAAATTATCGCGATAAATATTCAGCCGCAACGTGTCGCTAATGGCCGACATCCGTCGTCAGATTTATGACCCTATTAGAACCTATTATGGCCCTTAATATCAATTAATATTGAGTTATTACAACCACTATTTCAACCTCAATTATCTGTATAAGAAATCGGATCGAGATATAAAGTTCGGGGCATAGTATCGATAAACAAAGCGGTTTTCGCCATAGACTCTCCAAATTCTTCCAAGTCAGACAAACATTTATGTATTTCACATTACAACGATTGTATACTTTTGTTTCGAGTCTAGGTACACACGAGACTAAGCTGATCTTAAAAAAATACTGAACAAATCGAAACTAGAACGTTGCGAAACATAAGTAGTTTCCACGTAAATGGTTTCTTTGAAGTAAGTGTGTAAAGCCACTGTATCGATTGCGTCTCCGCTCACACGTGCCTTGTTTTCGGATTTATCTCAAGATACAAGTTGACTGAACTTTAATTAAACAGTTAACGAGACGAAGGCATCTTAAAAAGGTCCAAGTTTGATTACTTGTTGGATTAATGAGTTTACGACTTTAAAAATACTTTGAGGAAAATTAGCTTTCGTAAATTATATTCAAGTGCAGCTGTTACGTTCTCGACAATGAAATATCGAAGAACAGAAAAATAAACTCTTATTTTAAGTAATATGAGAAGGTTTATATAATTAATATGAGTATTCTATTCTACTACTACACGGTACACCACAAAATATAATATTATGGTCCATGAATAAGAGCAATCTATCATTCATTTATCTTGCATCTTGCCGTTACAATTACGCTAGGATTATATTATAAAAAACCTGAAAATGATATGTTCATTCCGTGTAGATTAGATATTCAATACTATACAAGCGGTTTCTAATTTGTATTTAATTCTAACATTATTATTGAACTCCCCAATATTTTCTCATTCTATTTCCTCTCAATTGTAATTCCGAATGGCTTTTTAAATTACACTATAAAAGTTTATCACACATTGAATTTAAAAGCGAAATACTGAAACAAATTACCTTCAATAGGAATCCAGGAGGCGAGCGCAGAAAATGGGACAGTAAATGTTCGGTTTGAAGATGGTCTGACACTAAAATTAGAAGATTGCTGGCTACGTGATCATTGTAGGTACGTTTTTACTGAAGCATCTTTACGTTTTACCTTTGCTTTTACTCTTGGATGACTGAGCTTCCCTCAAGAAAATTCCAGTATTTCTTTTTAGGGTATGATTGTACAAATAAAAAAAACCAATTTGTCTTTAATTGTTAATTGGATACTGTTAGTACTATATTAAATGAGTATAATAGGTATATTTAGTAGATGTAGATAATACGTCATTACATTTAATAAATATTTGGTATAATAATTCTGAAACTAATTACTAAAAGATTTAACATTGTTAGTCTGATTATTATTATTATATTATCCTTGCGTTTAACAGCAAAAGAAAAAAATTGAATAAATAAAACATTAAATTAATTAAAATAATAAGATAATAATGATAATGAAATTAATTATGACACTAATGACAATGATTTAACTACGATTGCTGAACATAATGAAGTTTTCAGCAACAATGTATGAAAATTTCGTTAACCGCGGCGAATGGACGCCATTACGGAAGGGAATGACATAATAAACGGTGTTGATATTGGAGATGGGTTTAAATTAAAATTTGTTTGCACAAGAGATTGAAAATTGCAATAGCAAAGCTGTTTGTATTCTGCAGTAAAAGCTTGTATTTGAAATTAGTTTGAAAATACTGGTTTTAATTTTAAAGACATTTTTTTTTTTCTTTTAAATAATCAATTTTTTCTTGTTAAAATTTACAATGATTATAATTTTTAGACAATATATTATTACTTCATAAATTTGATACTTTTTTTATTATGTGTATTGAGAGCTATTGTCCATTTTTTTTTGTTTTCAGGTGTACAAATTGCTACCGTTCCGACACGTTTCAAAGAATCCATCATTTATTGGAAATTCCAGAAGCTCTCATCAAGAATCTGGAGTACGACAAAGAGAAAATAAAAGTGATATGTGAGTTCTTGTAATCCATAGAATGTTTACTCTTCATACATGTCTTCAGAACCATTCATTTACTTGAAATTTTCAAATATAATTTTCATTCTTTTCATTTGAAATAGTAAAAAGATATAAAGTTTGGTAAAATTAATTACGGATATTTTGAGTATAATACTATCTACTACTTATTTAGAAGACGTTTAGGTAAAAAAAATATTCTCATACTCAAAGCAAAAAAATCATCAGTCAATCAATTTGGACGACCTCTGTGGCTCAATTGGTTGAGCGTGTTGGTGCTCAAGCCGGGGGTCGCGGGTTCAAATCCCGCCGAAGGAACATAAAGTTTTTCTGTGTTCCTAGGTCATGGATGTGTATTAAATATGTGTATAATATAATAAAAATCTTAAATATATTTCCGTTGTCTGGTACCCGTAACACAAGTTCTTCGAGAACTTACCACGGGATCAGATTGACGTGGTGTAATGCGTCCATAGATATTATTATTATTATTAATCTTATTATGCCTAAAATATTCGTAATTGATTTTAGCGAACCTTATATCAATGATACTGAATTATTATGATTGAAAGCCTCACATTACATTTGTTAAGAGCGTTGATCGGCGCGAGATTCAGATTTCACGAAAAACGCTACTTTTCAAATGCGTCTATACCTATCTAACAAAAACTGGTTATTCTTATTTTTACATATAGAAAAACACTAGAAAATATTGTATTCTAATTTTTCACTTATCATTTATTTTAAAATAATTTCAAACTTTTGAATAAAACTGACAAAACTAACCAGAAGTTTTTACAACTTTAGGTTCAGGGGCAATTTCAAAACATATTATAGCTAAAACAGCTTACGTTTTTTAAAAACAAAAAAATCTTTACAAACTTGTTGGATCCTCTTCTAGATTATCTATTTGTCAGATTATTTTTATATACGATTCTATCTCATAAAAATAAAATTTAAAGAATGCGAAATTATCAGGAATTATAGTTACAAATATTGTTGTAAACGCTCGTGCGCCTCGATTTATATAGTAGATTTAAAAATTCATATAAAATTCGTCAAACTAATTTAGTTAAAAATTTAAATAGCATATTGAAGATAAAAGGTTCTTCTCATAGATTATGTAAGTAAAAAACAAAAGGAGCAAGAAAATATATAAATATCGTCATTTTAAATAACTATAATTCCTGATAATTTCGCATTCTTTAAATTTTATATTTATGAGATAGAAACGTATATAAAAATAATCTGACAAATAGATAATCTAGAAGAGGATCCAACAAGTTTGTAAAGATTTTTTGTTTTTTTTAAAATGTAAGCAGTTTTAGCTATTATATGTTTTGAAATTGCCCCTGAACCTAAAGTTGTAAAAACTTCTGGTTAGTTTTGTCAGTTTTATTCAAAAGTTTGAAATTATTTTAAAATTAATGATAAGTGAAAAATTAGAATACAATATTTTCTAGTGTTTTTTTATATGTAAAAATCATAATAACCAGTTTTTGTTAGATATAGACGCATTTGAAAAGTAGCGTTTTTCGTGAAATCTGAGTCGCGCGCCGATCAACGCTCTTAACACTCACCACAAATCTTGACGAAAAATATGATTGTAAATTGAAACTTTTGAACTCAATTTTAGGGAGCGACGGACATGAATCTTTTTACAATGCGAATTTTTTGGCAGAATTTCACTACGAAACTTGGATTCAGAATAGACGTTTAAAACCTATAGTCTGGCAAGGTGCCAGCGTCGCAAGTAAAGTTTGCCACGTGGATGTAGATAACTTCCTCAACTCGGCAGACGGAGCTAAGAAAGTGTTTCAGTCGCTTTTGGATTACGGGGTTGCTTTCATAAGTAATGTAAGTGAACTTTTCAAAGATAATAAATCTTGAATACTTTATTTTGGTACTTAGTAACTATTTTCTGTGACTTTATGCGAAAGTTTTGCATAGAGAATTCCAGCAATTTGCCCTAATTTTACAGTAGAAATTAACAGTAAATATGACAAAATTTGTATTTTGTGGAATGAGTGAGGATAATGGAGGCGCAATAGGGATGATGACTGATTTTTTATTGCATAAATTAATAGTACCTACTCTTAAATATGAGTAACTTCTCCGAAGAAACAGTATAATATCAAAAGTCAATATTATTTTCAAAAGTACAGCGATTACCAATATAAAATTCGCAAGTCTCGTGAAAACGCTCCATACTAAAGTCGTACATGTGTATATGAATGTATCCACATGTACGACATACAATTTAACCGACGCACGCCTCTTGCAACTTAAACGGCTGCAGGAACATAATTATTTGTAAATACCTCCGATAGTTCATACTTACCATTATAAATGTTTTTGTATATGATGTAAATAAACTATGATGTAGGTTTTGTTTACTAATTAAACAAAAAAAAACTTTTTTTTACTTTTTAGATGTATCTTATTACTAAACTACACATACAATATTATATTTTTTACATTTATCAAGTATTATGTACTCAGAAATATTGAGGCATTGCACCTCAATATTTCCTGAGTACATTGATGAAACTAAATATTTTAGATGTAGTCATCATCCCTATTATTATTAGAGAAAGGCAACACTATTTTGAATCCTCTTATGTCCCGGATAACCAAGGGAGTAATCAAAGCTATCGACTATCCGTCTGTTCGTTAAAAATAACATTTCATTAATATTTAATTACCTAAAATGTTATATTTTTATTTATATATGGATTATTTTAAATAGATATAGATTTATATAGTATTTCCGTGAATGGGCAACCATTGCGTAGAACCGGACATGAGTCCTTCAGTTCGCTTCAAAGCCTTCTTTTGACGAATCACCTTGACAAACATCAAAGAAGCAATTAATGAATTTTTGACACACACTAATGAGGACTATAATATGGCAGTAATTGAAATACTTCCCAAAACCAGATTAAGATAATTCTGTTAGTTAATTGATTAAGTTTTAACTGGTATTTTGTTTCTATAGAATTTCAAATGGATTTTAAAAATTAATTGTAAATTAATCATAACAATGGCATTGCTAAGCTTCCTCACGAAACGGCTTAGTTTAATCTGTGCGTTAGCCTAATTACAAAATATGAAATATGGTATTTTTATTATAAAATAAATAATAATTTAGTGTTGTTCTCGTACATTTTATAAGATATACATTTTGTCATTAAATATTTTACTAATACTTGACATTATTATAAGAAACATATTACGTGTACAGTGTATAATATATTATAATATGGCAGAAGTGAAACTTCAATTACCATTTAGAATCCATAAAATTGGCAGTTATAGGGACTGCTGATAGAAGTGAAAAATAAAAACTACAAGAAAAAGAAATTAAAAGAATAAAAAAATTCGTCCGATCGAGATTCGAACCCGAGACCATTGGTCATTGGTCACTGATCAACAATCCAAAATCCAAGCGCCTACGTTACTGGGTTACATGTATTTGACATTAGTATTCGAAATTACTCATATCTTATATTTTGTATTACACGATGAAAGAAAATTCAATTTTAGGCTCTACATTTGCCGTAACGCTTTTTCGTGACGAAAAAAATCGTAATAATAAAATATTAAGGATTATTTTAAATATAGAAGGTTCACTTCGAAAAAAAAAAAATACAATTATTTTTAACCTTGTTAGATCCCACTTTTATCAAGCTACACATGTTTTTTTTTTTTTCAGGTCGAAGTATCAGAGGAGGCCACGGAGAAGGTCTGCCAAGCCCTGGGTGGCGTACAGCACACGTTATTCGGTGGTATGTGGAAGGTGTCCACGGTGAGGGAGCACGCCGACACCGCGTACACCACCGTGCCGCTGGCGGTGCACAGCGACAACACCTACTTCACTGAGGCTGCGGGGTAAGTGGATCACATATAGGGTACCCAGCAGGAATATTTGACAGCGGCGTAAACGTAACGAATGAAAGGGAATGTTTGATTTTGGGCCATACATAGGTAAATAGAAAAATATGAGAATTTCATAAAAATACCTAAAAATAATTTGAATAAGGGTACATGCGTACTAAAATGATTATTTGAAAAGTTTTTTAATGCGATAACCCTATTTTTAGAGCGGCCATGACAGTGTTTTGGACACGACTTTTGACGTAGTTGATAGTTGTAGGAAGAAACGTCTTCTTGAATGTTAAACGACAAAAGCCATGTCGTTGTCAAAATGACATTCTTTGAATAATTATGATCTGCTATGTTTTATTTTACGTTGTGTTGCTCTACTTGACGAAGTTACTTTAAATGTACATTAAATCGAAGTGAAATTAAACAAAATAAAGAATAGAAAACGGTTACTATATGTAGCTATATTTACATATAGTGTACATAGTGCTGGCCCACGCCTCATACATTTCTAGAATATCTCTTTTGTATGGGCGCTGTCATGAATTTGACAGATTTTCATAATAATATAATGTTACGTTTACGCCGCTGTCAAATATTCATGCTAGGCACACTGTATACAGTGTATACAGGCTAAATGGCCTGGTATGCAGTATACTGCATACTAGGCCATTTAGCCCAGATGTCATCGCTAAATACAATGACGAAGTGAGAAATCAAAAACATTATCTTCACGTAACGCGCGGTATGTTACTTTGCGAACGTTATCTTTCCTATTTATTTTCAATTTCGAAGATCGTCATTGTAATTTTGACGACCTCTGTGGCTCAATGGTTGAGCCTGTTGGTGCTCAAGCCGGGGGTGGCAGGTTCGAATCCTGTGTCGTGGGTCATGGATGTATAATATTAAATATGTGTATAATATAATAAAAATCTTAAATATGTGTATAATATAAAAGTATTAAATATATTTCCGTTGTTTGGTACCCGTAACACAAGTTGTTCGAGAACTTACCACGCGACCAGATTGACGTGGTGTGAAGCATCCATAGATATTATTATTATTAACAATGGCGCGTTAGCTAATCCCTCTGGTCTACTATTTCATCATTCAAGAACTCTACAGTCTACAGAGATTTAAAGGAAAAAGCCTTAAAGCCATTATTTTATACTAGATGTTGCCTGCAACTTCTTGCACGCAAAAGTTAATCGCTCAGAAACCGTACATTTTAATAAAAAGTAGTCTATGTTCTTTCCCGTAGTTTATTCTTTGTTTGTACCAAATATCATCAAAATCGGTCCAGTAGTTTTGGATGCAAACAAATGAACTTCTCCTCTTTATAATATTGGTATAGATATAGATTTACCTTACGTTACAATGTCAAATAGAAATATTTTTGTTTGACATGACCAAAGACCTAAGGCATAATAGAATACTCGTAATACTTTAACAGTCCACGCAAATGGGGCTCAACCTAGAAACCACTGCACGCACTTTGCATACTGAAGCGGTGGCGGCATTTGTGTCACGGCTTAACAAATCAACGGGGACGGTATTTATGTGACAAGCGTCCTTGTCGTGACAGTTTCACTACATATTACAGCGCCTGTAATATTCGTGGATAAAAATTCTTGCAGGTGCAAGTCATCATTAACGAACGAATGTTTGCAAATCGTGGTAAAAAATGGTTGTCTTTGTCGGTTTACGGACGATAATTTTACGTGATAACGTCATCACAAGCCGAATGCTTGGCTCGATTGTGCTTCTCTATCGCTTGTTCCGCGCTCTCGCTTGCACGTTCGGCTCAGGCGGAACGTGACAATTTTTCGTGCGTACGATCGGCGTTCATCGATTTATAAGACGTTATCTCGTCAAAAAGAAATTTATTGGAAAAGGTGTAGGTTGTTAGAGTACGTGTAGGTGTAAGACTTGGACGTAGGGTGCATTGTAGGTGTAGTTATTTATTCATTCCAGTTCATATTTAAGACAGAAAAACGAGTGTCGAGACACCTAGTATGATAATACTAGCTATTGCCTGTGGCTCCGCCCGCGTAAACATATTCCCTCGGGAACACTGTACTTTTTCGGGATATAAAGTGTTTTTTAATCCAGAGCCTAAAATACTTCCATATCAAATTTTATCAAAATCCGTTCAGTAGTTGTTGCGTGAAAGAGTAACAAACATCCATCCATCCATCCATACACCCTCACAAGCATTCACATTTATAATATTAGTAGGAGTAGTATAATATGCAATAATCACATTGGATATACTGAAAATCAGCGCTTCAATTCCTTATGCTGACTCGAGTGTCATTATAACAAATATGCTTCGGTCAATGGAGTACAATGCGAGAATCGTATGCTTCTTATGAATATTCTAATCTGAAATTAGTCCGTAGTCCAGTTTCATTTCTGCTGTACCGCTATTTAAATAATCTTTATGCAAAATGAACGTTGTATGGTCTAGAGCTGGACATGGATTAAAATCTGTTCCAAAAGTGTTAAATATGGAAACTAATTGTATTCATTTAGGATCATAGACGTATATTATAGACGAGGCATGTTGAGGCAAAAAGTGTCTCCAGTAAATTGGCCCCAATTTTTAAATTTTTAAATTCGAAGTATGGTGAAAACAAGATGGCTGACATTTGAATTATGGTGAAAACCAAGATGGCGTAACTTTTTCTTGTATGAATTTTTTTTCTCCTAAATGTACCTACGTGATAGCCTATCTTGAGTTGAAATCTTTGTTTAGGATAATTTAAATGGAATTTGTTAGTATACGTCATTTTGGTACCCAATTCGTCCTCAATACGTAGCTATGTGGGAGACACGACCGATTTCAAGTGACCGTCAAATTGCTGCGACCTCGTTTTTCGACGCTCATTATTATTTCAGAGTCTGTTTGAAAAAGCTTTTGCTTGTAAGGTTAAGGTTCCAGCCCTCGAAGGCTCATGTTTTGTGTCGGAAGTTATATGGTTGAAGAGACTCGGGAATCGAATTATATGTGTTTTTTTTCTTCAGATTTATTAAAGTCTTTTTATGGAATGGAAAATTCTTTGTTTTCCATATATTATCTATACTAATACAATAAAGAGGAAAAGATTGTTTGTTGTTTTTTTTGCATTGAATAGGCTCCGAAACTACTGGACCGATTGATGAAATTCGGCACAGATGTAGAGTACACTACGGGGAAGGACAAGGAAGGCTACTTTTTATCGCAGAAAAATATAGGGTTTCTGCGAAATTAGCTTTTGCGCGCACGAAGTCGCAGGCGACATCTAGTATACTATAAATATAGACTACTCGTAACTCAAGTCAATTTGAGAAGCTGAAAAGTTTGCAGGTTCTAACTTCTAAATGATTTTAACATGGAATCGTAAAATAAATATTATATTTAAGGTCTACCATTTTATAATGGTAACCCATTTCTATTAAACTTTTCAAAAAGACTTTAGTATCCGATTATACAAATGAAGTACGCAAGAGCTTGAGATATAGCTGATATACATCATTTAAGGATCAGTTCATACCGAGACGTGACGCGGCCCTGTTTTTTTAAGATAGTGATCTAAAATTAAACTTTATTCACTATACAAAAAGGTACACTTTTAATTGAAAGAGTCGCATTGCGAATTGATATGAGCTGACCTTTAAATTAAGTATCATCGCAATGAAATAGAGGTTAAAAGAAATATATCTCAGAAATTTTGCCCCAACTCTTGACAGTCATAAAAGATGATTTGCGGAATGCTTGAAAATATATTGAAATCTGAAGCCAATTATATTATTGAGTCAAATGCAATAGCGAAGTTTGAGTTCGGAGATGAATGGGTCGGTAAACAACTCGCAAATCAAATAACGCCAGGATTTGTATGGAGCTAACGAAGTTACGGAGACGTTTAGGAGTGCCTTTTCAATCTGACGAATAGGGCATAGCCCCTCTTTTAAAAGACATGAATTTAGAATTTTCTAGAAAGTGTACTGTTATAGTGCGTCTTTAATAGAATGAATATCAGCCAGTTTGACTACCTATTAGATTGTTCATTAAGATTCTAATGATGCAGTTTTGGTTTTGAATCAAACTAGGTCATGTAAATAATTTCATAAATTTTTCCTTGTAGTTTCTGATATAATTAGCCTAAGTACCATTCCAATACCCAATAGAAAATTTCACATTTTATTTCTATAGATAAGTATCTATACTCTGTATACATTATTCTATATATTAATATATAGTATCAAATTTTTATCACTTTGAAATGGATAACAAAGCATTCGTTTTCAAGTTACTCAAAAACCTAATAACGCTTTCTATAACTTGTTATGTTATTATGGTCAATTCACAACGTGACGAGAGGCGGCGCAATACAAGAGTTCGACTGTCAAGACAATCAAAGTCAATGTCGAAGACGCCGCTCTTACTATGAAACGTGTATCTTTATGTGTATTGAATAAAGACAATTTTGAATTGCTATCTTAAGAATACTACACCGCGTCGCGTTGCGCATCGTCGCCGTGTGAATTAACCCTTAGCTTTTAGATGATAAGAACAAAATATTTTTTCTCGTCTTTATAAAAGTCTTTATTTACACAAAATATGAAATGATCTCACATTTATCATGTTTCTTTCTTGCTCGTTGTTTATTATTTCTATTACACCAGCTTACAACAGCTGTTAGTCTGACATCCTATACAAATAAAGAAAGATAACTTACACAAATAATGGGGTATTTACTTAGATGGTATAGATAAACATTTCATTTAGGTTTTGAAGAAAAATTAAAATATCATGTTATTCTCAGTATTTTTTTCAAATATTTTTATAGGTACATTTCTTGAATGCCTGAAAAATAATTATTTTAGTGATTCTTTAAAAAAATCTACAACTTACGGTAACGTACCTAAAGTAAGTTGTAGATTTTTATTTCATTCAGGATAGGAGCGTATTCATTTTTGAAAGGCCATTAACGCATTTGTAATCGCATTTCATCAGGTGATGCGTTAGATCATTATCTAAACTTTTAAATTTTGTATATTAAACGACACGACTTTAACAAAGTGTTTTACGGATGTAGCGGGCCACCAATTAACTTTTAGATCTGATTTTTAGGTTTATAAATAAACTTGCTTATGCCCATGGTTCCGCTCGCGTAAATACATTATCCCACGGGAACTTTGTACTTCTTTTTTTTTACTACTACTATATCAAATTTCATCAAAATCTATTCAGTAGTTTTTACGTAAAAAAGTCACAAACCTCACAAAATTACGTATTTTTAATAGTAAAAGGGATTTATTACAGTTTACAAATTTTCCACTGTCTGGAGCATGAAAACGGCACTGGCGGAGAAACTATACTACTGGACGGGTTTTTCGGGGCAACACAGCTGAAGAGCGAACACCCTGAGGACTTCGAGTTCCTCGCTAACTTTGACCTTGAAGCTGAGTACCTGGAGGATGGGTACCATTACACTTACTCTGCACCGGTCATAAGTCTTGACAGAAATAACGAACTGAAGCAAATCAGGTACTTACCACTTTTTGTTGTTTTGGCATAACAACCTATAACATAGATACTTTTACTGATAATATATAGCAATTTTAAATACCTACATTATGCTATACTAGATGTTGCCCTCGACTTCGTGCGCACAAAAGATAATCCCGCGGGAACAGTACAGGTTTTCGTTATAAAAAGTAGCCTATATCATTTCTCGTGGTAGACTCTCTATGCCGAATTTCATCAAATACTCGGTCAAGTAGTTTCGAAGCATACAAAAAAAATCTAACCCCTTTATAATCTTCCTCTCCTTCTTTCTTTATATGTAAAATGAATTGGAATTCCAATGTCTAATTATAACACGAGAACGGCTGGACCGATTTGACAAATTTTGGTCTAAAAATAAATGTCAAAGTTCAGGGAAGATTTAAAAATTGCAGGAAAAGGTGTAGGTGTCCGTTGTAGTTGTTTGAGTAGGTATAGTTATTTATTTATAATTCAGAGTTAAGACAGAACAACGTCTGTCGGGACAGCTAATATTAGTATAGGTTAGTAAATTCGTCAAAAATTTACGTATAAAACTAGATTTACTTAAAGTAAAAGTAATGAATGAATAAACAATAATACTTAATTGTTACTTTGTTAATTTAGTTAACATCGAGTTCAAAATGAAGCAAAACAAAACCAAAATTGGAAAACATTTATTCCGTTTCAATAATCTTTTGCTTCATTTATTTCATAAATCAAACTGAACGAAAAACCACAATCATTATTTGTGTAAATCAAAGAAAAGAAACTTAGAAACAATGTTGTTTTACGAAATATATACGAACTTATAGGGAAAGTTAAACGCAAATGTAAAACCTTTCATATTTTTATAAATGGCTTTACGAGATTTATGTACAAACTTTCACAAAGTTCACATTGTCGATAATAAAGTACATAATAGACGTCGTATCGTCTTAAAACAATTTGTTTTGAAAGGATCTCTGATACAGGGTGAACTTTGTGGGTGAATACTAAGCGAAAAGTTCTGAAAACCAAAACCAAAAACTAAACCGGTTCATCAAGAAAACATAATTAGTACTCGTATTATAAATATCTAAAAATTCGATTGTATCCCGAAACAAAAGTAAAAAAAAAACTATTAAAATAGTTTTTATTTGACTAGCAGTAACAGATATTATTTTAAAAACCAGCCAAGTACGCGTCTGACTCGCGCACTGAGAGTTCCGTACAAACCTGTAGGTATATAAGTAAAAGTTCACCTATCACGACAATCCAGTTATAGTACCTAGTCATAGTAAGTTTAAAAATTATAAAACAATATTTTTATTATATGATGTAATTAAAAATTTACGGTTTTCTCAATTTTTCCTTCATCTGTGCTATATGACGTTGTTTCGTACCAAATTTCAAGACTCTGAGTTCACGGGAAGTACCCTGTAGGTTTTGATTCCCTTGCTAGTGTCGAAAATTTGATTGCGTTGGCTTAGAAGTTTGATTTTTCCACAGTTCCAAGGCACAGTAGACTTGAGTATTTTTTATAAATTCTAGCTTGATACCTCCACACGTTCCTGAGAAAAAGGATCTTGACAGACAGACGAACGGACAACAAAGTAATCCTTTATAGCTTCTGTTTTTTCCTTTTGAGGCAAGGAACCCTAAAAATTAGTCTCCAAATAAATACTTCACAAAATGATAAGTATTACTTTGAGGACCGTGTTGACGGAGGTCTCAAGCCGGAGGACACTGGGTTGACGAATACTACCGATTTTAAATAGGACTACTGGTGATATCAGAAAATTCATTTACTGGTATCACCAGAAGTCCTAAATGAAATATTCTATAAAACAGCCCCCGTACAGCGGTTACATCGAAACGAAAGATACAAAGTGAACCCGCAAAGTCTTTAGACGTTAATGGAAAAGCTTTTTATGTAATTGAAAACAATTATTTGCTATACCCTGAATCATTCCGCATGCCTGCCCGTTGTTTATATCGCGTTCGTATTATATAAGTCATAATGGCTTTATTTTAAATCTTTATGAGGAAATTATTGAAAGCTAGCTTTTACCCGCGGCTCCGTCCACGTGAATATAGTACCCCACGCACGTGAACACTGTATTTTTTGGGACAAAATATAGCCTATGTGTTAATCCAAAGCCTAAACTACTACCATACTAAACTTTATTATAGTCCGTTGACTAGATATCTGTCAAAAGTAACCCAAAAATACGACCTTCTACTATGCAAAATACAACATGAAATGTTAATTTTTCATATAAAATATAACAGGTCCGTTAAAATATAATGCTAGACCATATCCGCAGACCAAATCCGGTGTCGCTACACACGCACGGATTTGGTACGGTGCAGTGGACCGTAAAGCTCGACACTCGTGTGTTCGATTTTATGCTCTATTACATTAGCACAGAGTTCTATTTACAGTGCACTTTTTAAACGACGACGATGATTCCCACAATTCATTGATAACGGGCAGTGATACCAACACTTTAAACAATATTTCTCCCCAAATTTTACCCCTGATTACTTATACCATTGACAGGTCTAAGAGATAATAAGCTAGAAAGAAAGGTTATGTGTTTAACATAAAGACTTACGCGTAAATAACATAAAACTAACTTGTCTTAATCGCATTTCACTCCCAATACATTTCCATATCCCTGGCTATATACACACATTAAAATATATTTTTTTATTATATACAAATTGATTCACAAGGAGTAAACTCTAAATATCCTGTCCCCTAGTAAACCCCCGTAGATATTTTCGTGTGTCTGTAGACACCATAACAGAGTCGAGATTACAATTTTTGACATCAATTTTGGGGAAATTTCGAGAAAATTGGGCATCGCTTTTATAGACCGACGCAATCTTACAGCAAAACAGATTATACTTAACGCGGGGTGGATGTATTTAATTTTATTTCTGCTTCATAAACTCCGCAATCATGGGCTAAATCCAACATTTTGAATTTTGGAAATTTTATGAATACTGACAATATTAGTTTTCTCCTCTTTTTAATATTATACATCTATGAGTTTTCTTCACTACACGCGAGACAGAAATAAAGTATAAGCAGGCTTTGTATGAGTGTGTTTTAATTTAAGATCTTATGACATCATTTTATAAATACGACAATATACTTAAATTAAATAATTTGACATAGTTGGGCAAAAAGAACATGAAAAGTCAGGTTCTAAAAATAGTTTTATCGCGGTGAAGTATTTATAAAACTAAAAGATTAAAAATAACTAAAGGTCCTCGAATTTCAATCTGAAACCCTTCTTAGTAATTATTTAAACCGGTGAAAATAATTCTTTGAAATAACGTAGATGAAGCATTATTTTTTAACAACCAATAGCATGTTTTTCAGACTGAAGGCTATGTAAGTTTGAAATAGTTTAGTTTGGAAACTCTAACATGATGTTTAGCAATTTACGTCGCTTTATTATGTTCCTGCAGAGTTTTTAATAAAAAGTTAGTATCAGATTTATTTATAGCTAGCAACTACTACAAAACTGTATAGTTTTGTAGTAATTGCAATTATTGTTATTATTGTTGAGACTTAGTAGATAATATTAAATTAATTAATAATTAGTAACGCCATAGGCTTACCTTAATTGGTCCGTTTAGGATTGACGGCTCAATCGCAAACTGACATGGCCAACTGCGAACAAATTATATAAACTTGTACATTTCCCCTACATTTTACTTGTAGGGAAGAAATAATAAATTAATTGATATATTTGCCCTTTAAAATTCAAATAATACTAAGAAAAATAAGGTAAATTAAAACATTAATGTTCATGAGTAGGGTTGTAGGCGTAGTGGTCTCACATCGGGTATTGCCGCTGCAATGTGCAGGCTTGGGGAGTCCAATGAAAGATGTTGTACTCGCGAATAATGTTTATTAACTAACCCTTAAATCAACTTACATTATAATATATAGGTAGGGAGGTGATTTCCCCGTATTTTTGAAAAAAAAAATTATACATAGTTTTTTTTTTTACCTTAATATAATATCTATAACATTTAAATTAGTTTTAACCCTTAATTATTTTTTACTATCTACCAATTTTGTTCTTACTTATATCCATCTTATTGGAACTAAAACATTAATAAATACAAACCTGTGTCGTTTATACTAAAAAAATTGTAAATCGTGTATTTAATATTAATTTAATTTATAGCCTATGGGATGTTGACGATATATTTAATTAAAATAAACGAAAATACCAAAACTAAGTTGTTGACTTAAATTCAAATTAAGATTTTTTTTATATGGTTACATAATTTTTTACTTGGTTACAAAATTCACATTTTCGTTTCTAACAAAAAAAAAAAAGCTTACCTCCTCACTATTATTATTTTATTTATTATATTCTGTCAGTTATAAAAAATACAACCTCCATTTCACTATAAAGTGAATTCATTTCCATATTCATTTTCTTAATCATTTCATTTCACATTTTATCTTTACATTTTTTTTTACTATCTATTTTATCTATTTTAACTAAATGATGAAAAAATAAAATTACCTATAAGTGACATAACAAAACATTTTAAAACACACTATTCGTTTTCAGTCTTATTCCAAATCAAAATAATTTAGTGAAATGAATTTAAATAATACTTAACATGAATCTTTTATCTCAAATAATATTATATTGTTTTTTTTTTATACTTGCCATTGACATGCCTTCAAAATGCACATATTTTATTACGAATTGTTAGGTATGTATTGTAAATTAAAAATCTTTAAAAAAAAAATATTTTTGTACAACCCTAGCTTTGATTAACAAATAGTATCTACTTACATTTCGTTGCGCGAATGCTGTGCTGGCACCGCGGATATTTGACGCTTTCCCAGCAAAGGCGTTGTTTGCTGTGGGAACTTACCTACCTGCGTTAACCAACTGCGTAAAACATTTAGGTAGTAATGAGTTACTATGTATTCCCTTTTCCAAATGTCTAAAATTCCAAATAAGTATTAATACTTATTATAATAATTAATAATAACTGACACAAATTATTATAACTAATTCTTTAAAGTTTTCTTTTCTCACAACTAATATTACTATTTTTATTTGCTTAAAATATCGTTACGCATCGTCAACACCCATTTATTAATTTTATTACAAAGTTCACTTTCGTATTACGATTACATCCTTAAAATATTATAATAATCTTGTATTCAGCCAAAAAAATCCTTTTTAAATAAATACCTACGATATAGGGCATAAGTTGCAAGATTATTAACATTTTAAATTAACTTCAACTTTTGAAAGTCACTTGAAACTAATGAAATTACAAAAAGCTTTACCTAAAATCATTAACAATTTGTAAACATATATATATTTTTTTAAATTGTAATATTTAATTATTTATCTTATTCGATGTAATTTAATTTATTTGTAATTTTTTTAAAAAATATTTTCATAGCCGATACTTTTTTTTATATAACAAATTGTAATAGCCTGTAATTAAAATTGCAATAACCATTTTAATGTACCTAATACCAATCAATCTACATATTTGCAAATTTTGTTGGCTATACATAACAATAATTCAACATTTTTAATAAATCTAAAAATTTACTCAAAAAATATATTTATCAGAATACTTGATTCCAATAATTTTGAACGACAACATAATATTTTAATAAACATCAATATTACCTACTTGCATAATATGCTTTTGAGATTTTAATTTAACTTTACTTCACAAACCAATTAGGTATCCTGACACTTAAATTTAATATCTCTCCATTTAAAAATCAAAATATTAACGTCTTTTGAGTACATACTTATTACATTTTAAATTTAGTTTATTCCCAATAGTTCATTAAAATGCTTATCTTTTTACTACTTTTATTAATTTTGTAACCTTTTGTATATTATTCCATATTGCTAAATTTTATTATAAATTAATTCATCTAAATTTTCAATATGTTAACACACGTTAATTTTTATTTTTATTATAACCAAGATACTGATATAAGTAAACAGGTTCATTTTAAATTTGTAGAATAGTTCAATTCATTTTAAATTCTAAAATTATGAAAATGTTACGTAATAAGCCTAGAAAAAAAAAATTTGACGTCCAATTATTCTTATCTCTGTGCTTTGCTCACTGATCTCCCGGCTGCATCCACTTCCGACTCGTACTTCTTCCGGCTGCCTGCTCTACATAATATCCACTCATCTGACACCAACAACTGCCGGCTGCCTGCTCATCATCTCTACTCATCTGACTCCAACTACTCCCGGCTGCCTGCTCACCATCTCTACTCATCTGACTCCAACAACTCCCAGCTGCCTGCTCGACATTCCCACTCATCTGACTCCAACTACTCCCGGCTGCCTGCTCACCATCTCCTCTCATGACTCCAACAACTGTCAGCTGCCTGCTGATCTTCATTCAAATATCTTCAAAATTTTTGTCTTCAACTGATGACCAATATTTCGTTTTGTACCCTAACTTCTGTATCTATTTTTTTTTTGTTTAGCCTTTTTTATTATTATTCTTCATCATGCCTATGATTACAATATTCTTTTTGCAACTTTTTGGATTTAATTTCTCAGTTCATATATTTTTATCCACACTTTATTTTATTTATTTTTACTAAAAGTCATTATATATATTTTATTGCTCAAATTATTTTTATGATTATTATTATTATTGTAGAACTTGTTACTACAGATTTGTATTTATGTCTCTACACTATTTACTTAATAATTTATTTAACCCTACAGTACATAAGTAGGTATATTTAATCAGTTCACTGTTTTAACACTTTTCACATTTTTGAGTTATTGCATTTAAAGTACACTCTTCACATCACATTTTATAGTTTATTTTCAATATTATAATTGTCACTGTACCATCTGCGCAGCGCTGCCACGGGGCAGCACTGGCAGGGTCGCCATGCAATGTGCAGGCTTGGGGAGTCCAATGAAAGATGTTGTACTCGCGAATAATGTTTATTAACTAACCCTTAAATCAACTTACATTATAATATATAGGTAGGGAGGTGATACATACACTACACCGCGAACGTTCTCGTGCATGTAAGTTGGATGAAAGAGCGCCGTCGTGCGCTCACGTACTATGGGATCTCGCATAGGTTTAGGTTATATTGCGGAAATTCACGCTACCAAATTAAAATGACATTAATGTTAAATCTTCGAGAATTTACCAATCATATGCCAGTTTTTCATTGTGTTTCTACAATTACTTATTTGTAACTTAAGAATTTTCATACGTTAACGATACGAAATTTTTTTGCAAAATGTTCGCACTTCGCAGTGGTCATCCTATTACCATCGTAGTCTTGCTACAGACCACAGTGGCGTAATACTTCGTAGCTACGAAGAGTTTGTATTCGTAGCGTTCTCGTAGAAGGTTATTACTCTCGTAGCTGAAAGATTATATTGTTGTGGTCATAAGATTTTCATAGAAAATCCATAAATATTTTAAAATATTATAAATAGGTATATTTTACAAATCTACGTTTGAATGTTTTTTTTAATAGTCATATCATCAAAAATAATGCAAAGGATCTCGGCCAGTTTTAATTAGTATGGGGATACGATCTGGGCAGATCTACTTAAGCCAAATTATCTAGTTACCCTGTAAGTATAGGCTACACTTTACGCTAGGCGTCTCTAAGAAGATAAATCCAATATACATTCAATTTTTAGGTTCAACGTCTACGATCGATCGCCAATGGCGTTCACCTCCGGAGCTGAGTGTAGATCGTACTACAGGGCGCTGAGAAACCTCTCCAGATACTACGAGGACAAGAGGAACCAGTGGTGCTTTAAGCTCAAGCCAGGTAACAATATATATACTAGATACATACAAGTTCAAACTATTATGCGAATGGAAAGTTCTTATTTACATTAAAATATTATCAACATATCAAAAATCATAAATCATCATCAAAATAAAAGCTCATGAATGTAATTATAATAATATAATATGTTAAAATTAAGATAAATGAAGGTTAAAATAAAATACAATTATAATGATACAATATAATATAATATAACTTACATGATAATACAATTGTTTAGTTGATGTTAATTCAGTTCATGTTCAGTTAGTATAATTTAATTCATGATAATACAAAACAAAATAATATTAATTAATGTAAAAATCTAATAAATTAATGAATTGCACCTTTACAATATAGTGAAACTGGCAATAAAGTCTTATTCTATTCTATTAACAACACAAAAATATCCAAATTCCCGCGATTCATTATAATTTTGCATGATTTTAAATTAACAAAACTCAATTACTTTTATTCCTGCAGTTAAAAAACAAAGACCAAGTAATTACTTAGTAACATCCAACTTTATAAACAAAGTCGCTCAAAAATAAATTGTATGCACAATACATCACTTTTATTGCGGGTTGCTCCATTTTCTTCCTCCGCGACAGGATCACACCGCGCAAATAAATACTGAAATGAAATATTCAGTTGTGGTATAATGTGAAGTACTCTCGATTTTTGTTAAGGCAATAACAGACGACAGACTTCGTTAAATTAGAATCTAAAGGTGTGATGAGCTCTAGATACTTTTACTGATTCTTGCACGTATACATCATATTGTATGCATTACTTAATGCATAGTTTTATGCAGTTTTGTGTTACATCACATATTGATGTAAATTGTATACCTTCTTTAATTCACACAACTTAACAAAGCTACAAAATTCTAAATATACACTCACTTCTAAACAGCATCGCGCGATATGATAACCAAGTCGGTCTTGTGTGTATTCCCTTAATGTTGCCATTCATTTTTAACATAATTGTCTGCACGAAAGAAGATAAGCAAAATGTACAATGTTAATGTTTACTCCGAGACATAAAGGAACAATTGCGAACTGAGATAACATACAAAGTATGAAGCTAAGTCTGTTGCTCGTGTTGTAAAGTTATCGAGAGCGTTAGAAGTGAATAGTAAATTTAATAGTTATGGTAACATTAATGTTATGAATTTACTAATCGATAGCTGCAACCATTTATGTCTTATAAATTATTTTATTCTTCATCAGGCACACTCCTGGTTTTCGACAACTTCAGAGTGCTGCACGGACGCGCGGGCTTCACGGGGCACCGCGTGCTCAGCGGCAGCTACGTGTCGCGCTCCGACTGGCTCAGCCGAGCGAGGGTGCTGCGGCTCATTCAATAGACACTGACGACAACTTCAGAGTGCTGCACGGGCGCCGGGCTTCACGGGGCACCGCGTGCTCAGCGGCAGCTACGTGTCGCGCTCCGACTGGCTAAGCCGCGCCAGGTGCTGCAACTCATTCAATAGACACTGTCGACAACTTCAGAGTGCTGCACGGGCGCGCGGGCTACACGGGGCACCGCGTGCTCAGTGGCATTATATACAAAGTACTTTGTGCTCAGCGGCAGCTGCGTGTCGCGCTCCGACTGGCTCAGCCGAGCAAGGGTGCTGCTGCTCATTCAATAGACACTGTTGACAACTTCAGAGTGCTGCACGGACGCGCGGGCTTCACGGGGCACTGCTTGCTCAGTGGCAGCTACGTGTCGCGCTCCGACTGGCTAAGCAATGCGAAGTTGCTGCGGCTCATTCAATAGACACTATCGACAACTTCAGAGTTCTGCTGGTGCTGCGACTTATGAATATTTATATTGTTAAGTATAGTGTTAATTATAAATAATTTAAAAGTGAGAATAAATGACAGTTATAATAATAGGCAAAATAAGTATTTTCTATATTATTTCTATTACTTTTTATATAAATTAATACTATTTTTAGTATTCTAAATTAAGCCGCTACTGTTAAATATAAAATAAAATAAAAAAATAAGCACCAAATATTTGAACGTATAAATCAAAGCTCAGCATTAGTTTCGGACCGAAAGCTCTCGAATTTCAGGTCAAGCTTTGACCAATTATCCATAATTTAACGTCAGTATTTTGATTCAAACTTGATTTATAGTGAAGTTGCGGACAACTATTACCGAAGTGTCAATCTCGAGACTAATGGTGGAAAGTTTCATTGTGACGCAATGAATGGCTACGTGCTGACCAACTTAAATGATTCCAAATCTTATCTAAAGATTCAAAATAAAGTCTTGTTAAAACTGCAAGGCTTTGTTTGACTGTTTCTTGAGGAATAGAAGTTTAAAAATTATTTTTTAACTTCTATTCCTCAAGAAACAGTCAAACTATCTGAAATAAGCACTACTGTAGTGCTTATTTTAGACAGAAAGTAGTACCTGTTTTCTTTTACTAAGGTGCTTTGTATTCGTATTTTAATATGATACGAACAGTTTGACAGGTAGAACGATCAGTATGGGAAAATTTAAGCCTCGTTTTTAGTATATTTTTAGTATTCATTACAGTTCAGTTTATGGAAGGCTTAAACGGTGAAAATGAGAGATTTTTCACCGTTTAAAGCTTCCGGAAAATCCTATATACTTTTGGAGATCAAAATTAGCCCAATCGATTCGAGCCGTTCTCGAGTTCTAGCGAACAAATCAATTTATTTTATATAATGGTATAGCTTTTGTGCGAGTCTTTGTCTGCGTAGACTCCGTTGTTCCTCCGTGGGAGATAAATTTCAAAAAATCCTTTTAAATAACGGATGTCTTAAGTCATAATAATTATCTGCGTGTTAAATTCAAAGCAATACGTCTAGTTGTTCATATTTCAATATACAAACTTTGGTCTCCCATTACACCATTTATGCAACGGAAAATAGTATATAATACTGTCATCTCAATAAACTTGACCTGAATGTCACCAAATGCTGTTCAATGACTTTTAGCCTTTGAGTATCCAATATAGTTGGATACTCAAAGCTTTTAGCCGATCCCCTTATGCCATTGACAATACATATTATATACTTAAAAATCAAGATTTAAAAAGAGTAACTGAGCTCCGCGATTTAGGTATCATTCATGACTCAATGATGACATACATCTAGCACTTTGATCACATAATCACTAGAGCTAATAGATCCTTGGGCTTTGTTATGAGAATCAGCTCGCAATTTGAAAATATAAAAGCAGTAAAAATTCTTTATTGCTCGTTTGTTTGCACCGTCCTTGAGTATTGTTCTCAAATTTGGAACCCACAATATGATACTCATATTAGTCGGCTGGAGTCACTTCAAAGAGGATTCACAAGATTTCTCCAATTTAAGTGCTACACGTCGGACAACAATTACGAGTCTAGATGCAGAAGATACCATCTTCTGCCTCTACACTTGAGACGTCGAATAGCCGCATCTCGATGCTGCTCAAAATCACCCAGCATAAAGTAGACTCCCCTTCTCTCCTTTAAAAAATAAATTTAAATGTCCCCCTACGATCTTATAGAATTTGCTCATATAACACCCTGCATACCCCCTTTTCCCACACAAATTATCGACAAAATTCTTTTTTTATAAGATCATGTAATTTTTTAATGATTTGAATAAAAATTATGACCTAGATATATTCAACTCATCAGTTACCGGCACAAAAAGACAAATATCTAAGCACTGGTTTGAGGCTGTTCTCTAACTGTTGATTCATTGTTAAGTATAATATTATTAAAACCTACGTACGTACCGTTTTAAAACTTTTTAAGAATGTACTTTTTAATATGTACTTTTCATTTGAATTTTTGAAAATCAACTTTGTAAATAATTTAAATATCACTTGTCAAAAAGGCTTTTGTTGCTACTTAGTTTTTAGATGTAGAAACATGTAAATAGTGTTAAGACTTTATATAGCATTTAATTTTGTAATAAATCACTGTATGTTTTCCTAATAAAATAAAATAAAATAAAATAAAAATACGTAGGTAGTTAGGTACTCAACGATTTATATTTATCAGCTCAGTTATTGAATTTCATAAAATCGGGCCTCATACAAACTTTCAACCGTTTTTGTACACCCTCAGAGAGTGGTATTATTATAAAGCATAAAATAGGTATTAAGGTAAAATAAAAGAGCATGAATCTCAATTTTCAACAAAATCAGTGCAAATAAAAGATTTTCTATACAAATTTTAATCTTCTATTTCCCTCTTCATGGAAGGGATGGAATTTTTCAAAATCTCTTGTTACCGTGCGTCTACATTATAAATTTAAACGAATGTCCAAATTTCACGTTTCTACTATTAGTTATCGTCTTTGCGAGCGTCTTAGATATGTCAGTCAGATATCTAAGGACATCTCCTTTTATTTATTTAGATAAGAAAATGAAGAAGGTAATGAACAGTATAGTTACGTCCCTTCTCTATCCTACTGTTTCATATAAGCATTATAGGTATGGCGTGAGCTCCGTGGCCTAGTGGGTAAGACCGTTTGGTTCGCACACGAGAGAGAATGCAGGTTCAAATCCCAGGTTGTGGCGTGTACCAATGAGACTTTTTCAGATCAGATCAGGTGAGGAAACTCGGACATGGTAGGCCCCAGACGTATTCCTTTAGACTGGGCTGACTATGTTGTGAGAATGCCGTATGTGCTTGGGCAACCATACGACATTTAAAAACCGACTGTCCCAGGCACTACAGTATTTCATTTCAAGAGTGGTTACTTCGCTCGGACAATACTGTATAAATCATCCATTAACCGATGAAAAGGCCTAAGTTTAGGTGTGGCATATATTAAATTATGTCTATGTTCATATCAGTAACAGTATATTACGCCCTCAAATTACCGTACCGAGGTTTCTACGTAATAAATGGTGTACCCGAGACGATATTATTACCTACGTAGTAAATAACGAGTAATTAAAGACAAGAATAATATACGGTTCGCGCAACCGTTATCGTGGTTCGGTAAGCATTTATCAAACTCCACTTAACACGAAACAAAAATTAAAAAAATACTTGAAACTCCAATAATATAATCTCGAATAAATATTTTTCGGAATTAATTAAAGACTAATATTTTTAATATCCTACATGATGACCTATGTCAAGTTACTACACTTTCGAATAGAATTAAATGTTAAAACAACTTTAATGAAGAATAATTTATGAATAAAACATTAATTTTTAATTAATGTTGCTAAAAATTAACTGCCTCGTTAATTAAAAATTATTAAAAATACTTACATGATTTAAACAAAAAAAAAACTAAAAACCTAACTTTAAAGTAAATCCCAACGATATGTAGTTCTAAAGTTAAATTTTTATGTCTGTTCACGGCCTATAACCAACTAATCAATTATATACATATATACAATTCCCGTTCGATTCGGATTCGAAAAATTACCACGTGGCTATTGGTCAACGCTTAGCGAGAAAAGCGTTTTCCACCTTCGTCCAGGTTTCCGTTTCTTCCAGTTTCCGCCTGCCGTCATTGGATACTTATCGAATCCGAACCGGATTACGTTTTATGAAAAACCCAGTTTCCTCTACTTTTTCTTTATTATATTTTAGGTAGCTTTCAATATTATGAAGTACTTCTACTGATACCTCTACCACGATGAACTACCTACATACCATTTTACCTACTCTAACGTAATAAAAGTCGTTATAAACAGTACAACTAGATTATAAGACCTACGATTATACTTACAAATTGCTGTATCTTGTTACTTGTATCTTGTAGTGAAAAAACTGTTGAAAATGTTACAGTATTTTACATTTTAAATAGATTTGCTTTTGAAGTTTGACACTGTGTGCGCCGAGCCTAAGCAATAAGCTAGTATAAAACAGTTGGACCGTAAGTAATGTGGACAGACACAGGCGAGTTGTGATGCATTAGAGCGCAGGGTAGCGCATCAGAGCGCAAGCCGACCTCAATATAGCGGCAAGTTCGAGGGTACGTATTCTATTTTACAATCCTAGGAAATATAGTGATTTAAACTATAATAATATATTTTAATTAACATTCTGTCGTATCTGGAGCAATAGGGGATCGGATTACATCTGAAATATTTATTTTCATTAATATATTCAGAAATATTGAGGCATTAACTACTTGGTAAATGTAACAAAATATTGCTAATTAAATACATTTAAAAAGTACAAAAAAAAATCTTTTTTTTTCGCGAAATTGGTAAACAAAACTTACATCATTAGTTTACCTACATTATATACAAAAACATTCATTATGATAACCATGAACTTAAACGCACAAATATCGGAGATATTTACAAATATATTCCTACGGCCATATACTTCATACATCTTAACCTACAAGTGACGTCACTTGTAGGTTAAATTTTGTATGGAGCGTTTTTATGAGACTCGCGAAAGTTTTTATACAAATCCTTTCAATTACAAATTCCAATTACCTTTGAAAATATTGACTTTTGATATACTGTTTCTTCTGAGAAGCTACTCATATTTAAGAGTACTATTTATTTATGCAATAAAAAAAATCAGTCCGCTTGCCTATTGCCACCCGTTCCCACACTTTTCGTAACGCAAGTATATTTTCAAAAACTATATTTTTATAAAAAACTATAATCCGACTGCGTAAATAACAGTCTGTGCCCGTGCTATTATTATGAATCTACTGACACCTCGTTCATTAAAATTTGGATCAGTAGTTTAGACGCGACGGTGGAACAAACATAAATACATACATAGACTGCCAAAATCATTACCCTACCTTTTGGCTTCGCCGTAGTCGGCGAAAAATAGAATGTAGATAGAGCACACTACATTCAGCTTTCAGGATAAATTTGGGCGACTACTTTATAGTAATTGTGTTTCACGAAAAGGACTATGAGCATTTTGTATGGAATTATGGATGTGGATTACAACGGCATAGGTCGCATATATGCAGGAGATGGGGTATAACTGTGATAATACAATATCAAAACTTCTCCCTAAATCTGGATTATAGTACTGTATCAAAAGGAAAATGAAACGGAAAAAAATTGTACAATCTAAAAATATTTGCTTTTGTTCACAGTCACGACTTTAAAAGACGGGTTAAAACGTCCAACGTCTTTACCTTAAGCAAAATTTTATAAACATTTATTAAAACAAATTACGTGATATTCTGTGAATTATTCATCTGCAAATTCACAGGTAAGTAGGTATTATGAATCTGAACTCATCTTCGTTAGTATTCGGGGAATGAGACGCTCTATTTTACTGTAATTACCTCAGCTACGTCGGATCTGATCCAACGTTTGTTTCACTCAGAAATTAAGTTACAATTAAAGTGGCTATTCAAGTTTGTAAGATTTGGAGTATATTATGTATGTGTATATACATATAACTCCCTATACTAACGTTTACGCAGGAGTCATTTTATAGTGCCCAAGTGTGCGCGTAGTACACAAGAGCACTCTCTATTTTCCTTTACTCTCATAACCCAGTGGGACGGATAACCGGCACGACTGCCGAGATAGGTCTAACATACCCATCCGACGCATGGATCATCTTTCTTGTCAGATAATCAGGTGATCAGGCCTGCAATGTCCTAACCAAACTTGGGAACAATATTTTTTGTTGTTCCAATGCGGTAATTAAACCTATGCTTCACACAGTCGTCAAACAGCACCGTCTACTGTTCTACGATCCTAAGTCGTTTCAAGGAAAAAGGCGATACAACCCCGTCGTTACTAACCTTAAACTACGCACTCGTTTTTCTGATCGGTTCTTTTGCTTCCAAGGAGAGCTTATCTATAATAAAATAAACAAAATGATAAAAATATTCCCTCTAACAAAATCTGCCTGCAAAAACCGAGTCACTAAATGGGTGTTGACACAAAACTACGAAGACACTGAAAAATTAATTTCAGTATTAGAAGTATAACATGACACATTAAACACAACATTACAATAATTATAATTAGGATATTGTATAATAGGTTAGTAACTCTGACATCACCATGTACAATAGAAATACAATAAGAAAATAAATTATAAAACTGTACGGATACAAATACCTGGGATAGAGGCCTGGTGGCCTGAAACACAGGCTAACGCCTAGCTTAGGCACCAGTCTCCCACAGCAAATTGAGTCTCTTAGTTTAAGTTTACTTAGTAATGAAATTGTAGTAAGAAAAAAAATAAATAAAAAAAATTTAACCCACGGCCCCCAAGTCGAGAGCCAAGCTCTAACCACTAGACCACGGAGCCTGTTGTATGTTATATGTGTAGTATAAACAACAGATAAATAAATTGTGCTGTGTTGTAGGTATATAATGTGTATGCTAAAAGTTGTTTGTTGTTGAGGTGATCTTAATGAAAAAGATCCACACACGCAGCAAAAAATTAATAAAAATTAATGATTGTAAGTCGTAAGTGGTATTTCTATCCGACTACTATCGGCGACTCGGAGGTCGTGGATTCGATTCCCGAATTGGGACAACAAAAAAATATTGTTTCCAAGTTTGATTAGGACAATGCAGGCTGATCGCCCGATTGTCTGACAAGAAAGATCCATGCGTCGCATGGGCATGTAAAAAGTCGGAACTGCGCCTGATCTCTCGTCAGTCGTGTTGGTTATCCGTCCCACTAGGTTATGAGAGTAATGGAAGAGAGAGTGCTCTTGTGTACTGCGCACACACTTGGGCACCATAAAATCCCTCCTGCTTCAATGAAACCGGCCACCGCTACCGAGATCGGTGTGGGAAGTTATTAGTAGGGAGGGTCTGGATTAAGACATAGGCTAAATATTATTCCGAAAAAGTATTGACGCGGGCGAAAGAAGAAAATCCACAAGACTAGAAGGTCAATTTCCTTTCCAAAACTTTGTATCAGAATAACCCATGTAATAGAATCTTCGCTTTGTTAAAAAAACATATAAGTTAATTCAGAGACTTAAAAAACAAGTAGAAAATTTATTACAAGCCATTCAAGCAGCATGATGTTTTTCGGAGTTTTCCAAGAATTTACCATCCATAAGTAAAGTTTGACGGCAAATTGAAGCCAGGTGCGTCCTCATGAATAAATGTAACACCCTGTATTTGTTAGAAGGTGAACCGAAAAACTGTAGGAAATAAAATGACGTTTCTCTGAGGCGGTGTAAAGGATAATTGAACATGTCTCGTTGATGTAATTTTGCGGTAAATTCAATAAATAGTTGATTGAAGGAACGTGATCTGGAGCCTCCTCTCCTTTAAAAGTTTAGGTCAATAATTATTATATTTTATTACGATATTAAATTATATATTACAAAGAGGAAACATTTGTTTGTTTATTTGCATTGAATAGAATCCGTAACAACTGGACTGATTTTGATGAGGTACAGATAATCTACACTAATATTATAAAGAGGAAAACTTTGTTTGTATGTTTGTTTGTTTGTAATGAATAGGCTCAAAAAGTATTGGACCGATTTCAAAAATTCTTTCACCATTCGAAAGCTACATTATCCACGAGTAACATAGGCTAAATTTAATTTTCAAAAAAAATTGGGTTCTGTAAGATATTTGGGTTTTTCCAACACAAGGTGTAAAAAATCAACCAGAAAAGTTACTTATTTTGCGTACGCTGCCTAAAAGATAGAACCATAAAATGTTCTAATTAATTGTAGATCTTATAAATATCTACAAATAAGTCTGCGACACACTATACCTATCTATGTCGAGTGAGGCACAACAACCATTTATTTATTTAGAAATCTTGATTTTTTTTTTTGGACTACATTGAAACGCGTTTAATTTACTCATGCTATTTATCCTTATTAAAATAAATTATTTCATCTCTAAGTACAGTTTATTTAGATAATATTTGGTCTTTGAATGATTAAAATTGGACGTTTGGTTTTGAAGTTATGGCGAAATTAAAATATTACGATTTCTGCTGCACGGCCCGTTACGAAGTGGGCGACATTCTGTAGTATTAGTATCAGTATTGCACCCGTGCGAAGCCGGCGTGGGTCGCTAGTATATTATATAGATCTACTAACGTTTCATCTCTTTTCACGGAATTGTCTCTAAGTGATGCCTACCACCTGTCTGTATAGAATATACCCAAAGAAAAGATTTGTTTGTTTTTTTTTTGCATTGAATACTCCGAAACTACTGAAATGATTTTGATGAAATTTGGTACAGATAATTAATATATTATATAGATATAGGTACTTACATTTCATACCTTTTCACGGAATTGTGTCTACGTGATGCCTATCACCTGTCTGTATAGAATTCCCAACTTACACAAACTATCTCAGTTTACTTAAGTCTTACGTAAGTAAAAATGTACCAACATCGAACCAATTGTAAGTAATAAGTTTGTTCACGTACCTATGTTTAATCTCCACTCACGAGCCTGTCAGTAAACAGTCGTGATCATTATTACAGAGCACAGATAATGTCGAGCCTCCGTAAATATTGTTTCAGGAATTTTCTTGTTTACTTATCATTATTACACTTCTACAAATACCCATATTCTGCTATTTTATCCACTAGCTTTACTTCAGCTTTACTACAGTGAGTACTATTAGTTCTACTAATATTATAAATGTGAAAGTTTGTGAGGATGGATGCATGGACGGATGGATGTAAGAATGTACGTATGGATAGATTTGGATGTTTGTAACTCTTTCACACAAAAACTGCTTATTAGATTTTGATGAAATTTAGTTTAGGCACAAGGTGGATAAAAACACAGGCTAATTTTTATTCTGAAAAAATACAGTGTTCCCAAACACAGTGGAAAATAGCTAGTCTTATATAGATCCTATTTCCAACTAAAATACGCAAATTAGAAATAACCTTACTTTTCTCTAGTTACATTCAGTTTTGGTCTCTTTATCTTACTTAAATACACCAATCTTGGTAAAAGGAAAATCCGGGATCTACAGCTACATAAATTCGCTTTTCGTGACCCAAAAATTATCGACAGCCTTCTTATCTAACTTCAACATTTATCAACCCGATCGCAGCCGAGCACGTTTTCTCGTTGGTTGCACTTTTAATAGAACCTATTATATCTTTTTATTTATCTTTTAACGTAAAACGTAGTGTAATTTTGCTTGAAACACTAGCGAGTGTGGTTTTATTTTTACGAGATTAAAACTACACCTGTAAATATACGTAAGACGGTCTGACCAAAATCTATCTTACTGAGTTACTTACTACTAGGTACGTGACGACGCTGAACTAGAACTTGTGGGTGAATCACCAAGAAACTGTATTTTGTAACGACTAATGACGTTAGGGTTTTTAAGTACTACACGGAATTCGAATTATCGACCATTTTTGTTTAAAATATTATACCCTTATTAGATACTAGATTCGAAAAATTGGCTGCCGGATGATATAATTCCACGTAGAGCACAAAAACCCTAACGTCATTATTCGTAACAAAATCATTTTTTTGAATATTAACCCTTGAATGTAATATATTGACTAATGCCGCAGATCCTATGATTTATGAAATCAGGCGGCAATATCGAAGCTGCGGCGCGGGTGTCTAAAGGTAGCCTTGCGATCTATGCCACCGCCGCGACTCGCGACCAGCAAATCAGCCAATCATGTTCTCTTGCTTCGTTCACTGGTGGTCGCGGGGATTGTTTAGTGCTCCATATAAATTCATTCTGAATTTATATACTGGCTTCGCGACCATAATTCGGTCTCGCGTTGTCACGGTCTCGTGTCGCGCGTCCATCGGAAGTCTATTTGTCAGAAAAATCTTCATACAAAATAAGCCATCTTGATTTCAGAAAATGTTGTCAATTAAATGCAGACTGACTATAGTGCGGAAAGCGAATGTCATATTAAGGTGACAAAATAATTATGTCAAACCTCAATTGCCCCAAACAACCCCAAAAGTAGTTTAAATGTGGACTTGCCTCTACTTGCCTTAACTATAATAATAATATACTATCTGTCCCGATACAAGTTGATCTGTCTTAAATATGAACTGGAATTAATAAATAACTACAATGCAATCTACATCTTAGTCCTACTTAACTCCTACACTTAGTCCTACAGGTTGTAGGACTAAGCCTACCTTTACTAATATTTCTCATCGTTTATACCTTCCCTGAAATTTCACAATTATTTCAAGACCAAAATTAGCAAATCGGTCTAACTGCTCTCGAGTTTTAGTGAGATATTGGAATTGCAATCCATTTTTACATACATAATACCACGTTTTATGTCACATCCCTCGGGAATGTCCGTCTCCTGGTTCTGAACTACCTTCCCATCAATTTTCAGCCAAACCGGTTTAGCCGTTCTTGAGTTATAAACTCTTTCTTTTACTATATACTTATAGATAAGTCTTCGTATTCAGCGAGAAAAACATCGGTACAGAAATATTTTACGCGAATATGTTAGCTGAAATAAATTCAACTGTGAAGCTTGTTTTATACAAAACACTTTGATCAGTTTGAACAAATTAAAACAGTTGTATTGGGCTTGTGTCCGCACAGAAGAGTCGTTCAAATGAATCTGTCCGTAATCCAAGTCAATTTACAGTTGCAGCTTTTCCCAATTGTACTGACTTTAATGATAAAATCCAATTATGTGCAATGCATACTGGCTTTGACTTGAAAATTCAATGGTATCTAGGTGAAAACTATCCTGATAGTTGCTCCACTTTTAAAAACTCCTATGTGTAGTAAAATTGTACTAATTGTGAATATTTCAACATGTTCATTAAATTGTAGTTATTTTATATTTTATAATAACCAATTTTTATTCGCCCTGTTGATATTATTTTGAGTAAATCTAATTTTACTGGACCTCTTAAAAGGGTCCTCTAAAAAGATAGTGGCCACCTATAGCGAAAAGTTGCCTGACGTTAAAAATGCAACAGGGCATACGTCTTGTCTTCTAACTTCATTCATTTATTTAAACATCCTTCTATTCTCACAAAATAACGCATTATTTTTTTTTAACATATACCTGTAGTAAGGACCTAAATTAATAAGAAGTGAATATCATAGAGAGTAACAGAATATGTAATGTATATTTATGACATTAGAATTATTATTTTACTTAATCTTATCTAGATAAGGAGGTAAAGCCTTTCTAATAAAAATATTTACACAATGTATTAGCTACACAATTTTTTGTCCTTATATTATTACTTTGGAAAAGTTGCTTCACAGACAAGGACAAAACATTGTGTAGCTTATCCGTTATGTAAATATTTTAAATAGAACCTAAAGGGGTTGTCTAACAAGAAAACGCTTTAATTACAAATTACAATATAACAAAAACATTTCTATTAAACATTTCTGAATCATATCAAAAAGGATATTATGTTTAACTAACAAATAAAATATTAAAATACTAGCTTTTGCCCGCAGCTCCGCCCGCATTAATATAGTATCCGACGGGAATACTATAAAAAGTAGCACATGTTTCAATCTAGAGCCTAAACTACTACCATACAAATTTCGTCGAAATCCGTTTAGAATATTTTGCATGAAAAAGTAACAAACAGCCATCCGTCCATACATCCTCACAGACTTTCACATCCATAATAGTAGTAGGATTAATAATTATCAAATGTAAATCATTCCTACGTCAGTGGAAAGCAATTTGCTAACGCTTGTAAGCAGTGTTGTGATAAATTAGTTCGGAGCCAGCGCGTGAAAACGATTTCCACGTGGAGTCCGCGTGTAACTAATGATCTTAGTGTAAATGTAGAGAGCTCTCGAACAAAATATTGTCTGTAAATAAGATAATTGCACAAATTGCGAAATGGTAAAAAAACTATATGTTGCCCGCGATGAAGAAATCCCAGGGAACCTAACATTTTACTGCGATTAAAATATATATTAATAGCGAACGCTAGATGAGCAGTTATTAGATTAGTAGCCTATGACCTTCCCCCCATGGTCTACCTTTGTCAGTGTCAAAATCGGTTGCTGCTGCTACCAAGCTGTTTCGGAGGAGTTGTGCAATAAACACTATAACACGAGACTCTTTTATTTAAGTAGTAAATAAAATATGGCTTGCGGCTCCTTTTATATTAGGTTGGGGAAAAAGTTTCTTCGCATTTTATATAAAAATTCAAAAGGTTTTTTTTATAAAGTTTATTTACAAGTGACTAAAGTATATAGGTGCCATTTTGTTCGATAACTTTTTGCCATCTTGTTGGTAGGTACATGATCCCATTGCTTTAAAATTTTTGGGGCTTCTGATGAAAAAACTGCGACAAGTGGTTTTGGCAGTCCTCTTGTGATGTCAACCTGACACTGCCTAAGGAATTCTGCAGCGACCGAAACAGGTGGAAATCTGAAGGTGCAAGGTCAGGACTATACGGCGGATGCATTAACACCTCCCAGCCAAACTCCCGTAATTTTTTCTGAGTGGCTAAAGATGTGTGAGGTCTAGCGTTATCATGGTGAAAAACCACACCCCTTCTGTTGATTAATTCCGGCCGCTTTCTCTCAACTTCTTGCTTTAATCTCATCAGTTGTTCGCAGTACAGTTCAGAATTGATGGTCCTGCCTGGCGGTAACAGCTCATAATGAATAATGCCCTTCCAATCCCACCACACACACAGCATCACCTTGTTGCGAGTTAACCCGGGTTTCGCCACAGTCTGTGAAGCCTGACCGGCCTTTGACCACGATCTTTTTCGCACGTTCTTGTCGTACGTGATCCACTTTTCATCACCAGTTATCAGCTTCTTCAAAAATGGTTCGGTTTCATTACGTCGTAATAAAGAATCACAAATGAGTACACGGTTCATTAGGTTTCTTTCAGTGAGCTCATGAGGCACCCAAATATCGATTAAATATTTACGTGGTAGAGCCATGCTTCGGCACGAATGGGCCGGCTCGACCGGAGAAATACCACGGGCTCACAGAAAACCGGCGTGAAACAGCGTTTGCGCTGTGTTTCGCCGAGTGAGTGAGTTTACCGGAGGCCCAGTCCCCTATTCCCTTCCCTACCCTCCCCTATTACCCTATTCCCTCTTAAAAGGCCGGCAACGCACTTGCAGCTCTTCTGATGCTGCGAGTGTCCATGGGCGACGGAAGTTGCTTTCCATCAGGTGACCCGTTTGCTCGTTTGCCCCCTTATTTCATTTAAAAAAAAAATCGAGCTTTTTTGTGTACCCAGCTTTTTTCAAATGCGCCAAAACCGTTTTGTGGTCAATTCCCAGTTCTTCAGCTACATCGTAACTACTAATATGCCGATCTTGCTCCACTTTTTTAAAAATGGCAACAGTTTTGTCCGTAACAGGGCGACCAGAGCGACGTGCATCTTTGATATCAAAATTTCCGGATTGAAAACGCTTAAACCAAATTTGCGCTACTCTCACAGATACTGCATTAGGTCCATAAACATCACAAATTTTTTTCGCGGCTTGTGTTGCATTTTTACCTTTTTTGTAATAAAATTTTAAAATGTATCGAAATTCTTCATAAGAATCACTCATTTTAACAATAAGAAAAACAAATGAAAATCTCAAATTTACCTAATTTGAATTTGGAATTGTCTTCTGTAAAATTAATACTTTTTAATGATACCAAAATCAGCCAGATACAATTGGTATAGCCTAAGATATTTTATGACAATTTCATACATACTATAATGCGAAAAGACTTTTTCCCCAACCTATTACTTGAATCAATTTTTGAACACTGCAAGTTTAATTTTTATGAGTTGATTTGTCAATCAATCGGCATAAAAATCAGTTTCGTAGTTTAAAAGCATACAAAGTTAATAGTTTAGTATTTTATACTATGCAAAAATAAAGTTATCCAATAGGCCTATAACTGTAATATTACTGGAAAGCTATGATGGGAATTTATCCTAAAGTTAAGTTATAATATTTGTTTATTAAAATAGGGAGGAGGAGGGGGGAACTAACGATCGGATCACCGCAACATCAGAGGAGTTACAAGTGCGTTGCCGGCCTTTTAGGAATAGAAAATAAATCAATTACCAACATAAATGTATTCTATAAAAACAGCTACTTTTAAGCCCCATTTTAACGATCGCGTAACATTTCCATTGTGTACAAAAACTCTTTTATTTTATTTTTTCCCGTCATAATTCCTTTCGATTCGCACTTAACAAAATTGTAAGAATTCTTTTCTCTAATGGTGAGGTGTTCGGTGGATTTGAAGCGTTTATTTTTTCCGATGTTTCCGAGAAATTTTATTTTAATATTCTTTTATGTTTATACCTGTCTGGCCTGTCGCGGGCTCAACGTCGACCCGTGTAATACAGCGCTACTCATTGTTATTATATTACCATTTTGAAGATCTGTTTGGGTATAAGATTCTACCTCACAACCACTTTTTAGGGTTGTAATTACCCTTATAGCTTTACTGTCATTTCGTCCATATTCCCTCTATGTAATATAACTCATATCGTCGAATAGGTATTTTTATATAAAGGTTTCATGCAATATGACTTTTTTATAATTTTATCCATTTTCCAGTAATCGCCCTTCAAAGTGGTCTAATCTTTCTAAGCTATGAGACTTTCTTGTTATATTTGTGTCTTACTGTTAACTGAAAATTAATTTTCTTTCTTTATTACTTGCAATTTTCCATGCATGATAGTTTAGATACGAAATCGGACAGTACCTAACTTTTAAAGTGATTTGTCCGGTGAAAAATGAAAAACAAAAAACGGATAGTTGCGGAACCCTTCTTTAATTTTTTTCTTTGTGTTAATATTTTTCAAAAGAAACAATCGTATGATTGGTGCTTAAACTGGTTTAAATTCAAGAAATATCACTTCCATGAGTTCCAGCAAAGCAGCCGGAATATTGCCGGGGTCACACAAAAAAACTGCCATGAAATAAGGCATGTATGTGTCCCTTCACGAGATATACTTCAAATGACCTGCTGCCATACACGTACAAATTATCATAGGCGAGCCAGATCGAGGCAAAAACTGTCCCCACTTAAATAGCCCCACTTTTCTACTTGTTTGGGGCCATTTTAACAATTGAAGTATGGTGTAATCAAGATATCTCACATTAAATATAAAATAATAAATAACTCCCCACACCGATTTCGGTGACTGGTGGCCGGTTTCATTGGAAACCAGGCCAGCTACACAGGAGTTATTTTATAGTTCCCAAGTGTGTGCGCAGTACACAAGAGCACTCTCTTTTCCTTTTACTCTCGTAACCCAGTGGGACGGAAGACCGACACGACTGGCGAGAGATCAGGCGCAGGACCGAATTTTTACATGCCCATCCGACGCATGGATCATCTTTCTTATCAGACAATCAGGTGATCAGCCTGCATTGTCCTAACCAAACTTGGAAACAACAGTTTTTGTTGTTACCATGCGGGAATCGAACCCACGACCCCCGAGTCGATAGCCAAGCTCTAAACCACTAGACCACGGAGGTATGGTGAAATCAAGATGGTGTAACTTGTTATTGTATGAACATTTGTTCTGTCCACTATACGTCATAGCCTATCTTGAGTTTCTAGATCTTTCCCTGCTACAATATCGTGAGTGCTCTATTGTATGCACATTAATGCGTCCTTTGTTAAGGAGGTGGCCAGTTAGTGGATGCATTAGTTCCCCTAAGATGCATTAGGTCCGCTAAGTACGTGATGTTTCCTATATAACACAAAGATGTATGGAATAATATATTAAGTATTTATAATATTTATATGGTTACTTTATATATTATTAAGACTTATCTTTTCATAATCATCAGCTTTTTTTATGTAATGAACCAGGAAACGAGCAGATGGATCACCTGATGGTAAGCAATTACCGCCGCCCATGGACACTTGCAACACCAGAGGAGTTACACTTGTAACTCCTCTGGTGTTGCGAATTGCATTCCTGGTCCTTAAAATCCCCCTTGGGCCTCCAGTAACCTCACTCACTCGGCGAAACGCAACTCAAGCGTTATTTCACGCCGGTTTACTGTGAGATCGTGGTATTTACCCGGTCGAGCCGGCCCATTCATGCCGAAGCGTGGCTCTCTCACAGCTAAGGTAAGCAAGAATATCAACTACTCCACATCATGGCGGTCTAAGACTGTTTATTTACGTTCAGTCGTTTACTTGAAAATATGTTCATTTATGAAAGAAGATTTCCCGGCAGCTATTTTAAAAATATGGCTATTTAGGAATGTTGACTTCTATAATTGACGACCTTGTTTCCATGGTTTAAGAACTATTTTGCAATGCACTATTTTGGATAGAATATTTCTTCTTTAAAATTATTTCTTCAGATCGCTTTGCTAAGCCCGCTTTAAAATTGTGTCATAATTTCTACAAATGTTAAATTTTGGTGTCAGTATTAAATAAAGACACAAAAGCTGAACAAAATTTTAAAAAATCAACTGTCTAGCTATCACGGACGGACGGAAGTCCCGGTAATAGGGTCCGGTTTTTGCCCGGAACTCTAAAAAGCACAAGCAAAATGTCTACGTTGAATCGTAGACCGTAGCACTTCTACGCCTAATCGTAGCACGCCTACGCAATTACGTAGCAACTAGTACCATCCGATGCGGGATTTACATGAGTCGATTTTCGGCGTGCGGCAGCCGATGAGTCGCTTGACTAATCACCTTGTCATATTTATTGGCAAAAATAACAAAGGCTTCACAGTTATTTCTCGGCCATTCTCCAATTAGCAAATTTTACGTGTCCGGGCTTGTTTATTCCGTAATATTATCATTAGTGTTGTCCAAATCAGTCTTGGTCTTGGTCTTGCAGCAAGAGTCTCGCAAGAGTCTCGCAAGTCTCGCAATTACCTATTAGCCTATTGCTATTTATTAAACGTTATTTTAGCTATTAGAACAACTTAATATAACAACGTAACGTAATCCCTACTCTATAACGTTGTTCTGAGATCTAAAATAACGTTTAATAAATAGCAATAGGCTAATAGGTAATTGCGAGACTTGCGAGACTCTTGCGAGACTCTTGCTGCAAGACCAAGACCAAGACTGATTTGGGCAACACTAATTATCATATTCAATCATGCATTATTTTTTATATGTTAGATAGTATCTGTATCTATCTGCAAACAAAAACATTGGCTTCTGTTTTAAGTTATTATGACTAAATTAATTTAACTTATGTTCAAAAAACCTCTATTCTCTAATTACCGTGGCGTGTCCGCACACCAACTTAATCTTTAAACTTGCTTGTAATTTTTATAACGTACAGATTTACTTTGATCCATTTAATTTATTAAACGATATTAAGTAACGTGTATCGCATAACAAAATATCGACTCAATAGAACCAGTCTATAATTAATTATCATTAAGTAATCGCATGTCCAATCGAAAGTTATAATTGCCGTAACATTTGCTGTTCTCGGGTGCACATCCCTAAATAAAGGTATTTGGCACATCACTACCATAGGAGTCGCGTCTCCTCCGCGTGTACCGAGGTCCAGCAGCAGTTGCACGTCTCTAACGTTAGTGTACTGCCAATGAAGCACGTGAGTATATAATTACCGTAGTCTTGGTTAAAAACTTTTCTAATTACCGTTGTTCTTATTTTAATACTTGATTTTTTAAGATAGACCCAAGTTGATCATGTAAATGGAGACAGTACTTTGGCCTCCGTACGTTGTAATAAGCTAGTATTTGCATACTGAGTCGGTTTTCAAAATTTTGAAGAAAATCTATCGTTTTCTAATTACCGTATACTAATTACCATATGTTTATAATTACCGTTGTATGAAAAATTAATACTTGTTTACTAACTGAAGCCGCGATTTCTTACCAATGGAAAGTTTTCCCGCGGATTTCGTAGATTATTATTATCATTGTCCGTAAATATGTCTATATTATATGCTGACCATTCATTAAATTATTTAATTTATAGGATGGGAAATCCCAAAAAACCAAAGAGGAAGCTAAAGAAAAGAGAAGGCTTGCCGCTCGACAACGCCGAGAACGAATTAAATATTGTCATCCAAACTAAAAAAACTAAGTGTGTACAAAATTTCAGCTCAATCGGTTGAAGATATCTGCTTCAAAATTGAGTAGCAAGATTCCACCCGAACTAACATACATTGCAAGTTAAATAAAATATGCTTTTAAAATAACCCTGTTTTGTATCAGAAACCAAAAGAAATGTCAAAAAAGTGTCAAATTTTTATTTAATTATAGCAATGATAAAGTGTCTGTTTTTACTATTGGTAGGTTATAGTTATGAGAGACATCGTTAATTCTATCGCTTCAATTATAATTATACGTGTACAAAATATTAATGTGTGTTATTATCATTTCATTATATCATATTTTACATAGACTTGATGATATTTTCTAATTACCGTTACATTAAATATTATTTTTTTCTAATTACCATAGTCATAAAATTTTTAAGTTTCATTATCTAGAAAACAACAATTAATTGTTACATGCCTCATTAATTATTGAATTCGTATCTTTGATTTGCTTCATATTTTAATGTGTTTAAGTCAAATCAGTGAAAAATAAAAAAGGTTACGGTAATTAGGCAAAGAACGCCGAATCGGAGAATGACCGTTCTGTAGATTTATTTGTGTAGTTAAGCCTTCAAGGTTTTGTTAAACCTATGAAAAATCTTCTTTTCTATACTAATAATTATAATAAAGAAGAATACTAATAATAATACTAAGAATAATAATAAGAATACTAATAATTATAATAAAGAAGAAAAGTTGGTGTGTTTGTTTATTTGTTTGTTTGCATCGAATAGGCTTCGGTACTACGGGACTGTTTTTGATGAAATTTGGCACAGATATAGAATAAACCACGGGGAAGGACATGGCTATTTTTTATTACGGCAAAATGTACGATTCCACGAGATTTCCTTTTGTCGCGCACGAAGTCATTCGCAACATCTAGTATTAAATATACTTGTGAAAATTGATCATTACAGATTCAATAAACTACAATACAGTTTAAATTTAATTAAACTATACTAAAGTAAAATTTGCATATTAGTTCAAACAAAATACAACACGTTACAAATATTTAATGTAGAGCATTAGAATTAGCGTTCTAATTTAACTATGGTTTAGAGTTTAACCACATTCACAAAGAGATTATGACTAATTTACTGATTAACTAATATCACCACAGCAACGGCTTAAAGCGTGTACTAATTAGTAACACGTCGCTAACTATGTCATTACTAGTTACTTTATAACATTCGAATGTAATGAAAGTTATTTTAACTAGCTTTATTTACCTTTCAGCCAGCCATCTGGCTTTTATGACTCAGCCAAATATCAAAAAAAGCTTGAAAATCAAAGATTTCCCAATTCCCATTCTCTTAAAAGAATAAATGACTCAAACACATCATGATTTTTATTCCCAATTAGTGCGTTCGTAAATTCCTAATTACTATAGTCATTTTTATCAATTCATTCATCATTCATATAATCACGCCTCTTTCCCATAGGGGTAGGCAGAGACCGCCTCTTTCCCGTAGGGGTAGGCAGAGACCACTTCTTTCCACTTGCTACGATCCTTACATACTTGTTTCGCTTCGTCCACTTTTATTCATACCATCCATTCCTCTTACATTTAACGTAACGAAGCGGCTCTCCATGGGCCACTTTTCCGTGGCGAACCGCATCGCCGCCATTTTGGATAATTAAATTATTTTTATGATTATCCATTGCGTTCCCACGGATTGGTGGAGGGGGTAGGAATAGGGAAAGGGAAGGATAGGTGGTGTGGAAAGGAAGATTGGTAAGTTAGAGTGGGAAATAGGAATGTATGATATTACCGCCCAGGAGGGCACGGGATAGGACGGTAATAGCTAGGGAGCCGGGGTCGCATACCCGTATACTATACCACAACTACCGGACAGGTAAGTTGGGATGAGTATCCCTGACATATTTATCAAAAACAGCAAAATCAAATGTAGTTCTTACTACTATTATAAATGTGAAAGTTTGTAAGTATTCGTAATTGATTTTACCAAACCTTCTATTTACGAGGGCGTAGCCGCGAAAGAAAATAGAAAGCTAGTTTTGAATAAAAATGTTCACTAAGTCAAATTTCTAAAGTATTTCAAGCTAACAAAGCGTTTCCGAGGCGAATAGTTGCGCTTTTTTTAACAAAGCGCTCCGCGCCGACAAATTGTCGACGTTTATTACTGAATATATAACAACGTTTTTAAAGCACTTTGTTCAAATTAACGAGTTCATTTTTTACTGATTGTTATTTTACTATTATTCAAATTTAACAAAAGAATGTGATGATGTTATTTATCGGTTATCTACAAACACTGGCTGCCGGTACACAATAAAAAAGTTTATTTTCACTATTCGTTAATAAAATTTTATAATACTCGTAGAGTTTTATTATGTTTTAATTATTTCTTGGCTACTAACATGCAGTATTAGTGGCTTAGAAATTATTAAAAAATAGGTGCCATGGCAAGTAACTAAAATTAACTAAGTGACAATTTCACCAACGGCTGTTAAAGTTAATCGTTGATTATATATCATGCCATCTCTCTCGTTCTTCGTATTAATGAAAGAGAAGGCATGATGTTTAGAAAAACGATTAACACTAAGAGGTATTGGTGAAATTGGCACTAAGACTACCGCATTCTGATCTCGGGTTTGGCGTCGTAAAATAATATTAATTTTGTAGCGATATTTGTTAGCGGGTTGACAAAATCGCTACGCTTATCGCTCCGCGCGCCGCGTGTCCATCTACAACCGGTCGGGCTGCGCCGCCGTGCCGTGCCATGCAGAGGGACCAAGCGCACGCGCACTGCGCTTCAGATTCCGTTACCTATAGCTTGTGTCCCATTTATATCAATCTGTGCCTACTTTCATTAACTATTATGCTATTACGATGACCTCTGTGGCTCAGTGGTTCAGCGCTTTGGTGCTCAAGCCGGGGGTCACAGGTTCGAATCCTGCCGAAGGAACAAAAAGTTTTCCGTGTTCCTGGGTCATGGATGTGTATTAAATATGTGTATAATATAACAAAAATCTTAAATATATGTATAGTATAAAAGTATTAAATATACTTCCCGTTTTCTGGTACCTGTAACACAAGTTCTTCGGATACTTAGCACGGGGCCAGATTGACGTGTTGTGAAGCGTCCATATATTATTATTATTATATTATTCATTTAATTTCTCCTCATAATAATCTTTGTTTTCCCATTCTATTTTCTGTGCTATTTCTTAATAAGTCAATAACTTTTCAAGTACTTTGAAAAATACCTATTAGGGTTTAGCCATGTTCTTGGTTAGGTTAGGTTATTTATTTTAACTACATATTATGGAATCCATATTATGTAAGTAGAACAAAAAAGCATTCAGGCGACGTATTGTTTTCCGATATAATTACACACAGACTGCGCGAGGCAGATGTAGGTCACGTGGCTGCTGCAGACTAATGCTAGGTTTTATTCCTATTCTATTGTAATGGATTTTATTTATTTCCTTACAACATATTGAAATTCATTCAGTAACCATACATACTGCCGGGATAAAAAGCAACATATTACCTATGTCCTTCCTCATGGTCTAGGTTATATCTATATCAAATTTCAAGAAAACTGGATAAGTTACGTAAGAGACTCAATATTAATTTGTTCTGTTGAAAAAATACAAACTTCGTCTTCTATATAAAAATGGATTGCAATTTGAATGTATCGCTAGAAGTCGAGAACTGCTGGACCGATTTAGCTAATTTTGATCTTAAAATAATCGTATCAATTCAGAGAAGATTATTTTCAGCATTATATGAATTTGGTAAACATTCAGTTCATTCGGTTTCGTCTAGATATCTGAAATGTTAAAGGGAAGGGAAAAGAGGTGAAGTATTTTAAAAGCGAAAATTTGTAAGAATGGATGTATGGATGTGTGGATATGTAAATGTTTATTACAGTACACAATAACTATCAGTAGTTATGATATTTGTTATGGTAGTAGAAAACTACTCCGTGGTCTAGTGGTTAGAGCATTGGCTCTCAACTCGGAGATCGTAGGTTCGTTTCCCGCATTTGAACGACAAAAAATGTTGTTTCCAAGTTTGGTTATGACTATGCAGGCTTATCACCTGATTGTCTGACAAGAAAGATGATACATGCGTCGGATGGGCATGTAAAAAATCGGACCTGCGCCTCATCTCTCGTCAGTCGTATCAGTTATCCGTCCCACTGTATTACGAGAGTAAAGGAAGAAATAGTGCTTTTGTGTACTGCGCACATGCTTGGGCACTATAAAATTACTCCTGGTGACGGTGGCTGGTTTTCAATGAAACCAGCCACCGTCACCGAGATTGGTGTGGGGAGTTATATAGTTTAAACTCTGGATTAACTACTTTTTATCGCAGCAAAGTGTCCGGTTCCCACGGGTATTCTTTTTGCGCGCACGTAGTCGCGATCTAGTAAGTTCGTATTTGTGCAGTTCTTTTGTCCATGAAACTCAAAACTTTTGTGTATACATATTTGTTCGAGCGGAATGTAGCTACTTACAGAAAAGTTTAAATTTGAATACACGTCAACTTCACAAATGTATACAAAGGTACAAGTGGCTAGGGTTTGCCCTTAGGGACTTAGTGAATTGGAAATTGGGACCTTTATGTTAAAGTAATCACATTTTAGGATCAGTAGACGATCAATTTTAAGTACCAAAGTCTTGAATGAAAAGTACACATTTATCGTCTCTCTTGGACTTGGATTTTAAGATATTACAACTTATAATTTTAATTAAAAGGTAATAACACTAGTTACTACCACTACAGGTTCAGGCGTCTAGTCACTAGTACCTATAGGTTCTTTTTAACACGTCTATAAAAGTAACTAGCTTTTGTCTGCGGATTCACCCGCGTAAATATACAGTTTCCCATGAGAACACTTTACTTTTTCGGTATACAAAGTAGTTTAATATGTAATAATCCAGAGCTGAAAGTAGTTTCAGCTCTGGATTATTACATATGGTAGTAGTACCATACCGAATTTCATCAAAATCCGTTTAGTTAGTAGTTTTTTCGTGAGGGAGTAAGAAACATCCATCCATCCATATATCCACCTATCCTCAAAAACTTTCATATTATAGTAGTAGTACTTAGGATATCTTATGTAATAATTAGACAAAACACTATATCTTTCTAAAAGTAGCTACAGAAAAAGTGTGTTAAATCTATAATATGTTGCTAATACAATTCTTATAAACTCTTCAAACCTGTAATGAGGTATTATTTTCAGTCCGGCTGAATCGAAGTGAAACCTTGGCATCTAGTCAAGATGTATTCGGTAATTTCGACGGCGAACTTTGAGATCGAAAATGTATGGGATTTGACATATTCATCGATAAGTGATATGTCGCTTGCGATCCAATACGTCAAATCCCATACATTTTGTTTTCGAAGTTCGCCTTCGAAATTATTGAATGCATCTTGAGTAGTACCTAGACCTGTCCGGCCCGATTGATCAAATCAGAATGATTTTCGCTTTTCAGTTTAACAAAATTAACAGTTAGTAAGTTAATCAAGTTTCATTGTACATACTAAATATATAGATAAGTTTGAGGAAACTGGGATCTAAACTATAGCTTCTCAGTATGTTCTATCAAATGTATTTTATGTTAAAAAAAATTAAACCTATTCAAATAAAAAAACCGCAATAGAAATACTCGAAATAAGCATAGGTGATTAGACTTAGTAAAGTACCTAAAGAATTCGTTTAAAGGCCAATCTATACACCTGCAAAATATGATCCCAGAAAACGTTAAAAAAATTTCAATCAATAAATTTAAAAAAAGTAGTCAAAGAACGTTTGTGTGCTAAAACTCATTACAAACTTAACGATTTAATTAATGATAGCACACCTTGGTAATGAGGTGGTCCCCTGCAATGCTACTTCTATAAACTATTGTAGGTACCTACTTTTGTTATGTAGTTTTAGTCATAACATTGTCATATACCTTTTAATTCTAAAAAAAACAATTCATATATCTTATTCTGGAAAAATTGCTAGGACCGTATCTGTTCGTCGAATCCGGATTTAAAGTCAAACATTTTTATTTTTATACACTTTCTGAACGTTGGTCTACATGATGCCTACCACTGCGCCGGTTCGGAAACTAGCCCGGCGAGAAGAACCGACGTAAGAAACTTTAGCAAAAAGATAGGAAAATTGTTATTTTCAAAACAAAAAAAAATATTATAATAACTTAATCAACAATACTTAATCTATATAGGTAACAAAAGTCATAAGTACATAGAACATACTTAATAACATAAAAGCAGCCTTGCAGAGGGTCATCTTATTGCAATGGTGTGCCATCGTAAATGAAATCATTGACATAATAAGCTTTATTTAGGACACAAACGTTATTTAAGAATTTATTTAAATTTATTAATGGTAAGGTTTTATGTTTTCTGGGATTCTGTTGGTGTGAAATGTTCTGATTTTAAATCTGCATTTTTTTGCAAAATTAAATGCATTTCCTTTTCACTGTCATCACGTTCAATAAGTAACTGTTGACATTGGTTCTTAGAGTCCTTTAGCTCCTTAAGAACAGCCCGCAGCTGCTCTTCTGTTTGTCTGATGCCGCAGCCGTATCCGCCGAATCACTGGATCCGTCTTTCCGCATTGCAATCCCTAGTAATGGCATATTCTTTTAAAAGTAAGAAAAAAAATTATTTCCCATATTAATAAGAATCGTTAAAAAATATACTGCGATTGGTACCTATTAAAATGATTGAAGTATAACACTTAGGAGATGTGTACCGAATCCATTAAAGAAATCGAGAATGTTCGAAACAGCCTCTAACAATCGCGTTTTCACCGAATTCAATATCGACGAAATTTGAATATTTGATGGAAAATATTAACGATTTATTCGATTAGGTTCTCATGGATTTTCCGGCGGAAAAAAAATACTTTTTTCATTTAATATGTCCTTACACATTCAATTCTACAAGCTGAGGTGAATATGGCCTCTAGTCAAGATGCATTCGATAATTTCGACGACGAAGTTCGACAGTAAAATGTACGGGATTTGACCATCGGAAGGCATCGCAAGCGACATGTCACTAAACGATGACGTATGTCTAATCCCATACATTTTTGATTTCGAAGTTCGCTGTCGACATTATCGAATGCATTTTGGCTAGAGGCCTCTGTCATGGAAAGTTCAAGAAATGTTTAAAATATCATAATAACTGTTTTGTACAAAACGCATAACAAACACCAAGTTTATCTACGCTAGGTAAGATGTTTTACAGCAACAAAATAATATAATATATTAATTTACTGGACAAAGAGTTACGTTTGTACCACAGCCATAGCAAACAATTCGCACAGCTAGGGTTGCTACATCATAAAACCGAAAATGCAGACAGATTAGCAAGCCTAGTCTCGCTAACTGAATAGTAAGTTAGCAGGACAATTTAGATAAAAAATATAAGAAGAACACAAAATATTCCGAAAGTAATACTGAAGCCAAAAGCCTGATAAATGCTGGACAACAACGCTGTCAACCTTATTCAGACTGCAATTTTTGAGTTTAAAATCATGCCGAATGCTCTTATGACAATTATTTCGAGTGTAGGATTTCCACAGTTTGAATAATCTGTGCAAGCTTCGGCAACCCTACGCACAGAGTTGAACTGTGCATTAGTAATTCAGTGTACGGACTGACTCGACGGTTCAGTTTAATCCAAACGCGAACGAGGCTTAAGTGACGAAGTTACAGTGAATAATGCATGAACAGAGCGAATAATTTTAATATGGACACCAAAACCCTAATCTGCTTTTCCAATTCGCTTCATAATAGCCTTTGTTACAGTCGGAGTGAATTGGGCATGAATTTCACCATGATCAGCGTTTAAAGTTCGATGTGCATATTGGCTGGATCAAAATCAAAGGCAAAATCATATCGGGCGTTTTGTATTCGATTTACTTGTATCTAGCAAAAGTGCAAACTCTCTGAGGTATGCCTTAGGATTTCAACGCACTATCCAGTTAGCCGGATCCGGATGAGGCGGATAAATGTTACGGTTTCATCGGAACAAATGGATGCTAAAAAAGTTGCAAGTTTACATGCGATGCAATATATTATATTATAAAAAAAAAAGAAAAAGGTTCTGGGTGCATCCTTAATAATTGTTTGTAATGGCGAGCCATCGCAAACTATTAAAGTGCAGTGCATCCGCGTACTGTACGCGTCTGCGGGTAGCGACCGTTCGGCTAGCCGTCCATAGATCGGAGCGGTTGGGCGGCAGCCACATCACTGCGAATAAAAAACTATTTTTACTAGCTATTTCCCACGGCTCCGCCCGCGTAATATAGTGTCCCTCGGCAACACTGTATTTTTTTGGGATAAAAAGTAGCCTATGTTTTAATCCAGAGCCTAAACTTACCACACCAAATTTCATCAAAATCCGTTCAGTACTTTTTGCGTGAAGGAGCAAATTATAAATCGTACAAAAATATATGGGCCCCGCCTGCTAACAAACATAACGTCAATTATTTCACTTAGGGTTTCAGCTCATAGTGTAGTCAGTTTTCTCAAACTTGTTTCGGTCTTTTTAGTGCGTTGCTTAGGTATTTGTCTTTTTTGCATTTGGGTTTTTTTATTTTTTTAATTATTTATTTTATTTCAGTCTTTTCAGTTGCTTTTGAATTGTAGTTATCTATGCAGGCGGGTTTTTGTTTTTTATTATTATTATTTATCGTTATATTTAATATAAAACTGCAAGTTATATACATATTTAGAATCAGTGTTTAAAATCCTTCATTTTGATACCCCACTCGACATACTTAGTAGATTTTTTTTTTACCTCACAACATGGCGTCAAACATCCGCCATTTTGTTTTTTTTTAATGTCACCTATCTAAGAACACTTGGGCTATTAAGACGAATCTAACGATACCTCAAATGTGAAAATCCGTTTAGCGGTTCTGAAGATACAAGGTAATAAAGAATATTACATACATACATACATACAAGATACGCGCTAAACACATAACCCTCCCGGCAGTCGGATAAAAATTAAAAAGAGGAAAATTCATTATTTAGTAGTTTTTAAAGGGCAAGTTAACTATAGCCATATCGCTTTTAAAACTATGAATAAACTTTGTATTAAATAAATTTAATTAGACTTGAAAACTTAACTTTGACATTAGAAATGGCCGACAAATAACTACAACTTAATTCCTTTTTGTCCCTCTAGGGGCCAAATGCTTAGCAAGACTACTCAAAGTTCCGAAGTTTTGAGGTATGCGGTATGATGTATTTAACTTCTCACAAACAATAATATTAATAAAACTTTGTTGCCCGTTAGCTATGTCACTTTCATGTAATAAAATAGTTACCTTAGTAAATTTACTAAGGGGCCCCATACAGTTGGATACTCAAAGCCCATACATGATCCGGTCTGCCTTCAGTTCGGCCTGAACGGATGCAAAATCGTATCGTCTGTGTGCAATTTCGAGATCGATGCGATCGGCCGTACGGACTGAAGCGATTCGTTCCAGTGTTGTCAGCTCTGTTTTTGTGAAACTACTAAACTCGTATTGATTTCTAGTAAAAAGTACTAAATAACTACTAAAGAAGCTACTTAAGAATTCCTGAAGCCCCCCAAAAACCATTGCATTTTAGGTTTTGTTATATCAATTTTTTTTCATTCATTGAATTTTACTATAAATTTTACCATTAAATTAAAATATACCAGCAAATATTACGTATATAGTAATTAAACGAGTAGTTTTAAGAAAATTACGGACGAATGTATTATTATGATAGGTTTTTTTTGTGTTTAACCTAGGCCATTTTGCATATGATTACTGTCTGGCTCTTTCCTACTTAAACACTACTAATAACTAAATTTCTACCAACGAGGGAATAAAATACTCAATTTAGTAAAATTTGGAAAATAATTAAGTTGGCAACATTAATTCTGGCCTGACCGAGCGGCCTGAACGCGCGGCCTGTCCTGACCGTGTGTGGACAAATCGCTTCAGTTCTTGCCCGAGTCGCGGCCGTGCGGGCGTGTATCGTGTACAAGCGTTGTATGAGTTTTCGCGGTGTTTAAATACAAAATTGATAAACACGACCGTAGCGCGCGGCAAACCAGAATGGACTGATGCGACTGTTCCGTGTGTGGGCCCGAATCAGGTCAGGCCGAACTGACGTAAATTGGGTTGGATGCGATTTTTTCAGTGTGTGTGCTCGCATCCGTTCAGGCCGAACTGACGTTAGTTCTAACTGAAACGATCGGCCTCTCGTCTGTGGGGGCCTTATGGTAACTGACTATTTTATTACAGCTTTGTGCTTCAATTTCTATCTTTTATCTTGGCAGGTAGATACGGTAAGTTTGTAAATATTAGGTCATTACATATGAAATTGGCATTTTGTAAACGAGGAAAAAAGTAGTTTTTTTAAACATAATATTATATTTATTTAATCAAAGTAGGTATTTGCTATCTATGCACTTAACATCTTAGGGTAATTCATTGATTCCTTTACTAAAATAATCATTCGGACAGGTATCAATAAAATCTTTGAAGGCGCTTTGGAATGCCCCATCGGAGCTGAATTTTTTCCCTTCCAAGAAGTTATCCAAATTTCGAAAAAAAATGGTAATCTATTGGAACAAGGTCCGGGGAGTACGGTGGATGTCTTAGATATTCCAATTGAAGCTCCTGTAATTTGGTAGCCGTCTGTTGTGCAGTGTGTAGTCGAGCGTTGTCCTACGGTTGCTTAGCAGCTAGCTTTTCTATTATGTTTTCAGTTGCTGGCAATGCATCATGAGGCAACATCACTTTGCAGAGATTCAATGTTTACATACTGCACAATATTCGGTATCTTTGGACCAAAAGACTTTTTCTGCTCATGAACAGTTAGTAAGTTCCTTTTCCTGTTATCCTAATAACTTCAATATTGTACATGTTAATGCTCAGAGTATACCGCGCCATTATCCTGATATTTTAGAAATGTTTAGCGATTCTCCTGTAGATGCTATTTTAGTGTCCGAGTCCTGGCTTAAGCCCTCACTTTCGTCTGCTGCTTATGCTTTACCGGGGTATAAGTTGATTCGAAATGATCGCTTGGGTAAAAGTGGTGGTGGAGTTGCCATTTATCTGCGCGGTGACATCGTGTGTAAAATTATTACAGCTTCACCAAATCGATACTCTGGCTCAGTCGAATACTTGTGTGTTGAGGTCATCCTACATCACAAAAGAGTCTTGCTCTGTGTGGTGTATAGCCCGTCTATGCGTATAGATTATTTTAACACCTTGGAATCTCTGCTAGCCACACACAGCTCGAACTACGACTACATACGACTTTAATACTTGTCTCATAAAATCTGATTCCCGTGCCTTTAAACTCCGCTCTTTACTTTCGTCCCTCAACCTCAGCATCCTTCCGCTTTCAGCAACCCACCACGCTCCTAATTGCACTCCTTCTCTCTTAGATCTTCTCGTCACCTCGTCTCCCGATCTCATAGCTTCTCATGGCCAATTCCCCTCTAACCTTTCATATCATGATTTAGTTTATCTCTCATTCAAAATTAAGCCTCCCCGTCGAAAACCTAAGTATCAATTCCTGCGTAGTTTTAAGAACATAGATTTGGAGGCTCTTAAACGTGATCTGTCTAATACTAACTTGGTTCCTGTCTACTCAGTCACGGATATTGACCTTAAAGTGACTTTGCTAACTAATATCCTAACCAACATTTTTGATAAACATTTAGAAACTTAGAAAAATCAAACACTCTTAGAAAAATCAAAGTCAAGCACGTACCGGCACCCTGGCTCTCGGAAGACATTAAAACTATGATGGCCAAGCGCAACCGAGCCATGGGTCGATATAGAAAACGACCAACGGATGAAAATTTAGCGAAGTATAAGTATCTCCGGAATCGCTGCAGTCGTCTGTGTAGAGATGCTAAAAGACACCACATACACTATTCTATAGACCAATCTAACCCCTCCCAGATCTGGAAATTTCTTTCGACACTTGGCATTGGAAAACCTTCAGTCAGTTCTGACAGCACTGTGGACCTAAATGCGCTCAACGCTCACTTCTCTTGTCCACCTGTAATCGTTGACCAAATAACAAAAGCGCGCACCATTTCCCATCTCTCATCCTCTTCCCTCCCTTCTTGTACCTCGTTTTCACTCGATCCTGTTACAGATGACGATGTTAACAAGCATATTAAGGCTATAACATCTACTGCTGTGGGCAATGATAACCTTAGTCCCCGTATGATATCCCTCGCCCTTCCTGAACTCTTGCCAGTTCTCACACATGTCTTCAATTATTCTTTGGCAATGAGTTGCTTTCCTTCAGCATGGAAACGTGCTGATGTTATTCCGTTGCCCAAAACCTCTAATCCCTCTTCTTTATCCCATTACAGACCAATCTCCATATTACCATACCTTTCCAAAGTACTTGAACACATTGTCCACATGCAGCTTTCTCACTTTTTAACCTCTAATAATTTGCTTTCACCTTTTCAATCCGGTTTCCGATCTGGTCACAGTACTGTTACAGCACTGCTAAAAGTCACAGATGATCTACGCATAGCCTTATAAAATAAGTGTGTCTCCATCCTAATGTTACTTGACTTTAGCAGTGATTTCAATTCTGTAGACTTTGACATCTTCCTTTCTGTCCTTCGCTCCCTTAATATATCCTCCTCGGCCATAAACTGGTTCGATTCATATCTTCGGGGACGTTCGCAGCGGGTTCGCTCTGACGAGGCTACCTCAGACTGGTGTGATCTTGATGCGGGGGTACCCCAGGGTGGTGTTCTTTCTCCACTTCTGTTCTCAATTTTTATAAACACTATCACCTTAATAATCAAATCTAACTTCCATCTTTACGCAGACGACCTGCAGATCTATCGCCATTAATATATTCATGAATTAAATTCTGCAGTTACTGATATCAACTCTGATCTACAACGAATAGCGAACTGGGCAAAATATTTTGGTCTGTTGGTCAATCCTAGCAAATCGCAAGCTATGATCATAGGTAGCAGATACATGACTCAACGCTTGGATAATGTGCCTAGAGTTATATATGATGGTACCATTATTGATTACACAGACTCTGCTAAAGACTTAGGTATAATTCTAGATAGCAATCTCTCCTGGGTACGTCAGGTGAGTGAAGTGAGCAGAAAGGTTCACTACTCGCTGCACACGTTGAAGTGCCTCCAAAACTTTTTGCCTATAAACACCAAAATTTTTCTTGTCCAGACACTCATCTTCCCTATCCTTGACTATGCCGATTCCTGCTACTTAGACGCTACCGAGGAGCTGTTAACTAAACTGGAACGTTTACAGAATAACTGTATTCGTTTTGTGTTTGGTCTAAGAAAGTTCGACCATGTTTCAGCCTTTCGATCGAAACTCAAGTGGCTCCCTATCCGCCTTCGACGCAACTCCCATATCCTCTGTCTACTCTACAATATTTTGTATAATCCTCGCTCTCCTCCTTATCTTCTTGATCGATTCAATTTTTCTCGACCCCTCGATATTCCTTGTAGGTCCACTGTCAGGACAAATCTTTCTCTCCCCTCCCATCGCTCCAACTTCTATTCCTACTCCTTCACTGTTCATGCAGTTAGATTGTGGAACTCTCTTCCTCACGCCATTCGCGACAGTCCCAACATCGATATATTTATAAGACGCTTGAAAGAGCATTACCTTAAATCTGAATCCATATAGATACCGTTATTATGTATACATATAGTATTTATATATTATAGTTATAATAATATATTAGTATTTATATATATTATCTAGCTATAATTTCTACAATTGTGCACGTCCTAACTGCTATATTTAATCCCATCTCTTTCCGTAGGGCTGCTGGAAGAAATTTCTATTTAGAAATAAGCAGTCCTTTGTGTCATCTTACTTTGTTAATTGTATTGTCATAATTTTCTGTGTGTACAATAAATTGTTAAATAAATAAAATAAAAGAGATGTTCTAGAAATGTATAAGGCCTGGGCCAGCCCTACGTACAGTATATGTAAATATAGCTACATAATATAGTAACCGTTTCCTATTCTTTATTTTGTTTAATTTCACTTCGTTTCCATGTACATTTAAATTAACTTCGTCAAGGAGAGCAACACAAAGTAAAATAAAACATGGCGGATCAGATCAGAATTAACTAAAGTATGTCATTTTGTCAAAGACATGACTTTTGACAAAGAAAGACGTATGACATTCAAGACGAAGTTCCTTCGTAAAACTGTCTACAACGTCACAAGTCAAGTCAAAACAACTGTCATGGCCGCCCTAAAAATAGTGTTCTCGCAATAAAAAACTCTTCAAATCATATTTGTACACATCATTTTTGTACACATGTACCCTTCTTCAAATTATTTTTTTCGTATTTTTATGATATTCCCATATTTTTTTCCTATTTACCTATGTAGTGTACATAGAACTGGCCCAAAATCAAACATCTCTTTTCAAAGTGGTGAAAGCATAGAAAATATCATAATACTTCCTCACTTTTCGTATTTATAGTTTTATATTTAAAAGTTTGAATACGGGTGTTATAAAATACAAACCATTGAGATATAATGCGAGCAATTCATAATCAAAATCTGTCCAAATAGTCGGAACAAACAACTGCTATTAATTCACACGTGAGCATAGTGCACTGTGCAGTCTATCACTACAATGGTTGTTATATCACACGGAATACGTAATAAGGATTATTTAATTGTGGATATTATATTAAATAATATATTATGTAGACTTAGACGTCTATTAGATTGCGTTATAAGTTATAACACATTAGCACGAAGTATGACCACGGATAAGTCAAATGAAACGAGTCTAATCTGATAGTGCACCAAGTAATAAGCGGCCGTAACTATCTTTTTACGAATGAATCATTTCGCGGCTTTTTAGTACCTACCGCCATATTTTCGTTTGTAACAAAGATAGCGATCTGAATTTTTGACGCAGATAAGTCGTTAGCGACACAAGCTATTGTTTTAAATTTCATTAAAAATCGAGTGCATAGTTTAGGATATATATAGCGCGCAAAAACGCGATCTTGAAAGATATGGATAGATGGAGGTATAAGGGAGAATAAGTATAATTCAAAGCATACTTCTAGCAGACTTAGAAATTACAAATTTGCTGACAGGCTAGGTTATTAGCTACATATAAAGGAAAAATATAGAAAAAGTAAAAAAATAAAAATGATTTTCGAATTTTTTTATGATTGATTCGAGAACGCACTTATGGTTCTTTTGGTGTTGCGGGTGTCCACGGCCAGTAACCATTTTATTTATAGAATAGATCTAGAAACAAGCTAATGAACCGCCTGATAGTAAGCATTTAGACATTCGCAAAACCGGAGAAACTATAAGTGCGTTCACGGTTTTTAAAACCCCAAATTCATTACAAATGTTTCTATGTAACTAATTAAATGGACTACCTTGAATTTCACTTGGTCTCTACGTAATCTCTCATAACTCATTGCGAAGGAAATACTTTTTTTTTTTTTTTTTCATTTATGATTTAGGTAATGTTTTTGTGGGATTATAGTTTTCTTATAGATTTTCTCCTCACACTTTGGAGTTCTTACATAACTAGATGTTGCCCGCGACTTTGTGCGTGCAAAAAAGTAGTATATGTCCTTCCTCGTGTTCTACTCTACATCTCTGCCAAATTTCATCAAAATCAGTCCAGTCGTTTCGGAGCCTATTCTATGCAAACATACAAACTTTTCCTCCTCTTTATAATATTATTTATAGGATTAATAGAAGTAAAGTTAAGATTTATAACAACGTGGAAATAAAAGTTATAGTTTTAACTACAATAATTATAGTTACATAGCTTGGCAGCATGTGGTGCAAAGCCTTAGCCTTTAGTGCCTACCACAGCAGCTATTGACTAGACCACGCAAGTGTATGTACTTTGCGTGTAAATGTGGTGTAAAAATTACTTCCTTCAGCGCCATGGAAAACTCTCGATGCGCCATGGAATATTCTCGGTGCGAAACGTCTAACGAAAACTAAAAAACGCGACGGGGTGGCGCACGGTTACGGCCTTTGAATCGTTTACTCGGGGACGGGGAGTTATCATCACTAAATCGCTCTTGTAACGTCACAGGAGGTACAAAAATAATGGTACGCTTGATTTCTATACAAACGATGCGACTTGCGTTATCTAGTCATAATATAGTGAAAGTTTGTAAGGATGAATGGATGTATATATAAAAAAATATATATAAAATATATATAAAAAACTACTGAACGGATTTTGATGATTGTACTAGCTTAGGCTCTGGAATAAGACATAAGCTACATTATATCCCAAAAAATAATGTACCCGCAAGATACTGTGTTTACGCAGGGGCAAAAGCTAGTTAACTTATAATGCCTACGGCTAAGCAAATGTAACTTTTTTTGTTTCTTAATAAGTACGCTGAGTACGAGTGATATTTTAAGAGATAATAAACATTATAGAATTTCGCTAACACAAAATAAATATTCTTGATGTAAAATCCTTCCCGTACCAAACGTAAAATATTACAAAGTAAATCAACATGAGGGAAAACAAGGGATGAAATCGGAACAACACGCGTAACATAAATTTACCTGGGGCCGTGAAATTGTTTATGCCTAAGGTTTACCGATACCTTTAATGTTTTGCGGTTGGCCTAAATTCCTAGAAACTTATAAAGGTAAAATTGAATTTCTATAATATCGTAGACAAGAAGTATTATTGAACTACGTAACCGGAAATGCACTCGTTACGTCTATCATGGTCATAGGTTATTGTTTCACTTTTTATGAGCCATTCTGACCCTCCAGCCTGCAAATCCAGCGTCATTACTTATGACTGTAATGAGTGTCATAGTGTCATAGATTATTTATAATTTTTGCCTACAAGTTCGCTTCAAGCAGCCTTGAATTTGCTAGATAGTCAGGATTTAGTGAGAATATGAAGAATGCTAACAATTTTCTTTAATTAGTTAAATTGTCTACTTGTACAAACTCTGACAGAAAAGTTTAAAGAAATAGGTATTCTGACCGTCGCTTCTCAATACATTTTGGATAATGTATTTTATGTTAGAAAGAATATCAGTAATGATCTGAATGTATCTGACTTTTGTCAATATTATATAGACCTAAGTTTTCACATTGTAAACAACTTATTTTTTTTTAAATAACAATTTTCCATCTTTTTGCTAAAAGATGGCCCCGTGCAAGTTTCTTACGCCGGTTCTTCTCGCCGGGTTAGTTCCCGAACCGGTGGTAGGCATCAAGTAGGGACAATTCTTTAAGCGTTACTTTGTAACCAATATGGAAATAAAACTTTTTTGATTTTGATACCCAAAGTTATTTTAGTAGCAAAGTGAATTCAAAAGCTAAAGCGACTCTCGACACATTAAACACAAAAGAGTATTAAAATTATACAAATATATCGATTTATGGTCGATTCATTAGTGTGTGCCGTGCAAAAATAAATGATTTTTTTTCGTAATTTTAATTGAATATAAAATAACTGGACTGATATTCTAATTTATTTTTATTATTAGATTATTTATTATATTTATATAATTATAATACCAATTACGACAGTAATTTTAGTTATAACAAATTTTTATCCACGTGGCTTGAACGGAACGGAAAATTTCAATCTATCCAAAGCAGCTTTAGCTTTTCGAATACACTATATTAATAGACTATTCAACCAACATCTATTATTATAATTTATGTGATTTTATATTATGGTCTTTTCTGCCATTATCAAAGTAAAACTCCTCATAAATGAAGTCAGTAAGTCACTGAGGTAATCATAATAAATCTAAGGATCGCATTATACTCAGTCGTCTCGTGTATTATGAGCGCTAAATCTTCACTTACGGCCCTCGAGGCTTCTTGTTACATGCGACGTTGTTTGTATAATCATCATCAGCGACATAAAATTCTCGGTATATCTCCTCAATGTGAGGTGATTTTATTTGTTAGTCTTCACAGCACGCAGGTTTTCAAGAAATGTTTTTGTCATCACAAAAATTCACAATACGCCTAAACTCAGTATTAAAAGTGCACCTTAGGCTGGCGGTCTCGAGAATATTCAGAACTCTAAAAATGGAACGCTTCGCTATTACTATAGAGTTGAAATTGCAATTGTCAAGCTTGAAGTTATCATATAATAATATGACATTTGACTCGACACATCTTGTGTGTTCGATTTTCAGTTCTATTGTATCAGCGCAGAGTTATATTTCCAATGGCCTGAATTTTCCCCAGCCTTCCGGATTCCGGATCATATAGTCCCAGCCTTACAGAAGACAAATACGACGCCATCGTAAGTACGAACTCTGGGTGCCCAAACAATGAGCGCGCACTGGCGTAAGCACATAGCTTAGGTATGCACACTCACGCATGGAACTTGATGGCGATGTCCTGCGAATAGGGAATAGGGGATCGGACTTGTTTTTTAATTGCATAAATGAGTACGCTTAAATATGAATAACTTCTCAGAAGAAACAGTATATCAAAAGTCAAAATTTTCAAAGGTACAGCGATTTGTGTACTAAATTCCGCAAGTCTCGTAAGAACGCTCCATACTAAATTCGTATGTCGAGTGACGTCACTCGTGGGTTAAATAAAGTGTATGAAGTATAAAACCGCAGGAACATATTTGTAAATATCTCCGATATTTGTGCGTTCATACAAGATACCATAATGAATGTTTTTGTATATGATGTAAGTAAACTAATGATGTAGGTTTTGTTTACTAATTTAGCAAAAAAAAAAATTTTGACTTTTTAGATGTATATAATTACTAAACTACACATAAGATAATATTTTTTACATTTACCAAGTAGTAATGTCACAATATTTCTGAGTATACTAATGAAACTAAATATTTTATCTGTAGGTACTCCGATCCCCAATTCCAAGAAACATGCCCCAGTGGGGTCAGAGATGCCGAAATTTTAATTACTCTAGTTTTGTGAATAAATTGTACACTGTTTCAATTATTATTACTCGACTACGGCGAAGTCAAAAGGGATGGTAATGATTTTGGCAGTCTATGTATGTATTGTATTTATTGCATGTATTTTGTTTGTTCCACCGAACGCCTAGATTACTAAATACTTATCCGATTTTAATAAATGAGGTGTCAATAGGTTCATATTAATAGCTCGGGTAATATTATGCTATTGAATTGGTTATTTATTTATTTTATTTTATAAATTATTCTTCATGTAGTTGTACAACAAAATAAAACATAAATAGTACAGAATGTAAAGAGATGGAGATTTAGTCGGGTTAAAGTTTTCTTAAAAAAATAATAATATTTGAATGCGCTAAAACGAATAAAATAATATTTTCCTTTAAAACTTTTACTATCAACTTATAACGTCATTACACAATTTATATGATATAAAAGCTTGTCGAGAAGTGAGAACAACTACACAAATACCCATATTGTAGGAGTGCAATAAAAATAACTTGTCAGCCATCTTGGGTGTTCCACTATAATGTTCAATCACAGCCTATAGAACTATTACCTACAGTCGTCCAACGGACACGTCTAGACAGAGCAATCGTGAGGGGCGTGCGGGGTGAGAGAGGGGCGGTAGCGAGCCCAAGCTGCCATACACTCGCTTGGGACACGTCAGCCGGGGTTGACGCTTTTTAATTTGATTGTTTTAAGTGGTTTGCGACAGTGTTTCGTTTGAGTTGTATGTAGGTACTTATTTACAATGGTCAATTATATGAACAGCTAAAGAAGATTAATTTTAATACATAACCATGCGCCTGTTTCCCGTCAGAATTTTTAGTAAAATTGTATCTACGTATGAGAATTTACTAACTACATCGTCAAATTCAACAATCGCAATCTAAAAACTAGTAAATCCAAATGTCAAAAATACCTTTCAGTTTCGCATTTGTAGCTTTTGCAGGGTTCGTAAATATCCGATATTTATAATAAATATCAAAATATCAGATATCTTTGATATATATCCGATATTTTTGATTTTTTGATATTTTCAAAATTACATACAAATCTCATAGGTACTCTGATATGTTTTTTCGTAATAGTTGAATGGAAATAATTTGTATGTCTGATAATTTGAAGATAGGGAAGTAAAATTAAACTCATTTATTTATTATTGATATTAAAAGTTTTCAAATCAATTAAAAATCAACGATAGATACTTTTGAGAATCAATTTAAATAAACCATAAAACCATAAAATGACTTTTGTTTATAACCAGAAGAAAAAAAAGTGTATTAATTTTATCAGTCGAATTAATTTTACACATGGTATAAATGGTTAACAATAGTATAATAACAAACAAGGAATTTTCTTCCGAAAAACAGGAGGTCACGTGGGTGTCATAAGCCGTTACAAGCCGCGTCGACGGCTATGATTAGTTAATGTCGTGTCAAATAGCAAGTTTTTGATGACCTAGGGGTGTGAAACTCTCGGAAAATAAGACCTGTGTTGATGTAAGATTTTTTACATTTAAAACATTCTTTTACATTTTTAAATATCAATATCAATTTTGATATAATATATCAAGCATAAATATCAATTGATATATATCATGCTAACCCTGAGCTTTTGTATACGCATTTGTATTTTTTATAATAAAACTCTTCATTAATACTTCTATATTTTTTTTTTGTTTTATTCCTAGTACTCTACATACACATACTACGAATACCTACACAAAATGTAGAACAGATTATAATAAAACACATTATTGTGACAACCCTGCAGCAATGACGAATACCTACACAAAAGCGGCATTTCGCGCGACTTCAAACGCGTTGGACCACTGTATCTCTTTATTACACTGTGGTTCAATTAAGAATGACGTCACTTGATTTTTCGAGTTATTCTCGAAATCTCGTTCGAATCGTTATAAAAAATATATATAGCCGAACGTATAATAACCGCCTCCTTTTTTTGGAAGTCGGTTAAAAATGAAAAGGTCCGCTAAAATCGCAACTACTCTAAAAATATTTAAGAAAATGATTTTCACTCAGTTTTTATAAATTAGTTCAATTAAAACCCGAAGTATTGGCTGGTTAAATAAATAAATCATTTTAATTTATTTATTAGGAGATGGATAGATTTCAAAGAGTGGGGCAACCATCCTGTTTTTTCCCTACATGCTTTGATTTGTGCGTGACTTCGACTGGCGAGTGGCGACACACGCACACAGTATTTTTTTTTAATGTAATGAACCAAGAAACGAGCACAGGATCGCCTGATGGTCCCCAATCCCCCCATTGGGCCTCCGGTAACCTCGTTCACTCGGCGAAACACAACGCAAGCGTTATTTCACGCCAGTTTTCGGTGAGGTCGTGTTATTTATCCAGTCGAGCCGGCCCATTCCTGCCGAAGCGTAGCTCTCCCACAGTTAAAACGTGGTGGCGCGTCCTAATTCATAAAGTTAAAATTTGTAAACATTTCCATGAAACACGAACAAATAAACAATAATATGTCGTAGGTTCAGGTGAGATCGTGAGGCACTCGCCACTTAGGTACGTTTAATTATAAAACTTCAAATGGACTTAGTAAAAGGTTTTTTGTGTACAGTAAGTAGGTACACTTGAAAGCTTTTAATCTAGTTAAAGGCGATACGCTGAACAAAACATGCGATAAGCATTCCACTCTCGTACAGAAGTAGGTTTTATCAATTACTATTTCTAACGCCTTCTTATTTACTCTGAATCTGTGTAAAGTCTTGAAACTTTGATAAAATTTTGGAAAAACAGACTACAGAATATAGATCACAATTTTAACTTGGGTAGTTAATTTTGTTTTGGTTTTTTGGATTTTTACTTGGATTATATAATATTATTATGAATATATTGTCTATTGTCTGCTCATTTATTTATGCTCCATAATCTGATTCCATAATAATTTATATAAATAAAAACTTAGACCTTTTCATCCGATATGGATGATTTATACAGTATTCTCCGGCGAAGTAATTAATCTTGAAATACTGTAGTGCCTGGGACAGTTGGTTTTTAAATGCCGTATGGTTGGCCAAGCAGATACGGCATTCTCACAACATAGACAGCCTAATCCAAAGGAATGACTGGTTAATACGTCTGGGGCCAACCATGTGCGTGTTTCTTCACGATGTTTTCCTTCACCTACGTACTTGAAATCTGAAAAAGTGTCATTGGTAGACGCCACAACCTTAGAATCAAACCTGCTCTCTCTCGAATACGAATCAAACGGTCTACCCATTAGGCCACGGAGCTCTTTAATATTGTTACGTTATATATTTATTCAAGAAAATATTTCTCAAGCAAAAATTACTGTATCGTTTTTCGTGTCCATATCAATGAAAACTTAATAGTACTTGCGACAAAATATCGCAAGCGTCGGAAATTCGCCACAATATTAACGTTATTCCGTAAATTGCACATCATTTCCCTTTTATAAGATGGCAGGGAAAGGTGAATGAGGAAGGTATTAAGGTGCATAATACGACCATCACATTTCAGGCGCTCATCATGAAAACTGCCTCACGTCTCTGCGATTGAATATATCAACTGTCTCGTTTCTCTTTTACAAGCTTTTATTTACTTTCACCTGTCCCTTTGTATGTAAAGTGCCTACTTTCTAAACACTATTGACACTAATGACGACTATTAGTACCGGTGCTGGATTTGCAGGCTGGATTGGACACTAATGATGGCTATTAGTGTCAATCATTAATCATTTTTGCCTACAAGTCCGCGGCCTTGAGTTTACAGACTCGATGGTTGGTATGGCGCATAACTAAATCTTGGAATTAAATTTAACACACTTCCCAGTTTCAAATTTAGCTGAAGTGTTGCACACATTAAATAGATATTATAATATTATATAGGTACATCGCGTGACAATGTAACATTATGATGACATATCCTCGATCTAATGTGGAGCTGCAAGGCGAAAATCCGCAATAAAACGATGCAACCTCTTCGATTTGGTCTCGTATGGTTTTGACGAGTACTTTGTCTCTGTAAAATATTACTCGTATCTAGTACTCGTATCAGGGTTTGATGATGGAGCCGAAAGGTGGTATGATCACCATTATAACTCCGAGCTCCGGTATCATTTATACCTACAGCCCCATTGAGTTTGAGCTAGAATAATTAGTCTTGAAGATTACTTTGTTTCTATATTGTATAAATGGTCTGATGATGAATCTTGAAGGTGGTTCGCCCTATAGGGCGAAAAACATAGTCGGTCGTTCGTCTGGACTAGGCCGACTATGTTTTGTGAACACCATATGAGCTTGGCTAACATGCGACATTTAAAATCATCTGTGCTACTGTGCTCTTACAGTATTTAGAAAGTGGTTACTTATCGCTCGATAACGAAAACTGCATACTAAATAATCCAATCATCTAGTTCAATGCTAGTGATTATTACAAATATAGCTTAGGTTGTAAGTAATTCATTGCGATTTGCGACCGCGTAAATCAGACTTATTCTGAATGTTTTATTATAAGCTACTCTGACTTTATCTGTAGTTATTTATTTGGAATTCCATTTCTCTCTGAGGATTATTTAAGATTATTAACCTACTAGATGTTGCCCGCGACTTCATGTGCGCAAAAGTTAATTTTGCAGAAACCGTACATTTTTTCGCGATGTAAAGTAGTCTATGTCCTTCCCCGTGGTACAATCGTGGCTCCACATCTGTACCAAATTTCATTAAAATCGATCCAGTAGTTTCGGCCTATTTTATGCAGACAAATAAACAAACAAACTTTTCCTCTTTATTATATTAGTAAAGATTAAGTTTAAGTTAGATCTACCTTTTGAGAGATATGGAAGATTTCTTGGTGTAAGACTGCATAGCCTAACAAAAAATAACTAAACCTAGTGCAGTTTCTGAACTAGCACATTCGCTAGATCTGTAAAAGTTCTGCATATTCCATCAATATGCGGAGGCACAGAGTCTTGTCCATTTAATTATTCAGCCGTGGGCATAGCCTAGTTTGTGGATTGAGCGTTCCTAAAGCAATACTATTGGCAGAACTCTGCTTCAATATGTATCAGCTTGAAAGAATGACGACAGCATATGACTCAAGAGACTCATAGTTTACTTAGCGTTTAAGGTTTATCTCCACAGAACGGCTTGTTCTTTTCTTACGTGATAGTATGCTTGACTATAGAAAAAGCCCATACATTCACTTCGTCTCTTTTTAGAGATTGACTGTGTTCCGCAGAAAATAGCGCTTGTTAGCGCTAAAGAAACAAAAACAGATTACCTACTTATTGGCCAAGACACGTTTGCTAACTTCAATACTGCTAACATAATCCGCTATTTTGATTATTTAACACCAGCGGTCGCCATTTTGCTTACGAACACCGCTTTTTTTCCGTTCATTTGCTTTTCCGCGGAACACAGCCATGTTCATTCTTTGACAGTATTGCTCAATGCTTAGTCCCTTCTCTTTGTCTACGGAGTGGACAAAATCCAGGATTTAGCAGCCGGTTCGGTTTCGCTCTTATTCCGGTATTGAAGCACTTTCAATACCAATATGGCCGACAAAGGACTGAGAATGCAGAATACATGATTACAACTCTGTCAATCTATTTTTTGTGAAGCCTTAAACATATAAAATAGAAAAGATATCCGTCATTACATAAATATATAAACCCTTAAGTCGCGTCGTAAGATATATTAATATCTAAGTGTATTTTGTTATCTTCTTTCTATCTTTCTATTATATAAAAGGCAAAGCTGATTGACTAATATATCAACACACAGGCTAGAAATTTGAAATTTTGTACACATATTTTTCATATTATGACGTAGGCATCAACTAAAGAAGGGTTTTTCAAAACTCAATCCCTAAGACGGTAAAATACTCGTAGGTGATAAAAGTTTGTATAAAACTTTTTATTCCTTGGCTATATTTTCATAATTTCGTATGAATTTAGTACAAAAAAAAATGAGTTACTTATTTCAGGGTTTTCTAAAATTCAGCCCTTATAATATGGGTAAAATAAATGAAAGTTTAAAATCAAATTCGAAGTCGCTAGCAATTAATACTAGCCTCAAATTGATATTTGATTATTTATTTTAGTATTAATAAAAAGTCGTCAATATTCAATGAAAAAAGGCGAATGATTTTTCATTCGTTAATTTCCAGGTAAGACTTTAAAAAAAACTCAAACTTATTTCATTACGTCTTTATAAATATGCACAAAGGGTTCGAAGAGAAATACATTCAAACTCATACATTTTTAAGAATCAGAATATTTACGTTGAGAAAATGTTTTAAAACGAAAGCCAAAGTTTGTTAATTAAGGTTTATAATTTTTTATTCCGGCAAGATGTTCTTTCGAATGATGCAAATTCAAAAAATATTATATTAGGTTCATTTTACAATAGCACGAACGTCGGTAGAGAAAGAAATAATTCTATTTTTTTTATCCTGCTCTATACTATCTCTATAATAATAATCGTCGTTGGCATTGAGCAAATATACCTATTATCTTCATATTCTTTATTATATAGCTAATATCTTCATATTAGCTAATCATTCTTAATTATTCTTTATATTTATAAAATCAAATTACAAAAACACTATAGTGTTTTATTCACTTGAATATGCAATTTATTAGAAATCCTAAGTTCGATATAATCCTGTAACAAATGCTTAACGAAATAAATTGCGCGGATCTGGATAGTTCCGACTTCCGATTAAGGTCTTATTGGAATCCCTAGATTAATTGCCGCTTTGATTGTAAAGAAATGCGGCCTCGAAAGAATCTGCTTTGAAACAATATAGGTAGTTGTATAAATAATGTAATATAGGTTTTTAATTTCAATTTTTGAACTTTTCTCGACTCTCTTGACTCTTTAGGTTGTGTGGAAAATGTTTCTATGTTAAATTGTTAAACATCCGAAGAGTTATGTTTTTTTTAATAAAAATTGTTGCTTTGCTACAATTTTATGTAACTAGCTTTTGCCCGCGACTTCGTCCGCGTGGATTTCTGTTTCCATACAAAATTTTCACCCCCTTAGGGGGCGAATTTTCAAAAATCCTTTCTTATATGCTTAATTTCAGCGAAATCCGTACTGTAGTTTCGGCTATGCGTTGCTATGCTATGCGTTACAGATGTGTCAGTCAAGTTTGCCTTTTATATATTTATAAGACTAGTAACTGTGTTGGCGTGGAATCCTTATATAAAAGTAGCCTAATTTAAACTAGAATAAATTATTAATTATTTCATTTCAAATTATGTGCAGTAACAGAGAAAATATCTTATGTTTAAAACACTCGTGACGGTAAATTAACTTTTGATAAGAATTCATAATTTTTTTATAAATGGCCAATAACCATCACTCAATATTAATATTTTTTTGCATTTATTAAAATCTACTTTTGTGGTTTAAGTATTACATAAAACATAATAATATTATGCTGTCGCTTACTGTTTTTTAGGCACTATAAATCTAATTTTTTCTGGAACTCTTTAATTTTCCGGGATGAAAAGTATCTAAAATTTTGAACTGGAATGTATGATACCATTTCATCAAATTCATTGCATCAGCTTCAAATATAAAGTTCATTAACTATCCCACAGGAACTCTTTGATTTTCCGAGATGTATCTTAAACCTTGAACGAGAATATAAATTTTGATTAAAATCGGACAAGAAACAAATTCGGAGATGAAGTTTTTTAAATCCCACTGGAACTCTTAAATTTTCCGGGATGAAAATCTTACATCTCGACCGGAGATATAAGATACCACCATGCAAAGGTTTATTTAAATCGGCTGTACAGCTTCGGAGATTAGCCCGTACAAACAGACAAACAGACAGAGAAACGAAAAAAAGCGCTATCAAGAGACATGTTGTTCTGTCATAACAGCTACGAACCGCAAAAACTTTAAAACTTCTTCTTCCACAATTATTATTTCAAGTCCTAAATAGTCAAACAGAAAATATAATTTTATACTAAAACATGAAAATCTGACTTAAAGAGTACTATGTCTTGTATCACATTTCGGAGAAAACCGTCGTGTAAATAACAGAACATCAATCTACCCCGTATCTTTTTCTCGCAAATCACTTACATATTTTTGGGACTCCTAGATAAAATGCGTGTGTCAAAAGATTTATTCGAATTGGTGCGAAATAAATCTTGTAACATATTCCCCGTTTTACTAAACGTCTGTCGAAATCTGAGGGGGAGCGGGGAGGGGTAATATATATTACTAGCTTTTGCCCGCGACTTCGTCCGCGTGGAACAGTTACTTTGGGATATCACTAAAATTTACCCGCGACTTCATTTACGTAGAAGGAGAAGCGCTACCACCTTACGACTGCCCGCCGCGCGCCGTACATTATTTGATTATTTTATTACAGCGATATTTTCTAAAATACTCATTGAAATCAAAAATGATGTGAACGGCAAATTTCTTCTAAATTAAATGCTTGTAATGAATAACGTATTTACCCAAGTAAATACGTTATTCATTACAAGCAAACTTGTCGAAACAAGCATTAATATCATCTTTATGAAAACACCCTCACAATAATAATGCTTAATTTTAGAACAAATTTTGTTAGCATAAAAAGGTTATTGTGAGCCAAACTTTAAAGATAGAGATATATAGTCGCAGAAATTTTTTTAGAACTTTTAAAGGGAAACAATTCTGTCATACATAATTTTAGCGAAACTTAAACCGTTTCCGCAGCGTACGCAGCGAAAAGTCTCAAAAGGAAAAAAAAACGATTTTGAAACATTCTTGATTGGTGCTCCGCTCGTATTGAGCTTAGTATGATGTTATATAGCCTAAAGCCTTCCTCGATAAATGGACTATCGAACACAAAAATAGTTTTACAATTCGAACCAGAAGTTCCTGAGATTAGCACGTTCAAAGAAACAAACAAACAAACTTTTCAGCTTGATAATATTAGTATAGATATATACTACATACTATACTGAGAAAGAAAGGAGGGGATATAAATATCACTCCACATCGATATTATATGGATGTTTCCAGACGTTCACAGTGTTGAATTATGATCGTAGAGGTTTTTGGGGTGTGGAGATTATAAAGTGTACCTACTAGTTTTTATAATAGTTCAAATATTGTAAGGTTTGAGCTTGTAAGACAAAGATGATTCTTACATTTACGTTAACCAACGTTTATAGTTAATAAACTGAAAAGATTCAATGAAGAGAAAACATATTTCAAATTTAACACAGACGACGTCACCTTTCTTACATCCTATCTTCTACTTTAAAACGAGCAATTCTTGTATGTAAATATGTAAGTAAGAATACAGGATTATAAATTATGTCGATGTTGATACTTATAGGGTGTGCTTGTACTGTGATTATTTGAGTGTACATAGCCAACACGTGAGAAATGTACATAATAATAAATATTTTTAACATGCTTACTATAATTTCATGTCTTTCTAACCGATGTAGTACTTTGGCCAGTACCACGCTGCACTTTGGACCTATAATCACAGTAAGTAATGTAAATACTTAAAAAAAACTATACATTTTAATCTTAATTATTTAATGAACAAACAGCCTCTGTGGTCTAGTGGTTAGAGCTTGGCTCTCGACTCGGAGGTCGTGGGTTCGGTTCCCGTATTGTAACAACAAAAAATATTGTTTCCAATTTTGGTTAGGACGATGATGCCTTTAAGTATTAACGTGCCATTTTTGTAACGAAATGTAAAATTTTTTTCGTAACGAGTGAGCGTAGCGCTTGAGCAAAATTTATTTCCAAAGTTTACAGGTCAAAATCTGTTTTAAATATAACACTGAAAAATTGACAATTTCGGGAAAAACACAATAAAATCAACCGTATAAAACAGAACATTTATTAACTAAATAATACAAGTACAATAAGTTATTTATAAAAAAAAATCCTATTTAACAGGCTATATTAATCTGTTAAACCTATAAGACTGAAAATACGATCGTTTTGTAATAATTTCAATTAATGCAAAAGCAGTGTAATTTCTAAAATTGCAAAATTGATGACAAATAACATAATATTATGGAAACTCTTTGAGCCTTGCAGGTACACTGCCTGGTGGGGACGACCTGGGAGATTTCTTTTTATTGTAGCTTTTTAAGTTTTTCTAGTTTGAATTTTTTAAGTAGTTAGATATTATAAGTTATTAGATATTATACCATATATACCATAATTGTTATTTATATTATGTTAGGTTTCCTATATGGTACAGTACCAGAAAGGCCTTTACCGACTAGCAAAAGCGCGAGAAAACGCTGCAAAGGACATAGCTTACATTAAATGTATAAAAGACGAGTATGGAAGAGTTTTGACGGATGATGAAGTTATAAAAAGCCGATGGAAAGGTTATTTCGAAAGGTTAATGAATGAGGAGAATGACTGGAGTGGTGAGCTTGAGTGTACACCATTAAATTTAGGTTTAGTGAATGAAGTAAGCACAGAGGAGGTAAGAGTGGTAATGAAAGGTATGAAAAATGGTAAATCAGTTGGACCAGATGGAATACCAGCGGAAGCATGGAAGGTTTTGAAAGCGGATGGATGTAAGTGGCTAGCTTTGTTTTTCAATAAGTTGTTACTCGAGGAGGCGATCCCGACTGAGTGGTGCAGCAGTTCACTGGTGCCTATCTTTAAAAATAAGGGTGATGTACAAGACTGTAGCAACTATCGAGGAATAAAGCTTATGTCACACAGTATGAAAGTTTGGGAGAAAGTTATAGATAGAAGAATAAGAGGAGAGAGTGAGATCACCCAGAATCAATTCGGTTTCATGCCAGAACGGGGAACAATGGATGCTATTTTTGTGATACGACAGCTGTGCGAAAAATTTCGTCATGCGCATAAAAACCTTCACATGGTTTTTATAGACCTAGTAAAGGCGTACGACCGAGTTCCCCGAAAAGTTCTGTGGTGGTCTTTAAGAAAGAAAGGAATACCTGAGAAGTTATGTAAGGCTTGTGCAGGCGATGTATGCAAGAGCACGTACAAACGTTCGATCTGTTGCCGGAGTTACTGATGAGTTCAATGTGGCAGTAGGCTTGCACCAGGGGTCGGCGTTAAGCCCGTATTTGTTCCTCCTCGTAATGGATGCTTTGACATCAGACATACAGGAGGAGTCAGCTTGGTGCATGCTATTTGCCTATGACATTGTTCTCATCGGAGAAGATGCAGCTGGGGTTCAGAGCAGACTGGAAAATGGCAACAAAAATTGGAGAGTGCTGGCCTTAAAATAAGCCGCACTAAAACGGAGCATTTGTTTTGTGGCTTCGATGGCGCCTCCAACTTTTTCCCAATTACCCTAGATGGTGTGACCCTTTCAGTTTGCTCCGATTTTAAGTACCTAGGCTCGCTCATTCAAAACGACGGTAACATTGAATGAGACGTGCAGAACAGATTGAATGCAGCGTGGATGAATAGGCGACAGGTTTCGGGAACAACATGTGACCCACGGATGCCCCTCAAGCTTAAGGGGAAAATTTAAAAAACGGTCATCAGACCTGTCGCAATGTATGGATCAGAATGCTGGACAATGAAAAAGATGGATGAAAGAAAGGTGCATGCAAGTGAGATGCGCTTGCTAAGATGGATGTGTTGTGTGACCAGGTTAGATAAGATCAGGAATGAGTATATAAGAGGAAGTTTGAAATTGGCACCGGTAGTGGATAAGATAAGGAGTGCAAGGTTAGCATGGTATGGGCATGTAATGAGGAGGGAAGACACACACGTCACCAAAAGGGTGATGAATATGAATGTGGACGGATATGTATGCAGAGGAAGGCCGAAAAAGAGATGGATGGATTGCGTGAAGTATGATATGGAAATGAAAGATGTAAATGTAGAATTGACGGCTGATAGGAGTGCGTGGAAGGGGAAAACATGTTGCGCCGACCCTACTTAGCGTGGGATAAGGGCAGGAAAATGATGATGCTATATGGTACAGTATACTTTATACTTTTTTCGCAGTACATAATTACAACATTTTGTGATCAGTGACGTGGTTTTTGACACCTAAGTAGGTACATACTTTAACTCGGTATTAACTATTAAGATAATGTTTTTCTCACTGTAATCTTATCTCGGCCATTCGAAAGACCTAATTAGATTAAGGTATTCTCAGATGCCCAATTAACAAGCTATACGCGCTGTTGGGACGGTGTGCTCAATATTAGGGTTGCCAATTTGTATAACTCAACAATTGACAAAAGCTAGATTAGCCAGACGTTTAGGCAAATGCTATATGCGACAAGTTAAAAGTACAACGTATGTAAAATATTTGGCTAAAATATTTAAATGGCCATGGCAACAATATCAGAACTGACTCTATCCGGACGCTGACAACCCTATCTAGGCGAGACCCAGGGGTTATATAATTAAATTAAGGTCGTCGCCCCTGAGAATGTGTTCATTTAAATGTGTTCCCATTTAAAGATTTCCCGTTAATGAGATTACGCGAAGTGGGAAATATTTTTCATATTATAAAACTGATATTTCTCGTTTAACTTTCGTTTCACCGGTAGATTAAATTATATTGTTTCTTTTACCTAAGAATTTTTAGCCAAGTTTAAAATTTAAAATAAATAATAAAAATAAACCTAATTAACCTAGTAAAAAGTTGTGTCCTAAAAAATAAACACTAAGAAAACAAACAATATTTGCAGCTTTTCCATTAACACTGAAAGTTAACAAAACATTAACAAAAAACAAACAGAAACACAAAGAGGAAAATAAAGTTCAGATCTTGAACGGTTAAGCTAAAGATTGTAAACACTTTTTCAATTAATTTTGTAATTAAGTTTTCTTTGCAAACTATTTTCATTTTGAGGCAAAGTTTGTTTAGTCAGTACAAAAAGAAATGCCCCATGTGGCGAATTTTAAAAAATAACGCGTAGTTAGAGAATATCTAGGAAACGATTTTAAATAACTTGAACAAAAAACATCAGTACACTATTTTATACGTTATTAGCTAATGCCCGCGCGCTTAATCGTGCGCGCGCGTGGAGTTTGGTTTTTATACAAAATTTTAACCCCCCTTAGGCGGCGAATTTTCAAAAATCCTTTCTTAGCAGATGCCTACGTCATTACGACTATCTGTATCCCAAATTTCAGCAAAATCCGTTCAGTAATTTCGGCTGTGCGTTGATAGATTAGTTAGTCAAGTTTGCCTTTTATATATTTAGATAATGCTACTAATTTAAATTTCACTTATGTACCGGTTCGGTACATAAGTGAATATAGTCAAATAAGGTAATATAATGCAATAATATTAATTTCGGTCGAATTTTATCTATTTGTTAACAAAAATATAACCTAAACAGGGTACAATAAATACCTTATCCAAAGTGACTTCTAAACTAAATCTGTGAAAGCTATAAAATCGGAAAACAACTTTACGTAATATCCGAAACATGTTTCTTGCATTATTATCTAATGAAACTATTCCGTTGGATTCCTGGAGGAATAGCGAAATAATCTTTCGTTCAAAGAAACATTTTTATCTCCCTCTCGCTCTCAGAGGATTACACGAAATAAAATTGTAATAAAACTTTCAAATCCGAAATATCGAGACCGCATTTCCTATATTGGAGTATTTTATTTCCTTTTGCGTTATTCCGTTTAATTTTTTTAATATTGTATTGTACAAAATTACAGTGAAAGTGCTAGTTGTGTGTAGGTAAAATATAAAAATTAAATGAATTTGAAATGAAAATAGAGATGAATTATATTATGAAATATTTCGTAAAAATACCTTGAATAAAATATAATTCAAACAAGGTGTACATTGCCATACATTTCGTGACTGACTACCCGGCACCGGCTTCCCGGCAATCGGGACGTGTGCAACGGCACTAATAGACTAGACAACTAATTTTTTTTGGCATAAATGAATATGAGTAAGTTTTTAGTGAACAATGGCTGGGGTCTGCAAATGAAATATCGGATGCGCTAAATTACTTTATTTGAAACCAGTTAAGTTGATGATGGGCAGACGACTGACCATAGATAATACAGATATATATTAGTATAGATGCGCAACTCTAAAATTGAAACTGAGTCTTGCAAAAGTTTCGGAATGTCGTTTTTAGATGGCGTTGTACCGTTTTAGTTACTATCAAACCCGCTAGATGGAAGTAGTACCGCCTGATAATTTTTATTGAACTGAATTATGGACAGAAATTAAGTTTTATCGAAAGTCGTAGACATAACAACGACCAAGTTCCTCTTTAATAGTGGGATATGATTGCTGCATTGTAAAATGTTCGCGAGCCCTTATAAATACGCCTTGAGTTAGCGATAGCGCGATGTAGAAGTCGCTTAGTGGCATCTGTTGTGACAATCCGAAAACTTTCAAACTGTTAGTACCGGACAGTCATTTTTAGATGTCTCTGTACTCTGTTAATTTGTGCATGTATGAGAGTTTCACCCCCCTGCGACTGACTCTCGCAGGAGTTACTTATTATTGCCACGTACATACACACACCGGCATATTTAGCGGAACATAAGATAAAGGTTTAATATCAGTATCATATAAGGTTGCTGGCTGGTTTATACGTCATTTAATTAAAAAAGAAATATTTTCAAATTAAGAAAACAACTGAACATCACATTTTTAATTTTATTCAAATACACTATAGACGTATATTATAGACGAGGCATGTTGAGGCAAAAAGTGTCTCCAGTAAAATGGCCCCAATTTTTAAATTTTGGGGCCATTTTGACAGTTGAGATTTGGCACTTGTGATCTTACCATTTCTACGATTGCTTTATCCAGTCCGCATATAATTCATAAAATGCCGAGTAGTTGCGTAATTAAAGGCTGTAAAAACTATGACAAACGTGTAAAAAAGATATCTCATCACGGGTAATTATCACAATATTGTTTATTACAATTAAAATACTTATGGAATTTTAAATAAATATTCAAAAAATGGCGGCCAACTATGAAAGATAGCACTGGTTATTGTATGCGCAACAGTGAAAAGGTAACTTTGTACGGACGTCATTTTTATAATTGATTTATTAGTACAGAAATAAGAGATTAAGTTTTTTTATTTCAGTACCTAACCAAATCTAACCTTACCCGTCAGTATTCACATTTTTGATTAATTTAAATAAAATGAAACTAAGGTTTACTATTTATCGATTTTTAGATATATTTAAAAATATTATTTACCATCTGGCCTGACAGACGTTGTTCTGTGAATTATGAACTTGAATAAAAAATAACTGTAACTACACTTGAAGGTTGTAAGCGTAGGTTGCTACACCCATAATTCATACCCTACACCTACAACCTACATTGAGACCTACTACATACCTATAGTTAGTAGGTGGTAGGTTGGTAGGTAAACAGTAGTTACCCCACTAAAAACCTACAAGCTACATCTACTAGGTGTAGATCACCTAAAACCTGCACCTACAACAACTACCTACAATGTTCAGGGGCCAGCCGATTTAACATCATGCACTTTTGGAGAAAAAAAGTAATATTTCTGAAATATTACTATGTTACTGGAAGCACCTTTATACCGAGTGATTTCTTAATCCGTTTCAAGAGAAACGGTGTATAATAGTTACACAAAATAGAGTACTTTGGCATACTTAGTTTATTATTTTTTTCTTTTGTTTAACGTGAACATTTGTTGTAAACATCGCAGCAATTCATAGTATTCAAATTACAGATTTCCCAATGATCCAAAGCGCAAAGAGATTTGGACTCGTCTTATTCGAGAACAACGAAATGAGCCTTTTTTATCCTCATTTGAACACTCGAATATGCTCTGCTCATTCTTTGTTCGAAGACATTAATATTTCAGGAAATGGACAAAGAAGGTTGAAAGAGTCGGCTGTGCCGCAATTCCAGGTTGAGGTTTTTAAATCGTGGATATATTTGTCACTCACTAAATCACGATCACTACTAGATTAATAATTATTATAATTTTTTCCCTTTTCCCCTCTGTTTTTCGTTGTTGACAATATTATGAGGTTGTTTAAATCAGTTACGGATATTTTGAGCATTTGATCTACTCTATTACGCCATCTTGATTTCAGAAGATTTTTTCAAATAAATGTGGACTGAAAAATCTGCGGAAAACAAATATCGAAATGTCAAGATGACAAAATATGAAACCTCGACTGCCCCAAACAACCCCAAAAGTGGGGCAGTTTAATTGTGGACACTGTTTACCTCAACACGTCTCGTCTATGCTTTATGATAATGAGAGTAATGTAGTAAGAAATATGAAATATTTAAATTACATTACATACCTGTAAAATTTATATTTGTTTGTAAGCCTTATTGATTTATTGTTGTTAATATTTTAGTAATTCCAGTATTAATGCGAGCTAAACTTATATTACGCCGGACAATTTTTAAAAATTTATTTTGTCAATATAAATATTTAAAAAAATGTATGCGTTGCACGCCCTTACAAAGTTATATCATACGACTAGCGACTGTTCCATCGGAATGGTAAAATCGTAAAATCAACGGGACATCGAAGTTCCGTTGATTTTACATAGATGGCGTAATTTTTTCTTGTATGAAAATTTTTTCGGCTAAATGTACGTGATAGCCTATCTTGAGTTGAAATCTTTGAAATACACCTTATCTGGAGCGAACTTCGAGTATTTCTTCCTTCTGAGTTTGATTTAAAATTTCATTGAAATACTGTTTTTGTTAGTTTTTGTTTAATCGCGTATCTTTTTAGAGTTGAGGACTTAATTATGCCTGACTTAGCCCCAACGGAGATTGCCAGGGCACTCGAAATGCGAAGAAATAGTCAAACCTACGGAGTGATATCCAGAGATCTTCGTCGACCAGTTTCAACGATCCATCGCAGTATCCAACGGTTCAGGGAAACCGGTACTTATGTGAGAAGAGCAGGACAAGGCAGAAAAAGACGCACTTCGAGTAGGGATGATCGTTTCATTCGGCTTCGTGTACGTAAGAACCCCCGTTTGGCGGCCGTCCAAGCGCGACATGAGCTAGAAGCAGTGCGGGGTGTAACCGTAAGTGAGCGTACGGTACGAAGAAGGTTCGAAGAAGCTGGTTTGGGTTCATTTGTGCCCGCCAAGGCTCCAAGGCTCGAGTTAAATCAATCATCGTAGAAACAGGTTAACTTTTGCTAAGGAACATCGACTTTGGAACGCGGACCAATGGAGTAAGGTAGGTATTGTTTAGTGATGAGTGCAGAATTCTCTTAAATTAAGTTAACGGCACGCAAAGAATAAACAGACGCAAAGGAGAACGATACATTCAGACAAATTTTCAAACTACAGTTTCATATGGTAGTGGATCAATAATGGTTTGGGCGGGCATTTTTTTGGGGGCTCGCACAGACTTGGTAGTGATTGACAGAGGGAGTCTGACTGCAGACCGCTATATCAGAGAAGTTTTAGAAGAAAATGTCGTACCGTTTGCCCCATATATCGGTGACGATTTTGTTTTTATGCAGGATAATGCTCGGCCGCATACCGCTCGGGTAACTCAAGCCTATCTTAATGATATGAATATCACTGTTATGGAGTGGCCGGCGAGATCACCGGATATGAACCCAATAGAGCACGTTTGGGACTTACTGAAAAGAAAAGTTAAGTCCAGAATTTCAGCTCCTGCCAACGTGGGTGAGCTGCGAATCGCCGTAGTTGAGGAATGGCGGAGACTATCCCAGGAGACCATCGATAATACATTCTCAGTATGCCTAGATGGGTAGAAACTTTAATAAGAGCACGTGGAGGAAATACGCGATATGAATCACCATTTTTTTCTAATTTAATTAATTGTTATTTTAATATTAATTTTCAATTTTCCCGGTTACATGCAAAGTTCAAAAATATACCATTTTTCACAAATAGCCCTTACTCGCAAAATATGTTCTTAATGTGATCTCATTTTAAATAAAACAAATGAAACTTTAAATAACAAAAAAAATGTAGTAAGTAGATTTTAAAATAAAACCATATTTTTTTTAAATTATGGACCTTTTTTGTGTTCCGTTAAATATGCCGGTGTGTTTATATTGAGCTGACTTTACATTTTACAATTACTAAGAAGTAATAACTCTCCACACCGATGTCGGTGACGGTGGCCGGTTTCATTGAAACCAGGCCAGTTACGCAGGAGTGATTTTTATAGTGCCCAAGTGTGCGCAGTACACAAGAGCACTCTCTCTTCCTTTTACTCTCGTAACCCAGTGGGACGGAAGACCGACACGACTGGCGAGAGATCAGGCGCAGGACCGACTTTTTACATGCCCATCCGACGCATGGATCATCAGGTGATCAGCCTACATTGTCCTAACCAAACTTGGAAACAACATTTTTTGTTGTTCCCTTGTGGGAATCGAACCCACGACCTCCGAGTCGAGAGCCAATGCTCGAACCACCAGACCACGGAGGCTGAGTCTTAGAAGTAACAGTATTTTATATATCAATATTTTCAAAGGTACTGTAATTTGTTCACAAAATTTCGCAAGTCTAGTAAAAACGCTCCATACTAAAATCGTACATAACTAGTGTGACGTCACTATTAGCTAAAAGTGTATAAAATATAAGGCCACAGGAACATAATATTTGTAAATATCTCCGAAATTTGTGCGTTTAAATTCATACTTTCTATTCGAATGTTTTTGCATAGGATTTAGTAAACTAGTGATGTAAGTTTTATACTAATTTAGAAAAAATACTTTTTGTATTTTTTTGATTTAGGTATCTAATTACTAAACACATATTTTATTTTTTTTTTACATTTATCAAGTAGTTTAAATATTTCTAAGTATATAAAATTAAACTGAATATTTTACATGTAGCCGTCTCCCAATTGCAGATAGTAACTTAGCAATTACCCGACAGTCTAGTATTACCAAAGTTAGCGGCACCTGCCATTCAATTCCAAATAATTTGACAAATTCGTACTTTGACTACGTAGTTATACAAATTCCACTAACGATAATGACTGCTAAATGTTTCCACTGAGTATTAATTACAAGAACATATTGGCTTAAGTTAGATGGAATTTCACTATTGAATTCTCGCTGGTTATTTCATTTCTTAGCTTCGCAATGTCAATAACCGAGTCAGCTAAGATGAGTTATAGGCGTACTTATATATAGTTAAAGAAAAGTAATTTAAATAGTATGTTCCTTCTTTAGAAAAAGACGAAATTAGGTCACGATACCTGAATTTAAAAAATAATAATTAATTATTTTAATTAGCAGCTATTAAAAGTGTTTTCCTATTTTTGGCATGGCATTTTGGTATTTATTGTCTATGCTAATATAATAAAGAGGAAAAGTTTGTTTATTTGCATTGAATAGGCTCCGAAGCTACCGGGCCGATTTTTTATAAAAAGGCACAGATGTAGAATACTGAGTAGACTACGAGTAGAGTGAGGACATAGGCTACTTTTTATCGCGGAAAAATGTACAGAAATTAACTTTTGAGCGCACGAAGGCACGGACAACATCTAGTATGTCATAATTTAACTTAGCATACTTATACTTATCAGAATAATATTGAGGCATTATTTTATATTTATTTTATTAAAAAGCAATAAGGTATAGCATATATTCAGTACACTTTTACGAGAATGCATTGAGAACATAGCCAGAGCTGCTTTATTTTAAAGAAGATAACTAATAAAAAATAAGCTGTACATAGAAGTTAATTTTATAAATCTTAGCTAAGCACCTTCAGAGTAATCGTTTAAACATTAAAGCTTTCTAAATTAAGTTTGTCTGCAAACGTTCATTTACTTTTCGTTTAATGTTGCAATTATTTTCAATGCTATAGAGTTTAATGTTTATTGGTTCATTGCCAACAGATGTTCGATATCGAATAAATGACCTCTCTTGACTATATAACTTAGTTTTTAGTATGCCGTAGTTCACATCTCGGAACCTTTATAGTTTCGTCATGTCCGTCTGTCTTTCAGTATTCGGTTACCTTTCAAACGGTGCTCGAAAGATGGATATGCATATTTTATCACGCCAGCTAAGTGTTAAAATAAAATCACGTAAAAAATATTTTTGGGACACCTCCCCTGCACGATCCCCCTGATATATTTTCTCGCGTCTATCCCATAGTATTAATAGATAGGTTTTTACAAACATTGAGAAGTTGCTAAGGCGATTTTTTAATTTAGCTACCTGTTTGTGAGATATTCAACTTCAAATAGATTTTTTTGTCAAAACAGTTCTCCTCCCCCACTCTAAAAGGTAAACGACTAGTTCGAAAAATCTTAAAAAAAAAATTATAATGGTAGTCCATGATTAGACAAATCTATCTAAGCCATTTTACTTCAAAGTTAATCAACTTTGAAGTAAAATGGCTTAGATAACTTTGTTAGGAGTTACAGAGATCTTACTTGGTAATTGGCGCTTACTTGGAAAACTTCGTAAAAACATAACGAAATAATAAGTAAAAAATATTGGTATAATGATAGCCAATTCGTTACGGTGTACTGAAAGGTTTGCCCGTTTAGGTTTACCATTTACCATTTAGTACAGGTCGCGCAACGGTTTATGAGCGCTCAATGAAAGTGGAGGGGGTGGTTCGCGCATGTAACCAATAGCAAAGAATATATGTATATTACTAACGTACCAATAGCTTGTCGGCAGCCACGTTCGGCATGCGTTCGGCGCATCCACACCTCCCCGCCCGAGCCCGCTACCGCCAAACACACCCAAAAACTGACTTCTGCGCATACCCCTCTACTTTTGTCGATAGATCTTAATTCGTTGCGCGACCTATATATAAGTTAAGAGTTCAATAAATCCATTGAGCTTAACCTATCTCTTACTTTTGTACATACATCAAACCACCGTACACTACGTAAGTTTGCATTTACAGCATAAGCTATTTCTACATAAAAGTAAAGTGTAAAGTCAGAAAGTATCATACACCAAGATATTTCCAGACTGCTGACGTGGAGACGGTAACGTAATACAAACACGCGGTATGAATACGAAGCGATACAATGCACGTTTCAATTTATTCTATGTTATTTCACAATTTCAATACAGTGGATATGATCATCAATATATGTATTATATTTTGGAAATACACTACTAGATGGCTATATTTGTCCATTATTATGTAAAATTTTAGTACCTGGGTAAATAGAGCTTTGCTCAGAGTTTTGATGTATTAAAAAAAAGAAATACATAAATATTTATCTGACTAAGATTCGAACCCGAATTTCCGAACAAAGCAAACTGCCAATCGGACTGACATAATAATGTCGAAATTTTTGGTTTATTGTTGCACGACCAAAGAAACTACATAAATAGCTTAAAAATTAACAAAATTAAAATTAGCTCTATGTAACGAAATCATGAAACTCTCTGTAACTACGATAAATAACTCTCTAGTTTAGTTAACTAAGGTTACTATCAATCTTGTTTGACACCACCACCACCGGGCCAGCACCAGCAGCCATATTTTAAGCTAACTTCATGCCAATGAAATATGACGATATCTAGTGATATATGCCGATATCCGATGAAATACACCGATATTAAAACGGTATCCCTGGATTAAGAGTTAAAAGTTTTGGATTTCGGCAGCTATATTGAAAACTGAAGGTTTTTTTAACGGGGTACGGTGGAACTGAAATTTAGTGGCCTATAGTAGTTATTATTTTTATTGTATTATTCTTCTTTCTAAAAACATAACTATTACATATTAAACTAAATAATGTTGGCCAAAATGCTCGCGTGGTAAGTTTATAATTCGTCAAATAAACCTTACAAAATGTATGTATAGCATAAAAAAGTATTAAATATACTTCCCGTTGTCTGGTACCTGCAACACAAGTTCTTTGGATACTTAGCACGGGACCAATTTGACGTGGTATAAATCGTCCATACATATTTTATTATTATTATTTAACAAAAAATCAATTCTGTTCAAGTATTAAAATGCAAATATTATTTACTTAAGCCACAGAATAAATAATAGTGCTAAAGCTAACTATTTTACCTTTACTTATTGTTAAACAATATCACAGTTTTTTTTTAATATTATTTATTAATGGAGGTTTTTTCCTAATGAAAAATATCACCCCCATGAATATTACAGAATAATAAATAGTTACTACGACAATATGGCTGTGAAAAGTGTTGAAGTGTGATAGCAAGATGTATTTTTAAAATATTAATTTATTAGCACCTGTTCTCTGATTAGCCTAGGTATTTCGTCCATTTATTTTTTATTTTTTGAACATATAATATTATTTTGATCCCGAGTATTGTCGGAGAAAAAATATAAAAAATCAATTACCACCTTCTTTTATGTATCTGAGGATAAAATCTAAAGCTAAAAGGCAAAGTCCATTAATTATTAACTCCAAACGTTTAGCTTTTCGCGACTAAATATCCACGGGAACCCAAAACAAATATAAAAATGCGCAATAAAGTTTATTGGACCAGTATAATAGGAGCTCCAACATCTTTAACGCTGCGTGGAAAATCGGCAATATCGGTGTCTAGTTAGGCTAGACATTAAGGTACAGTCGCGTGCACTAATATAGACACATTGACAAATTTGCAATAATATGTCAACGTATCATACTTCAAAAAGATGGATACCATGTTGTATTCATAATGATGTAACCTACAAACTGTTTCAAAATTATGAACACAATTTTTTCATAATAAAGTAAACAACAGTTTGTCAATGAATACTAAACGCCCCCAAAGCTAAAATGATGTATACGTGACAATGTCAATAACATGTAAACATTGTTTTTTCAATATAATGTAAACATTAATTTTGTGTATCCGAAAATGTAAAACACAATTTCATTACAATGTAAACAATAATTGTGTCATTAATATGTATACACTCATAAAAGTTTAGCACTTTTTACTTTTCTGCCAATATGTTTATAATTGTCAAAAAAATGTAATCGGTGTAGGTTGCAAAACAATGTATACATTCTTTTTTTAAGGATAAGGGTTCCTTGAGTATTACGGAACCCTAAAAATGAAACCTACACCTACGACATACATGATAATTACAATTGACTTCTCAGATTAAAAAAACAATGCGTTGTTTTGGTTCTGTTTTTATTATCTACCCTCAACTTTCATAATGTTATAAACTAGAATGAGAGTCGCAGCGGAGTTCATCATTCGCACAACGTTAGTTCTTCTGAGTAGTCTGTGATTCGCACTAATATTTCGGTGATTGCATGTGGTGTTCGTTTGAAATTTGAAAATTATGTATAGAATGGAGAACATTCCTTATAGAATATCTTCCTACGAAAAACATAAAATTATAGTTTTAAAAGAGCATAACTGTTATGTAGTAGTATAATATATAACATATCTTATATATAACATAAGTCCTCTGTTACTAATAACATAGCAAAGGAAATGGTACCCCACAGTGAGTATTATTCCTTAATATTTATTATTAATTAATGTTACTTAATATTGTAGTATTGTTTGCAACAATCCCAATCAGTCTAATTGGGTTTGTTGCAGACTGTGTTGATTATAACATTTTTTTTGTTAGATAGATTATTATCGTTTCTATTTAAGATTTTTCAACATTGTTATAACTTTGGTATTAATTTTTGTTTTCAGACAAATATGGGACAGTTTTAGAGGCAGTTTGAGAGTGGAGATTATAGATCATGAGATCAGGAGATTATAGATAATAGATCATGAGAAAGTATTAAGCAAATATAAGAACGATTATGAAGCAATGGCGAACAAGCTTAGGAAAAATTATTGGGAGAAAGATTTAATGGAGAGTCGAGAGAGAGACATAAGGAGAAAAATTAAACAAGGAAAATTATGATAATATTTTGAGTTAAGTTAAGTTATTTTTAATTATTTTTTATATACGAGGAGTCGAGTTTTAATTTACCATTTTAATTTTGTTAATATTTAATTTTATTTAAGAATATAGAGTTATGAGTTTAGATTGAAAGGACTAGTTATAGAACTAGGTCCTTTGGCGGGGAGAATGTTTAAAACGAGATTTTATAAAACCTTTTTATATTTATTTTTCTATTGTGACAGATTTTAAGTTGATGTTTTACATATAAAATTATTGTTATGTAGAGTTTAGAGTCTGAGAAAATATAGGATTATGAGGATGATAATTTATGAGTTTTAATAAAATATATACATAAGATCTGAGATCATTTGTTCACTGGGTTTTAAGCGATATCTTTATAATAATTTAAAAGTTTTATCTGCTATTTTACCCTCCTAGGGGTTGAATTTTTGAAAACTCTGAAATACGTTTAACTCATTATTTTTTCCATACTCAATTCATGAAAATGTGTCCAAGGAATAAAAAGTTTAATACAAACTTTTATCTCCTATATTTTACCCCCTTGGGAGTTGAATTTTGAAATATATTTTAACTAGCTGATGCTTCTTTAAACAGAAATGCCTACCTATATGTAACAACTTTTTACACATACCAATAGCCTTCAGCACCGCTTACAAGCGGTATTAAATTTACGTATCTATAAATTTGACTTTGGGAGTGAGTACTATTCATTGATACACTCTTGTTTACGTTATTATGACAAAAATGTTTCCCTATTTTTGACTCATATTGTAGTATACATAATATTGAACACAAGATGAGATACATACTATTGAAATTTAGAATGTTTACATATTATTGCAAATTTGTCAATGTGTCTATATTAGTGCACGCGACTGTACGATGAAGGTAATCCGTCATACTCGATATCTGAATCAGATGTGAAATCAACGTCTTTATTAACGTTATTGAATAAAAATATAAGTTATTAAATTAAATATGTATGACTATTCGTACGTAATTTTTTTTACCGATGCTTTTTAATATTATTTTTCTTCCTACAATATGAGAATGCTATGCAGTGTCTCGCTGAAACTTCTTCTTGAATTTCAGCATCGTTGCGTCTTCATTGTCGCATTTTCGTTGGTATTTAATTAAATACCTACAAATAATTGTAATGGAAAGCCGAATATTCTGAAAAACTTAAAATTTTGAAGCCAGGCTATGAGTCAGAAGATGAATTTTATAATTATTTACGATACAAGTTTTATATGTTACTTAAATGGCATAGTTATATTTTGAATAATATATAACAATACAGTTTTAATTTTTATACAAATCGAGCTCGTAACTCCTTTGAGCATTTTTCGCTATTCGATTACCATTCCCAGTTGAAAAATTCACTATGTGCATGTTGACTAAAAAAATATTTTTCCTCTATTCAATGTTAGACAACATGATAATAAACAATATAAAACCAATTTTTGTAAATCCTTAAAAATAACGAAAATTTTGTATATTTTTTTTTTTTCAATTTTAATTTACAATAATAGAAAAAAGAGCGATATATTATTATGTCTGTGACATTACGATGTGCTAGCGCCATCGGCACCGCGACGACGTCACAAGTAGTTTTGCGAGAATTCTTTATTCGCGTCAACTTAAATAACTTTTTACTTTAGATTTATAATTTTAACATTTACAAAGATGTGATTTCGTCCCTAAGCAACATCCCTCTTCTAAGTTACGTTAAAATTAATTCGAGTGTATTTGGGCAGAAATCATTTAAGACGGCGTTTGCCGAAAACGCGAATTAGCCGTAGTTAATTGCGAATGAAAGTGTCGCTTTAAAATAATCACGACGAAAGATAAAGTAAATTCTTATGCTAAATTGAATTGAAAAGAGAATTTCACATTTATTTTTTTGTAGAAATTTACTGATTGAGTATCTGCAAATAAACGTAACTAGACGAGTTACGTTTTTTACATTCTATATGAATATGGAAGCAATCTATGATTTCGTTTTAAAAAGGAGGCAACAAGTAAAAGATTTTTAAAATAGTAAGAGAAAAAATATACAGCGTGTCCCGACACCTATATCGGAGCCTTTAGTGGTAAAAAATATGGAATTTTTTATCGTAAAATTGCCCCTCAAATTTTATTTTTCTCTCACGTTTGTAAAATGGCAGCCATTTTATTTTTTGGTTTCCAAGATTCGGGCTCTCGTACTAATTCGACCACCACTACTCATGTAAATGTCCTAGGAACTTAAAAAAGGTCTCATTTGATAACTTAACATGTGGACAATAATTCACAGTTAAAATGTTTTAATTTTCTTCGAAGAAAAAAACAAAAAAAGGTAATTTAAAAAAAATATATTTTTTTTTCGGTGATTTTTTTTAAATTATTTGCTTTTTGTGGAAAATCTAGGCCATTGACCTGCTTGTTTTTTGTTCTTAAACGATAGAAGAGGACGTTTGCTAAAATAAAATACAAACCTCTTTACTCTCAGTGCAATAGTTTAGAAGTTATAACAATTTGTTGGTATCATCACCGGCAGGGGGCCAGCCAGTCGTCTTTTTCAAATCGTTTTAACTACTAAACTATTGGACTGAGAGTAAAGGAGTTTCGTATTTTATTTTAGCAAACGTCCTCTTCTATCGTTGTAGAACAAATAATAAGTAGTTATAACAATTTGAAAAAGACGACTGGCTGGCCCCTGTCTGAGATGATACCAACAAATTGTTATAACTTCTAAACTATTGCACTGAGAGTAAAGGGGTTTGTATTTTATTTTAGCAAACGTCCTCTTCTATCGTTTTAGAACAAAAAACAAGCAGGTTAATTGCCTAGATTTTTCACAAAAAGCAAATAATTTAAAAAATTCACCGAAAAAAAATTATATATTTTTTTAAATTACCTTTTTTTGTTTTTTGCTTCAAAGAAAATTAAAACATTTTAACAGTGAATTATTGTCCACATGTTAAGTTATCAAATGAGACCGTTTTTATGTTCCTAGGACATTTACATGAGTAGTGGTGGTCGAATTAGTACGAGAGCCTGAATCTTGGTAACCAAAAAATAAAATGGCTGCCATTTTACAAACGTGAGAGAAAAATAAAATTTGAGAGGCAATTTGTCGATAAAAAATTCCATATTTTTTACCACTAAAGGCTCCGATATAGGTGTCGGGACACGCTGTATATCGGCATCGAATAAGCTCCGAAACTACTAGATCGATTTTGATGAAATTTGTCACAGATATAAAGTAGATCACGGGGAAGGACATAGGCTACTTTTAATCGCGGCATAATGTACGGTTCCCGTGAAATTTTCTTTTATAATTACATCGAAAAAGTTTTTTAATTTCAGTTTTCTGCGAGGCCCTGGAATCAGTGTGACCAAACGCTGATTGGAAAGCTGGCCTGTGCGTACTGATAATGGCTATCAGTGATGACATTGGAACAACGGTGATTTTTAATACGGAAAAAATTTAAGCTATGTTTGGATAGCATTTTCATTTTAGAACTATATCTACATGGCCCTTGAGAAATGTAGATAGTAGATACGTTTCCTATCCTCCGCAGAAATATTTTTCTATTCCAATACGTATTTTTATAGACTAGCGCTTTATTTTTTGTTATTGTTGTGATATAAGAGCGTTTTCACATGTAAGTAGTTTGTAACGTAACCACTATATTAAACCCTCGTTTATTTTACTGTCCCCAAGCAAAAATCTTAAACAGAAAGAAGTAAGCTACAATAAACAGGAATCTTAATAGAGCGTTTTACCTTACAATAAAACTTACCTATTATTTTTCCTGAGATATCCGGAATCCATCTTGAGTCAAGCACCCGTCTTTCTGTCGATTTCCGGCTACTTACCTCCCTCCACGTACGGCAGTTGGCGCTAGTGTCGTAGGTTTGAGACGGTTGCGCGCCTAACTGACTTTCTTCATTATGGAGCTCGAGATGCACCAGGTAGGGATTACCTGGATTCCGGATATCTCAGGAAAAATAATAGGTAAGTTTTATTGTAACGTAAAACTCTCTATTATTTGTTCCGTCTTCGATATCCGGAATCCATCTTGAGTGATGTGTTTGTTATCTCCTGGTACACATACTGCAAATTTAAAGAATTTGAAAATGATGCCATAATGTGTTATTTGAATACATCATTTAATATTAATTAGACTTAATCACATCAATTCAAAAATTTTACTTAGGTCCAAAACAATTAAAAATAAGAAAGAAAAAGCCTTTCTCGCATTGATCAATATTGGATTACATCAATCCACCCGAGATCAGCCAGGCCTCCAAGTTGATTGATTCTACTGCAGGAGGGCGCTTGCCTGTGACCGTGTCGATCAGTACATTGCGTAGATTCGGGATTGAGTGTGGTGTCTGTAACGCTCGACGTTGTAAGTCACTTCGCCAAAAAAAAACTTTGTTCCACTTGGGTACTATGAGAATGTATCGACCGATTGCCGTGTTCAAGTGAGCTAATACTTGCGGAATTAGGTTTGGTGGTGGAAACAGCCACGCTAGATCAAACCTCCACTGGCGACTCAAGGCATTGTAGAACTGTGCTCGGCGGTCCCGTAGATCTAGTGTCGCATAGCTCGGGACTACGTGGGCTGTCGCGGACGCAAAGAGATCGATTTGTGGCATCCCCCACATATGAAAGAGCATCGAAGTCGCTGCTTCTGTCAAATGCCATTCTGGGCATTTCTTCCCTCGAGACAGCGCGTCTACGTCTCCGTTAAATTTTCCCGGGAAGTACTGTGCTGTCAAAGATACATTTAACTCGTCCAATAGCGAAAGAAGTTGTTGTGTCAGTTGCAGTAACTTTTTGGATTTCGTACCACCTTCCTTGTTAATGTAGGCAACTACAGTGCGATTGTCCGTCTGTAATAATACTTGTGCATTCTGTAGTTGATGGCTCTCTTGGGCTACCGCTGCGTGAACGGCATACAGCTCTTTCAGGTTTACGTGCCAATATTTTTGATCCTGCTTCCACCTTCCTGCCATCTTCTTTTCTCCAAGCTGCGCACCCCAACCGATGTTGGACGCGTCGGTCGTTAGGAAGTGAGTTATCGGGTTCGAGTGTATCGGTAATGTCCCATCTGCTTCCTTTATCCACCAAACCATCTCCTGTAGCGCAGGGTCAGGTATAGGAGATTTTCGGTATGGATGTTTGGTGGACAGACGTCGACTGTAATATTGCAGTGTTCGACAGTGTAGACGACCTCGGCGAACGACGAATGTGGCGAAGTTGAGTCTTCCCATTAGGGACTGGGCCTGTCTGAGAGACCAACTGCCAACCGAAATTTGGTGCTAAAGTGCCCTGCGTAGCGTTAGGCACTTGGGCTCCGACAAGGACCTCGTATTGTGAGTGGTGTCCCAAGTGACGCCCAGAAATTCTAGGCGTTGCGTCGGAGCCAGCACACTTTTCTCCCAGTTCACCATCCAACCGAGTAGCTTCATCGTGGCGATGGTAAAAGCTACTTGCTCGGTCAAATGGTCGACGGACTGATGGGCTAGGAGGAAGTCGTCCAGATAGACCACACACCTGATGCCGTGAGACCTGAGGTATTCGGCGACCCAATTGGTTAAGGTAGCAAGCGTTCGTGGTGCTAACGCCAGACCAAAGGGTAGGCAGGTCATTTGGAGCAGTGTGCCTTCGTAGCTCATCCTCAGGAACCGACGGTGCTTCTCGGCAATGCTCAGATGAAAGTACGCTTGGCTTAGGTCTAGCTTCGCCATCCAGTCTCCTTTCTGCAAGAAACTCGGTACTCTAAAGTGGCTGAAAAGTTGAAAGGGCTTTATTTCCAGAAACTGGTTGAGCGTCTTCAGATTGAAAATCGGCCGAAAGCTGTTGTCCGGTTTAGGCACTAGAAAGAAGGTCGACACATAGCTGGGAGTGACCTCAGCCCTCTCTTAGATTCCTTGTTTCAGCATGCTCTGAATTTGTTGTGACATATCGAAGCTCTTTTTGGTCTCGTATGCTTTCAAAACCGTCTTTCCCGGATAAATCAAAGGTGGTTTTCGAATGAACGGTATTAAAACCCCTTTCAAAAGTTGACAAATGTGATCCGGTGCTCCTAACCTTTCCCAAACACGCTGATATTTCACGAGACAGCCTCCTCGAAATTTCGGCCAGTCATTAGTGATATCGGTTACTTGGTGAACTTGCTTTTGTTTGCGGTTTAATTCTGCTATCGCGCTTGTTTTTATAGTTTGATGCATATACAGCTCGTTTATTAGATGGTTGTTCCGATTTTCGATTGTTTGGTTTTGATTTGTTGTACGATCGAAAAAACGTGTCGGACTGTTTATGATTAGCAAAGCTAGTAGCAGAATAATGAACAGGTGCAGCGAGTCCCGTGTAACGGTTATGTGTGGATGGACCTGCCATGGGAGCGAGCTTATCGGCCCCCCCAATTTTTTGGAGGTACGAGGATAAAATGTCTTTATCGAATAAAAATTCTCCATCTGGAGGAATTTTTTGTAACGCACTGCTGTGATATTCTTCAGGTATTTGTCTCAACACTGCTTCTCTACGCGCGTTAATATAATCGGCCCGTCGGCCGCATACAATTTGTAAAATATCGTCCGAAACTTTTGTGTAACCGGAATCCTTATTAAACAATAGGGTATTTTCCAAGTTTTTGAAAAGTATGTTAAATTGTTCCTAATACCAAAATACACTAGTAGTTTGAACCATTATTTGTGAATTTCTTTCTTTTCCTTGCAAATTAGCCTAAAAGTTTAAATTAATATTATAGGCGCGAAAACGCTATAATGAGTTGTCATGACGTCACATTCTTGTAACATTGTAACTGTCAAGTGTCAAGTGTCAAATTACACTGAAAATACAAAATCCCAGAATACCTACTATTTACGTTTATAAATAAATGTTTTAAGCCTATTAAAAATGCCTTATAAATGGTGCGTAGTGCCAAAATGCACTAATACGTCTATTAAAACACAGGGGAAAATCTTTGTGACCATACCAAAGAACACTGAAATGCGGAAAAAGTGGCTATTACTCGCTGACGCATTACGTTAATGATTCTGATGCTGGCTATTCTTTACGGAAATCGGGAGGCCATTAATAAAAGAAGAAGAAGTAAGAATATGACGTCACATTCCAATCTCGTGCGTTTTTAGTCACGTGGTCAAACGTGAAAAATTCATAATTTTATTTTTGATATTTTATAAAAATCATACATATTTTTGTGTAAAAAGTTGGTTAAATTGGTTTAAATTAATGTTTAGCGATAAAATATCAACAATCTGATGTATATTTTCATCATAGGATATTACCCTATTGTTCAATTTTATCAAACAAAGATGTAGGAGTTAATTTTTTTTTTTTTTCACTATCCGTGGCCCAATTTATCAACGACTGTAAATTACTACGCAACTCGTCCTTTTGGTTTAAAATAGCATTTGAAATCGAAGCAAAACTACGTTCGGTTAAATAGAGGCGCAATGACCTTTCGTCCGTAGCCGATGGGGCGAAACGCCTGAGTTCGTCGTTAACGTTCATCTCGATAAAGCCCGGAACAGTAGCATATTTCTTTTGAGCGTCCGAAAAACGAATACAATTCCAGTCACTACTCTTAAATTTTTGTAAATCAAAAATGTTCTTATAATGTTCGTCATTCGATTTTGGAAACAAAGGATCTTTCACTGTAGTGGATAGATCAGACAAATTTAACACTTGCGCAGGCTTTTGCGGCGGCTGCAACTCGAGAGTATTGTTCGAAACCTTGGCGGGAATGTTTATCGAACTACCGCCCATTACGTTTATGTCCGACGCATGCAATCGCGTATCACTATAACTACACGCAATTAAGTTAGTCAGAATTCAGATACGAAACTTGTTGCGATAAATGTTTAAATTGTTCATTACTCACATGGCGGGAACGTTTACTTACGGCGCGGAAACGTTTGTTTCCGCGTGGGTCCGAATCGACCCTATGCTCCAAAGACGACGATGACGATGAATTGTCCGTAGATTCTCTCGAACGGGAAGACTTCCTCTTACGCGGAGTGGAATCCTTTGACTGGCTCATGATTTCATCTTCCAGTGGAAGGAGATGCTACATTTATCGCGAAGTAAAATTACGAACACGTGTTCGGCAAAGAAAATCTTTAATCGCGAAAATTTATTTTTAACTGCTAAATACTAAATATGACTTCACACTTTTTATTATTTAACATTTCTTTCAAATTAAATTATATTAAACTGTAGCAATTAGCAAAATTTACGTAACAAAAAAAAATTTTTTCCGATATTCACGACAAGAAAAACGACGCCATAATGAAGAAAGTCAGTTAGGCGCGCAACCGTCTCAAACCTACGACACTAGCGCCAACTGCCGTACGTGGAGGGAGGTAAGTAGCCGGAAATCGACAGAAAGACGGGTGCTTGACTCAAGATGGATTCCGGATATCGAAGACGGAACAAATAATTTAAATACTATCTTCAATTATAGTGCATTAGGAGTCCTAACTCCTAAAGGAGTAACAAATATCTAGGAATTCTAGGGGAATAATCTGCTCGTTGTAAATTGCCAGACTCAGCGGAATTCTTACTTCACGACCTGCCACAGTGATTTATAGTTTCCAATTCAGATGCTCAGCCAATCGCGGAGGCAACAGATTTGCGACAGTACACGGTAGTAGTTAGGTAATTCAAGTATCAACGTACCTTAAGTTACAATTTAGGCGTAATTCCTTAGCAGTATTGCGTAGTAGGTACCTTAAGTTACAATTTAGGCGTAATTCCAAAGCTTTCAAATATTCGTCAAGTTATGTACCTACATCTTTTATTGAGTGACTTTGCTATAAGTACTTACCTATATCTTGATATGTTTTGTAGCATTGTATTATATCTGATGTGTAGTCTGTAGTAATAACGATAAAAAAAAAAGACATTTTTTATGCAATGGACGTCCAGGAAACGAACAGACGGTAAGTGGTTATCACCCCCCGTGGACACTCATAACACCACATTTGTACTGCGCACTTACCTTCCTGGGCCTCAAAATCCCCAGCCCACTTACCTCATTTACTCGGCGATGCACAATTCAAGTGTTCTGGTCTTATCCGGTCGATCCTGCCCATTCGTGCCGAAGCATGCCTCTCACAAAATATAAATCATAAATCGTACTGCTTTAGAATTAAATTTGTTGACGTACTGACAGCAGCGCTATCTACCGGGTCCAATTGCAAATTTTAACCATTCAGAAAACTTCTTGGCTCATGCACAACAATTTTGCTAAAGATCATCACTAGAGATGTGATAAACGGCTTAAAATCAAAAGTTAACTTATTCGTTATTGAATATTCAAAAGCAATTTATGTTAACTGCTTATCTACTTATCTACTTATTGCCACTTATAATGCTTTTTGCGCTTATGTTACGGTTTTCGATCGCTAAAACTGATTTCAATGAACTTTCCTTCGTACTTTGCAGGCTTAGGACTGTCTGAAATCTGAATAATATTAATACGAATTATTGCGTAACGTGATTTCGTCAACCCGCAAAGCGCAACTAACAAAAAGTGAATAAACATGAAAAAGCATATAAGTTATAAGTACAAAAAATAAGCCGTTTAAATAAGTGATGAGCTACATTAAAGAATTTTCACTCTTATTGCGCTGTCATAAGAACTATTTTGCTCATATCACACTTATGGCTTAATGACTATAAACGATATAATCGATAAGTATAAGCGTTAAACGCTTACGTTTATAAACGACTTTTCAACTTATTTATAAAAGCACGCTTTTTTAAACGCTTTTCGTTTAAACAGCCATCTCTAATCATCACATGATATTCAAATATCATGTGATGATCTTTAGCAAAGTTGCATAGTATAGTTTACGATTCTTTTAATACGCACAGACAAATATTCATTTTTATAAGAATAAAAGATGAAATAAAGTACCAAAGAGTGACCACAGATTATATAAGTCATGCGAAGAACTTCTCAAACAAACCCTAAAAGTTCTTGCACGTGAAAAGTACCTAGTACTCTAAACTGTAAAGTATGACACACGGGCGACACCTGAATTATTAAAAAGTACAGTCAACGGCAAAACTAGTTAATAGTTTCTTACTTTGGTGTAAGAGTTGTTACTTTATACATATTTTTATGATTTAACTATATTATGTAACTTTGAAGAAATGATACACTGATATTTTTTTTCTTTTTTTATAAATAGAAAAGCATTTCAAATTTAAAATACACTAATCTTTTTTTTTTTTTTTGATCGAATATACTATTATAATCAACTAGATGTTTCCCGCGACTTCGTTCGCGCAACAAATAATCCCGCGAGAACTACATTTTTAAAAGTAATAAAAAAAGTAGGCTATGTCCTTCCCCGTGGTCTACTCTATATCTGTACCAAATTTAATCAAAATCGGCACATTAGTTTCGATATACATGCACACTGTTTTATGCCTCAGCCAGGATGTCCAGAATGTCTTGGAACTAACATTTTGGTAATAAGAATAAGCGCTAAATGAGCTACTTAAGAGAAACTTAAAAACCTAAGGTTCTATAAAAGGTCTAGGCTATACCACATCTTATAATCCTCGATTGGGCCCACAATTTTAGAGCTTAAAGTGACATAATAGTTGTAGAAAAGTGATAAAAAGGTGGGAATAAAGAGTTAAAATAGTGCTATTGAAGTAGTATTCACCATTTTAGGTGTATTATAAGCTATACACAAGTTACAACTACACCCTTTAGTAAAAATAATTTATAAAATTCACTCAATTAGCTTTTCTAACAACATATGAGTGCTCCTACGATACTATTTATAGCTCGATTGTATATTGTGCATAATAAGTCGTAATAATACATCACCCAAAGTTTTTTTACTCTACGTTTCTATTACCGTCAAAAATGATAAAATATAATAGCAGTGCGCATATTCGTGGCCAACAATCATGGCCGACATCAATTAATAATTTTATACACTATCGGTTTCATAATTATGAATTCTCCCTGCGGTGATAAGTATTCTGTGATAATATATACTAGTTTTCATCTCAATTTTGAAGCGCCTCAAAAATAAACAACAGTTCATATTATTAGGTAAAATAAATCAGTGCCACGGCATTTTTTTTATTTTAGTTGTGGTTGTAAATAACAATTCTCAGTACGTCTATGTATATTTTAATTGAAAACAGTAAATAATGTAAATCAATAAGTCGGAAAATAATATTTTGACCATAAATTTACTTTTAAAATTTTATAGGTTATGTTTATTTAATGGCGTAAAATCTACATTACCTAAGGTTCCTAATAAATAACTCTTTTATTCCTAACGCAGTGTTAAAAAACTATAGCTAGCTTTTTAATGCCACTTGGACTGTTATAATGTGGGAGTAAATCCTATTATACAACCTGTAATGATTTAAAGGTGGTTTCTGACTCTAGATGCTCTAGCTCTATAATACCTATAGTTATCACTTCTTTAACTTCTATAGCTCTATAATACAAATAGTTATCACTACTATAACTTTCTTTTAGCTCTTAGGGCTCCATAGAACTCGTTAGGTGGTACAAGGTATTGACTAACTCTATTTAAGAACTTTAACCGTTTGTAAGTATTAGCAGACACCTTACAATTGGTGCTATAGTGTTTCACGTTTCCTAAAGATGTAAGAGTAAGTTATACAAAAGTTCTGATAAACTCCAAGTTAGCACCTTAAGTTATATATTTTTCCTTTATTTCTATTATGCCTCTTGAAACTTTAATTATTTATTCCTAACGCCGCAGTAGAGTTCAAAGCTATTGTCAGAGCTCTTATATGTCGTTTATAATACTTTAAGTGTCAAAAAAGGTTTCCCTTAGCGCCAAAATGTTAGTCGGGTATTTTTCATATGTTACCGTGGAGATATAAATGATACAATCTATAGCGTTCCACTTTATTCATACATGTGCGATAGATACACACAACTCATATAACAGAGAGAACTACCAATACATGTCTACGCTGTACAGCGTACATTGCATTTCGGTTAAGTAAAATAAACTATCATAAGCTTCAAAGTGACGTTGGGGATTTTGGCATTGACATAACATATTCATAAATAATATTGTAATGTTATGCAACAATCAAATCAAACAAACAAGAATTTCTTTCCTCTTTGTAAAAATAGTACAGAAATATTCTTATAGTAGCTTTTGACCGCGGCATCGCTCGCATTAATACTCCCACGGGAACACTTTACTTTTTCGGGAGAAAAAGCCTATGTTTTAATCCAGAGACTTAACTACTACCATACCAAATTTCATCAAAATCTGTTCAAAAACTACTGATGGATGGATATTTACAAACATCTATCCATCCTCACAAACTTTCATATTTATAATAGTGGTAGGATGCAAATAAAAACTAAAATGCAAATAAAACAATAATAATATGATCTTAAAATATTACATAATATAATTATATTATTGATATTATTATTGAGTTTAAATTCCATCTGGTAAAGTCTTTTGCTATTGACTGTACATACATTCGCTCGCAGTCATGTACTCACGTAAGAGCACTCGCATTCATTCACAGTTATAAACTGCACTTTATTCGCGCTGCTATTTTCAAAAGTGGATAAAATTTTAGGATATGCCCTTAACTGTTCATTTGTGACTTTGTACCTTAAGCTCATAAATTTAAGGTAAACTTTTGAATACCTCCAGGACGCGAATAGTGTAAAAGTATTTGATATGTATTGCTTGTAGTAAAAGTGTGGCTAGTGTGCTGTTGAAGATAAACTTACATAAAATGACTTGAACAACTTCATAGCTTTCAAATTTTATTACTAGACTAGCTAATGCCCGCAACTTCGTTTGCATAGAATTAACAGATACGGAACCCAATTTTTTGATACTGAACCCTAAAATAAAAGTAGCCTATGTTAGACCTTATAACATCAGCTATCTGCCAGTGAAAGTCCCGTGAAAATAGGTCCAGCCATTTCATAGATTAGCCGGAATAAACAGACAGACGGACAGATAAAAAATAAAAATGTTATCGACAAATGAGGGTTGAATATTAACAATACAGTACCTGTTAATATCGCTAATAAACAATAGGGGTTGGTGTTAGAAGACTTAGAAGGGTGAAGGGAAATTTCAGACTGAGTATCTATATGTATTTTTAATGCCAAATTATAATACAATGAAAAAAAAATGTTAAAAAATATTTTTGGTTGGGTCAACCCTATCACTTTGGGGGAGTAAAAAATAGTTCCGTAGTTCACGTCTCGGAACCTTTATGGTTTCGTCATGTCCGTTTGTCTTCGGCTTACCGTCAAAACGGTTAGTGCTAAGAAGATGAAACTTTGCATTGATAATTCCCCACACCGATTTCGGTAACGGTGGCCGGTTTCATTGAAACCAAGCCAGTTACACAGGAGTAATTTTATAGTGCTCAAGTATGTGCACAGTACACGAGAGCTCTCTCTTCCTTTACTCTCATAACCCAGTGGACGGACATCCGACACGACTGGCGAGAGATCAGGCGCAGGTCCGACTTTTTACATGCCCATCCGACGCATGGATCATCTCTCTTATCAGACAATCGGTTGATCAGCCTGCATTGTCCTAACCAAAGTTGAAAACATTTTTTGTTGTTCAATGCGGGAATCGAACCCACGACCTCCGAGTCGAGAGCCGAGCTCTAACCACTAGACCACGGTAATAATACCTCAGTAGCCTCGACAATGTTATATTTTTTTAAATAATATCTATGGACGCTTCACACCAAGTCAATCTGGCCCCGTGCTAAGTATCCGAAGAACTTGTGTTACAGGTACCAGAAAACGGGAAGTATATATTTAATACTTTAATACTATACATATATTTAAGATTTTTATTATATTATTACACATATTTAATATACATCCATGAACACAGAAAAACTTTTTGTTCCTTCGGCGGGATTTGAACTCGCGACCCCCGGCTTAAGCACCAACGCGCTGAACCACTGAGCCACAGAGGTCGTCTGTGGCTCAGTGGTTCAGCCATTATAATTAGGCTTGTTATCAGCAAGCGTAAGAAATAAGAATATGAATTGAGATAAACATCCATAAATCCACCATCCGTAAAATAACAAGATCCAGCTCGAAGGACCAAGTCGGACAGCACGTAATCGATTTTGAAGTACAAACAAATGGCGGCACAGCTCCGAGCTATTTGCTCCTCGGCTTGAGGAATAGCCAAGACGCCGTAACGAATCTGCCCACGTTCTACGTTTAATCAATTATTATTTGCTTCCATGGCTCCAGCAATATATGCACATATACTTACATGTACATCTTAGTGTTTTTTCACGCATTTTGTTGTAAAAATCAATATTAACTAATATTGCTTTACTTTGACTAATACATGAAATTATTACTATTTTACCTCATACAGTTTGCCAAGACGTTCAAATCCTTACCATATATGTAGTAAATAATAATGAGAGCCTATTTTTTATTATTTAGGATGTTGTATCACTCATATTGAAAGCAGCGTTTATTAATATAATTTTCATTTTACCATAAATGTACATTAAATAGACCCTGATCCTACCTAAATGAAATAGTGTCCTGTGTGCTTAGTGCGAGTTTTTATCACTACTCGACATGAAAAAGTAAACTACAATTTGTATGGTATCGAAACAACGCCCCTAGTGGCAAAAATAGGAAACATAATTAGCGAGTGTGAGTTTTGTGGATTTTAACTAATCGAGCGTCGTCTCACACTCACGTTCGAATGTGGGTGTTTCGGCGCTTTGATTGGTTGTTTCAAAAGTCTTGCTAGTGCCAGTTGCCCATTTTGACATTCGAATAGTAAATTTGTGTTAACGACGTCGAAAAGTTGTCACCCCGCGCTCACTTCCAATTTCTCAGTGACTAGGTAGTGAATTGCGGTGAAAGCATTTATAAAAGAACATTTTAGCAATTAATTTGCTATGGTAGGACGTTTTTTTCGCGTGGAGGATGTTTGTGGCTGCTCAATCTCAAGACAACCGCAATTTTAATGCAAAACGCGAAGCGTGCATCTTTCGATCGTTTATTGGACATTATTGTTTACCGATTGTCACACTTACTGTTCCATGAATGTTATTATAGTATCAAATTGAGAAAAACTTGTTTTCATCATTTTTAAGTTTAAATACAATTTATTATATAAACGAAATGTAAAATTGTGTAAAATGCTTTGCAAATAAAATTCAAAATTTCGGCGACTTATGTCAGTGTCACAAACAATAACACTCGATATAACCCTTTGATATAACCCGTCACAATCTTCATGACAGCAGCTTCATAACAAAATAATACAGTGAAAATGACATTCAATTTGGACGGTTAATCTCACAGTGAAGTCGTGCTACCAATATAACAAAAATAATAAAGCGTACTCTCGGCGAAGAAACGCGTTCGATTAGTTACATTGGATAATGACTCGCACTCGTTAGCTTTTAATTTTCGATTCGATTTGCGCTAACTCGATTTACAAGGTAGTAAAGTAATCGAAAAAATTTGTGGGACTCACACTCAGCACACTGAATATAGAAAGTGATATTACTCACCGTGTGTGTAACATCACTTTGACTATAATGTCACTTGCCTATGGTACACGAAGAAAATAAATTAGATCCTGGCTATTTCGTAGAGTTGGTCGTTTGGTATGAAATCGAATCAGCGAGTTTTGTTATTATTCTAATTTGTTCAGAGGATCTTGCGTAAAAGAGTAACAAAACTACATTCTATCATCCTCACAAACTTTGGCATAAATCAACATATCACACACCATTATATTTACGCATAAACCATTGTCACAGAATCACAACTTACAAGGGTAGTTTTTATTTAAAAACTTGAAAGAAATTACACGACTAAGTACTAATCTAGTAAGTCCCAAGCGTGATCGATAAATAATGTGAGGACGATGAATATAAATTTGTCACGTAACATATGAACAAAAATTTGCGGGTAGTCTGAAAAAAATACATCTTCATTTAGAGCAGAGGTCCCCAAACTTATTTCATCTAACGCCCACTTTGAAAAGCAGTTATTTTGTAGCGCCCCCCATTTTTTTTTACCTTTAAAACCTCAAGAACATATTCGTCTCGCTTGGAAAGTATCTTTTGTCGATTCAAAATTAACCAATATAAAACATTGGACACTAATAATACTACTCAAATCCGCACCCTTTATTTTGCTGGGCCCTTTACCGCCCCCCTCTAGGCCTCCATCGTCCACAAAGGAGCGTTATCACCCACTTTGGAAAATACTGATTTAGAGTAACTAGCAACTGATTAATGTGTCTGTAAACGATATATTTTTATATCGTTCGACACTAAATAATTGGAATGATGTTCGCCTAAAATCTTTTGGCGATATTAAGGGGAATATTGAATAACATGTTTTGTTTGATAAAGGGTGGCCGGTATGAAACGTGATTTATTAAAATGAAAGGTTACAATGTTGTATGCCTCGAATATATCCAGAATATTAATTTCAGAGAGAATGTATCGCTATATTTTATACTGAAGCTGTAATCTAAAACGTGGTTTGAGCGACTTTATTTTCGTAGAAACATAACATAACATAATAAACATAATCATAATTCGTATAAACATACATTACTTTTTTAAGTTGGTATGGTAAGTAAAATCCGAAGCTATAAGGAATAGCGAAAAATGCTGAAAGGAGTTGCGAGCCCGATTTTGATAAGAACTAAAACTGCAACATTCGATTTTTGATAAATCAATTTCTCTAGGCGGGAATCGACAAAAAAATACATACTCTGTATTAATACACCATTCGATAGCTATAATTGTCCAGCAGTTTCAGAGATTAGCCGAAACAAACAGATAGACAGACAGATGTAAATCTATCTATTTATCTATACATATAAAAGGCAAAGCTTATTGACTCATTCAACACACTGGCCAAACCCTCAAGGCTAGAAATTTGAAATTATGCATACGTATTTTTCTTTTCATAATATGACCTAGGCATCCACTAAGGAAGGATTTTACAAAATTCAAGGGGAGGAAAATAGGTGATAAAAGTTTGTATGAAACTTTTGATTCCTTGATTTGATTTGACATTTCGTATGAATTAATACGGAAAATTTTTGAGTTAGATACGTATTTCAGCGTTTTCTAAAATTCAGTCCCTAGGTGGGTAAAAAAGGCGATGAAAGTTTAAAACCTTCATCACCTATTTTACCCACATTCCTATTTTCAAGTGGGCGAAGCCGCGGGCAATTAATGCTAGTTTTGTATATTTGTATAGATAAACATATATTTATACATATCCAATATCCATGACGCAGGAATATTGAAAACTTTTTGTTCCCTCGGTGGCATTCGATCCCACGACCTTCGGCTTGAGCGCCGACACGTTAACCACTGCTCTATAGAGGCTGTCCAATAAACATCAAATATTATAGTAACGCACTGCCGTAGCTACCAGGTAGTTGATTATAATGGTTGAATATGTAGGTGTAGGTACAGCCGATTCCTTCTCACATTACGAAACCCGTACACAACTATTGTAGAGATCGATAATGATGATAGAGAACATCAGTTGAATGTCTGGTTAGAAACGATGATTCAAAGAAAAGTTAGTGAATATCTCTTGCCTGATCGGCAATTTATCTGACCTATTTCCACAGAACTTACCGTTTGGCTGAGAGATGCAAAAACTAAATTTATTTTTTACACGTGTGGGATCTTGGGATTTTCCAAATCTTATTTGCAAGATACGAAGGTTTTCGAAGGTAAATTTTCTAATTTTTCATTGGAGGTTTCAAGCAAGGTATTGTAATTCTGCGGTGCCTAAAAATAAGCATTTAAATGAAATTGGATATTTTAACGCAATTTTTCAGTAAGATTTTTAGGTCATTTGGGTAATGAAAAAAAAAACGATAGGTTCTCGTTAAATATTATATGCCCCTCGTAATATCGGGTATTTGGATTAAACAGTTAAAACATACAATTAATATCTTTTCATAATTTAATTTTGCTGTAGTACCTATAGGTATATTATATAAAATGAAAACTAAAATTAGTAAAAAATGAATTTATTGGACACGTTTTAACTTATGACAACTAGTTCACATATTTACAAATAAATACAATAGAATATATACAACAATAATCTTTTCTTTTTCAGAAAATTATGAAGTACAGTCAACAACATAATCTTAGTCAATTTTTATTGAATAATCCTGTTTAAAAGAGGTAAACATGGCTAAGTTACATAAAAGGTAATGAGTTACATTCATAACATTTTTTTTTAATATTTGGCACATTCAAGAATTTACATTAAATGATTGTAATTTGTACCTAATTCACATTTAATATTACGTTACGAAACCGAGCAACATTTTAATATTAGAACATACAAAAGAAAATTGTATTTTATAAATATTAAACATGTTTTTCTTACTAAAAGATAACACAATGTTTTTTACCGTAGCATCAAATGACATTGTTAAAAGTTTCGAAATAAAATATGTATTTAACACGGTTTTGTTACTTTATCAGTATTTCTTTTATTGTTTAGGAACTAACATGTTTAATTTATTTAGGTTGTCTGAAGAAAACTGCTATAAACAGTAGGACCTGTTTGTACAGTTCCTATAGTTTTGTAAAATTATTAAGTGCTTTTAATATGAGAGTGCAAGTAATGAGTTTTCTATTCTATTCTTTTCATGCATTTTTGAGCAATTTATTATATTATATCTTATTCGTGTAACATTACAAGCATAATTATCTAAATATCTGAAATTTTTAACTACAAAACTATTAAAAAAAATAGTTAATTCACTTTTACATACACCTAGCGTTTTTTTACTTAGAAGGATTTTTTACAAAGTATCAACGAGTGGGCAGGATTTTGTACACACTTTATTTTTGGTATTAATTCATAGATCATTCTAATAATATAATTTTGCTAAAAAGTCGCCCCGTGCGAGTTTCCCAACCGGTAGTAGGCATCATTTAGGACAATCCAATAAGTGTTATTTAAGAACCTACATGGAAGTTAAAGTTTGAGTTTGAGAATTGTGTAGAAAAAAGTTATGGAAACGTAAATGATAGACCTATTGATATGTTGTTTGTCCGTAAAATTAAGTACAGCGGGTCTAAAAAGGCCACTTACGCAATATCATCGCAATATTACTATTTGACACTAAAGCAATTCTGCTTGTAAATCTGTCAAATGAATGCATTTCAGCCAATTTCTGCATATGAATTGTATCCAAATCTTAATATGAATTGCAATTCATGTGGCCATTTTACGATCGCTGTCAGTAATTCATAACAAGAATTGAAAATGAATTGCCAAAACGGCCTTTTTAGACCTGCAGTTCATGTTTAGATAAACAAAAGTTTTATAAAAATAAACTTTTCTATTTGGGAACACTGCCCATGCTATGGGAATGTATCACTTAATTCTTGCACTTTTTTGTATTCTTTGTATTGCAATGTCGGCTATTATAGCATGTTCTCTCGTAGGAACTTCTCGAGTGAGTGGTAAAGGTGAGGTCGTACGCCACCCAAACCGTGGTCTTCGTCCGTATAGCTCTGAAACAAGAATTTTCATACTAGTTATTTCATGATGGGATGAAAGTGCGGTCGCGGACCACGTAGAATTTCGTACATTGACTTATTGCTACTTGTCTCTTTCACTCGCGCACAAATATAATATTGCTATCCCACTCCTATCGCGTACTCATGTTAACGCGATAAAATTCTATGTTGTCCGCGACCGTACTTTGTTACTTATTCTCTCTTTTAACTCTAGGGGATACAAGATTTGGATGTTTAAGTTATTCCAAGTATAAAAAAAGAGGTTGGACTTATCGCGCTTGTACCTAAACGAAATAATAATATTACCTATTTATTGTAACTATATCTTTGTATCTATAAATTGATCAAAGTTGGCGCTGTACCAAAAAAAAAATATTTTAACTGCTAAGTGTTATTTTATTTCTAGGTGGCTGGGTCTGCTTAAATTCACGTATAAATAATATAATATACGTTACTTATGGTGTTTTCAGAGTTTGCCCTTTATATTATATGATTTTAAGTCACATTAGCAATAATTACTTTCGATTCTGGCTCAATTTCGGACAAAGCCCTTTACATTACGCTCTCAACGGCGCGGCGGTGTTAAGGTCATTAGCGTCACACAGCTGATTGTGTTGATGTTATTTAAACGAAGTCTTTGCTTTCTTTTTAATACTGAAACGCTAATCAAAATTAAGAGCTATCCTATTCAAAGGCTGTCGCTGTCTCTGCTAGCTGAAATGACAAGGACAGCATGTGGCTTGAGTGTCATTATAGTAGATTATGCACCAAGGGGATAAAGCAGTGTCTTACGTCACGGGCAGCATATTGGACCTTGAGCGTAACGAGGCATTCTAGAGTTATGTAGAGTCCTGAGTGAAGCGAGGGGTTCAAGCTGCCCAAGACGAAGACAAGCTTTATCCCAGAGATGCATACTCTACTTTTCATACCTACTGCGAGGCAACAAAAACCCAGGGCTACATAAATAAAACATTTATTTTGTTAAAAGTTACTGTTGATATTGGACACATATTTTGTCCAGTTATGGAGGGACAGAGTAATATTTTTTCATTTCTCATACTCGGAAAGTAGTGTTGTTTTGATCTGATTATTGGGTGGAAGATGCTGCTTTCCTTTCATAGGGAGGGAAAAACTCATACAAATTCATTCCGGCCCGAGCTTTGAGTATATGGCCCGAGGGTCAACAAAACTTCAAAATAGAACTGCTGTCAGCTGTGAAGAGCTTTATGTAAAAAAAACTATTAAAAAACGACATGACTTATTAAACAGCCAGTGTGAATTTAGCGCAAACTTCTTTGAGCGGAATAAGCCGCGAGTGCCGCGACAATTACGCGGCGAGCGGCAAGTTCCATATTTAAAATTTAAAAAGTCAACACAAATTGGCGGGATACTAAAATCTGTTATGTATACGTATCTGTGACGGACTTTTTTGCTAAGATTTGAATTGAATTTAGTTTTATTTTCCACATATTCTAAATGAAAAGTAGAGTGTAGCCACGGGTAAAAGAATGAATTCCTACTCGGACTATAGCCGTTCGGACTATATCTAACTACCTCGGGAATTGATTCTTTTCAACCCTAGGCTAACAATCTACTATATTATTAGGAACATTTATTACCACCAAACACTGGCTTTTGTTTCGAATTTTTTCAATCGCGTTTTTCTTTTTTTATAGGTGGCCAGTTCGATTTTCGAATAAACTCTCTTTGCAATGCCATATTATTTTTCAAAAACTCTAAGATAGATACGTGTCTATTAGGAGTTTTCATATGAATTTTAACGTTCCAAATTTAAATCACTTTAATCCCTTGGGAGTTTCATACATTATTATCTCCCTTGGGAGTCAATGACTTGCTTTACGTTGAGATTGCGTGATAGGTATATAATCGGACATTGTCGAGCAGGTGGTATGAAAATTTAATTATCGTTTCATAATTCGGCTGTAAGTAACCTTAGTTATGAGGTTAATGACCTAAGCACCTTACAGAGCGCAATGTCATATTTTTATATTTTTTTCTGCCAAAATATCCGTAATTGATTTGGAGCAACTTTATATAGTTATATGTATACATATACTACTAGCATTTTTCCCACGGCACCACCCGCGTAAATATTGTATTCCACTGGAATACTATACTTTTTTGGGATACATTTTGATAAATCCAGAGCCTAAACTACTACCATACCAAATTTCATCAAAATCCATTTTAAAGAGTAACAAATATCCATCCATCCATCCATCCATCCATCCATCCATCCATCCATCCTCACAAACTTTTACATTTATAATAGTAGTAGGATGAACTCACCATCTGCGTGAAGTAAACATCTCTCCTCTGCAGCAGTCGGGAGATCAACATGGCGTGCTGATAGTGGACGTTGTCGTCCTCAGTACCGTGGACCAGGAAGTAGCGCTTGTTACGGTAAGCTTCCACCTGGTATATCATTACTGTTATTAGAAATCAATAAAAAAACAATGACCTCAATCAATACTTCATTATTAGATGTGAATCTATTCGTAATTATAATATAATAAATATGTAAACAATTGCCTCTAGAAAATACATAAATGGAAGAAAATAGAGATCGTCTCTTGTTTGGTGCGATCTTTAGTAATATAATAAGGAAATATACTTAAATCTTAATTAATTTGTAATTTTTTTAAAAATAGTTCATTAACACTAGTATTTGTAAAATCATTCCTTCCTATTTAGCTCTGATAGCATTCACATAACAAAATAGAAATCAAACGCCAAATTAATTTAAGGCAGTTATATTATTTCGATAGAGCTAAGTATGTTTTTTTGTAATAGTACCCTCAAGGATCAGTTTAATGAATACACGCCATCTACAGTCGACTTATTAAACTACACTCACTGTTATAATAATTCCTTCTCATGTCGACTTAGTGAACTACTTTCATTGTTATAATAATGTCATCTAGTTTCGACATAGTCAACTACAGTGTCGAATTAGTGAACTACACTGACTGTTATAATAATGCCATCTAGTGTCGACTTAATGAACTACACTGACTGTTATAAAATAATGCCATCTAGTGTGGTTTTAGTTAACTGCACTGACTTTTATAAGTCTATATGACTGGGACTAGGGAGAATAGAGAAAATGAGGACTATCTCTCTAAGGCAGAAAAGCTAATTAGGTGTCCGACATAAGTTAAATAACAGTTCCAAAACTGGTCATAAAGTCTTAATAGGGTATGGATACGAAGTTAGCAATAAGTGATGAAGTGAAGTTAGTTGAGTTAAATAACTAACCATTAACTAACTCTCAACTAACTTCACTCCACCTCATATTGCTAACTTCATATCACACCCAATTGAGACTCTACCATCATTATGGCCAGTTTTGGAACTGTTATTTATAATGCCATCTAGTGTCGACTTAGTTAACTACACTCACTTTTATAACATCTGCTGTCGACTTAGCGAACTAAACTCACCACTTGCTCGCTCAGCAGCGAAGACTGGGAGTACGCCTGGATGTTGTTCTGCGGAATGTCCATGTACCGCTCCGTGTAGATGGTGTCTGAAGTTGAAAGAAAATAGTTATAGATGTTTTGCTTCTATTTTTACGTTAAACAAACCAACTAAAATGTATTATGGAAATACTTCCACTACATACGTAGAATAACTACATAACACTTATTTTCCATGTTGGAAGCTAAATGGTTTCCAAAAGGTTCCAGTCTCAGACAGAGATGGAGTTAAAGACCCACCAGTCGGAGGTAACAAAACTACACAGATGTTATAGAATGTCAAAACAAACTGGTGGTAACCAGTTAGCCACAGAGACAGAGAGGAAGTCGCTTAAGAAACTAAACTTTTCTGAACTTAAATGCAACCTGTTCCATATTTTATTTATGTCTCCATATTTAATAAAAAGGGACAAACATTGTTTTCGCACTTAATGTTGCTGTTTTTTGTGCCTACTACTCAACGACCGTACAACGGTGGCTGGGCGCTCCAGAGGATAATATGCACATAATAGAGCTATTTTTATCGGTACTTTACTGTAGAAAGAGGGAGGCTGAGTATCCCCATGCGTCATATAACTATGGTGTGTTTACATCAGGGTACCCATCGTACTCACCATAGAACCGCCAGTCCACAACAGGTGCGACCGCAATGGCGCAGCGGAACACGTCCCCCCCGCGAGCCAGCGCCAGGGATGCCGCGTAGCCCCCGTACGACCAGCCCCATATGCACGTGCGGTTGCCGTCCACCCAGTGTAGTTGTTGCTGGAGGTACCTGGAAACAGCAGAAGGTAATGGCATTAAAAATCAAGGTAATTGCATCAATCTATCTAAGCATGGTGGTAGGCATCATGTATGACAATTCTATAAGTGTTATTTATAACCTATATGGAAATAATAATTTTGAGTTTGAGTTTTGAGTTTGACAGCAATTTATTCCTCGAGTGGTACCTATTATTATTATTGACTAGCTGTTTCCCGCGGCTCCGCCCGCATAAATATAGTATCGGGTATCCCGCGGGAATACTGTACTTTTCCGGGATCAAAAGTAGCCAGTTTTAATCCAGAACCTAAGCTACTATCATACCAAATTTCATCGAAATTCGTTCGGTAGTTTTGCGTGTAAGTAACAAACATCTATCCATACATCCATCCCTACATCCTCACAAACTTTCACATTTATTAATATTAGTATTAGTAAGATAGTAAGATGGATAATAACCGATAATTATAAGGGTTTCTTAATATCTTATAATTATAAGGGGACTTGGAAGAAAAATATTTATTAAGCAGGTAAATTATTAACTAAAAGGTAAATAGTAAAAAAATATGGTCGAAAATAAAGCGAATCTGCGTACAAATCAAAATTTTGGGTGAATCATAAGTAGGTAATAGCTTGAAAATGTAGATGGGACCATTTTAGGTTTGGACACATTTACCCTTGGTCTGCTAATAATTACAGTCTTACCTAGTAACAGTGATCTGGTCCTCAATCTCAGCGGATCCAAGATGGCGGTTGACCGCGAACATGTTGTCCACTCCCCTCAGCCCGCTACCGCGACCGTCGATACGAGCCACTGCGATGCCGTAGCGACTGACGAGAGAGGAACCCCAGTCGACGGTCCATTGCTTGGTGACCAGGGCGGTGTCGGGACCGCCGTAGCTGGAATGGTATTTAAATCATCAATGTTATTATCAGTCGGACTAAAGTAAATTAATCTCACTTATACATAGTGGCTACTGCTTGAAGACATACCCGCGTTGTCACGAAACTTTAAATAAAACAATTCAACGAGATTTTATAGCCGTTGCTTAAGTGTATCGTCATAGTTACTAACTTGCCCGATGACTGCCGAATTTCAAAGCAAACCATGATCTATACGATGACGGTTTAATCAGCGAGTAACTAATTCAAGTTGGATAAATAGAATTACACTGATGACATAACCTTACTTAATTGATTATAACTATGAAAACCATGGAGAATAGAGGTAAGGAGAACCACTTTGAGTATATAACCAATATAGTACTTTGAGTTAGAAGTCTTTGGAGAACCATCTCGTGTATTAAAAAGTGTCCGTTGAAAGGGAGCAAGATAAGATGGCGCTATAGTAGCGGGTGGAAGAATTTCAAAAAGAGCGCCACAAAATGGCCACAAATTATTAGAGTAACCAATAACTAACTTCCAAATAACTTCACTCCATCTCTTATTGCTAACTTCATATCGTTTCCACCATCTACACTAGCGCTATTTCGGTAAGTTTTCGAACTATAATTTGGTCTTTACGGGCGCGGGTGGACATTTTTTCAAGTTAACTCCAATACAAGATGGTTCTCCTTACCTCTATTCTCCATGATGAAAACCTTGCATCCAAAAAGCTACATATAGTTTACAGATCGATAAGACTTACACATATTGCTACCCCATATAGATGGGCCCTTCATGGGCCCGGCGTGAAACATGAAGTTACTTACACGTAGACCAGCAGGGGTACATCAGTACGCGTGATGTAGTTGTGTGGGACCTGCAGGAGTACGTCAGCGTTCGTCAACCCCGCGCCCAGAGGTACCGACATGTGGAGCGTGGTCGGTAACGTGTATGTGGATGCCAGCTGTGACACGCGAGCGTTGTCGTCCCAGGACCGCAGGTAGGTACCGTTCTGTAAACGACGTACGTCAATACAGTATAGCCCAAGAGCTACTGAGAAATTTAGAGTAGGTATTTGAGGCACGATGAAACCTTGTCCTGTACTTCTCCTATTGTACCTCAACACGAGAATGCAGGCCTGGCTGGTCAGAAGCGGAACTTAGCCAAGTTACAAATTTTTGAAAAGTCCATTTTGTAATGCCAAAAATCCATGTTTGAGGCGCTTTGAAATTTTGATATACAGTTAGTATAATGAATAAGGAGTTGGGGAAAAAAAGGCCATGTAATTTAGTTGGAACTTTAACCTAGCCATGTCAGTTTAAAAGTAAATAAACTGGCTTTCGATTCATGATTTTCTGACATCTATTGGTCATTTTATGAACTGCAATATACGTACGGGTGAAAATGCAACATCTATGAAGCCCTCAAAGAACTACGTGGTCAAAAAATGAAATAATTGCGTATTGTGCAATAAACTTACTCGTCAAAATGTATTTATAAAACAAATAGGTATTAATGAAATAGAAATGGCATACGAACCAGCATAACCTACCATCTACATGTTTTAGATAATAGTTTAGTTAACTATAAACGTAAAAGCGACATCTAGGAAGAATCAAAGAACTACGTGGTCTTGATAATTTTCGCAAAGTCGATATGAGTCGTTTTTAATTGATTTTCCTATAAAAATCGAAGACATCCATTCGTTGTTTATACAATATTGTGTGCAATAAAATTATATATTGTGCAATAGTCTAATTTACTCGACAAATTGTATATAAAAAACAAATCTAGACACGCGGTAGTGTGTCAAGCCAAGTTCAAGTAACAGAACTGGCGAGCGGCACCGTGTGTAATATTACACGAACCATTTGGAGCCCAAACGGTTATTTAGATATTAACGTCCAAAAATCGTCATTTTGATCACTGACTAACCTATAGATCAAAACTTTAACCCAGTTCCAGATGACCTAAAAATTCCATATTATGTTTGTTCGCAGATAACTTCGTCGTTTATAAACCGATTTTCAATTTTTTTTTGTGATGTAAAGGGTATAATACCAAGTTAGTCCGATTGTCAAAAAAGTGGTGACCTGATGTTGGAATCCATGAGGAATTGAGGGAACTCCTCGAAATTTATATGGATACATATGGTGATTTTGACTTTCTGAACAAGTCTAAGTATGTGCTACCAAAAAGTAAGATTTTGCTCCAAGGTATACCCTGGATCCAAAGGTACAGAACAGAACTCCTGACTCCTTATAGATACATGTTTGGGGATTTCGGCGTTGTTTAAAGAACTGCAAGCATATGCCACCATGTCAATAGGCATGTTGCCGAAAAAAATTTTTTTAGACAACATGTTAATAAACAATCCAGAACCCATTTTTGTATATCTGAAAAAATAACTTAGATACAAACCATTGAAATTTACAATATGAAAGAGAGCGATATATTGGCCTGTGACGTCACAGCCTGCTACCGCCATACATTTCTCATAACAAAATTTATGGCGGTAGCAGGTTGTGATGCCACGAATCGTTTTGCGAGAAAGAGATGGACAATATTTTTTATTTGCTTATATTTTTAATCCCGTCACTCGAAATACCTATTTCTTTCAGATCTTTGTATCTTTAATCAACAATTTTAAAATTTAATTTGTATAACTGTGAAATTCCACACTAGGCAACATCCCTATTAGAATAATTTAATACATCATCACATTATTATGATATAAAATGCTCTTCTCATAGTATTTTAAACTAATTCGGAGATCTTTGAACATAACTCTGCCGTTTATAGACCTATTTGCAAAATTATTACCTGGATCCAAAAGCAGTGAACAAAACTCCTCAGTCTTTAAAGATATGTGTTTGGAAATTTCGGTATTGTTTAAAGAACTGCAAGCATATGCCAGTTTGTATCTTACAGTAATCATCATCATCTTATTAACAAATTAGTGAAAACTTAGCGCGTATTCAATTATACATTCGATCGTTTATTTTAGACGTTCTTAAGATGTATTAATAATAACTTAACAAAATATATTATCACAAAAAAGTATGAAATTATTATTTTTAAACAAAAAAAATAAACTGTGAACAAAACTCCTCAGTCTTTAAAGACTGAGGAGTTTTGTTCACTGCTTTTGGTTCCAGGTTATCCAAAAGATCCAAAAGCACCAAGGTGCAACATCTTATTATTTGGTAGCATATGCTGATGTTACTTCAGTAAAAGTCAAAATCACTATGTGTGTCGATATAAATTTCGAGGAGTTCCCAAAAGCACCAAGGTGCAACATCTTATTTTTTGGTAGCATATGCCTTGTGTTACTTGAGTAAAAGTCAAAATCACTATATGTACCGATATAAATTTCGAGGAGTTCCCTCGATTCCTCATGGATCGCATCATCAGGTTTCCACTTTAGTGACTAAAGGACCAATTTCGAATTAAACCCTTTACAACAAAATAATTTTGCAAATAGGTCTATAAACGGCAGAGTTATGTTCAAAGATCTCCGAATTAGTGTAAAATACTATGAGAAGAGCATTTTATATCATAATAATGTGATGATGTATTAAATTATTCTAATAGGGATGTTGCCTAGTGTGGAATTTCACAGTTATACAAATTAAAATTTAAAATTGTTGATTAAAGATACATAAATCTGAAAGAAATAGGTATTTCGAGTGACGGGATTAAAAATATAAGCAAATAAAAAATATTGTCCATCTCTTTCTCGCAAAACGATTCGTGACGTCACAACCTGCTACCGCCATAAATTTTGTTATGAGAAATGTATGGCGGTAGCAGGCTGTGACGTCACAGGCCAATATATCGCTCTCTTTCATATTGTAAATTTCAATGGTTTGTATCTAAGTTATTTTTTCAGATATACAAAAATGGGTTCTGGATTGTTTATTAACATGTTGTCTAAAAAAATTTTTTTCGGCAACATGCCTATTGACATGGTGGCATATGCTTGCAGTTCTTTAAACAACGCCGAAATCCCCAAACATGTATCTATAAGGAGTCAGGAGTTCTGTTCTGTACCTTTGGATCCAGGGTATACCTTGGAGCAAAATCTTACTTTTTGGTAGCACATACTTAGACTTGTTCAGAAAAAGTCAAAATCACCATATGTATCCATATAAATTTCGAGGAGTTCCCTCAATTCCTCATGGATTCCAACATCAGGTCACCACTTTTTTGACAACCGGACTAACTTGGTATTATACCCTTTACATCACAAAAAAAAATTGAAAATCGGTTCATAAACGACGAAGTTATCTGCGAACAAACATAATATGGAATTTTTAGGTCATCTGGAACTGGGTTAAAGTTTTGATCTATAGGTTAGTCAGTGATCAAAATGACGATTTTTGGACGTTAATATCTAAATAACCGTTTGGGCTCCAAATGGTTCGTGTAATATTACACACGGTGCCGCTCGCCAGTTCTGTTACTTGAACTTGGCTTGACAGACTACCGCGTGTCTAGGTTTGTTTTTTATATACAATTTGTCGAGTAAATTAGACTATTGCACAATATATAATTTTATTGCACACAATATTGTATAAACAACGAATGGATGTCTTCGATTTTTATAGGAAAATCAATTAAAAACAACTCATATCGACTTTGCGAAAATTATCAAGACCACGTAGTTCTTTGATTCTTCCTAGATGTCGCTTTTACGTTTATAGTTAACTAAACTATTATCTAAAACATGTAGATGGTAGGTTATGCTGGTTCGTATGCCATTTCTATTTCATTAATACCTATTTGTTTTATAAATACATTTTGACGAGTAAGTTTATTGCACAATACGCAATTATTTCATTTTTTGACCACGTAGTTCTTTGAGGGCTTCATAGATGTCGCATTTTCGCCCGTACGTATATTGCAGTTCATAAAATGACCAATAGATGTCAGAAAATCATGAATCGAAAGCCAGTTTATTTACTTTTAAACTGACATGACTAGGTTAAAGTTCCAACTAAATTACATGGCCTTTTTTTCCCCAACTACTTATTCATTATACTAACTGTATATCAAAATTTCAAAGCGCCTCAAACATGGATTTTTGGCATTAAAAAATGGACTTTTCAAAAATTTGTAACTTGGCTAAGTTCCGCTTCTGACCAGCCAGGCCTGCATTCTCGTGTTGAGGTACAGTAGGAGAAGTACAGGACACGGTTTCAACGTGCCTCAAATACCTACTCTAAATTTCTTAGTAGCTCTCCAGCTTAGTACATTGGCTAGCCGCACACACACAATATTATGGCAATAATGCTCATATTGACAATAATATTCCATGTGTGCGGGTCATATTGCCGTACCTATATTACTATACATTTCTCAGTAGTAGAACGCCAGCTATTCAAACACTTACTTAATAATTATTATTTTACCTTTTCTAATAAGCTTATAACATAGCTTACGTCACATTGTGTACGGTCTTTATAGGTATAATCATTCACTATAATTATAATGATTTATACTGTAAAAATAATAATTTACGGCCCCTTACCACAGTATAAAGAACCCTTACTAATAAAAATATTTATCCAGTAGATAAGCAATACAATGTTTTGTCCTTGTCTTATGCGTTGGAAAAGTCGGTTGACAGACAAGGACAAAACATTGTATTGCTTATCTACTGGACAAATATTTTTATTAGAAGGGGGTAAGTGTATATTAAAGTATTTTTAACTGTGGGAGAGCCACGCTTCGGCAGGAATGGGCCGGCTCGACCGGATAAATACCACGACCTCACAGAAAACCGGTGTGAAATAACGCTTGCGTTGTGTTTCGCCGAGTGAGTGAGGTTACCGGACCGGCCCAAGGAGGGGATTGGGGATTTAAAGGACCAGGAACGCAAGTCGCTACACCAGAAGAGTTACAAGTACAACTCCTCTGGTGTTGCGAGTGTCCACGGGCGGCGGTAATCGTTTACCATCAGTCGATCCGTCTGCTCGTTTCCTGGTTCATTTCATTAAAAAAAATCCTACCGTGTCATGTATAAAGATCTGCGGCACATCAGGTCCAGCGCAATTGATACTAATCAGCCCCGCTGTGCTGATGGCGCCGTCGTTGTACGAACAGCTGCCGCTCTCCGGCCGCTGCAGTTCACACGTGAAGCACGTCACGGTACCGGCGCCGTCCACTGAGTAGATGTGCTGCTCAGCTGAGTCGTCGACGTGGGTTGCTTTGTACCAGCTGGAAAATTAGAAAAAATATCTTTAAATTGGAATTGTTAAGAAATTTACTGTAGTAGTGTCGTGTGAAAGACAGCAGATATTTTGGATCAAAGTTCCAGAAATGTAACGTTAACTTAAGTTGGTAAAGGCTAACCCATTCGCCAAAAAGCCTTGAGGAAGCTTCTCGCTGTCGCGGAAAAGACTATTCACGGGAGGATTCTCGCCGTAAATCTAGCTGCCATATTAGAAAAAGCAGTCCTATCCTCCTAAAATCACTTACATAACATTATATTATACGTCATGATCTCAAGGACAATGTGCGCGGCGTTAACACGGGAATCCTTGCGAGAATTCACGACGTAAACCTTAATGCCTTTGACCTGCCAATAACCAAAATCATTTGTGTTTCTCCTAAAAATCACTCACATAACATTGTCAGCGGTCCACGTCATGATCTCTAGGACAGAATGCGCGGCGTTGACGCGGAAATTCTTGCAAGAATGCTTGCCGTAAACCTGGATGCCATATTATGGGTATTGCCAACAGAAAAAGCAGTCCTACCCTCTTAAAATCACTCACATAACATTATCAGCGGTCCACGACATGATCTCTAGGACGGTATGCGCGGCGTTGCTGCGGAAATTCTTGCAAGAATGCTTGCTTGGATGCCATATTATGCATATCGCCAATAGAAAAAGCAATCCTATTCTCCTAAAATCACTACGTCATGATCTCAAGGACCGTGTGCGCGGCGTTAACACGGGAATCCTTGCGAGAATTCACGCCGTAAACTTAATGCCTTTGAGCTGCCAATAACCAAAACCGGTTATGTTCCTCCTAAAATCACATACATAACATTATCAGCGGTCCACGTCATGATCTCTAGGACGGCATGCGCGGCGTTGACGCGGAAATTCTTGCAAGAATGCTTGCCGTAAACCTGGATGCCATATTATGGGTATTGCCAACAGAAAAAGCAGTCCTACCCTCTTAAAATCACTCACATAACATTATCAGCGGTCCACGACATGATCTCTAGGACGGTATGCGCGGCGTTGCTGCGGAAATTCTTGCAAGAATGCTTGCTTGGATGCCATATTATGCATATCGCCAATAGAAAAAGCAATCCTATTCTCCTAAAATCACTACGTCATGATCTCAAGGACCGTGTGCGCGGCGTTAACACGGGAATCCTTGCGAGAATTCACGCCGTAAACTTAATGCCTTTGAGCTGCCAATAACCAAAACCGGTTAAGTTCCTCCTAAAATCACATACATAACATTATCAGCGGTCCACGTCATGATCTCTAGGACGGCATGCGCGGCGTTGACGCGGAAATTCTTGCAAGAATGCTTGCCGTAAACCTGGATGCTATATTATGCGTATTGCCAACAGAAAAAGCAGTCCTACCCTCTTAAAATCACTCACATAACATTATCAGCGGTCCACGTCATGATCTCTAGGACGGTATGCGCGGCGTTGACGCGGTTGGTGACCGTCCACAGCTGGCCGCTACCGCCAGACACTTGCACTATCTGCTTGTACGCCACGTTGTTCACGATCTGTAATTCACAAATACACGAATCAAATCAAATTAAATCGTTAATTTTCCAAAATATTCTTCACAGGAGTACAATTACTTAAATCTAACAATTTATACTTAAGAGTTCTAAAAAAAATGTTCGAAAAAGCTTACAGCGGCTCTTGCACGAAGCACAGCTTGTATCGCAAAAGCCAAAAGTTACTGAATGATGGGGGATTTATATTCGACAGTAAGGCCTTAGGCATAGTTTACTAAATAGTTATGCATTAGGAATAAAACGCACCCTTAATAAAATGTGTGGAATAGGTAATTCAATTTGATTCAACTAGAGGTCTCCCTGTAGTCGGATTTGTAAATCTTTTAAGTTTGAACTTTATAAGGGCTCTGTTGCCTTTTAGATATAAGTTTTTGCTTCACGTATTAATAAAATAATGGCTGTGTTCCGCGGAAAAAAAAAAAAAGATAATCGCAGGACACGTTTGCTAACTTCAATATCGCTAACATAATCTGCCATTTTGCTTATTTAACGCTAGCGATCGCCATTTTGCTTACGATTTTTGCTAGCGCTATTTTCCGCGGAACACAGCTATTAACTAAAGAATTCAGCGATTGACAGCGACATGCAATTCTGTGCTATAAATAAAGATAGCAGTGGAGTTTTGCTAATGAAACTAATTGAACACTTGAAATTTGGATTTTAAGCGATGACTTATTTAGATAGACCATAACACCAAACACTAAAATGTATTCCAAATGTTTGTGCAGCAGCCAAGTAGGTTATCCAATAGTTATAAATTATTATAATGTATTCGAAACATCAAAAAATAGTTGAGATCCGACCTGTGGCAAAATGGTAATAAACGCGTTTCCTTGTTCATTGAAGATCAGTGGGATGTTGTCTATCCACCCGTTGGCTTCAGTGTATGTGTAGATCTGAAAAAATAATTACAACAATATATTTTATGCATCACAAACGACGATAAAATATCGCTTGTATGAACCATCTCGGGCGGCTAAGATACTATGATATTATATTTTCTATATGAAATATACCCAGGTATCTTGAGATAAAATATTATACCTAGTGTCTTCGTCGTTTTTAACGCCCTTATCGTACGATACGGCACGACCAGACTCATAAATAAGTAAAGTCCACACTATATTACTCATGTTACTACAATCTCGAGGTTGTTTAATTTTGAAAAGAAAAATCAAAGATATCTAACAAGCATTTCCATTTTTTTAATTATTGAAAACATTGCCTCTATTCAAGAATATTTTTGGCTTCAAGCCACGAAGGTAGTCTCTCATGTGCGATGCGACAGATTAAAAATTGTGCAGGCATTCTTTATACATAGAAAAATTTGGTACCTTTATTAAGAATGTTCACCTATTACCTATATCAAGTACTCTAGAAAATATAGTTTGGTAAATGTTGAACCTCTTGCTATATTGCAACAACTGGGGGCATATCACGTAATTATTTCATTCAATTCTCAGTTGGGTAGTTGAGGTAGGTACGGGTCAAGAACATACTTGATTTATTACACTATTATCCTTAAGATTAAAATCATTATCGCCGTCTCTATCTATGGTTTCCAACCAGTGGTCCGTAGAAGTTAAATATGTTCCGCGAATAATTTTAAATTGACTGAGTGAAAGAAGCTTTTGAATCGAATTCACTTGAGTAGTTTTTGTGTAAGAAAGTAATTTATGGTGTAATATTTTATGGTTTTCTCAACAACTTATCTATGTGAACAAGGAATTTCTGCTTTGTTGCTAATTAAAAACAAGGCAAGGAATCGTTTGAACGTAAGTGACGACTTGCGTGTAGCTTTGAGTAACAATATTAGTCCTAGGATAGCCGAACTCGTGAAGAAGATGCAAGCTCATCAATCAATATCAAAAATCACATTAATACTAAATTACAGAAGTTTATATTATAATAAAAATATTATTATTTTTTTATGTAATTTTCTATTGATTTTTAACTGAAGTTTCAGTTTCATTCAAACAGTTTATTTCTGTTATACCTACATAGTCGTCCCTATAGAGAGATAGAAATAATTTATTTGCATTTTTAGGCTGTGGTCTAGAAGTTAGTCTAGAAAGTATGGTTTATTGGATCTGCTTATTATGAGAGATAGGCTTTACTATGTACTTAAGTATAATTTACCTGGGTACACTGACTGGAGGCGTCAGTACACAGTTGAACGGAAAGAGATGTCTGCACGCGGTTGGTCCACATGACAGCTATCGCGTTGTTGGCGACAAACGCCACCGTCTTCAAAATGGGTCTAAAAATTTATAATTGTAACTAAGTTACATACTTAAAATAACAACAAGGGCATATTTTATAAGATATACCGCCACAAACTTCTTATCTACTATAGGATCGCATTATGAAAAGAATCCTACCCCAAGACTAGCCGAGCTTAAGTTTTGAGCTGACATGACGTGGTGTTAAAAAGAATAATAAACAGTAAAGGAAGGCTTGTAGGGATTTTTGTCTGGCTACTATATAACTTATGTTTGCAACAAACTTTGGCCTCTTTTTTAAATACCTCTTTGAAGGCTTATCGATGACTACCTGGTCACTACCTGAGCTTCTCAGCCTAGTAAGAATTTCAATTTTCTTATTCGATGCCTTTAAAATGTACCTATATTAAGAACCTCAAAACACTTACTCATCTAACGTTGTTGGCGGACTATACACCACTTGAGCATTGGAACCCAGGTTTCTGAGCGTGACTGACACAGTTGGGTTGGTGGTGCCGGGCTGAAATCAATTTAGAATTTTGATATTATGATATTATATATTATTATATTTTTACTATAATTATATATTTTATTGATAGGTATTCAAGAGTATTATTATATTACACCTATTGTAATTGCTCCCCGTGCGTAACATGTTATCCTTGTAATATTCAGAGAAATTTAATAGATCCCCCACAGACCGCATTCTGGGTTCTTGATAGTTCGGTTGCATACTGTATGAAATATCAGTTAATAATAATTCGACGTACCTACCTACCTACCGAATAAGATTATTTTCATGCACCGTCAATGTGTCACATTCATCACCGTCAAAGTGGAGGGTAAGACTATGTCCAGAAACTGCGTATTCTTACGCACGTAAGGTCTACGCACGTAGTCGAGGTACTAGGGCCCCATACATTGCGTCCAGAAGCTACGTGCGTATTATTTTAGCTATGCGCGTATCGTACAAAATTTCGTCAAAAAGAAACGATAAGATAAGAATCTCTACGTGCGTAGGTTTACGCAGGCTTACGCACTTTCTGGACAGAGTCTAAGTGTGGTGGGCCAAGTGCTAGTTAAAAAAATGCACCGTCAATCATGAATAAATCGCCCAACTAAACTATGGATCGATATACAGTCTACGGGACTCATACTCTTAAACAAGAAGATGAGAGTAGATATTTTTAAAAAGCTTTTATTTAACTTGCTATGTGTGTACCTAATTATAGTTCGGGTGGAATTTTTCAACTCAATTTTGAAGCAGATATAGGTATTTAATCTATTGAGCTGTAACTTTGTATACACGTTTATTTTTGATGACAATGCATGGTTAACTATGTGACGTCATCCTAAATCCAACATGATGAAACATCCAAGATGCCCGTTAAGTTATTTATTATTAGCAAGCCCTTTTATTTGGTATCCATATTGTAGAAGTGCATTTTTTAATCCTAACCGAAATCAATATATGACATAACAACCACTTAGTATGAATGTACGTACGCAGACCCAAATATAGCACCTACATAGAACGTTTAAACATTCGCTTGTATGTTAGTATGCAATAACACTAGCTAGAGTTACCTCACTAACCGCGATACGTGCTTCAACCACAAATATCTTGTGTCACGGAATTGTGTTTCGGATTTAGGTTAAGAAAGGGATTAAAACGTGCGATTACTTAATATTCATCGAAAAATAGTACACCTTCATAATATCTAGGTACCATCTACCATAGCCTTTCCTGTAACTAGGATCCTGCATCCATAGAATAGCCCCTTTGATCACAAGGAACCAAGTAAAGTTATACTAGAATCCGAAACCAAATTATTCAGGAAAGAAGTTAGAGGATTGGTGAGTACGTTCCTCTTGCTCTATCTAAGAAGCGGGTAAGGAGTCGAAATGTTAATTTCGAGGTGTTTTTTGTTTCAATGCGAATGGGAAAAAATCTAGAAATATAATATTATAATGCGGATCTCCGTATTTATGCGTGTTCCGTGTCTTCAATGAAATTTTTTCCTCTTTATTTCCGTGTGTTCCGTGTCTTCAACGAATTTTTTTCCTCTTTATTCCCGTGTGTTCCGTGTCTTCAACGAATTTGGAACTCCTTATTTCCGCGCGTTAGTTGTCTTCAAAGTAATTTTTTCCTCTTTATTCCCGTGAGTTCCTTGTCTTTCGGAACTCCTTATTTATTTATTACGAGTTCTTAACAACTTCTCAATACACTTAAGATAATAAAGTTTCAGAATACTAAAGAAATAGATACTTACTTTAGGGTAGCGGATCTCCCTATGCCTAGTATACTGATAATCCACAGAGCCGGGTATACCGAAATGTGGTATCTTCATGATGCGCACGTTGGTGTCGTCGAAAGTGGCGTACGCGATCCTGGCGCCATCTCGCGAGAACCATAGCGCGTTGTTTGACGCGAAAACTTCCTCTGTAAAAATAATTCGAATCAGTATTTTCTATCGATTAATAACCCGTTTTTAACTAAAAAGAGGGATAGCGTCAAATAACGATCAAAATTGAAATAAAATAATTAATTAACATATCTAAGACGTCATTTATATACTAAATTCAGTCTCTGTACCAACAATTTTCTATTAAAATGTCGACACTCGGCCGCACTCAGAGACATTTAATGCTTACCTTAAAGGGTTACTTAGTAGAGGTTTTAACGTAAAGTCCATATATTTTCTGTCAAAATCTCTTTATGTGACACCATTAAATGTGTCTGAGTGCGGCTGTACCTAAGTCTCGCTCCGAGCTAGCACACAGTAAAACTACATGCAACGGAAAATTTAAGCCGCTCTGTAGTAAAATATTTTAAAAGACAATAATGAATAGCATTTTCTGTTAGTGTGGCCCCGCTATGAATAATAACAATGTATTGGCACACACTATTTCTTGATCCATAATTGTAGCTAGTGTGTGCCATCTTTCCTTCCATTTTCTATTGTATAATAATGTAAACTACATTTAATTACGCGAGGGGACTACGTGACATGTTTCAAATTTACATCCTCATTTCAGCTAATCACGAATATGGCTTCGATTTCGTCTTATATAATCCACTCTGTTTCAGTGATTGAAGAGCTTATCTGTAATTAAATATTCAAATTGAGTGATAATTTTATTAACAATGTAGGAGGGTATCACAGAATACAGAAATCATCCATTTCTGTATTCTGTGATGCCCTCCGTCAACGCGCTTGAAAGTGAAGCCGTCACGACTACTCCAAATTGGAGTGGCTATCCACACATAATATGTTGCCATAAAATTATAATTTAAAAAATTTAAAAACCCGACTGCGTAAAAAGTGAACTAAACTAAGTAGGTACATAATTAAAACTGAAAAGAAAAAAACAAGCACTTAGATATCCGGTGGTCTAGAATTCTATAATATATTATTGAATTAATACTATTGGAACATAACAACTAAACAGTCAGGATCCATTGAAAAATTAGATTGGCTGTCGAATAATGGATCCCGACTGTTCAGTTGTTATGCTCCAATAGTATTAATTCAATAATATATTATAGAATTCTAGACCACCGGATATCTAAGTGCTTGTTTTTTTCTTTTCAGTTTTAATTATGTACCTACTTAGTTTAGTTCACTTTTTACGCAGTCGGGTTTTTTAATTTTTTAAATTATAATTTTTTATTTTATACTTTTTAGTTATGAGTACCTAGCTAGCTATTTACCAGACTGGATTTCCTATCAGCATCAGTACTACATCACTGGAATGTGAGAATGGTTGTTACGCAACTTTAAATCGATATAGATCCTAAACGGTCAGTCGAATCGAAAAATGTTGAGAGAAAACTAACAATTATTTTTAAATACCTATTCAACGATACCCCACTTGATATAGTTTGTTGACTTTCATTTTTTTCATTTTCACAATATGGCGTCCAGTAGTCGCCATATTGAATTTTCACTAACGTAATGTCTTTAGTACACTCGCCGGACTAAGAGGAATCGATTGACGTGTGAATCATAAAAATCGACCCAGGCGTTTGGTCTGTATAGTGCTTCAAAGGAACATACATACATACATACAATACCCAACATCTCACTCTATGGTGTTGTATGAGGTCACTAATGCTGAGGTTGATAATATAATTAGCAATCTTAAAAACAAATGTGCTACGGGATTTGATGATATTAGTTCTATATTAATAAAAACTACTAGGCCTGTCATAGTCCCGCTACTTGTTTACCTCTTTAATTTATGTTTTTCGGTAGGAGTTTTTCCTGACATCTTTAAGATTGCCGTTGTCCATCCGGTTTACAAGTCTGGCGATCGCGGTAGTGTCGAAAACTATAGACCTATATCTATATTATCTACTTTCTCCAAAATTTTCGAAAAGGTTATAAATAACAGGCTCACCAAATATCTTACTAAATTCAATATCTTATCTAATAATCAGTTTGGCTTCAGACATGGAACATCCACCGAAGACGCAGTCGTTGAATTAACAGAAACAATTAATCACTACCTAAGTAACAAATATAAAACCATTGGCATCTTTTTAGACTTATCCAAAGCTTTCGACACTATCTCGGTCCCTACATTGTTCTTGAAACTGGAACGTATTGGTATTCGTGGTTTGGTCTTACAACTTTTCAAAAGCTACTTATCTAACCGTAGGCAATTAGTCCAAATAGATAAGTACCTGAGTAAACAGTGTTCTGTAGACGTAGGTGTCCCTCAGGAAAGTGTACTTTGCCCAACTCTCTTTCTCATATATGTCAATGAGCTGTGTCAACTGCCATTGTCGCATAGCAAAATTATCTCATATGCGGATGACACAGCTCTTACATAAGTTTTCTTTAACTTCTAACATAGTTTACGGAAGAGATTGGTATGATGCTCGTCACAATGCTGAGACAGCATTGAAAACTATCATGAAGTGGTTGGTTGGTAATACTTTAACATTGAATGTCAGTAAGACTAAATTTATCACCTTTTCCTACAATAAAGCAAGTCAACCAAAGGGTGCAATTGACATTTACGCCCACAACTGCTACAGCTCGGGTTTACAGTCAATTTGTAGCTGTTCCGCACTGGAACGTACAGAAACTATCAAATACCTAGGAGTTATTGTTGATAGCTACCTGCGATGGAAGCCACACATCGACTCTGTCACCGCGCGATTAAGGAAATTAATCTATGTGTTTAAAAAACTTAGAACTGTTGTTGAATTTGAAACCTTAAAAACAGTATATTTTGCACGAGGTCAGTCGAATATAGGATACTGTATATTGGCTTGGGGTGCTGTACATAAGACCACAATGCTTAAAGTTGAGCGAGAACAAAGGGCCATTTTGAAGGTTCTCGCCAGAAAACCGACACTTTTTCCCACTATAGAACTCTTTACTATCTGTCAGGTCTTATCATCTAGACAGTTGTACATTCTCCGCACTATACAAAAGAAACATTGTCAGCTGGTATTCGACCCTAGCATATACCAAAACAAACGCCGGTTCGATAGAGTTTGTGAGGTGCTGCCTCGGAAAACAGACGCAGCCAGTAGGCATTTTAAATACATCAGCCCCCTATTATATAATAAAGTGAATAAAATACTAAATATATACTGCTTATCTAGACACAAGCTAAAAAAATGTTTAGATAAATGGTTAAAATCTTTAAATTATGAGGAGACAGAAAAAATTATGGTTATATAAATGTTCCTTCACTTCACCTTCACCCACACATCACCAATCACCTATAAACTACAATTTCAAACTACTGTTAATACATATCTAATTCTACACCACTACATTAACACAAATCCAATAACTGTTAATCATAAGAAAATAACAAAAATGAAAATTTTAATTGTTTTAATTTATTTTATTATTTATGAATACTGTTTTTATATTCCATTTGTAACCCAGTCACGCAAATAAGTTACATGCAAGTATTGTCGACACTCAATAACATAATATTGTGAAAGACATTGGTAACTGCGCTGCAGTTTTACACTTTTGCAGCTGCCGGTGTCTTACTTTAATTAATACTGGCCTGTTATGCTACGTTTGTGTATTTTGTATTGTTTTTATCAATATCAATAAAATATCAAATTTCAAAATATACATACATACATACATAGGCTGATAAACACATTACCACTCCTTTGCGTCGCGCAGTCGGGTAATAACGGAATATTTTACCCAACTTTTTTTCAATTATTTTTTATTGAATACCTAATTGTCGTAACATAATAACGCGATTTGTTTTGTGAGTGTAAAGAATAAAGTTAAGAGCGGGCGGGTCGGTGTTTCGCCATGGTTTTGGTTACAGTGCGCTGCGTACAAATGTGATCGAACACTCATTCTGGATGTTCTGTATTCTGTGGAGGGCATTTACATGGGTCGATTTTCGCCGTGCGGCGGGTCACCCGACAAGCCACTCGCCACATCGCAAGCCCAGGTCCATGGCATGGGAGACTTAAATCGCATGCAGTTTTAAGGTCAACTCAGACAGGCGCAGAGTCGAAGCGACGCCTCGCGTCATATTTATAACCCGAAGCATAATATTCATATCTATTTTTTCAATATTATAATAATATGTGTAGCTCCGTCTCCTAGTGGGAAGACCGTTTGGTTCGCACTCGAGAGAGTGCGGTTCGATTACCAGGTTGTGGCGTGTACCAATGAGACGTTTTCACATCTCAAGTACATAGATTACAAATCAGACGTATAATTGACCTCTTTCTTCCTCTGGACCAGGCTGACTATGTTTTGAGGATGCCGTATGTGCTTGGGCAACCATATGACATTTAGAAAAAAACAACTGTCCCAGGCACTACAGTATTTCAAGAGTGGTTACTTCGCTCGGAGAATACTGTATAAATCATCCATTAACGGATGAAAAGGTTTTTTTTTTATATTAACGTGCAAATGTGTACTATGGAAATATGGTAGCACGCGTCGGCGCTCGTGTCATAATGCGGGACTTACACGGGTGACTAAAGCTGCACGGCAAAATGGTCTAAATGGCAATATTAGGCCGAGACAATATGATCCGGAATCTGTAAGGCTAGGAAATATTCCGAGCATTATAAATAGAAATCTGCGCATAAGCGCAGATTTTCAGCTCTATTATATTAACAATAGAGCTGAAAAATCGAACACACAAGCGTCAAGTCAAATGTCAATGTCAAATCTGACAACTCGACACTCCGAGTTCCGTTTTCAGCTCAGTTTTCAGTATATTCATACAACTCTGGACTCGTGTCCAGAACAATAGAGTTGCTCTGAATTTTCCCCGACCTTACGGATTCCGGATCACATATAGTCCTAGCATTAGTCAATTATTACCTTCATAAACCCAATCAGGTACACCGTTATACACAACACTCTCCACACCACTCGTGGTTATCTGTACTGGCGCACTCGTCAGCTCGGACTGGTAGTAGATATTGTTCTTGTATACGAAGGCCAGGCTGCTGCCCGAAGGTCCCCATACGAAGTTCTGGAGGATGGCCTCAGTGGCTTCGACTCCGGGAGGCACTATGTGAGTCACTTCGCCCGTGTATATGTTGTATACGGAGTAGCGCGCGTCAAAGCTGTATCTGTAGACCTGGAAATGGAAATAAATGGCTGAAAATAGTTGGAGTTAGTGTCTAAAAATAGTGGTGATTCGTGGCTGAGAGTAGTAAAGTTGAAGTTGAAAATAAAGTTACAAATTTTATTAAAAACTATCACACGACTACGTAAATACGAAACTACTGGACCGATTTTGATGATATTTGGCACAGATGTAGAGTAGATTACGGGAAAGGATAAAGACTACTTTTCGTGGAAAAATGTATGGTTTCTGCGAAATAAACTTTTGCGCGCACGAAGTCGTGGGCCGCATCTAGTGTATTAATAAAATAATGTAGTAGCTGACCCAGCAAACGTTGTTCTGCTATCTAAATTATAAAACATCATCCAGTGGAACAAAATTATAAATCTAACAATTTTATCAAAATCGGTCGTCGCTTAGAAGGAGTTCAATTACAAACACGCGGACAGAATTATATAAAGATTATGGGGCACTTGTGTAAATAAAATACGCAACCGAAAAACTGTCAATTAAGCATACACCGATAGTTTTCTATAGCACAATGCAACATGTGACATACTCGTAATAATATTATTTCATGTATATTATTTGTTTTAGTATACAATATTGCCTTTATTATAAGCTATGCAGCTATGCAGCGAATTCAAATTTTAAAATTGAGCTTACAGGCCGTGAAAATTATATTTCATACTGATGTAGTGAAAACTTCTTTACTTTACATGGTATTATCCGACGCAATAGTTGTCTGTAGGGAACCGCTATAAGCGGTAAGACCGCCATTTTGTATTTTTTTTTTTCAAATACTTAGATAAAGATTTTATTATTATTATGTAAAATAAAAGTTTGCTATTAATAGCAAACTTAAAAGATAGCAGTTTAGCTCCCCGAAAGCGATATTTATTGAGATCGATATTAATTTTACGCAAAATGTGTTATTATTAGAGAACTTAACTAAGTACTCTGTTGCTCTCCTTGACGAAGTTAATCTAATATATTTACATTGGAACGAAGTGAAATTAAATAAAATAAAGGATAGGAAATGGTTACTATATTATTATATAGCTATATATACTGTACATAGTGCTGGCCCACGCTTTCTTAGTATTTAGAAGCATTGTAAAGGAGATGTTTCTTATAGAACATCTCCTTTACAATGCTTCTAAATACTAAAGAATTCTCGGAAATACGTAATTAATGTAGAGACTTTGAGTGCACATAATTCACACTCTATTTGGGAAGTTTCCTGCTAAGGTTTCAAATGTATTGATGATCACGTTCTCAGTAACACGGTTAGTACGGGCTTAGCCGTGTTTACCTACTCACAAATAATATTTTATTATAAACAACGTTATTTTAGTTAAATATCAGATATATTATCGAATTTTTATATATTAATCTGTCGAAAATAATTACACAATAGAACGTAATCAAATATTTTAGGGTTCCGTCCCAGAAGGGTGAAATCGGGACCCTATTAGGTGTAGGAGTAGGTGTAGGAGTAGGAGTATGTGTAGGAGTAGGTTATTATTTATTCCAGTTCATATTTAACCCGCCCAGAGTGTGGCGGGGTATGTCACACCCCAGACCTGACTCATTTGCGTGTATTTTCCGTTTGTGACCTAGAAATCTCTTATTGCTTTGAGCAGCTAGAGTAAAAGAGCTGTTGCACAAAATAGTGAATGATCCCAAAGTTTCACCAGCCTGTGCTTGAGTTATACGATTGCAAACTGAGCTGCAGGTCTAAAAATGCCGTTTTGGCAATTCATTTTCAATTCTTGTTATGAATTACTGTATGAAAGATGACAGCGATCGTAAAATGGCCACTTGAATTGCAATTCATAATATGATTTGGATACAATTCATATGCAGAAATTGGCTGAAATGCATTCATTTGACAGATTTACAAGCAGAATTGCTTTAGTGTCAAATAGCAATATTGCGATGATATTGCGCAAGTGGCCTTTTTAGACCCGCTGGGGTGGATTAAACCCCACCACATACTTGGTGTAACAAATTTCGTGACAAAAATTACATATATTTTTGCAATTTTAAATTGTTTTCGTTTAAATCATTTATAGTGAGATAATAAATCTATTTTCTTTTAACAATAATATAATTTTAGACGTAACTCTGGGTAAAAATATAAAATAAACGAATTTCATCCAAAATTTAGCCAAGGCTCAAAGTTCATGAAAACCTGAAGTAATATGTAGATCGAACTCAAAAGATATTAAATTATTTTGTTGCATGTGTAGAATGTTCATACTATTCGTTCATATTATTAAAAACTTAAAACATGCATGCTCTATGCCGTGGAACAACTATCCATATGGAAAACTTTTGATTAACAAAAATTGCACTGATTTTAATGTCAGTTCCCAATTAATTATTTTGCGTTATTTCTTGCAGTTAATAATGTAACAACAGCTTATTTCATGTTTAATCGTACCATACATGTATGTTTTACAGGACATACTTAGTTCCTTTACATTTTTTCAAAGAGAGTATAATTTTTCTACAAAGACTTATGGTACTTTGTTTTTTGTTTTGTTAACAAATATTGTGAAAATTGTGAAAAAAATAACTTTGGAAACATAATAGCTATTACTTATTTTAGTTAAAATAGTGTTTTTTATTAAGAAACAAACTTTATACCTAAATTTATATTGGGGTGGATCACACCTCATCACATAGTTCTTGTTACACTTGTTCACCACACTCTCACCGGGTTAAGACAGAACAACGTCTGTCGGGGTTAGCTAGTACGAAATAAATAAATACTCAAGCACAATGCCTAAAATTACTAAAAATATTTAATATGTGCTCGAGCCCCGAGTCCCGACGTAGGTACCTATGTCGCATGTGTGTCGCGTAACCGAATCGCAACTACAACTTGTAATAAACCAATAGAATGTTTCGCTTCCAAAATCATAATATTGCCATAAAATATTATTGATGTATTCACGACGTTAAGGCTTAGGAGCGTTTTCCTATATCCGATCCAACATCGAACCAGAAAACACTCATATTATATCGTCGGACGGCATATTATTATATGTGTTTTCCCATTATCCAACATCAGACCGATAATAATGACAAATACCTATGCTTTATTTTGAAACATAAGCCTGTGATATTTCCTGTCTTTGTCATTAATGCCCGGGCTACACGAGGCTAGTTTTTCAAGCTAGGATAGCAAGCTAGTGTTAGTAAGCTAGCAAGCTAGTACTTCTAGCTTCGTGTAGACAAAACTATCTCCATTTGTAAGCTAGTAAGCTAGTTTACAAGCCAGGACAGTTTTTAATAGGATGGAGTTCTATTCTCAGGCTAGTAGCGTCCCCCCACCACTGATTTTACTATCCTGGCTTGTTTACTAGCTTCATGTGACCGGCGAAGCTAGTTTGCAGTAAGCTAGTAAACAGGAACCACGCGTTTGGTTTGTTTTTCTACCGCGACGATTCATTGCGAAATTGAAAGAATTTGTAATAATGTAAAGCAGATGATCCACGTTTATCTCTTCGTAAAATCCACGGTCTTGTCCACACCCGTTTTTGTAGTTCATCTTCTAGTCGTCTAGCGCGAAATGGCACAGTTTTCGAAGCAACTGTTTTAGTCGACAGTGGCGAAGGCTGGTTCTCCTTCATAGGGAAGCCGTAGCCTGTATAATAGGTAGGGATTTGGATGAGGGTCGTCAAAAGGTAAGCGGTAAGGGAAGCCGATAGGAATGGAGTTATAGGAACCCCTCGCCACTGTTAGTCGTATAGTGTTTTTTTTTTTCGTATGCAGTTCATTTTGGACGAGTGGTCACCTCAGTAATATATATTCTTTGCCTCAGCACTCCAGTAAGTACTAGCTTAAAAAAATCTAGCCTCATGTAAACAAAACTAGCATGCTCCAAGCTAGGTCAGCAAGCCAGGACAGTTTGGTTAAAAACTAGCTTGCTATCCTAGCTTGAAAAACTAGCCTCGTGTAGCCCGGGCATATCGGTCGGATATCTGATATCGGGTCGCAATCGGCAAACGCGTCTCCTTGTTAGCAAAGCTGAACACAAACCAAATCTAAACTGCTCGTAACTTGTAACAGTAACTCAAAAGTAGATTAATCAAAAGCAACGGCGACCGAGTTTGTCAAAGAATTACAAACTTTATTATTAGACATACAAAGTTTGTCACATGTTACGGGGATTACGAAATCGGTTTAAGTTCTACTAACTTCAACATAATCACAGCAACGTAGTACGGTCGCCAATTTGGAGTATATAACCACTCTTTGGTTGCCACATATATTTTTCTATGACATTTTCTACAAACTTCATGCCAATTTTTTTTTGTATGTTCATGCTGGGTGCCTGAAAAAGTGTTGAAACAATATAATTTATTGATCCAATCACTTTAAATGTGGCAGCTTTACGAATCGACGTTTAGAACTCAAAATTTATAAAACAATGCGAATTTTCAGTCTCGATAAGATATAAAGAGATACTAAAGGAGATAGATAATGAAGTGAAGTAATCATTAAAATATACAAATAATGCACAGCTCAGTTACCTAAACGATAATATTTTCACGACAGTAAAGTTACGGCCATTTCCCGCTATCTCATAAACTCGCATAGTGTTATAATTTAATAAAAGGACTTACTATATTACGTTACGACAGAAGTTTCTACCGCGTTCGGGTTCAATCAAGCTAAAAGCCACACACGAACAATATTACTAAGCCCGTTTGAACAGGAAGATTAAGCACTTACTAAAATAGGGAGCGAAAAATAACTGGACGCTGGACAGCTTCACATTACATTGTGCTTTGAAAGTAAAAAAAAAAGTCAAATTTTGAAATTAGAACGCGCGCGTCTTTTTAATTTTTCTGCGAACTTGCACCGAAAGCCGGACAAGTGGAAATTGTAGAAATTTGTGGAAAAAATGTAAAAAGAATTTCGATATTTTCATTAATTATTATACTACTATAGGTATATGCAATTTAAATGCCCAAGTTAAAGTTAATAATACACTTACCGATTCTTCATTGTATGAGAGAACTACATATCTCTCATCCGCTGATAGTTCAGTCACTCGAATGGATTGCTGTAGGATCTGTAAAACGTTTGTTTATTAGTTTACACTTGGTACCAAAGATTCTTGGTACACTGAAAGCAAAACTTTTCATAATGCCAAATTTAATATAAGGACTAAGTACACCTAAAGCCCTCCTCATGTTTTTAATGTTCTTATGAAATATTTTTTTACACGGTTGACTAGACTTGTGTTTTAACAATTCGTTTGAATTCAGCGAAAATTCATAAAAAATTTCGTGCGAATTAGGTAGGTATATACTCCGCGATGGCGAATAACGCATCGCATAGGGGCATATTACACTATCATTTATCTTGGATCATAGATCTATGAGTCAATGTTATTGGATAATGTAATATAGACATATGATTCATTTTCTCCTTGATCATAGATTTTTGACATTTGCTGAGAGATTGGATCCAATACGGTCATAGAAACAGGTGTTGCCAGTCATTTAATATAAAAAAAAGAGTTTTTAATTTCTTGTTCGATAATATGTTTCAAATAATGTAATGTAAGTAGTTATTTTTCTAATTATATACTTAGTTGCTTAATCTTTCTGAAATAACAAAAAACAAGCCATTCTAAAAATGACGATGTCCTTTGGCAAATCGATTTCTCTGAGATCTGGTAACCCTGACATCAATACCTGTCATCAATCTGTCGAGTTCTCTGTTTATTGATACTTGTCTTTAGCCAGATTCGTTTTTTTGTAACCACATATGACGTAAAATAGGATCAAAGAACTTTGATAGTATAATACACAGATATGACTCAATTAGTCAATTAAATTGGATCAAATATATGATCATTTAGATGATCAGAGATATTTGATAATGTAATATCCCACTTACCTACAATTAGTAACAAATAATATATTTTTACTTGCGTGATTTTTCACCGCTAGTGCGGCTACTTCCATAACCCACCCACGAGAGTTTTTTTGTGTTCGCGACAGAAAAAACTGCGCTAATACAATCATGTAGATCAGACACTTGACGATTTTTCAGCTCTATTGTAATAACGCAGAGTTCTATTTACAATACATTTTTTTTACAACCATTAAAAACGCTCGTGGGTACAAGGGCTAACATTCAATGTTTTACAAAATTGCGAAAAATTACCACGAAAACACTTGATGCAGCAGTACCGTTTTTTTTTTTTGGAGAGATACATAATATTATTCACCTGTGACGTGTTGGACACTAGTATAGTGCGGCTGTCTGTCTGCACGTCATATTTCACCAAGTCGCCATACTCGTTTCTGAACAACACTTCGTTTCCTGCAATTTAATGTTAATTTTACAAAAGGCAATATAATTAAACACAGTAGATAATATCATAAGACACCTCTTTATTCTATGAATGCGTTCTTTCACGCAGTGCAGTATTACAAGAGGCTCTCTTTGAATAACTTCAACCGTACTATAAGAACAGCTTATAATACTTAGTTCGAAAAACAGTTATTTGATTAGTTTTATTTTTAAATAGATTTACAGTATTTTTTTTTCAGTCCCCAAAACCATAGTTATCGATGGCAATATCATGTGAATGACTTTCGTAGGATTAAGAAAATCGTCACAAAAATTAGAACCTCACCTGACGTCCACGTCCCGTTGAAGCTCGCAGTCGAGAACTCTCCATTAATAATATCTTCCAACTCTATAGTAGGTTCCTTCACTGGCGGTTCCGTTGACGGCTCAGTGGTTGAGGTCGGAGGGGGAGCAGTAGATGGCTGGATAGTGGTAGAAGATGTAGTAGTGGTCGGGACTGTCGGACCTGGGGTCGAGACGATGGCATCGGCCTCCCCAGCATCGTTACCAGTGAGCACCACGGCGAGAGCTACCACTACACCGATGACGACGACCATGGCCACGGCTCCGATGACGTAGGTGAGCTTCTTCGACTTCTTTGTGGCTACCAGGACCTAGAAATACCCAAATATTTAATGTACTGCACACCGGGAAAATAACGTAAACAAAATACTTCACTTTATAATGCTACTAAGTTAAATGTCACTTTTAGTGTGTAAGGGACAGATTTTCGAAAACTGATAGGGTTCAAGTAGCTCATCATTCTGGAATTTCGTTCAGGATTTTTTTTATTTTATATAATAATATGGTGTTTTTAGTACAACTCCTTTTAAATTTCAACGTAAAATTAAGCTTTCAATGCGCTGTACCAGTTTTTTCAAATAAAAAATAAAAATTCGGCAATGTATGCATAACCATATTGAACCAAAAGAAACCCAGTTTCTTGGGTTACCTTAACGTTCCTGAACTTTTTTTTTATGCAGATTATCTTAATATGATGAAGTTAATGCACCTTAGCATTTTTCGGAAACCTGTACCTTATACCCTGTATATTCCGCGCAATAAAGAAACGACAAATTTATTTATTGCGCGGTATATACCACAGTTATTTACACATAAATAAAAACACATTAATATAGTCGTATTTAATATATTTATATTTCATTTTAATCAAAATTTCATAGATTGATCTGAACCTTATCTGAACAGATGTTTTTGATGTTTCTATCAAGCTCAGAAAAAACAATATATCTACCAGTTACTAGATAAGTAATACTACAGTAAACTTTAAAATCTATTCAATCTATGAAATACTGTAAATTATCTCTAGACGTGATAAGCTCATCTACGAGTATATTATTGTACTTCGTCTTGAGTTGATTGTAAAAAGAATATTGTTCCATTACCAAAAAAAGACATACAAATTTCAGTCACAGTCCATACTTCGCAGAACATCGCTATTCGCAACAAGTTGTCATTTCATTCAAACACAAAAGACTCTACTTAGAGCCATTCTTTTAGATTTAGAAAAAAATTTAATGATGAAGTGATAAGTAAGCTCATAACTATTAAGTCCATAATGAGAAAAAAGTTTTCTTTGGACTGAAAATCAAACAAACCTTCTCTAGTTTGTTTAACAATAGACGTAATCTTTCCAAGTTCTTTTGATTTCCAAGTTCATGGGTTTTAAATATTCACACCACTACGATTTCGTAGGTATCATTTCATAAGTTCTATCTTTCAAAACTCTTCTTCACTAACTATATTAAATTTCGTGAATAACTTTAATTTACATGTTTACTTATATTATGTACCTTTTGTTACTAACGATATTTTTAGACTGTACATGCACAACACTATTTTTTCAGGCACAATAAATAAATTATTAAAAACGTAATTGAGAATAGGTATTTATAAAAATATATTTTTGTTGGAAACAAAACACTTGTACAAACTAATATGTATCAATGACAAATGGTATTGAACTCTGTTAAGAGCTGTTATCAGTACAGATTACTATCGCTCGCTTAGAAGTGAACAAATAAAATATTATAATGTTTAAACATTGTAATTTATTCAGTCATGCACACGAATATCAGCTATTTTGTAATTTATTACATTTATACATATTGAAGATGCGTCAAAATATAGTACAGTCAGTTTTAGTACCGCCTATTTGTACAGTTCCTATAATAATAATAATAACTCCCCACACTAATTTCGGCAACGATGACCGGTGAAACAACCTTTAGTCAAGATGCATTGGATAATTTCGACGGCGAACTTCGAAAACAAAATGTATGGGATTTGACACAATATGTCATCGCAAGTAAAATGCCACCTAACGATGACCTAATTGTCAAATGCCATACATTTTTTATTTCGAAGTTCGCAGTCGAAATTATCGAATGTATCTTGACTAGGGGCCCAGGGCCTTTAGTCAAGATGCATTGGATAATTTGCATTGTCCTAACCAAACTTGGGAACAAAAAAAGTTTTATTGTTCCAATGCGGGAATCGAACCCACGACCTTCGATTCCAGAGCCAACTTCTAACCACTAGACAACGGAGGTTGTTACAGTTCCTATAATAGATTTGAAATTATTGCTATTTGTTTTCATTATTAGTGTGCGAATAAAGTGTTTTCTATTCTATTCTACAGTCGCCATGACGGTCTAGTGGTTTAGAGCTTGGCTCTCGACTCTGGACTTCTGGAGGACCCACGAACCCGCATTGGAACAATGTTGTTTTCAAGTCTGGTTAGTGGTTAGGACAATGCAGGAGGATCACCTGACTGTCTGACAAGAAAGATGATCCATGCGTCGGATGGGCATGTAAGAAGTCTGTTCTGCGCCTGATCGTCATCCGTTCCACTGAGTTACGAGAACAAAGAAAGACAGAGTGCTCTTGTGTACTGCGCACATACTTGGGCACTATAAAAATAACTCCTGTGTTTCAATTGGTTTCAAAAACCGGCCACCGTCACCGAAATTGATGTGGGGAGCTACATTCTTCAGTCAGTTATTAACATCAGCTTTATTACAAACTTTCATAGCAATGTACAATGTAGGTATGTGTATTTTAGGAGTTTTTCAAGTACGTTTTTATACATCTTTGAAGGTTTTGACCGTATACATGATTTAAAGAAATTAATTAAAATTAAACGTGTTATTATTAATAATAATTTACTACTTGATTGTTTAATTAAAACAAGAAAAAATTGTCGAAAAGTTTTGGAAATATGATTAATTGCGGAAAATTTTAATTGCCTAAGTTTACTTGTTTATACTTTAGACGGACGAGCGTGAACAATGTATACAATATACAATAAATTGTGTAGATATTGAGTTTAATTTTATAGTTGATTGTTAACAGAGACGTCAATAATTAATTATTTCATCCAAGAAGTAGAGATACCAGGAGTCCGAACGGTATAGACTTTCCATAGTATTGTAATTATGTACACAATAATAGGACCAGATCTTAGTTCTCTTTTCTGCCACTAGCTGTGTGAGAATTTGTTACGTACCGAGTGTTGCCAATACTATTATACCGAGTGTTGCCAATACTATTATTTATAACAATTATTTTTAAATTACCGTTAGGCAATTACCGTGTTCTACAGTATCTATACTTCGAGGACAGATTCTAAGAATTTCCTAAAACTTTTATATAATTAGATTTAAATCCACATTTCTCATAATATTTTCTTCCAGAGCTGTCAATAGCTATATTTAAACGTCCGCACAGTGTTTTAGAAATCCTCAAAATCGGACATTTCTAAACTAAGCCCAGAGGTCGATGGCGTCTTGTATTTCAAACTTAACCCTTTGACGACCACGGGGAAACATGCTTCCCTAACAAATAATTAGAAAAATATCAAAAGTTATAAGGCCAATGCCTAAATACTTTTCTTTTATTAGTGGTTGAATGTTACCTTAATTATTTTTTTAATGTCAAAATAACGTAGGCATTGCAGTATACTTTTTATATAAATCGGAAAATAACAGTTTGCTTAGCACTTTTTCAGTATTTTTTACAAAAGTTTTTAGTGACGTTAAAGCGCTTTATATTGTTTTTTATTGAGCTAAAATTATTCCCTGGTAAGTAATTTTATATTTAAGATATTCTTCAAAACCATTATTTATGATTTATATTGAAATAAATCGTCATAAACCAAAAGGGAAATCAGCTTCCCTATGGTCGGTAAGGGATACTAATTCCTCCATATATTACTCTATTGTATGCACAATTTATATGAAATTATTTCTATATTCTTGTATTGAATTGAAATTACGCTGGATATTTTATCGATATTGTAGCGAAATATTATATTCCGTAAAGGATTTGAGATATATAACCTCAAGAATTATGAAATTCTACTGATCTTGGTCGATGGTAGTAGTGAGTAGTGATGAATAAAACGATTTGCAACTCAAAAAAGCCGTAGTAACTTTGATGCATGGTAATGATCAAGAGGTAGGTATTGTAATTGACTTCCAAGTACACTAAGTTCCTCGTTCACCAACACCATCTACAGCTGTCTGCGCGTCACCCATGAAGCAAATTATAATTGCTCCATGGTATCACCGGATTCGCTCGGTTATCAAGTAAATAAATAGTTTTTCTATGGAAGTCTCTACTTATACTTTATAGATATTAGGTTGTTTCATTTTGAGATTTGGTCTACATAACCTTATAGGTATGTATAGAAGTACCATTTATGACCAACATTATGCCATATATTTGATTTGAACAGATACACTAAAATCTACATTTCTTTAGTAGGTAATGCAGAAGTCAGTGATGCAAAAAGAGTTATGACATAGATTATCGTATTCGCTCAATGATAGCTGCAGTATCGTCTGCACCTGATGGTAAAATTCCCTATGCAAAGTACAAGACTAAGAGGAATTTTGTTCTATGTAAAGTCTTCTTTGTTATGCTAATGAAATACACTATTTGGTTAGGTACTATGTAATATCTAGTTTTTATATTGTACTTATATATAAATGAATACTTTTCTTACAGTATTAATAAAGTTGAATAAAAAATACTTCAAATATTGGTAAAATATCGAATACGTAAAGTAGTTGTTGCAAGGCTAATGTGTTACCGTTATGGACCATAGGGAAAATTGCTTCCCAACAATTTCCAAAAAACCTATAAATATTTTTTTGATTTTTATTAAAGATTATGTTTATTATGTGCATAATTAACTATTTTGTACAACTTTCATATTTATATACCCTCCACTTTCCTTATGGTCCTGAAAGGGTTAAGGCCCTCCCCCGAGCAAAAGACCTTGAGGCGGTCAGCAGCATAAATTTTTCACATAACTTAGTTCAAAATTGACCAAAAAAAAATTTAAACGGCGAATATCTAGCTTATGAAATTGCCTATCTATTGGTGTGTGTCCCAAATAAAGTTTACTTGTAAATACTATGGAGATGCTGAAACTATAATTCAATGAACATTCAACATTCATTTGGTCAATTTTGAACTAAGTTATGTGAAAAAATTTCAACTGAGTTATGCGGCTGACCGCCTCAAGGTCTTTTGCTCGGGGGAGGGCCTTAAGAGTAGAACACCCGTGTGCCAATTCTGCTTAGTTTTTGAGATAAATAATTTGGAATATGGGCATTTTTTCAAGTCATCGATTCATAAAATTAATTTATTACGTCAATTGCGAGGCGTTGTAAACTTGTTATATACTTTGTTCGATACACCAGTTAGATGCGCATTTATTATACTTTATTACGTTTCTGCCACTTGAGTACTTTTAAGGATATTTAATTTTTTTCACTTTTCAAACTTGATTTTTTTTCTTCGATACTAAGTTGTTTCCGCAATTGTTTTTTGTACTAAACCATACTTTGTCATAGTTTCTTTGTACAGGATTTTTTTCTATTGCCAATCAAACTAGGAACGGGAGAAATAAGCATTCTTTTAGTTTTAAGTAGCCCCTGACATATTTTTAAGAGCAAAGTTTCATATACCATAGATTTTACGAAAATAAAAATTCATAAACTCTGATAAAAGGTAGTGTATAGCGCGGGAAGGGGTCCACCCTACTTAGGCAATTGCTAGGCTTTAACTCTTAAGTTTGAAATACAAGACGGCATCGACCTCTGGGCTTAGTTTAGAAATGTCCGATTTTGAGGATTTCTAATTTTAATTTTCTATACTTCGTGATTTCATCTTTGCATGAAACTATTTCGCAAAATATATCAATTTTTTTTTAAGATTTTTTTAAACATATTGTACTTTTCGAAGCTAAAGATATACTTACTATAATTAAAAATATGTAAATAATATTATATTATTTTTTCGCAACATTCATTTCTTGGAAAATATTGTCAAATTAAAGATTCAAACCTTAGAGAATTAAACCAATGAACATTTCAATTAAAAGTACATAATATTATCGATGGCCGCTGTGATTGATTTGAATTTAGAAGTACCTAAGGTAAAGTCTGTATATACCTACCTTTTGAATATTATACTGAACACTAGCTAAAATTGGAGGAAATCCTTCGATTTGTCAAAATTAAACCCTACGTTTTTCAAAACTGTGTTAGATTTTTTTTTATTTACGTCAACTTTATTTACTTAAATTAAAATGCATATGTACTACATAATAATAAAATGAAGTATACCTGGTCACTGGTGCCCATTTCCATGGTGGAATTACTACTGTCCTGCGCCATTTTGTGGTATGTTTGTTACCTGAAAAATACAAGGAAAACTGATGTAGAAAATATTGTATTTTTGTTGATAAACTTTTGATGACACTAATCACGCAGCTTGATCCAGCAAATAATACTTAGTAATTTAATCAAGTTTTGTAATAAGTAATGGCTTACTGACGAGTCTTTACCATATTTTGCCCCATCTGACAATATTATGTGAAATTTTTTAATGACAAATTAAATTATTGTCCAATAGCATGCAGCGAATAGCAATACACATCTTTCAATGTTATTCAAGATATAAAGTGATTGGTTCCAAACTTCTTGAAAGTGTATAACGAACATTAGTCAATCATGTATTCATGTATAAAGATCATCTAATATATAAAATTTCTATGTCACAATGTTAGTTACCGTACTCCTCCAAAACGGCTTTACCGATTTTTACCAAATTTTATATGCGTATTCAGTAGGTCTGAGAATCGGCTACTATCTATTTTCCATACCCCTAAGTGATTCACCCTTAATTTTCTTTTTTTTTAATTTTTGGACGAATTTTTATTTTTTATTTTATTATAATGTGGCATTAAGAAATACATACAACCCTAAATATTTACTTTTTTATCACCAACCACTATTTTTTATAGCCATTTTAGTAATTTAATCATTTTTCATCCCGCTAGATAACTGATCAATTTTAGTGTTTTTAAGTTTTTTATAAGGCAAAATAACGTTTGCCGGGTCAGCTAGTAATATATATGAACGTCTTATATTGTCGAAACGTAATTGGGACCTAAGGGCCTGTGCAAACGTACCACAACCAAAGAATATATATTACTAACGTACCACAACCACACCACCAGGACACGACAAAATGTGGCCAAGCTGTGTGTATGTGGTGGTTATGCTATGGTTGCGATGTCGTACTGAATTGTTTACTATCGAGGAGACGTATTGTATTGTAATCCGCTCAAAGAATAATCCAAAAGCAGGTGTAGAGTGCGTGAGCTTGGACCTAAGCAATTTCTTCAGGAAATTGTACAGGATGCGTAGAGAGTAATCATACTAAAAATCCCCGCCTCTAGGAGGGGCGCCGGAGTGGGGGCGGGGGTTAAATTTCCCACTTTTGAGTTTTTCGCTAATATCTTTAAAACGGTGCGTCGTAGAGAAAAAGTGTCTCTACGTAATGAAATATAATAAATTTTCCTACAACTTTTGTCCTACACAACTTTTCGGATTCCTAACCATTTTTGAACTACACGATCTGGAATAGTGAAATTTTCGAAAAAAACCTCCGGTGCAGGCGAATCTTCAGTTCTTATTGGCACCAGGCTGTTTCTTATTTCCTTCATGTTTCCATCCCCCCTCTTGGGGAGGCAGCTCATTCCCAAGCCACAGCTGCACTTGGTGGTAGGTGCGTCGTGAATGCTGTTTAGCTGCGTTCTGAGTTGGTGGGAGGGAGCTGAAGTCAGATTTAATCTTTGCCACTGATCTCATGAACAACTGAAAGCGGCATTAGTTGAGGGAAGTCAGTCTTGTTGGCGCCCCTTACCATTTGAGAAAGCACATCTTCCCAGCCTCTTCAACTTCACTGTGCATAAAAGATAGCTGCTGCTTATTTGATGATATCTGACTTTAAGTACAGTTTTGAGAAACCCACTTTGCTTCTCCTGAAAATTGCAGATGTTGTATAGCACCCGGTAAATGAATGTAAGTACAAGATGTGTCCATATTCATGTTTCTGCATCTCTTGGGTAGATAGTGCGATCGTTTTGGTTTTCCCTCGGCCAGGTTTCAGCAGCAGGATGTCTTGGGTGGGAGGAGTGAAAGCTATCAAAAGCACAGCAAGGTCCATCCCTTGATGGATGGACATCCAAGGATGCATCCCTTACATCTTTATAAATTGTTTTAGCTCAGGTGTAATTTTTACGACAATTCGTGTGAATTAAAAGGGATGTCAAACCACGGAAAATTTCGTACTTGTCATCATTCCGTTCTTGACTATAGCTTTGATAAGGCCCAGTATTCCCTTTTCATTTATCTCCGTGACATCCTTACTCCCTTTCACGACGTCCTCGTCACACACAGGACACTTATTATTACTCATTGCAGATAATCCGATTCGTAACTAATAGCGTTTATAGATCTAATAATATTTTTAATATATAATCCCCCTTACGCTGTATAAGCTTTGAATAGTTACACAGTGTTTTGTCTTCTTCTATCGAATTAAAAATGTCACTTGTGTTATGTGAACAAAACACTGTACAACTATTCAAAGCTTTTACAGCGTTTATTAGTAAGGGGGTATATGTAGAGATGTGATAAACGGCTTAAAATTAAAAGTTAACTTATCCGTTATTAAATATTCAAAAGCAACTTTTGTTAACTGCTTAGTTGCTTATTTGCTTATCTACTTATTGCCACTTATAATGTTTTTGCGCTTATGTTACGTTTTTCGATCGCTTAAACTGATTTAAAATAACTTTCCTTCGTACTTTGCAGGCTTAGGACTGTCTGAAATCTGAATAATTATTAATATAATAATATGAACTCATAAAAATGTTTTTACATGTTGATAATATGCATTAATCTTAAATGTTGCTTATCATTAGTAATAGTTGATTTATAGGATAATAACTTTTTACAAACATTACACATCGCCACTTTTTCCACCTCATTTCTTTCAAAGTAGTTCCATAAATTACTGTTCCAATTCACGTCGTCTAGTCGTCATCTTACGACAAAAACTTAATAAACTTAATACTAAAACACTACACGAAAAGTTTATATTACGTCCATATGGACCATTATTATATTTATTATTTACATTAAAAGTTCACGGTAAACCACCAACACACCACTATTACGATTAAAATACGAATTATTGCGTAACGTAATATAACGTGTTTTCGTCAACCCGCAAAGCGCAACTAACAAAAAGTGAATAAACACGAAAAAGCATATTAGTTATAAGTACAAAAAATAAGCCGTTTATTAAAACTTTAATTATGTGATGAGCTACATTAAAGAATTTTCACTCTTAATGCGCTGTCATAAGAACTATTTTTCTTTGCTCATACCACACTTATGGCTTAATAACTTTAAACGATATAAACGATAAGTATAAGTGTTAAACGCTTATGTTTATAAACGACTTTTCAACTTATTTATAAAAGCACGCTTTTTTAAACGCTTTTCGTTTAAACGGCCATCTCTAGGTAGCCAAGTGCCAACCCACAGTAGGCGGAAGTCGTCTACTTATGCCTTTATCATACGTACCGAGTGAATATTATACAAGTCAGTGCTTGGCTGAATTAAAAAACGGATCAAGCCACTGTCTTGCCACACAATTTAATTAATATTATATCTAGCAATATACCGTAACAAAAAATACCCAGAACCTGCAAACAAATGTGTGAGTGCATAAGCATGCGAAAAGCACCTCCCTCCTCCCACACTGCTTATTCGTACACTCAGAAACAAGATCGTGCAAACACCACCACCACACAAGCAACAATGTCAGCAAGATCGTGCAAGGCTCCAGACCACCATGCAGGTTGCAAAACTCAGTTTTGCGTGCACTCACAAATATTTTGCTTGCAGGTTGTGGGTATTTTTTCGCGGGATATTTCTAGATTTAATATTAATGATATTGTATGCTATGGATTTCCGCAAAGTAACGCCTTATTAACTATTAACTGTCTCGCCACTTTTGTGCAATAAAACCACCAACCGAAAACTCGGTGAAAGGTTTAATACGCTCTGAGTAGGTACTCTACCGATAGCGCTGTATCGCCCGTTTACTCGGTACGTGTGATCAAGGCATTATATTTTGTTGACCTCCAATTCAATATTTCTGTAAAAATAAAAATAAATTTACAATGTCATTGTTACACTTCTTTATTGCACGCTAGTCGGTAAATAAATGACATTGACGACCTCTGTGGCTCAGTTATTTAGCGCTTTGGTGCTTAAGCCGCTGGTTGCAGGTTCGAATCCTGCCGAAGGAACAAAAAGTTTTTTTGTGTTCCTGGGTCATGGATGTGTATTAAATATGTGTTTAATATAAAAAAAACTTGAAAATATGTATGGTATAAAAGTATTAAATATACTTCCCGTTTTCTGGTACATGTAACACAAGCACGGGGCCAGATTGACGTGGTGTGAAGCGTTATGGACGCGTTATATTATAATTATTATTTAGACTGGTGGCATTAATGCTTGTCTTTTTGTTCATTTAAAAAAAAAAAATGAGGTTTAGAGAATGTATTAATTAATATAAATGCAATTAATTCTATGCAAATTTTAGCAGACTGCATTTAACCGTAGGTTTGTTTCATAGGAAACAGGGTCAGGGCCATTTATTTAATAATTACTTGCAATTTATAGCTCCTATTATGAATTTATACTACAATATAATTTAGTATTTTCAAGTCCTTATCTGATAACTGATAAGAGATTAACACTAAATAGATAATATGTTGTAGGTACTAATTGTATAATATTAAATGATTTAGTAGTTAATTGTAAATTGTAATGCTTCATCATTGACGATTAAATTAATGTTTTCCTACTGCTGGTGCAAAGATCTTCTAGCAATGTGCTAGATAAAGATGATATGGCTGATATAGACGTTTGCTTACCCAGGGGCTATTTTCACAACCCTACTACTATTATAAATGTGAAAGTTTGTGAGGATGGATGTTTGTTACTCTTTTACGCAAAACTACTGACCGAGTTTCGATGAAATTTGGTATGCCAGTAGTTTAAAGTCTGGATTAAAACAGGCTACTTTTTACCCCGAGATAATACAGTGTTCCCGAGGGATACTATAATTAAGCGGGCGGAGCCGCGGGGTACAGCTAGTCTTCTAATACAAAAGTTTAAAAGTTCTGTCGCTGCTCACTTATCGAGCGACAGGGACAAAACATGAAAATAAACTATCTTAGACTTATCTGTAGATTGTGAAACTGGCCCTTACAGTGTTTGTGACATTTGGAAAATCTTTGGTTATTTCTATAATGTTTTTTCTATTACTCTTTATATAACCACCGTTCTTAAGGATAATAAAACTAAACTAAATGAACAAAGCTACGGTCAATATCTATTGAGTCGAAAAGTAACACTCAGGACAAAACTGAGTTTAAAATTTTGAAAGTTTTCACTAAGTATAGGTTATAGGTAAGGTAATAACAGCCATAGCCAATAGCCATTGGCTAGTCGTACAAACGCAATATTATTGACAGAATTAATTTGATAATACTAAACACATACAAAAAACGGCAATATGCGCACACAAGGAATATTATTGTCAATATGAGCATTATTGCCAATAATATGTTGTGTGTGCGGCTAGCCTAGAATTATACACACGGGTTAGTAAAATTCTGAATATAACGAACACAACAAAAAATATAAAGTATTCTAACTGATCAGCCAAAGGAGTGCAACAGTTCTAAAGTAAGGGTCAATCCACACCCAAACGAAACTATACGCGATGTGGCGCTGTATTTTTTAAGATAGCTATTGAAAATTGATCTTTATTCATAACACAAGAAGATACACGTTTCATTGTAAGAGTTTGAATGTCAAGTTGCACCTCACAACGCATGTGCAGTGTATGACTGATTTTATATGAAATGTATAGTCATTTCATTCATAATATTACCACACGATAATCATCTAGCGAACATCTACTAATAATGAAATATCCAATCTTCATCAAATTCATTAATAAAAAAACTTACCACAAAATTCCCTAACCGGCCCGTAACCGAATACCAGCCACACTAAAAGAACTAGCTTAAGATTACAGCTATCGTATTGATAACAGATAATATTTAAATAATCGTCGTAAATTAGTTAATGTTACCTGATAAAATATCAGTAAACATTCTTACTTAATGTAAGAACAATTGGAAGCATAATTAGTACACGTAAATTTTAATAATATTACTTTGGTCTTAAACTTCATAAAACCTATACAATTATTACAACTAGAGTGGCGCTGTTATCAAACTTCGGCTATAATAATTCATAAATGTTTAAAGTTTGATATCTTAATAATAATTTAAAACAATCAAATAAGAACCTAATAATTAAGAGAGAAAAATAAATAAATGTGGTGACATATTGACAAATGTTAAACAATTAAGAAAATTGTATGTATCAATTACTATTACACACGGTAGTGTGAAATGTGAATAGGTAAGCGGACTGATTTGTATAAAAATAACAACAACACATACTACCTTAGATTATTAACTCACACCACAGATTGCTAAATAATTACTACGTAATAGGTAATAGGCAATCGGACAAAATTTTTTTTATTGCATAAATGAATAGTACTCTTAAATATGAATAACTTCTCAGAAGAAACCGTATATCAAAAGTCAATATTTTCAAAGGTACAGCGATTTGTATACAAAATTTCGCGAGTCTTTACCTATACCAAAAAAAAATTATTTTTTTTTTGCGAAATTAGTAAACAAAACCTACATCATTAGTTTATTCACATCATATACAAAAACATTCATTATGGTAAGTATGAACTTAAACGCACAAATATCGGAGATATTTACAAAAATATTCCTGCGGCCGTATACTTTATACCTACTTAATACACTTTAATCCAATAGTGACGTCATTTGTGTGGCGATTTTAGTATGGAGCTTTTTTAGGAGGCTCGCGAAATTTTGTATAAAAATCGCTGTACCTTTGAAAATATTGACTTTTGATATACGGTTTCTTCTGAGAAGTTACTCATATTTAAGAGTACTATTCATTTATGCAATTAAAAAAAAATGTCCGATTGCCTATTACGTAGTAATTATTTAGTAATCTGTGGTGTGAGTTAATAATCTAAGGTAGTATGTGTTGTTGTTATTTTTATACATTTCATGTGTTTCTGCACACCTTCCATGCTTCCTCAATATAAACTTTAACTGTGCCAAATATCATACTCTCCCATTCGCTGAATTCTCGAAAACTGCATTGAAAGTTTTTGCTTCACGTATTAATATAATAATAATAATAGTGCCGATTCAAGTCCTTATTAATAATGATTATTATATGTAATTAAGAAGCGTTTCGTTCATACTGTATCAAAACTATAAAAGTACTCGTAGTTTTGGTACTTTTTATAGTTTTAACAGTGGTTTATCGTCACCAACCTGGGCCGTGCCACTTCTCGAGTCACTTCTTAATTCGAGGATTAGGCTTTATTTGTGTCTAAAGTACTAAAATTATAAGTATGTAAATAGAAAGATTATACCTAATAAGTTCGCCATTGTACATTGTGCAGACAGAATTAAATCTTACTATAATATTATAAATGTGAAAGTTTGTGAGAATGTATGGATGGATGTGTATGGATATTTGTAACTCTTTCACACAAAAAACGGATATTGAACAGATTTTTATGAAATTTGGTTTGATAGTAGCTTGAGCTCTGAATTAAAACATAAGCTACTTTTTATACTGAAAAAGTACAGTGTTCCTATGGGATTCTGTTTTTACACAGGGAGAGGCGCAAGAAACAGATAATAAAGCAATAAATAAATGTGAGTGTTTGCGATACATAATAATTAATAATTAATTATACCTAGATATTAAGGTCAGATTATAATAAAGCTTTTAGGTCGACAATTTTACCGCGTACTTCTTTCGACTACGAGAATTTTAACGCTCTATTAATACCGGTACCTAAGTCGTACCTATATTGAAAAGAATATTTACTTACGCAAAATTTAAGCGTTTTTTTCGTACTTAAACACGGGCGTTCATTCGAATGAACTCGTAATCTGCAAAGCAAGCGAATTTAAGAGCATGGAGAAATATTGCAAAAGCAGAGGAAATGAAAACGGGGAGAAATTGAAACGGGGAGAAATAGGAATGGGGAAACTGAAATGGGGAGTTTACCCGTACGTTCGGAAATTGAGAGCATATAATATCTCGTACACTCGATCTGCGAGTGACAAAAGCCGAGATTTTATCTACATACTAGATGTTGCCCGCAACTTCGTGCGCGCAAAAGGAAATCCAGCAGGAACCGTATATTTTGCCGCAATGTAAAGTAGCCAAATTTGGCACATATATAAAATAGACCACTGGGAAGGCCCAGTTGTCTATCTATACTAATATTATAAATGCGAAATTGTGTCTATCTGTCTGTCTGTTACATCTTCGCGCTTTACCCCTGAACCAATTTTTATGAAATTTGGTATAGACATACTTTGGGTCCCGGGAAAGGACATAGGATATTTTTTATCCCGGTTTTTTTCAGAAGGGCTGAGTTTAGAGGATGGTTATAACAATTTTTCGTTTCATAGTAGCGCACACGCTTCGCGTAGACACAACTATTTGTCCTGTACGTCACGTATAACACAACGTGTCGTCCACTTTCCTCGCGCGGCGCCCGGCATCACAACGAGCTCACGTCACAACTATTGTCACTTATGTAACACGGGTAATGCTTTAGCATCCATCAGCAGTATACTGGTAATGTGCAGAAGGATTTGAGACATACAACTTCCAGAAACATTTACGTCCCTACAGAAGATAGAAGATGTTTAGTAGGGACAGCCTCCGTGGTCTAGTGGTTAGAGCATTGGCTCTCGGAGGTCGTGGGTTCGATTCCCGCATTGGAACAACAAAAAATGTTGCTTCCAAGTTTGGTTAGGACAATGCAAGCTGATCACCCGATTGTCTGACAAGAAAGATGATCCATGCGTCGGATGTGCATGTAATAAGTCGGACCTACGCCTGATCTCTCGCCAGTCGTGTCGGTTATCCGTCCCACTGGATTATGAGATTAAAGGAAGAGAGAGTGCTCTTGTGTACTGCGCACACACTTGGGAAAATTACTCCAGCGTAACTGGCCTGGTGTTCAATGAAACCGGCCACCGTCACCGAGATCGGTGGGGAGTTATTATATTATTAGTAGGATTAGTACTGACTACCTACTGACCGAACAATTGCTGAGCACTAGTAGAATTTGTAGAGTCTGAAGGGCGTACATAGTAATTATTTGGACATTTTGCCGTCGGATATCTACTCTCTACGCACTACGGCCTGAAGGAGTCCCTGAATAAAAGGTCGACGCTCCAGTTTCTACGCAGTAACCTAACACTCGCAAGGGAATCAAAACCTACACCCCCTTACTAATCGCTGTTTAAGCTTTGAATAGTTATACAGTGTTTTGTCTCCTTCTATCGAATTAAAAATGTCACTTGTGTGACGGGAACAAAACACTGTATAACTATTCAAAGCTTATACATCGTTTATTAGTAAGGGGGACAGAGTACTTCCAGTGAAAGAATCTTAAAATTTGGTACGGAGCAACTTCTTATAGCACAGATAAAGGAAAAATTGCGAAATCCGAAAATTTTTAGTTACATTACATCATATACTTAATCCCCCTTAAATAGAAATTCATATCAAATAGGTCATATCAATCAGGTTCATATCAATCAGGTCTATAATACCTTTGAGCTGTAACAAAATCACTACAGGTTTGTGCGGAACCCTCGGTGCGCGAGTCCGACACGCACTTGGCTGGTTTTTTTTAACGGTACGGACGTTTTTTGCCGACTACTGCCGACCCCTCTGCAACGCCCCATAAGGAACTTTCGTTCCAATTAACTTGAAATTAATTCGAACGACTTATTATTATCATATCAAATACATCATCGGTCAAATACGGATCTTAATATTATTATCTATCAATTTTATCAATTACATCAATCTCATGTATAAAAAACAATAAAAAAATCTCATATTATGTAAAAACACAACTAATTGCGGTTAAGCCACCAACCAATTTGTAAACTAAGAATCTCATGATGTAATGGTATTGGAAATCCCAGCTTGAATGTTTATAGATTTTAAGTATTTTGATAACATTGTTCCAAACGGGCAAAACAATACAAACAAAATATTTATGTTGAATGTTTACGTACTACTTATAGTGTTCTCGAACGGGAGTTCCAAAAAAAACGATTTAATTTAAAAGATTTATTGAAACATTGGAAATTACAATTAATTTTACATTTAAACTTAACTAAATGAATCAGATCTATGTTGGATCTAAACTCAAGAATTATAACTAAATTAAGACTACCGACTTTGACCGATGTAAGATCTGAAGTGTCCAAGTTAACACCAAATTCACGGTCCCACGGAGCTGGGACCACCACGATGATGCGGCGTCAGCATTTCCAGTATAAGACGATTTATTTCGTCATTTATGAAGAAACTGCACGACATGTATTTTCTTTATAGTCCAAGGGGCGGCTTCAATTATTATATGTTATATGTTAATTATAGTCCAAGAGCAAGTTCGACTGCAACTGCTTGATGATGATGATTCCCATATAGTGGTATTCGGCAATTCTGTGCTAAGTCCATATTTCATAGGGGGTACATATGTAACACCTCCCCCCACAGTTCGGCGACTATTTCGAAAGTTTTGATAAAGTTGCCGAAATATCGCTGTGATCTATTTCTGTTTCAGCAGGACGCGGTCTTCTTTTTTTTTCAGAGGGTGGCCTTTTACGTGATCATCGGAGTTGAAGATTGTGAATGTAGACGTCTTGAAGTAGCAATTTACTGGAACAATTATTAAGTAGCTTCCTTGTAAGCTTCTGTATTGTTCTTGGCCACATGATGTTCTAACTTTCGTGATGTTCGGAAAATTCATAGTAAAATGTCTGTCGTCAAGTTGTTCAACTGCTCCTTTAGCGAGGGTGATGGTAGTTATCTTGCACGATGCGTGAAGTTCTTGCTTAGTGATTAGGTGATGGATGCATTCGGGGTATTCTGTTACTCTGTAGTTTAATAATGTACATTCTGGTCTCTGCTGGATCGATTTCTGGATCTCACACACACCCGAATTTATTACTCCCGGAACACTTTCGAAGGTTCTTTAATTTTTCCGTAATTTTGGAAAAATCCTACCAAGACTGCGCCACTTATAGTGTTCTCGAACGGGAGTTCCAAAAAAAACGATTTAATTTAAAAGATTTATTGAAACATTGGAAATTACAATTAATTTTACATTTAAACTTAACTAAATGAATCAGATCTATGTTGGATCTAAACTCAAGAATTATAACTAAATTAAGACTACCGACTTTGACCGATGTAAGATCTGAAGTGTCCAAGTTAACACCAAATTCACGGTCCCACGGAGCTGGGACCACCACGATGATGCGGCGTCAGCATTTCCAGTATAAGACGATTTATTTCGTCATTTATGAAGAAACTGCACGACATGTATTTTCTTTATAGTCCAAGGGGCGGCTTCAATTATTATATGTTATATGTTAATTATAGTCCAAGAGCAAGTTCGACTGCAACTGCTTGATGATGATGATTCCCATATAGTGGTATTCGGCAATTCTGTGCTAAGTCCATATTTCATAGGGGGTACATATGTAACATACTTTTAAGATAGGTAATTGAAATTGTTCATTTTGGGGAAATAGGGAATTTCCAAGTTTTTGAAAAATATGTCAAATCGTTCATAATAATAGAATACATTTGCAATCTGGACTATTCCTAGTGAATTTCTTTCTTTTCCTTGCAAATCAGCATAAAAGTTTAAATCTATACTAATGTTATATAAAGAGGTACAGTTTGTGAGTTTGTGAGGTTGTAGGGAGTAATCTCGGGAACTACTGAACCGATTTTGAAAATTCTTATACCAATAAAAGGCTACGTTATTTTTGAGTGACATAGGCTATATATTAACCCGAAAAATTAAAAGACTTTTCGTGGTAGCCGGATTTGCAAAGTAAATCGGAGAAAAAACGATCGAACGAAAACATTTCTTACGAACGCTGCCTTACCAATGGGAGATATAATAATGTTACGAACACACAAAAGCGCCATCTAGCGTCAACCACTGAAACCACTTGGTGTGAACAGGGACAGCGTGGGGCCCTCTACTCAGTACTAGATGGCGCTACTGTGCAAACGTTCCAGAATAAATCTAACACGGTCACGCGACTCGGGAACCTTCTGGAGTCGTCTGGGACTCGTATCGACCGGTATAAATACGTCGGAAGAATGCGAGCGAGTCGAGTTCAGTTTCGAGCTACCTTCGGGCGATTTCGAGGCGAAACAGGCGATAAGTAAAAGTGATACCAGTGATTAATACCAGTGATACCCGCGACTTGGCTACGACTTAAGGACACTGTTAGTGCTTAGTGTTTGGACTTAGTGCTTAGTGTTTGGACTTAGTGTTTAGTGTTAGACCTAGTGCTTTGTGTTGGACCTAGTGCTAGTAAATAAAGTCTTAAAAGGAGTCACCAGGTTTTCTCTCCAAATCCCTCGAACGACTAGCACGTAACAACTGGTGTCAGAAGTGAGATTTGGAGATGCCATTGACTCTGAGAGAAGATTTCAAGAAGTGCGGCGGGAGGAGCAGCTCCCGGGTGGAGGAGCGACCCCCGGGTGGAGGAGCGACCACTGGTGAAGGAGCGACCCCTGGCGGAGGAGCGACCCCTGGCGGAGACGTGCGACCCCTGGCCGAGAGGTGCGGCCCCTGGCCGAGAGGTGCGGCCCCTGGCCGAGAGGTGCGACCCCCTGGCCGAGAGGTGCGACCCCTGGTGGAGAGCGACCCCTGGCGGAAGACTGCGACCCCTGGCGGAAGACTGCGACCCCTGGCGGTGGAGAGCGACCCCTGGCGGAAGACTGCGACCCCTGGTGGTGGAGAGCGACCCCTGGCGGAGTGGTGCGACCCCTGGCGGAGTGGTGCGACCCCTGGCGGAGTGGTGCGACCCCCTGGCGGAGTGGTGCGACCCCTGGCGGAGCGGTGCGACCCCTGGTGGAGAGCGACCCCTGGCGGAAGACTGCGACCCCTGGCGGTGGAGAGCGACCCCTGGCGGAAGACTGCGACCCCTGGTGGTGGAGAGCGACCCCTGGTGGAAGACTGCGACCCCTGGTGGTGGAGAGCGACCCCTGGCGGAGTGGTGCGACCCCTGGCGGAGTGGTGCGACCCCTGGCGGAGTGGTGCGACCCCTGGCGGAGTGGTGCGACCCCTGGCGGAGTGGTGCGACCCCTGGCGGAGTGGTGCGACCCCTGGCGGAGTGGTGCGACCCCTGGCGGAGTGGTGCGACCCCTGGCGGAGAGGTGCGACCCCTGGCGGAGAGGTGCGACCCCTGGTGGTGGAGAGCGACCCCTGGCGGAAGACTGCGACCCCTGGTGGTGGAGAGCGACCCCTGGCGGAGCGGTGCGACCCCTGGCGGAGCGGTGCGACCCCTGGCGGAGCGGTGCGACCCCTGGCGGAGCGGTGCGACCCCTGGCGGAGCGGTGCGACCCCTGGCGGAGCGGTGCGACCCCTGGCGGAGCGGTGCGACCCCTGGCGGAGCGGTGCGACCCCTGGCGGAGCGGTGCGACCCCTGGCGGAGGCCACACCCACTGGGGACCAAGCTCCTCGCCTACTATGCCCCGCCCACTGACCACGCCCCTCAGGCTCCGCCCACTGGCCCCACCCACCGGGCCCCGCCTGCTCAAGTCCTTTGGGTCTCTGGGAGGAATGATGCTATGAGGAAGGCTCAAGACAGAGATGACGACCTTCGGCACATCGTCACGTGCAAGAAACGGGGTGACGTAAAACTAATCTGGAGCAAGGTTGCACCCACTGGCGCTATCACTACGGCGTACTGGGCGCAATGGGACAGTCTGATAAACGGAATACCCTACCGGGAATAACGGCAGAGAGTTCCATCCTCAGATAATTGTCCCAAGAACGAGAGTGCCAGATGTTCTCCGTAAAATGCATGATGGCGTATCAGAAGGTCATCTGGGTGTCAAGAGGGACGTTCAAAGTGGTACACTTAGACCGTCTAGCGTGGTACCATGGCGGTAGCAATGATGCTCGGGACGAGCATCTCTAAGGGGGGAGTAGTGTTACGAACACACAAAAGCGCCATCTAGCGTCAACCACTGAAACCACTTGGTGTGAACAGGGACAGCGTGGGGCCCTCTACTCAGTACTAGATGGCGCTACTGTGCAAACGTTCCAGAATAAATCTAACACGGTCACGCGACTCGGGAACCTTCTGGAGTCGTCTGGGACTCGTATCGACCGGTATAAATACGTCGGAAGAATGCGAGCGAGTCGAGTTCAGTTTCGAGCTACCTTCGGGCGATTTCGAGGCGAAACAGGCGATAAGTAAAAGTGATACCAGTGATTAATACCAGTGATACCCGCGACTTGGCTACGACTTAAGGACACTGTTAGGGGCCCCATACATGATCCGGTCTGCCTTCAGTTCGGCCTGAACGGATGCAAAATCGTATCGTCTGTGTGCAATTTCGAGATCGCGTCAGTCGGCCGTACGGACTGAAGCGATTCGTTCCAGTGTTGCCAGCTCTGTTTTTGTGAAACTACTAAACTCGTATTGAATTCTAGTAAAAAGTACTAAATAACTACTAAAGAAGCTACTTAGGAATTCCTGAAGCCTCCCAAAAACCATTGCATTTTAGGTTTTGTTATATTAAATTTTTTTCATTCATTGAATTTTACTATAAATTTTACCATTAAATTAAAATATACTAGCAAATATTACGTATATAATAATTAAACGGGTAGTTTTAAGAAAATTACGGACGAATGTATTATTATGATAGGTTTTTTTTTGTGTTTAACCTAGGCTATTTTGCATATGATTACTGTCTGGCTCTTTCCTACTAAAACACTACTAATAACTAAATTTCTACCAAGGAGGGAATAAAATACTCAATTTAGTAAAATTTTGTAAAAAAACTAAGTTGGCAACATTAATTCTGGCCTGACCGATCGGCCTGAACGCGCGGCCTGTCCTGACCGTGTGTGGACAAATCGCTTCAGTTCTCGCCCGAGTCGCGGCCGTGTGGGCGTGTATCGTGTACAAGCGTTGTATGAGTTTTCGCGGTGTTTAAATACAAAATTGATAAACACGACCGTAGCGCGCGGCAAACCAGAATGGACTGATGCGACTGTTCCGTGTGTGGGCCCGAATCAGATCAGGCCGAACTGACGTAAATTGGGTCGGATGCGATTTTTTCCGTGTGTGGGCTCGAATCCGTTCAGGCCGAACTGACGTCAGTTCTATCTGAAGCGATCGGCCTCTCGTGTGTGGGGGCCTTTAGTGCTTAGTGTTTGGACTTAGTGCTTAGTGTTTGGACTTAGTGTTTAGTGTTAGACCTAGTGCTTTGTGTTGGACCTAGTGCTAGTAAATAAAGTCTTAAAAGGAGTCACCAGGTTTTCTCTCCAAATCCTCGAACCCTAACACGTAACAATAATATATCTACAACTACATTTATACCTCCACCTATTCCTATACCTACAACCTACACCAGCTATAATCACTTGTGATATTAATAAGTCTTTGATATAGGTACCTTTTTCAACATTTCTCACCGTTTGAACTTCCATCATTATTTCAAAACCAATATAAGCCAAATCGGTTCAGCCGCACTCGAGTTTTAGCAAGACATTGGAATTGCAATCTATTTTAATAAATAAACAGAGTTTTTGATTTTTCTATATCGATTTTTTCCTACTTTCCTAATAATATTTGGGTGAGTAAACACTGATAATGATTACAATCGTTGAAAGGAATAAGTGCGCTGAAAGGCCCTTGCTTACAGAATACAGTCTCTCAAGAGGAAACGTGCTTATACATATTAAGGGAGAATTCGGATCTCAAAGCAATCTAAGGAAACGTTATCGAGCAAAACCTCTAGGCGACGATAAATCCGGTTTATTTCAAAAAATATTGCTTAGCAAACGAAACAAAATGGATATTCAAGATACAATTAATTGCTAAAAGAAACAATAAACATTGAATTTGCTATTCTTACTAGATAATGATATCTCTTAGTAAAGTAATTATATGTATTAACTAGCTGATGCCTGCGGCTCCGCCCTCGTAAGTACAAGCCAGGGAACCTTATATATCCCGCTATGTATCCTTCCCCATGGTCAACTTTATATCTGTGCCAAATTTCGGGAATTATCCTTACTTAGTAGTTAAAGTTTAACTGTAAACAAAATATCCCATGGGAACCGTACATTTCCCCGCGATAAAAAGTAGCCGATATCCTTTCCCGTGGTCTACTTTATATCTGTGACAAATTTCATGATAATCGGCTTAGTGGTTTTTACGTGAAACTGTAAATAAAGTATCCCATGGGAACCGTACATTTCCCCGTGATAAAAAGTAGCCTATATCCTTTCGCAGGCCCTAGACTATCACCCGGTTTCTGAAAGGCTGATCAACGCTAAAATTAACTAATCAGCGGTCAAATCTCTTGTCAAGTGTAAATTGAGTTGCAAAAAGCATGATCAGTCGTTTGATTTGATCACCGTGTTAGTTAACAACACTAATGTCAAACCACATGTCAAACGCTGTTTTCGGTTTCTGGAAAGCTATTTATGGCGTAATCATAGATTAATCTTATGTCAAAACTATTGTCAACTGATCAATGTATTTAGGTGAATTAACTTTTGAAAATATTAGTTTTTCTATGAGTTTTTCCCATTTTTCCACTGATATTGTTTACAGAAGGTATTTAAAGTGTTTTTACTAAGTTAATTTGGCGCATTTACCTACATTAGGTATGTAGGTATATATTATAAATATATTTAATAACTCTCCACACCGATTTCGGTGACGGTGGCTGTTTTCATTGAAACCAGGCCAGTTACGCAGGAGTAATTTTTATAGTGCCCAAGTGTGTGCGCAGTACACAAGAGCACTATCTCTTCCTTTACTCTCATAATCCAGTGGCCACCCACGGACACGACTGGTGAGGGATAAATATATAGGTATAGTATATATATAACAGCCTCCGTGGTCTAGTGGTTAGAGCATTGGCTCTCGACTCGGAGGTCGCGGGTTCGATTCTCGCGTTGGAACAACAAAAAATGTTTCCAAGTTTGGTTAGGACAATGCAGGCTGATCTCCTGATTGTCCGACAAGATGATCCATGCGTCGGATGAGCATGTAAAAAGTCGGACCTGCGCCTCATCTCTCATCAGTCATGTCAGTTATCCGTCCCACTGTGTTATGAGAGTAAAGGAGGAGAGAGAGTGCTCTTGTGTACTGCGCACACACTTGGGCACTATAAAATTACTCCTGCGTAACTGGTTTCAATGAAACCGGCCACCGTAACCAAGATCGGTGTGGGGAGTTATTATTATTATAAACGCTTCAACTAGATTTATTAAATGCTCTATGCCTGATATGATTAATCTAATTGAAGAATAAGGTGTATTGTAAATAAGTCATTCATAAAACTTTGCTAACATTTTCATTAGCAACATTTTGCCTGATGTTTCTCTCTCTTACTACTTCCTTGTAATATTTGTCAAGAAAAAGTTTGAAATTGGCGGGCTAACGAAAAACGAACGAAAATTTCACTCTGTATACTTGACAGGAAATTTACATTATTCTTTTGTTTAATGGCAATCGCGGTTGCAAAGGTTTTGCACCATTCTGCCAGAAATTTACATTATTTTACTCTTTTCAACGAAATATTGAGCGTAAAATTGGACGCCACACACGTTAAAAATCAAACTTCGTGTTATGTCAAGATGATCAATGTTTAATAAATTTTTCACTAATTAGCGTTTCAGAAACGCAAATTGATTTAACTATCTTGTTAACTTAACATGCGCGTTAGTTGATCAACTATTTGATTAGCCTTTCAGAAACCGGGTGTATATGTGTACCAAATTTCATTTAAATCGGTTCAGTAGTTTTGGCGTTAAATACGGACAAACAGACAGACGAACACACACTTTCCCATTTATAATATTAGTATGGATTAAGTTGGTCCAAACAGAAGCCAATTTACATGCAGCATAATGGCCATAACAGAAATTATTATGGGAACTGGTCCCTTGAACTTTTTTGTGACCTTTTCATATTTTGTCGTATGGTACTTACACGGTATGAAATAATTGTTCATGAAATTAAGTTAATTAAGCGGAACAAGCGTAATAAAGGTCGCAAAATTATCATTCAAGGCTGTTATTGTATACAGTGATACTTATGCGATTCCTCAATGTAATATATTGTATAGTACTTTTTAGGGTTCCGTACCTCGAAAGAAAAAAATGGAACCCTTATAGGATCACTTTGTTATCCGTTCGTCCGTCCGTCTGTCTGTCTGTCAAGACACTTTTTCTCAGAAAGGCGTGGAGGTATCAAGCCGGAATTTATATCAAATACTCAGGTCTTCTGTCCCTTGAAGCTGTGAAAAAATCAAACTTCCAAGCCAACGCAATCAAAAGATACAGCCGTTATTGCCGCAAACTTTCGACACTCGCAAACTCAAAACCTACAGGGTACTTCCCGTGAAATCAGAATCTTGACATTTGGTACGAACCAACGTGTTTTTATCATATATAATAAAAATATGTTTAATAATTTTAAACTTGTTATTCCTTTCCTCACGAACGCTATTCCTCTAATACTCAGGTCTATAAAGGCCCCCACAGACGAGAGGCCGATCGTTTCAGCTGGAACTGACGTCAGTTCGGCCTGAACGGATTCGAGCACACACACGGAAAAAATCGCATCCAATCCAATTTACGTCAGTTCGGCCTGATCTGATTCGTGCCCACACACGGAACAGTCGCATCAGTCCATTCTGGTTTGCCGCGCGCTACGGTCGTGTTTATCAATTTTGTATTTAAACACCGCGAAAACTCATACAACGCTTGTACAAGATACACGCCCGCACGGCAGCGGGTCGGGCAAGAACTGAAGCGATTTGTCCACACACGGTCAGGACAGGCCGCGCGTTCAGGCCGATCGGTCAGGCCAGAATTAATGTTGCCAACTTAGTTATTTTACAAAATTTTACTAAATTGAGTATTTTATTCCCTCCTTGGTAGAAATTTAGTTATTAGTGTTTAAGTAGAAAAGAGCCAGACAGTAATGATATGCAAAATAGCTACTAAATACGTAATATTTCCTAGTATATTTTAATTTAATGGTAAAATTTATAATCAAATTCAATTAATGAAAAAAATTTAATATAATAAAACCTAAAATGCAGTGGTTTTTGGGGGGCTTCAGGAATTCCTAAGTTAAGTAGCCTCTTTAGTAGTTTTTAGTAGTTTTAGTAGAAATCGATACGAGTTTAGTAGTTTCACTAAAAAAGAGCTGGCAACACTGGAACGAATCGCTTCAGTCCGTACGGCCGCCTGATGCGATCTCGAAAATGCACACACACGATACGATTTTGCATCCGTTCAGGCCGAACTGAAGGTAGACCGGACCATGTATGGGGCCCCTAATACCTTTAAGCTGTAACAAAATCACTACAGGTTTGTACGGAACCCTCGGTACGCGAGTCCGACTCGTACTTGGCCAGTTTTTTTTTTCTTTAAGAAACTCCAATCTTGCCAAATTTTATTGGAAGAAATATAATATGAATCAAAATATAAAATCAACAATATAATGCGTCACAGGATACAATGCGTACAGTAGACAATGTGAGTCATATCTCTATCAAAAAAGTCCCAATGAGGAAAATGAGGTTCTTCCCCTCTTGATTGTTTTATCATGTACTGGTTGGAAACTTGTAAATTATTCATCTGATGCCCAATTATTCTCGTAACTAAAACTTGACTCTACATTTTACATGGCGCCAGCGACAGCCTGCTGTCGCATTCGCACACGCATCAAATGGCGTGTGTGTGAGTGAGGCAGCGATAGCCCCTGCTACTTGTCTCTGCCAATAAACTGTGTTGAAAGTGAAGAATGTTCACTAATGTTAAATTTAAGCTGTATTCTCAGTGGAAAATAAAAAAACACGCGTGATTTTTTGGATACGTCAATGAGTTTCCAAGATATCTTCCGCGTTCAATATACGGTGACGTCATGGCATAACTTTCTGGTGGCACCTGAATCGTGATGTTATGTGAAAAGGGCCTATAGTTATCTGCTACACAAGAAGGTTTGCAGATGCGTTGCCTAAATTGGGTACTGTCCTTACAAGCTATCCTACTGTCCTGTTGTTCCAAATCACATCATTCCAATTTTATATATCTATACTTAATATTATAAAGCTGAAGAGTTTTTTTGTTTGTACGCGTTAATCTCAAGAACTACCGGTTCGAATTGAAAAATTATTTTTGTATTGGATAGTCCATGTATCGAGGAAGGCTTTAGGCTATATAACATCACGCTGCGACCAATAGGAGCGAAGCATCAGTGAAAATGTTGCAAAAACGGGGAAAATTATTCATACTATAGAGCTTCCGTTGCGTGCGCCACATAAACGGTTCAAGTTACCCAAAAATTATATATGAAAGAATTATTCCTCTTTAAATGATCTAAAAAAACGTCCGCGATATTCTTTTCAAAACTTCTTAATCGTGATCATAATATCAGAAATTGACACAGACGAAGTCGCGGGCAGCAGCTGCCAGCTAGTTAAAGTATAAAATTGGAATGATAAAACGACAAACGTAGTATTTTAACACTGGTTAACCCTATTACGGCATAAGTAGGGTCTTTAAATCCCAACCGTACCCGTTTAGATTAATAGATGGCGATAAGGCCGGCATATAGAGACACAGGATTAACAGCTAGAGACCTACTCGTTTAAAATACAATTCTCATTCATAGCGTTTCAGTGTCATCATCAGCCTAATGTGTTATGTAAAAAATAAAAGTGTTTACTAACTATTATAATAGTCGAGTTCAGAAGTCAAAACAAAATAGTAAATGTTTGTAGTGGTTCGCAATCTTTGGATCAAATTGAAAAAACATTTTCGTCACCTGAATAACAAATATTACGACAAACCTGTAAAAATGGCGCCGTACCGACAGTAGTTGGTTTAATACTCTAATGTTTTTTGTGTCTAAAATGTTTAAGCATGTATATTTCATGCGACAGTATATCCAGTAAATCCAATCAGGAGTTACTTTGCGGAAATTAATAGGTACATAATTATATATCTAGCAATATACCGCGAAAATTATTTTTTTCTTCGCGGGATATTGCTAGATTAATAAAATTTTACAATATATCTGCTATCTGCTAAAATCTAGATTCTAGATGGTATACCAATCAAGATAATTGATTACTCGTATTAGTTTCGAATGACTCGTTATTTGATTTGTTTGAATTTAGAATAAATTTCATTTTGACAGCATATTCACTGATGATCGCTGTTTACATAAATTAACACTTTTCTGGTTTTTTGTTAGCTATAGATTTCCCGTAACTTCGTTGGATCCATATATTGCGCAACTGTACATTTTGACATACATAAAGTAAGAGCCTATATACATAGGTATATACAATATACTCTCTATGGTAATATCTATTGCCGACATTGCCGTACCAAATTTCATCAAAATTATTTCAGTAGCTTAAACGTGATTGCTTAACAGACATACAAACTTCATTAATATTAGCAAACTTAAAAGTTATTTTGCAATAATAATATTATTCTTTAATTAACATTAATTTACTGCAATCAATAAAATGTTTAATTAAATAATTAATAATAGTTTTAATACCAATGTCTATGAACTAATTTATAATATATTACCTTGACAAATATAACAAAAATCAATGATACAATTAATAAATATATGAATAGCAATTAAAGTTGTTTAATGGATAAAACAAAATAACATCAAGCGCTTATGCAATATCTGTGGTGGCTGATCTTGTTCAATGTGAGTGGTAAAAATTGTAATAAGTCCAAAGTAATCTCTTTAAGGTCAACATGAAATTCTAACTGCCGTGTCTAGAGTTCCGGATGTGTTACAATATAAGTAACTGATTCCAAAAAGGTGGAGGTTATATTTTATACGACTCTTGGAAATCTTTTTTACCCAACTACGGCTAAGCCAAAAGGTAGGTTACTAGTTTTTGGCAGTCTATGTATATAGGTAATTGTATGTATATTTGTTCCACCGTAGCGCCTATTGATCCGATTTTAATTTGACGTGTCTTTATAGGAAATATAATATTGTGTAGCGATTTTAAGGTATACGCTAATTAAGATATTTTTTACTGAGATTCGTTTTATAGTCAGTCAAAATTACTTAAATACTGTACAATAATATAAAATATGTAATTGTAAAGTTTCTCTATTAATAATATGTCGGAGCGTGTTAAAGCTAAGATTGTCTATGATTAGAAACGTCAAGTAGTATTTACTATTTGGACGAGGTCGATGCCAGTATTGATAGATTGATAAGTAAAGTAATTGTTGTCATGGGGACTTGGTTATTATTTGCTTGGATTGGAAAATGACTGGATTATAAAAGCTCAGGAATCAGGATAAAATACGGAAATCGGGAATACGTGGCATCGAACTTGTCACGTTTCTGATCGTTCAGCATTTGAACTATTCGATAATATTGTAATAAATATCTTATCCTAATGGAGTCTTTGATAAATATAATATTTGAATGTTCAATAATGCACGCATTATGTTTGAATCAAAGTCATATTATTGTTTTCCAAATATTAGTTAACCTTCTGTAATACTTGTAAGCAAAGTATAGTGCCACAGACTTATCTGGCCCGGTGAGAGAATCGCTGCTATCGCATTTGGGACCAATAAAAACATGTTTTGCAATAAGGTGGGTGATCAGGTCGACGTATGATTGGCAGGCAAATTGACATTTCAAAATAGTGTCGTTAGTTCTTCTTTAAGCCACCGGGCCAGATATGTTTGTGGCACTGTATAAATAAATAGCCGCGGCCATAACTACTTCCACGTCCATCGTGATTGTTTCGCCGGACCACCGAGTGATCGTTGCCTACATTTATGCATTGCAAAGAATTCTTCTTCTTTCAGTGCCTCTCCACTACTGGAGGTTGGCAGTCAGCTCCGAGTACCCTCTCTGTCTTTCTCCAGGCGGTACAAGTCTTTAACGCCGGCTATACTGGTCCATTTTCTTATATTCGAGAGCCACGATGTCCTTCTCCTTCCGACGGCTCGTTTCCCTTCAACCTTTCCCATCATGACCACTTGAAGCAGTTGATATCGTTCGTGACGAAGCACATGTCCCAGATATACAACTTTTCTTCTCTTGATGGTGGCCATGAGTTCTCGGGATTTACCAGCTCGTCTCAGGACTTCCCCATTCGTGACCGATTGCAAAGCATGGCCCAACATGTACAATGTACATGTTGGGCCATGCTTTGCAATCAAATCAATTTGGTGTACACAATGTGTACACTGTACAGGCTTCTTTAGAGATAAGAAAATGACAAGTTTTCCTTGACATCCTATTTATAATAAACATTATACAATGGTCTGCTCTTTCTAATTGTAGATAATTGTTTCAATAAAAGTTAATTACTAATATTTTATACAATAAAACAATTAAAAGTGTATATTTGCAGATTGTTATTAATTCAGAAATGGCATTGTATTTAAACTTGCGACAAAACAATTAAATTTTGGATGTGAAAATACCGAATATTGAATACTAAATTACCAAGTTGGCGAAAGAACATAAGGAACAAAAAATTACAAATCTGGTGACTAAATAATACCACTGAATATTCCAATCTGGCAGACAGATATATTTTCCCTGATGCAGGTAACTCAAAAAATATACTCGACGACCTGAAAGAAAGTCGCATTATTCTTTTATACCTAATTAACGTACCGACTATCTACCAGGCTTTTTTACTTTAGTTTAGTTTTTTCTAGGGGGAGGGGTTCAAAAATAAAACGACTAAAAGTACATTAAATAACCAGAGCCGCCTTTAACCTATTAGAGATAATAATAAGAAACAAATATACTTAAATAAATAATATAATAATAATAATAATATCTATGGACGCTTCACACCACGTCAGTCTGGCCCCGTGGTAAGTATCCGAAGAACTTGTGTTACGGGTACCAGACAACGGAAATATATTTAATACTTTTTTATACTATACTTATATTTAAGATTTTTATTATATTATACATATATTTAATACACATCCATGACCCAGGAACACAGAAAACTTTTTTTTTTTTGTTCCCTGGCGGGATTCGAACCCGCGACCTCCGGCTTAAGCGCCACTGCGCTCACCACTGAGCCACGGAGGTCGTCATATAATTTGGTTTGGTTAGTTCCGTTTAATATTTGGAAAAACCAATATTAATGCCATGTCTTCATACTTCTTATGTCAATTAAATGTAGGTATGTAGACTTAATTTGTTTCATACTCTTTTTTTATCCGACCATGTTGGTTACCTAACCGAAGAAGCAATAAGTTAGTACTTCCACGTATTGTGTACAACGTTACGAATGTTACCTTTTACCTTTTTATGCCTAGCTGCAGGCAGCAGCTGTGACTTGTGAGAGAGTTAATACGGCGCGGGCGGAGAGTTGATAATAATCGTTTATTCCAAGAAATTCGTTACATAGATGTTATAATTGATCACAATAGGGGATCGGACTACATCTGAAATATTTAGTTTCATTAATATATTCAGAAATATTGAGGCATTAGTACTTGGTAAATGTAAAAAAAATATATTACTTTATGTGTAGTTTACTAATTAAATACATTTAAAAAGTACCAAAAAAGTTTTTTTTTTTTTGCGAAATTGGTAAACAAAACCTACATCATTAGTTTACTCACATCATATTATACAAAAACATTAATTATGGTAAGTATGAACTTAAACGCACAAATATCGGAAATATTTACAAATATATTCCGGCGGCCATATACTTCATAATATACTACTTCATATACTATAACCTACAAGTGGCGTCATTTGTAGGTCGACTTTAGTATGGAGCGTTTTTAGGAGGCTCGCGAAATTTTTATACAAATCGCTGTACCTTTGAAAACATTGACTTTTGATATACGGTTTCTTCTGAGAAGTTACTCATATTTAAGAATACTATTCATTTATGCAATAAAAAAAATTAGTCCGATTGCGTATTTCAGCCCATAAGGGCAATAATATTAGTACAGTTTAAAAAAATGTACTATTGAATAAAAACGTGTCAATTGTCATCAAAATCCCCTTACAATCAATTAATAAAAACCTTAGTCCCTTACAATCAATTAATAATAATAATATTTTATGCAAATAATTAAACATTAAAATATACCCCAACGGCCAACAGTCATGAAATATAAGACAAAATAAACATACAAAGTAGATTTATCACCTAGCTATTAAATCATTAATATATTACATAAATATTTATACTAATATAATACTAATAACTAATAAAGAGGAACATTTTGTTTGTTGCCCGCACACGAAGTCGCGGGCAACATCTAGTATTACATAAAAAAAGAGATTAAGAAATGTATTCATAGTGTGTAGCTGCTTTCAGTGTCAAAATAAAAAATTTAAAAATCTAGGAGATGACTACATTTCAAATCATCTAATAAGTACAAAAACTATATTTTTTTACTAAATTAGGAAATAAAACCTACATCATTTATAGTTTACTTAGGTACATTATATACAAAACATCCATTATGGTAAGTATGAACTTAAATGCATTATACTTCATACACTTTTACGTAGGCGTGACGCTATGTGCGACTTTAGTATGGAGCGTTTTCATGAGACTTGCGGAATTTTGTATACAAAACGCTACCTTTGAAAATATTGACTTTTGATGTACTATTTCTTCTGAGAAGTCACACATATTTATGAGTACTGTTCATTTATGTAATAAATTAATTCAGTCATCTTACATATTCTAATATCGTGCACTAAGGTTCCCCGTTCGCATGGTGCAATAAAAAAAACCTGTTATAAAACACGTTAAGATAGGCAATAGGTACTTTTTCTTTCCAGGTTAAGGGTTTTTTTGTCCTAACTGACAATAAATTAGAACAGATTAAATAATAACAACGACGTATCTTCATTGGGTTATAAGTATGCGTAAAAATAAAAGTCTTGAAGCTCTTATGTTGTAATTAGATAGTGACAAGACCCATGACTCTACATTTTTAAATCTTCCATTAGAGAAGATTTATACTAATATAATAAGGAGGAAAAGTTTGTTTGTTTGTTTGCATTGAATAGGCAACGAAACTACTGGACCGATTTCGATGAAATTTGGTACAGATATAGATTAGATCACGGCAAAGGACATAGGAAAATGTACGGTTACAGCGGAACTTACTTTTGCGCGCACAAAGTCGCATGCAAGTTGCAACATCTAGTCTTAAGTATTTTTGTGACTCAAAAAGAAATTTCAGTTTAGGTGATTCTTGTATAAACAAAAATTACAGATGTTAGCAAAAATATAGGTATTAGTGCTATGAATTTAACACTATATTCACAGCTACACTTAAGATTCTGCTTAGGGACTACAATATGTTTGTATAAATCTTCTTGTAGTCTCTAAGCAGAATTGTGTGATAAAAACAAAAGAACCGTGTAACAAAGTCGCCACTCGAAGGATACGTGTAAGTGTGTAAGTGGGGCACATGTGTGAACAATGGGTGATCGATGTGTCAATGGGATCCTCATAAAAAGACATAATACTCGTAAGTCTATTAACTCAGAAAAGATAAGTTATACTGTCTTAGATTTACTGTGGATCCAATAAAAAAATGTTTCACTATTGTGTTAAGTTTTAATAAAACGTTTATTAAAGATGCAGCGAATTAAATAGGCCTGCAAAATAAGTAATATATTAGGTTGGGGAAAAAGTTTCTTCGCATTTTATATAAAAATTCAAAAGGTTTTTTTATAAAGTTTATTTACAAGTGACTAAAGTATATAGGTGCCATTTTGTTCGATAACTTTTTGCCATCTTGTTGGTAGGTACATGATCCCATTGCTATAAAATTTTTGGGGCTTCTGATGAAAAAACTGCGACAAGTGGTTTTGGCAGTCATCTTGTGATGTCAACCTGACACTGGCTATGGAATTCTGCAGCGACCGAAACAGGTGGAAATCTGAAGGTGCAAGGTCAGGACTATACGGCGGATGCATTAACACCTCCCAGCCAAACTCCCGTAATTTTTTCTGAGTGGCTAAAGATGTGTGAGGTCTAGCGTTATCATGGTGAAAAACCACACCCCTTCTGTTGATTAATTCCGGCCGCTTTCTCTCAACTTCTTGCTTTAATCTCATCAGTTGTTCGCAGTACAGTTCAGAATTGATGGTCCTGCCTGGCGGTAACAGCTCATAATGAATAATGCCCTTCCAATCTCACCACACACACAGCATCACCTTGTTGCGAGTTAACCCGGGTTTCGCCACAGTCTGTGAAGCCTGACCGGCCTTTGACCACGATCTTTTTCGCACGTTCTTGTCGTACGTGATCCACTTTTCATCACCAGTTATCAGCTTCTTCAAAAATGGTTCGGTTTCATTACGTCGTAATAAAAAATCACAAATGAGTACACGGTTCATTAGGTTTCTTTCAGTGAGCTCATGAGGCACCCAAATATCGAGCTTTTTTGTGTACCCAGCTTTTTTCAAATGCGCCAAAACCATTTTGTGGTCAATCCCCAGTTCTTCAGCTACATCGTAACTACTAATATGCCGATCTTGCTCCACTTTTTCAAAAATGGCAACAGTTTTGTCCGTAACAGGGCGACCAGAGCGACGTGCATCTTTGATATCAAAATTTCCGGATTGAAAACGCTTAAACCAAATTTGCGCTACTCTCACAGATACTGCATTAGGTCCATAAACATCACAATTTTTTTTCGCGGCTTGTGTTGCATTTTTACCTTTTTTGTAATAACATTTTAAAATGTATCGAAATTCTTCATAAGAATCACTCATTTTAACAATAAGAAAAACAAATGAAAATCTCAAATTTACCTAATTTGAATTTGGAATTGTCTTCTGTAAAATTAAAACTTTTTAATGATACCAAAATCAGCCAGATACAATTGGTATAGCCCAAGATATTTTATGACAAGTTCATACATACTATAATGCGAAAAGACTTTTCCCCAACCTATTAGTTACGAGGTAATGTTACCTTTTACTACTTTATACGTTTCGAATGAACCATAGTTTCATTATTTTTGCTGTGAAATGTGTTAAAATTTTTATGCAAGCCTGTATTCAAAAGAACTATTAAATCCAATCATGTTGTTTAATATGATTGATTATTGAAACATTTCGATCAATATAATATTAATGTTTTGTTTTTATACAGTGACTGAGTCATATTGTTTGCAGTCCTGTAGGAACAAATAGAAAAAAAATTAACAGAAAACGCACTGTGCGTAAACTGCCCTAGGCGAATTGGCTTTGTTTTCAACGCTTCCGAATGGAAAACGTCAATCACTCTTTTATCTCGTGAATTCCGGGTGAGAGCGTGAACCGACTTGGTGAGCAGGATAAACGCAACGTTTGTAATACGTCTTTCGAACAATCACAGATTTTTTTACATCGCTCATGAATTGGTCTGCGTGTATGTGTACGTATCCTGCAAAAAAATGTTTTAAATAATAAGAAAATCGTCTACTTTTAAGTAGTAATCACTTTGTCCAAAGATATAACCGGCTTGACTAGAGAAGAGCAGTACCCCAGCCTCATGATAAACCGGCGTGAAATGACATCTGCGTTGATCGATGGTCCGTCTACTCGTTTGCTGGTATTTAAAAAAAAGGTTAAACATTTTGTGTGTATCTATTTAAATGACAGTTGGCCGTATACTGAAACTCTAATCAAAATTAAGAGCCCTCCTATTCGCAGGCTGTCGCTGTCTATGCTAGCCGAAATGACAAAGACAGCGTGTGACTAACGGCCCGTTTCAATAACCTATCTTCTAAATATATAAGAGGCAAACCTGACTGACTCATCTATCAACGCAGAGCCGAAACAACTGAACGGATTTTACTGAAATTTGGCATAAAGATACTTGTAGTGACGTAGGCATCCGCTAAGAAAGAATTTTTAAAAATTCGTCCTTTAAGGAGGTGAAAAAGGGGTTCAAATTTTGCATGGAAACCGAACTCCACGCGGACGAAGTCGCGGGCAAAAGATAATCTATCTATAACTGTTTGTTAGAAGTGTCAAATTTGTATCGCGAAAAACCGTCAAATTAATGACGATGTTTTTAACAAATAGTTGTAGATCGGTAGGTTATTGAAACGGGCCGTTAAATGTCACTCAATTTAACTATCGTGCCAGTATTCGGTCGTGTATTTAGACTTCTCTTGTTTTGAGTTCGGTTTGCATACAAAATTTTAACCCCTTAGCGAATGCCTACGTTATTACAACTATCTGTATGCAAATTTTCAGCGAAATCCGTTCAGTAGTTTCGGTTGTGCGTAGATGTGTCGCGTGTGGGTGTGGGTGTGTGCGTAGATAGTTGTGTCAGTCAGGTTTGCATTTTAGACTTTGCGTGCATCTATACTTGCACTCTCTGGCTGTGTTGTTGTGATTGTGTGTTTACGTAACCGTATGCCAATTGCTGTTGTTTTGAACCGGTCGCTGTACTTGGCCTACATAAACATTTCGTTAACAACTTGTTACTGTTAAATAAGATTTTTTCGAAAGGACACTTGCCTTTCCTCTCAACATTTTACTTTAATAAAACCTATGATTTGTAAAATTATTCTTGATTAATTATTTTATTATCAGTGAACTCCTTCCATTCCATTCGTTCTGTTAAATCAAGCAAAATTATATTATACTATCTATACTTAATATAGTAAAGAGGAAAGGTTTGTTTGTTTGTTTCTTTGCATTGAATAGGCTCCGAAACTACTGGGCCGATTTTGATGAAATTTGGTACAGATATAGAACAGACTATGAGGAAGTATATAACCAATTTTTATCGCGGACAAATGCACGGTTTCCGCGAGAATAACTTTTGAGTTTTGCACGCTCGAAGTCGCGGGCAACAAGTGTAATATTTTAGAGTTCTAGCACCTATGACCTAACCCACCTCTAACAGTATCTTTTATTCGCAGCAATACGTGCACGACAATCGAGACGGTGACACACTAATATATATATTATGTACTAGCTATTGCCCGCGACTTCGTCCGCGTCAACTGATGGGGCAATAATGCATTAATTTCGACCAAATTTGATTACCATAAAAAGGTAATCTTTTTAATTGATTAAAATAAAAATAAAGTGAGCCAATCTTAAAATATAGACATATACTATCGTGGATATTTTTTTAGATCATTTAAAGGGGAATAATTTTTTTATACATATTTTTGGCTAACTTGAACCGTTTACGCAGTGCACGCAACGGAAGCCCTCAAATATATATAATAATTTTCCACGTTTTTGCAACATTTTTCACTGATGCTTCGCTCCTATTAGTTGCAGCGTAATGATATATAGCTTAAAGCCTTCCTCGAGAAATAGTCTATACAACACAAAAATAATTTTTCAATTCGAATCAGTAGTTCCTGAGATAAGCGCGTATAAATAAACAAACAAACAAACTCTTCAGCTTTATAATATTAGTATAGATAATGTAATATATTATATACGTATACATAAGTTTATGCAAATCTTCAGAAACCGACCATTAGGGGGCTAAAGTAGTAAGTACGATTTAGTAGAAAAGATAATAAAAATAAAGTGAACCTCCATGAGTCCCTGAAACTGTTGCGGCAAATCAAAAGACTGCAGTTTTCTATTTATCTTAATGCAGACTCGGGGTTTGTTCGACACGTCTTTTCTTTTAAAAGGTATTTTGTCCTTTCCAAAAAATTAAAGTCCAAATGGACTGTAATTTTTTTATATTATAAGATATTTAAAAAAAAACTTAAATAGGTATTGTAGTTAATTAGTGGTTGCCTTGTGGTCGACCTTAATTCGTTGAATTTTTAAGTTTAAACTTTATCAAGGTTCTTCTACTTCTTACAGACGAAATAAAAAATATAAAATATATTGACTGTGAAAGACAAAATTATATCTTATGATGACAATTAAATCTCAAAATTGTATCATACGCACACTACCTAAGATAAAATACTCACAATCCCATGAGTGTGAGTATTTTATCTTAGTAGTGTGTATGCGTTGTAACGTCTAAGTGCAGTTTATCCTCATTTAGATAAAGAATGCCAATTTTTTGTCTTTATTAATATAACAACATCCGTCTCGTTAGATGTTTTAAATTTTTTACTGTTAGATTAAATATGATATAGTAATATCATTGCAAATAAAAAGACATTCACATCGTCATTTTTATTTACGTCACTTTAGGACCAGTGATACCGACAGTTCAACGGTGCTTTTTAATAAATATAACAATAATTATGTGTCGTGACTCGTGCTGCAAGAGCTCTATCGTGTCATTGTCGTAATTCGAAGAGATATGGGGAAAAAATCTTAGAGCATGTTTAGAATAAGAAGGTATATGATTTTTAATTATCTAAGGAAGTTTTTAACTAATGAACCAACAATTATAATCAATTTGACTAAAACTATTCTATCTTTTTACCCGTCTGCGCGACGCAAAGGAGTGGTAATGTGTTTATCAGCCTATGTATGTATGTGTGTATGTTTGTATGTTCCTTTGAAGCACTATACAGACCAAACGCCTGGGCCGATTTTTATGATTCACACATCAATCGATTCCTCTTAGTACGGCGAGTGTCACTAAAGACATGACGTTAGTGAAAATTCAATATGGCGACTACTGGTAACTGGACGCCATATTGTGAAAATGAAAAAGAATTAAGTCAACAAACTATATCTAGTGAGGTATCGTTGAATAGGTATTTAAAAATCATTTTTAATTTTCTCTCAACATTTTTCGATTCGACTTAAAGTTGCGTAACAACCATTCTCACACTCCAGTGCAATTGTGATGTAGTACTGATGCTGATAGGAAATCCAGTCTGGTAAATAGCTAGCTAGGTACTCATAACTAAAAAGGTTAAAATATAAAAATATTAAATTAAAAAAATTATTATACTTAACCCTATCTGTCTTAGATTAGATTTTTTTTTTTAATAGTATTCATTCAATAATATATTATAGAATTCTAGACCACCGGACATCTAAGTGCTTGTTTCTTTCTTTTCAGTTTTCATTATGTACTTAGTTTGGTTCACTTTTTACGCAGTCGGGTTTTTAATTTTTTTAAATTATTATAGAACTTTTATACTTTCATAAACTCGAATCGTAAACTATTTTTTTTTTTTTATGAAATATGGGGGCAAACGAGCAAACGGGTCACCTGATGGAAAGCAACATCCGTCGCCCATGGACACTCGCAGCATCAGAAGAGCTGCAAGTGCGTTGCCGGCCTTTTAAGAGGGAATAGGGTAATAGGGGAGGGTAGGGAAGGGAATAGGGTAGGGGATTGGGCCTCCGGTAAACTCACTCACTCGGCGAAACACAGCGCAAACGCTGTTTCACGCCGGTTTTCTGTGAGCCCGTGGTATTTCTCCGGTCGAGCCGGCCCATTCGTGCCGAAGCATGGCTCTACCACGTAAAGTTAATATAGTTTAATTACTATAAACATGGCTCTACCACGTAAAGTTAATATAGTTTATATACGTTAATAAGTTAGTATAGTTTAATTCAGTTTACCTAAACACTGTTTAACGAAACTCACTGCCTTAAACTCAAGACGGGGAATCCTTATCAGTATCACCATTGTTTTATGTACGCGATTTATCTCAGTATTTTTTCAAATATTTATTCTAAGACATAAAAAACTCTCACTAAATTGAAACTTAAGATTATATAAATTATTATGGGTGAATTACGATCACAGGGCGGGCGAACTCTACCTTTGTAACAAAATCTGCTCTACGATGATTATTTTAGCAGTTGTATATCGGGTTGCTTTATAATTAAGGTACCTAAATCTAAATATTTTATTATGTATTTAGATTTAAAAATCTTAATTATAAAGTAACACGATATATACAACTGCTAAAATAACAAAGTAAGTAATACCTCGTAATAATGAAGTCTTATTTCTGATGTTATCATCATGATTAATAAAGCAGAAATAAGACCAATAGTTTTTTAACTGAATACATTAAGTAATCGAAGTAAGTACACAAAACCGGCCAAGTGCGAGGCGGGCTTGTGCACTAAGGGTTCCGTACAAAACGGCAAAAAATCACGTTGTATGTTGTAATGGAGCCACCTTTTATAAGCATATATTTTATTATGTTATTAGTATTTTTTTATTGTAGCAGCAACAGAAATACATCATCTGTGAAAATTTTAACTATATATCAAAGTTTACGAGACGGACGGACAGACAGCGAAGTCTCAGTAATAGGGTTTTTTTGGTATGGAACCCTAAAAACTTTTACTTTACTTACCTACTATTAAGACTATTTTTATCACAATTCACAACTATATTTTCCAATCACCACAAGAAATATTTAAACCGATTGTTATTGTTTATTTTATTAGGATCTAAGCCACTTTTTTGCACTGTCACAAGTATACATTGTATTCTCACTACTTTTTCTTTACATAAGTGTATATTTCAACAACACTTTAATTCACAAACACACAATCCGATATGTTAGCTGTAAGTATACATGGTGGCACGCGCGCGGTGCGAGCGCTGGCGTAATTCGTACTGACTTTTCCATTCACGAAAATGTAAGATGCGATGCATCTTTAATGCTCTAACGATATACGTGCCAGTTACTTGCTTAAAGAGTGCTAGTAGCATGCGTTAAGTTGACTTTTTGACGAGATAAGTGATAACCTTGTACTAGGTTACTGATGCAGGAAAACGTTCTAGTAACATGCCTTTAATTACTATCCATACTTATATTATGCATAAACATTCGAAAATTGTGCATTTTAGAAATGGTTGATGCCTAATTCATTGCTGTTATAAAGTGTATTATGAAGAACTTACCAAACTATATGCTGATATAGTTGTCTTGGAGAGATAAAATTATTTTACGAATTTGAACTATTGCTAATTTTCATGCCTAGCTCAAAAAATTTGAAACGGTACCAAAAAATTGCAGAAAATAATAATATGCTAATTTATACTGTACTTTAAAGTCGACTAGCTTTTTCGCGGGGAAAAACAGTATCCCAAGGAAACACTGTACTTTTTCGGGATTAAAGTAGCTTATGTTTTGATCCAGAGCCTATACTACTACGACACCAAATTTCATCGAAATCCGTTCAGAGTAGTTTTTCCACCATCCATCCTCACAAACTTTCACATTTATATTATTAGTAGGATTTAGGTATAATCAAGACGTTACTTGAGATTACCTACAATAGTACAGCTATTTGCCTGGACCTTTAGCTACTAACGTGCAAGTTACTATGTACATGTGAACAACATCTTCAGCACTAGTTAGCGGATAATTAAGGTCGGTTCAAGGATTTGATTAGCAGATTAAGTAACTTTATCCCAAGTCCCAGCCCGCAAACATATTATTTAATAATATTTATATGTAATGTATTGTATTAATTGTTGTGTATTTTAACAGCCTCCGTGGTCCAGTGGTGAGAGCTCAGCTCCGGGCTCGCGAAGGTCTTGGGTTCGATTATTGGGTTCGAGTATTGGGACAATAAAAAATGTTGTGTCCAAGTCTGGTTAGGACAATGCAGGCTTATCACCAGAGGGTCTGCCTGCACCTGATCTTTCGCCAGTAATGTCAGTTATGGGACATAGTGGGACGGCTGGTTATGAGAGTAAATGAGGAGAACTCTCTCTTCCTAGTGCCCAAGAGTGTGCGCGGTACACAAGAGCACTCGCACTGCGCACACACTTGGGCACCATACAATTACCCCTGCGTAACTGGCCTGGTTTCGATGAAACCGTCCACCGTCACCGAAATCATTGTGGGGAGTTATTATCATTATTGTGCCTAACGTAACTACCTATATTAATACAATAATTTATTAGAATTTATAATTATGAGTAATTAGTAATTAATAATAATAATAATTTCTCTGGTGTCTCCTTGAGTCCTTGCTTCCTTTTCTTGTAAATACATTATACAAACGATGATCGCCTTAAACTTTCCCAAAAAATAGAGTATTTTCTTGTTGAGAAGTTAAGTACATACTGTACATAGATGTCTTGTACCTATTTCAGTTTGATCGATCATCGAATTCTTAAATATATTCAAGTTTTCGATCTAACTGAAATACTATTTTAACATGTGTTGTGTTATATAGTATGGACGCTCTTTATTATATTGTCAATACAACCTAACACACCAAAATATAAAAGCCTACAATAACGAAAACGTTTCACTCTAATGAAAAGAAGATTCCGATCTGAATTTCTTCAGAATCTATTGTGTAGCTAAAAATAGAGTTCTTTATGATAGGCATCGCCTTGGTTGAATGAGGTTATATTATGTAACTAGCTATGAATATTCTATGACTTCGTTCATTCGGGCTAGTTAGACTTGGTCGTTACTTATGCATCCGCAGCGGTATAATCATAATTGGGTCTTGCCGAGCTAACATTGTATTCTTTGTATCAAGATTCAAGTGGCAAAGCAACTAAAGGTAAGTATATAATTATGATCCGGTATATAAACTTAGGCCTTTTCATCTGATAATGGATGATTTATACAGTATTCTCCGAGCGAAGTAACCACTCTTGAAATACTGTAGTGCCTGGGACAGTCGGTTTTTAAATGTCGTATGGTTGCCCAAGCAGATACGGCATTCTCACAACATAGTCAGCCTAGTCCAGAGGAATGACGGGTCAAGACGTCTGGGGCCAACTATGTGAGACCGCACGATGTTTTCCTTCAGCGTAGCGTCCGTATAATGTACTTGAGATCTGAAAAAGTCTCATTGGTACACGCCACAACTTGGGATTCGAACCTGAAATCTCTCGAGTGCAAATCAAACAGTTTACCCACTACGCACCGGAGGTTATATGATAATCCGGTATATAATTAGTATCTAATTATGACTATATTAATATGATCCGGAATCCAACAGGCTCGGAAAAATTCAGAACACTAAAAATAGAACTCTGCGCTATTATAATAAGAGTTGAAAGTCGAAGTGTCAGTGACGAGCTGTTATAGGTAATATGATATTGACTTTTGACTCGATACTTTTGTGTTCAATTTTCAGCTCAGAGTATTAGCGCAAAGTTCCTTTTTCTGAATCTATATTCAGATCACTGAAAAAGGAAGAATTATATTTAGACAAACAATAAGGCTGCGAATAGTCCCAGCCTTATTGTTTGTCTAAATATAATTCTTCTGCCTTCTGTTTAATTAAATTAATAATACGAGGAATAGGAGAGATACCTACCATGATATTTAATCAACGATTAACTTTAACAGATGTAGGTGAAATTGGCTCATAAATTAATATGCCATACCATACCAGGCATTCGAGTAGCACCTTATGACCCATAATAACCTACCAGAACAAATGGTTGAGCAATCTACGAGATCACGTTTTCTTACTTTAGAATTTTCATGTGATTTTGAGACATGGTATTTTTAAGATATATTATGTTCATACTTCATAGTTCATGCCATATTATATTTACCCAGAAAAATTGAATTGATAATGATCTATTAATAATTACAAAGTAATTAAGAGCGTACATACAGACAGAAGAAAAGACAGCGAAACTATTAGGGTTCCTAGTTATTAGGTAGGTACCAAGTAACTCTAAAGAGAATAAATATTTAAGTTTTTAAGTATTATAACATTTAATTTACAAATTAAACAATAGAAGGCTTTTCAGGTTGAGTGATAAGGCCCTGAAAGTTGAGCTGCACTTCGTCGCCAGACTCGCACTTGACCGGTATTCATTTTGGGTTGACACAGTTTCTGAAACAAAAAAAAATATTATTTAGTTGCCAGTTATAACTGTAGTTTAAAAAATAAGTAGCAGCGTTATAAAACAAATTGCAATTTTTGTGTTATGTATGTACGGGAGGAGAGCTCCACACTTGGTCCTTATGGGAGATTAGGTACATCTACTCCCTTACTAATAAACGCTGTATAAGCTTTGAATAGTTATACTGTATACAGTGTTTTGTTCACGTCACACAAGTGACATGCTTAATTCGATAGGAGACAAAACACTGTATAACTATTCAAAGCTTATACAGCGTTTATTAGTAAGGGGGTTAATGTACAGAGCATGTAAGGGCAATATCGGATTTTATAGTGGTTTAATGTCGGTTGTATATAATACCAACAAACTTTTTTAATTGAGTAGGACTGCATATATGGCGCTTTGTTGCGTTCAAATATCATGTAAGTTTGTATTATAACAGTTATTAAGAAACCATATTTACGATTGTATGAATATAAAACGAATCCTTATTTTAAGTAGGTATTAATAATAAATAACTTTTATAATATTTTTTTTCGTAGTATAAAACTATTACATATGGGGAGATGGTTTCCCCCCTGGATTAAGTGCATCCTAAAATATTTCAAATAACTGATAAATTGTTAAATATTTCCATAGCCTAAGCCCTAAGGTATGTTTAAAAACAGAAAGAGGTACCTACTCAGCAAACAGTACTTATCCAAACTACCAAACTAAAAATGTTATTGCATTTTGATGGCTTCATTAAAGCTTCATCTTCTTCTTTCTTCTTCTTCTTATAGATAAAAATTAATTGCTTTTCGTTAGTCTCGCTAAAATTCGACAACGGCTGGACTGATTTGGCTATTTTTGATCTTAAAATAATCGTATCAGTTCAGGAAAGGTTTAAACGGTGAGAAATATTGGAAAAATTGTGACTCATAGTTTAGGCAGAACAACGTGTGTCGGAACAGCTAGTTAAATATATAAAGGATTCAAAGAAAAACACCATACTCCTAATTGTTTCATATTAAGTATAAGAAGGTTTCATTTGAAAACTACGTCATGTCTGACAATATATTTTTGTGAGATGACTCTGTGGGGCTGAAAGGATACTCAGCCCATAATTAAATTAACCTACTTATATCGCAAGTTCCATCACTTCCTACATTGTTGTCTTAATGGCATTAATATCCAGCTTTTGTTGTACTACCTATACCTTTATCGATTCCCATAGAAACCACACATTATAAAATATTTTACTCCAAAATATAGGATACTAGAGCATAAACAAAATTTAATTTCTAAGTGACTACCGAATTGTTAAGCAACAAGGAGCAAGCTGACGATGATGATGAATTAAAGCTAAGAACACTCTCGATCATGTCAGCTTTCAAAAAGAAAAAAAACTAGGTCAAAGCCAGTTTATCTGTTTTGGAGCTACAATGCCACGGACAGACACACACACACACAAACTTATATAACCCCTCTGTTTTCGTCGGTCGGTTAAGCTGCAAGCCTCAAAACGCGTAGAAATTGTTAAATTCGTGGTAGGTTTATTATGGTAAATAAAGGAGTTGTGGCCCGGTTGGGGGAGGGGGCAGATTAATAACTACGTAACCCAGGACCAGGATAGATGGTATGAATCTCACAAACATGTAGTTTCAACGGCCTGGCAATACTTGCTTTTAGTTTCGGATGCTTGCTAGTTTCGGAACCTACATAATGCAAGAAAATTAACATACAAGCAAACCAACTTTATTAGTATAATACACTACTACTATACACACTAGTATAGTAGTAGTGTACTATAAACTACGTGAAAACTTGTCATACTACGCGTGAGTGAAAAATTGTAAACGTGGTCATTATCATGGGTATGTTCCCTTAATCCTACTTATATTATAAATGTGAAAGTTTGTGAGGATGTATGGATGGATGTTTATTCCTCTTTCACGCTAAAACTACTGAACGGATTTCTATGAAATTTGGTATGGTAGTAGTTTAGGCTCTGGATTAAAACATAGGCTACTTTTTATCCCGAAAAAGTACAATATTCCCAAGGGATACTATACTTACGCGGGCGGAGCCGCGGGCAACAGCTAGTAATATTATAAACTAGCTGTTTCCCGCGGCTCCACCCGCGTATGGTATGGTAGTAGTTTAGGCTCTGAATTAAAACATAGGCTACTTTTTATGTCGAAAAAGTACAGGGTCCCCGAGGGATACTGTATTTCCGCGGGCGGAGCCGCGGGCGACGGCTAGTTGCTAATAAGTCTAGCTAGTGGCTATTCTCGAAAATACCGACAAAGGTTGCAAAATGCAAACCGAACATTTTGTACTTTACTTTCACTTTATTCTCAAAGTGGACTTACGACTTGCCTAAGCATCAATTAGGTAGAGCTCCGATCTACGGATTTGAATATTGCCAAGCTAAAATATAAGTTTGCTACTGTACTTGTAACTAACTAATATATTTTATTCTGTCCAGTTACGCAAGAGTAATTTTATAGTGCCCATGTATGTCTGCAGTACACAGGAGCACTCTCCTCCTTTACTCTCATAACCCAGTGGGACGGATAACCGACACGACTGGCGATAGATCAGACGCAGGTCCGACTTTTTACATGTTCCATGTATCCCAACGGCGGATCCAGGGGGGGGTCATGGGGGTCATGACCGAAAAAAAAAAAACCCCCTGAGCTGGTTCCAGGACTTAGGTGGATCACTAATTTAATTGAACATAATGATTTTATTTATATAATATTTTGTCACCATACAGATTTTATGTAACAACCTTCAATATTTAATTAATTTAATAGTACATTACTGCACGGCGTTTAGCACCCTCGCTCCGCTCGGGCGCTAACTTCACGCCGTGCAGTAATAGACAACTTAGGCCACAACTCACAAGTATCGTATATTATTTTATAGCAAGTGTGACAAAAACCCGCACTTTACGCACGAACCGTGTGTAAAGTGCGGGTTTAGGTCACGCAGCGCTATAATATAATATAATACCTAACTTTGTATGATGGCAAACGTTTGGGAACGAACGCATCGAAAATTTAAAATTTAAATCGTGGAAGTAACATCTTCAATGGTTGAAGATCGCCTAACCGGACTGGCATTTCTCCACGTTATTAAAAACGTATCCATAGACTTTTGCCGAGTTTTGCGTCATATAGTGCGATTCAAATGAGAATAGGATCGAGTCGGCACCTTATTGTTTCGAATTTAGACTGTTATGATAGTTAAATTTATGTTTAGATAATTGATTACTATATATTTATTTTAATTCGATGCAAGACTATTAATATTTATATGCTCATAAGTTTTTCTGAAAATCGCACTTTTCAAGTGATATAAGTATGACAGAAAAATGTCATTGACGTTCCTATTCTCATTTGAAACTCGTTATAACTCATACCCCTCGATATACCTCTAGCTGTTATGACAGTTATGGAAGGCTAGGCTGCCTCATTCCGTGCGTGATAGTGCTTCTCTGGATGTCTTCAAGAGAAGATAGCAATATGTACGTGTATGTACAAGTTATTAAGTTTTTCAAGTGTACAATAAATAATAAATATTTTTAAGTACAGTACTTACGTACATCCATAAAATACCTACATTTTACTTGTACCTATTGTTATCAAAATTAAATTATAAGTTCTTGACTTGAACACGACTATGTGACCCATGGGCGTAGCTATATGTATTTGTGTTAAATGCGTTCAAACTGAGAAAGCGAGCGAATGTTTTTACGCTTTAACTTGTTAAAATCGTAGCCCTGAAAGAATATTGTACTTTAGAAAAAAACAATAAAATCACTAGCTTAAAACAGGGATCGCGACCCAATGGCACGCGTGCCATCGAAACTTCGAACGTATAGCATGCTACATAATATTTTGGGCACGTCAATAATCCTAAAATTTTGTAATAATATACTACGAAAAAAGTGTAAATTGGTATTATATGACAAACCTAACATAATAAGTTATTTGTCATCTATTTTACAACATCAGAAATTACACTAATTTTACTTTAATTTAAATTACAAAATGATACTATTTTCAGTCTTTCAGTGTATAAAATTTGAGCAGATTTAACCTATTAAATAGGAAAAAAAATTTGCTTGCTCGCTTCGCTCGCTCGCGTTTAACATAAAGAACATATTATATTATTTAGTAGCAATGTTTTGTTTTAGCCGGTTCATTTTATGATATTTTTCCGAAGTTCACCGTTATTCAGTGTTTAAGTTTAACGATTGAATAGATTTAAACCTATAGAATGGGGAAAAAAATTATGCTCGCTCGCTTCGCTCACTCGTGTTTGGCGTATATAGACATATTACTATAAAATTTAGTACCGACGTTCAGTTTTAGGCTTTTGATATTTGTATTTTTTGAATTACGGAGATTTTCAGTCTTTGAGGGTTTAAAATTTGAGCAAATTTAACCTATTCAATAGGAAAACATAAAGAACATAATATTATATTAGTAAGTAGCGATGTTCCGTTTTAGCCGGTTCATTTTATGATATTTTCCGAAGTTCACCGTTATTCAGTGTTTAAGGGGAAACCCTGAAATACTGTGTTTTAAAGCATAAACAGGTAATAACGAAAAAAAAATGGGCGCCCATTATTCTAATGAATGATCCTATTTCAACAGTATTTTAGGGTTTAAAGTTTGAACAGATTTAACCTATTAAATAGGAAAAAAATTACTCGCTCGCTTCGCTCGCTCGCGGTTAACATAAAGGCCATTACATTATTTATTACCGATGTTCCGTTTTAGCCGGTTCATTTCATGATATTTTCCGAAGTTCACCGTTATTCAGTGTTTAAGGGGAAACCCTGAAATACTGTGTTTTAAAGCATAAACAGGTAAAACCGAAAAGAAAAATGGGCGCCCATTATTCTAATGTATGATCCTATTTCTACAGTATTTTAGGGTTTAAAGTTTGAACAGATTTAACCTATTAAATAGGAAAAAAATTGCTCGCTCGCTTCGCTCGCTCGCGGTTAACATAAAGGTCATTACATTATTTATTACCGATGTTCTGTTTAAGCCGGTTGATTTTATGGTATTTTTCCGATGTTTATATTTTAGTTTAACGTTTGAACAGAGTTGAACGTTTGAATCTGTGAAATAGGAAAATTTGGTCGCTCGCTTCGCTCGCTCGTTTCTGGCTTAAAGAACGACGAAAAAGAAATTCTAATGTGCCCAGGGCCTCTAATAGGTTCGGTCCTGATTATTTAATGTACTTGTAGTCGTTTTATTTTCATGGACCCCCCCCCCCCCCCCCCCGAAACTAAAACCTGGCTACGCCCATGATGTGACCCCCTCCTGGCGCCAAAGCTGGATCCGCCCTTGATGTATCCTACGCATGGATCATCCAATGTGGTAATCGAACCACGACCTCCCAATCGAGAGTCAAGCTCCAACCACTTATAGACCACGGAGGCTGTTCAGTACAAGGCCGGCAGCAAACTTGTTCTATCTCATTCTCGAGTGAATTCGCTTACTATCATGCTATCCGTTTGCATCTTTGACCTTTCAAAAAATGCTGTTTCCTTTCTTAACATATTATAACGTATAAAAACTCCTATAGATATATGAAAGTAATGAGGTATTTCCTACGTGTAACAAATTTCGTTATTTTTTTAAGAATTGAGAAATAATTAGGTCAAACTCAAACTCAACATTTTTTATTTCCATGTAGGTTATAATATAACGCTTATAGAATTGTCCTACATGATGCCTACCTCCGGTTCGGAAACTAGCCCGGCGAGAAGAACCGGCGTAAGAAACTCGCACGGGGCCACCTTTTAGCAAAAAGATGGGAAAATTGTTCTTTTCAAAAAATATTTTTACAATGTTGTAACTTAATCTATATAACATTAGTCATAAGTACATAAAACATACTTAAGTACATAAAAGCAGCCTCGCATGGGGCCATCTTATTCCCAAGGTGTGCAATCGTTAATGAAATCACTGACTTTATAATAACCTTTAACACACAAACGTTCTTTAAAGATTCTACTTTTTAAATTTATTTTCGACGGGAATGTCAATCAGCAATGTTTGTTTTCGTGTTACTTTTCTAAATACCTACGTGTTATTTCGGTTTTTAACTTTGAGTATAGAATTCTTTGGTTTTAATGTGTAATATTGGTGGAATATTATCCATTACTTATTCGTTGACGTGTACTAGTGTGGAAAAATGATACAACTACAAAATGCATGCTAAATCGGGTTTCCCGCCAAAACTCCCTAGGAAGTTTCAGTAAAGCGTCTACCACTTTACTGAATCGACTGACTTGACTAATTGACTACTGTGACTATTTATTTGGACTTGGACTAGACTTTGGACAAGTTGACGATTTTGAAAATGTAACGGTGATGAAAATATACTTGACACTGGTGAATGGTTATAAGCCGACGTCATATTAAAAAAAAAGAATCTATCAAACAATGACAGTTGACACCACGTTGACACAATACGACAGACAATGACATTTCGTATTATTTTTGTTTCAATTTTCAAAAGAATTTTAGGATTTTGTGAGTTGAAAGTATTTATGTAATATTATATTTCTTCTCTTATTAAATTAAATATAATATACTTGTCACGATGGCTACACCAACTACATCAACAGAAAATGTTCCTAAAGATTGTACGGCGTGCAGACTCACTGGAGCAATAGGTCTTGTCGGCATTGGAGCATACCTTGCAAATATTGCCTGGAAAAGTAAAACTACATCTGGAAAAATTGTGATTTCAACGTTTTCACTTAGTAAATATAATATAATATTATGTTATTCTAATTATTAAATAAAATAAAAATAAAAGTTTTATTTCCATAAAGGTTATTAAATAACACGATATTGTCCTGTGCCTACTTTCGGTTCGAGCATGAAGAACCGGCGTGCGAAACTCACACGGGGCCATCTTTTAGCAAAAAAATGGATTTTTTTTTTTAATGATATAATATGCATGTTAACCACAATTACAGTCTACAATTATTGTCTTTACATTACAGTTGTACTAAGTCGATTAATTTAAATATTTTTTAATCGAGATATACAACTTAAAGCAAAAGTTTCCTTGTATGTCTGAGTTTTAAGCGATATTTAATATTATATGGAGAAGCTCAATATATTTCACACGCTTATGACATAAATTCTTAATATTTTATAAAAACTGATGAAAAATTTTATATAACTTTATTATTTGTCCTGTCTAAAGTGGCCTCTTTAATTTTAAAAATAAATTATATATTTTTAACAGGAACATTATAATTTTCAGCTTTTGTGACACTTGGGGTGCAGAGATATAAGAACCAGTTCCCATTCCACAAAGTCAACAATGCATTCAAAACTAAACTATGATCAAATGAAATGGAAAGTAGTTTGTGCAAAATACATAGGTACCTACTATGAGTTATTCGATTTTGTTAAGCAATATCTATAGAATTTGGTGGACGACAATAGTTTGAAAACATTGTATTTGATGTGTGATGTATCCAAGAAGTTCCCTGTGTAAAATATAAAAAATTTATTTTTAGTCATTTTAATAAGAAAAAAAATAACAACAAAAATGTTTGTTTCTTTTTATTGTTAAATTAATTTTTGTATAAAATTATACAAAAAAATAATGCCCTTAGTCAGGTAAATATGATGTAACATTTTTTTTTTGCTCCTAGCAAAACAGTTTTTTTTAATATGTAGGTATTTGACATGAAATGGAAAATTTAAATCTGTCCAAACTATCATTATCCACCGAATGCACTAAAGCATCAACTACTAAGCTGTTAAATCCCTCCAGGGAACAAAAGTTTTCTATGTTCCTGGGTCACAGATGTATATTTCATAATAAAATCTCAAATTTAAGTACAAATGTAATGAAAAGTATTAAATATATTTCCGTTATCCGGTACCCGTAACACAAGTTCATTCAAAACTTCCCACTGGACCAGATTGACGTGGTGTGAAAGCATCTATAAATATTATTATTATTTAGTTATTGTGTGGTGAATAAGTGAATTGGAAGCCTAACCTAAACCACTGGCTCTCGCTTGCTTGACAGAAAGAGAAGAACATCTCGCGTACTTAATTTATGTAGTTTAGTACTTAGTAGTTTCAGTACTCAGGCTGTTAACCCATTCCATGCGGCAATAAAAACTACACTTATTACCCAGGTGCGGGGACGATTTTCGTCGCGACGCCGCACAGTGGTCCCGATTGAATAAAATATGGACATTGATGCTACAGGCACGAAAATTTTACTGAAAGTTAAGACTAGGATAACTAATACGACAAAAAAATATTATTATCCTACCATGACTGTTTCTTAGTAAAAAAAATAATAACTTTTTTTTTGTATGGAAGAAATAACATTTCTATTAATTTCTCGAAATTCTTAGAAGTTGTCGAGATGGTGATCACATATGTTAGAAAACAAGTGATTCTGAGTATTTCTTGTGAAGATACTTTCTACTTATCTCTGCGTACTTTTGAGTTATTGCGGTTTGAAAAATCGATTTTTTTAAAGTTAAATGTCCTTACTTTTAAATTACATAGTTACTGAAATGCTTAGAGTATTTGAAAATTTTAAACTTAATAATAGTTTTTGAGATAAGTTTGAAGAAATACAAACTCAACGTAGCGGGGTACCTTCATTTATGAGTAGTATTTTAGTCCACTAGAAACAAAACTCACAATATTTGGGTCAACGTTTTCTTGAGAAATCTCTGTTTCCTGAGAAAATAATTCATTGTCAAGGATCAATGCGCTGGCCTCTGGGAGTAATTGTTTTTGTAATTGAACAAATTTTGGTTTAATATGAGTGATGTAGGGATCTGAGCTAATTAGAAAGTTGTGGATTATGTCAAAATTAGTTTAAACTCCGCCGATTTTTCTTGTGTGGGCCAGTCTAACGTTCCGGAAGTCTTTATTTCGCGCTTCAGACGCTTCTTCGGAAAGCATGCCTTTGGGAATAAATGAGAAACTTTCACAAATATCTGCACCATGAAGCAAGGGTATAAGGACACTTGAAGGCATGTAATACCATGTGTATAAGTTAGTATAAAGTATTGCTGTTTCTCTGCAATATTCTCTAAAAAGGCTAGTATTAATGAGTTGCCCAGATGAAATAGTTTGTAAAATAACTGCAAACCTTTTGATTAAATCAGGGTGAATACCAGTTTCAAGATAGCAAAAAAAAAGAGGACCCAAGAAGAATTTCGGGAAAGAATAGGTTTTTTAATTGATATAGTTAAACAGGGATTTGGCACCACCAACGACTGTAATACAGCACGAAGGTTTATCACAAATTTTGAACTATCTGCTGAAATAACTGGTATTCACCGTGATTTAATCAAAAGGTTTGCAGTTATTTTACAAACAATTTCATCTGGACAACTCATTAATACTAGCCATTTTGGAGAAAATTGCAGAGAAACAGCAATACTTTGTATTAACTTATACACATGGTATTACATGCCTTCAAGTGTCCATAAACTCTTGCTTCATGGTGCAGATATTTGTGAAAGTTTCTCATTTATTCCCATAGGCATGTTTTCCGAAGAAACATCTGAAGCGCGAAATATAGATTTCCGGAACGTTAGACTGGCCCACACAAGAAAAATCGGTGGAGTTCAAACAAATTTTGACATAATCCACAACTTTCTAATTAGCTCAGATCCCTACATCACTCATATTAAACCAAAATTTGTTCAATCACAACAACAATTACTCCCAGAGGCCAGCGCATTGATCCTTGACAATGAATTACTTTCTCAGGAAACAGAGATTTCTCAAGAAAACGTTGACCCAAATATTATGTGAGTTTTGTTTCTAGTGGACTAAAATACTACTCATAAATGAAGGTACCCCGCTACGTTGAGTTTGTATTTCTTCAAACTTATCTCAAAAACTATTATTAAGTTTAAAATTTTCAAATACTCTAAGCATTTCAGTAACTATGTAATTCAAAAGTATGGACATTTAACTTTAAAAAAATCGATTTTTCAAACCGCAATAACTCAAAAGTACGCAGAGATAAGTAGAAAGTATCTTCACATGAAATACTCAGAATCACTTGTTTTCTAACATATGTGATCCCCATCTCGACAACTTTTAAGAATTTCGAGAAATTAACAGAAATGTTATTTCTTCCATACAAAAATAAAGTAATTATTTTTTTTTACTAAGAAACAGTCATGGTAGGATAATAATATTTTTTTGTCGTATTAGTTATCCTAGTCTTAACTTTCAGTAAAATTTTCGTGCCTGTAGCATGAATGTCCATATTTTATTAAATCGGGACCACTGTGCGCCGATGGGCGTCTTCCGCACCTCAAAGGGTAATAATAAGACGCCGATCGGCGTTTTCAGCACACTATTAAAAAAATAATCATTATTATTAACATAACAAATTAATAACAGGGGTGGCAAACCTTTTCTTAATTTCCGTAAGCATATTACGCAGATCACACATAGCTAATACTCCGATTAATTTAGACAATTGAAATAACACAAATTTCGACAGAATCAAATATTGGTGGAGACCTTGGGTTTGCCCTAATAAATTGAAATTTAAAAGTCCCCATCAATCCCATATGAGCTTACAAAGTTATGCGGGGTCAAAGGTCAACATTTCAGGTTTTTTGGGTTTTTCTCGAAAACGGTAAGTTTTATCAAATAAAACTTCAGAACGAAGTTGTAGATATCAAAATTATCTACAAAAATGGTTCTTATGTTTTTTTCCCTAATTATCACCGTTACTGAGATATCTAGTGCGCTCTAGTGCGAGGTGGACTTTTGAAGTACTGACTTGTTCATCCTCGCGTTGTATTTTTGCTGTTTGAACGCGCTAATCTCAGGAACTACTGGTTCAAATTGAAAAAATATTTTTGTGTTGTATAGTCCATTTATCGAGGAAGGCTTAAGGCCATATAACATCACGCTGCGACCAATAGGAACGAAGAATCAGTGGAAAATGTGGAAAAACGGGGAAAATTTTTCATCTTTGGGGGTTCCGTTGTCTGTTTGAACGCGATGATCTCAGAAACCGCTTGATCGATTAAAAAAAAAATGTGTTAGATACTCCATTTGTCGAGGAAGGCTTTAGGCTATATAACATCACGCTGCGACTAGTAGGAGCGAAGAATCAGTCGAAAATGTGGAAAAAATAAAATTATTCATCTTTGAGGGCTTCCGTTGTCTGTTTGTACACGCTGATCTCAGGAACTGATTGATTTGAAAAATTATTTTCGTGTTAGATAGTCCATTTGTCGAGGAAATATTTAAGCTATATAACATTAACCTGCAACAAATAGGAACGAAGCATCAGTGAAAAATTTTACAAAAAACGGGGAAAATTATTCATATTGGACAGATTTTAATGATTTTTTTTTGTGTTTGTTCAAGTGGATTCAAGAATGGTTTAGATTTGCAATTGGACCCAATAGGTGGCGCTGCTGTCAATACGTTAACAAATTTAATTCTAAGGCGGTACGAAGTTCGCTGGGACAGCTAGTATGTATATATGTAGCAAATATGTGCATATAATGTAGAACGTGATACTTACAATCACGATATCTCAGGAACAATGATACTTAGAGAAAAAATCATTAAGACCATTTTTGTAGAGAATTTTGAGATCTACAATTTTAGACTGCAGTATTTTTTTGATAAAATTTACCGTTTTCGAAAAAAAAATCAAAAAACCTGAAATGTTGACCTTTGACCTCGCATAACTTTATTAGCTCACATGGGATTCATGGGGACTTTTAAATTTTTATATTTTAGGGTAAACCCAAGATCTCTACCAAAATTTGGCTCTGTCGGATTTTTTGTTATTTGACCCCTATTTTCATGTCTAAATTTACCGGAGTATAATATTAATATCAACTTTTTAAATAATATTTTTTATAACCTGAATATAATTATGATAATATTATGACTTTTTTTTGAGATTTGAGGTAGTAGGGAATATATTATATAATATATGCATATTTTTTGTTTCTATCTTTTTTTATAAATATATCGTATAACATCATTGTATTTAATTTTGAGATAAATTAAACTTAATTCTTACCTAGATTTAAGTTTTTATGTATGTGTAATGTGATATGTTGTTCATTTCAAAAATGTTCAAAAGTGTTCATTCATTAAGACAAAGCATTATATGTTTTTATCTGAGGAAATTGCTTTTATTTTAATTACTTCAAATTCTTTTCCTTCAGGTGGCGTTAAAAAACTCATTTAACATATCGGAATATTTTTTGGACTTTTCGCAACTACAAATGTTCATTGACTAAAGCTAAGCATTGGCTATGAATGAAATTGGTTCCATTGATGTCTTTGTATTTGCCCGCGGCATCGTGGATTTCGGCCTGTTACAGAAAATTATGTTTATTTTACCCACACAAACTTAAAAACTATAGTAAATTCTCATCTTGGATTAAAAAATTAGTGGTATTTTCGTATTCAGCACCCCATGAACCCAGAAATCTCAAACCCATGTTGGTATTTTTTACCAACTCGGGCCCGTATCTTTGATTAAAAATGAGTGTTAATTCCGTAATCAGCACGCCTATATAAACCTTGAAATTGACACCCATGTCGGTAATTTAGAAAAACTCGTGTCCGCCATCTTGGATTCAATAATGAATCTTAATTTTGTAATCAGCATCCCCATAAACCTTGAAAATTGTACCCATGTCGGTATTTAAAAAAAATCGTGTCCGCCATTTTGAATTAAAACATATTTAGTGCTTTTTTCGTAATTTAATATCCTTACCTACTTCTATTCTCGCCTAATTTATAAGAATAACCTATGTTCCAAATTTCACGATTTTTAGATCCAGTAGTTTTGGCGTTTAATTGATAGATCAGTCAGTAGTCAATCAGTCACAGCCCGGGCGTTACCTCTTATATGTCGGTATATAGTATAGAATATAGCTATAACAATATTACATACTATTATAGATGTTTATGGTATTACAGTTGGCTGAAAATTTTAAGAAAATTTTATTAAAACCAAAGGTTGTCAATAGCTGGAAAACGCCTTTAGGCGTCTTCCGCATCTAAAAAGGAATTGGCAATTTTGCAGAAAGTTGAATTTGTTGAAACGGCGTGCATTATCTTATTGTATTTTCAAAACTTGAGCATATATTGCAGGTATAAACTTTTATAATTTATTTTAGCCAAAATATAAGCTACTAAAAAAAGACGCCGATGGGCGTATGCCGCATCTGAATGTGACGCCCAAAGACGCCGATGGGCGTCCGCCGCAGCGAATGGGTTAATAATAATATAATGTCTCCAAAATCAATTATGGATACTTCGGATACATGATCCACTGTTTATGTAAAGGCGTTTAGGCATATATCATGGGATACTCTTCCCAACTTACCTGTCCGGTAGTTGTGTATAGTATACAGGTATTGGTATAGTAAAAATATATAAAGAAAAAAAAATTTTTTTTTTTCTAATATGACAATTATTTTTCTGCTTAATCGTCTTTACATAAGCAATAGATCATATACCCAAAATATTCGTAATTGATTTTACCGAACATTATATAAGGTCACAAACCTTATAAGGTTTGGTGACCTTATATAATGTAGTATGTACCTTATATAGTATCCGTAATTGATTTTCGGAGACGTTTTATATAACGTCTCCGAAAATCAATTACGGATACTTCGGGTACATGTGACATGATCCACTGCTTATGTAAAGATCTTTAGGCAAAAAAATGTTTGTCATACTCAAAGTAAAAAAAAAATATCATGTGTGACTCTCCACAAAACGCAAACGCATCCATATAAAGTTTTTTTTTTTCGAGTATGACATTTATTTTTCTGCTTATACGTCCAAAGAGAATGTAAAGCTATACTACGTATTAAGAGGTGGCACTCCGAATAAAAAATAATAATTTCGAAATTCAAAATTATACCGTAGCTTTTTTACGTATTTATATCTTCGAAAGTGCAAAAGATTCAAGCCTAACATGAAAAAAAAAATTTTAAAAAAAATACCGGTAGGTCATTGTTTTCAATTTTATTTTTAGGACCCAATTATTAGGTTAAAAAGGTAAATAAAACAATAAACAACAAAACAATTACTATAATTCGATCGTTTTTATTGCATTAAAAAAATACAAAAGTAAGGCTACATTCCCACGAGCGTTTTATGTGATCACGAGATTCACGACTAATAAACTACACTATAAATAGAACTTTGCACTAATACGACACAGCTGAAAATCGTGTACACTTGACACTTCAATTTTCAGCGCTATTGTAGATTAGGTGCAGAGTTCTATTTACAGTGCAGTTTTTCCTGTCGCGTCACGACTCGCGACCACAAAAAAACTCTCGTGGATACGAGGGCTAAAAGTTGGTAACCAAAATATTTCAGATTACCACATAAATATACGACATAGCCTGATTAACTTCAGCGGTTATCCTTGGTGCAAAATAGATAGGTACATTATACGAATGTGAATCTTGAAATATTTTCATGTTGTCTTTATTATTGCGTGCCCTTGAAATTGGAATCCAATACCTGCAAATTATGAATTTATATTACATTTTACTTATTTCTTCTTATTCGCAATACTAACAAAGGTTAAACTAAATGTAAAAAGTATGCGGTAAAACTGTACAATAGTATTAAAAATAAAGTACCTACATAATTATTATTAGGTATGTACCTATTTAAAGTTTTTACTGACTGGCAGACATAACAAAATATATTAGGTAAGCAATGTGATTTTGTTTTAAACAATATTGCGTGCCTTAATAAACATTCGAATCTTATATTATTAATAGAGAAACTTTACAATCTTAAATCTTAGCATGCATATTAATATCACTACACAATAAAATTCATTTATTGAAAGAAATAATAATAATAATATGTATGGACGCTTCACACCACGTCAATCTGTCGCCGTGCTAAGTATCCGAAGAACTTGTGTTACAGGTAGGTACCAGGAAACAGGAAGTATATTAATTAATACCATGTTAATACTATACTTAAGTATATTTAAGATTTTTGTTATATTATACACATATATAGGTACACATCCATGACCCAGGAACACAGAAAAACTTTTTGTTCCTTCGGCAGGATTCGAACCTGCGACCCCCGGCTTGACCACCAAAGCGCTGAACTGCTGAGCCACAGAGGTCGTCAAACAAATATAATCTTTAAATGTCTCTTTTCAATTAAAATATGGTAAAATTTTATACAAATACTCACCGATATTCTTTGACTTAAAGCATGTTTATATAGTGGTTATAATATACATGAACCTATTTTATATAAATCACTGTTTCATCATTATAAATATGATTTCGAGGTCACTTCACTAAAATTACAGTTTTTTGCAAATAACAAAACATGAGTTAACAAATTTTGTAAAAGTTGAAAATAATTTTTCAAATTAATAGAATAGAATTTTGTAGTTTGAAATTTAAAATTAATCCTCTATTTCTGTTTAACCAATCACAGGCGATGTGTGAAAGAGTACACCCGATATAAGAGCGAGCAAGGTATGTGGTTTGCACAGACGATAGTCAGGTATAGTTTTGGATTTCGAACGCCAATACTTACGATAGGAAGTTGCGACACCCTGTATACGTCTTTTCATAAGCAGTAGATCATGTGCCCAAAATATCCGTAATTGATTTTACCGAACCTTATATAAATATTATATACCTAGATACATTATACAACCCACATCAAATAAGTTTTTACCAAATAAGAGGTGCATATTTATATTTGAACATAATTTTGTAGTTGTGTATAAATTGTAAAATAGGTAGGTATGTTCAGAATAGAAATAATTATTATCTAGTATTTTAATATTATTCTTAATTGGGGGTCATGCTTTTTGCTATAGTTTATGAGAGTGTTATGATATTAAAGCATTTATGGTAACATTTTAAAAACATTGTGTAGTTTTATTCTTACTTTATACCAGTATAGCAATGTAGCAAAATAATTACTACTCGATGTTGTTATTTTCGCCGTAACCGTACATTTTACCGCGATAAAAAGTAGCCTATGATCTTCCCCGTGGTCTACTCTATCTGTGCCAAATTTCATCAAAATGGGTCCAGTAGTTTGGGGCCATCCACGTATTACGTCACGCAAAATTTTGACTTTTGAAATAGTAGCTTTCGGCAGTCCTTCTCCCGCATAAACTATAAATGTGCCAAATTTCACACTGATCCAAAATTATATTAAAAAATACGCAAAGTTCTCGTAAAACCGTACTTGAAATTTTTGCTTCACGTAATTATTAATACATATTATAATAATATTAATAATAATAAAATATATAAATAGCGACATCTGTAGTAATAAAATTAGATAAACTTTACATAGTATCTCATAATATGTTGATAAGCAGCCAAGCTTAGTGAATAGCACAACCATTTTCTAAACTTTTACTATAGTACCAACAGCCTATCATAGATGGCGCTGTAAGGTTTATGTTTGTAATACATTGTATTATTATTTTATTTAAAGTGTTCATTATAGATGCTCCTTGAATGAAATGAATGATGAAAAAGGGAGTTCCTTATATTACTAATTCGAATGTAACATTGAATTGATGCGAAATGTTGCGTTATAGGTGATACTCTCCGTGATGGAAGTATCATCTGGGCCAGACTGCTGGCGAAGTAGGTCGATGAAGTGCTCCGCGAAGTAACCCGAAGTATAAAAAAGTGAAACGAAGTGCGTGCCCTCACTGTCTCATTCGTCCAACCTCAGCCTACTTCGCGAGTAGACTGAACGGGGTGTTAGAATATTCAAAACATAATAATAATATACCCTGCGGTACGTGCACTCTCGTCTCGTGCTCGACGCAATGTTTACGCAAGCATTATCTTACATCGGTTTTCTGAGAGGCCATGGTATCTATCCGGTCGAGAAATCAGAAAGCCCACGGTGAAGAAATAAGGGTGTCTAATTACAGCAGAAGTATATTAAGCTCCCTAGGCTCTGGAATGTTTACTGAAGCACACATTCACGGGCAATAAAACCCTCGAAGATACTTACCTAATGGGCTATTTATAGCGTGATAAATGAAAAAGTTAATAAGAAACATTTGATAAACATGTACCTAAGTAAGTTCTCAATTCTCGTATTTAAAGTAGACTTTCACTGTACTTTGATTGTAAGTAGATATTACAAGTGAAGCGACATGTTATCATGAACTGATTTTGTGAAGTTTCGACCAATCAAACTACCTATTACGCAGAGATGTACAAAATACCCTCTATGAAGTATCTGAAATACAAAATACAAGATACTTTTAAATTAAGTATTTCAAATACCAGATACAAAATACTTTCGAGAATGGTATTTGAAATACTAGATACAAAATACGTATCGACCTATGCGTAGAACAAAGTCTGATGTGATCATAGAGCAAAAGTGCGTTTTTTGGATAAATGAAATAAGGAATCAAAGCTCTACAGACTGACATTTTCAGAATTTTTGTATCTGACTTATTTTCGGAAATACAGAATCGTACAACGTCTTATTTGATGTAAGCTCCATGATAAAATGCACCTAGTGTTCATAGGACGGAGAAATTGGAGCGCGGGCGCCTCGCGCGATCTTCACTTCAGCCGTTGTCGAGCGGAAAGAAGGGTTTTTTGCGTCATGTGTGTGATATTTTTTTCGGTTTGACGAAAATTATAATTTTACTAATTATTGCGTACTATAAGTATTTTTGAGATGTCATGCTTACGGATAATGCTGGATATGCTTTAAGAAGAGGAGAAAAAGAGCCTGAACGTAGTCCTTATTTTTCAAATATAAGCAATATATTTTTATGAAGAATGGTGTAGATCCGGGTAAGTTGATATTTTTACTTAAATTATTCTTCAAATTTAATATTATCATGCTTTGAAATTATAGTTTTTTACTATTCCGCTTTTTAAGCTCATAAATAGAAACGGGAAATCTATATTGATATAAGACATTTTTTGACGGAGAGTTAGAAAAATACATTTTAGTTCGAAAGGTATGATTAGTTTCATGTTTATTTATTAGGTAAATATTTGTCGTATTATCAATAAAAGTTGACGTACCAAATAGTTGAGATTATAAGTAATATTAGAACTATGTAAGACTAATACTTTAGAATTTCTAAGAGTTTCATGTAACTATGGGACGTTTTTTTACGGAATCACAGAATAGTTATAATACATTTTGTCAGTTCGATATGCAGATGGGACGTTATCGCCTGAATAATGACATCAGTTAGGACGTTGTTCTTTTAAAAATATCGTTAAATATAAATATATTTCATATTAAATAAATAAAAAATAGTTTAAAGCTGCGTTACCTTACAATATATACACATTTGTAGGGTCTTCGGCGAATCATATAACATTATGATCGACAGTTTAGTTATGTACTGCGATGTTCATTAAACCTTGTATATTCAAACTTTTTTAACAGCTTTGTACAAATGTTATTAATTTTTATTAAAATGTTTTCAAGTCATATATATCATACATAATATTATTTTTAATATATTATGGTGCAGTGTAGTAATACAATTTTTAACATTTCAGTTGTTGACAACAAGGTGCAGAAGAAATAAGGCAGCCACTAGATGATGTTTGAAATAAAATTGAAACCGCACCTCCTAATCCATCTACTAATGAGAGAATTTATGGCCTTCGGCCATCAATACTTTCTTTAAAAGCGACTCCTAGTTTCGAAAAATCACCTTTAATACAACCTAAAGATTAAAAAATTCTGACCATCAGTTGATCAAGAAATGTCGGTGCTAACTCCTATGCAGTCTCCTGCTGATAGTCATTCCACCTATGACAGCGTTTTCAGGTCCAATTATGTAGATAGTGGTATACAATTTAATTAATATTATATCTAGCAATATCTCGAAAGTATAATTTAGAAAAATACCCAAAACCTGCAAGCAAATGTGTGAGTGTACGTTTAACCATGAGTAATGCAAGTCTATTGTTGCTCTTTTATTTAATTATTTCTAATAATTATTCTAGCATGCTCGGTCAAAAGCCTTTGACCACTATATAAAGGTGTTTTGCAAAATGTGATCATATGTAACTCTGAAACGGGGTACAAAGTTTGACTCAAACTGGACGTAATTTTGAGTGATTCTCAAACTTTGTACTGATTGTACAAAGTTTGACTCAAACTGGACGTAAATTTGAGACTCGGTACAAAGAATACATCGCGTCTTATAGAAATGGTTATCGTGATAAATCACATACTGCTAAATACCTTTTCGATATGTTAAATCATTATAGTGTAAGAACCTGATGGCCATTCCTAAAAGGTGTTACAGAAAATATGATAGTGTATACGTAGATATACACTATCACATTCAGGATAATCGATTTTATTGACACTTTATGATACTTTATTGATACTTTAAATCAATCCGAACCTTATTATGACAAAATTGATTTTTTATGTATTATTTCTCCTGAATGCGACATGCTTATTATAACGGGATTATGGCCATAACAATATTATGGTTATTTTTCATTATTTTGGATAAACGTGCAGATACCTCCCCCATGTAGGTTAAACTGAACTTGTACCTATCTAATTACATTATACAACATAGCTAGAAAGCTTAGATACAGTACCAAAGCAGTTTAATTTATAACTACGTTTTAGAAAGGGTTAGGCGTTAAACATATCGAGCGTGGTCAGTTCCGATATCATCTGGAGGGCAAGGCCAAGTTAACCTCCAAGAAGCTTGGTGTTCTGAACAGGTCAAAGCAGTATTTCAGTCCGGTCCAACGCCTACAACTCTATAAGGCGCAGGTTCGGCCTCACAGGGAATACTGATATCATCTTTGGGCAGTGGCGCCAAAGTACCAGCTTCTCCCTCTAGATCGTATCCAACGTAGAGCCGCTCGAATTGTCGACTGCCATAGTATTTCAAACAGACTTGACTATGTAGCATCGCTCTGCATCCTCTATCGGTTATATTACGGGGAGCGCTCTGAGGAATTGTTCGGACTTATACCTGCTGCAACTTTTCGCCACCGTTCCAAGCGACAAAGTATTTATCATCTTTATCACCTTGATGAGTGGCAGTCCTCCACCGTGCGCTTTACCCGAAGCTTTCTGCCGCGCACTGTAAAACTCTGGAATGAACTGTCGCCAGCAGTATCCGGACCATTACGACCTGCAAACCTTCAAGAAGGAAGCGTATTCCCTCCTAAAAGGCCGGCAACGCACTTGCAACTTCTTTGATGTTATCGCTTACGGTAACGGTACGGTACCGTAAGCACTGCGGTAATCGCTTTCCATCAGGTGATCCGTTTGCTAATTTGCCCCCTAGTTTAATAAAAAAAGTTTTAATTGTTTATAAGTTTAAATTTTGAGCCCAAAGCTCGATGTATTTTTTCAAACAATATTTATTTTTATGGGCATAATATCTTAGAGATTTTAATTTTTTTGTAGATTTTAGACTATAGTAACTAGTCTTTAATTTTAAGTAAGTCCCTAGTACCGACTATGGATTAATTATAGTTCAAAACACCACTTATTTTGAGATTTTTTAATGTAAATAAACGATTTAAAAAAATAATTATGTATTATAATTCATTTATACGTAGTGTGGATAGTGCTATATCAAAATAATAGATTATGATTATTCACATAGGACTTAAAAATGTCGGATAATTCCAACAAAAAACGAGTCATATGAATATAGAACGGCGTTTTATTCAAATGTTTCCGTAAAACAACGCAATATGATCACTACGAACTCTCGCTTCTCCGCTGTAAAACGTCCTAGGTTGATATAGAACTCGTTATCTCAGTAAATATGATAATTATTAATAAACAGTATAAAGTGGTTAACTAGGCTAGGATGTCATAATAACATACCAAAATTTCAAAAATAAAAGTCTCACCGTTTATAAGTTATTCAAGTTTTTCAATTCGCAAAACTTGTTTTGCCTCTACTGAAAAGTAGCAATTTTTCAAATCGGACTTTGTTCTACGCATAGGTCGGTATCTTCAAAATACTTCTTATGATAAAAATACTTTTGTAAGAAAACATTTTATTTTAATTCGCCATACATTTAATGCCTGGCCACAAAAAATATTTATAGTAAGTTGTACTTTATGAACATAGGAACAAAAAATTAAACTGGCCAAGTGCGAGTCGGATTCACGCACCGAGGGTTCCGTACAAACTTGTAATAAAAAATTAATCACGGTTTATGCATAAGGTTTATTTATGTTTATGAAATTAAGTGATTTTTTAGGGTTCCGTAGCCAAATGGCAAAAAACGGAACCTATATGGATTCGTCATGTCTGTCTGTCTGTCTTTCTGTCTGTCCGTCCGTATGTCACAGCTAGGGTTGCCATCCGTCCGGGTTTCCCCGGATTTGTCCTAGTTTAAAGGGCGTCCGGGGAGCGTCCGGACCGGATTTTATTTGCTGTCTGGGTTTTTGTAGGCAGATTTAGGAAGGCGTCATTTTGTTTTGATTTGCAGTAATAATAAATCTTCCCTTCCTTTTTACATCGCCGTAGTCGGGTAAAAACTGTTTTATGTCCGAGTTTCGTACTCCAAAATCCGGGGTTTTCAAGCGTCTTGTCCAGATTATCATATGTAAGTGATGGCAACCCTAGTCACAGCCACCTTTCTCCGAAACCTGTGAACCACATTCAGAAAAAAATAATTTTGGGGGTTCCCCATTATTAGAACTAAAACTCTTTTTTTTTCTATCAAACCCACACGTGTGGGGTACCCATCTATGGATAGGTCCTCAAAAATGATATTGAGGTTTCTAATATCATTTTTTTCCTAACTGAATAGTTTGCGCGAGAGACACTTCCAAGGTGGTAAAATGTGTCCCCCCTGTAACTTCTGAACTTCTTTATGAGAATACCTACCGGTTTGGCAGTTTTAGTTTTTAAGTATATAATATGTATGTTAGTCTGTAAGGTATTTATAATATGAGCCTATGCAGCCTGAAATAAAGGTTATTTATTTATTTATATCGCGGAAAACATGCTTCAGCACGGATGGGCCGAATCGACTGCAGAGATACCACGACTTGAGGCTTCACAGAAAACCAGCGAGTAAAAGCTCAATGAGGTAACAAAGTTTTCGCATTTGTATCTTCTATATTCTTGCGGACATCATGAATAAGACCGGCGTTCAATAAAAAACAATCCTTTCATAAAAATAACTCAAAAGTGTAGAATGATTACAGATTAGTCTATTTTTAGCGAAGTGTAGGTAATGTATTGCCTATCAACCTCACCCCCTTTGAAGGTCTGACAACAACCTTTGTTTATGCACCCATAATATGATCTAAAATTATCCAAAGCCCACACCCTGAATGCTGTATATTACGGCTCCGTTGTCATGAAGAAAAAAGGTACTATAGTTCGTTCGGGGTTATTTTACCTCCGACAGGAGCTTTAGGCTCAAATTATACCGAAATTGCAGCGGAAGAGAGCGTCGTACTCTTTTTCGTTCGTGGGGGGACGATTGGAGGTAAAGGTCAATGTAAAGGTCAACGTGATGGGGTGGTTTGGGGGTCAAATGTCAAGGTCAAAGGTCAATGTGTTTGGAAGGTTAGGTTTCAATGTCAATGCGAACTAAGATAGTTTCACGCTCGCGTAAACCAAGACAGCAAACAATTGCAAGTTAATCTTACGCATTTTCGATCAGGACACGTGACCTGTCGCGCGAGTTTAACAGTTTTTACCCATTCCAAGAAAAGTGCACAGCGCCGAAGTATTTGCTTCAATATAGGTACAGTCGCGTGCACTAATATAGACACATTGACAAATTTGCAATAATATGTAAACATTCTAAATTTCAATAGTATGTATCTCATCTTGTGTTCAATATTATGTATACTACAATATGAGTCAAAAATATGGAAACATGTTTGTCATAATAACGTAAACAAGAGTGTATCAATGAATAGTACTCACTCCCATAGTCAAATTTATAGATACGTAAATTTAATACCGCTTGTAAGCAGTGCTGAAGGCTATTGGTATGTGTAAGAAGTTGTTACATATAGGTAGGTATTTCTGTTTAATGAAGCATCAGCTAGTTAAAATATATTTCAAAATTCAACTCCCAAGGGGGTAAAATAGGAGATAAAAGTTTGTATTAAACTTTTTATTCCTTGGAAATATTTTCATGAATTGAGTATGGAAAAAATAATGAGTTAAACGTATTTCAGAATTTTCAAAAATTCAACCCCTAGGAGGGTAAAATAGTAGATGAAAGTTTTAAATTATTATAAAGATATCGCTTAAAACACAGTGAACAAAATGAGCTCAGATCTTATGTATATATTTTATTAAAACTCATAAATTATCATCCTCATAATCCTATAGTTTTTCAGACTCTAAATTCTACATAACAATAATTTTATATGTAAAACGTCAACTTAAAATCTGTCACAATAGAAAAATAAATATAAAAAGGTTTTATAAAATCTCGTTTTAAACATTCTCCCCGCCAAAGGACCTAGTTCTATAACTAGTCCTTTCAATCCGAACTCATAACTCTATATTCTTAAATAAAATTAAATATTAACAAAATTAAAATGGTAAATTAAAACTCGACTCCTCGTATATAAAAAATAATTAAAAATAACTTAACTAAACTCAAAATATTATCATATTTTTCCTTTTGTCTCTCTCTCGACTCTCCATTAAATCTTTTTTCCAATAATTTTTCCTAAGCTTGTTCGCCATTGCTTCATAATCGTTCTTATATTTGCTTAATACTTTCTCATGATCTATCTATAATCTCCTGATCTCATGATCTTTAATCTCCACTCTCAAACTGCCTCTAAAACTGACCCATATTTGTCTGAAAACAAATATTAATACCTAGGTTATAACAATGTTGAAAAATCTTAAATAGAAACGATAATAATCTATCTAACTAAAAAAAAATTTATAATCAACACAGTCTGCAACAAACCCAATTAGACTGATTGGGTTTGTTGCAAACAATACTACAATATTAAGTAACATTAATTAATAATAAATATTAAGAAATAATACTCACTGTGGGGTACCATTTCGTTTGCTATATTATTAGTAACAGAGAACCCCTGCTCTTTTAAAACTATAATTTTATGTTTTTCTCCATTCTATACATAATTTTCAAATTTCAAACGAACACCACATGCAATCACCGAAATATTAGTGCGAATGATGAACTTTCTGCGACTGTCATTCTAGTTTATAACATTATGAAAGTTGAGGGTAGATAATAAAAACCGAACCAAAACAATGCATAGTTTTTTTAATCTGAGAAGTCAGTTGTAATTATCATGTATGTCATAGGTGTAGGTTTCATTTTTAGGGTTCCATAATACTCAAGGAACCCTTATCCTTAAAAAAAGAATGTATACATTGTTTTGCAACCTACACCGATTACATTTTATTGACAATTATAAACATATTGGCAGAAAAGTAAAAAGTGCTAAACTTTTATGAGTGTATACATATTAATGACACAATTATTGTTTACATTGTAATGAAATTGTGTTTTACATTTTCGGATACACAAAATTAATGTTTACACTATATTGAAAAAACAATGTGTACATGTTATTGACATTGTCACGTATACATCATTTTAGCTTTGGGGGTGTTTAGTATTCATTGACAAACTGTTGTTTACATTATTATGAAAAAATTGTGTTCATAATTTTGAAACAGTTTGTAGGTTACATCATTCCTATAACTTCATTCCTATCGGCTTCCTTTGTCACTTACCTACCTTTTGCAAACGTTCATAGAAATTCCTACCTATTATACAGGCTCCGGCTTCCCTATGAAGGAGAAGCAGCCTTCGCCACTGGTAGGTAGGTATACCATAATATGTAGAGAATCGTAGCTCGTAGCAAAAAAGTAATGAAACGTGGAAGTTGAGAAGAATAAAGTACCTGGGTACTGGATTCTGGAGCTCATTAGTAGAAAGTTACTGGCAGTCAGTTGTCATGTAGATTGTAGGTAGATGCAATTCGTTTGCTTATTAGCTTAAAGAGAGGGTCTACAATCAGCCTCGTAGAGTATATATTGGTGGGCCTAGCAGGAATATTTGACAGCGGCGTAAACGTATCGTTATCGAATGAGAACTGTCTCAAAATCTGTCAAAATCATGACAGCACCCATACAAATTTACGCCGCTTTCAAATGTTTCTGCTAGGCCCACTGGTCAAGCTACACATAAAGTGACTCGTAGGTAACTTCATCTTTCTCATCAGGCAATCAGGCGATCAGCTTGCTTTGTCCTAGCTAGACTTGAAAACAAAATTTTTCGTTGTTCCGACCGACGCGGTGATCGAACCTACGACCTCCGGGGTCGAGAGCCAAGCTCTAAGCCACCTGGATTACGGAGGCGACAAACAAGTAACATAATCACTATCTTAGGCCTTTGCATCCGTTAATGGATGATTTATACAGTATTCTTCGAGCGAAGTAACCACTCTTGAAATACTGTAGTGCCTGGGACAGTTGGTTTTTAAATGTCGTATGGTTGCCCAAGCACATACGGCATTCTCACAACATAGTCAGCCTAGTCCAGAGGAATGAACTAGTCAATACGTCTGGGGCCAACTATGTGCGGGTTTCCTCACGATGTTTTCCTTCACCGTTAGAGCGTCCGTATAATGTACTTGAGATCTGAAAAAGTCTCATTAGTACACGCCACAACCTGGGATCGAATCTGCACTCTCTCGAGTGCGAACCAAACGGTCTACCCACTAGGCTACGGAGCTCTTAATCACTATCTATACTATATTATAATAAAAAGGAAAATTTTGTTTGCTTGCATCGAATAGGCTCCGAAACTACAGGAGCGATTTTGACGAAATTTGGCACAGATGTAGAGTAGACCACGGGGAAGGACACTTTTTATCACGTAAAAATGTACGGTTTCTGCGAAATTAACTTTTGCGCGCACAAAGTCGCGGGCAACATGCAGTAAGTTATTAGTAGGTACGTATCGTATTTAAACTTCATTTATTCTTCTCTTTAACGAGTTGTGCTGATTATGTGGGTACAAGTATTATTTTGTGGGTGTTTATGAACTTTTTATTTTCTATGGGTTCGAAGAAAACAGGAAGAAAATTCTCCGAAAATGTGTCAGGAAATTAGTTTTATAAAAAGCATACCATAAAATATATGTTAACATAACAAAATGGGAAGATGACGGGTTTTATAGCCAATTTGCTCGAGCATTCTCCACGCACAACAGAATGACTACAGCGACCATTGACTTACATAATATAACTGGCGTAAGGACAGGAAAGGAGAACAAAAACGTCTCCAACGCTAATGTTAATTGGGGCACTGGTTGTTATGGAAACATGGCTTGTTATAATTATTATTAACGCCGCGCTGCACGCAGAACATTGACAAGACAAAGTAATGTCAGTTGAGCTGTATGAAGATGTTTTATTAAAAACTATATTATGATGCCCGTGATTTCATGGAAATCCCGCGGGAACCTTAATTTTTTTTCGATAAAAAAAACTACACTAAGTATTATTAATCTAGTCTACGATCTGTGTAAATTTCATTCAAATCTGTTTATCGGTTTTTGCGTGAAAGACTTTCAAACATTTACAACCATACTTTCGAATTTATATAAACACTGTCATAATGGAAAATCCTTACTTTTGGAATCATTGTCAGCGACGCAATAAGGCAACATAGAACGGACAACGCCGCCGACGTAAACAAGTCGCGTTAATGATAAGACGGCGCCTCAGTCGCAGCCCGCCCGCCCAACGGCCAACGCACAAAATGGGTACGTACGCCATATGTTTCGAATTTCGAACGTTTACCTTTTTATTGCAATCGCTAATGCCAAAGGTTTAATGTTATTAACAACAAAGTGAGCTGCTATGATTTGTTTAGGAAATTTATTGGGTATTTTGCAATAGATATTTCCTCGTGATTTAAAAAATGTTTAAGTATATAAAAACAAGTACACTACACAAACTACAAAAACAACTTATGCAAAGAATAATAATGCCAATATACCTAGGTGGTAATATTATTTTAGCTACTTTATTAATATGTGCCAATATACATAACGTAGTATATGATAAATTATTTACATCATAGCTTTATTGTTATTTCCAATATACGCAATAAAGCGTTAAAAGTGGATCGATGTATTCGTTATCTGCAGATAAGCCGTGGGCAGACGCTAGTGAGGCACCCTGGGGCAACTACGAGTATGAGACTACCACAGCAGACGTGCTCCCCCCCCAGCCATACAGGGGGGAGCGGGACGACACCAGCACCGCCTGGAGCGCAGCACTAGGCGCTATGGGGGGAGCCTGCACTGTGCTCCTTATCGCTGTGCTGCTCTTCGTGTTCCGGAGACCAAGACGAAATGAGCAGCCTGTACTCGCGCCGATGGATGTTGGACAGAATGTGAGTGGACCTTTTCAATACTTGACTTAACTACGTTCCCCCTTACCAATAAAAATATTTACATAATGGATATGCTTTACAATGTTTTTCCTTGTATGTCCAGCGACTTTTTCAACGTATCAGACAAGGACAGAACTTTGTATAGCTGCTGCTGCTAATCTATTGTGTAAATATTATATGATGGAAAACAAAGTTTTCCGCAAGACATTAAGAATGTTGACGACGTTCTATACTACTTTTAAGTAGTCTAGCTGTGTCACACAGAACAAAATAATATAATGATTAAGTTTACTCATTATTTTTTCTGTCGTCTGCTAGAACTACCTAGCTCTATACTTTAAATTGACTTTATACTTCCCTACTACTGTTATAAATGTGAAAGTTTGTGAGGATGGATAGATAGATGGATGTTTGTTACTCTTTCATGCAAAAGCTGATGAACGGATTTCGATGTTTGGTATGGTAGTGGCTTAAACTCTGAATAAACATAAGCTACTTTTTAACGCCAAAAAGTAGTGTTCCCCGTGGGCTAACGCAGGCGAAACCGTAGACAAAAGCTAGTTCTTAATACATTGCAACGTAAGCTGGTTAAAATTATCAATTACAAAAATAATAGAGTACGAGCATAAGCTTGAAACTTAATGAAAAAACTTAAAATAAATTAGTTTTCTTAAGGCTTAACTGGGCTTTGATGAAATCGAAAACAAAAATTCCGAGTATATTTTAAAACTAGCTGTAGCCCGCGGCTCCGCCCGCGTAAATACAGTATCCAAAAGGGACACTGCACTTTTTTGGGATAAAAAGTAATCTATGTTTTAATCCAGAGCCTAAACCCATTCTTTAATTTAATTGAAATCCGTTCAGTATTTTTTGCGTGAAAGAGTAACAAACATCCGTCCATCCTCACAAACTTTCACATTTACATATACTATTATAGTAGGATACAAAGTTTTGAAAATAAACATTGAAATAATAACAATACCTACCACAGATGGCTTAATAGTTACTACGTGAGTCGAAAATGTGAATCAGTTTATGAGAGGTTTTAACACTTTGTAAATGTTCAACATTATTAAGAAAGAAGAAAGCTAGACGGCATACATCAAAGGAGTAACAAATATGTTATTCTATTGATGTATTGTGATTTGCGTCCATTGGCGATCAACGACTCAGTTTGTACGTTTGCATTATAAAAAACCGGCCAAGTGCGAGTCGGACTCGTGCAACGAGGGTTCCGTACTAACCTGTAGGTATATTGGTAAAAGTTCACCCATTACGACAATAGTAACTTTAAAATTATTAAAAATATTTTTATTATAATATGATATAACTAAAAATTTACTGTTTTCTCAATTTTTCCTTTATCTGTGCTATAAGACGTTGCTTCGTACCAAATTTCAAGATTCTGAGTTCACAGGAAGTAAGTACCCTGTAGGTTTTGATTTGAGTCGAAAATTTGCAGCATAAACGGCTGTATCTTTTCATTGCGTTGGCTTAGAAGTTTGATTTTTTTACAGCTCCATGGGACAGTATACCTGAGTATTTGATATAAATTCCAGCTTGATACCTCCACGCGTTCCTGAGAAAAAGGGTCTTGACAGACAGACGGACGGACGGACGGACAGCAAAGTGATCCTATAAGGGTTCCGTTTTTTCTTTTCTAGGTACGGAACCCTAAAAACGAACAAGCTAGGTATCTAGTTATTTAATAAGGTACTAAATAAACAGTTACAACGTTTGTTGAATGTAATTAGAATGGAAATATTCAAGTCCATACTGTGAATGCAGTCACCGTAAATGGCAACAACACTTTTCATTTGCTGTTGAAATTGGAATGGATTTGTACTTGGAAATTATAACAGCAGTAATGCTGTCATAGTTTGCTCGTATTATAATAAGATTATGATATCAATTTAAGACACCAACACACCAACATATAATTGACATTAATTTTATTGTGACTTCATGCCGTCCGTCATTAAATACAAATAAATTATGAGAACACTCTAGCCGCTTACGAATTAGATTCCCTGATAGTACATTACTTGCTCCTTCTTTTTTATTTTTTAAATCTGATTTAAAAAAGAAAAATCTGCTTTTGTTAAATCTAATCTACTCTGATTTTGACCCTTGATTTAAAACTACTTTATTTACTATATAGGAAATAAACATTATTTATTTTAATTTAAATCCAAATCAATTTTGAAATAGGAATAGCTGAAATGGGCATTTTCACTAAAAAGTTCCCCCCTCACTTTTACGCTGTCACACGTTTTAAAAGTTATATAATATTGTGTGTTGACATGAATATGTATAATTTTTTTATAATATTAAATCGATTCCATGTATATTAAACTAGTTTCTGATCAACAATCGTTGTATAAATAAGCTTAATAAATTAAAATAGAAGTAATTCAAATGCCAAAAGAAGCTGTTTTTAGCATGTCACTAGTCACAACGCTTATCGACTACGAACATACTGAACTAAAGGGATAATTTTCCCCTTAAAAACATTTAAAAGTTTTTGTTCATGTAGTGGATTATTTCATCCACCTCAGTGATTAAAATTGGCAATTGAATCCTGATATTATAGGCGTAAAATACATTTTTGTGAAAAACCGCAAATTGTAACCGACCGGACATGTCGGCACTGTGACGGTAATATAAAAATAGTTTTTCTACTAAAACTGTTTTGTTTTATAAAAATGGCAACACTATCCACAAAGGATCGTTGGTGTAATTTTGAAATTCGTCGGATTGTTAAATTCGCGAAGTCGAGAGGGTATTTCGATGGTGTTAGTGAATGGTTACAATTTTAAAGTCAGGTATGTGACGGTTTTTCTTAAATATATACTTGTATCATAACGTGGAACTATTTTCAATCGATTTTGGTGTTATTCACGCAATGTTTTAATCTGTTAATTTAGTAATATATCATTTTATTTGGTGAGAACTTTTTAATATTATATATCTATGCCTACACATCATTTTTTTTATTATTGTTAGTTCTGATTAAAATGCATAAATCAATTGAAAATTAATCCATTGTTAAGTACAGGGTGTATTGGTAAACATTTACATTCCTTAACTACCTCTTCTACCAACCAATTCCGAATACAATATTGAATATAGAATACGAATCGTATGATATCATATACAATATTGAATATAGATTACGAATCGTATTCTATATTCAATATTGTATTCGGAATTCGTATAAAAAAAATTAAAAATATATCAATATAATAATATAAGTACTAACGCTTAAGTATAATAAAAATAACTAATAAATGTTTCTAGTATTTATGAAAAATATGACTTTTTTTTCAAATTTGTATATTATCTAGCCTCGCCCTAAGGATTTTAGATGTGTCAGTTTGGTGACTGTCCCATTTTGCTTGTGGTTTGTAAAATTTTTATTAATTTTGTTTTAAACATTATTTAGTTACTTTTTTTATTAAATTGTTTCACATTGTTTAATATTGAATATACAATTTACAAATTAAAAATCAGGCTACTGAATTTAAAACTAAAAAGAAAATAATGATCGCACTGTCACCACTTGTCACCAAACCGAACTTAAATCTTAATTTTAAGAAATCTGAAATAATTTTTAGATTATAATTTATTTTCTTATGATAAATGTGAATATTTCGGATTAATCTAAGGTAAAAATAATGGCCCAGTGTCTTTATTTTAAATATTACAGCCGTTTTTCAGTGTCACCAAACTGACCATAATTTTGCTGCACTGTCCACTTAATAATTGGTTTTTATATACAAATTGAGCTATTTGTCGAAAACAAAGTAGATTTATCAGTACAAAAAACATATAAAAATATGATGAAACCTCTATCAAGTCAAATAAGCAACAGTAAAAAAAAACACTATATTTTCACGCGGGGGACTTTTAAGTGAAAATGCCCAAATAAAATACTTTTTAGGCATAATTTTATCGGGTAAGTCGTAAAACATATTTTATCATGTGTAAAATGTGTAAACTTACTATTTAAATATTGTAATATAGGCAGGTAAGTACTTAATCAAAATATTATGTAAATAATAAGCACAACCTTTCACTCTAAACTCTTTTGCCAAGCAAAAAAGGTCGGACTGCCGCCTGGGAAATTGTAGCGTCAGTAACGAGCTTATAGCCGAGGTTAACTTTATTAAAATTAAATGGGATTTTTATTTGGACGTTTAATGGCAAATTTTAATATCCTAAATTCAAATAAAAATATAAAATATGACGTATGCACTATGTAGAGTATACCGTGTGGCAGAAGATAGTAAAATCGAAAGAATATTACCAAAATCATTACCCTTCAATTTGGCTTTGCCGTAGTCGGGTAAAATAGGACTTGAGAGAAATTAAGTGTACAATATGTATACATTTAGTTGACTTGTATGTAGATTTTACTGTCTCAAGCGGCAAGCCCTTTCTTTAAGTGACCGCGCTCGTGTCAATTCAAATAATGAAAGGAAGGTTTGCCTGGTGGCTGGTAGGTATATTTGATTTTGTTTGTGATGTATTACAGTATTACTCCTGTTTGTTGATTGTTAGTTTGTTTGAAAGTGCAAGATAATCTTTTTTATATGTTTCATGACTTGAGACAATTGAAAGGAGTCTGTTCTCTAGTATACAGGTATTGTAATACAGAGCACCTAATCCAATATATTTTATAACTTATTTTATCTAACAAAGATAGAAAAAACTTTTATTGTTTACGCTCTAAGGTCCCGGGCAAAGTTATATCGGTCACAATATATTTTCATTAAATACAACCTGTATCTCGGGGAGTTTCGATTGGAACGTTCGAGAAACTTTACGAACGACAACGTGATAGAACTTGTGAACACCCTGTCAAACGATTATTCGATAAGAATTTAAATCACTTATCTTTATTTACTTTTAAAAAATATGCAGAGGCCTGAAATAATAAAGATTTACTTATTCCGGACTTTAGAGGAGTATATGTCGGTAGTTTCTCTATGCATCAGCGCTATTGTGTCGATAACAATAACGGGTTAATCGATAAGAATACATTATAGTGCTACTTATATTGTTTAAGTTTGTTATAATTTTAATTCCCTAACTTCCTCCATAGGACAGGCTTCGCCTAGTTTGGGGGACAGAAAAAAAAACTTAATGTTTTTAAAATATCTTGAAAATAAAATAATCGATCTTACTATATTAAATCATTCTAGTAATATTATAAATGTGAAAGTTTGTGAGGATGGATGGATGTTTGTTACCCCTTCACGCAAAAAATACTCAACGAATTTTGATAAAATTTGGTATGGTAATAGTTTAGGCTCTGGAACAAAATAAAGGGTAGTTTTATCCCGGAAAAGTACGGTATTACCGTGGGATACTCGGTAGTATATTGACGCGGGCGGAGCCGCGAAAAACAGCTAGTCTATTATAAATGTAAAATTTTGTGAGGGTGGATGGATGGATGTTTGTTACTCTTTCACGCAAAAACTACTGAACAGATTTTGATGAAAATTGGTATGATACTAGTTTAAACTCTGGAATAACACATAAGCTAATTACAATTTAATTCCGAAAAAGTACAGTATTCCCGTAGAAAACTTCACGTAGACGGAGCTGCAGGAAAAACGAGTATAAACTAAGTTTAACTTAAGTGACCAATGTGGTCCGTTTATCGATTCCATAACTCGTAATTGAAAATTATATTGGTAGATGATGCTAATACAGTAAATAAATAAAGTACGTTAATTTAAAAAACTTAACAGAAAATGATTATTTTTCTTAATTAAAATATTTCCAAGATCCTACCCACGTCCACTTGAAAATCCTGTGTGATTGATTGCTTTGAATTTTTGATAAGATTATGTTCACTAAAGGTACCAATAAACACAATCAAAGGAAACAGGAAAACCTCACTAGTCACTGTCTGTTTTGTATTCGTTACGAAAATTGACCTTTCAGTGGAATTAATCAGAAAATATTGGTAAACGAATTTCCTTTTCTTTCAGATAAAAAAGATAATCCGAAGAAGGACTTCTGTTTCTTTTTATGAAATTAATGTTTTTTTTATGTAATGAACCAGGAAACGAGCAGATGGATCGCCTGATGGTAAGCGATTACCGCCGCCCATGGACACTCGCAACACCAGAGGAGTTACTTCTACGTAATGGAGAAATATTAATGCCTGTAGCTAGTCTCACTAGATTATGTACGGTCGCCGATGTATCTGGTAGACCGTTTTTCGACCTTATTACTTGGCAATAAGGTTCAAAAGGGTATATAAATAAAAGAATGAAGAGCTCCGTAGCCTAGTGACCATCAGTCGCACTCGAGAGAGTGCAGGTTCGAATCCCAGGTTGTGGCGTGTACCAATGAGACTTTTTCAGATCTCAAGTACATCATACGGACGCTCTAACGGTGAAGGAAAACATCGTGAAGAAACCCGCACATAGTTGGCCCCAGACGTATTGACCAGTTCATTCCTCTGGACTAGGCTGACTATGTTGTGAGAATGCCGTATGTGCTCGGGCAACCATACGACATTTAAAAACACATAACACTTATTACTCGCGGAGAAGAAGGTCGACTTCATACAAAAAAATTGGGACCAAATTAGCGCCTCTAGTGAGCTGCCCCCTCAAACTTTTAACCGCCTACCAACAAAGGAGGACTATATATTTGATTATATGAATATGGCAGGAAATTGAAGATACGTAATTAAAGTTTAAGTTAACGTTAAATTTCTCTTTAGAGTTAAATTTCACATTCCAACAAAAGCGAGCAACCACCTCCACGACCAAATCATAACTACTACGTTATAAGTCATTCGTGAGCCCTTAAATACATACGTCTAGTGTTTTAGATAGCGCGATCTAGAAGCGGCATAGTGTCTGTTGTGCGCCATCTGTTGTGGTTTTTAAGTAACTTTTATGTAATATTAACCATGTAAGACAGAGAGCGATATATTGAAATATAACCATTCTTGTCGCACCGAACTGCCCTCTTTTTGGTCCAAGGTCATTCATACAAAGTCGACCACCCCTGTTTAAAAACCAGCTGTCCCAGGCACTACAGTATTTCAAGAGTGGTTACTTCGCTCGGAGAATACTGTATAAATCATCCATTAACGGATGTAAAGGCCTAAGTTATAAATAAAAATTCCTATTTCTTTTTAATTATTACGTGTTCAGAAAAAAATATTCGAAAATAAAATGCAAGAACAGTAGTACTTTATTATAATACTGTAAATTGAATCAATGTAACTTTTCATAAAAAAAATCACACTTCAAAAAATAGCACAAAAGCACCATCTCGATGTAGTTTTGTGTAAATGTGGAGCAAAATGTGGTGAATGTAGAGATAATAATATTATCATTGGACAGAGCACGCAAGTCGGAGCTGTAAGTAGTACGCGAATACGCCGACAGATGTCTCTTATACACTCTTGTAGCAACGCTCTACGCTCGTAGCGTTGGGTCTACGCACGGTCTACGAACAGTACACAAGGAATTTCAAACTGTACGTTTTAATAACTCTAACACCATGGATGAGTATATTATTTTTTCAGGATAGTTATGATTCGTATTGTTTCAATAGGTAGGTACCTAGAGATTTTCTCGGAGTTCTAGTAGGTACCTAGTACGGAAAATAATTAACAGATGGCGATAGGTATGTATTTCTAACCGGGACTCGAACCCGAGACACCAATTTACCAACGACGTAGAATGTCCTACACATACGTAGCCGAGCTAACAATAACTTTTTTACTGAACTTACGCTGTTATTAACGACCCGTTTCAATAACCTATCTACCAATAACTCTATTTGTTAAAAACGTCGTCATTCAATCATTTAACAAATTGAAAATTTCTATCGTCGTTTTTAGTAGTTTTCTCGTTTCCAATATTTGTCAACGTTTAAACTTTCCCTGAACTACCAACATTTTTCAAGATCAAAATTTGCTAAATCGGCCGTTCTCGAGTTTTAGCGAGATATTGGAATTGCAAAACATTAATACATAAAAGAAAAAAAGGATCAATATGAATTTATTATAAACAGTACAACTATGCTCATTCCATTTCGGAGATCATAGCGTGCCATATATTATATATTTGTCATTTTCATAAAATATTGATGATCGCCGAGGGAGATAGAATTTGGTATCAGCAATACATAATGAGTTTGAAACCATTGAAATGTCTACAAAAATAATGCCAATCCCGTAATTGATTAATACGAAGCGGAATATTTTATAAACTACTGTGGCATCTACAGACACGAATTTGTGCGCGCGGCGCTACGGGTGGTAACGTATAAAGGTACGCGCACATTATGCCGGGCCGCAGCGTGTCGGGGCGGAGCGCAAAAATCCGCTCAAATCGCTTGAATACAATTTGTATGAATTATCGCATATGTTGAGCTGCAGCAGCTCGCATTATTGCGAGGCGGATTTGCGTCCGTGCGATGCGGCCGCTCGCCCCGCTGCGCCCCGTCAACAGTGTGCTGTTTTATGCAGATCCTCCTTTATTACTTCAAATAATTGAAAATATTGATCAGGAGACATCTGAAAATATCCCCAAAACTTGTCTTTGTCTGCTAAAAGATCGTGAAAAGATAATGGTATTCGCCGAATACCTTTCTCTTGGAACAAATTGGATGTATCCATATTTTACACTTTCTTTTTTTGACAAACTTCTTGTCTATGCTGTTCATTAACTTCTTCTTCTAACAGCAGGCAAAAAAAAGAAAGTTCTTCGTCACTGGAGCTATCCATAACATCAGTTGCACGCAAATTCTGGCAGTACACTGTACTCAAAATCTGTCAATGCACTGCGACCCGGCCCGTTACCAATGTGCTAGGTTAGCATTTTGTGCTGCGCTGCGGTTTGCTCCGCCCCGCTGCGGCCCGAAATAATATGCGCGTACCTTAATACGCTACTCACACATATATCGCAGTGTACGGGTAGTAGGCCGCGTCACAGGCACACAAGTTAAAACTGTATAATTACAAGTGCACGCAAAAACGCGTGGCGCTAGCATACAAACGTGCAATAGTGTAATGTATAAGAGGAAAACTTTAATTTCGGTATTCTATGAGGATGATATATATTTTTTATTCACATTTCTATATTACATGAAGCACCTCTAAAACTCAAAACTAATATCAATTTACATGCCTCTAAGAAACAATTTTAAAATAGAAAACTTCTAAAGGTTATCTCCATATTGTTTACCGATAGTAAACGCGATATTTACGTGACGTCACTCGCGTGAGTGCATCTCGGAGCCGATAAAAGCAATAACACCAATATACAGCCAGCACCCCGCCATACTCTCGCCACCTCGTAGTACCGTCCACAAAACAATCTAATATACAAAGTAGTGTTGCCCAAATCAGTCTTGGTCTTGGTCTTGCAGCAAGAGTCTCGCAAGAGTCTCGCAAGTCTCGCTATTACCTTTTAGCCTATTGCTATTCATTAAACGTTATTTTAGATCTCAGAACAACGTTATAGAGTAGGTATTACGTTACGTTGTTATATTAAGTTGTTCTAATATCTAAAATAACGTTTAATAAATAGCAATAGGCTAATAGGTAATTGCGAGACTTGCGAGACTCTTGCGAGACTCTTGCTGCAAGACCAAGACCAAGACTGATTTGGGCAACACTAATACAAAGCGAACTTTTCAACTGGGCATAGTAGGCATATTCCAAAACTATTAACGATACCGAAAATTTAAAATTTTCCACATGTCTACGTCACGACTAGGGTTACCCGGATTTCATTCGAGACCGAGATCGGATTTTAATCCGGTAATTCTAAAACCGGAACCGTGTCGGTTGTCTAGTTCATATTTTACTGGACCGGACTTTTTTACTGAAATCAGGATTTTTAACACTTACAACCGGATTTTCGATTTTAACCCCTGGTAACCCTAGTCATGACGCCGTTAACATGAACCGGTGCAACGTCGCGGCATGGTGTGATATAAGCCTGTGACTATACGATCCGGAATCTGGCGGGCCCGAGAAACTTCAGAGCACTGAATATAGAACTCTGCGTTAATACAATATAATTGAAAATCGCAGTCAAGTGTCGAGATGTCATATATAACATTGACATTTGGCTTGGCACTCATTTGTTTTAACGAATAGACCCAAAGCTTTTTATCCATTTCTTTATGGTCGCTCGGAAAGATACCGCTGTAGATCAGTGACCACTGTTGATAAACTAATAACTTACTTTTTAACTATATTTTTATCGTTGCCTGAAAATACACTTTTTATCTTAAGATAAAATTGGTAAAAATATCAAACAGAGAACTTAAAATAATTAAGCGCTTAGTTGAGTTTAATAAAATGTAATAAATATGAAATTTTCTTATTTTTCTGACGCTACCCACAAGCGGCATGCCTTTTTAGCTTTATTGCGTAACGTTATTACAAACTTAACACATTTTTACTACATAACATTACTATATGGATACTGGATGGATACTATCTTAAAAGCTAATATTCTAAGTTTATAGGTACGTAACATATTATGTTTAATGTTCATGCATGATATATATACCGTTCTGTAAAATTAATAAAAGAAAATGATGGGTATAGATTTACTACTTATGTAAAGACGTTTAGGCAGTTTTTTGAAGATGGAAAGAAAATATATAGGTATCTAATCATGAATTAAATTTTCGCCTTTAATGGCTGGCCGCACACACACACCATATTATTGGCAATAATACAATATGAGTATTCCATAATATTCCTTGTGTGCGGGCCATATTGCCGTTTTTTGTATGTGTTGACTAGTATTGACAAATTTATTGTCAATAATATTGCACATGTGCGGCTAGCCATTAGGCAACACTTCATCAACTGGTTCACTTCACAGCTGATTTCAAACCCCTTTATTTACTAAAATTATTTATGTTTTGAACTATTTGAAATATTTGAACTTTATTCACTACATAAATTTAATTTAATTTTCTGGTCCATATCCTTAATGTTCGGCTGAAGAAAAACATTTAGGTATGTCTTACATTTCTTCGCAAAATTTTATCTTTGAACGCATCCTTAGTTTTATACCATAAACATTAATAATTATACAGATATATAATATTAAAAAGAGGTAGATAATATGTTATAAACGCGTAAAAATGAAGACTCGAATTGGCCCGAGTCGGGCCAATTTCGGTTAGTGTGCTCCGCGAGTAATAGCGTGTTTTGTTACGTGTGTTGTTACTATCCGACGTTGACACATTGACACGCGTCCCATGTCAATGTGTGTCGTGGCACAGAAATATTGTCAGTTTTGTAAGGATATAACGTATCTATGTAATAATTAATCAAAGTAATTATATTATTAACTTTGGACAAGAAATTTAAATACGCCATTTATTAATGAATAATTTTAATAATTTTAAAATTTAAATTTTAAAATTTAATTTTTTTTTTATATATTTTTTTTATTTAATTTTAAAATTAATAATTAATGAATAATTCTTGGCCATTTTTATCTTGTTGTTAATATGTTCTCAGTGACGGGGCGGTGGACACGTTTATACCTACGTGATAAGTATTGCCGCTACTTGGGCCCGTCACAATCTCAGACCGATTTCAAGCGGTAGCTGAATAGCAGCTGCTAACGATATATCGCTGAACTAAGCGATATATCGGCGGCCGGGATGACGGCGCTCGGGTGACGGGCTTGCGGTGGACAAACGGCCATAATAAATGTATGTATCGCTAAATCGGCGCCGCTATGTCTTTAGGTGACGTCCCGGTGACGGTTGCGGTGGACAAACGGCCTAAAAGGGGCGACACTCTCTACAAATGACAGCTGAAGTACCGGCGAATGTCAGCCATGTTGACGTAGGCCTAAGAAGTCAAAATAGAATAATTTAAACGTCACGCCAGACAAATCTATTTTAATATGAAATTATACTGTCAATTACGTCAAAGCACGAAACGTCCAGCGGCCAGCCCTAGAATGAAAGTCCTGGCTGAAAGAAACACACGCCCCGCCGCGCCGCCTCCGTATTCGCCCACGCAACACAGCCGCGAGCTGTCATTCGTGTAAATCACTGGAGTGACGATTCTTTACGTTAGTAATATAAAAGGTGTAACAAAAATAAGTGATAATACTTAAGGGTGTGTTTGTGTTCCTTATAGAGAGTTCACTGTGAAAGTAGCAGCGCTGAAAGAGCAAAAATTTTTTTGCGATTTGTATGGGAGAGCGCTCCAGCGTCGCGAGTTTCCCCATACAAAAGTGAAAAAAAATAATTGCTCATTCAGCGCTGCTACTTTCACAGTGAGCTCTCTATAAGGAACACGTACACACCCTAAAGTATTATCACTTATTTTTATTACACCTTGAATATTCTTTGACATTGGTTCGTATAGTACTATTGTGTACATGTAATTACACACTGGGGTTACTATGAATCAATATGAGATAGTACGGGACGTGCGGCGCGCGCGGGGCGGGGCGGGGGGCGGCGTGCGTCACCGTGATCGATGCAGTACCTACTTGTTGCCGCGCATCGATGTGGTTTCATAGATACGGTATAATATTTGAATTACTTCTCCTCCCACAATCTTCTGATTAATTTCGTTGCGGGTCCCAAGACAGATTTAGCATGTCCCTCGGGCACCCCTGACATCAAAGGGTTTATTGCGCTTTTATATTAAAAAATTGAAAACAGAAACATGGATAGGGACTCGTTTTATATACTAATTGATAGCTATGCTAATTGATATCTTTATGGACTATTTTTTGGGTCTGAAATAAACGAAAAAATGAAAAATTTTATTTACTTATTATTTATTAATAGTCATAGAAATCATAAATTTAGTTTTAAAATAACTGTTAAATCATTAAAAAAAATTATAAAAAAAGTTGATTGCAACAAAAATCATTTATGACCAATCAAAAAGTGTTGATTGTTCTACTCACTTCAAAAAGCTAGCGGGTATCGTGTAAAACTACGTACACTGTACAGGCTCTGTAAATCGAGTGTACCAAGTCTCCCATCAGGCCCGCCAATAGCTGTTTCTTCGCCCGCGTGCAATAGCGATTATGCCGCCCTACGATTACTTAATTACTCCGAGTTTTGTCAAAAAAGTTTACATCTTAACGAAGATAAAACATTTATTTCAAAAATTATGTAGCTACTCACGGGCGTACCCAGATTTTAGTTCCTTTAAACCCTGAAAGACTGTATAATTCGGAAAAATACGAATATTTATAGTCTAAAACTAAACGTCGGTACTAAATTTTATAATAATTGTAATCTATTCAAACATTAAACTTAAACACTGAATAACGGTGAACATCAGAAGAATATCATAAAATCAGTCGGCTCAAACAGAACATCGCTACTAAATAATATAATATGTTCTTTATGTTAACAGCGAGCGAGCGACGCGAGCGAGCAAAATTTTTTTCCTATTTATTAGGTTAAATCTGTTCAAATTTTAAGCCCTAAAAGACTGTGAAAATAAGATAATTTTGTAATTTAAATTCAAGTAAAATTAGTGTAATTTCTGATGTTGCAAAATAGATGAAAAATAACTTATTACGTTAGGTTTGTCATATAAAATACATATTTTACACTTTTTTTTCGTAGAACAATAATAACAAATTTTGTGATCAGTGACGTGCCCAAAATATTGTGTCGCATGCTATAGGTTCGAGGCTTCGATGGCACCCGTGCCATAGATTCACAATTTTTTTTTTTTTTTGATATTCTTACGCCGGTTCTCGTACGGTTAGGATTGAACCGATGGTAGCTTTTTCTTTTGACTTTTCGAAAATAGCATGTTAAGTTTAATTTGGAAATAAATAAATTCGTTTCATTTAATTATTTATTTAGGTATTTATTTTACAATTTATGTACACACAATAAATAGGTTAACAAACATTACTTAAAAAATAAAACATTTTGTACAAAGGTACATCTTATTCCATAATGGAATGTCTTCCAGAAGACCTGTATAGTATAGGAATAGGTAATTGACTAATGAAAAGCAAAAATTAGAGTGTACTCTAGCAACTTCGAAATAACTAAGTACTTAATTTACAATAAAAATCAATAATACTTATTAATAATAGTATATATCCCTACACACAATTATAAATAAATAAAAACATATTAATAATAGATAACATAATATATCGGATATTACACTTATTAAATAAGATAATTACAAATTGAACATGATATTAAAACAGTGAACTATTTTTAGGTTTGTCTGAGATAGTGTTCTTTTAGTCTCTTTTTAAATAATGCGAGACCTTTACATTCACGGATCTCTGATGGCAAGGAGTTCCAGAGCCTGGCAGAATGTATAGTAAAAGAGCAGGAAAAGAAGTCGGTATTGTGAGAAGGAATTTGGAGAAGTGTGCGTCTAAAAGATCTGCAAGATTCATCCTGGAGATGGGGAAAGGAAAATAGTTCATATAGATAGGAAGGGGAATTAGAATGGAAAAGTACTTTAAAAAGAAAGTTAAGAATCCTATAGTTACGACGCTGGCGAATAGGGAGCCACTGTAATTTATTTCGGTAATCTGAAATATGATCATACTTCTTTAGCCCAAATATAAATCGAATGCAAATATTCTGTAAGCGTTCCAGTTTGTTTAAATTCTCTTCAGTAGCATCTAAACAGCAGACATCGCCGTAGTCGATTATAGGCATTATAATGCTCTGCATACTAAGTGTTATTTTGGTGGCGATGGGTAAAAGTTTTGCAATGCTTTAAGTAAGTGAATAGCATAGTGTACCTTACGACTGATGTCATTAATTTTGGCATTCCAAGAAAGCGTAGAATCTACTATAACACCCAGGTATTTAGCTGACTCTGAGTAAGTTATTTGTACACCGTTTAATGTAACTGGGGGCAGCGCTGTAAGGCCAAGACATGCATGCAATCGTCTGCTACCTATGATTAATGCCTTAGACTTCTCAGGATTAACGAGGATGCCAAAAGATTTCGCTCATTCACTAATATTGTCTAAATTTTGATTTATTAAAGTTACTGCCGACATCGCGTCAGCCAGGGTAAAATGTTGATAGATTTGCAAGTCGTCTGCATAGAGGTGATACTTGGATGTAATTACTTTAGTTATCTCATTAATGAAAATAGAGAAAAGTAGGGGGGACAGCACTCCTCCTTGTGACACGCCGGCAAAGAGATTACACAAATTTGAAAAGGTGACATTAGTCTGTATTCGTTGCGAGCGGCCCCGAAGGTAGGAATCAAACCAGGCTAATACCGCAGAAGATAAATTATGAGATTTCAAGATAGCAATAAGGATGTCAAAGTCAATAGAATTAAAAGCATTACTGAAATCGAGCAGGATGAGGATAGTTAATGTTTGGTCCTCCATGGCTAAACGTATGTCGTCAGTAACCTTTAATAGTGCCGATCATGTGCTGTGACCTGGACGAAAACTCGATTGCAAAGGGCTAATTAAGTTGTTACTGTAGAGAAAGGAAGAAAGTTGCTTATGAACAATGTGCTCCAAAACTTTAGAAAGGAAAGGTAATATAGAAATTGGACGAAAAGAGGATAAAGATATATTATAGGATTTGAAACCTTGGGCAGTGGAATAATATTGGCCTGCTTCCATGCTGAGGGAAATGTATTTGAGGATAGAGAGAAGTTTAATATGTGAGTGAGAATTGGTAACAAAGAGGGAAGTATCATTTTGATAATTTTAGAGCACAATTGATCACAGCTAACTGCTTGAGATGAAATTGATAAGACCGCTGTTCTGACATCTGATTCAGTTGCATTAGAAAAGGAAAAAGGTGGGGCTGTTATAGGTAATTTAGATATTTGCATTAAGGTGTTATCTTTTGCATTGGAACACAAAGTAATCGGGGGTTTGGAGAAGAAGTCATTTAGTGCATCTAAATCTAAATCGCTGGGTATAGTGGTGGATAATTTTCCAATACCGATAGACTTCAGAAACTTCCAGGCGTCGGCACATGTACGATTCTCAAAAGACGCATAGAAGTGATGACGCTTAGCAGCACGACGCAGACTGTTGCACTGGTTTCGCAAAGTTTTATAATTTTTAACATTCGTGTCGTTAGGTTGGTTTTTACATTTTCTTTTAGCCTTGTCTCTAGTAGCCATTACCTCCTTGATGGAATCTGAAATCCATGGAGCTGGGTCATGTTTTATTCTCACCTTTTTTAGTGGAGCGTGTCGATCATAAAGATCTTAAATTATTTTATTAAATTCGTAAATTTTTGCGTCCAAAGTTTGACTGTTTTGTACAATTTATAGGTACTTAAAGCGTCACGCTGTAGCGCATCCTGATCAATATTTCTAAAACTATGAAGTAATACGGATTGAGGCTTTCTTTTGGGGGGACGGATTTTATAGTAAAAGAAAACAAGATCATGATATCGCACCTTTAGAATTAAAGTGGCGTAACTCAAAAATTTAAGAAATTGACTTTTATACATAAAACGACTTAGAAACATATAATCCATCGATCTAATAGAAATAAACAGCCACTTTCAAGCTAGAAAGGGATAAACGTACAGTTGTGTCTCTTTCATATCGACCGCTTATCACGCGTTCCTTCACTTTTGAAGAGCCCCTTTTAGTGTTGAGTCGATAATGCTAAAAGTTGGGTGCTGCGCGGTTACTCCGTAAATGACGTAAACTGTAATTCGTCGTTTTAATTGTAAACGTAAGGTAAGTAATTTGTGTGTTATTTATTTTTGTACAGCCTCTTTTAGGTTTCGGGCGTTTTAAATCTAAATGATAATAATATTTGATGCCATATTTGTATTAGTGTCATTTTATTTCTAAACATTTCATAAATACATGAGCCTGATTATGTGTTATGTCTTTACTTTATAAACCGTTTTTGTGACTTCAGTGACGTATACGGAATTATGTCTATTATTTTCTATAGAATGATGTGAATTGGCGAGTTTAATTGAAATTAAGTCTTTTTATTTTTATTTCAATGAAAGTTTGAGGCTAGTAATGAAAAGACAGGACCAAATTTTGCCACTATATAAATATAACTGGAATGAAAATACAATACGAGAAAAGATGAGTTCAGCAAAACCTAAACGTATAAAAGATATTTAAGGCTTGATTTTTTCTATAAATATAAAACTATTGGGCATTTTTGGGTCATCAAGCTATAGTGTGAAATAAGGGCTCGACGGTATTTGCTAAACTCTATGCCTCACGTTGTCATATTTTGACAAAACTCAGCCGCAACTTGCAAGACACTATTTTCACCACGAAATCGGAAATTCTCGATGAAGTCGAAATGGATTCCCCATACACTTAAAAAACACGAGCTTACCCCAAACCCATCTTGCAGATAATTCACGAGCCAGACTAGCCAAACTTATGCGCCACCTTACTAATGAGATTACTGATATTGACATGGGTGAGATTAGAATAGCTCTCAGGCAGATTCATAATAATAAAGCACCAGGAGATGACGAAATAACCACAGAGCTGCACCAGGAGAAACATCTGTCTTGACTGAGTTCTTTAATTCCGTCATCCACACTGGCACTACCCCGGGAGCATGCAGCAGGAGTGGTTTTATTTTTTAAAATAGGTGATAACACGCGACTTGAAACTACCGTCCCATTCCGCTCCTGAGCCACGTGTATTAGCTATTATTGAGGGTTATCTGAGGGTCTGAGGGTCCCAGAAGTTGAACGACTTTCAGCCATTGGAGCAGACGTATAATCAACCTCTCTGCCTAGCGTATATGGACCATAGTCCATATACGTCCATATACGCAAAGCCTTCGATATCGTCGAGACCTGGGGGTCTAAATTGCCACTTTAGGTGTTTCGTATAATGTTTCATATATTTTGACAGTTTTCAATAGAAATGCGTAAAATGGCACACATAATATGAATTGCATATGATTAATTTAATGTTTACCTAAATTGGCCCCTTTTGGACCGCCTGAGGGGCAAATCTGCTAAATAAAACCTGCATTAATACAATTACAATGAAGTCCCGATACGCTAAAGCTCTCAAACGGGTATTTTATAAACGTTAAACCAACGTGTCGCTTCACTTTCAATCCAATCAAAGTAAAATGAAAGTCTACTTTAAATATGAGAATTGAGGTTCTGGTCTGTGATGGAATTCATGCAAAAATGCCTCGTTGACTGCCGATAATATTTTGGGGTGTTAAGATGTCTGTTCAAGTGATCTCTGATCCAACTTCGTCATGGAGTGAGACAGGTAGATGTTATATCTCCAAAACTGTTTACTAACGCGTCGTAGGACGTTTTCAAGTCGCTTAATTGGAACGGCCGGGGCCTGAGACTGATCATAAACGGCCAGTACATCTCACACTAGCAATTTGCGGATGAAATAATCATTATGTCAGACATATCTGCAGGACCTGGAAGTGATGCTGAACAGCCTAAGCGATTGTTCAAGACGGGTGGGTTTTGGAATGAACCTTAAAAAAACAAAATTATGCAAATAATTTTGGTTTTGTTAAGTATTGAACGTGTTCTCCTAGGATCTGTCGTCGTAAATGGCACTAGTCTTGAAGTTAAGAAGCAAGAATACGTATATCTTGGGCAAACTTTGAATCGTCGATACCACAATCACCTTTAGTCAAGATGCATTAGATAATTTCTACGGTGATGTTCGGAAACAAAAAGAGGATTTGACATAAGGCATCGCAAGCAACAAGTCACAACGATTACTTATGTCAAATCCGATACAGTTTTAATTTAGAAATTCGCTGTCGAAATTAGCGAATGTTCTTGACTAAAGGTCCAGGGTCTTTAATCAATGCATTCTACCGGTAAAGAAATACGGCAACGAACTCTGCTAATTGACAAGTTCAAGGTTTGAACAACCTGCAACAACAAGCATGTGATGGAAAGTGCAATGTTGAGGGTATCTCTGGTGGATAATAAAACTTGCTACGATGTGATTTGACAAAGAATTAAAGTCACTGACATTGCTCATAGAATTAACATGCTGAACTGGAAGTGAGTCGGCATGTTTGCAGACGGACAAACGGTTGATGGCGCAGACAAGTGTTAGAGTGGAGACCACGCTTAGGCAAATGTAGTGTAGGACGACCTGCGGCACAATGGACCGATTTAAAGTTGGCTGGCAGCAGATGGATGAGGGCTGTCCGAGACCGGGGTGGTTGGCGCTCATTAATGGAGGCCTACGTTAAGCAGTGGGCTATCCATATGTCCGTAGGCTGATGATGATGAAATTTTCCATCGATAATAATTAATATTGACCTCTGATATTGAAAGGCTTATTAAATTATTGCTTATTTAAATAGCTTTTTCTTTTCCTGATAGTAAACATTATTTTGATAGGAAGACGCCACGGTAACTTTAGTATCTTATATTTTTATGTACACGGTGATTACATAAAAATATAAGGGACCTAATACATACAAGTTAGGTATAAGTTTAGCTTTATTACGCATAAAATAAAATATTTTTTCAGATTTCTCTATTCAAATTTACCTTTAATTTTAAATGTCAACCATTAATAAACTAGCATATTCCAAAATTAGTCACCAAAAATAACGTTTACATTAGAAATAAATAGCCTATTTTTAAAATAGTTACGTTTTATTTTTGAATGCTTTAGTAAAAAATAGACACAAAGCTAAATAAGTCAATTAAATTTCAAATATTTTGGAAATAAAGTGACACCTTTTTTTAAATTATTAATTAACAAAGGTTCTAAATAATTAAACTCATATTTTTAATAACAAATCACTAAAACAACTATTCACCTACGGCAAATAACAAAAACTGTAACCACATAACGCTCACACTTACTATTATAATCAAAAAACCAAAAAATGGTCTATTCTCAAATTACATTTTAGGCGTTTACCAAAAATCAAGAATTTTGGATTAAGCCACTTCAATTCTAAAGGTGCGATATGAAAATGGGGCTGTAAGTTGACCCTGAATAGAAATATTATTATTAGGTGAAGAGACAACCATTAGGTCTAACTGAGAAGGGATAGAATTTGGAAAATGATGAGTAGTGGATGTTGGAAGTACGTGGAGATTATAGGAAGATAAAAGAGACTTAGCTTAAAAGAGCGAGAATGTATTGAAACATGTATTGAACAAATATACAAAAATACATACAAACAAAAATAAACATGTATTGAAATCTTCCATCATTATAACGTGACTGAAGGACATACGATAGTCATTAAGTAATTTGTCAAGGCAATCAAAGTAGTCAATATTCATATTAGGACTGTACAAAACGATAAGAAGTAATTTGCTATGGTGTAACGTACTTTCTAGGACAAGATATTCAGCTGATTCAGTGTAAGGAGAAGGAGACATGTCGACAATTTTATGCTGAATATCAGAGCGAAGATAGATAGCAACCCCGCCACCACCTTTGCCAATTCTATCATTTCGTATGAGAACGAACCCTGGAAGAGAGAACTGGGTAGATATTAGAGAAGGTTTCAGAAAAGTTTCCGAAATCAGAATGGCATCAATATGTGTTGCGCTAAAGGATGCCATGATATCTGTGTAGTGGCTGGGAATGCTTTGTGCATTTATATGGACCACATTAAAATTGGATCTATAGTTGTCAAATACTGACGAAAGTTCATCACTTAATGTAAGAGGAGTAGAAGACGTACTGTTAGCACTTTTGTAGCTGCAAGAGGAAGAACACGATACAAAACTACAATTAATGTCATTGAAATTATCATCACTGTTATCCATGTAATGTAAACACCGTACTCGCGGTCCAGCATGTAAATCCAGCATTGGTAATAAAAGCCATCTTTAGCGTCAATAGCACTAATCATAATTAACTTTTGACTACAAGTTCGCAGCCTTAAATTTACAGGCTGGATGATAAGTATGGCGCTTAAGGTTTATTTAGGTATTAAGCTTTATTAAATAATTAAAGAAGACAGTTCGCTTATTTAGAAAAGAAAAAAAAATAATAAAAAAAATGAGGCATCCAAGTGTCAGAGGCAAAGACTGTCAGAGGTATATTATTACTTAAAAAATATATATTAAAAGTAAGAAATGTATATACAGGATGTCCCAGAAGTCGACGTCGTCCCTTCGAATGCTGATAGACCAGCTCATGACTCACCAGAATATCGTAATATGACCTTAGTAAAAAATCTTTACTTTTCGAGATATTGGCACTTTTAATAATTTTTTAAAAATTACACCTCATGTCAGTTTTTAGACTCCCGCAACTACAATTTCCCGTATTGTGGGATACAAATTTGTATTGCGGAATGCTGACTAGTTCTGCTATTGACCACGGTTATAAACAAAGCTAACAGAGTTTGAACTTTGTAGAAAAAAAGAAAACTTTTCCCTAATCGTGATTTCAAAAACTTTTTCTCCTAACTTTCACTATCCATACTGAACAAAAAATACACCACACTAACCTGGGTTGTTACTTAAAAAAGTTGCTCATTTTGTGTAGTTTTTAAAATAGTAAAATACTTAGTTGCTATTAAGCTACGTCAAAAAATTTTTTTGCTATTTTAAGTGCACAGAGAACACATTTTGAATGTTATTCTTTAGTTAGAATTTCGAACAAAAACACTCGTTACATTGAAATCAGCTAGATGTTTACTTAAAAATTGTACGTTGAAGTTAATTAATTAATTAATTAACTTAATTCATGCTTACTAAACTTAGAAACTAAACAGAATACAAGGATTTTTTTTAAATTGTAAGGAGAAATGCAAAGAAGGAGAACACATTAATAATATCATTTAATGAGTTAGACTCATTAGAGTGAGAGTAGGTGACGGCACGCACGTCTTTTGTTTGTTCTATACATGAGTTTGTTTTTTAGTTACAAGTACATTACGCTATTGATGTGCATCGTTTTGTTGTTTTCTTACTTTTAACGGATTTTGCATTGTAATCTGGACTTGAGTACCTTAACCTTTTGCGATACAAATTAGCTGCAGCAGCACCGTTGCCTCTGTATTCCTCGTAAATGTAATGCATGTTAGCATACTGATGTATATTATACGCCATAATGACTGGTAGTAAGACGCGTATCACAGAAACATAAAAGTCCAGAAGAGAGCCATGTCAGTTCTTTACTGTCTCCAAGCACACTTAAGTCCGAGTCACTAGGCAAACGAAGTCCAAATTACAATGCAAAGTCCGTTAAAAGTAAGAAAATAACAAAACAATGCACATTAATAGCGTAACGTACTAGTAACTAATAAACAATCTCATGTATAGAACAAACAAAAGACGTGCGTGCGACCTATTCTCTCACTCTAATGAGTCTAACTCATTAAATGATATAATTAATGGGTTCTCCTTCTTTGCATTTCTCCTTACAGTTTTAAAAAAATCCTTGTATTCTGTTTAGTTTCTAAGTTTAGTAAGCATCTTACACTTCAACGTACAATTTTTAAGTAAACATCTGGGTAATTTCAATGTAACGAGTGTTTTTGTTCGAAATTCTTACTAAAGAAAAACATTCAAAATGTGTTCTCTGTGCACTTAAAATAGCAAAAAAAAAATTTGACGTAGCTTAATAGCAACTATTCTACTATTTTTGCTTCGTTCCATTTGCACGTTCAAAACGTTATTTTCATTATTTTCATTCACATTCTGTTCCTTTAGCACCACTATGATCATTCGTAACTGTTTTCACCCCTGTTCCACACGCAACTGTCATCTGTCAAAAAACGCTAAGAATGATCACGCCATTTTGCATATTTTTACCCAGCTCCGTACTTGGGTTAAAATTAGCACTTTTTGACGTTTTTAACGTCAGCTGTCAGTTGTTCCACTAGTCACAAAAATTGCTAAAAACGAAATTTTCGAAATTTTCATTATTAACGTTATTTCGCTAAAGAAACACCATTTTGTGGTAAAAATTATCGTAGCGTTTTGGGCAAAATAAGTGCCGTGTGGAACGCGCTATTCAAAAACTACATAAAATGAGCAATTTTTTAAAGTAACAACCCAGGTTAGTGTGGTATATTTTTTGTTCAGTATGGATAGTGAAAGTTAGGAGAAAAAGTTTTTGAAATCACGATTAGGGAAAAGTTTTCTTTTTTTCTACAAAGTTCAAACTCTGTTAGCTTTGTTTATAACCGTGGTCAATAGCAGAACTAGTCAGGATTCCGCAATACAGATTTGTATCCCACAATACGGGAAAATTGTAGTTGCGGCAGTCTAAAAACTGACATGAGGTGTAATTTTTAAGAAATTATTAAAAGTGTCAATATATCGAAAACTAAAGATTTTTTACTAAGGTCATATTACGATATTCTGATGAGTCATAAGCTGGTCTATCAGCCTTCGAAGGGACGACGTCGACTTCTGGGACATCCTGTATGTAAAAATGTAAGTGACTAAAATGTGTAAATAATTTAGGAATATTCATTTCATCCTTTGAGTATCCAACTATACGGAGACGACATGACAGCTAATTTCTATGCGAAAAAGTCTCGCCACTTTCTGCGGGGGGGGGGGGGGACGATCGCACCGCTAGTGCTTGACACTATCGATGTTTTGCTATCGATGAGTTCGGCTAGTAATAATTATGTGTGGCAAAAGTAAATTTTAAAAATTATATCTATTATAAATTAACTACAATATTTAATTTACAGTTTCGCTCAGTATCAAAAAGTAAATAAGTATTAAAATGTTGAAACATGCAAAATGGAAGCGTCATCCAGCGTGAAGAAGAATTTTAGAAATACTACAAATTAGTTGTAGCATTCCGTAATACTCAAGAAACCCTAATAAATTTGCCCTGACCATCCGTCTGTCTGTCCGTCTTTCTAGCATGTGTAATTATGAATTTATATAAATGGAATGTTGTATAGTTTATAGGTATTTTAAAATTGAAGTAAGAATTCATAAATTACCTTTTTACAAAGTCACCGGCACCGCAGCTTACGTAACGGAACTGCGTCTGCGGTGCGAGGTACCCGCGACGCCGTTGTATGTATCCCGCCTGCACTGGTCTATGCCGTCTATGACGTCGTGTACTACATCCACCAGAAGACGTCCATCGCCTTGAGGGTCGAACGTCTAGAGTCTCGCCACAAGGTCAATTTCAGTTCCTTTGTGGTGAGAGTGCCGACGCATCTTTCGTCGACCTTCGAGGTGGAGGAGTTCTGGCCGACGGGTGTGGTCTACCGGAGGTTCCGGGGGAGACTCCAGAACGAAGCGCGGATCACGTCGCCGTCAACACGTGACAAAGTGTAGTTTTGAAGTATATAATATGTATGTTAATCTGTAAGGTATTTATAATATGGGCCTATGTCACCCGAAATAAATGAAATTTAATTTAATTTAATTTAAAAGTATGTTTTACAATATTAAAGAACATCCATACGTCCATCCATCCATACATTCACCATCTATCCATCCTCACTAACTTTCACATTCTATCCTAGTAATAGTATAAAATGTGAAAATTTGTGAGGATGGATGGATGGATGGATAGATGGTTGCATGTATAGATGGATGCTTGTTACTCTTTCATGCAAAAACTACTGAACAGATTTTGATGAAATTTGGTATGGTAGTAGTTTAGGCTCTGGATTAAAACATAGGCTACTTTTTATATGGGAAAAGTAGAGTATTCCCGCGGGATAACCGAAAGTATATTTACGCGGGTGGAGCAGCCGTAATAACTAAAGTAAAATAGATAATAGCTTCAAGAATTAGTCTCATACGTTTTGAAACCCATTATCTAGCACGCTTCACGCTTTTTATTTGTTGTTGTAAAAAAGGAGTCCGTGGATTCCTCATGCATGAATTCTACCACCAGGTCTACCATTTAGTGACAATAGGATGAATTTAGAAGTAAAATCTTTACAATAATAATTAGACGACCTCTGTGGTTCAGTGATTGAGCGTGTTCGTGCTCAAGCCGGGGATTGCGGGTTCGAATCCCGCCGAAGTAAATAAAGTTTTTCTGTGTTCCTGGGTCATGGGTGTGTATTAAATGTGTGAAGAATAAAATAAAAGTATGTGTATAGTATTAATTATTAAATATATTTCCGTTGTCTGGTACCCGTAACACAGGTTCTTCAAGAGAACTTACCACGAGACCAGATTGACATGACGTGAAGCATCCATATATATTTAAAATATATTATATTATTAAATAAAAAAAATATATTACCAAAAAAGACTTGAGAATCTCCTTCGGTTTTTTGTCGGTTAAAAAGGTCGAGCTAAGTAAAAATGCGGAATCGTTTTGATAACTAGGGTCCACCCTAAATACGTTTTTTTTGCATTTATAATAGTTCTGCTCCACCTCAATGTTTAAAGGTCTACCAGAATCTGATGGCATTTTAAAAAAAATAAAAAATGTGATTTTCATATGGCAATGTCAAGTATGACCCGTCAAATCAAAGTACGTGATCTGTCAACCGCTGCTAAAATTTTGTGATTATGTTCTTGGAATTTGTTGTTTTTGTGAAAATATCCAAAAAGGAAATTCGATCTCAAGCGAGAAATATTGTTTTCAATGTCTATAGTAAAATACAGAAAGAAGAAGGTGTAAATCGAACTCAATCCTATAATTTAAAGCTCGTAGTAGAGTTCACCGGTAACTTAGAGTGAGTTGTTTTGATACTTTTAGTTTTTTTATATTTTCTTAGGTAATTATTGTGACTTCTTTAAAGGTATTTCCAGTATTACTATACGGTGAATCGTAGCTGATGGCACATTGAATGATGGTTTGTTTTCCATGCCTGGTAAAAGGAGGAGAGGAGGAAAAAAGAAAATCAACATAAGACAGTTTCGACTTACTAGTTGATTAGGAATAAAGTAAACGAGTTCTATACAGTTCGGAAGGAAATTCCAACATTAAATAAACTGTTGCCAATTTTATTGTATGTTATTCGTAATAAATAAGTATATAAAGTAATTCACGATTGATTTATTTTTCATGAAATATCATTATATTACATACTTTGATTAATTATTTAATATTATATATCTATGATTACATAATACATCATCATTGGCCACAGCATCTTGTCAGATGATTGTTGCAGCGCCAGCGGGTACCAGTCACGAAGTTCTCGGGGCACCACATCTGCGCTTGTGGCTATACAAACCAATGGCAGCGCGACAAATCTTGCCACACTTATCGCAAATGAAGCGTGAGTCCATGGGTGGTTCGTTTTTTAAACGAAGTCTCTTTTGCTTGAGTTTATTCAGCCAAACTTCGTCATGTTTCGCCATGCCAGTTTTCAGTAATTGGCGCCATTTTGGTCGCTCTGTTGAGAGCGTTTCCCAGTTGCTAGGGTTGATACCAAATCGTTCCATGTCACGCTTGCAGGAGTCTTTGTACCTGAGCATAGGGCGTCCCATTGGTCGTTTTGCGTAAGCTATCTCTCCCAGCATCACCTCGCGTGGTAGCCTATCTGGATCCATTCGTTGGACATGTCCAAGCCAGCGGAGTCTTTTTTGTTTTAATATTGCTGTGATGCTAGTAGTGCGGGTTAGCGACAGCACTTCTTCGTTAGTCATTTTGTTCTTCCATGTTACTCCCAGGATGGTTCGTAAGCAACGCATATGGAAGGCGTTAAGTTGCCGCTCCTGTTTTGCATATGTTGTCCATGTTTCCGACGAGTATAGGAGGGTACTTAATACACATGCCTGGTACACTAGGACTTTTGTAGCAATGGTGAGCTTGTTATTCCTCCAGACGCGCGAGTGAAGCTTGCCAAAGGTGGTTGCGGCTTTGCCAATACGGGAGTCTATTTCTTTATTATTGGACAGCTTAGTTGTTGTGGTGGAGCCAAGATAACAAAAGTTATCAACGACTTGTAGGGTGGTGCCATCGAGCGTGATACATGGAAGTTGGTTCGTTCCTTGGACCATGATGACAGTCTTCTTTACATTGACCTTCATTGAGAATAATTGGCAGGCTTGCCCAAATCTCGACACAAGTTCCTGCAGGCCTCCCTCTGTGTTTGCGACTAGTGCAGCATCATCTGCATAGAGGAGTTCCCTCACAAGGAGATCTTGTCTTTTTGTCGCGGCTTTCAAAAGACTGATGTTAAATAGCCGTCCGTCTTTCCTTGTATGCAAATGTACTCCAACAGTACAGTTTTTGAAGGCCACCAGAAGTAAGGCGGAGAAGAAGATTCCAAATAGAGTGGGTGCAAGTATGCAGCCCTGTCGCACTCCACGGTTCACTTCAAAAGCTGCGGACGTTTCACCATCAAAAATAACTGAGCCTTGCATATTGTCGTGGAAAGCTTTGACAAGAGAGAGGAGGGTAGGTGGACAGCCCAGCTTTTCCAGTATGCTGTATAAGCCTTCCCTGCTAACTGTGTCAAAGGCCTTGTTTAGGTCGACAAAGGCCATATATAGTGGTACCTGGTGTTCACGACACTTTTCCTGAAGTTGTCTCAGAGAGAATATCATATCGGTAGTGGAGCGACCGGCTCTAAATCCGCACTGAGATTCTGGGTAGATCCGTTCCGCAAGAGACTCCAGTCTTTTCAGAAGAATTCTAGCGAATGCTTTGCCTGCTATGCTAAGAAGAGATATTCCTCTGTAGTTATTACAGTCGCCTCTGTCTCCCTTTCCCTTATACAAAGTAACGATGTTAGCGTCTCGCATATCTTTCGGTATTGTGTGTTCCTCCCAACAACGTAGCAAAAGCGCGAACAGAGGAGACGACACACATTCACCTAGTTTTAAAAGTTCTGCAGGCATATCATCGCGTCCAGTACTTTTGCCCAGCTTTAGACCTTGAAGTGCCCGCAGGAATTCGTTCAAGTCAGGAGGACCATCCAAGTCTGTCATTGTGGGGAAAGTTGGAAACTCATCCAGAGCTTGCGGGCTGATTTTAACTTCCTCGGAGTATAGGTCTGTGTAGTGCTGTGCCCATCTTTGCAGCTGTTTGTTTTTGTCGGTAATGACGTCCCCGTTCAGAGCCTTGATTGCAGCGCGTTTTCTGATGTTCGGGCCTATTGCACATTTGATACCTTTGTACATTTCGCGAATGTTCCCAATATCGTTGCAGTGCTGTATTGACTTACAAAGATTCTCCCAGTATTCATTCGCGCATTGGCGAGTTATACGCTGCAGATCCGCCTTAGCCTTTTTGTAGTTCAGTTTCGCACGATCTGTAGGGTCATTCATAAGATGTGTGTGAGCAGCTCTCTTATGCTCGATGAAGGGATGTATTACATTCTCACAGGCTGCAAACCAATCCTCCTGCACTGGTGTCTTCTGCCCATAAACGCCTACGGCAGTTTTTATAAATGCATCTTTAATTATGTGCCACATATTTTCAACACCTTCCGATTCTTGCAAGGTTCTAGGATCGAGGTTTTGCTGTAGATCCGCTGCGAATTTGTCTCTAAGAATTTCGTTGGTCATTGCTGTGGTGTTAAGTAGAGTTTTACGTCTACGGATGTTAGTAGAGTGAATTTTCTTAGGAAGAAGGCGTGTCTTAGCTATGATCAGTGAGTGGTCAGTGTCGCAGTTTGCGCTATGGTATGTGCGGGAGTTAAGTACAGCACGCAGGTCACGTCTTCTTGTTATTATGAAGTCTAGTTGGTGCCAGTGGCCCGAGCGTGGATGTCTCCATGACACTTTGTGTGCTGGTCTGTTCTGGAAGTAGGTGTTTGTTACACACAGAGAGAGTGAGGCACAGAGTTCTAGAAGGCGCTGGCCGTTTTCATTTATGTTTCCGACTCCGTGACTTCCCATACATTCAGGCCAATTCTCAACATTATTTCCAATCCTCGCGTTAAAATCGCCAAGAAGCAAGAGTTTGTCCGTCTTTTTTATGTTTTCCAGACATATGCGCAAACTCTGGTAGAAACAATCTTTGGCTTCCGGCGATGCTTTTAGGGTTGGAGCATAAGCTGATATGAGTGTGATTGGCCCAGATGCAGTCTTTAGTCTTAAGGTCATGAGGCGTTCAGAGATACAGGTTGATTCCTCGATGCAATTCAACAAGCCGTTTCGGACTGCGAAGCCTACACCAAAGTCACGGCGTTCGCCCTCATCGCGGCCCTTCCAGAAAAAGGTGTAGTTTTCTTCTTTCAGGCTACCTTCCTCGGATAATCTAGTTTCCTGCAAAGCCGCTATATCAACACGAAGGCGCAAAAGCTCTCTGTCAATAATGGCTGTCTTTCTTAGGGTTGGAATGTCATTATTGGTGATTTCTTGGCCAGGCAGCATAGTTCTCACGTTCCATGTGGCAAACCGGGTTGTAGACATAATATTTGTTTTGTTATTGTAGTTGTTTGTTTTGTTTATTCTTTTGCCAGGTGGTTTATATGCTCATCATTGTGACAAACACTGACGTGTCTGCTGCTTCACACACCTATAGAAGCGCAAGATGAGGGGCGGGCAAGCACCTTATTGGCCGAGGGCTGCCCGGCTTGGGGCGGGCGGCAGCTTGCCAGTTAGTCGCTATGGACTATCCCACCGTCGAGAGTCACCCCTGGCGCCCGTGCACACGCCCATTAGTACAGACTTATCACCGGTGACTGCGACTCCCCGTGTTGTTTCCTGAGCCCTAGCAGGCACAGGCGAAGTACTTTGGTCGCGGACAATACGTGACCATTAACCCGGCCCCAGGGGTGACAGAGTAACTTCTCTGTTTCCCACTGGGATAATTCCTGTTCGGCGCGTCCTAGTCGCGGGGGTGGGCGCCTAGCACTCACGTAGGCCGGAGTGTTAAGGTGGCGAAGTTCGACAGGGACCCAGTACTGCGGGGTATAACGCGGTTCCCATGCCCAGGGTCACGGGTGAAGACCTCAACGGCTGCGAAGGCGGAGATGAAGTTCCATCGGTACGGCGGAGCAGGCGGAAGAGGCGACGGATACGGAGTACCGTTAGGCGAGATTAGGGTTTAACCTGAAATAATCGGCAACTCCTGCAGCCCGATTGGCACCACACGTAGTGACTACTGTTGCTCCTGCGGGAAAGGCCAATCGCGGTAGAGAGGGGGGCATGAATGCTGGGCAAGTTCGTGTTCCCAAAAGTGTGTCCCAGGCGATGCAACGCCTGCGGAGAGGACATAATACATAGTATAAAACAAAGTCCTTTTTTTGTCTGTCCCTATGTATGCTTAAGGGCCGATTTTTCAATCGTCAGATAACTCTTACCTGAGGAATAAATATGTGACTTTGACAGATTTTGTATGAACAATCTGTCAGTGACATATATTTAATCCTCAGGTAAGAGTTATCTGACGATTGAAAAATCGGCCCTAAATCTTTAAAACTACGCAACGGATTTTGATGCCGTTTTTTTTAACAGATAAAGTGATTTAACGGGAAGGTTTTTAGATATATAACATGCATAACATAGTAGAGCTACACAGATAATTTTAGAGGTTTCTAAAGTCCTAAAAAATCACATATTTTGCGCTTGTATTGAAAATGCTGGCTGAACACTACGAGATAGATCAAAATTATGTACTACAGTTTTATTATTCATCTTAAATAACCCACAATAACCATTTTTTTATCCTTTACTTTGATTTTAATTTTATAGCTTATTTACAAAGCGATTTTAAGCAATACAGTATTAATCCTTATCCAATTAAGTACCTTAAATACATTGTGCATTTAAGATAGATCAATACTGCCCTTTATGGCATGTAATTTAAATGAATATTTTCGAAGATATTACAGATTTAAAATGCAGGGATATAGTGTTGCTGCGCGGCGCGGGCGCTCGCGTTTCTACATCGTGCTATCGAAAACGCGGAACGTATACAGTATAAAGAGGTTCACGAATATTTTGAACTGCAGCACAGAATACGTATAATAGTAACTGCAGTTCTTAATTCTTATGGAATATCCAGAGGTGGTTTGTCAGTTTTGTTGGTCAAATAACTTTACTTATTACATATTACATAGTATAAAACAAGTCGCTTTATGTATGTCTGTCCCTATGCATGTAGGTATAGTATATTGTATGCTTAGATCTTTAAATCTACGCAACGGATTTTGATGCGAGTTTTTAAAATAATAGTATTTAAGTATTTAGTCTTTAAGATATTATAAGATTATGGTAAAATTTATATTCAAGTGCGATAAATATAATATTATGTTTAGTATATTATCAAGTGGTCGCGCATGTCGTGTCGAGGTGATAGGGTCCCATTTTTAACAATTTGCATTGGGCAAACCTAAAAACATTTTCAATATTGTATCAGTAGTATATTGCTGTACGTAGGTAGAGAATTATTTGCCGAAGTAGTTTTTTCTCCAAGAACACTATTCCACGCGGGCGAAGCCGCGGGCTAAAGCTAGTTTTCTTTATTATACACCGAACATTCTTCATACAGTCTTATATATCTACATATATAATAATTCATGTTAAATAATACTAAAGACATAATTAAATATTAACCAGTATCAAGATCGTTTAATCCAATTTCCCCAGTATTGCACACTACAAAATTTTATTTCCCTATTTGCCATGAGATTCTGGTACACCTATACCAATGTTCACCATAAGTAGTTCAAAGACTGGTTCAAATTCACGGGCAAAAACTAGTTAACAATAAAATTCACCTTTAATAATTTCAAAGCTGGCAAGGCGCACTGTTTTAATCTCCTCCTGTTGTTCGCCTGAACAATAAAACATGAAACTTCAAAATGCACCGAGCAAATTGTACTCGTACGTTTGGGAGACCAAAAAAAAATTATTAGCGCAAGCTTGGACCCAGACATTCCTAATCATCCTATTTTTAGGAAATCTAAAAAAATAATGGTCAGAATAACATACTGATAAAGTCGATATCGATATTTCTTTTAAGTTGTCACAACCCTCAGTTTTTATGAAGTGTGGCCTGTTTATAAATTAAAAATGCATAATTTCAGGATAAATTTATCCGCACATATTTTATTGTAATAAATAATAATTAATATAAACAAAAGTTTGTTATTACAATTGGATAATTATTTTATAATAATTTGCAAATTTTGAATGTGTTTCGTGAAATTTTATAATGAATAAAAACAAAATTGTAAATGGTGTACTTATTAATTAGTCATGTTTCTTCATTATGAAATAGTAAAAACAAGAACGAATATGAAACAGAAGTTTTTATAAGTTACTACTTTTAAATATTACCCTAAATTTGGATGTTGTACGATTTAGTAGCAACATTTATTCATCGAGTAAAATTTTTGGATTTTTGCTAATTTATCGCAATTATTGTTAATATTTAGGCAAAATAATACATACACATGGAAAGTAACACCATCCTTTTGTTTATTTGATGTTTCCGATCTGTTTTTGCAGGAAAAAATACAGCAAGTCGGCATTTTTTGCTCCGGTTCGTTCCGCCTCGCTGTAATTTTCCGAATACGTCAAAAACGCGCAACAACTAGTTTTATACAACCCTCACGACCGGGGGGTCTAACCTTTGGCAGCGGGGAACGCCTGACAATGCCATCTCCGTATGGTTGGATACTCAAAGATTTCATCATACTTAAAAATACCAACAATAAGCTGAGAATACAAAAAAGAAGTTTAAAAACAAAAAAAAGCAGTCTATAGATATCTCAGTCCTCAGATTGCATTGCAAGAAAATATTTATATAAAAAAAAACCATCGTCAACTGTCAAGTGTCAACTGTCACAGGTGACGTATGTGAAATGTCGGAAAAGTAAAATTGCAATTTGTGATTTGAATTACCTGCTTTTGCTAATTTGCTAATTACCTGCTTAATTTATTATCACATAAAGAGATAGATAACAAAAATGGTGAAATACTTATGCGATGCCTTGAACTTGATGCCTCAACATATTATATTATACACAACGCATGATAAAGTTTATTGTCGCCTTCTCGTTGGTCTCGCAGTCCTGGTTGTTTTGGGATCCGTTACTTGAGCTTCAGCCTCAGCATTACTAATTGGAAATTGCTGTAGGATTCCCTCAAAAGCCGCCATGGTTTCTATTTTACGTCGAGATTTGTCAGGAAGAATTATGACAACTTTACCATCAGCTGACCAACAATTTTTCACGCCGTAATGCTTTCGTGCTGCAGTGAAGATCTGATGTCTGGTTTTTGTCAAAAATTCGGAGATGGTTATACCAGTACCCTTGAGCGGTGTTTTTGCATCCCAGACAGCTTGCCTATGTTCTAATGCATTGAACCGCACTAATATGGGTCGCGTTTTGTTTGTTGAAGTAGCCCCAAGACGATGACAATTTTTTAAATTCTCCACACATATATCGGCAAGCTTCATGTCATTGCTTATGACCTTATGAACCACCTCTGGAAGCTTTTCACTACGATTTTCAAGCACACCATGGAATAGCAACACTTTTCTTCTCATAAACATCTCGTGTCTATCAAGCCCAAGAGTTAGATGTTGAACTTCATATTTGAGTTTAGAAAATATTTGTCACATCAACTCTTTACAATCTGTGAAGTCCTTTGACAATGAAGCAACATCTGCATGCACCGTGGATCCATGAGCAACTTTCTCCAGCTTCAATTCATACTCTTTCATGTGTGATTCGAAAAAGTTGCCTAAAGTTTCTAGGTTATGAGCATCCATTTTTGGTGACTTAATTTATCTATTTTGTGTGCAAAATAGGTAGGAAACTGTTGTTGGATTATGAGTATAGGTAAGTCCCACAAACTATTAACACATAATATCACTCAAATAGCTAACATGTACTTTGAAAATAAATAAAAATTTTGGAACACACTAAAATTGCTGCTTACTGTGTGACTACCCCCACAAATCTTAATTTAATTTCATTTCTTAAGTAACTTTAAAAAATCATCTTTCAGATAGGGTTATTGGGGCGGCAAAATATGTTAATTGGCTAGGGGTGCAAAATTTATAAGTACGCCTCTGTATATGGGTCACGCACATGGACCAGCCGGCCCATTTCTGGGCTATGCCCATGTAGCAACTTATTATTTTTGTTTACTGATGTGTAAAACTTTATACTTAATAAATAAATAAAATAAATAAAATAAGCCTTTATTCAGATACTCTTACATATATATATTTTCTTTATCTTTTTACGAATTTAACATCTGATTGCCTTTTGGCAAAGGCCTCCCCTAAAGTCTTCCAAAGTTTTTTGTCCATAGCCCTCCTACTCCATGTTGTTCCTGCCATCGCTTTTATCTCATCCTCCCATCTTTTCCTTTGTCTTCCTCGCCTCCTTTTTCCATCTCGTGGGTACCATACTGTGACTTGTTTAGCCCATTTATTTTTCTTGTTTCTTATTATATGTCCCGCCCATTTCCACTTCAATTTTTTCAATGTATATGTCACATCTGTCACCCCTGTTTTTTTCCTTATTTCATTTAGTTTAATTTTGTCTTTCAGTTTGACACTTAACATACTCCTCTCCATCCTGTTCTGACATGTTTGTAGGGATTTTCTTTGCTTTTCCGTTAATGCCCATGTCTGACAGCCGTATAACATGCACGGCAATATGCAAGTGTTAAACAATTTCTTTTTGTCATTCATAGAGAACTGGGGGTTTTTCATGATCTCTTTCAGTGACCAGTATCTTTTCCACGAATTGCTTATTCTTGCGTCTTTCCTTCTGTATGTGGTCTTCTGGTGCAATTATTTGACCTAGGTATGTATATTGCGTTACATATTCTATATTGTTATTATTTACCTTTATATTTCTCTGATCTCCATTCGACATCAATTTAGTTTTTTCAGTGTTCATTGACAGACCCACTTCTTCACTCGTCGTGAGTGAAGAAACTTTATACTTATAGGTACTTAAATATTTATCTCTCTACAAATTTTAACCCTTTCTAAAAAAATGAACTCGCACAACATTTGCCCGGGGCGGCAATTTTAAGGGGGCGGCAAAATCTCACTCTTCTATATATACACCTACTTACCTTTAGTGTAAAGTATTGCTTGAGTTTTGCGATGAAGTAGCCTAGCCTTAACCTGTGTTAGCTAGTAAAATTGTACCTATTATATTAGAAAACAACGCTAGTTTTCATTTTTCGTACTTAGTGCAATCTATTGGGCAAGATAGAATGTTATAGTTTGCCTAATCGAGCGCGTGCACATAGCACTCGAATCGACACGGGCGGCCGGCGGGAGTAATTTTGCGCAAAATTATAAACTATATTCCATGAAATAATGAAAAACCAATATTTATGTCAATTTTTTCATTGGTTTTTTAAAAAATATGTGACATTTTAATAATTATGGTGTCTACAGACACACGAATTTGGTACGGAGCGTACAGCGGATCTGGTACGCTCCGTACCAGGTCCGAGCGTGTGTAGGGCAGTCCGGCGAACATATGAAGAAGGCGAAGAGTTCACCGTTGTCCGCATCGGATCTGGTACGCTCCGTACCAAATTCGTGCGTGTGTAGAGCAGTCCGGCGGTTTGGCCGTACAACAGTATCAGTGTTGCCAACTTAGGGATGTACCCCCCAAAATTAGGGAAAATATCTACGGGGTTTACTAGAGGACAGGACAGGATGAGTTTACTCCTTATGAATCAATTTGTATGTAATAATAAAAATTATTTTAATGTGTGTATATAGCCAGGGATATGAAAATGTATTGGGAGTGAAATCAGATTAAGACTAGTTAGTTTTATGTTATTCACGCGTAAGTCTTTATGTTAAACACATAACCTTTCTTTCTAGCTTATTATCTCTTAGACCTGTCAATGGTATAAGTAGTCAGGGGTAAAATTTGGGGAGAAATATTTTTTAAAGTGTTGGTATCACTGCCCGTTATCAATGAATTGCGGGAATCATCGTCGTCGTTTAAAAACCGCACTGTAAATAGAACTCTGTGCTAATGTAATAGAGCATAAAATCGAACACACGAGTGTCGAGCGTTTCGCTTCACTGCACCGTACCAAATTCGTGCGTGTGTAGCGACACCGAATTTGGTCTCCGGATATGGTTCGCTGTACGCTTCGTACCAAATTCGTGTGTCTGTAGATAGCATTAAACTGCTAACTATGTTTCATGCGTCGAACCAATTATTATATTAATTATTATTAACTATTGAGCAAGATGTGGTGCCATAGACATTGATGGTGCAATAATATACTTTTCTCTTAAAAAAGTAGACATATTTTTTAATTAAAGACGAAAGTTTGGTTTTACTTCTTAGCTACTTACTTATATATTTTTAAATAAAGTTCTAGTGTTCATTTAAATTAATTTGTTCTTTTAGTATCCAAGAATTTGTTATAATGTCATTTAAATGGTTGAAGTAAAATAATTTAAAACTTAGATAATTTTTTATATTTCAAATCTAACCTGTATAATGCAAAATAACAATGACTGTTCGTGCCGAAAATTTAATATACTGTACACAAAAAACCTAAATATGAGGGCGGCAAAACCTAAGTAAGGGGGCGGCAAAATTGTCATCTGCCCCTGGCGGCAGAGATCCACGCTAGGCCACTGGACTTCCAATGCTGCATACAAATAAGGAAACTCAAAGGCCGGCCCTTAGGCCGGCCACATACAGCCCGAATGTTTAGATCTGAATTCAGTTAGTGAATAAACACTTTTTTTTTTATGTGTCTCATAATTTAAGAAAACTGCATAGAGAAAAATCCATTCAGAATCTTTTCAGATTTGTAGTATTATCAGAATGTTTGTGGGAGGCCAAAGGGGATTCCCTAACTTCGCCATCCTGTTTTTCATAGGATTATAATATAACTAGCTTTTGCCCGCGACTTCGTCCGCGTGGAACAGTTACTTTGGGATATCGCTAAAATATACCGGCGACTTCATTTACGTTGAAGAAGAAGCGCTTCCCTGCCCGCGACTGCCCGCCGCGCGCCCCATTATTTTATTACTGCGATATCTTCTAAAATACTCATTGAAATCAAATGATGTAAACAGCAAATTTCTTCTAAATTAAATGCTTGTAATGAATAACGTATTTACTTGGATAAGGATTAATATATCTTTATGAAAACTAAAAAAAAAAACTTAGGCCTTTGCATCCGTTAATGGATGATTTATACAGTATTCTCCGAGCGAAGTAACCACTCTTGAAATACTGTAGTGCCTGGGACAGTTGGTTTTTAAATGTCGTATGGTTGCCCAAGCACATACGGCATTCTCACAACATAGTCAGCCTAGTCCAGAGGAATGAACTAGTCAATACGTCTGGAGCCAACTATGTGCGGGTTTCCTCACAATGCTTTCCTTCACCGTTAGAGCGTCCGTATAATGTACTTGAGATCTGAAAAAGTCTCATTGGTACACGCCACAACCTGGGATTCGAACCTACACTCTCTCGAGTGTAGGTTCGAATTCCAGGTTGTGGCGTGTACATGTGTTTATGAAAACACCCTCACACATAATGCTTAATTTTAGAACAAATTTGGTTAGCATAAAAAAGTTATTGTGAGCCAACCTTAAAAGATAGACATGTACTGTCGCGGACTTTTTTTTAGAACTTTAAAGGGGAACAATTCTGTCATACATAATTTTAGCGAAACTTTAACCGTTTCCGCAGCGTATGCAGCGAAAGCTCTAAAAAAGAAAAAATAACCCCCGGTTTTGAAACATTCTTGGTTGGTGCTCAGCTCGTATTGAGCTTAGCATGATGTTATATAGCCTAAAGCCTTCCTCGATAAATGGACTATCCAACACAAAAAGAATTTTTCAATTCGAACCAGTAGTTCCTGAGATTAGCGCGTTCAAACAAACAAACAAACTCTTCAGCTTTATAATATTAGTATAGATATGGCGGTATTTTTCAAAGAATGACACACAGCGTTTGGTATTGCATCTCAGTTTTAACGGCTGCCAATAGATGGAGGTGTTAACGTCATTCGATCGGATTTTTTTCCACACTATGATTGTGTGTATTTTCTTAAGATGAGGTGGGTATTATGACAATGACTTGAATTAGGTAGTACGTGATGAGTCGCTCGATTTACCGCCCCCTGGGCGTGCCGCCCTTGTGCGGTGCACGCTTTACACGCCCGCTTACGGCGGCCCTGTCTCCCATAAGGATCAAGTGTCCGTCCCTCCCGTACTTAGACAAATAAAGGAAAATATAGAGATACAAGCGGATCTAGTAATAAAGTGTACATCTATGGCGCTATGTTCAACAGGCACAAAGGCACTAGTATATTTCAGTTTGGAACACATCCAATGGCTATTTATTATTAAATAGTAATTATGCGATCCATCATCAACATCAGCTCTTCTCTCAAATTCGGTAAGAACCAGATTTTGGCCATGACTTTGCTCCTTTTAAGGCGCGTTTATATGACAAGCGCGGCTTTTTCGTGTTGTTATATCTTCGTTCTTTTTGGGGTACCGTAGTTCACGTGTCGGAACCCGGTTTCGTCATATCCGTCATCGCCTTACCGTCAGAATGTTAGTGCTTGAAAGATGAGGCTTTGCATGAATGTATATTTACCAAGTCAACAAAGTGCTAAAATAAAAAAAATAAAAATATTTTTAGGTTACTTAAGCTCGTAAAGCGGGAATGATTTTTTTTCTCGCGTCTACCCCATAGTGTGGGGTATCATTACATAGATCTTTTAAAGACCAATGTCTTCATGTAAATCTATGTAATAGGTTGCTAAGACTGTTTGCGGGATAATCAACTTTAAAGTACATTTTTAGGACTTCCTCTCCCCTCTAAAAGCTAAACGGCTGGCTCAAAAAATCTGAAAAAACTCATGATGGTAGTCCATGTAATAAACTTCGAACAAAAACTATAACGGATTACATAATTTTGTTAGTTCAGGAGTTATAGATATAAGTATCTAACTTATAAAATTCACTTAGAAAACTTCGTACAAAAACAACGAAATAATTATGTAAACATTAAACATGTAAAATAATTTGTATAACATTCGGAACCCTACGTGAACGAGTCCGACCTGTTGTATTCTGAACTGACGACAGTAAATAATTTTATAAGAGCCTCACTAGTTGGTTAGGTTATTTCTTAGAAATAAGTATATTATACGGAAATGTACCGTCAGGAAAAGGCCGTAAACCGAACCATTCTCAACTCGACGACTGACGACATTAACTTTTACTGCCCGGGGGGGGGGTAGACGGGGGGGGGGGGGGGAGGGTACATACACCGCGCCGAGCATAAATTATATGCTACGTTAGCTGTACAATAACGGTGCTATTACATGACGCGATTTGAGACGATATTTTTTGAATAACGAGGAAGATCGATTTTTAGTGAAATTATAAGGAATAAGAAATCATCTTTTGATGGTCGCTGTAGTTAATATTATTTTTATTCAGTTAATTATTGAAAAAACAACTTATATTATTTTACAAATATCCGCCGGTCCCCAAACTTATAGAGGTAAAGTTTAGAACCTCTACCTGAGGCCAGCATAAATCACCTTTTATTTGTATTCCAGTTCTTATAGCTTTACTTAAGATCGAGGTAATGTAATCGGTCCTTAATATATTCTGATGGAAGCTATTAGCTATAACTGCAGCACTAAACGCTGAACTTTTATATTTTACACATAATAAGGAGAAATTCTTACGTATTACATATGGGATTTGCACGAGTCGATTTTTGCCGAGCAACTTAGTCATTTTACGAAGGAAATCGGCTATCGGTGATCGCCTGCCATCGATGCCATCGATGGAATACTCCTAACTTTGGGCTTGCGGCTTAACACCCTGTCTAGAAAGGCGAATTACGTGCGTAAACCTATGTGCGTATTGCGTATAGTATAGCTTCTAGACAAAATTTAAAAAAATACGCGCGTTAGTAAAAAATACGCATGTAGTTTCTGGACGCAATGTATAGGGGCCTAGTACCTCGATTCGCGCGTCGGCCTTACGTGCGTATGATTTTCGCGCTTTCTGGACAGAGTCTAACGGCCCGTTTCAATAACCTATCTATCTTTAACTATTTGTTAGATACTTAATAATTATATAATAATATCTATGGACGCTTCATACCTCGTCAATCTGGCCCCGTGCTAAGTATCCGAAGAATTTGTGTTACATGTTTTTTGACGGGGTTATTGAAACGGGCCGTTAACGATTAACGACTTGTCACAGTTGGTCTGTTCACTGTTGGAAATTACAGACCAAGACTCGTTTCCCCAAGTACGTGAGGGTGACCTGAGAGACATGCTTCATCGGAGTTATAACTCGGCCTCTAAAATCCCGGCGTGAAATAATCTTGTGTAGTTTTGCCGATTAGGTGAGGGCACCACCTAGTAGTGTTGGAGTTAAAAAGATCTGCAACGCACTTTCGCCTCCTCGGTCTGCTTGTTTGCCGGTCTTATTCCGTAAAAAGGGGTGAGGTTAGGTTAAATATGAAGAAACAGAAGTAATCAATATGCAATTTAACTGAATGACTACTCAACGTTTAGCCTCTGACAACAATGTGCCTGTTATAGATATTATTACGTCTTCCTGTAACCACGATCCTATTATATTTTAAGATGTGCGTGCTACACATCGGATAATAGATTGCTTTTTATTTTACGAGTGTTGATAAAATATAAGTGTTTTTTGCTAAACGCTTTGCACACCTGAGCTTGATAAAACCTTTGCGCTTAAACTTTGGGTGTAAAACATGTAAAGGTCAGACCGCCTGAACGTGGTGAGTGACACATCCCCACACTAATGATAAAAAAAAATACAAATTACTTCTATTTTAAGTAAAAAAAAATATTTACAAAGTCCTACTAAGTTGGTATATTACTACTACTATTTGTACAAAATAATTTTGATGTTTCAAACCTGCAGGTTGTTTTTAATAATATGTATTTATAAGTAAGTATTTTTATACGAAAATTTAAAAGGCTGAAGATAATATAAATTTGAAAATTTAATAATTAGTTAGACGCCTATTATTACTTATAGATGTTGCGCGCGACTTCGTGCGCGACAAAAGGAAATCTCGCGGTAACCTTACATTTTGCCGCGATAAAAAGTAGCCTATGTCCTTCCCCGTGGTCTATTCTATATCTGTGCCAAATTTCTTCAAAATCGGTCCAGTAGTTTCGGAGCCTATTCGATGCAAACAAAAAAACAAATAAACAAAAAAACTAACTTTACATCTTTATTATATTAGTATAAGAAGTATAGATTACCTTAATAGGTACTTCGTATGTGACAGTACCTATAAGAAAGGTAAAGTAATAAGTAGTTAAATTGCGTGTACCAAGTGTAAATGTAAAATCTTAGAATTTTTATTTTAATTTACCAAGTACTAGGTTACCATAAAAAGCCTATTTGTGTATAATATTATTGTATATCTCAATCGTAAACGCGAGACTTCCTGTATTCCTGGTTTATGGCACAATCGTTATGAGGTTTAACACCATTTTATGGTGTTTACTAGCTTTTGCCCGCGGCTCCGCATATGTAAATATAGTATACCACGGAAGCATACTTTTTGGGATAAAATGTAGCCTATGTTTTAATCCAGAGCCTTAACTACTACCATACCACATTTCATCAAAATCCGATTAGTATTTTTTGTGTGAAAGAGCCACAAACGTCCATCCATCCATCCATTCATCAATCTATCCATTCTTACAAATTTTTACATTTATAATAATAGCAAAATATATTTAGAAAATTAAACTCAGTTTTATGCTCGAATTTGTCTTCTAAACATGCAACACATTCAATGCCACCACATTTTCTAGTAGTTCCCAGCGATGCCGCCGTATAAAAAACGCAAACATGCTAGGTGTGCTCTCGGCACTGCAGGATGAAATTACGTAGGTAGCACGCTAGGCGTGTTCACTGGCACTGTAAAGAGGTAAAATCATAAAAAGCGTTATTTCGACTTCAACCGTGCTTATTTATTCATTAGTCCTTCTTGAGTTACTGAAGAGATATTTTGTTTTTAGCAGTGTTTGTGGTTTTGAAGGTTTAATTATGGCAGTAAATAGATTCCGAGGTAAGTATTTATCGTAATTTGATCAGTGAATGTCAACCTTTGGTTACTTATTTATGATTTTTTTAGAGAATAGAAAATATGAGCTGGAAACGGGAATATGATAATGATGCGACGCAAGCAGATAGTCCCCCATCAAATAAACGTCCAAAAGTAGAAGATGAGCCGATAACTCATATTTTGGAGATACGCAAAAAAATTTTTGAATCAAAGTTGGTTCAAATCAAATCAAATCAAATTTTCGTATCTCCAAAAAATTTTGAGATGCTTTACAAAAAGAAAAAAAAATGGTTTTTTACCTGAATATATCGGAAAAATATAAAAAATAGGGGGAAAAGTTTGGTATAAAAAAGATGGGAAATTTTGTCCTCTACAAATAGATCTCTTCTGTTTTTAACGAAAACTTACCGTTACGACTGAAACGTTCAACCAAACAAACTCTTCAGCTTTATAATACTACATAATATATACATATATGTAGTATAGATACCGGGCAGTGTTTTGTCTTTTACAGATGAATTAAAGGTGAATGTTTTATGTGATTTATTTTTTCTTTTTTGTTCAAATTATTAAAAAAACATTATATTTTATTATTCGTATTATAAATTTAGTAAATTGACCAAACAATATAAAAGGTTGAGAACGCGTGTAGATGAACACGCCTGGCATGTTCGCGGCATTACATAATAAATTATTTTCGATAACATGAAAAAAATATTAGATCACGGAACCACTTAAGAATTCATTAGCTTACGGCACAAAGTTTATGCCCGGCGTGCTCGCGGCATGGATATAAAGATTAGTGTGGACACGCTAGGCGTGTTAGTGGCACTGAATGTGTTAAAATAATTTTTGGTATAAATAAGTTAGCTTCTGTAGGAAACTTCCAAGCCCAGCAGTATTGTACATTCGTGGTCGTAATTCGTAAGCATAGATGAATAATAATAATTGGTCTCGCTGCGAGAGCGCCCAGTGAGACCAATGTTCGTAAGTCGTTCGTAGTCTATGCTCCTAAGATAGCTTGAGCAATCAACAAATTCATCTCTCTAGCGATTTCGTTTATTTTTATTCCAGAGAATAGTTCCAATATTAACCAAATAGACAAATGTAGGTACATTATACTTATTTCTTTCAAATGTTGTTCACAAATTTATTATAATAACTCCCTACACCGATTTCGGTGACGGTGGCCGGTTTCATTGAAACCAGGCCAGTTACGCAGGAGTAATTTTATAGTGCCCAAGTGTGTGCGCAGTACACAAGAGCACTCTCTCTCTTCCTTTACTCTCATAATCCAGTGGGACGGATAACCGACACGACTGGCGAGAGATCAGGCGCAGGTCCGAAATTTTATATACCCATCCGACGCATGGATCATCTTTCTTGTCAGACAATCAGATGATCAGCTTGCATTGTCCTAACGAAACTTGGAAACAACATTTTTTGTTGTTCCAATGCGGGAATCGAGCCCACGACCTCTGAGTCGAGAGCCAATACTCTAACCACTAGACCACGGAGGTTGTCCAAATTATTATCTAAAAATATAGTATCGGTTACTCCGTGGAAATACTGTAGTTTTCCGGGATAAAAAGTAGCTTATGTTTTAATCCAGAGCCTAAACTACTATACCAAATTTCATCGAAATCCGTTCAATAGTTTTTGCGTGAATTAGTAACAAACATCTATCCGTGCATCCATCAATACATCCATCCATCCATCCTCATAAACTTTCACATTTATAATATTAGTATATAAAATATTTAAAAGATGGAGGAGGGTTGATGAAATATGTGCTGGTTCGGTGCACACACAGAATACGTATTGTTTTTGTTACAGAGTGCACAGTAATATCAATATTTGAAAAGATTTTTCATAGTGTTGATACTGAATCGTCTTACATTTTTAAGGACATGGAAATCATTGCGATTGGTAAACGTATACTGAAATGTTCAAATAATCGAAAACAACAGAATGCGTCAAGGGACTTACGCCTTTTACGATTATTTGAAAATTTACGCGTATCGATGTTAGATAATTAATATTTTCATATCTTTGTCCAAATTGATTGAAAATATTAACACAAATTTTGGTACATTCAATATGATTGTGAAAGGGTATTAAAAGTAGAATATAGTTGATTGTAAAAATATAACAAACACAAAAAAAAATCCCCCTAAGACTCTGCAGCACTGAAGAGATATTGCCAAAATATTGAAAGGCAACGCCATTTTTTCATGATGGTGGATCGAGTGGTTGCAATATGATATAAAGATTACATACAAATCTATTAATATCACGCTTCATGGAGTTCAAATTACTCATGGTTTCCCTATTAGTAAGCATCACAGGAGGTAACTTTATCCCGATCTGGCTGAGTTTTGGGCAGGTTTGAGCATGAAATACTGTTTTCGAAAGAGGATTAGGAGATGATTAACTTGTCCTTGTTGTTTGACATTGTTTGACCTTTTTTTACTGAAAATTCTTACATGTTCAGGGTGGTCTGGCTGGAAACTGGTCAAAAGTAGGACTGCCAGACATCGGTTTCTAGTTGGCACGCAGCCGTGTATCCAAACAATTTTTTTTGTTCCTTATGACCTTTGTTAATTCAAAGACGCCGAGCTCTAGCTCTTTTTCTAGCTATTTTTCTACGTTGCTCCCAATTCTGAAAACAAGATAAAAGTTACAATAAAAATTGCATAATATAATACTAGTTGAGTAGAGAGGTAGCACACGTTGTTCTGTCTTTACAATAAACAGGAATAAATAATAACCAAATACACCTACTACCTACACCAACAACTACTGCAGGTGCCGGCCCATTCAACATGACGCAATTTTGAAATGAAATATAACTGTTTCGCATTCCAATAAAACTTCTAAACGCAACTATAAAATATATTTGATAGTTCAGTAACACTGGAGACCCGAATTGACGCAAATTTTATAATTGTAAAGTTTTATTTATTTTCCTCACAATTTTTCCATTATTTTTCCCATTCAAACCTTTCCTGAATTTCCACATTTATTCCAAGATCAAAATTAGCCAAATCGATCTAGTCGTTCTCAAGTTTTATCGAGACATAGAAATATTAAAGTTTTTCAATTATGACTTGTGTAATGTGTTACTCAGGTATGTGGAGCTAAAACAAAAAGTTTATGAAGAATATAAAGTGTGTTCAGCCCCTAACTTGAGTTACGCGCCTGAATACACATGGGAAGAAACGACAAACAAAGGTTCGCTTCATACGTTATGTGTATACCGTGTACTAGGGATGGGCGTTGAATGAACGAACTGTTTTATTAAACTGTTTATTTGTCATGAATGGGTAAACTAGTGTAGCGCCTACTGATAAACTAGTCTATGCGTGAACGGTTGCCATATGCCGGAACGGTGCGTGCGACAGAGACCGTTTCTTCGCGACGCGACGACACGATCGACGGACGGGCGCGGGGCACGACGACTCGGCACGAGCAATACGTCTATCTCTGTTCTTTACAACCGACGACGTGCTCTAGTCTATGTAATAATTACATTCATATTTCATTGAGTGGGCGGTGTTTTAATATAAAAACCCCCCGACACAAAAAATTAACTCTAAAAAATAATAAATAATATTTTAAAACTATTATAATTATATTATCACATAATATTATGTAAGTTGAAATAATTTTAGCTTATATACATACTTCCAACATCATTGAAGTAACATGATACCAAATTTCGAATCGATAGGACATGTGGACGATAGATCCCCTCATCAGTTAATAAAGAAAAGATGATTTTCAAACGGCTAATCATCAACTAATAAGGAAAAGATGATTTTCAAACGGCTAATCAGGTCATGGTTACCTCACCATGTTCTTTAAATATCGTTAAAGTAACACGGTACCAAATTTCGAATCGATTGGACATAAGAAAGTTAGTAAGATCCCCTCATTGTAAAATCCAAACACTTGTAGGAGTGAAATAAAACACAAATATTTGTCACTAGACACTTCCACTCTGTGTGGCGGTTGGGAACAGACTGCCCCCACGCCGCACGTACAGCGTATTATAAAGGCAAGCAATCCCCACTCGCCCTTCCAGTGTGGGCGTGTCTATATTTATTTATTCAATACACTACATCTACCTTTTACAAAATTAAAAATCAAGAACATAATATATTTTTACCAATATAATTATATCATTTCTTATAGAAAAATCTACCACCGGTTCAACCCTAACCCGCCGAGAAGAACCGGCGAAACAAACTCGGTCGGGCGCCACCTTTTCCCAAAAAGATGGAAAAATTACAATGTGAACATACTGTAATTAACAAGTCACAAGTACAAAGAAACAACCTTGCAAGGTTGTATATTGTTCAATCGTTGACAAAATATATTAGCAATTTACTAACTTTATAAACAATTATAATATATCAAAATATATCATTTGAATTATTACTCATAATGCTATCCTCTCTTGTGCTTTTTATAGACAATTACCCGTCACTAAAATCTTTTTAATTGAGCTCTTGGCTCTTATAATCATTGGTTGAAATTCATGACCCGTCTCATACATACATTTAGATAAGAACAACCTTAATTAAGTATCTTAAAATACACTATAATATTGCCACCTGTATGTTATCTATTTATTTACAGCTTTAATACAGACTTTAAATATCGACTTAGTCTAAGAATACAAAATGTATGTAAATTGTACATATAATGGTTTTGTAGATAATATAAATCTTTGTTTAGGTTTGACGTGGTTAGGGGACCCACTTTAGGTTTGACATTTGTCATCTAAACACTTTGGCACCTGCTTTCTGCAGTATAATCAGTCCACATTTCATTGGCAAAAATCTTACCAAAGACTTTTCTGCCAAACCTACGTCATAAGCATAACTCATCCTTAGTTTTGAAATCTATAATTAATTAAACCATTAATCTTAAGTCACCAGAATGTAACTTTACAATGACGGTAAATTGTAAGTTATAGTCAAGAACCTAGTAGTATTATAATGCGTTTCCAACAAAGATATTAGAAACCCGTATATTTATGACGAACGCTCGAAAATTGTTTCACCCAAGAGTGCCTAAAATGCGAATAGGCGGACTTATACATCAGTACTTTCAAGTTCAAATATTGAACCTTACAGAGTAAGAACTAAAATCTAGATTGACAATTCAATCATAGTAAGTCATAGTAAGACAATTCAATCATAGTAGATCATTAGCTATTTTTCGAAACAAGGCTGTACTAATAGTAAGCAGTGAGACAATTTTGTCATTTCGTAATTGTAGGTGATTTTGTATTCGGGCTTAGTAATATCTTTTCTTGTCTCCAACCACGATTAAGTATATTTATTAATCAACAATATTACCATTTACCATCAAGTAACATCAACAACACAATTTCTTCAAAACAAACATAGTATATAAAATTAACTTGTAAAATCAAACATAATTTAATTATGTAAAAAACAATGTTACTCTCTTTGTAGTGTCATTAACTTGTAACCCATTTACTATAAATTACAATATTATAGTCCGGTCCAGGTGAATGGTTATCTGTGACCGTAACACAGGTCAACCCTAGCACAGAAGTCAGTCTCATCACATAATAATAAGTAAATACATGTACTTTCCATTGGTGATAGACTAATAAATTGATGAGATTGCTGAGACATTGGCATAAATTCTAATTTGAATAACTCTTTTTATCGTAATTGTATCCAGTATAATAAGACTTACAAGACATTGAACATTTTGCTGTTATTTAGATTATTAAGAGTTATAATTAGAGTCTCATACTGAAATGATTCTAACCTGTTCCAGATTGAACTGGATATAGCTACAGATTATTAAGTATATATTTTATTAAGTGTATACTGTATTGTGACGTCTTAACCCTGGAGAACCAACTATTATGCTTCAAAAATTAGCTATTTGCTACTACATAATATTATGGCACTACACATTTGTTACATCAATAAAGTTCGTAGTTCATAATCTACGACTTCAGACATTAGTACAGCAACCTGGCTGATTTATAGTATCTAACTTTAACGTTAAATGGTAGGTATAACCGACAACGTTATCCGCTATAATTAATCAGCCAGAACAGATTCATAATTTGCGTCAGTTAAACCTTGCAATATTTTATTTGGAAGTACGTGCTTTGTTAATTTATTTGTACTTTTTTTTATATGCCATTCTTAGGAATTTCGACTAAACGTATATAATTTATTTTTCCCCACAGCTTACTCAACCTGAGATGCCTGTGTATCCCGATGCAGCTCAGGTTATTGCTACCCAAGCACTCAATTATTTGCTGCCTACTGCTAGCAAATACGTTGTTATTATTGGAATATTCAGTCCAAGATATACTATACAACAAGGACCAGAGCGTGATATCTATTACGAGTTACCTTTATTATTGAGACATTTATCAGACGATTAGCGTCAACTACCCACTTTTTTTTTTTTTTTTTTTTTTTGGAGACTTGTTGCACTCTAACTGTACATATTGACTGTATGTATTTCTATATATTATAATTTTGAATGTGTGACTTAACAAGATTAACTGTATGATAACTCACCTAGCATGTATTGATGGCAGAATGTAGGATCTATTTAAATATTGTAATTTTGTAAGACTTTGTGTATATCACATTCTTTCAATAAATGATTTGATAACTCTACAGTGGTGATGTCCGGGTTGCTGACATCACAATTACTAATATATTAAAAATGTGCCAACATGAACCGTATTAATTGTGTTAGAAAATTGTAATTAGGGCGAATGAATTTTAAGTTTAAATTAATTTCATAATTAGGTAACTTTATGACAATTTTAAGTCAACTATACTTTGAACTTGCTGTTCAACAATAAACTTAATTAAAAGTAATTTTACACGTTCTGGTGCGCGTTGTAAATAAAACCTACATCAACGGTATGGTTTTTTTTTCACTTGTTTGTAAGATTGTAATCCATAATTTTATTCTTTAAGTACCGTTCGGACGTAAGCCAAACTTTATAATTGTAGGTACCATTGGATATCATCCAACTACCTTTTTGGTAATACCAGATACCAATCTGATTTTAATCAAACTAACTCTTTGGATAATATGATAATTTGAACTTTTATCAGAACCCCAATTCCCGTATTTAACTTAGGTGCGATTTCACCATTCACAATAATAAAACTTAGTTCGCATTAAGCGCATTAATTCAACGATATCAACATCGTTTTACATCAAATTGGTTTCACTATATTTAAGCTAGTAGTGACAACGAAAATGTGATACCCTCGAACGCATTCAACGAAGTTAAGCCGATAACTGAACTTAATTATTAAAAACGTTTATTTGATTTTGATCAAATGCAATTTAGATTTTTAATTTTGCTTAAACGCGTAAAAGCGTTTCTCGCAAACTGACCGCATCCAACCCTATTGATGAAATTAGCCCTTAGACTTCCAATGAATTCTAAATGAATCGTCTTGATAATATCATAAACAGATTTTTGTACTTTGTACCAAACCGCGTTTAAATTGGTTTGACGTTATTAAAACATCAGTTTGCTGTTTCAACGTGTTGAGACCGAATTCATACTGTTACAATCAACTTAAAAATCAACTAGGCACTGTTTGGTTACCCAAACTATCGCTTTTGCTTTAACTTGGACTATGTGTGAAGTTCATATATTTTGATAACAGACAACTACGACTTGTCCATCTTGTGATAGTAAGCAATATAGTTAAATCAAACAAACGCCTTTTTCACACACTTATTACTATAAAACATCGGAAGAACAATATTTTACTTAAGTAGGTAATTAGCTAACGAAACAATCGTTAGTTATCTACTCCAAAATAATACAGAGGGTATTTTCATCCTAAAACATTAATGGCAGAATGCACAGCTAAGATTCTTTTATTTACAGAAAAATAACATAATTACCGTTTTGTAACAACACACACACAATGCATGGACACAATTGCACTGAAGTACGCCTTACCATCTTTGAAGGTCACGTCGTGACCGCTGTTCTAAAATTAATCGACTTTAATACATTTTTTTTTTTGTAGGAGTCCTTTGTTATAAATTTATATTCTTTGAACGAGGGTCCATTCTTGATACTCAGAACAAAAGCTTGGGTAATATAATTTCTTAAATTTTTTATACTCATTACAATATTAAATCGGAAAATTTATAATATAATCACCGTCGTAGTGATTATATTCTCTTTGGGCACCGTTTGGTTTTTCAACCAAACTACCCTTTATAATTTAGTAGGTTCCGTTTGTTTATTCAAACTACCTCTAAGCTTTATCTTAATATCTTTGAAAAAGCTTTTCTTTTTTTCTTTTTACTTTGTTACCACACAATAATTTATACGTACTTTGAGTTTTTCCACTATAGTGAGACATTTAATTAAAAAAATAAGTATTAGTTACCATAATAGGGCAAGGTAAAAGTATTATGCATAACATTTATTCATCATAAAAGCTATTTTAGTAAGTTGAACAGATTTAATTCATTAGAATTCTACATAATATTATTTTAATGAATATTAAAATAATAAATAATTATTTAAAAACACAGTACAATATTAATTAAACTGTTATTGATCGTGAACTGCAATAGTCTTATATATATATATATTTTTTTAATACACTATAGTTTCCGCATTCGGTTTATTAATTGAATGTATTTAACGTGGTAAAAAGCAAAAACTATTATAGGTACCAACCGACGAAACTAGCCAGTTTAATACTATCAAACAATTTAAGTACTATTTCTTAAATTTTTATAAAAATTTTAGATCAACAGTTTCAAACTATTTATTTGAAATATTAAACCCCAAAAATATATTTAAATAGGAATAAGATATTGAATTTAAACAATATCGCTCAGCCTTGGCTAGTTCTGTCGATTTACCTCTAAAAGTAAAATATTTAAATTATTTTCCACATACCTTTGCGAAAAACCACTGGCAGGGTCGCCACTTGTAAAATCCAAACACTTGTAGGAGTGAAATAAAACACAAATATTTGTCACTAGACACTTCCACTCTGTGTGGCGGTTGGGAACAGACTGCCCCCACGCCGCACGTACAGCGTATTATAAAGGCAAGCAATCCCCACTCGCCCTTCCAGTGTGGGCGTGTCTATATTTATTTATTCAATACACTACACTCATCAAGTAGAAAAGAGCTGATCATCTTCAAACGGCTGATCAGGGGCCTTACTCCCGAAACTGATACGATTTCGATTTACGAGTCTGATCCGATTTCGATTTTGATCTAGATTCGATCCTGATGCGTACTCCCGAACAAAATCGTATCGAAATCAAGATCGCGTTGAGATCGTGTCTTATCAGCGTCGTTAGCTGTATCCGGTTGCTGACGTCACGCCCACAAAGTAAACAAGTTACAGCTGAGTACCGTAGTCTATGGTGAAGATTATTAAAAATATGTAAAAATTATATATTTTTCACAATAAATATCATTTTATATTTGTTTATTCAAATGAATCAGCCTCAATCTTATGCAATGGTAGGTTTATAAAGGTTATTTTTCTAAACAAAACTGTGACCATAACCAATAGTTTTGTTATTCTTTTTATTAATTGACGTTCTGTCAAATGTCAAAGTCAAATGTTGATATAATTTGTCAGAAAGTCAAGTGTTGTGAAGTCAATAGTACTTTGTATAATATTCAAAGACATGTGATTGAGACAAAAGAAGTCTTCATATTATTATGATAGTACGTTAAGGTGGTTCGTTTCCTATACAAAAAAACAATGGACATTAATTAGGTAATTTCATACTATTACTACATAAATTATATGCACATCTATTTATTTTGCAATACAATTGTCGCAAAATACATTTAAAATACTTTATTTCACACAGAAGTCACATTTTTATTGAATTTTCGACAAAAAGTGACATAAGTTACAAATGTCACTTTTTGTCGAAAATTCAATAAATAATATAGAAATAATATAGATCATATTATGTAGACTTCGTTTGTCTCGGTCCCTGTCTTAAGTGAAAATATATTGTAAAACATGATTGTGTAAACGAATGCGTAAAAGTTTTAAGTAACTTTACATAATATTATAACGGTGAGTTGGTTTCTTCATAAGAGGAGTTAAATCTGCGATTAATAAAACGAATAAATAATTTTTAAGGCGATAATTTCATCGAAATTCCTTACAATCCATGTCCATTGCCAATGTGTTGAAGCGGGTAATTATTCGTAAGTTTTACATATCCTTATTCTATTAGGTCCTTTAATAACAATAAATAATGCTTATAGACGACCCATATTGTAATAAAAATCTCATAATTTAGTTAAATACATTAAAACAAGCAAACTCGATCCTATAAATGAGACCTCTTTAGCTATCGTGTAATTCGACGTTTGTTTACGATCCGGCCATTCGATTCTCAATCGATTGATTTCGTCGGGAGTACCAAAAGTTACGATCTAACGAACTTCTCGATCCAGGCTAGTTACAAATTGAGCCACCGCGCGATCGTGCGCTAGTGTAGGTGTCGGGAGTACCAAAAGCTATTGAGATCGAACTGATTCGATTCTCGATTGTGTCGGGAGTAAGGGGGCTGGTCATGGTTACCTTACCATGTTCTTTGAATATCGTTGATGTAACACGGTACCAAATTTTGAATAGATCGGACATTGGAAAGTTAGTCAGATCCCCTCATCAACTAGAAAAGAACTGATCATCTTCAAACGGCTATCTTCCCACCACCAGTTTTCTCATCGAATGAAGCTACGAACACTTTCGATTAAGTCATTAATATTCTCTTTCAGTGCGCTTTCATTTGACACCCCACTCGAGTATATTTGCACATTCGGCTATTCTTCCCCGCTTTCACCCCCAACAACTTTTAAACGGCTCAACCGATTTTCATGAAACATGTCTAAGAATACTCGCATGTAAGTCACCTTTAATACAAAAAAAACTAAATCGAAATCGCGTCATCCGTTCGGGAGCTATGATGCCACAGACAGACAGACAGACACACACACAGACAGACAGACAGACAGACACGTCAAACTTATAACACCCCTCTTTTGTCGGGGGTTAAAAATGAACTTTAAAGTAAGCTAACAATTTCCACCGCTCACAGGTTAAACCGTCTCGTCGTTCGTCGTCATCACTAGTCGCGTCGATCAGCAAACGACAACAAGTTTGTCAAAACAGTTAATGCTGAAAGTCGTTCATTCAACAAAACTACTTTGTTTGTCATAGTGAATTGCTCAGTTCAGTATTCGTCGAACACGTAAACTAGTCGAAAAAAAAAACTGTTTTTTCAACTAGTTTACGATGAACGATAAACGGTCTCGTTTCGTTGATCGAAAAAGCGTCGACGACCCACCACTACCGTGTACCGTGTATACCGTGTACCGTGTATATGTATAGTACCTACACTGCTGCTATAATAAATATTTCGAAGTTGTTCGTTATTGCTAATTGCCTTGTCGCTTCATTAGTCTATAGTTGGTGTGGAACTTGATACATGCTATGTTCCTTGGCTTTACCTGTATAGTTTTTTTCTTCATATTACTTTTTGGAACGAAATTTCCTTATGGGGCGTTGCGAAGGGGTACCCTAGTCAGCAAAAAACGTCCGTAAGTTACATAAACCGTAAGATTTTTATGTATTGTGATATTCTGTCAGTTCGAAAGACCCTTTAAGAAGCAAAATTTTGTTAATTTTTAAACATTCGCTATGGTCTAGCGGTTAAGATACTTGCCTCTCACCCAGGAGGCTCGGTATCGATCCGCGGTATCGAAATTAGCTTTTTACATCTTTATTGTCCCGAATTTATCCCGAAAAAGTACAGTGTTCTCGTAGGAAACTATATTTTCGCGAGCGAAGCTGCGGGCAACAGCTAGCATGTTTATAAATCTGTGCTCATAACCTTCGAAAGTCATCGATTCAGGCTCTAAAGGTTAACGTTACCTTAAGTTGCGTACGTGACAATCACCAGCTATTCCACACGTAGAAAATTGAAAGTAATATCAATTTCATTGTGTACCTGGGTCTGACTCATACATTATTCAAAAAGTTATTTTCATATGTAAAAAGTTAACTTGGTAGATTCTATTAAAACCCTAGGGTTCGATATCTCGACATCTTTTCTTTTCTAGTTTTCGAAACTAGCAAAGATGTCGTGTTTATAATAAACTTCATCCTACTATAACCTACTGCATGTGAATGTTTGTGAGGATAGATAGATAGATAGATAGATTTATTTGCATAGAATGTAGGTATTACAATTAGTTGTTAATGGTTTTAGAGCCTTATACATTCCACCTTACGGCATGCAAAAATTTCACAATTAAATTAATGAAAATTATTAATGGTACCAAAAAACAAAGGTTCATTTACTTATTATCTAGTTTAATTATTTGAAATTACCTACTTATTTATATTGCTTATGTCAACATTTTTAAGGTATTATTATTCACAATTACAAACAAAATAATTATAAATATAACTCATTGTCCGAATGTATCAATAATTAAAAAAAGAAACCACGAGGATGGATGGATCCATCCATACATACATCCATCGTCACAAACGTTCACATTTATAATATTAGTAGCATTAATCATATATCGGAGTTTTAGATCAACGTTTGAAATTGGGACTACTACTCACTTACCCGACATACTTTTCAGGGTTCCGCAGTACTCAAGGAACCCTTATAGTTTCGCTCTGTCCGTTCGTCCGTCTGTCCGCGTGTCTGTCCGCTCTTGTAACTTCTATAATTATACATATAAATGTATGAAATTTGGCACAGTAATAGGTTGTGTATAGATCTCGATTTTGGTATCATAAAATAATGATAATTTTATATTTTAGAAGTGGTACCCCATCGTGTGTGGTATCGTTGAATATGACCTTTTGACAAAGTCAACCAGTTTACAAAATCGTTAACAAACTAATTTTTTAAGTGATTTATATAAAACCTATTGCGCGTTTATAATAACGGAACCCTCCTTAAACATGTCCTGACATGCTCTTGGTTAGTTTTTATTTTACCTATTAACTCTATTATTAGAAAATTTCTCAACTATTTTCGAATTCACCGATTTTGATGTAAGTGTGTTTTCAATACACAAAAAAAATATCGAAATCGATCCACCGACGTAAGCATCCACTTAGGAAGGACTTTGCAAAATTCAATCTCTCAGGGAGTAAAATAGGGGATGAAAGTTTAAAATGTAAAAAGTGCGAAGCCGCGGGCAATTAATGCTAGTTTATATATTTAAGATTACCTACTTTTAATTTTAGATTAAACCAAACTTAAAGTATAAACTTCCTAAAAATATTAAAATGTCTATAATTTTTATATTTAAAACACCCTTTATTTTATGTTTAAAACTTTGGTTTTTAATAAAGTTTTATCATGCGACCGTAACCGGTTAAGTTTTCGCTAGACTATTAGTGAACTTTGTTAAAAGCACTTCCCTGAGGTTATCTTAAAGAGATAACTAGTTAAAACACGTGATAATGGTTTCATTTTATAATTTTCAAATAAAATGTCTAGCTAAAAACTTTAAAAGAAAACTTAAAATTAAGATTCACTACTAAAAAGAAAAATTACTTTATAACTCTTCTAAATCTGATAGAATAAGTCTTCTAGAACGACGAACAAGGCATAATATAACAATTCACCACACGTCAGTGGCGAAGGCTGGTTCTCCTTCATAAGGAAGCCGTAGCCTTTATTATATGTAGGGATTTGGATCAGGGTCTTCAAAAGGTAAGTGGTAAGGGAAGCCGGTAGGAATGGAGTTAAGGAACTCCTCGCCACTGCCACACTTATAATTGGTACAAAATAATAATTTCAATGTTAAAAATCTACCACTCGTTTTGCGATAGTTTATCTTTTTCGAAAATAACCACAATTTTTATTTAAAAAATTATAACCCGACTACGTAAGGTATAATATAGCTTATGTTACTCAGGCCATTACTAATATGTATTCGTTGCTCGGGCTATTATTACGAATCTATTAACATTATTTATGAAAATTGGACCACTAGTTAAGGTGCTTAGAAAAAACAAAGATACATACATAGACTGCCAAAATCATTACCCTTCCTTTTGGCTTCGCCGTAGTCGGGTTATAAAATAGTACTATAGTTAGTTGCCCGCGGCTTCGCCCGCGTGAAATAAGGTTTTGAAGTTTGGGGTTAAATTTTGAAAAATCCTCCCTTAGTACGTCGTATGAGAAATACGCGTAAAAAATTAAAACATTTCTAGACTTAAGGGTTTGGCGTTGATACATCCACCAGCTTTGTCTTTTTTATAATATATAGATGACAAAAACCCCAGCTTCACTTAGCCCTTAAAATCGAGAAAAATAATTCAATGCGAAAGCTTATTTTTTATTAAAAAGTTTCAATAGCTTCAGATGTATTTTGGAGAGGCATTCAATTAAAACCGTCGCGTCGCCGGAGAGTATCGGATGTCAGTGATTGAACGCTCCAGCAGAGAATTCAATAAACTTCTTGTGTTTTTTGTACTCGTTACGTTGAAACGTCAAACGTCAAACATAATTGACCCCACTGAAAATATATTCTGTATTATTATTATTTTACAGTTTAATTAATATTATAACTGGCAATATAGCGCGGAAAATTTATATTTTATATAGTAGTAGTATTGGCTCTTGATTAAAACATATACATTTTTGATTTTATCCCATAAAGTAGTTTTTGCGTGAAAAAGTAACAAACATAACAACAGGCTTAATAACAAAACACCTAAAGTAGGAAGCATCCAAACCCACTACGCCCTAGCGCTCTAAATACAAATAACTACGCAGCCAAATAATAATACGCAAACCAAACACCTAAAAGTGCACTAAGCACCCACGCTCTATAACTCTCTTAAAATGCGATGCAGTGTGCACCCAACATGTAGGAGCAACAACTGAGTGTGCTCAGCACCCACAGCTACGCCCTAAGGGACTGTCCGTACGCCCTAGCTGACCTTCTGTACCTGTTGCGCGCCCAGAGCGAGTGACGCGCCGTAATGCGCCGCCGCCTGCGGTGCTGCCAGCCTGAGCACGTTATCCTTCTAATGAGGAAATTATAATTAACCTCATTCCTAGGTCAAAAATATAATTCGTGTGAAAAATATTATGTAACAGTAAGGATTCAGCTTGTATATTAAAATTCACTATAAGTACTAGAGTTGAAAAACTTGTTTACTCAATGTATGGCTAAAAAACTATAATTGAGATATGTTATTAAAATCGTTGCTACCATCTTTAATTTTAATGAAAAATATCGTTTTCGTATTTTGCATCATTAGTATAAGATTAAATACTATTGTAAATAATATTAGTATTGGTAGGTTACAATAACTTATTTGTATTTGTATTCTTGTAAACATTCAAAAAATATGACATACTTAAAAGTCGAACGTTTATAACAATACTTCAATCTGCAAAAAGGACACTAATTTATGGGTAATTCGGCCTCACATGTGGCAACACCATGCCCGGGCGGCGGCAGTTTGCGCGAGACGCGGTGCCGGCCGCGCGGCGCTGTCTACCCGTGTACCCGAATTTACCCAAAAATCTACCAATAAGTGCTCAAATATCCCTATAGGTATCACAAACCTGATAAAAACTAGAACCCCAAAACAAAGTAAATAAATTGTACAATGATCGTAGCGCTTGCGTAGCACGCTACGACACTCGTAGACTCGTAGATCTCTCGTAGATAATTAATTTCGCTTAATCGTGCGTGTATTATTCAACACGAGCACATAGTTATATAATACAAATGTATCATTATATAATCTAAATTAAATGCTCGCTATTAAATATCATTAAGTTAAGAAACATTTGAAAAATACATTTTTACTCAAAGCGTAACAATATTTGTTTTAATGATTTAAAGCCAAATAGTATGTAAACTATAAATTATACCATAAATAAGTCACTTTATTAAATTCAATTTAATATATGTAATATACTAATTTATAACAATCTTACCTAAATCTTCCATAATTTGTACTCCTACTCCAAGTTACAATTGTTACAAATGAACTCCGTGAAATCATAAAAATTTAATTGTGAAAATAGTAAATCTCACGGCCGTGTACTTGCGATGAGATTACTCTCGTCTGATGAGATTTATTCGCGGAATAAGTTGTGAGATTAAAAGGAGAGTCGTTATTTAAATCCCCGAGCGCAACAGTTTGTCCATCTCACCCCTAGCTTTTACAAAAAGTACTCTTCTATGAAATGTAACAAGTTGCACTTTTTCCTCTTTAATAGATATTTTACATTAATTTTAATAAATTACACGACCGGTTTCGACAAAGTGATCATCAGTTGTCGAAACCGGTCGTGTAATATATAAAATTTATGTAAAATACCTATTAAAGTGGAAAAAATTGTTCTGTGTATTATTACTGTGAAACATGAATTTTGTTATGTTTCTCAATGTTTTATAAATTTAATTATTTTAAATGCAGCTTCATAATATTGGTTTTTATTATCGACGTTTTAAATAATAGTCTACTTTCACAATATCGCACCTTCTCGTATATTTTAAATAATATACATTGTAAAGTTTATACAAGTTCATTGTGTTTCCCAATTTATTTTGAATTTGAATGTTTCATAAATATTACGATTAGGATCAGTGTTTTATGTTATAATACCATTTATCCATACCGTCTCTGGCTTTTACAAAATGTATATTTCTTTTATGAAAAACTAGCCTTTTAAAGTGGCTCTGCCCGCATAAATAAAGTATCGGGTATCGCACAGAAAAACGGTATTTTTGCGGGATAAAATTTAATCCAGAGCCTAAACTACTACCATACCAAATTTAATCGAAATCCGTTCAGTAGTTTTTGCGTGAAAGAGTAACAAACATCCGTCCATCCATCTACCCATCCATCCTCACAAACTTTCACATTTATAATAGTAGTAGGATGAAACACGTTCATTATGTTTCATAATGTAATTGAAACATTTTGTACTAAAAACTTAGGCCTTTGCATCCGTTAATGGATGATTTATACAGTATTCTCCGAGCGAAGTAACCACTCGTGAAATACTGTAGTGCCTGGGACAGTTGGTTTTTAAATGTCGTATGGTTGCCCAAGCACATACGGCATTCTCACAACATAGTCAGCCTAGTCCAGAGGAATGACTGGTCAATACGTCTGGGGCCAACTAAGTGCGGGTTTCCTCACGATGTTTTCCTTCACCGTTAGAGCGTCCGTATAATGTACTTGAGGTCTGAAAAAGACTCATTGGTACACGCCACAACCTGGGATTCGAACCTGCACTCTCTCGAGTGCGAACCAAACGGTCTACCCACTAGGCTACGGAGCTCTTGTTTTTGTACTAACGTTAGTAATAATGACGTCCCTAATCATTATTGTCCATTTAATGCTAATATCTGTATTTGTCTTCTAAAAACGTATTTTCTTCAATGAAATTTGTATTTTATATTGATGTACCTAATATATAATAAAGGTTTATCCATAATCCATTAGATTTGAGAAAATGTATCTTTCGAATTCCTAGCATTAAATAATAAAAGCATTTTAATATAATATTTATTACCTTTTAATTCATTACTAATTATAGGTTCAGAAATTCATATTCATTCATAAAATTAACTTTGTCTATTATAATTAATCTCAAAGCTTTTATGAAAGAAATTTATTATATTCGCCGAAAATAAACTTGTGCTATTATAGTTAATTGAATGATAATAATAATATTAAATTATGTTATGATACAATTAAAATATGTAGATTGGATTTGTACGTGGTAGAGCCATGCTTCGGCACGAATTGGGCCGGCTCGACCGGAGAAATACCACGGGCTCACAGAAAACCGGCGTGAAACAGCGTTTGCGCTGTGTTTCGCCGAGTGAGTGAGTTTACCGGAGGCCCAATCCCCTACCCTATTCCCTTCCCTACCCTCCCCCATTACCCTATTCCCTCTTAAAAGGCCGGCAACGCACTTGCAGCTCTTCTGATGCTGCGAGTGTCCATGGGCGACGGAAGTTGCTTTCCATCAGGTGACCCGTTTGCTCGTTTGCCACCTTATTTCATTAAAAAAAAAAAAAAAACAGTGATTTAGATAAAATAATGGACATAATATTAAATTAATTAATTGTTGTATTATAAAAACCATTCTATGAAGTAAAATTAGGTAAAGGATAATTTTGGATTTCGAGCTTAAATGCAAATAAAAAAAATTATTAAAAGTACACTAAAATAATAATTTAGTAAATTAATTTCCAATCCATATGTCAAGTTGGTAATCCCCGGGGTAAAATTTGTCTGCGATAATCTCGCTCATATGTCACTGTTTGATTTATAAGTAGTTTAGTTGACCCAAGGGTATCGAGTTGGAATATTGTGATAATAATGTTACAGATTACTAGAGACTATTTAGAGACTATTAAAGAATTTGGATCTTTATTTTGCTTAAATTTTTTAAATATTCGCCTTGCTGCTAGTGGGGACGGTCGCATTTTTATGCTACGATAGCGGTATTAGGGCTAATTACCCCTAAAACATTACATAATTAATTAAATATTTTATTTTAAAAATACTTGTAAATATAACGAGGATACAAAGAAACATTTTTTAGCTGAAAATACATCTATAGATCCCCATTTTTAGGGTTCCGTAATACTTAAGGAACCCTTATAGTTTCGCTCTGTCCGTCTGTCTGTCTGTCTGTCTGTCTGTCTGTCTGTCTGTCTGTCTGTCTGTCTGTCTGTCTGTCCGCGCCTCTAGCTCCTGTAATTATGAATATAAATTGATGAAATTTGGTGCAGTTATAGATTGTGTATAGATCACGGTTTCGGGATCATAAAAAAATAATAATTTTATATTTTAGGGGTGGCTCTCCATACATATGAAGTGGGGATGAAAAATATTTTTTCACTCTACCCCATCGTGTGGAGTATCATAGAATAGGTCTTTTAAAATAAAGGCAAGGTTTCATACGTTACTTTTTTATAAAGTTGACCATTTTCGAGTAATCGGCCTCCAAAGTAGTTTGCAAGTTGGTCCCCCCCCTAGCATTTTTAAACTATAGGAGATAGAAACTTGCAAATTTTCATGCTGATAGATCATACTAAAAACTCTTTAGGAAAACTATTTTGAATCAAATCGGACAGTAACTTTTGGAGTAATTAAAAAAAAGAATATTACGCGTTTATAGTTACGGAACCCTCCTTAGACATGTCCTGACATGCTCTTGGTTAGGTTATTTCAAACAAAGCCACAGAACACAACTAGTGTATAAAAAGATATCTAAGATCAATTATTATTATGAGTGATATGAAGTATGAGGTCACGAGAGGACATCACGTAATCAATATACGAGGGTCTGGCGCGTGGGTGACTGTTTACGTCGCTACGACCGGCGTAGCGAGCCTTGTGAATAGAGACATTATGTACAGAGTAAGGGGTCTTACTTGTGGTCGGTTGAATACTATGTCTGGTCTAGCGTGAGCTCTTGTAGGGAATGGATTGTGAAGAGTTATAGGTTTTGAGTGATGGTCACACTGTCTGTAGTATTACTATTAAATACTCTATAGTATTTAATAGTATTTGTTTATGCATAGTGGATAGTATGCCCAGTATATCGTGGTAGAGCCATGCTTCGGCACGAATGGGCCGGCTCGACCGGAGAAATACCACGGGCTCACAGAAAACCGGCGTGAAACAGCGTTTGCGCTGTGTTTCGCCGAGTGAGTGAGTTTACCGGAGGCCCAATCCCCTACCCTATTCCCTTCCCTACCCTCCCCTATAACCCTATTCCCTCTTAAAAGGCCGGCAACGCACTTGCAGCTCTTCTGATGCTGCGAGTGTCCATGGGCGACGGAAGTTGCTTTCCATCAGGTGACCCGTTTGCTCGTTTGCCCCCTTATTTCATAAAAAAAAAAAAAAAAATCTGTCATGCTTAGTATGATGTACATCAAATAGCACAAACTACTTGCTTAAGAGCTTTGGAGCTAATCCGATTATTCCCAAAGGCGCTAAGTTCAAGCGCTAGATCGTGCACTGCAGACCATAAGCAGCCGCTTTGTAGCCAAGGGGCACAACTTTTTGCAACCTACAGTTATGAACTTCATAATCGTGGCATAAAAGCGCTACAAGAGCTGCAACTAATAATTAACACCACACTAAAGTTCTTGTGGCGCTTATTGAATGAATGACCGGTTTGACTGAACGAATAAAGGATCACTGATCATTCACCTTGTCTCTCATTTATTAAAATACATCTGTTGTTCCTGAGCATACATTACTGAACACAAATAAATAATAATTAAGTGAAGTTAAGGTAAGTGTTTTTGAGCCATATTTAGTATTATATGCAATTGGCTTAAACGCAGATCAGTTCATCGTGCATACCTATAGTTTGTTTGATATTATTAGAGAATTTTTAACGCGCCTCAATAATTACCTCAGAATAATATCGTAAGTTATGTAAAATATTATTATATAAATAATATTATATCACAAACCTACACGATATTTAAATTACTTACTTGACTAAGTACATTTGTATTTAGTAAGTTGCTGGTTCTATATTTAATTATATTTTGCTACAAATTGTGATAAAAACCTATAAATTTCTCAAGTAATGATAAATAATTTTCTTGTAGACATGGCGTCTATGAGAAGCGGCTTTAACTTGCAACTTTAACCTTAATACCTCCTCTCTGCGCGTCAAAGCGTTAAGTTTCACTCTTCTGAAGGTCCAAGTAATACCTGAGGCACTAATGCAGTTCAAGTCTTTACAATCACTTTTATTTCGTACTTACTGCAGAAATTGAACCACATGAATGGTTATTTGTTTAGAGATCCGTAGAACTCGTTGAAAACCCTTAAATACGATGATCGTTGTAGCTGCTTCTATATTTTTCTCACTTTCAATTGTTTAATACTTACTATGTCTTACCATGTTTTCAGAATGCCTTTTAAAATAATTCAAACTTCTAATGAACAACAAAATCAACAAGAACTTTGCATCTGTCCTTCTACATGGGAGAAACATGGAGTGTTACACTGGCCGAACAAAAATATAAAAAAATTATGTAAAATGGAAGATTCAACTCCACAACCAAACTGGACTAAAATAAACTGCATTGTTAAAAGAAACAATATTATGTCGTACGAAATTGCTAACAAGCAGTTGATGGAATTGTTCGATTGTTCGACAACGGAACAAAAAGCCACAGAACCGTTACCAGCGCCCTCGTCACACCTTATCGGACCAACCATAAAACTTGAAAATTTTAACATTATAGCCCAACAGGTACAAACTTTGGTTATTGATAATTTGTTTACTGCCACAGATCACGTTTCAATTTTTAAAACTTCAAGTTGCTGCGAATGTAACGTTATATCTTATCTTATTTTAGTCAGTATCTACTATCTATACAGATATTGACCTTTTCACACGTCTCTTGCTGCGTTACTGTTACACATATTCTCTGTGTTATTATATTAAAACTTTCAAATGGTTGAATTGCAAATAGCAATTGTACGTTTTATGTCATTTTTGAAGTTAAGGCTTACTTTCTTTCTTCTTTTTTTTCTTTATACTTTTGGCTACAGTGAAAATGTTTTCCTTATTTTTAGGCCGTAAATCTTGATGCTGCTACAGTATTTAATCCACCAGAACAAATTCAGATTAAGGAACCCTTAAATTGTGATGCTGCTACAGTGTCTAATCCGCCAGAACAAATTCAGATTAAGAAACCCTTAAATCGTGATGCTGCTACATTGTCTAATCCACCAGAACAAATTCAGATTCAGGAACCCTTATATGCTGTTGCTGTAAATAAACCTATATCTGTAGTTAATGTTAAGAGTGAAAATACTTCTGTTCCCGTAGTAGCTTCCCCTTCAGATTTGGAGAGAGTTACAAACAACCAAGTTGAGATTCACAAAAATCAGGAAGCAATTTTGAATGATCTGACATTACTAAAAGATAATTATAAAAATGTATTGGAAAACCAGCAACGCATATTGACGGCTATTGCTCATATTTCGTTGAAATTTGATACTTTTATAACTGGAAAATATGAACCACAAGTTACTAAATTAAATGATACTATGAAGAAAACATCTGATGATAACCGATTTTGTTTAAAACCTATACGAAATATCGAAGAACTATCCAATTTAGAGGCAATATTAAACGACGGCAAGATGAAAGAGGACTATAAAATTAAATATAGTATTGTGTGCCAACCAGGTAAAGCTGAAAACTGCGCATATCAACTAGTTGATGTGTTTTTTACCAGAGAATTTCTAACTAAATGCTCTTGGTCTGGTAGCGCAAGAGGTGAAGGCACAAAAGTATGTTTAAAACAGTATAAAAATGTTTTACAAATGTTTTTTGAACTGATTTACGAATGTGACCATACATACACTATTGCTGGCAATGAGAAATTTTTTAAATCGATTCTAAAAAACGCTACAAAACGTAAAAACTCTAAATTACAAAGATCATCGACTTGCAGAAATAGTCACAAAAGACAGAAACTGAGTGAAAATCCTGTAAATAATAACGAATCGTCAGAAGAAGGAACTTCCAACGAGGCCCAAAATCTTGTAAATAAAGCCAATGAAGAAAACCGAGAGAATAAAAAAGAAAAAACTTCCCAAGAAGAAAATGCGCAAATTTCGGAGAGTGTTGCAATTGAAGATAATGTATCTCAGGACAACCATGTCCCAGAACTTCCAGAACAACAGAGCGTTTCCGGACAAGAAAATTACATAAAAGACACAGTTTAATAATCACCAAGGGTTTGTATTTTGTTAATATTAAGTTTAAAGTAAATACAAAGGTTTAAATATAGAGAGTTATCGTCTGTATAACTTTATTTTGTTAATGATTCTTTCAAAGATTTTTTTTAAATTTTGATTACACTTGTATTGGTTATTGAGATTTGTAAATGGCATCATTCTTTTTAAGAGACTTTTATTACTTTTGATATTTTTAGTTGTTTGAGACTCAATAACTCGACACGACGCACACACACACACAAAATTCATTTATTCTAAGTTAGTAAGCTGGTCAAAATAAATATGTAGGAAGGAAGGACATGAAGTCAAGTTATAGTATTAAGAGTACTAGCACATCATTTGGCAAAACCATAACTGATAAGCATTGTTTTGGCATTCTAGCAACTGGCACCATCGATTCGGATCTCTTGTGACTGTTTATTTATTTTCGTAACTACATAGTTTTAGGTAACTTAGAAGGTCTTAAGTATAGAAAGTAAAATTAATTGTAGAACAATTTAATGAATCTTCATTCAAACTTACTCACTGATTTATTGAGGGTGGTAATGCTACTTTAGACTTATCCTAGTTCGACAAGCTTGTTGGTGTAGTTGGTAGTGCGTCTGTGTGTGTGAAATGTCCCGAATATTTATGTTTATTATTAATAAACGTGTTGATTATGTCAACTATGTAAGTAAAGGCCAATTTTCCAAAGAAATGTTGATTTTGATTCAAATATTTGGAATCTTTCGATTCACCATGACAGACACATGAAAAGACACAATATTGTGCAAATATTGATTAAACTGTTGTTATTTTAGAATTTTCCTAGTTTGATTATTTTAATAATGTCAATTAAGGGCCAATTTTCCAATAAAAAAAGTTGATTTTATCTCAAATATTTTCTTTATTTGTATCCAAATGAGAAGGCAATGTCCATTACGCGCCTGCTTCTATTGTGAAGCCTTAATGTGGCTATTAGTAAAACAGTTGATCAAATTCCCACTTAATTCTGCGCAAAAGTACCTACAAATCATTTCTGCAATGAAACTTTCAGTGGCAGAACAGTAATAAATATATATTTTATACAGTTCCGTTAAAAAGTCTGCAATTATAAAGTCTTTGTGCAGTTCTGAAGCGTACAGCAGTAGCAATAGCTTTAAGTCTCTTTTAAAGCTATAGACGGCAAATGCGTTGTTACATGAACTATAAAGCCTGGAGTGGCATTTGGTTCACGTTCTGCTACCCCTAGTGATATTTACAGCTATGAGCAGTTACGGAAGCAATTATAGTAGAACTTAAAACCTCTTTCTGAACAGTGAACCCCTAAAGCGCTACTGTACAACTAAAAGTTGCAAAATAGGCTGCTATTTCCACTAGTGTGCTAGTTGATATATTATATACAGGATGTCCCAGAAGTCGACGTCGTCCTTTCGAAGGCTTATAGACCAGCTCATGACTCACCAGAATATAACCTTAGTAAAAAATCTTTAGTTTTCGAGATATTGGCATTTTTAATAATTTCTTAAAAATTACATCTCTCTCATGTCAGTTTTTCAACTGCCGCAACTACAATTTCCCGTATTATGAGATACAAATTTCTATTACGGAATCCTGACTAGTCCTGCTATTGACCACGGTTATAGACAAAGCTTATAGAGTTTGAACTTTGTAGAAAAGAAGAAAACTTTTCCCGAATCGTGATTTTAAAGACTTTTTCTCCTAACATTCACTATCCATATTGAGCAAAAAATACACCACACTAACCTGGGTTGTTACTTTTAAAAAATGCTCATTTTACATAGTTCAAAATAGTAAAATACTTCCTATTTTTTTTTTCTTTTTGCTATTTTAAGTGCACAGAGAGCACATCTTGAATGTTTTTATTTAGTTAGGATTTCGAACAAAAACATTCATTACATTGAAATCACCTAGATGTTTACTTTAGAAAATTAGTATTTGGGTTAAATATTTTTAAGAACAACCACACGCGTTTTATAGAAAACGATGACCTACTAACATTTCCTTAACGATACATAAATCGATGGCTATTATTCCGCATATAAATTATGACTTCGTACGCCCGATTAATCAAATGTAAACTGAAAACACGAAACAAATGCAACTTTATTTACGTGGGAAATGAAATAATAGTTAAACAAAGTTGTATAAATTATACGAATTTATTAAAATATAAGATCCAATGCGGTATGTAAGTAATAGATAACGCTATTATCCTAGAGGATATGTAGGTGCAATAGATAATTTCCCACAAATAATTTACATTTCACGAGTGTACCTATACCAAAAAGCTTGAAACTTATGATTTATTCCAATTATTATCTCTTAAAATATTGTAAAACATGTTATTGTTTAGCTAGCTTTCTTAGCTATCTGTTTAATAAATAAATGAATATTTATTTTACGTTTGTTTTGACTAAAACATGCGTTTCAAATTTCTATCTATAAAGATAAAAGAAAATTGTAGTCTTTTTTAGAAATATTTGTAACTTTTACATTCATATTCCTTATTTTTCATATTGTGTCTCACGAGATAAAGCTAAATAAATAAGGTACATCTTATTGCTGGCGGACATTTTTCTTACCTCGTATAAATCTGCAATACTAAGAGGCTTTCATTTATCTTACAATACGTTGTACCCTATTTGTTGGGACCCTCATTATATTACCTTTATACCTTATGACGAGTGTAAATAATAAGGTGCATTATTATCAGCATTCCTTATGCTTTCTACCGCTTAGCATCTCTACCTACAAATATAAACAGAAAATACCTATTTTGTTCTATTTATCGTCATGTTTCCATAGAATTTAGATCAGATACGTAGGTAGTCCTAATTGTAACCGTAATAATAAATAATCAACTGTTTCTTGTTTAAAATAAATTACAGTATTGGGGATATTTGAGACAAACTCACTAAATATTTGTATTGTAGTACCTGATCAGCAATAAAGTGTTATTAACAGTGACAACGAATATCGACCTAATAGATTTAAGAGAAAAGTGAACGACCTAAGACTCTAAAATTAAAAAAATAACGGCCTAAGCCTACAGTAATAAATTAAAAAAAGAACTGTCAAGAGATGTCAGCATGAGCGGGCTAGGGCCTCCTGGTGTGTGGGCGGCGCACAAGCGACTCGAGTCCTGGGCAAAGGCTGCCAGGGAGAGGACCTCCAGTGCAAGCAGCGGCCAAAGTCACAACTCCACCGACAGTTTCGGCGACGATAAATACCATGGCAGTCCCAGCGTAAGTAACATTGGCTTTGTTTGGCGGAAAAAAAGCGCTCGGATGCGCTCGTAAGCAAAATGGCGATCGCTAAGCGGTAAAAAGCAAAATAGCGGATTGTGTCAGCCAAGTGTCAGCGCTATTGATAACTTAGTAAACTTGTCCTCGCCGACAACTGTATTTTTTCTTTTCAGCGCTAGCAAGCGTTATCAAGCGCTTTTTCCGCCAAACACAGCCATTTATATATTATTGACATAATATGACATATTGACGTTGACTTGAAGAATTATTTAATTTAGGACTTATATAATATAATAGAGTAGGTATAGTAAAGGTATAGTAAGCATATAGTAAGTCATACTTATATTCCTCTTTTTAATATATCTATGCTTATATTATATTCTTTGTATTTAGTCGACATTGCGAGTATTCTGGTAAAAGAATATAAAACTATTTACCAGCGCAGAAAATGTTCCCTTGTGTTTCGCTCGTAGCCGTTAGGGTTCTAGCGAAAATAGTGACAGTGTTTCTCACAACTATCATAAAACCCAGACTGCTACAATGTCTTTAGAAGCCTCGTCTTTCATAGTCTTTATTTTATCAAATTCATATATTTTCTTTCCTAATATGGTCGATAGAGTAATACTGATTAAAACTCTAAATATTAACTTATAAAATAAAATAAGCGTCATTTTTTTATCTTTTACGTAACATGATTATTTCCACGTAACAGATCATTTATTTTGCTTTTAAATCGTGAGGAACTGAATTTAATCAGCTTATCCGCCATTTTAATTAAATCCATTCGTCGGTTGAAAATATCGGACACGGTTCCGTTAATTTTGAGGACTTTTGGGTTAAGCGTTACTTACATTTTTTTTTGTTTTTACTTTTTTAATGGATTCAACTAGCTGTCCTACTGCTCGTGTAAATAATAATCTTTTGTTTCTAAATTATATATTGAACTCTTCAGCTAAAACAGTATTTATAAGAATATTCTAACACAAAATTAAACACAAAATTAGTATGACAAATTTTGTATGGGTCAAATTATTATTGAGGTCAAAGATTTCAAAACTAAAGATAGGCTATGACATACATTTAACTGAACAAATCTTCATACAGTAAAAAGTTACGTCACCTTAGTTTTCACCTTACTTCAAATATCACCCATCTTGTTTGCACCGTTCTCCAAATGTCAAAATGGCCCCAACATTTTCAAAAGTGGGGCCATTTAACTGGAGACATTTTTAGCTCGTCTATAACGTGTATGATTTGGGAGCTAAAATTTGAACTTCCGTTAATAATAATAATAATAATTTATTTCATCAAAATTTTTACAGTACATGACAATACAGGGGTTGACCTTTCCTATTAAGTGCAAGAGCACCTGTGCCAGAAAAGGCCACTCTTCCTCAACACACTCTTACATTAGGCAAAGATGAAATATCTTACACAACTTATATAAAGCTTACAACTAAGAAAAAATTATTAATCAGTAGATGGAAGATATGCAGTAGGATATGAGTGTGTGTGTGTGTGTGTGTGTGGTGTATAGAGTAATACTGATTTTAACTCCATAGAAAATATTAACTTATAAAATAAAATAAGCGTCATTTTTACCCGACTGCACGACGCAAAGGAGTGGTAATGTGTTTATCAGCCTATGTATGTATGTATGTATGTATGTATGTATGTATGTTCCCTTGAAGCACTATACAGACCAAACGCCTGGGCCGATTTTTATGATTCACACGTCAATCGATTCCTCTTAGTCCGGAGAGTGTCACTAAAGACATGACGTTACTAAAAATTCAATATGGCGACTACTGGACGCCATATTGTGAAAATGAAAAAAATGAAAGTCAACAAACTATATCAAGTGGGGTATCGTTGAATAGGTATTTAAAAATCATTGTTAGTTTTCTCTCAACATTTTTCAATTCGACTGACCGTTTAGGATCTATATCAATTTAAAGTTGCGTAACAACCATTCTCACATTCCAGTGCAATTGTGATGTAGTACTCATCAGTACTGATAGGAAATCCAGTCTGGTAAATAGCTAGCTAGGTACTCTTAACTAAAAAGTATAAAATAAACAAATTATAATTTAAATAATTTAAAAACCCGACTGCGTAAAAAGTGAACCAAACTAAGTACATAATTAAAACTGAAAAGAAAAAAACAAGCACTTAGATATCCGGTGGTCTACAATTCTATAATATATTATTGAATTAATACTATTGGAACATAACAACTGAACAGTCGGGATCCATTATTCGACAGCCAATCTAATTTTTCAATGGATCCCGACTGTTCAGTTGTTATGTTCTAATAGTATTAATTCAATAATATATTATAGAATTGTAGACCACCGGATATCTAAGTGCTTGTTTTTTTCTTTTCAGTTTTAATTATGTACTTAGTTTGGTTCACTTTTTACGCAGTCGGGTTTTTAAATTATTTAAATTATAATTTTAATCTTTAACGTAACGTGATTATTTTCACGTAACAGATCATTTATTTTGCTTTTAAATCGTGAGGAACTGAATTTAATCAGCTTATCCGCCATTTTATTAAATCCATTCGTCGGTTGAAAATATCGGACACGGTTCCGTTAATTTTGAGGACTTTTGGGTTAAGCGTTACTTACATTTTTTTTTGTTTTTACTTTTTTAATGGATTCAACTAGCTGTCCTACTGCTCGTGTAAATAATGATCTTTTGATTCAAAATTATATATTGAACTCTTCAGCTAAAATACTGATAATACTGATTTATAAGAATATTCTAACACAAAATTAAACACAAAATTGGTATGACAAATTTTGTATGGGTCAAATTATTATTGAGGTCAAAGATTTCAAAACTAAATATAGGCTATGACGTACATTTGACTGAACAAATATTCATACAAGAAAAAGTTACGTCATTTAAGTTTTCACCATACTTCAAATATCACCCATCTTGTTTTCACCGTTCTCCAAATATCAAAATGGCCCCAAAATTTTCAAAAGTGTGGCACTTTTTGCCTCAATGTGCCTCTGATTCGTGTATGAATATGATAACGTGTATGATTCGGGAGCTAAAATTTGAACTGTCATTAAAAGAGTAATGACAGTTATTATTCAATCGTTGAGTTACAAAAAAGTCCAATTTTTTCACAAATGTTAAAAAAATAAAACTTTATAATAAATTCACAACGAAATTTTAATGAGTACCGCGCCATATTTATTTTTATAGATCATGAAAACGCTGTAAATCTTTGATTGAAAAGCAATCAAAGATTTTACTGCACTTTGATAACCCCGGAGCAGACGCCGACTGCATAAATAAAGCTGTAACTTTTGCATTGGCAGTAAAGTTCTTTTGTGACCGGACGGACGGACGCCTTCGGACCAATTGTACTAACTAGTCGCATTGATAGAAAAAGTGCTAGTAACATGGATTTAAACAGAGTATAAAGTACATTTTAATCCAAAAGTCTAAAAAATAGTAGCAAATTGAAGCGGACTAAGCAGTAAGCAAAAATTAATTATTATTTTTAAATAAAAAATTAAACCGACTTCCAAAGTAAATAAAAAAAAAGTGTGAAATAAAACTTATTTTCTAAATAAGTTCCCATTTAAATTCGACTGAAATTTTAACGATTTCTCTATGAGTTTTCTTAATTTTGAAATCGATTACCTTGGAGCAAAATCTTACTTTTTGGTAGCATATGCTTAGACTGCTTCAGAAAAAGTTAAGATCACCATATGTATCCATATAAATTTCGAGGAGTTCCCTCGATTCCTCATGGATTCCATCATCATGTCACCATTTTTTTTAAAACGGGACCAACTTGGGATAATACCCTTTACATCAAAAAAATAATTTTGAAAATCGGTCCACAGACGGCGGAATTGTGGTCTAACATACAAAAAAAAATAAAAAAAATATATATATACAGCCGAACGTATAATCGCCTCCTTTTTTTGGAAGTCGGTTAAAAATTGTTGACATAATTGACGGTCATAAGTACTGGCGCTGGATTTACAGGCTGGACCAAATTAATGTGTGATTGTTTATTGCACTGTAAATAGGTATCATTTACGTAAATTGGTTGCATTATCACCCGCTATTTAAATTGTACCTGAACGGAATATACCTACCATACTGACAAAAATATCCCTAACCTTTATTTACGGCTAAAATAGTAAATAACAAGAAGGTTCAATTTTCATTACAATTTTAGGTTCATTTCAATACCTACATTTTCCGAATTTATGCACTTGCCCTCGCTTCAATCAGTGCTTATATTAAAATTATTCGTATTCGTTATTATTCGACATTAGTATTGAAAGAATTTTTACCAATCAACATTGTAAAAATATGGATTTACAAATCTATCTAAAGCTGAAAACCTAAATCGCGGCTGGGTTAAGCCTAACAAACAATTTATATTATTGTTTTTATATAGAGAGTAAATAAAAAGTTCTGAGCCTCGCGGGCTGCAGGCTGAACCACTTGCAAACAATTAATTAAAAAGTGGTTTGCGGATGCCACGAATAAAGAAAATTAAAAGTACCGAAAAGAAAACAAACAAAATAGTGGGAACGACAACGACAAATAAGGGATACTTAATGTAATTGACTTTTTTTATTTTTATTTAAGGGATCGAACGTTTTTTTTAAATTGCATAAATGAATAGTACTCTTAAATATGAGTAACTTCTAGTATATCAAAAGTCAATATTTTCAAAGGTACAACAATTTGTATACAAAAAGTCTCGTAAAAACGCTCCATACTAAAGTCGACCTACAAATGACGTCACTCTTGAGTTAAATGTATGAAGTAGGTATGAAGTATACGGCCGCAGGAACATATTTGTAAGTATCTCCGATATTTGTGCTTTTAAGATGATACTTACCAAAATGAATGTTTTTGTATATGATGTAAGTAAACTAATTATGTAGGTTTTGTATACCAAAACCAATTTCGCAAAAAAAAAAAAAGGTACTTTTTTTAAAATACATTTAGTATTTAATTAGTAAACTACACAGAAAATAATATATTTTTTTAACATTTACCAAGTAGTAATGCCTCAATATTTCTGAATATATTAAGGCCCACTTGCGCAAATCTTAAAATATCATGCTTTCTCTTTCACAAATACGAAGAACGAGAGAGATAACATGATTTTTAACCCAGGGTTAACTTTAACCCGGATTGGCGCAAGTGGGCCTAATGAAACTAAATATTTCAGATGTAGTCCGATCCCCTATTGCGCCTCTGAAATTATAGTTCGAACAAAGAACTATTATTGAGCGTCCGAGCGTCCTCAGTTTGATGTTCCCTATAAAATAAATTCGCTGTAGATTATTTATCGGCTTCATATTCAAATAGATATTACGTAAGTCCCCAAAATCCTCGCGACGCTCGAATTTACAAAAGGTCTTTGTTTTGTTACGATTATAAATTATTTATTAATTTATGTAAATTGTAAGGAAAGTTTTGAGCTATTCTAAAATACAGTTGCTATTCCGTAGCGTTCGAGGAGCGAACTGAATTATAAATTGCCACAACACTGCAATATGAAAAATGAGCCAGCCATTGGAGACGACACTGCTAGGGCTGTCAGAAAAGGATTTTATTTATAAGCAATTTAATAATGACTATAATATGTTGCCCGCGACTTCGTGGCGCAAAGTTTAATTTCGCAAAAACCGTACATTTTTCCGCGATTAAAAGTAGCCTATGTCCTTCCCCGTGGCCTACTCTAAATCTGTGCCAAATTTTATCAAAATCAGTCCAGTAGTTTTGGAGCCTATTCGATGGAAACAAACAAACTTTTCCTCTTCATTATATTAGTATATTATACAAGACCGAGCTGCGATTTTGAAGGCCCGCTTGAGCAGATATGGGTTAAAGTTAACCCTAGGTTCAGGTATTACGTTATCTCTTTCGTTCTTCATATTTATAAAATATATAGATGGCATGATATTTTAACTCAGGGTTAACTTAAACCCAGGTCTGCGCAAATGGGCCTCAGGGTTTTGCCCAGTTTAAGCGGCAGCCCATTAAGTTAGTATTTTATTTTCCTGTTTTTTCAGTACATTATGAATTTCTATCCATTAATCATACTATCTATTAGCATCGTAGTACAGATTTTATTTTCAAATTAAACGGGCTCTATTAAATAGGTACTACTTAATAATATAGGTACTACTACCTACTCTGCTTTACACTTTTCATATTAATTTTCAACCACATTTTCTTTGGTATTATTATGCGCCCATTTTTAAAATCCTTTTTCGACTCTATAGTTGCCAACCCTAGAGGCTTCTCCTTGGTACATATTACTTATTTTATATTTATAAATGTTCAAAATGGATATACTTTTTAAAATTTAAATTCCTTAGAGACAACTAGCTAATACAATTCAATAATTGATGACCTGGTCTTCTGATAAATAATGAGCTATTTTCTAGTAACTTTAATGATAAAGATATTATAATGCTAAAACGTCTCGATATGGGTATCATGATTATAAAAAATAACAACAAACATAAAATAGTACTCATTGACTTTGGAGCACTAAAATTTGACATTAAAATGCACATAAATCATCATCGTCGACATAAATTATTATTGTAGAATGTAGAGGATTGTATCAATTTTATAGAACATATTTTTATAGTCAAATATTTAAAGAGAAATTGCCAAAATATCGCTAGACATCAGTGGCGTGGGGTACCTATAATTATCTCTATTCCTATTGACTTCACTTACCACTTACCTTTTGAAGACCCTTCATCCAAATCCCTACCAATACAGGCTAGGCCATTTACAGGCTAGGCCATTTACAGGCTAGGCCATTTACAGGCTAGGGCTTCTTCCCTATGAAGGAGAATCAGCCTTTGCCATTGCTAGACATCGCTATTTACAGGGTTTTTTTATGACATGAACCAGGAAACGAGCAGACGGATCGCCTGGTGGTAAGCGATAACCGCCGTCCATGGACACTCGCAACACTAGAGGATTTTTTTTTTTTATGAAATAAGGGGGCAAACGAGCAAACGGGTCACCTGATGGAAAGCAACTTCCGTCGCCCATGGACACTCGCAGCATCAGAAGAGCTGCAAGTGCGTTGCCGGCCTTTTAAGAGGGAATAGGGTAATAGGGGAGGGTAGGGAAGGGAATAGGGTAGGGGATTGGGCCTCCGGTAAACTCACTCACTCGGCGAAACACAGCGCAAACGCTGTTTCACGCCGGTTTTCTGCGAGCCCGTGGTATTTCTCCGGTCGAGCCGGCCCATTCGTGCCGAAGCATGGCTCTACCACGTATTATACTTGTAACTCCTCTGGTGTTGCGCCTTGCGTTCCCGGTCCTTAAAATTCCCAATCACCCCTCGGGCCGCCGGTAACCTCACTCACTCGGCGAAACACAGCGCAAGCGTTAGTTCACGCCAGTTTTCTGTGAGCTCGTGGTATTTATCCAGTCGAGCCGACCCATTTGTGCCGTAGCGTGGCTGTCCCACAGTTCCGTTAACTATAAGGGCTTAAAACTATAGGGGCTACGTAATACTTAAGGAACCCTTATAGTTTCGCTCTGTCCGTCCATATGTCTGTCTGTCTGTCTGTCCGTCCGCTCTACTAGCTTCTGTAATAATGAATATAAATTTGCTATAGTTATAAAATGTGTATAGATCTCGGTTTTTACATCATATAATAATAATAATGATAATTTAATATTTTAGCGGTGGTTCCTATACATGTGAAGTGCGGAAGAAACCCAAGTTTAGAATCGGCAGACCCGACGGATTTGTATGAAACATTTGTATCCCTAGCGACATACAATAGTCTTATATGCTTGTACTTTATGACCTCCCTGTTCAACGGTGAAACGTTTGCTCTATTATAGTAAATATTGAGTGTCGTAAATATATGGTTTTGTTTATAAATTAAAAATATCTTAAGGCCAAGAATACTCTTAGATTTAATTATCTTTTAAAATTACTATCACGATCAAACACACCCACCCCGTGCGCCCACCAGATGTAGATTGTCAAAGACATTTTAAGAAGATCAGATTTTATAGTGATGGCGATTTTAATTTCCTAGAAAATAATTTTCTCGCTACTTTTATAGAAAAAAAATATTCCTTCACAATTTTCTTCGCAAATAGCGTTCGGCGGTTACTAATTATAATTAAAATGGCCGTGTGCATGACAGGTCGGATGAAAGAGATGAGATATTTTCAGTTTTTTCGGTATTTTCCAGTTGAAAAGCGGTTTTCGGTGTAGTTATTTTTAGCCGTTGTTTCAAAACCACTGACACGACCTTTGACGAGAATCAATTGAATTTGAAGCGAACATTACTCGTAGAGACTGCGCGTATTTTTATTTCAGACTAGCTGACCCTGACAGACGTTGTTCTGCCTTAAATATGAACTGGAATTAATAAATAACTACACCTACTCCTACACATACTCCTACATATGCTTCTACACATACTTCTACACATACTCCTACACCTACTCCTATACCTACGCCTACACTTTCTGCGACACCTACTCCTGCACCTACTCTGATCTTATCCAATATTAAAAAGAAAGGTCCAAAAACCTATACCTGTATTTATACGATACTAACGTCACTTAATTGTTTTGCCTTTCCGGAACCTCTCCACTAACACATGGTATGGTATTAAAGTTCAAATTGACTTATAAACATTATTACGAATCGTTTGTATGGGAGTATAGAAAAGTATTGTTCTTAGACTTTTTCAGGCATTTTTTTTTCTCTCCGTAATCACCCTAGACATCCTCGTACTTCAAGGAATATTCTCAATAAAGAATTAGTGAAATCGGTTCAGCTGTTCCCGAGATTTGCGCTTAGCAACACATTCAGCGATTCATTTTTATATTATAGATAGGTTATTTTAGAACCTTTGCTAGGTTTTACTGAACCTGATTAGACTACGTTTTTTTACATTTTCCATATAAACTAGGTATATTATTATATGAAAAATAAAAATATTTTAGATTACTTTCGTCATTTACTTAAGTAGAATCTAAAATATTATTTATTTTAGATTCTACATAAACGTACGAATAATATAGCTCTCCCACACCGATTTCGGTAACGGTGGCCGGTTTCATTGAAATCAGACCAGCTACGCAGGAGTTTTTATAGTAGCCCAATTATGTGAGCCATACACAAGAGCACTCTTCTTTATTCTCATAAACAAGTGAGATGGATGACCGACACAACTATCGAGAGATGCACGGGACCGACTTTTTACCCGACTGCGCGACGCAAAGGAGTGGTAATGTATTTATCAGCCTATGTATGTATGTATGTATGTATGTATGTATGTATGTTCCTTTGAAGCACTATACAGACCAAACGCCTGGGCCGATTTTTATGATTCACACGTCAATCGATTCCTCTTAGTCCGGCGAGTGTCACTAAAGACATGACGTTAGTGAAAATTCAATATGGCGACTACTGGACGCCATATTGTGAAAATGAAAAAAATGAAAGTCAACAAACTATATCAAGTGGGGTATCGTTGAATAGGTATTTAAAAATCATTGTTAGTTTTCTCTCAACATTTTTCGATTCGACTGACCGTTTAGGATCTATATCGATTTAAAGTTGCGTAACAACCATTCTCACATTCCAGTGATGTAGTACTGATGCTGATAGGAAATCCAGTCTGGTAAATAGCTAGCTAGGTACTCATAACTAAAAAGTATAAAATAAAAAATTATTATATTAATTCTATAATATATTATTGAATTAATACTATTGGAACATAACAACTAAACAGTCAGGATCCATTGAAAAATTAGATTGGCTGTCGAATAATGGATCCCGACTGTTCAGTTGTTATGTTCCAATAGTATTAATTCAATAATATATTATAGAATTCTAGACCACCGGATATCTAAGTGCTTGTTTTTTTCTTTTCAGTTTTAATTATGTACCTACTTAGTTTGGTTCACTTTTTACGCAGTCGGGTTTTTAAATTTTTTAAATTATAATTACATGCCCAACCGACGCACGGCTCATCTCTCTTGTCAGACAATCAGATGATCAGCCTGAATTGTCCTAAACAGACTTGAAAACAACATTTTTGCTATCAAATCTGGCGTCGAACCCAGGGCCTCCGGAGTTGAGATCCAAGCCCTAAACCACTGGACCACGAAGTCGCCGAGTACATAGGCATGTAAAATATAGGTACTTCAAACTTAAATGATTTGTATGCATTACGATTTACGAGATTGATTGAAAACATAAGCTACTTAGAAATACTGAAATAGGCCTTCCAGTGGCGTGGGGTTCCTATAACTCTATTCCTACCGGCTTAACTTACAACTTACCTTATGTAGACCCTCATGCAAATCCCTACCGTAATACAGGTTAGGGCTTCCCTATGAAAAAGCCTTTGCTACTGGTGCCTTCATGTACTAAAGACATACATTAGACTAAGTTTATTTACAGCAGTAAAACTAAATCTGCGGACAGAACTATGTCAGTATAACTTTTAATAATATTATTACATAGCTCGTTGTAATAAGATTCTCCCTCAATGTCATGATCATCGATTACGATGATTACGTGTTCTAGAATTTTCGATCTACATGACACATAGTTAACCCATACTAACCCTACCACGTTTGTTACAGGAGATGCTCATACCGAAGGAGCAATGTCGCGTGCAGCCGCTGAGCGAGAGCAGGACGGCAACATCTCTCCCTCACGCGAGACTCGCGCGCACTCCGTCTATCTCCTCCCAGAGCAGTCTAGATAGTGCCACCTCCAGAGCTACGGTGAGTGAAAATAAGGTAGAGAATTTTTAGTAGATGTACTTAAGCCTGACCAGCATACAGTGTAGCATATGTGGGAATCGTGAAAAGCCCTGTTGAAATCACCAATGTGGGACTAGTGGGGTAGTACCTAACCCCAAAGGGAGATCTCCGACCGATCGAGACGGTATGCTCGGTCGGGCCGAAGCCCACTTGTAGGTATGTATTTCAGATGTTGTATATATAGCACCGAACTACAGAAACTTCGATAGCGAGATTTAGGATGGCGCTATTGGTCTGCCACACATGATTGCCGTAGACGTGCGTTTTGTCTACACAAGAAAAGAAATACTGACAGATAATATGGAGGTAAAAATTCAACGCCATCCGTTCAGTTGTTGATATTTCACTCTACAATTTTGGACCTCCATATAATATAATTTCAAAAAATATATAATATTTCATATATGTGTTCATTTCTTCGGATTATTATATTTAATGAAAGTCGTGATAGTTTTTTTTTTTTTTTTTTCATATAAAATTTCAAGCCTTAGTGCCGTTGCACACGTATCGGTTGCCGGGTAGCCGGCGCCGGGTAGTCGGTTGCAAAGTGTATGGCTATATACAATATCTTTCACACGTACCGGTATAATTATTCGGCCGGTCCGGCGCCGGGTGCTCGCGGGGTAGCCGCCGGGTCCACCACTGTGCGTCCGATCGCCGGGTATCGGTTAGCCGGCGGCCGGTCTCACAGTGCTGTATGGAACACGTAGCACGCTTTCATACGCACCGGCCGGGCGGTCAGTCGTCGACTATGTGTATGTACGCTACTGGTAACAAAACCGTGTCGTGTGGAAGCTGAATGTCTCCCGGCCCGATACCGGACCGTCGGCACCGACTACCCGGCAACCGGGACGTGTGCAACGTGTCTATATAGTAAATAATAATAACTCCCCACACCGATTTCGGTAACGGTGGCCGGTTTCATTGAAACCAGGCCAGTTACGCAGGAGTAATTTTATAGTGCCCAAGAGTGTGCGCAGTACACAAGAGCACTCTCTCTTCCTTTACTCTCATGATTCAGTGGGACGGATAACCGACACGACTGGCGAGAGATCAGGCGCAGGTCCGACTTTTTACATGCCCATCCGACGCATGGATCATTTTGTCAGACAATCAGGTGATCAGCCTGCATTGTCCTAACCAAACTTGGAAACAACATTTTTTGTTGTTTCAATGCGGGAATCGAACCCACGACCTCCGAGTAGAGAGTCAATGCTCGAACCACTAGACCACGGAGGCTGTTATGTGCGTCTATATGTCAGTCAGTCATATAGAATTATAGTTACGTACTTACTACCTGCTACGTACAGTGTACACAAAAGGCTATTATGCATATATCGGCGATATTGGGTTAATATAAACTAGGCCGGCCGCTGCTAATACGTATCTAAAAGCTTTATTGCGGCTCATCCAGCCATTAGGCCCATCCACCGTGACTGATGCTCTAATATACGGTAAATTTGATACACTCCAATAAACGGTAAATAGCAATACATTTGATTGATATAAGTAAACTATGGTATCTATATAAAAGCAACAGCATAAGTAGTAAGGTGTAGTGGGTTTTAATTTTTCAAGAAGGAAAATATGCGACTATGTCTAAGGTTTTTTCAGAAAATGATTTCAGACTGAGGCCTAAGTAAAAGGTCATGAATTTAAATATGTAGATTGTAGGAGCATTGGTTCGTCTTGAAGAAGTTAATCTGTAATGTCAAGGGATCTAAAATTAGCAGTACTCAAGAGTTTCAGCCTTTAAAGTTATGCGAAAGGTTACTTTAATATGGAGATTGCATGTTCTTATTTTAACAGAATGCACGTCTACAGATTGCTACAGAACATACTTGACTATGTATAAGGCTATTTCTACTTGAAACGAGCAAATCTTGCATTACTAGAAATAATCGGAATCTAGGAAACGCCTGCAAGTGTTTCCATAAAATTTAGTACTTACCTATATGCAGATAGTGTTGAGGTAGAAAAATCGATCTAGATAGGTCTAATCCCTGAGAAACTACATATTTTTAAGTTATACAATAACCCCCTTACTAATAAACGCTGTATAAGCTTTGAATAGTTATACAGTGTTTTGTTCCCGTCACACAAGTGACATTTTTAATTCGATTGAATATAAACACTATCTATTCAAAGCTCATACAACGTTTATTAGTAAGGGGGTAGGTATATTATGTTGGCAAATTGGTATCCAAAATCAAATAGGACACTTACCTTAATTATTAAGGTAAGCTTGTTTTAAATATTTAATTGATTTTATTGTTAATGTGGGGTTTACGTGGGTCTTTTTTCGCCGTGCGGCTAGTCGCTTGACTGCTCGCCTTGTCGTTTTTGTTGGCAAAATTGCCTAGCGATCTAGCCGATTGGCCATTTAGATGGGAGATTTTTGCTGTGGGCTGGAAATCGTGCGGCTTAGGCACTCGCGTAAATCCCGCATAGGGTAAAAGCCGGATAGTTGCACCACTTTCCAAAAATCCCTGTAGTTAGTAAAATTATACTAGGGCGACTATCCTTTTTGATACGGATACTTGCCTTTACTATTTACAAACTAAATAAAAGCTAATAAAAATATTAAGTAGAATTGACTTGTCAGTATAATGATAACGTACGGACGTTATCATTATACTGACAAGGCAAAAAGATTTTTGCTCACATAGACAAAACGGGTAATAATTATTTTTAAGAAATTAATGTCTTCAGGGAAGAAACTTCCAATTATAATCAAAGTCTATCGCAAAAACATTCCTAACGAGGCAAGTATCCTACCAAGGCAACTATCCGGCTTTTACCCTACAATTTTTTTTTATTTGTTAAATATTATTTGCGGGATACAAATACAAAATATTCCTGTCAATATTTTGAACATTATTAAAGTCATGTACGAACTTTTGTTGTAAATCATAGGCCAAGATCCGCGAACAGTGAATTTACGTATGGGTGTTGGGTAGGGTTGCCATCCGTCCGGGTTTCCCCGGATTTGTCCTAGTTTAAAGGGCGTCCGGGGAGCGTCCGGGCCGGATTTTATTTGCTGTCCAGGTTTTTGTAGGCAGAATTAGGAAGGCTTCATTTTGTTTTGATTTGCACCTATAATATCTTCCTTTCTTTTTGATATCGCCATAGTCGGGTAAAAACTGTCCATGTCCGGGTTTTGTACTCCAAAATCCGGGGTTTTCACGCGTCTTGTCCGGGTTGTCATATGTAAGAGATGGCAACCCTAGTGTTGGGTAGCTTTGAAAAGAAAAGATTAATGTATTTTTATTACTAAAGTTTTACAAAGGACGTTTTTATTTCATTAACGGGTTTTCTTTATTTTTATTCTAATAAAGAAAGTTTCTTGTGCCCCGTGCAATTTTCTTACTCCAGTTCTTCGCGCCGCGCGACGGGTTAGTTTCCGAACCGGTGGTAGGCATCACATAGGGTCTAGGGACAATTTCGTGAGTGTTATTTAATAACTTATATGAAAATAAAACTTTCTGAATTGAATTTTAATTTAAATTGAATTTCGTGTCAGAATTTGAATGACGTATTTATACCATAGAATTGATCTAATTACACAATACACTATGAAATGCCAAAAATCACCACCCTTCTCTATCTATAACTTTCGTACTATTTTTGTATGTACAATTATGCACTACATCATTTTCTAGATGCTCAATTTAACAATATTATGACAACGGTTGAAAAACGAAAAAGAATATTCAAGCTATATATAATTAGCTGTCCCGACACACGTTTTTCTGTCTTAAATATGAACTGGAATGAATAAATGACTACCTTCAACTTTTTATTATTTTTAGTAGAAGAAACATTTTTAATCAAAATTATTGAAAGTGTCCGTAGGTAAAGCATATAATACATTTTAATTAAGATTTTTAAGAGATCATCGATTATTAATAAAACAAAAAGTAGCTACTTCCTTGTATATTACAGAATAGAAAAGAATAGAATAGAATAATATTTATAGCATGAAATGTGGTTTATAAAGGTGTTACAATATGATGCTTTATATGGATCCAACATTCTACATTGTCAGTACATTTAAGAAGTATGTTTAATCCTAACTTATAACACGTCTTGGTTTCTTAATGTTTTTGTATTGGTTTTTATATTTGCGCGAAATAAAATAAAGCGATAAAATCCGTAGAAGTTTTATTGCAATGTGTTGTGTGTTTTGCCGACTGGTACCTGTATTTTAAATGGCGGAGCTCGGTGAGAGATTTACAAATCAATTAAAACCCGTAAATACCCGTTCACAGCCCAATTAATATAACAATAAACACGGTTCCATATCCATCCAATTTATCAATAGATACCAATTTGATGCCAATAATTATTATGCTTATAAAAACAACAATTTTAAGTAATCCTCTTCACTTTCAATTAGTAATCGAGATGATGATGATGATAAATTATAGCTATGAACACTTTCGATCACGTCAAATTTCGTATAAAAAAAAGAGAAGAATTAGTTTATCCATTTGGTAGCTACGATGCCACGGACAGAAATAAGAAGACACACAGACAGACACGTCAAACTTATAACATCCCTCTGTTTACGTCGGGGGCTAAAAATGAAGGTGCCTAAATCAAACAATATAACATTTCTTACAGTATGCTTAAATAACCATATCTACGTAAATAGATAGCTACATCATATCTGGGCAGGGCCGGATCTACCTAAGGGCTACTTGGGCTGCAGCCCAGGGCCCCGAGGTTACAAGGGGCCCCCAGACCCCGCTTAAAACAATAGGCGATAATTTGAATTTAAAAAATGGTTGTCTGTAAAGTCGGTTTACGGGCGATATTTTTACGTGATATTGTCATAAGAAGACATTGAAAAAAAAATTGCATACTTCTATGAATTGAGTTAAGGCGGAAAATACGTGTGAAAGGATGTTTTCATGCTGATTTTCATTAATTTTTTAAGGTATAAAAATGAATATTATTTATTGAAACTATTTGGTTATTTTATACATAATATATTCATGATTTTTTTTCATATTAAATATGATTGTGTAAAATCATAAGTATTATAAGTAATTAAATATAAATACTTAAACTAAAATAAAGTAAACCAAAATATAATTGTTTAAAGATAGATTTAAAAAGATATGTGAAATGTAGTTGACTGGTCTTGCGATATATGGCGCTGTACAGCTCAAATGGCGATATTATTGATATATTTTATTAGTTTCAATGCCCAACGATAGATGTCACTATGCCAAAGGGGCGATTTTCCTGGACAGCGCTATCGCTTGGCCGAGTTTAAATTGACGTATTAATTAATAGATTTCCATACGTTGAGTTTATTACGGGTTTAATTTTAATTACGAATTGTGTTAACGAGTGTTTAAATTCTGTAAACGAGTGTTTACAGAATTTTATCTCTAGTTCTTGGGAATAAATGAAAGTCTCAGGTCGCCAGGTCAGGACTGTATGACGGATGACTCATTATCTCGACACCTGCAATAGTCAAATATTCAACAGTCCGTTTTGCGGAGTGCGCTGAAGCATTGTCGTGGAGAAGGAGGATCCTGCTTCGAGGGCGCTGCTGTCGAATTTTTTCCAAGGCAACAGGCAAACAGCGATTGACATATCAGTCTGCAGTAACTGTCCTTCCATCTTCTAGCACAACTGTCGCGAATCAACATTCCGACCAAAGAATGAGGCAATCATCATTTTTCCTTGACTTCTTCTTTTCTTTACCTTAGTTGGCCGATCCTCGAAAGGAAACACCCACTGAGCTGATTGTCTTTTGGTTTCGGGTTCGTAGTAACATATCCAGCTTTCATCACCTGTGACGATGTCAAATACAGCATTTGAGTCACCGCCGTTGAACTTATGTAACATTTGGCGACACCAGTCCATGCAAAGGTGTTTCTGGTCGTCGGTTAAAGTATGGGGAATACATCTTATACAAAGCTTCCTGGCGCCTAAATGTTCGTGTAATATTTTTTGAACTTGACTCAAACCAATGCCTAGGCTTGCCCGTATCTGCTGATAGGTCACTCTATAATGCGTCGCACAGCACTGATGTTATCTTCAGTAGTTGCTGTTAAAAGACGTTCCTCACGCGGATCATCATTAAGATTGCTACGTCCACGCTTAAACTCGTTAAACCAATCGTAAATAGTGGCACGAGATGGGAATTCATTAAGAAATGCTAATCGCAGCCTATCATAGCTTTGTTGTTGAGTAAGCCCACAACGAAAGTCATAATAAATCATTGACCGAAAATTTTCTCGCGTTAGGTTCATTTTCACGTATAACAAGAGTTTTAGATTTGCCGCCAATTCACAAAAAGAAATGGCAAATGAATGCAATATAGTACATTAGGTTACCAAAGAGTTCTAAAATTGAAATTCAAAAAAAGTTTTTATTAGCAATGTTGGTCAGTTCTAAACATTTTCAGTGTTACCCACGTGGTTCTCTCTCACTCAAAGGTTGCCTGGAAGAGAATACTACCACAGCAATAGGTCGCCTTTTGTACAACTTTTTACTTGCGTAGATTTAAGTAATATTTATGTTTTTTTTGTGCAATAAAGAATATGTAATAATATCATTATAGAAAACGTTTTTTTACATGACTATAGATTAGATAGGCCCCTAAGTAGTTTCAGCCCAGGGCCCCACAAATTCACGATCCGCCCCTGTATCTGGGGGCACTAAGGTGTAGAGTTTGTGTAGTTAGGATTGTAGACTAAAGGCGGGTAGAATTAGAAGTTTTGGTAGAGTTAGAGCAAGCCTCTGACTCTACATCTACTCTTTTACATGAGATCTGATAGCTCTTTTGACAGTGCGAGTCATATGGTATCGTCTTGGCATCGCTTTACTTGACAATGTTTTTGGTGGGATTGTTATCTACTGAAATAAGTATACTTTTTTATGTTGACGGTGCTTGATAGGAGAAGCGAAACCTTACTTCTTATTAACATTATAAATGCAAAAGTTTGTATGTGCTGTGTATGTGCATGTTTGAAGGACGGATTACAATGAAATTTAGCACTCAGATAGTTTGTAGCCTGGATTGATACGTAGAATACTGGAAAAATGTATCTACTATTCGTTAAAGTCAGAAAAACGTTTCACGATTGTTTTGTAAAAAAAAATCTTATGTAGATGATCATATTTACTTTCCGAAGAATATGCAATTATTGTTGTATTAAAAGTACATTAAAGATGTACATAAAAGATAAATATAAACGGAAATGCAGGTTCTACCTTAACTTGATCTAACTTTACAACTTCGTCGTCGCCTCTCCGCTCGGAAGTTGATAATAGCTAGTTAGGCATTGTTTCTAGCCTAGTATTCAACTTCGAAGATGCAAAGATTAATGTTGAAGATTTTATAGATGTCTAGCTTACACTATTATCACAGATTAAAGAAGAGGAACAGATATAGACCTACATAGTAAGCTTTCGATTTTATTGCACTACCAGAGAATACATAATAGCACTACTACAAGCAGGCGGTATCCACGATTGTGTGGGAAAATTGTGAACCGTTGAAAGGGACGTCAAAACTTTCATTTGGATCGCTTTGGAGCGTTCTATGAAAGCTGTTTATATGTAAGTAAGTAGGTAGTTACAGGATCTTTGGGGACATTGATCATGATTTTTGTTTTCTCCGGATTTGACTTCAGACCTGCCTTTGCACTGTCTGATGCTAGATCATTGATCATCTTTACTTAAATCTTCGATTTTAAGTAAGATGATCAACTTAAGTCTTTGCGAATAATACAATATCATCTGCGAAATGCGTAAGAATGCGGCCATCAATGCCTAAATCTTCCATTCCAGATACCTAAAGATCATTTCCAGAACAGCCAGAAAGAGTTGTTGGTGAGAGGGGGTCCCCCTGTCTCACATCTTTTTGTATTTGCAACATGTTTCCTTTCTTCTCTAGCTGAATATATTGTGAACTGTGTCTGTAAACATTTTTATAAGGCTTCTCAGATTTTTGAATGTAATAATGAATCAAAAGCTTTCCTATAATCAATGAAGGCTATGTAGCACGTGAGCTGGTATTCAGTATATTCTATAGCTTACCTTACAGTATGGATGTGGTCTAGAACTGAGAAGATAAGTTTATAATAGTACGAACTTTAAATTACTGTAGACTAATAGAATTTTCATCACCTAGATTAGAATTTCATCAACAAAAGTCGATAAGGTGCTATGTGTATAACTTATAACAACTTTAGGGTAACCCACACAATATCGAGTTCTACCGAGAACTCGCAACAAAAACCATTAAAAATCAATTTATATTTCGATCCGTTAAGACTTTGAATCCGAAAAGGTCAAGCGGTAAATGGCGTGTCAACGTAACGACCGGGAAAGTTAATATTTCCATCACCGCTACGAAATAAAAATGAATCCTCAAAACTTGTTTAATTAAGACAAAACAATTAACGATTTATTGTAATCAGAAAATTGGTAAGCTTATCTAAAAATAATAAATTATTACAGTTTTTCTACCCTTAAACTATTGCGTAACAGTTTACCGCAATATTTACACTAAACTTTAAAAAAAAAATCCAACTTTTAACTTACTTTTTACCCGACTACGGTGAAGTCAAAAGGAAGGTAATGATTTTGGCAGTCTATGTACTATGTATGTATGTATGTTTGTTACACCGTAGCGCTCAAGTACTAATCCGATTCAATAAATTAGGTATCAATAGATGAGTAATAATGGCCCAGTTAACATGGCTAGCGTATTCGGGTTATAGTTTTTACAAAAAAATAGGTTAAACTAAATATACCTCAAGATGCTGACATTTAATTTTTTTTGCCTAAAAGGAAATCCGTCTATTCCGCATAAATCGTACATTTTTCCCTGGCAATTTTAACTTTTAACGTCAAGTAGATCTCGAGATTTTAAGGTGTTTCAAGGTGTGTTTCAATATGTCGCTTTTATAGATTGCATAGAGTCTATGCAATCTATAAAAGCGACATGTTGAAACACACCTATCTATGCCATAGAGTATAGACCATAGAATATATAATCTTCCTACCTGTCCTTGCTAAGCTACTAAGAAAAAGACTTTCACTCTGAGTTATATAGTGCGATTCAAATGAGAATAGGATCGAGTCGGCGCCATATTGTGACGTCATAGCTGTCAATTTTACCCAATTGGGTACCCAATTAGGTAGAGTGGGCAAAAAAGTTTTTTTAGTTTTAATATAATTTATTTACAAATTTGAGTGAAAATAATGTAATCTGAATCTAGCTCTTCAATTTCGCTCATCTCTGTATTACTGTCCGAGTAGTCATCGTCGTCTATGTAACACAGCGCCTCGTTTACTCATTTTCGAGCAAAATGAGTATGACAATAACAAAAACAATACAATTTTGGCAAGTTGCCTTGCACCAACAATGAAAAACAAAATGTCAATTTATGATTTTAAAAACGAATTATGAATATGTAAGTATTATTATAATTAAATGTTTAGATAATTTAACGTTATTATTTAAATTCGATGTAAGACTATTATTCCTCTTCTTTTATTTATCGATAATCGCGGTTGCAAAGGTTTTGCACCATTCTTCTAGTGTCGAGTATATAAAGAATTATTTCGACTATTATTATTGGCAAATAAGTTTTTCTGCTAACCGTACTTTTCAAGTGACATTTGACAGATAGAGGTCATTGACGTTCCTATTCTCATTTGAATCGCATTATACTTTACGATTGTCAATTTTGTATGACATTCATAAACATAATCGTACAACGCAATTTCCGATTACGTTATCATTATTAGTGATCGCTGCGGTGATTGGCCGATGGTGCGATAGCACACACTGCGCGCAGCACGCGAACAACATCGATACAAGCTATTCCAATTCCATGACTATTGTGGTTTTAATGAGGAAACCCGTGTTCCTGAGTAGAAAATACTATCTACCAATACATATAACAATTTTTTGTATAACCTCAGACTAAATAAAAAAGTGAAGAAAGAGTTGCAAACCACAAAGCCGGTCTAAACTACGCCTACATGTGTGTCCGTGACACTTAATAATTAATTACACGACAGTTACAGTGTCAGCACACACATATAACGAAATGTAAGGCTCTAGTTATATGCGTCCGCGCGACCGAGCGGCTTGGCCGCTATACCGCGAAATTGTATGCAGTTGCATGCAAAGACGCTCCGCTATTCAAATAAATCGTTTCATACATTTGCTTGTAATTTCGCGGCCAAGCGGTCGGTCGCGTGGACGCATATAACTAGAGCCTTACCATTGTAAGGCGAGCTGTAGCAGTGTGTGGTTTTTTATGCATGACGTAGTGCGTAGCTACATGCGCACAACGTAAATAAAAACCGGCCTCAGTTTTTGTTTGACAAAGTGCTGTCTTTTGGTCTGAGGGTATAATAATTATATAACCATGGACCAATAAAATATAAAAAATATAATTACCATGATATAACATAATAAATAACTGTTTTATTTGGTACCAACTGCGTAAGAAGTAAGAATCAAGGAGTGTGTAATCTTATAAAAAACTTTAACCTACCAAAATCAGTGAAATATTAGTCAAGCAACGCACTAAATGCCTTTGATTACCTGGTAGTCCTGGTAGATTACATAGTATATACTTATAGTTAGTTATATTTACATAGTATATAGGTACACATTACCCGGTATATACCTGGTACATATAACAGCATCCGTGGTCTAGTGGTTAGAGCTTGGCTCTGGACTCGGAGGTCGTGGGTTCGATTCCCGCATTGGAACAATAAATGTTAATTATTTCCCAGTTTAGATAGGATAATGCAGGCTGATCATCTGATTGTCTGACAAAGATGATCCATGCCTCAGATGGGCGTGTAAAAAGTCGGACCTGCGCCTGATCTCTCGCCAGTCGTGTCGGTTATCCGTCCCACTGGGTTATGAGAGTAAAGGAAGAGAGAGTGCTCTTGTGTACTGTGCACACACTTGGGCTCTATTAAATTATTCTTGCATAACTGGCCTGGTTTCATTGTAACCAGCCACCGTCACCGAAATCGGCATGGAGAGTTATAATTATAAATACAAGCGGTAACTTATATTTAACACAAATTTTGAAAGATTTAATTGACTATCTATTAACGCCCAACGCATCTGAGCCTCAGGTGTGTCAACCTCAGCCTAGTGCTTCTTCTAAATCAGAAAATTAGGCTGAAGTCAACCACGCTTTAGCCTATTGAGGAAACACAGGTCTATAAATGGGTCAAATTTAGCCCACAGCTAAAATAACCCGCATTATTCCAGAGTCACCGCGGTTCTTCCCCGGCGATCCGCACGTTCGCGCCGGACGGCCGGACACTGGAGGCCGGTGTGACGGGGGTTCCCCGCTCGCCGTCCCCGCTGCGCGCCGCGTCGCTCGACGTACGAGGCGCGTCGCACGTCGGCTCGCTCGCCTCGCTCGCCGACTCGCCCGCACCTTCCAGCCCCAGACATCTGCCGCCGAGATGTCTATCACCACTGCTAATGCCGCCGAGGTAAGAACTAGTAAATATATCCCGAGTAAATACAGTATCTCTTGAGAACACTGTAATAATTCGGGATAAAAAGAGTCCTGTTTTAATCCAGAGCTTATACTATACCAAATTTCATCAAAACCCGTTCGGTAGTTTTTGCGTGAAATGGTAACAAACAACTATCCATCCATTCATTCTCACAAAATTTCACATTAAAATATTTATGGGATGTGAAAGTTTGTGAGGATGGATAGATGGATGTGTGGATGGATGTTTATTACTCTTTCATGCCAAAACTTCTGAACGGATTTCGATTAAATTTGGTATGGTAGTAGTTAATTAGGCTCTGGATTAAAACGTAGGTTTGTTTTTATCCCGAAAAATTACAGTTTTCCTTTGGGATACTGTATTTACGTGGGCGCGGCCGCGGCCAACAGCTAGTATGTAATAGAGTTTTCTTCGTTGATTCATTTATTACAACCATTACAACAGTCTGCATGAAATTTGCGTTTTACATAAAAGTGCGCTAAAATAATTATAGTTTTTCACTCGCTGAATACAATAAAACCAAAAATTAGCTCGTGTTTTTCAGCATATAATATTACTTTATGGGGGTTTACGAGTATAGGGGTGACATACAAACTATTTTTAAACAGCTACATTATCCCAAAGGTGTGTGTTACCAATTACCATATTATTCTGTGATATTAGTATACCTACATTTATTCATTCAAATTTGAAAGAAAGAAAGACAATGAAAATTATGACAGCGCTTAAACAATTGACATTCGATAACGTTACCACTTACTATTAACGAATACTTACTTAGATAAATAAATATATATCGTTTATTTTCAAGAGACTTTACAAACATTATATTCTTTTCTGTCCCCCACTTGTTGACTAGGCGAAGCCTCCTATGGGGGAAGATGTTAGGGGAACCTACCCCTCAGTAGCCCAAGCACCTATCTTTCGCTTAGCTATTTTTAGATATCTATCGCTGATGTCACGGAATGCTGGAGAAGAATGATTATGGTCGTATCACTCAACTTTTATTACCAAGTTTATGACTGATTTTATTTGTCGTAATCATTTGATTGATTATAGTATTAACCACAGTAACATTATATTACTAAACTTTTTTGTAAGAACTAACCAGAATGATGTATTTTTACGTTTTATCACACAAGATTTTATGCTCTTACTAAAAATGTTTTTATTTCCACCCTCAAATTACCTACTGATGATTTGTACGCGTCGAATTTTTTATACAATAATATTGTAGATTTTAATGAAATTATTGGGAGTGCTAGTTATTATTATTGGTATTAGTCTATCTACCTTGTCTATCAGTGGTCTCGAACCTACCGATTATTCGCTATTTCTACCGATATATTTTATCGAAATACCAAAATGAAATGATTTTCTACCCATTTCACACTTTTAAAAGCCAGCCATTTTCATTTATGTTTTTAACCGACTTCCCAAAAAAGGAGGCGGTTATACGTTCGGCTGTATATATTTTTTTTATTTTTTTTGTATGTTCAACGATTACTCCGCCGCCTGTGGACCGATTTTCAAATTTTTTTCTGTGATATATAGGGTGTAGTCCCAAATTGGTCCTTTTGATATCAAAGTGGTGGCCTAATGATGGGATCCATGAGGAATCGAGGGAACTCTTCGAAATTTATATGGACACATATGGTGATTTCGACTTTTTCTGAAGTAGTTCAAGCATTTGCTACCAAAAAGTAAGATTTTGCTCCAAGGTATACCCTGAATCCAAAAGTACAGAACAGAACTCCTGACTCCTTATAGATACATGTTTGGGGATTTCGGCGTTGTTTAAAGAACTACAAGCATATGCCACCCTGTCAGTTAGATTATTCATCATCATCATCACCACTATCACACCATACATCATCAGATTATGATGATATAAAAGGTACTTCTCATAGTATTTTACACTAACACGGAGATCTTTGAACATTACTCTGCCGTTTATGGACCTATTTGCAAAATTATTTTGTTGTTGTAAAGGGTTTAATTCGAAATTGGTCCTTTAGTCACTAAAGTGGAAACCTAATGATGCGATCCATGAGGAATCGAGGGAACTCCTCGAAATTTATATCCACACATATAGTGATTTTGACTTTTACTGAAGTAACACAAGCATATGTTACCAAAAAATAAGATATTGTACCAAGGTATACCCTGGAAACAAAAGCATTGAACAGAACTTCTCAGTCTTTAAAGATATGCGTTTGGAAATTTCGGCATTGTTTAAAGAACTGCAAGCATATGCCACTTTATAATTTACAGTAATCATCATCATCATCTTAATAACAATACCTAATGGAAGCTTGGCGCGTATTTAATTATACATTCGATCGTTTAGTTTAGACGTTCTTATGACGTAATAATAATAACTTAACAAAATATATTACTAAAAAGGGTGAAATGATTATTTTTAAACAAAAAATGAAACCGACTTCCAAAGTAAAAATACACAAAAAAGTATGAAATAAAACTTAATCTCTAAATAATTCCCCTTTCAAATTCGGCTAAAATTTTTACTATTTCTCTACTCAATCTTATTAATTTTGAAGTCGGTACCAGCAAATATGAACGTAAGTTATATAAAATATTGTAGGATATTGTTTGGGCTGGTACCGATTTCAAAATCAATAAGATTGAGTAGAGAAATAGTAAAAATTTTAGCCGAATTTGAAAGGGGAATTATTTAGAGATTAAGTTTTATTTCATACTTTTTTGTGTATTTTTACTTTGGAAGTCGGTTTCATTTTTTGTTTAAAAATAATATATTAAACGAACCCTATCACATAGTGGTAATGGCGCGTTGGCGCTCAAACCGGGGGTCGCGGGTTCGAAAACCGCCAGGGAACAAAAAACTTTTTTTGGGTCATGTATGTTATGTGTATTAACTATTAAGCATGTGTATTGGACAATTAAAATCTAAAATATAATAATTATGTATAGTATAAAAGTACTAAATATGTCCCCGTTGTCTGGTACCCGTTCACAAGTTCTCCGACAACATACCACGGAACCAGATTGACGTGGTGTGAAAGCATCCATAGATATTTTATATTGTAAAAAAAGCTATGGGGAAACTCTCAATAGTATGGACCTTGCACTATGTTCCAAAAATTTTGGAAATATACATTGTCTCCTATATTGGAATGCTACTAGGTAATTTTTATAAATAAATGAACAATTTTTAAATGAATATTATTATTCTTTTGTCAAAGTTACAATTTTGATTCGAATATAAGATTTTAGCCACTCTACCGATTTCGCTCTGTGTAACGTCATAACTTTTTATACCAATGGTGCCTATTCTGTAGTGAGTGAGTCTAGCTAGTAATTCGGAGTATGAAACTTGTGACAAGAGACTCAAGACTGCTATACGTATGACCATTAACCCTAAAGCTAATACAGATTGTAATTGGGTCCTGTCCGCAGCGATCCCTGAATTATTAACGACGCACACCTCAACTGTCTAGTAACTAGTTCATGTAATATTAACTCATTTGAGCGTAACATGACGTCATTGTATTATACCGCGTAACTACAATTGTCTATGCTACCAGCAGGCTTAGCATGGCGATCCATAGAAATACATTTTAAGTAGAAATATTCTATCCAAAACAGTTCATTGCAAAATAGTTCTTAATCCATGATAACAAGGTCGTCAATAGAAGTCAACATTTCTAATCCGCCATATTTTTAAAATGGTTGCCGGGAAATCTTCTGTCAAAAACGAACAAATATTCAAGTATATGACTCAACGTAAAGAAACTTTTTGTCTAGGTCCGCCATGAAGTGGAGTGGTTGACGTTACTGTGGGACTTTTTGACATTAAATTAAGAAAACGTTTCTACTTTAGCTGTCAAAACAGGCCATTTTGTGCGCTCATGCTCGGGAAGAAAAGAAACGTTATTTCTCATAACGATGATACATCGACCTTGCTACCTTATAATAAGGCCTATTTTGCTCCGAATGGTATTAATGTTTCTTCAATCTGTCATATTTTCTATTCTTCGTTGTTTCTTCTAAGCGCATGCTAAGCCTGCTGGGTAACACTGAAAATGTTTAGAAAATGAAAAACGGCATAATGTACAAAGTTGCCAATACTTTTATTGTTTTTGGAAGTAATCTCCGTTTCTCTCTACACAACGTCGCATTCGATGGAACCACTGAGAAAAGCAGTGGGCCCATTCTTCCTTAGGGGTCTCTTCTATGGCATTTTCGTACGCTTTCACCGCATCTTCAGGGCTCGTAAAGCGAATACCTCGAATTTTATCTTTAGTTCTTGGGAATAAATGAAAGTCACAGGGCGCCAGGTTAGGGCTGTATGGGGGATGACTCATTATCTCGACACCTGCCATAGTCAAATATTCAACAGTCCGTTTTGCAGAGTGCGCTGAAGCATTGTCGTGGTGAAGGAGGATCCTGCTTCGAGGGCGCTGCTGTCGATTTTTTTCCAAGACAACAGGCAAACAGCGATTGGCATACCAGTCTGCAGTAACTGTCCTTCCATCTTCTAGCACAACTGTCGCGAAATGACCTTTCCGACCAAAGAATGAAGCAAACATCTTTTTTCCTTCACTTCTTCCTTTCTTTAACTTAGTTGGCCGATCCTCGAAAGGAAACACCCACTGGGCTGATTGTATTTTGGTTTCAGGTTCGTAGCAATATATCCAGCTTTCATCACCTGCGACGATGTCAAATACAGCATTTGAGTCACCGCCGTTGAACTTGTCTAACATTTGGCGACACCAGTCCATGCGAAGGTGTTTCTGGTCGTCGGTTAAAGTATGGGGAATCCATCTGGTACAAAGCTTCCTGACGCCTAAATTTTCGTGTAATATTTTTTGAACTTGACTCATACCAATGCCTAGGCTTGCCCGTATCTGCTGATAGGTCACTCTCTTATCTTCCTCTATCATACGTCGCACAGCACTGATGTTATCTTCAGTAGTCGCTGTTAAAGGACGTCCCTCACACGGATCATCATTGAGATTGCTACGTCCACGCTTAAACTCGTTAAACCAATTGTTAATAGTGGCTCGAGATGGGGCTTCATTAAGAAATGCTAATCGCAGCCTATCATAGCTTTGTTTTTGAGTAAGCCCACAACGAAAGTCATAATAAATCATTGACCGAAAATTTTCTCGCGTTAGGTTCATTTTCACGTGTAACAAAAGTTTTAGATTTGCCGCCAATTCACAAAAACAAATGACAAATGAATGCAATACATTGCTACATTATGTTACCAAAGAGTTCTAAATTTGAAATTAAAAAAAAAGTTTTCATTAGCAATGTTTCTAACTGGCTATAGGTCTACCAGAATCTGATGGCATTTAAAAAACAATAAAAAATGTGATTTTCATATGGCAATGTCAAGTATGACCCGTCAAATCAAAGTACGTGATCTGTCAACCGCTGTTAAAATTTTGTGATTATGTTCTTGGAATTTGTTGTTTTTGTGAAAATGTCCAAAAAGGCAATTCGATCTCAAGCGAGAAATATTGTTTTCTATGTCTATAGTAAAATACAGGAAGATGTAGGTGTAAATCGAACTCAATCTTATAATTTAAAGCTCGTGGTAGAGTTGACCGGTAAGTTAGAGTGAGTTGTTTTGATACTTTTAGTTTTTTTATATTTTCTTAGGTAATTATTGTGACTTCTTTAAATGTGTTTCCAGTACTACTATAAGGTGAATCGTAGCTGATGGCACATCGAATGATGGTTTGTTTTCCATGCCTGGTAAAAGGAGGAGAGAGGAAAAAAGAAAGTCAACATAAGACAGTTTCGATTTATAGTTGATTAGGAATAAAGTAAACGAGTTATATACAGTTCGGAAGGAAATTACAACATTAAATAAACTGTGGCCAATTTAATTGTATGTTATTCGTAATAAATAAGTATATAAAGTAATTCACGATTGATTTATTTTTCATGAAATATCATTATCATTACATAGTATAAAACAAAGTTCCTTTTTTGTCTGTCCCCTATGTATGCTTAAATCTTTAAAACTACGCAACGGATTTTGATGCCGGTTTTTTAGCAGATAGAGTGATTTAACGGGAAGGTTTTTAGGTATATAACATGCATAACATAGTAGAGGTACACAAATAATTTTAGAGGTTTCTAAAGTCCTAAAAAATCACATATTTTGCGCTTACATTGAAAATGCTGGCTGAACACTACGAGATAGATCAAAATTATGTACTACAGTTGTATTCATCTTTAAAAAGCCTACAAAAAAGTCCGCGATGGCATATGTCTATCTCTTAGGGATAACCCACAATAACCATTTTTTTATCCTTTACTTTGATTTTAATTAAATAGGTCATTTACAAAGCGATTTTAAGCAATACAGTATTAATCCTTATCCAATTAAGTACCTTAAATACATTGTGCATTTAAGATAGATCAATACTGCCCTTTACGGCATGTAATTTAAATGAATATTTTCGAAGATATTACAGATTTAAAATGCAGGGATATAGTGTTGCTGCGCGGCGCGGGCTCTCGCGTTTCTACATCGCGCAATCGAAAACGCGGGACGTATACAGTATAAAGAGGTTCACGAATATTTTGAACTGCAGCACAGAATACAAAATAGTAACTGCAGTTCTTAATTCTTATGGAATATCCAGAGGTGGTTTGTCAGTTTTGTTGGAATGTCAAATAACTTTACTTACTACATAGTATATAGTATAAAACAAATCGCTTTATCTGTCTGTCCCAATGTAGGTATAGTATATTGTATGCTTAATCTTGTATGCTTAGATCTTTAAATCTACGCAACGGATTTTGATGCGAGTTTTTAAAATAATAGTCTTTAAAGTATTTAGTCTTTAAGATTATGGTAAAACTTATATTCAAGTGCAATAAATATAATATTATGTAAGTATATTATCAAGTGGTCGCGCATGTCGTGTCGAGGTGATAGGGTCCCATTTTTAACAATTTGCATTGGGCAAACCTAAAAACATTTTCAATATTGTATCAGAAGTATATTGCTGTAAGTAGGTAGAGAGTTATTCGCCGAAGTAGTTTTTTCTCCAAGAACACTATTCCACGCGGGCGAAGCCGCGGGCAAAAGCTAGTTTTCTATATTATACACCGAACATTCTTCACACAGTCTTATTATAATTCATGTTCAATAATACTAAAGACATAATTAAAAATTAACCAGTATCAAGATCGTTTAATCCAATTTCCCCAGTATTGCACACTACAAAATTTTATTTCCCTATTTGCCATGAGATTCTGGTACACCTATAGTTCTAAACATTTTCAGTGTTACCCACCTAACCCTTCTATTAATAAATATATTTACACAACTGATTAGCTATTCAATGTCGCTGTCTTGTTCTGACTTCTGATACGGTGGAAAAGTCTCTTGACAGACAAGGACAGAAACATTCAGTAGCATGGTGTTGTGTAATTATGTTTATTAATTTATTATTAAAATATATAAGTATAAAAGGCAAACCTGACTGACTCATCTATCAACGCACAGCCGAAACTACTAAACGGATTTTGCTGAAAATTGGCATTAGATAGTTGTAATGACGTAGGCGTCCGCTAAGAAAGGATTTTTGAAAATTCGCCTCTTAAGAGGGTAAAAAGGGGTTAAAATTTTGTATAGAAACCGAACTCCACGCGGACGAAGTCGTGGACAAAAGCTAGTAATATTATAAAAAGGGATATAATTAATCAAGCGAACAAAAAATAAGTTGGCGGCTGCACGTGAGCATATTGTATTACTGAATTTGGCAGCAGATTAATATGTTGGCGACTAAATTACTAAACTGGCGAAAACACTCGGGTGACAAAAAACTCAAAAGTCGGCATATAAAAAGAGGCGAAAATTATTCCAAATAAGCACCGACATTTATAAGTTGGTGACTTAACTTCCGAGTTGGTGACCATTATACCATATAAGCAGCTATAAAACCAGATTTGGTTGATAAATTAATGGCTGTTAAAAATTCAATTTGCAGGCTACGGAAAATCCTATTTTTGGATACTGTTGGAGTATGTTTTCTTTAGCATGGGTGTCATTTCCTAGGGTTATGGGGGGTGCAGAATAATATGAAAATAAAATCTGTTTTGAAATTCCACAATGGCGTAACTTTTTGTTATTAAAACTAATAAGGTTGTCCTTTTCCAGGTTTCTGGGGGTTCTGATTACAAAATTGTCTTCCAATTTCATTTTCCAAAATGGAGGATCTTGGGGATGTTAAATAGAATTGATGATTATTATTACAGTATGTTATGTAGTTCAAGGTTCCAGCTATGTATAGATTTTTTTCAAAATTCAGGATTCATGAATTTTTCTGCCATTCATGAAGAAAATATGCGATTTCTAGGTTAATAAAGGGGAGGAAATTTTCATTATTTTTGCAGTAAGATGCACCGTTTCTGAGATAGAAGCGACTATAGAAAAAAATATGGCAATGCTGTACTGAGGTACGAGGGGTGTATCAATCTATAGAAATGTTGGAAAATTCAAGATTTTCGATTTTTTTTTCTCCCATCATGAAGAAAATATGTTGCGGGGTTCCTAAGGGGGGCGAAATTTTCATTATTTTTTCAATAGGATGCACCGTTTCCGAGATAGAATCAACATTATAAAAACATTGTAAATGCTCTACATTGAGATACTAGGAATGTATAAAGCTATAGAAATGTTGGAAAATTCAGGATTTTCAAATTTCTTTTTTAAAAGAAAATATGAGGTTGCGGGGTTACTAAGGAAATTTAAAATGGATGACTTTTTGTAATCAGCACCCCCAGAAACCAATAAAAGGACACCCATATTATTTTTATAAAATTAAGTATGTCCGCCATATCGGAATTTCAAAACGAATGTCATTTTCGTATCCAGCACTCCCAAAAACCTGGTAAACGACACCCATATCAATTTTACGAAAAATAAATATCCGCCATTTTTAAATTTCAAAATTAATCTACACAATAATCTACACCCCCCTAAAACCGAGAAAAAATTAAAAATTGGGAATTTTGTACGCTCCTTTATGTTTTTTTTTGTGTGCGCTCGTTTTGCTGCTTGTATGTTTTTTGAGTTACCTACATCAGGGAAAATATATGTGCCTATTCTTAAATTAAATGTGTACTCACAAATTGTCGCCAAGATGGTTATTTGTTCGCTAAAATATAATCTGTCTGCCAGTTTGGAAAATTCAGTGGTATTATTTAGTCACCATATTTGTAATTTTTTTGTTCCTTACATTCTTTCGCCGACTTAGTAATTTAGTATTCAATATTGGATATTTTCATATCCAAAATGTAATTGTTTTGTTACAAGTTTAAATACATGCCTTATAAAAATAAACGTTTATATTTTGTTTGCATTGAATGGGAATTAAAGCTACTGTGTCGACCACGGGCAGGACATAGGCTACTTTTTATCCTGCAAAAGTACAGTGTTCCTGTACACCCGAGTATCCCTGTTTTTGCGCGGGTGTAGACGTGGGTAACATCTAAATCCACTATACTTAATGCCGCCAAATTTTTGTGTCACTCCGTCAATTTGTTACTCTAAAATATTAAAGACCAAATTCTACAGGGTATGTTTTACAGGGTTTAAATAGCACTCCAAGTAGAAGTGTTTTAATATTATGATTCGTGTAATCGTAAAGTTACTATTTTTAAAAAGTTGTAACGAGTTATGAATAATGTGGGAATGTCATTAAGGGCCGGATTATAAAATTACAAGCCCACGCGATATTATGTGTCTATCCTCAAGTTAATTATAAAGTTTTAGGGTCCCTAAGGGTCAGGTCACACTGCGATGATACGCGACGATAATCGGCGATGCATTTTAAGATAGCTATTCAAAATTAAACTTTATTCACTACACAAAAAGATACACGCTTCATATGATTACTTTCAGCATCTAGATTCTATTCTAATAGTTGTGACTGACATTGTAACGTGTACCTACTACCTACCGCTGAGCAGCAAAATTTCTTACACTAGGGCCAAACCATATTATATTTTTATAGTATAGAATAGCATAGAATTGTTCTATGCTATTCTATATACTATAAAAATATAATTGCTGTAACTCACAAAAGTCAAACTTTTCACCAGAGCTCAGAAACTATCTTTAAAACAGAAAATTACTACTTTGTATAGATTCTTTCTATTATTTATAGAATTCTTAAATACTGTAAATTACATACCTACTTTGGTTTGATTTTACGGTAAAATTTTCTTACCGCAAAAATGATGTGAGTATGTTAAGGCATACTTTGTTACAGCATACAAGAGGTAAGCCTAAGACTATGCTGTAATAAAGGGGATTATAGACGGCCATTATAGACGAAAAGCTAAAGCGTCACGTTTCTTCAACTCTGGCCAGTGTCAGTCAGGTGTTATGTCAGTGTTATAATCTCTAACCCCCTTACTAATAAACGCTGTATAAGCTTTGAATAGTTATACAGTGTTTTGTTCACGTCACACAAGTGACATTTTTAATTCGATAGGAGACAAAACACTGTATAACTATTCAAAGCTTATACAGCGTTTATTAGTAAGGGGGTATATATTTTCTTATTTTTAGGCGAATAGACAGAAGCAACTCCCTAGTCGAGAGCAGCAGCGGCGTGGGACCCCTTAGTCCCGGCGCGAACGCCACCATCAGCGCCCTGGGAGCCCTACAGCCAGACCTCTACACCAAGCGGGAGGCCCCACTCGTGATAGAGCTGGAGGGCTCCGGACCTTCGCTGGGCAGGATCCACCTGCGACTGAAGTACGACTTCGACAGGTCGGACCTGGAAGTACATCTTATTGAAGGTAAATATTATATCTAATATTTGTCTACTCCATCGACTGTCTATCCGTCTGCAGACGAGGCCGGCCCACTTAGCACGCTGAAGCGGAAGTGGGCCGGCCATTACTGCAGACGGACAGACACATGGAGCAGACAAGTATTAGAGTGGAGACCACGCTTAGGCAAACGTAGTGTAGGACGTCCTACGGCACGATGCACCGACGATTTGAAGAAGGTGGCAGACAGCGGATGGATGAGAGTTGGCGCTTATTGGGGGAAGCCTACGTTCAGCAGTGGACGGCGATAAGCTGATGTTGATATTTTACTATACCTACTTTGCCCCATTTCACCCCTTTAGGGGTCGAATTTCAAAACACTATAAAATAATTTTTATTTATTTCCTTGGATATTACGTTTCATGGAAATCGGGACAGGTTTTTTTTTTCGAAGATCGGTGCAGAAGTATTAGATATAATTATTCTGTCCTCTTCGTATTGTCCAAGGGTCGATTCACACCGAAATGGCAGCAGAGTGGCCGTCGGCGGCCGTGAGCGGCGGCGGTTGTCTCAAGCGAAACTGTGTTTTATAGTAACGAAGATAAAAGAGATGTTTGATTTTGGGCCAGCTCTATGTACACTACATAGGTAAATAGAAAAAATAAATATGGAAATTTAATAAAAATACAAAAAAAAATATTTGAAGAAGGGTACATGCGTACAAAAATGATTATTTGAAGAGTTTTTTTTATTGCGAGAACACTATTTTAGGGCAGCCATGACACTTGTTTTGACTTGACTTTTGACGTAGTTGACAGTTTTAGAAAGACATCTTCTTAAATGTCCTCTTCATCTTCCTTTGTCAAAAGTCACGACATTGTCAAAATGCCATTCTTTGGATAATTCTGATCTGACCCGCAACGTTTTATTTTACGTTGTGTTTTTCTCCTTGACGAAATTATTTCAAATTTACATACATACGAAGTGAAATTAAATAAAATAAAGAATAGGAAACAGTCACTATATTATGTAGCTATATTTACATATAGTGTACGTAGGGCTGGCCAACGCCTCATTCATTTCTAGAACATCTCTTTTAAAATACACGGCCAAAAATAATGCTTATCGGTCATCTTTTCAAACACTGCCAGTAGAAATAAAGCGAAAAAAGTTCAGTTTCGAATTGGTATCTTAAATAAAAATGCAGTGCTACGTCGCGTGTCGTTACAAGATTTACGCGAATAGACTAAAGCTTTTCTCTTTTCAAAGTTCGATGTGGATTTCTTGCTTTTTGGCTGGGTACGGTAAAATCTTATTTATATAGATCTCAATTCTCAGCAACTAACGAACTTATAATAGTTAGAGTAAGTACCTACCTCTATATTCTAATCTATTTCTAACTCTAGTGATTTATCATTAGGAAATAATATTATCGGATTAATTATTATTTAAAGTATATCTAAGAGCAATTTACAATAGGTACGTTTTAATAAGCGATATGACCTACTTTATACCAGCTGTAAACAACGTCGCTTTGTAAAAATCCACCGAGCGGCCTAATTGTACAATCTACCCGTTTGTAATCCTCATTATATTCGCGGACGACGTGTTACAAGTTGGTTTTCGTGATAAAAACACCAGGAAATATGTATTTTTATATTAATTGGTGTATTTGTGAAATGTAAAAGTAAAACTGTGAATTATTTTTAAATATGTACCTACTCGTAATTGGTATAAAATAATTAATCATGCTATGTTTTGTAGCGTTTTGTAATAATCGTTTAGAAAATTTGTACTCGAATAAGTATTTTTGGTAGTTAGTGGGCATTAATTACGCCCACCAACCACCAAATAGGTACATGTATCTTCAAATGATTCCCTGAAATTGGCTCCATCCACTCAATCAAATCCACTGTTAAAAGTTTTGACCCGCTCCATCTATATTCTATACCTACTAATAATATAATAAGGGAAATATATTTTGTTTGTGTGCATTGAATTATAGGCTTCGAAACTACTGGGCCTATTTTAATGAATTTGGGCACAGATGTAGAGTAGACCACAACATATGCTGCTTTTTAGGGTTCCGTAATACTTAAGGAACCCTTATAGTTTCGCTCTGTCCGTCTGTCTGTCTGTCTGTCTGTCTGTCTGTCTGTCTGTCTGTCTGTCTGTCTGTCCGCGCCTCTAGCTCCTGTAATTATGAATATAAATTGATGAAATTTGGTTCAGTTATAGATTGTGTATAGATCACGGTTTCGGGATCATAAAAAAATAATAATTTTATATTTTAAGGGTGGCTCTCCATACATGTGAAGTGGGGATGAAATATATTTTTTCACTCTACCCCATCGTGTGGGGTATCGTAGAATAGGTCTTTTAAAATAAAGGCAAGGTTTCATATGTTACTTTTTTATAAAGTTGACCATTTTCGAGTAATCGGCCTCCAAAGTACTTTGTAAGTTGGTCCCCCCCCCCCCTAGTATTTTTAAACTATAGGAGATAGAAACTTGAAAATTTCCATGCTGATAGATCACGCTAAAAACTCTTTAGGAAAACTATTTTGAACCAAATCGGACAGTAACTTTTGGAGTAATTAAAAAAAAAGGCATATTACGCGTTTATAGTTACGGAACCCTCCTTAGACATGTCCTGACATGCTCTTGGTTAGGTTTTGTTACAGTATTTCTGTGGGATACTATATTTATTATTTACGCAGGCGGATTCGCGGACAGCATATATGTCAAAAAACGGTTAATTAGCTGATTTCTCATAAAATTTCACATTCATGTTATTAGGTAACATGAATGAGAAATTTTGTGAGGATGGATGGATGGATGTTTGTTACTCTTTTACGTGAAAACTACTAAACGGATTTCGATGTTTGGTATAGTAATAGCTTAGGCTCTGGATTAAAACATAGGCTACATTTTACCCCGAAAAAGTGGGTACAGTGTATGTTAGTGAACTTAGCAGATCATTGTCCAGCAGATCAAAAATAAATGTGAGTTCTTATCGCATGCAGCTGAGTTCTACAGTTCCTGATACTTTTAAGAAATAGTTCCGGCGTTTTTACCTTAAAAAAGACAATTGACAAAATGATCTGCCAACTTCCCGAAGCAGATCATTTTATAGCAGATCAGAAATAAACGTGAGTTCTTATCGCATACGAATGAGATCTATAGTTCCTGATACTTTTCAGGAATAGTTCTGTTCTCACGTCCGAATGCCAGCGGATCATGTCAGAACGTTTGTTAAGTCGAATAATATAATTTTTATTGTTTCGAACGATTCTTAAGAGCTAGAACTCTTGGGTTTTCCACAGATCCGTATGAGAACTGCAACCATGGATGAGATTTGGGTCCTGAGCTCGTGTGTGAATGCCCGCAAATCACGTTAGAACGGCAGAAAAGTGAAAAAATACCATTTTCGCCATTTCCAATAATTGTGAGAGGCTGGAACTCGTTTGTTTTTTACAGATTCGTATAGGAAGTGTGACCTGGAATCTGAATCGAGTCCAGAACTCACGTTCGAGTACCAGCAGATCATGCCAGAAAGACCAAAAAATTTAATATTATAAATTTCATCATTTCAAATGATTGTGGAGGGCTAGAACTCTTCCATTTCGCACAGATCCGCATCGGAACTTTAATTTAAAACTCGACTCGAGACCAGAACTCACGTTTAAATGCCAGCAGATCATGTTACAAATGTCGAAAAGTAGGAAAATATCATTTTTGTCGTTTCAAATTAATGTGCAAGGCTAGAACTCTTTCGTCTTTTACAGAACTGTATGAAAACTAATATCTAGAACACGATACAAGTCCAGAACTCATGTTGAAATGCCAGCAGATCAAGTTACACCGGTCGAAATGTAGGAAAATAGCAATTTTGTCGTTTCAAATTAATGTGCAAGGCTAGAACTCTTTCGTCTTTTACAGAACCGTATGGAAACTAATATCTACAACTCGATACAAGTCCAGAACTCATGTTAAAATGCCAGCAGATCACGGTACAACAGCTCATAAGTAGGAAAACACTATTTTGGTCGTTTTAAATGATTGTGAAAGGCTAGAACTCTTCCGGTTCTCACAGATCTGCATAAGAACTGCAATCTAAAACCCGATTTGAGTCCAGAACTCACGTTTAAATGCCAGCAGATCACGTTACACCGGTCGAAAAGTAGGAAAATACCATTTTTGTCGATTCAAATTAATGTGCAAGGCTAGAACTCTTTCGTCTTTTACAGAACCGTATGGAAACTAATATCTAGGACTCGATACAAGTCCAGAACTCATGTTGAAATGCCAGCAGATCACGTTACACCGGTCGAAAAGTAGTAAAATAGCAGTTTTTCGTTTCAAATTAATGTACAAGGCTAGAACTCTTTCGTCTTTTACAGAACCGTATGAAAACTAATATCTAGGACACGATACAAGTCCAGAACTCATGTTAAAATGCCAGCAGATCACGTTACACCGGTCGAAAAGTAGTAAAATAGCAGTTTTGTCGTTTCAAATTAATGTGCAAGGCTAGAACTCTTTCGTCTTTTATAGAAACGTATGAAAACTAATATCTAGAATACGATACAAGTCCAGAACTCATGTTAAAATAACAGCAGATCACGGTACAACAGCTCATAAGTAGGAAAACACTATCTTGGTCGTTTTAAATGATTGTGAAAGGCTAGAACTCTTCCGGTTCTCACAGATCTGCATAAGAACTGCAATCTAAAACCCGATTTGAGTCCAGAACTCACGTTTAAATGCCAGCAGATCACGTTACACCGCTCGAAAAGTAGGAAAATACCATTTTTGTCGTTTCAAATTAATGTGCAAGGCTAGAACTCTTTCGTCTTTTACAGAACCGTATAAAAAATAATATTTAGGACTCGATACAAGTCCAGAACTCATGTTGAAATGCCAGCAGATCACGTTACACCGGTCGAAAAGTAGTAAAATAGCAGTTTTGTCGTTTCAAATTAATGTGCAAGGCTAGAACTCTTTCGTCTTTTAAAGAACCGTATGAAAACTAATATCCAGAATACGATACAAGTCCAGAACTCATGTTAAAATGACAGCAGATCACGGTACCACAGCTCATAAGTAGGAAAACACTATTTTGGTCGTTTTAAATTATTGTGAAAGGCTAGAACTCTTCCGGTTCTCACAGATCTGCATCAGAACTGCAATCTAAAACCCGATTTGAGTCCAGAATTCACGATTAAATGCCAGCAGATCACGTTACACCGGACGAAAAGTAGTAAAATAGCATTTTTGTCGTTTCAAATTAATTTGCAAGGCTAGAACTCTTTCGTCTTTTACAGAACCGTATGAAAACTAATATCTAGGACACGATACAAGTCTAGAACTCATGTTAAAATGCCAGCAGATCACGTTACACCGGTCGAAAAGTAGTAAAATAACAGTTTTGTTGTTTCAAATTAATGTGCAAGGCTAGAACTCTTTCGTCTTTTACAGAACCGTATGAAAACTAATATCTAGAACGCGATACAAATCCTGCACTCATGTTGAAATGCCAGCAGATCACGGTACAATAGCTCATAACTAGAAAAACACTATTTTGGTCGTTTTAAATGATTGTGAAACAAAACGTGACAGATCTGAAATGAAACTTCAATTTAAAACTCACGAAAATAAAATTCACAAATTAAAACTCACAAAGATCATGTGAGAAACTTGAAAAACTCGAAAATTATCATTTTCGTCTATTTAAAAAAATCTCAAAGGCTAGAACTCTTTCGCTTTTCACATATCCGTATGAGAACTATAATCTGGAGCGCGATTGGCGTCTGGAACTCACGCCCCACTACCAGCAGATCATGTGAGAACCTTTAAAAACCCGAAAAATATCATTTCCATCTATTCAAAAAATTCTTGAAAGCTAGAACTCTTACGCTTTTCACGTGAACGTGTTGAGAACTGGCTTCTTTTTTTTATTTTCTTTTTTTTTTCATTTTTTACTTTTTTAAAATTGTTTAAAAATTTTTAAAAGTTTTTTAATGTTTTTTTCCAAGTTTTATTTTTTTTTTATTTTTTTATTTTTTTTTCCCAAGTTTCTCACTCTGTTCTCTTCAAATAATTTTTGACCGCAAACGACATGGACGTGTTGAGAACTAGCTTCTTTTTTTTTTTCTTTTCTTTCTTTTTTTTTTCTTTTTTTTTTTATTTTTTTCCCAAGTTTCTCACTTTGATCTCTTCAAATAAATTTTGACTGTAAAAAACGAAAGAGTTCTAGCCTTGCACATTAATTTGAAACGACAAAAATGGTATTTTCCTACTTACGGCCGGTGTAACGTGATCTGCTGGCATTTAAACGTGAGTTCTGGACTCAAATCGGGTTCTAGATTGCAGTTCTTATGCAGATCTGTGAGAACCGGAAGAGTTCTAGCCTTTCACAATCATTTAAAACGACCAAGATAGTGTTTTCCTACTTATGAGCTGTTGTACCGTGATCTGCTGTCATTTTAACATGAGTTCTGGACTTGTATCGTATTCTAGATATTAGTTTTCATACGTTTCTGTAAAAGACGAAAGAGTTCTAGCCTTGCACATTAATTTGAAACGACAAAACTGCTATTTTACTACTTTTCGACCGGTGTAACGTGATCTGCTGGCATTTTAACATGAGTTCTGGACTTGTATCGTGTCCTAGATATTAGTTTTCATACGGTTCTGTAAAAGACGAAAGAGTTCTAGCCTTTCACATTAATTTGAAACGACAAAACTGCTATTTTACTACTTTTCGACCGGTGTAACGTGATCTGCTGGCATTTCAACATGAGTTCTGGACTTGTATCGAGTCCTAGATATTAGTTTCCATACGGTTCTGTAAAAGACGAAAGAGTTCTAGCCTTGCACATTAATTTGAAACGACAAAATTGCTATTTTCCTACTTTTCAACCGGTGTAACTTGATCTGCTGGCATTTCAACATGAGTTCTGGACTTGTATCATGTTCTAGATATTAGTTTTCATACGGTTCTGTAAAAGACGAAAGAGTTCTAGCCTTGCACATTAATTTGAAACGACAAAACTGCTATTTTACTACTTTTCGACCGGTGTAACGTGATCTGCTGGCATTTCAACATGAGTTCTGGACTTGTATCGAGTCCTAAATATTATTTTTTATACGGTTCTGTAAAAGACGAAAGAGTTCTAGCCTTTCACAATCATTTAAAACGACCAAGATAGTGTTTTCCTACTTATGAGCTGTTGTACCGTGATCTGCTGTCATTTTAACATGAGTTCTGGACTTGTATCGTATTCTAGATATTAGTTTTCATACGTTTCTGTAAAAGACGAAAGAGTTCTAGCCTTGCACATTAATTTGAAACGACAAAACTGCTATTTTACTACTTTTCGACCGGTGTAACGTGATCTGCTGGCATTTAAACATGAGTTCTGGACTCAAATCGGGTTTTAGATTGCAGTTCTGATGCAGATCTGTGAGAACCGGAAGAGTTCTAGCCTTGCACATTAATTTGAAACGACAAAACTGCTATTTTACTACTTTTCGACCGGTGTAACGTGATCTGCTGGCATTTTAACATGAGTTCTGGACTTGTATCGTGTCCTAGATATTAGTTTTCATACGGTTCTGTAAAAGACGAAAGAGTTCTAGTCTTGCACATTAATTTGAAACGACAAAACTGCTATTTTACTACTTTTCGACCGGTGTAACGTGATCTGCTGGCATTTTAACATGAGTTCTGGACTTGTATCGAGTTGTAGATATTAGTTTCCATACGGTTCTGTAAAAGACGAAAGAGTTCTAGCCTTGCACATTAATTTGAAACGACAAAATTGCTATTTTCCTACATTTCGACCGGTGTAACTTGATCTGCTGGCATTTCAACATGAGTTCTGGACTTGTATCGTGTTCTAGATATTAGTTTTCATACAGTTCTGTAAAAGACGAAAGAGTTCTAGCCTTGCACATTAATTTGAAACGACAAAAATGATATTTTCCTACTTTTCGACATTTGTAACATGATCTGCTGGCATTTAAACGTGAGTTCTGGTCTCGAGTCGAGTTTTAAATTAAAGTTCCGATGCGGATCTGTGCGAAATGGAAGAGTTCTAGCCCTCCACAATCATTTGAAATGATGAAATTTATAATATTAAATTTTTTGGTCTTTCTGGCATGATCTGCTGGTACTCGAACGTGAGTTCTGGACTCGATTCAGATTCCAGGTCACACTTCCTATACGAATCTGTAAAAAACAAACGAGTTCCAGCCTCTCACAATTATTGGAAATGGCGAAAATGGTATTTTTTCACTTTTCTGCCGTTCTAACGTGATTTGCGGGCATTCACACACGAGCTCAGGACCCAAATCTCATCCATGGTTGCAGTTCTCATACGGATCTGTGGAAAACCCAAGAGTTCTAGCTCTTAAGAATCGTTCGAAACAATAAAAATTATATTATTCGACTTAACAAACGTTCTGACATGATCCGCTGGCATTCGGACGTGAGAACAGAACTATTCCTGAAAAGTATCAGGAACTATAGATCTCATTCGTATGCGATAAGAACTCACGTTTATTTCTGATCTGCTATAAAATGATCTGCTGCGGGAAGTTGGCAGATCATTTTGTCGATTGTCTTTTTTAAGGTAAAAACGCCGGAACTATTTCTAAAAAGTATCAGGAACTGTAGAACTCAGCTGCATGCGATAAGAACTCACATTTATTTTTGATCTGCTGGACAATGATCTGCTAAGTTCACTAACATGTACAGTGTTACTTTTGGATACTGTATTTACGCGGGCGGAGCTGCGGGTAACAGCTAGTGCTCTATATTTACCCCGGCCTTAATAATAACTCCCCACACTGATTTCGGTGACGGTGGTCAGTTTCATTGAAACCAGACCAGTTACGCAGGAGTAATTTCATAGAGCCCAAGTTTGTGCGCAGTACATAAGAGCACTCTCTCTTCCTTTACTCTCATAATCCAGTGGGACGGAAAACCGACACGACTGACGAGAGATCAGGCGCAGGGCCGACTTTTTACATGCCCATCCGACGCATGGATCATCTTTCTTGTCAGACAATCAGGTGATCAGCCTGCATTGTCCTAACCAAACTTGGAAGCAACATTTTTGTTGTTCCAATGCGGGAATCAAAACCACGACCTCCGAGTCGAGAGACAACGCTCGAACCACTAGACCAAAGAGGCTGTTCCCGCCCTTATAGACAATATGGTAATGCCTTCGGAATGGTTTCCAGCGCACGACCTGGCCGGGTACGAGGCGGGCGGGTTCAACGACCCGTACGTGCGCGTGAGCCTGCTGCCCGAGGTGGACGGACGGGTCCGCCAGACGCCGGTACACCGGAACGAGGCCAATCCGTTCTTCGACCAGCACTTCAAGTTCCCCGTGAGCCACGACGAGCTGAGCGACAAGACGCTACTGCTGCAGGTGTTCGACTATGACAGGTGAGGTACTCTACTGCTGAGGGTATCGATGCTTACAAAACCGGCCGAGTGCGAGTTGGACTAGCGCACGTAGGGTTCCGTTTACCACCAATTCTTTATTTTTTTTACGAAATTTTCCAAGCTAGCCGTTTAGCTTCTAGATTATAGGCATTATTTTAACAAAAAAAATGCGTTTTAAAGTTGAATATCTCACTAGCGGATACCTAAATCAAAAAATCGTCTTAGTAACCTCTCAATATTTTTAAGAACTATCTAAAATTTTTTCTCACGTCTTCCTATAGTGTGGGTGGTGGGGACACTATAGGAAGACGTAAGAAAAAAAAATCGGTCAGTGCGGCGTGGTAAAAATACATTACACATATTATCCATGTTAAGTTTCCTGTTTCATCTTTCTAGCACTAACCGTTTGGACTGTACTTCCACAAGGGTTCCGAGACACAAACTACAGAACCAGGATGTTTACAGTAAAACCATATTGCATATGGCACTCGGGAAACTTCATTATTCTACGGAAATGGCAGACGATGTTATAAAAAACAACAATTGGTCGAACGTCTTGGTCGTACTGTCCGTACCATTTTAACACTTTGTTTAAAATATATTACGTTTCGTAGCGGCAACTGCTTTTGTGACTTATATCAACACGACCTCATAATTATTATTGTACTAGCTGTTGCCCGCGGCTCCGCTCGCGTAAATATAGTTCTTTCGCGGTCGCGGATATGTGACTGATGCAAAAAATAGATAAAAACAATCCTTGATGCGGATTATATATCATGCTAAAATTTCAGCTCGATCGGTGCAGAACTTTTTGAGTTTTTGAAGCGTACACAAACCAACATAACATTTTTATAATACATAGATTGTAATTCGCCAGGTTCTCTCGTAACGAGGTGATGGGCTCTGCCAAGGTGCCTCTCTCCCGTGTCGAAGTGGCCGGCGGTGCTGAGGTGTGGGCGGAACTGTCCCGCGAGAGACGACCGCCGGAGGAGTTGCAAGAGCTCCTGCTGTCTCTCTCCTACCTGCCGTCTGCTGAGCGGCTCACAGTCGTCGTGCTCAAGGCCAGGAACCTCCTGCCGCCGCAAGAGGGAAAGGATGCTTTAGGTAGATAGAACAATTTTCCTTCTTTTATCTAATAGATGACTCCGTGCGAATTTATTACGCCGGGTTTTCTCGGCGGGTTAGGGTTGAACCGGTGGTAGCTTTTTCTGTTGAATTTCCGAAAAAGATTGTTAAGTTTATTTTGAAAATATTTTATTTTTCTTCAACCGATTGAGCTAAAATTTTGTATACTCGTTTAGTTTGGATGACAATGCATGGTTAGCGTGTGTGGCGTCATTCGAAATATGGCGGAACGTCCAAGATGCCCGACATGTTATTTTTAATGCACTCCTACAGTATGGGTATCAAATGAAAGGGCTTGCTGAGAATAACTCGAAAATCCAACATAGCGGAACACTCAAGATGGCCGACAAGTCAATTTTAATGCACTCCTACAATTTTCATTCTGTTACAGATGTATACGTGAAGGTGTATTTGCTGGTGAACGGCAAAAGAGTTAAGAAGAAGAAATCGAATAGGAAGGAAATCGGTAACCCCGTGTGGAACGAAGCTCTATCTTTCAGTCTGTCCTCGGCCAACCTGCACGAGGCTTCCATCGAGGTGAGTGACACCACGGCCTCGCGGAAAACCGGCGTGGAGTATCCTGTGTTAGGGTTCGATGAATAAATGAGAGATGTATACCTATGGGATTCAAAGTTGCCAGGTCTTTTTGAAATAAATACCGAACAGTGAGCAAAAAATATTTTTTTTATAATTTAAATCGTTTATTAGGGAGACTCGAGTAGGTGACAAAACGCGACGGAGAGACGCACAAACACACCACTTATTATATACTTGGGATGCTTATGTCACCATATAATTGTAAAATCCGTTGGATTGTAAAATGAGATTGTAAAAATATGTCGAAAGATTCAAAACTATATATTTATAATCTAACGAAAAATAATGTGTTAAATTATAGGCAGAATATTCGCGTCGGAAGACTTTAAACATTTTACAATTTTACTAGTTATATTACAATCTAACGGTTTTAACAATTTTATGGTGACATTAATATAGCTACTACTGGTTGCAGGTGTGTGTGGTGACAGGCGGCGGCAGCGGGCTCGTGGTGGGCTGGTGCTGCGTGGGCGCGGCCGAGCCCGCAGCCGAAGGCCGCCACTGGGCGCAGATGGCGCAGGAGACGCGCAAGGCGGTCGCCATGTGGCACACGCTCAGATAAGCCGACACTGTATGATCTTCTTACACTACCGACCACCGTGCCGTAGCAGGGCCGTGGGGTTCCTACAACTCCATTCACTTCCTTTTGAAGACCCTCATCCAAATCTCTACCCTAAATACAGACTAGGACTTCTAACTTCTTACTATCGAGCACCGTGCCGTAGCAGAGCCGTGGGGTTCCTACAACTTCATTCCTATCGGCACCACTTACCTACCTTTTGAAGACCCTCATCCAAATCTCTACATTATACAGGCTAGGGCTTCCTATGAAGGCGCACCAGCCTTCGCCACTGTGCCGTAGTCGCCGACAAAGTCGGTTCATCAATATTCAATTCTGAACCTCATTGCCGTAGTAGTAAGTTCGAAATTAGGTGCACCGGTATTGTCGCCGACCGTACAATACGGCCGATGTATCTTGGCGAGTCTGAACTTCGCGCAGAAGGTTGCGCAATAACTGTTTCTTAGTGTTTTCGTACTTATTTTATTTGTACTAATTGGTCAACTGTATTAGGGAAATTTTATTAGTACATAGGTACATAAAAATAATACAATAACAGTTTTCTTCACGAGTTGTACATGCGCTAAAGTTCGCAGAGCCTATGTTCAGACCCGTCAAGATACAGCGGCCGTAGTGTAGCTAAACCAGACGTCAAAGCGAAAGAATGATGCTTCGGTAGTACGGTAACACGCTTAGTTATGGACGTACAGTACAATTAATAGTTTCGTAATGTCCCTCGACAATCGACGTATTTCTATGGCAGCGACAGAAGTTTCCCTAAAGGTATTGAGACATAGTTGCAATGTAGGTACTTTCAGGGAATGCAATTCGTAAGCAGTTTGACCGGTGCCATACCTAATTTGTTCTTATTATAATAATACCTATTATGATTTCAAACTGTCGTGTAATTGACAATTGTACTGTGAACGTGACTACCAGTTACCACACAGTTAGGCCGGTCTAAACTACGGCTCGCCGTGGAATTACAGTGTCACGCACACACGTGTAAACGAAACTACGCCTTATCGTGTGTGGCGAGCTGTCGCGATGTGTGGTTTTTTTTAAATGTATGTAGAGCGTAACCACGTGCATGCCATACATAATTATCGGTCTCTGTTTTTTTTTCACAAATCTAGCTCCCTCTTTACTTTTTATTTGGTCTGAGGCATACTCCATAACCTAGCTCTCCGCAATAAACGTCAGACTCGAGTAGGTGACAAAACGCGACAAAGAGACGCACAAACACACACACCAATTATTAATATTATAAGCATTGAACGTTCATACGTACTACGAGTTAGGTGCAGCTTAGTCGGATGTCCAGACTACGAGTAACTAGATTAAAACATAAAATTAAACACTGGTTTGTGTAACAAGATCATATTTAAATACCTACTTATTTAGTTACTTCTAGGTTATAAATTATAATGTACTTATCTATAAAATTATACTTCTATGATATATATTTAATACAATCTGTATTCTGTCTACATACAGTCGATTGATAAAGTTGTCAACTTTCCAGAAAGAATAAATGTATATTTGTTGTATAAATTTGTTATAATTCATTATTTGTCGACGATAATGGCTCTACTATTCTGGACCTCAATTCTCGTATTTAAAGTAGACTTTCATTTTACTTTAATTGAATTATAAGTAAAGCTACTTGTTATCATAAACTGATTTTATGAAGTTTCGACCAATCAGAACGCGTTTCACGCTGGTTTACGAGAATACCGGTTTGGCAGTTTAAGCGTATCGGGATTGGGACTTGATTTTAATTGTATTATGCAGGTTTTATTGTAGGTATTATTCAGGGTTTCTAAACCTTTTTGTTAGAGTTATCTAAAAACGTTTGTATGTAGACATACTATACTATGGAGGCAGCTGAAATGAGTGATTGTAGCAAAAGCGTGTAAGAACGAGTAGGTATGTACTGTAGGTAGAAATACCTAATAGAATGTATTAACTATACAACTTCCGTTCGAAACAAACTCAAATAACTAATGTTCTTCTATATAATAGAAATAAACCAATAATGATAAGAAATAAATCATAAATGTCTTAATATTTAAATAAACGATTTCTAAACTGAAAGTCAAGTCAACTTCTGTAGGCTGGGGGCGAGATATTGGCGTGTTTTGCTCCCTTATGTGTACCAAAATTGTACTTGTCCCGCATTGGTTTTAAGTACGATTTACTTCAAAATGTGACGTATATTTAAAAATATGTATTTACGAGAATATTCGCTTTCAGTGTAGAAATCTTTTTTCCAACTTGTCTTGAATATCATCCGTATACCTACTTACCATTTAAATACCAATAGTCTGCCCTTCCTATTCACTTACGTGTCTACCTGTGGGCCTATTCTATTTCTATAAGAACATTTAGACAAGAGCTTTTTTCTAATCAGAAGTTATAAACGTTTAAATATATTGTGTAATACCCAGGTATGAAAATCAAGTTACTTAAACACGATACCCCTAGCGCCATCTAGTTTAACAAAGATAGAGATAGGAAGAAGTTTTAAAAATTTATTTACTCTAAGATGAGAACACATACATACAAATTTACTAATAAATAAATAATATTAAAGTAGCTCACACCATTACCAAGAAATTAAGTGTAACAAAATATTGTACATGTAAGTAATAGGCATATTATAATATTATTGCTGACCGTGGTTACATTATGTTAATTAACATAATGTTGTAAAAAAGCTCTTGTCTATACTATTTTTTACAATGTAATAAAAACTTAAAGTGTATTGAAATGTAACGTTTGAAAAGAACACCAAACAAATCTTATGAATTTATGTACTTAGTAAATTGTAAATTATTTTAAATATAAATGTATAGCTCATGTTTATATTTGTAGGTATGTTGTCTTCGCCCACAGTACCTAGTGTCTAGTCACAACTGTTTAAATATCAACTTATTGCCTGGCCATTCACATCCCAGTTTTTCGCAGTGGAATAAAAAATGTAGCGCCCTCACTGCAGGTTTTTTGTATTACTGGTCAGGCTTTATATCGAACTTGATCAAAATATATACGTATTTTTGTCTATTTATATGTATCGGTGTGATGACTTAAGTGGTATTTTATTTTACTATTCCAGAATAAAATGTCTCTTTATATAGCTTTGTTTTATTGTGCTTTAAATACTTATTTATTACCAAAAACCATAAAGTTCAAATACTAAATTCTTGTTTGTAGGGTAGTTTCTAAAAAGTAAGTCTTCAGTTATTCATATATTAATTGATTGTAAGTACCTACTGTCGGTTCTTGGTGGAAATTCATGTTGAACACTAGTAAAACACAATTTTCGTGCACTTTTTCCACTATATTAAGATATAATTATAAACCTAAAAAACACCTGATGATGATTTATTTCGAAACCGGTCGTGTTATTTGTTAAAATTTATAATTATATCTTAATATAGTGGAAAAAGTGCACGAAAATTTGTGTTTTATTAGTGTTCAGTTTCTAAGTGAAGAGTCTTGTTAATACTTCATAATTATGTGAATTTATTTTAGTTGTTTAACAATGCCTCAATAGCAGGCACGTAGCTACCGCTGTATCAGCCGTATCAATTATATGGGGCCTTCGGCAAACTCCTCACTTTGGGCAAAAAAATGTTTGATACGGAGCTCACCTAAAGCTCGCCACGCCACTACCTACTGCTCAGTGGCTTACTAAGAAAATCTATTTACAAAAAGGTATTGCAATGAAAGACCAATATACAAATTATATCTTTATTCATATCTTTTGATACACATTGGAATAAATAATAGAAACTAAAACACACACTTCCGGCAAACTGTCCTGTAGTCCCGTATTCCTAAATAATGTCATTTAGCACTAATATTAAATGTACTTGTAACTTACCACCGCAGCGCAGACCCGCACCGCCAACTAGAATTGCATAAAGATAATGTTAAAAAAAAATTGAAAAAATTTAATAAAAGTAAATTAGTCACGTAAAAAAGCGTACCTAAGTCAGTCATGTTAATGCATTGAAATTTATTGATTAATGAAGCTTGATAAATATTAAATATTACAAAGAATCGGCCAAGTGCAAGTCGGACTCGGGCACGTAGGGTTCCGTACCATTATCTATACAACTATTATTACTTATTTATATGAAAAATAAATCAGTAAAGGGCGAATGTACATAATATTACAAATGTTGAGTGTTACTAATATCGAGCACTAGTATTTATATCGAGCAAAAAAACACCGATGTCTGTTTGATTTGATGATCTGTTTTTAGTGTTAATTTGTTATCATCAGTTGTATAAATTTTAACTGTAAAGCTATCACGGTTCACGAGATAGCCCGGTGACAGACAGACGAACGGAGTGTAAAGTATCAGTAATAGGATCCCGTTATTTACTTTCGGTACAGTACCCTAATTAAAACAGAAGATTTGAAATACTTGAATCTTATCCAGGGTTACTTGCATCAAAGTAGTTTAAAATTATGAGAACTACGAATTACGAATATTGTTAGTGAAGAAAAATTTTATAAAAATATTATTATAGGTTTACCAGAATCTGATGGCATTTTAAAAAAAATAAAAAATGTGATTTTCATATGGCAATGTCAAGTATGATCCGTCAAATCAAAGTACGTGATCTGTCAACCGCTGCTAAAATTTTGTGATTATGTTCTTGGAATTTGTTGTTTTTGTGAAAATATCCAAAAAGGCAATTCGATCTCAAGCGAGAAATATTGTTTTCTATGTCTATAGTAAAATACAGAACGAATAAGGTGTAAATCGAACTCAATATTATAATTTAAAGCTCGTGGTAGAGTTGCCCGGAAAGTTAGAGTGAGTTGTTTTGATACTTTTAGTTTTTTTTATATTTTCTTAGGTAATTATTGTGACTTCTTTAAAGGTATTTCCAGTATTACTATACGGTGAATCGTAGCTGATGGCACATTGAATGATGGTTTGTTTTCCATGCCTGGTAAAAGGAGGAGAGGAGGAAAAAACAAAATCAACATAGGACAGTTTCGATTTATAGTTGATTAGGAATAAAGTAAACGAGTTCTATACAGTTCGGAAGGAAATTCCAATATGAAATAAATTGTATGTTATTCGTAATAAATAAGTATATAAAGTAATTCACGATTGATTTATTTTTCATGAAATATCATTACCATTACATAGTATAAAACAAAGTCCCTTTTTTGTCTGTCCCTATGTATGCTTAAATCTTTAAAACTACGCAACGGATTTTGATGCCGTTTTTTTTAACAGATAAAGTGATTTAACGGGAAGGTTTTTAGGTATATAACATGCATAACATAGTAGAGGTACACAGATAATTTTAGAGGTTTCTAAAGTCCTAAAAAATCACATATTTTGCGCTTATATTGAAAATGCTGGCTGAACACTACGAGATAGATCAAAATTATGTACTACAGTTTTATTATTCATCTTAAAAAAGCCTACAAAAAAGTCCGCGATAGCATATGTCTATCTCTTAGCGATACCCCACAATAACCATTTTTTATTCTTGACTTTGATTTTAATTTAATAACTTATTTACAAAACGATTTTAAGCAATACATATTAATCCTTATCCAATTAAGTACCTTAAATACATTGTGCATTAAAGATAGATCAATACTGCCCTTTACGGCATGTAATTTAAATGAATATTTTCGAAGATATTACAGATTTAAAATTCAGGGATATAGTGTTGCTGCGCGGCGCGGGCGCTCGCGTTTCTACATCGCGCTATCGAAAACGCGGGATGTATACAGTTTAAAGAGGTTCACGAATATTTTGAACTGCAGCACAGAATACGTATAATAGTAACTGCAGTTCTTAATTCTTATGGAATATCCAGAGGTGGTTTGTCAGTTTTGTTGGTCAACTAACTTTACTTATTACATATTACATAATAGTACATAGTATAAAACAAGTGCTTTATCTGTCTGTCCCTATGTAGGTATAGTATATTGTATGATTAGATCTTTAAATCTACGCAACGGATTTTGATGCGAGTTTTTAAAATAATAGTCTTTAAGTATTTAGTCTTTAAGATATTATAAGATTATGGTAAAATTTATATTCAAGTGCGATAAATTTAATATTATGTAAGTATATTATCAAGTGGTCGCGCATGATGTGTCGAGGTGGTAGGGTCCCATTTTTAACAATTTGCATTGGGCAAACCTAAAAACATTTTCAATATTGTATCAGTAGTATATTGCTGTAAGTAGGTAGAGAATTATTCGCCGAAGTAGTTTTTTCTCCAAGAGCACTATTCCACGCGGGCGAAGCCGCGGGTAAAAGCTAGTTTTCTATATTATACACCGAATATTCTTCATACAGTCTTATTATAATTCATGTTCAATAATAGTAAAGACATAATTAAATATTAACCAGTATCAAGATCGTTTAATCCAATTTCCCCAGTATTGCACACTACAAAATTTTATTTCCCTATTTGCCATGAGATTCTGGTACACCTATAATCAACATAATTATGAAGGAAAAACATTATAAAATCTAGTTATGATAAAAATATTAATTGTGAAAAATTTAATAGCAATTATATATTATTTAACGAAAGCAAACATTATAGTAATAAAAGACATTATTCAAATATTTTATCAATTAATAGTAAATCTAAAGTGATATGAAACTAATAAGTTACTTTTGAAGAAGAAAAAAAATGCAGTAAATGTACAAAAAGAATTATTTAAAATAAAGGTACCTCGCTAAAATAAATTGCCTAGAATTTTTTTAATCCAAAGTGTTGTAAGGAACATAGACATATTTTATAGTGAAGACTTTCAAAAATAATTAATTACCTAGGTATGTAATAGTACTTGACTTTGGCCACAGGGGCGACACTCTCTACAAATGACAGCTCGAGTACCGGCGAATGTCAGCCATGTTGATTTTTGATTCAGATTAAGGTTGATACCGAAATAATTTTAAATGTTGCGTCAGACAAATCTATCGTAAATATGAAATTATATTGTCAACTAGCTGTTGCCCGCGGCTCCGCCCGCGTAAATATAGTTTTTTCGCGGTCGCGGATATGTTACTGATGCAAAAAATAGATAAAAACAATCCTTGATGCGGATTATATATCATGCTAAAATTTCAGCTCGATCGGTGCAGAACTTTTTGAGTTTTTGAAGTGTACACATACCAACATAACATTTTTATATATTATAGATTATGTCAAATCACGAAACGACCAGCCGTCAGCCCCGTGAACAAAAGCCCTGGCTGAAAACACTCACGTCCGCTCGCCTCGCGCACACCCCCCAACCACATACATCTAGCCATGCACACATAGCCGCGAGCTGTCATTTGTATGAGCCAATTGAATTTTACGTCAGTTATATTATTTTCTTGGCTTTGGCCTTACTTCCATACAAATGATAAGCATGCATGTATGAGATATCTACAGATAATACTTTACACGTTGCTGCTGTATCCAGGGGGTCTTGCAAGTAAAAACTCATTATATGTCTGGAAGTGTGTGTGTGTGGCAGTGTGTGTGTGTATGTGTATGTCATTGTGTTTTTGGGTGTATGTGTTTGCAGTCGGGGTCCCTGCAACTGCCGCCGACTTCGAACGGGCAGAGGAAGGCATTAGGATCTTCAACCCAGCTGAAAACATTT